>JAQQTP010000068.1:6250000-7500000 GCA_029884605.1 Ormosia emarginata
AATCAAATTGCATATAATAATGGGAAAGGGGATGGTCTCGGGTTCAATGGGAATGGAAGAAGTACCAACACATTTTACTTTCTTGTTAACTAGCAGCTTTTCAATTTAATTGAGAATTTGAACTTGCTGTAAGTTCTTTTTTTTTTTTTCGAAGCTTGGTGACATATTTGCGATTGAATGAGGTTTCAGTTTTGGTGGGAACCGTGGCTTGCTCTCCATGAATCCAACAATAGAAGTTGTAAAATGAAATATGCATTTCCAAAATGAGGGGGTTGGCCTCGGTACAGCAGGGGATAGAATGGAGTTTAGAATGGTTAAAGGTTGAAATTTATTATAAAGAACCTATTTAATGGTTGCAACCCTACACATGTTGATACTTGTCTTGGTTGCTGAAGTTAGCTAAATTTGATGAGCTGCTACGTTGTGCTCAATTTCTTGATACTTAATATTCCTAAGTTGTTACTAGTTTTCAAAGAAACATATGAGACCTATGGTTGAAATTGCGGTTTATCACTTATTCTATGTAAGTTTGAGTTATGAACCTAAAAAGGTCCATAGGAACTTTTGAGGATGAATTTGAGAAATGAGTTTTAGGTTGAAGGATGAGGTTTTAATCTATGTCTACATGAGCTAAAGTAAATGTATGAGGTTTATGACATGATTAAAGATCATGGTTGATATTGGAAAATATCTAGAAATGCATTTGAAAGTGTTAGAAATTGGTTGGAGAACCAATTATGCAGAACATGTTTATGCAAGATTCTCTAATAGCCTATGGTATTAATCGCATATCTTGAGCTATAGACATCGGAATGACTTCATTCTTATTGCATTTGAAAGCTAAAACATAAGGTTTCATGTATTAAAAATTTCAGATTTTTAGAAAAACTCAATTAGCACCAGTTTTGGTTTAAAGTTGAGCCAGATTCTGCAGAGGAAGACTAACATATAGTAAACCAGATTGCATAACTTCTTGCTTCGAAGTTGTATTTATATGAGACCAGTAACATTTTGAAGTTAACATGTAAGGTTATAAGAGATAAAAATTTCAGAATTTTTGCACTATTCATTTGTTCCTAGTTTCAATTTAAAGTTAAGTCAGAATCGGGTAAAACAACTAGTGCTCTGTTTCAGCTTCTGCATTTTGTTGCATAACTTTGGCTATAGTTAGCCGAATGAAGTGAGGTTTATGACATTTGAAAGATATGAGAGGAGGCTATTTGCCTATAAAATTTTAGAATTTTTGAAATTATGATGTACATTTGGTGCATTCATGAAAATCAGTATTTTTAGGCGAAAATTGAGGTATTTTTGTGATGGTTTGAACCCTAGAAACACTAGTAGCTCTTTTAATAGTTAAAGTTAAGTTATGAAAGTGTAGTAAAAATGTGTTTGCTCCTTTATGGGTTAAACTTGAACTAGATGCTCCTTTATTGAGTAAAGTTGAGCTTGGATGGTGTGTATATCATGTTTACTCCCTTGTTTGACAATGTTGAGTTATGAGCAAATGCTAGAAACATAGAATTGTTTCCTTGTATGAAAGTTGAACTGAAAGTCCTATGTTTGCTAGATTTTGCTCTTTCACTTGGTTAAAGGTAAACCTTGTGATACTTTATGAGAAAAGTGAATGAATGGTTTTCAAAATAATCTTGCATATTTTATTTTCAAACTTGATATTTTCTATTTCCATGTATTTGACTTGAGCAAAAAGGGCTCCTAGTGCCAGGGTTATAATATTAAGGGAGGTCAAGGAACAAAAGAGTTTCTTGTTACCTCATTCTACCCAGAGGAAATACAAGGAACAAAAGGGTTTCTTGGAAATATGCAACTATCATGTGTTTTCTAAAATAAGATCTTTACAACTTTGCATGTTTTGTTTTCTAACTTGTTATTTGCTATTTTCATGTATGATTGATCCTATGACTTAAGCGAAATGAGCTCTTAGTGCCAATGGGTATTAAGGGTTGGGAGGCAAGTTAGCCCACTTGTGCTAAGTAGTGTTAACGGGTTGTTGCCCTACTACTCAGAGGAAAATACAAGGAACAAAGGTTTTTCTGGAAATGTGCAAGTAACCTGTGTTTTCCAAAATAAAAATCTTTTAAAAATATTGCATAAGCATACTTTAAGACATTCTTTAGGTATAATCATAAATCATAATGCATTGCATAAAATGACAATTGTATGAGCAGTTGTCTTTTTTTTTTTGTAGAAGTGTTGAGGAATGGTGATAATGGTCTTGTTACCACTAGAATGATGAGATGTGTTATATATACGTATTTTGCATTATGAGCAAGTATGTTTACTTATGTTGGTTATAATAAGATTACTTATGTTGGTTATAATAAGATGTTTACACTGTTTTTATAATTAAATGAACTGTCTATTTTGGAAAGGGAAATGACTGAGTTTTAGTTTATGTCACATTTTCACATATATTTACGTGCAACTTGTTTTTCCCCGAAGCAGCAGCTGGATTTATTGTGATGACCCGTTCTTAAAATGTACTACTGAGAGTTTGTAAATTCTCACCCCAATTTTATGTTTCCATGATAAATCTAGAAGAAGACCAAAGTAGGAGCAAAAGGAACCGTTGAAGACCTAGTTTAGAATTTCATGTATGCATATATATTTCATAGCTTGCATAGGTTCTGGTATGACTTATTTTGTATAATGTATATCTCATACATACATGTAAATTCGTAGTAAAGAGTAAGTTTTTAAATTGTGTAAAATATCTTATTCTTACTTTTATGTTAAAAGTTTTATATATCTATATGTTGATAGTTATTATACAGGTTGTATTTACGTTTTAAATTTAAAAGTGACATGCTTAATTTTCTTTATTTAGTATATTGATAATATGCTACAGTATTAGAATTAAGATGTTACACCAAACAAGATTAATAGTTGGATTTTGAAAATAAGGATGGTTAACAATAAAAATTGATAATAATTTTAAAATCTGTTTAGAGCCCTTTTTTTCAAATTTGGTTTTGGCCAAGAACTTAACTTAATTGTTTTTATCATTAATGGCAAGAGGCTGGCTTGAGCTGGTTGCTTGAGCTAGCTTGAATATCAATCATTGGTTGTGGGCTGACATTTGGGCTAATGCTGTCGAGACCAGATTGGCAATATGTGGTTATAGGACTGTGAGTTTGGATATTTCTGGTCTCAATAAATGATTGAGTTTCTCTGAATCTTGAGATAAAGATTCTTCTTGTGATTCAACTGATGAGGTTGTAGTAATTAAGGAATCCCCACAGAGATAGTAGTATGCTTTACACTTGCCTTTTAGGAGGATCTTATGTAATAAAACACTTCAGACTAAAGATCCACTGAAGAAAGCTATGGATCAGAATGCAACTGTATGTCCTGTGTGAGCTGTGTATTCAAACTTTACAAAAGTAATGGTCACAAAATAAACGTGTGTACGATGTGCAGAAAAGGTGTGGTTTTAATATTAACCGTGAAAGAGTGCAAGAGTGAGTTATTGTACTGTGATCAAATTATTGTACGATGTGTAAATCATTGTATCAGTGTCTGAAAGTCCTAGCTCGTCTATAAATAGTGAGCTCTTCAATTGTATTGAGCAGATTGAAACTAGAATTTCCTTTTCATATGCATTCATAAGTAGGAGAGATATTGTAATTTTAATATTGGTCAGAATCTATGCTCCCACGTGTTGTACCACCAAGGGTTATTTTCTTGCCAATCATAATGATTTTTCTTGCCAGTCATAATGATTTTCCCTAGAGTCTCGAGAATCTTTCATAATTACATCATTAATGGCAGGAGGCTGGCTTGAGCTGTTAGGAGGCTAACAATACCGTGGAAACAAGTTTCATTTTGAATATGTCTTCTTCCCTTTTTATAACTTTTCGTTTCCCAACACAAATATTTTAATATTTTTATGGATAATGGTAATTTACATTGTCTTTTTTAATTTGCCATTCTTAGTTTTCTTAACCCCACCTTATCTCACCACTTATATGGGCAGCAAGCCAGTGTCTACTCATTCAAGCTTCTAAACAAGGTACAAAGAAAGGAAAAATTCTTATGTCCTTTTGGGAAGAAAAATTCTTCCTCCAAGTGAATCTTACATCATTAAAATTATGATAGGACTTGTATTATTAATAGGGTCAACAAGAAATGAATAGTAATGATATTTTGTGGAGGAAGAAATTCTTCCTCCTCTAAGAAGAGGTAAGGATTTCTCAAAAGAAAGAAATGCAATATGTGCAGAATGTTGCATCGCACCTGAAGCTCACTGAAGATGATGGCACTAGAAAAACATAGTTGAAGGCGCTTAAAGTCTCGAAGGAACTCATCGGGGCCTGAACAAAGTCACTAAAGATGGATGTGTTTGTGTTGTTCCAAGATCATTAGTAGATCACTAACGAAGATTCAATCGACTTTCAAACATTTTTCACTAACTTTTTTCTAAAAAAAATCAATTTTCATCATTATCAAAGAGCCACCGATTTTGGTAAAATCACCAAAAAAAATTTCGATTTGTTCAAATTTTGGATGATTTTAATAGATTGAACCATTCGGGTGGTTTTATGGTCAAACTCAAACTAGCATGGTTTCCTATCAATTATCCAACCAGTTCAGTTGGACTGATTTTTAAAACATTGGTAGAGACAAGCAAAGAAAATTATAAAGTGAAAGAGGTCATTTTTTATGCATATGACAACTATGCAGTTATGCTTATGCATATGTTTAAGGCAAGCATTTTACTAGTTTAGTCCAACTCGTACTAGATTGTGAGTTGGGTGGGTCGGTCCAGTAACCCGTCAATTCTTTTTTTCTTAAAATAATGAATTTAATTTTTAAAAAATTTAGATTAATGAAAAATAAAAAAATTGGATTACTTAATTTTGAGTTAATGACAAATAAATTAAGAAACTAATCCAATTGTCAATTAGATTTTAATTTTTTGAACAAAAACATAGTAATATTCTCTTAGGTGTAACTTGTTAAATTAAAAATTAAAATAAAATTCAGGCCAAGCTAGCCCGATTTCGGGACCCAAATTAAGTTTAGGCTTGAATTTGCTAGTCTAACCAACATATTTTGTCAGGCTATTCAGACTTGACTTATTTTGACGGCTCTAAATATATGAATTAAATGACACTATTATATTATATCATATGATTTTAAACTTTTAATTAATATGTTTAGCTAGTTAACATCTTGAGTAGTTTTTTTTTTATTATTATGGTTTTGATAATTTTATATTATTCTTTTTTAAATAAACTACATGATCACTACAACTCATATCTTCGTAATAATATAGTTTATTGTTCTAGATCGAGATTCAGGACACTAGTCCCATGGGTCAACCCGACACGCATCCAGTCGGTATTCGTTGTTGACACCCTAGTGGGAATTCATTTGTGGCACTCTATTGAGATCCCAACACAATGAATGTCAAACCATGATATTGGGTAGTAGCAACATTATCGCAAGATTTATGCAGTGGATGAATCCCATGATTATTCGTAATTGCTAATCATGATCTTGCATAATAGTAACATCCATAACCTCCTTTGACTACTCATAACTATAATATCAACATTTTGATTTTATAGTGATCCTTTGTAGCAATAAGGGGAACATGTTTCCCTATTTAATCTCTATAAATATCAGGCTCAACTACATTCAACAGGTAACTTTTGCTTAAACCCTAATTGTTCACAACCTGATTTGAGCGTTGGAATGCCTTTGCAGGTACTAACCACCCCCATTTCAACACGCTTTGCTGCTGCATAAGGAGGAAAACACTCATACGTGCCTATTCAGGTACACCTCAATATCCACTATTGAACATTGGCGTCGTATGTGGGAAACCTTAAATTCCTATTGCTATCTAATTATGGTGAGTACAAGACATAACTCAAAAAGAGGAGATGTTGCGCGCATCGCCCCGGGACAAAGGCTGGGTTCTGCGGTGCGCTATTATCCTCATCTTGTCGCACCACCACCAATTGTTGAAACCTTCTCCGCGAGAAACCAAGAGCCCAACACTAGACACCCACACAATGGGTAAGAAACCTCACTTTTTGATGAAAGCCCATACCCATCGCATAGGACCACTGTGAGGGATCGACTTGGTCTTCGCTTACAATAAGCCAATTCTGACGATCACATGCCCGGAATCCTAGTGCATTAGCGCCTGGGGCCTAGGAACAATGATGTTGTTAATCGTGTGTCCCACCTAGAAGGCACTGTTCAATCCAACATGTCTAGAACCCATCTGCTGAACCTAGTACGACAATAAGCAATGGTGCTGGAGGAGCAATATTGCAGAATAAAAAATCTAGAGCAATATGTGCATAAGGGCCAAGCTAGACCACACCATGATGACAGGAGGCGGAATGCGATCAACGACTACAGAAAAATGTCGCATGCTGATGTCAAAATGTCCAATGTTGTTAATAACAACCCAAATCTCGATGATCAGGAGCAACCCTTCTTTGCTCAATTAATGGAGTTTAGAGTTCCTAAAAACTTCAAGTTTTCAGCCAACGTGGAACTCTACGATTGGACTACGGACCCTGAAGAACATATAGATGTCTATGTTCAATCTATGCGCTTCCATAGGGGATCCCCATAATTTCTATGTCGCGTTTCCCCTTCTCCTTAAAGAAGCCAACCCTTAGATGGTTTGTAACCTTGCCACCGAGATTCGTCACCAACTCGTAGGGCCTTAAACAACAATTCTTGCTGCACTTCACCACCAACAAGAAGCAACACAGATCTATTAAATCTCTTTCTAAAATTTGCCAAGGGTGCAATGAGCCCCTTCGCAAGTATTATAAGAGGTTCAATACAATTTGTATTATTGTGGAGAACCTCGACGAGAGGATTGCTCTCCACTATGTTAGAAGTAGCCTCCAGACTGACTCCTAATTTTTTTCAATCTTTGGCAAAGAAAAAGGAAAAGAATATGGAAGAATTTCGGCAACGGTCCCAGAAGTACATAAACTCAGAGAAGGTTACTAAGGCTAAGAGGGGCCTGGAGAAAGGTGAGCTCTCTCACTAGAAAGGCAACCAAAACTCCTCTTAGCCTTGGAACTCCTCTAAGGACTATCCACCTAAGACCAAACACTCGAACTATGCCCCTCTGAACACTCCACGTGCAACGATTTTGAAGGAAATCTTACAGACCGAGTTTTAGGATATTAAAAGACCGTCTCTTTTGAAGAAGTACACACAAAAGGATCGTACAAATCATTATTTGTGGCACAAGGGCTAAAGCCATGACACAGAAGATTGCTTTCAGCTTCATAATGCCATTGAGTCTCTAATTAGGGCACGACGGCTGGATCAGTACATCAGCCATGTCCAAAACAATGACGTCGTGGAGGACGAAATGAAAAAAATGAAGCCCTAGGCGGAGTACGTCTCTGCACCAAAGAAAGAGGTCTCAGAGTCAACCTCGCTGTAATACTGACAACCAACAGGATCAGAACCAGTACATTCCATCAGATGACAATGATGACCGCCATGGCCAGGTCAACCGAGCCTTCAACACTACCGCTATGGTAGTGTTGAGCGTCTCCCACTCTGTACCTAACTCACGAGCCGGAGATCGAAAGGCGCCTCTATCTCCTTTTCAGATGAAGACTACGACAAAATTAACCCAGATCATGACAATCCGCTAGTGGTCTCCGGGATAATTTCTAATGCTGAGGTCCAACGCATTTTTGTAGACCAAGGGAGTTTGATTGATATCATGTTCATGGAACTATACGAGAATTTGAAATTTCAAGACTCAGATTTAATCCCCTATAATGGCGAGCTCACTGGTTTTACTGGTTGAATAACCATTGTGGTAAGGTATGTTAAGACTTTCCATACCCTAGGGAGTAGTAAGCTTTTCAAGATTGTCAAGGTCAAGTTTCTGATTGTGAATTGCCCTTCAACATATAATATCATTTTGGGTCATCTTGCGTTGAATGCACTTAGCGCCATGGTGTTTACTACCGACTTGGCCATGAAATTCCTCAGCAAAAATAATAAGGTTGTCATGGTCAATAGGGATTAGATCATAACGTACAAATGCTATAATGAGAGCCTCAAGATCAGCAAGACCCCTAAGAAAGCAGAAGCCGACACATCTAGCCCAATTCTAGACCAAGTCAACATCCTCATGAATAAGTTAGATGTGCGAGAAAAGATCTGGGGTACTAGACCCCAGCTAGAGGGAGAACTACAGCCACTCTAGCTAAGTGTCAACCCAAATCAAGTCACCAAGATTGGAGCAAACTTGGAGGAAGAAGAGAGGTGTCGGTTGATTGAGCTCTTGGATAAAAACAAAGATCTCTTCGCCGAAACGTCCTTCGATATGCTTAGGTTTAACCCTGCCTTCATTTTCCATTGCTTATCTATATAGAAAGATGCAAGGTCGGTCTCTCACAAGAAGAGAAAGGTTGGTCCAAAAAGATAGTTGGTCGTTGAAGAACAAGTCATGGAGCTGCTTAATGTCTACTTCATCAGGGAAATAGCCTACACCACATGACTATCCAACGTAGTCCTAGTGAAGAAATCAAATGGGAAGTAGAGAATGTACGTGGATTGCACAAATTTAAACAAATCTTGTACCAAAAATCTATACCCACTTTCCAATGTGCATAAACTAGTTGACAACTCCTCTGGATGCCGTTTAATATATTTCATAGACACGTACTCCAGGTACAATCATATCTCAATGTACCTCGGTGATCAAGACAAGACCGCTTTCATCACTGAGAGAACGAGCTACTACTACAGGGTCATGCCCTTTGGACTAAAGAACGCAAGAGCCGCTTATCAGAGAATGATGAATAAAGTCTTTGAGGGTCAAATGGGAAAAATGTTAGAGGTGTATATTGATGATATGATAGTGAAGATCCCATAGGCCGGATCACACATCTCAGACCTCAATGAGGTATTTGTCTAACTCTGGAAATATAACATAAGGCTCAATCTGGAGAAGTGCTCCTTCGGGGTCTAAGTAGACAAATTCTTGGGTTTCATGCTGACACACCGCAGGATCGACGCAAACCTTGATAAATGTCAAATTATGCTCAACATGTGTAGCCCATAGAACATTAGGGAAATGCAGCAGCTAATAGGCTGGTTTGCGGCCTTCATACGTTTTCTCGCCAAAGTTGCTCACAAATCTCTTCCCCTCTTTAAACTGCTCAAAAAGGGTAAAGATTTTAAGTGGAGTCAGGAGTGTGATGATGCCTTTAAATCTTTGAAGAATCTTTTGTCCTCTCTCCCCATATTGACAAGACCAGAACTTGGTGAGACACTGTACCTGTATCTCTCAGTTCACGAAAAGGTTATAAGTTCGGTTATGATCTGGGAAACAACAGAGGGGCAGAAGTCGGTCTACTTTGTGAGCAAGGTACTGCAAGGCCCCAAGTTTTGCTACTAGAAAATAGAGAAGGTTGCCTTCGCACTTATCACCATAGCCAAAAGACTTAGATAATACTTTCAGTTCCATCTCGTGGTAGTGAAAACAGACTAACCTATTCGTCAAATACTGCACAAGCCAAACCTAGCAGGAAGAATAATTGTCTAGTCCATTAAGCTTTTCGAGTTTGGAATCGCGTATGAGCCCAGATTAATAATTAAGGCTAAGGCACTTTTAGATTTCCTAGTAGAGCTCATATTGGACCACGGTAACCCTGAGGGAATTTCGTGGACCATATTTGTCGATGGTTCCTCAAACCCCCAAAGGGAATGGTGCTTGGGTGATCTTAGAAAATTTTGTAGGAGTAATAGTAAAGAACTCCCTGAAGTTTAAGTTATCTACTTCAAACAATCAGGTGGAGTACAAAGCATGCATTGCCAGACTAGTAATGGCCAAGGATATTAGAACAGCTAAGATCACACTTTGCAGTGACTCTCAACATGTGACCTCCCAGATCCGAGGTGATTATCAAGGCAAAGAGCCCCTTCGTCATAAATACTTGGCCAAAGTCCAAGAACTCCTAAAAAAATTTTAGGCTGCCAAGATAAGGCACATACCTAGGGAGCAGAACTCCAAGGTGGACCTCCTATCCAAACTAACCAGCATATCATCCTTCCATCATGGACATAGTCATTTTCCAAGTGGAAGGAGAGGAGCATACTTGGCTCACCCTAATAAAGGAGCACCTGTAGTCTGGAACCTGTCCCGACGATCCAAAGGAAGCCTCCAAACTAGTTAGAATTGCAATTCGAGACACTATCTTCAATGGACAGTTGTACTTCTGTGGATTCTCTTCACCTTTCCTCAAATGCCTCACACCAAATGAGGTAGAATATGTTTTGGCCGAGGTCCACGAAGAGAGTTATGGATACCACTTGGGGGGCAAAGCCTTAGCTTTAAAGGCACTTAGGGCTGAATATTATTGGTCAACAATGGAACCTGACTCCCTCATACATGTTTGAGTTTATGATAAATGTCAACGACACTCAGACTATATCAAGCTCCCCCTGAAGAACTATCCATGACATCCGTATCTTGGTCATTCTATAGATGAGGTATGGATATCCTGGATCTATTTCCTCAAGTACTTGGACAACTGAAGTACTTGGTGGTGACTGTGGATTATTTCATTAAATGGATCGAAGCAGAGCCTCTAGTCACGCTCACCTCTGCTCGAATCCAGAAATTCACTTGGCTCCACATCATCACCAGATTTGGGGTCCTGGAATCTATTATGACGAACAACAGAACCCAGTTCAAGGATAAAAGTTTTGAAGAGCTACTTACTGAGCTCAAAATCAAGCACCATTGTAATTCTATTGAGAATCCCAAAACCAATGAACAAGCTGAAGCCGCCAACCTAGTTATTATTCGACGAATTAAAAGGAGGCTGGACGAAGCTAAGGGAAACTTAGTCGAATAAATAGACCACGTCCTCTAGGCTTATCGGACTACACCTTACTCTATAACAAGGGGAAATCCCCTTTAAGCCCACTAATAGATGTGAGGCTATGATCTCGATAGAGATAGGGAAACCTAGCTGTCGTCATTAACAATTCTCGCCTAACAGCAACCCCATACTGATTAGAGAAGACTTAGATTTCTAGAAGAAAGAAGATGTATTACTCACATACGCAACGTCGCCCTCAAACAGAAGGCAGCGACTCGATATAACTTGAAAGTTGTCCTAAGAAAGTTCGACCCGAGTAATCTAGTACTACGAAAAATGGATATTAAAGGTAGGAATGCCTCCTAAGGAAAGTTAGCCATAAATTGGGAAGGTCCCTACCGGATCTTGTTTAGCACTGGCAAGAGAGCCTACACCTTGGAAACATTAACTGGAAAGCCAATAAAAAACTATTGGAATGTGGACAAACAAAGAAAGTATTATAGCTAAGTGTCTTTTAAGGCTTAGTCTCTTAGCTTTCTTTTATGTTTGATCTGCCCCAATTTTTGTGAGCACACATTGTACGGACTCTGGTCCTTTGTTCAATCAATAAAATGGCAACGTTGTTTTTGTATATATGCTTATACTTTCTTTTTAAAAGTTAAGACCCTCAAGCCAGACAACGCCTTGAGAATGTCTATAGAGCCCGTTCTTTATGGGATCTGGGGTTTCTTTAAAGTTTTAAGACCCTCAAGCCATATCGCGCCTTGAGAATATCCACAGAGTCCGTTCCTTATGGGATTAGGGGTCTCTTGGAATCCAAGTTAAGAGGAATGACCCACGAAACAGACTTCTGGTGCTTTTGATAAGTGTTCTGGGTCCTTACCCAAATCCTCAGCATTTGGCCATAATCATTTTGTGATTATGAGTAATTAATTGGCAACACGTGTAACGTCATCCGTGCTCCGTCGTTTGGTACCAATCGTGGATGTTTTATGTTAAGTTGGTTCTTAACCAAAAAGCTTCTAAGTGTTAGGCAGTTCCTAAACTAGATTGTTAACATTAAAGACCCCGGTTACAATTCATCGCTTATTTTTATTAAGTCCTCAAAAGAATTGTAAGTGCTCAAGAATTTGGGCATTGGACCCTGGACCAAGGTTTCACACGATTACAATTCTCCTAAGTCCCTAAATGACAACCAGATGTACATTAATCATGGGTGTTGGACCCAGTACAGACCATAGAAAAAGAAATAAGCATACATCAAGTTGCAAGGATAAAATAAGTAAATTCAGTACAGCTCGGCAACTGGGAAAATTGTCTTTACAAGAATAAAAATGGCCCACGTAGGGGGCAGAGGAAATCAATAAGATGAAAGAGAAAAACAAGTTAAGCTGCAGCAGCACTGCCCTCTGAGCTTTGATAGTTCGCTCCCATTGCACCATCATCCCCTTTAGCAGAAGTTATTTTGTGGGTAGCAGTGGGAATGACCTCGGTAGAAGCTTGATTGGCCTCTTGAGCTTCTTGTGATGATACCAGGTGGCTGGTCAAGATCACCTTTTTAGAGTCCAATTCATCCAATGTCAAGGCAACCCCGAGATAGAATAATTAGACTTGGGGGACTGCATTTTTTAATTGCTCACCGTTGATGTCCATACAGATCTTCACCAACAACCTAATATCTTCTTACAACAGCGCTACTCCAGTCCGAAGATCTTGATTCTCAGCACAAAGGTCGGCGACAGCCTTCCCGGCCTCTTCAGAATTAGCTCTCCCTACCCTGAGTTCGACCTCGGAGTCTGCTAATTTATTTTTCAGCTCATTATTCTTCACATTGGCATCCTCTAGGGCCTTTTGGGTTTCCTTTTTGGCCTTGAGATCCAAGTCAAGCTTTTGTGCTCCCTCCTCCTTAACTGCCCTCGCCTCGGCCAATTCTCTTCCAAACTGCTCTAAGCTCATTTCGAGGAAGCGAGCCTCAGCAAAGATCCGGAGTCCGTAAAGTTGGGACCTTAATAGAATCTCCGACATACTCTTCTTGGAAATGTGGGATATGACCTCATCATCCAAGAGCTAGAAATCCACAAACAGCCCAGGCTTTGGATCCTTCCTATACAAGGCAATTGGACCCTGCTCGTTAGCAGACTCTACTGCTAGCCTCTTCCTGCGATCCTCTACTATACTGCCTTTAGCAATTTTCCTCTTCTGCCTTTAAAGGGGCTAAGCATAAGACACCTCCCATTGGGCCGAAGCCACCTTGTTCATCAGGCCTTGGACTGCTGGGGTCGAAGTAACGAGTGTTGGAGTGTTAGAAGGTTCAACATCCCCTATCCTTGCCTTCATGGCTTGAAGGGCCAAAAGAGTTGGTCCGAACACCATGCTTTATGCAAAACATACAAAGCACAAGTTAGAAATAGTAGGAAGGTTATTCAAAAGAAAATACTATGAGCCAAAAGTAAATATGGATTACAGCCTGAGCTCTACCTAGCATGGCTTCAAGGGTTTTATCATCGGTGGCATCCGGAACATCTTTACAAGAAATAAACTGGACTTTCTCTACCTACATGTTGATGAATTTGATGCACTCGGTATCCTCCTGACTGAGTTCGAACCACTCTACCTCAATCATCTCAATTAGAGTGTCCCATGCCTGAGTGGTCCAGTACATATCCAACACTGGAGTCCTATCGGTCTTTTCAAAGAATGGGCAGACTCCGGGCACTGCTATCAGCTTAAAGAACTTATTCTTAAAGTTCTTAAAGCTTTCTTGGAAGACCTCAAAGATTTTTTGTTCACCTCATGCCTGAAGTGTGAGCCATTTTTTCTTTACTACTCTCTCCCCTTGGGGGGACCACTAGGTGAAGAGGTAGAGAAATGTCTTCTCCGAGTATTGTAGTTCGGCCACCAGGTAGAATCTCTCGAAAGCAAGGATGAAACCCCAACTGTTGGGATGAAGTTGGGACAATGCCACGTTCAAATGGCAGAGAACTCCGATATGGAAGTTGATGAAAGGAAGTTGGAGCTCCAATCGGATGAAGAGGTCTTCATACAAAAACATGAAGTGTCTGCCCTCTATTCGGGCTAAACACGTTCTCTCATCTTCCCCTATAGCTAAGATCTAGTACTCATGGTCCTAATTGTCCTCCTTTGTCAGCTCCAAGTAGCTCGCAAGATTTTCAGCATCCCCTTCAATTCGGAATACGGACATGCTGCCCCTGATGTTATCTCCAACCTAGGGGTATATGTTCCTTATGGGGGAAATATCAAGGGCTTCTCTGCAGCCGGTCTTCTAGGCCCTGCCACTAGTCTCCTAGCCATGGAATCCCTAGAAACACCCACAAAGGCCGGTAAGGTGTGTTAGAATTAGAAGAATATCTAAACCTACGGATTCAGACATGGAGGAGGACGGACCATGGAGG
The DNA here is from genome assembly GCA_029884605.1 of Ormosia emarginata. Lineage (NCBI taxonomy): Eukaryota > Viridiplantae > Streptophyta > Magnoliopsida > Fabales > Fabaceae > Ormosia > Ormosia emarginata. The sequence continues at coordinate 6,264,273 of JAQQTP010000068.1, forward strand.
GAAAGCCCGTTTCAGACTATCTACATCTGCCTCTGCCCTCCGTCTCTAGTTATCCACACACTTTACGGACACCAGCCTCTACACCCTCAAAGGTCTACAAAATTGAGTGAAGCACCTCCACCGCTCACAGTGCGATGGAGAGGGTGCTCTAGAGAACAACACAACTGAGTGGACCAAGAACTACGAGTATCCCTACCCATTTCACCAAAAAAACAAGTAGGGATACCCTAAAATAGAAAAAGACCCATAACAGAAAAAGACAAGTTTTATCCCTAGGATTGACGTTAAGGACAGTAAGAATAAGAGGCAAGAGGACGCATACCTTAAAGAAATGAAGAGAGTTGGTGAATATAGGTTGATTAATCAGTGAAAACCAATGAAAATCGTTCGAAAACAGTGTTTCTTCACCGTACACAATCATCGAAAATCACTTCAAGTCGTCGAAAATTGCCTCAGTTCATTGAAGATTTGAAAGAGACAACAAAACTGTTGAGAAGGCGTCCTTGGCTCCTATTTATAGAGGCAATGCTCAGGGGAAAATTTCGTTCAAACACCATGAATTTCAAAAAAACATCATTATGGTGCTTAGAACTGCGCAGAACCCTAATGACAGCCCCCAGTCAGAATGCACCATGTGGACAGTCATAATTGTGACAGTTGTCGTGCCAGATAAAGCGATGCTTGCTCAGAAAACCAAATGTCACGCGAAGAATAGTTGTTTTGAGCACAAATTTTTTCTACGGACCTTGGTTGCAAACCGGAATGTGGACTTCGACTTGACGCGTAGATCATGGTTGGACTACGACGCATCCACGAGAGTCAAATGGCTTAGACATGTTAATGCCTCCAAATTAGAACTCTTGATCCCTTGGGGGGCATTGTGGACTTCGACTTCATGTTAGGCGCGAATCCCATGACCAGGGGGCATTAAGACTTACCTTGATACTTAGCTGTTAGCTAAGCACCAAGCCAGGGGGTAACATGATGAGGTTAAGCATATTTTTACATGATGAGTGTTGGATTTATCTTGGTGAAGGGAGTAGACAATGAAAAATAGAGCATTCAAAAAAGAAAACTTTTTATTATTCACATTTCATACATCATTAACTTTATAAGAATGATCTATAAGCTATGCTTATCCAAGAGTGGTAACTTGAAGGAAGCCAAGAAGGTAGCCTGTAGAGATGATGATGATGATCAAACACTGACCACAGCCACCTCAACAGTTCCTCAAGGTGCGAGCACCCATTTCTTCCCTCTTAAGAAACATGAGCAGAAGGCTTCATAATCCCGCATCTCCAAAACACCCCTATGCACCCAAGGCATAGCGAACAGCTTCGGTAACAGTCAAGAGGGCGGAGGAGAGCAGAGGAGGGAGGGCGGTGAAACCCCTCCATGCCTCACAAGAAATAAGACAGAAGCCATGAGCTTACCAGTGAATAAAATTTCATTCTGCTGTTGTGTACGCCTAGAAGGAAAGGCTTTTGTTGTTCAAAGATGTGTTGACCAAGCCACATAAAGAATTTACTTGGCCCTCAGAGCGCTATTACGCTTGGAAAGAAAGGTCTCCACCAGAAAAACATACAGAGATAAAGGGAACACCTTTAAGAATTTAGGGAAGAAATGAAAGAAGATTTCAGAAAGAGACGTGACTCTCAACAAGTGATAACCTCACTGCAAACATCCCTTATATATAGAAGGAATAAGACATTCTGATTGGCCCATAGAAAAGCGATCTGACTGCACATTTGAGGTCACGTTTTAATGCTCCCCTTTTTGTAACTAGCCTTGAAGGCAACGAGCAGTTAGGAAACGAGGCAGAAAACTGTTATCTTCATTAAAGTGATTTTCATTCCCAATAAATTCAAAGCAATGGTTCCCAAGCAAGCACAGACTGTTACAAACCGCAAAGTAAAGGCTGCTAAAAGGACATCAAGTCCCTGAGTGTAATAAAGTCCTTATCCCCTTCAAAAAACACTCAACAGACCCTACGTACTACACATGGGGGTAACCTATGACATACCTTAGATAGCGGAATAATGACGTAAGCAGAGTAATCTAACTCGAATCCTGACTTTACTCATTAACTTCGGGGGCATACTGTGATATATCACGGATCACAACCTGTTGGAAAAAACATCCCAATATTTGACCTAGGATCTCTATGTCCATTATGTGTCACATGCTCCTATCAAAGTCGGATACCTTGACACTTATTTGTCCCATCTAAGCGCCAAGTTGTGGGCAATTGTTATGGACCAGGATCCGAGACACTAGTCCCATGGGTTAACCCAGCACACATGCAGCCATAGTCTAGTGTTGACACCTGATATGTCAATTACTTCTATATCTTGAGTGCCTTATGTTTGATCTAATTGGACTTTATATGTGCTTAATTGTTAAAACTTAGCTAAGTTTCTAGATATGAAGCTTAATTGGATCCTTATTGTGAAATTATGCTTAAGTGTGATTTTAAGTGCTCATAATTAAATTGTGTTTTTCAGGAGATCTTTGAGTGGTGGAGTCCATTAGCATCAAACCAAGCTTCTATCCACTTGAGCAGCGAGCTAAAGACCCAAGGAGATCAATATTCCCCCTAGAAGCAAAGAGAGAAGAGTATACGTGAAAAATCAGGGTTGAATATGAAGAAATTAAGTGACACGGCCTTAAACAAGTGAAGGTCAATATTCCGTTGTTAGATAATATCAAACACTTTCCTTCTTATGCCAAATTTTTGAAGGACTTATGCACTGTTAAAAGGAAATTAAATGTAAAAAAGAATGCCTTTTTGACCGAACAGGTAAGTTCCATTATTCAAAGCAATAATGTTTTGAAACATAAAGACCTTAGTTATCCTACGGTTTCATGCATTATTGGAGAACATATAATTGAACAAGCTTTACTTGATATTAGTGCTAGTGTTAATTTGCTTCCATATTCAGTTTATCAACAACTCAATCTGGGTGAGTTAAAACCAACTTCTATAACTCTTCTACTTGTTGATAAATTAATTAAAATTCTAAAAGGAATAGTGGAAGATGTGTTGGTACAAGTTGATAAATTCATTTATCATGTGGATTTTATTGTCTTGGAAACTGAACCTATGATTAATTGTTCTAAGTCAATTCCTATTATTTTAGGTCGTCCATTTTTAGCAACATCCAATACTTTGATAAATTGTAGAAATGGATTGTTGAAGCTAACATTTGGAAACATGACACTTGAGCTTAATGTTTTTAACATATCCAAGCAACCACATGAAGTCAATGATGAACATGAGGAAGCTGACGGGATTGAGGCCATTGTAGATGACCATCTTCTAAAAGGGAGTTGTTCTGACCCATTAGAAGTTTGTTTAATTAATTCATTTGATTCAGATATGCAAGTAAATGATGATATTTCTGAAATATGCACTTTGCTTGATTGTACACAGACAATTGAATATAAAGGATGAAAGCCGAGATTCGAAAAGCTCCAACCCGTGAATGATAATATTCATGAAGAAGTACCCACATTAGAACTAAAGTCATTACCTGTTGGGTTGAAGTACACATTTTTGGGAGAAGACCAAAGCTTTCCAGTAGTAATTTCATCAATCCTTACTGAAGAACAAGAAGGTATGTTGATAGAAGTACTTAAAAGGTATAAAAGTATAATTGGATGGACATTAACAGATATAAAAGGTATTAATCCATTAATTTGTACACATATAATACATTTAGAGGATAATGCTAAAACATCACAATAACCTCAAAGAAGATTAAATTCACACATAAAAGAGGTAGTTAGGGCTGAAGTTCTTAAATTACTTGATGTTGGAATTATTTACCCTATTTCCGATAGCTAGTGGGTAAGCCCTACACAAGTTGTGCATAAGAAATATGGGATAACAATGGTTGAAAATGAAAAAGGTGAGTTAATACCTACATGAGTTTCATCTAGTTGACGTATGTGTATTGATTTTAGAAAATTGAATACAGCCACTAGGAAAGATCATTTCCCCTTACCATTTCTTGATCAAATTCTAGAAAGAGTAGCAGGACATCCCTACTATTGTTTTCTTGATGGTTATTCGGGGTATAATCAAATACCAATTGCATTAGAGGATCAAGAAAAGACTACTTTTACGTGCCCCTTTGGCACTTTTGCATATAGAAGAATGTCTTTCAGTCTTTGTAATGCTCTGGCAACTTTTCAAAGATGCACGCTAAGTATTTTTAGTGACATGATTGAGCATTATTTAGAGATTTTCATGGATGATTTGATAGTTTTTGAAAATTCTTTTGAAAATTGTCTTGATAATTTGGATAAAGTTTTTAAAAAATGTGAAGAAAAATGATTTGTTTTAAATTGGGAAAAATGTCATTATATGGTTACTTCAGGAATTGTGTTAGGTCATGTGATATCTTCTGAAGGAATTGAAGTTGATAAGGGCAAAGTTAAATTAATTGCTCATTTGCCTTCTCCAAAAACAGTCAGAGAAGTTCGTTCCTTTTTAGGACATACAGGATTTTATCGAAGATTCATTAAGGACTTTAGTGTCATATCTAGACCATTATGTAATCTTCTGATAAAAGATGCACCATTTGATTGGATTCAAGAATGTCAAAAATCTTTTAAAAAATTAATTGGTCTTCTAACATCGGCTCCTATCATGTAATCCCCTGACTGGTCTTTGCCTTTTGAATTAATGTGTGATGCAAGTGATTTTGTTGTTGGCGTTGTTTTAGGCCAAAGAAAAGAAGGTAAGCCTCATGTGATTTGTTACGCAAGTAGAACTTTAAATAATGCACAAATGAATTATACCGCTACTGAAAAAGAACTACTTGCTGTAATTTTTGCATTGGACAAATTTTGAGCTCATTTAATTAGTTCTTCTACTGTTGTTTCCACTAATCATGCTGTTGTTAGATATTTAATGTCTAAGCAGGATGCCAAACCTAGGTTGATACGGTGGATCTTGTTGCTTCAAGAATTCAACATCACAATAAAACATAAGAAAGGAGTCGAAAATGTTGTTGCAGATCATTTGTCCAGACTTACAACAGGCTCATCTTTTGATAGCACATCTATCAATGATTCTTTTCCTGATGAGTTTTTATTTTCTGTCAATTCTATGCCTTGGTTTGCGAACATAGTCAATTTTCTTATAACAGGAAAGATGCTGCCTCAATGGTCACATCAAGACAGAAGAAAGTTTTTGACTAAGGTGAAATTTTTTTATTGTGATGACCCATATTTGTTCAAATATTTTTCTGATCAAATCTTTCGAAGATGTGTATCCGACAATAAGGTAGGTAGTATCATTAAATTTAGTCACTCAGAAGCATGTGGAGGTCATTTTTCTTCAAAGAAAATAGTTGCAAAAATCTTGCAGTGTAAATTTTATTAGCCCACTTTATTTAAAGACAACCATACCTTTTGTAAAAGTTGCAAAAATTGTCAGAAATTAGGGTCTATTTCTAAAAGAAATATAATGCCTCTGAACCCTATCCTTGTTATTGAAATTTTTTATTGTTAGAGAATTGATTTCATGGGTCCATTTCTATTGTCATTTTGATATGTGTATATTTTTGTTGCAGTTGATTATGTCTCAAAATGGATTGAGACGATTCCATGTCGACAAAACGATCATAAAGAAAATGTCTTAAGTCGTTTTGGAATCCCTTGAGCTATCATCAGTGATGGGAGAACACATTTTTGTAATAAACCATTTGAATCTTTAATGAAAAAATATGGTATTACCCATAAAGTTGTTACCCCTTATCACCCTCAGACAAGTGGACAAGTAGAATTAGCAAATAAGAAAATTAAACAAATTTTGGAAAAAAAATAGTTAACCCAAATCGTAAAGATTGTTCTTTAAGACTAAATAATGCACTTTGGGCTTACCATACTGCTTTTAAAACATCTTTAGGCATGTCACCCTATCGGTTAGTCTATGAAAAACCTTGTCACTTGCCTGTAGAACTGGAGCATAAAGCATTTTGGGCCATTAAAGCTTTCAATTTAAATCTTGATGATGCTTGTAAGTTACGCAAATTGCAAATAAATGAACTTGAGAAATTGAGAAATGATGCATATGAAAACTCAAAAATTTATAAAGAAAGAACAAAAGTTTTTCATGACAAATCTATTTTGAGAAAATCTTTTGAAATTGGTCAAAAAGTTCTACTTTATAATTCTCTTCTTCACCTATTCCCTAGAAAATTGAGATCTAGGTGGACTGGTCCTTTTATTGTCAAACATGTATATCCTTATGGGGCCATAGACATTGAGAATCCTAGGAATGATAATGTGTCTAAGGTCAATAGACAAAGACTTAAACCATTTCTGAAAAATCAAGCTGATGAGGTAGAATTCATTTCCCTTTCTGATCCTTGTTATGTAAAAAATTTACTCTAATTTAGTGACTTTATTTTGTTTTGCAGTTCTTTAGCTCCCCGGTAAAATGGCGGATGACGGTACTCCGTGACTCTCAAGTCAGTTTCCTCTCTTGCAGTTTCCCAAAATAACTGATTTCTTCTTCTTCAAAATGGATATCATTCTCTCAAACTTGAGAAAACATTTTCCTTCTCTTCCTCAAAATACTCAAACAAAAATTTACATGGCTAGATGTGAAAGATTGAGATTGTTAATGCACAAAGGTATACCAGAAGATATACGTTGGATAATCGAAGCAAAGGTTCGATTAGCATGTGAGTCTTCAATTTCATTTGACTTATACATGCCAGGTCTTGGTAGAAGTTCATATTCTAAAAAGAGAATAACAAAAAGATTACAAGTCTGTCACATATGTGCATGATAGAATTGTAACAAGCGATGTCGTTATTTAGGGATGGTTTCCACAAATAGAGAAGATAAAATTTTTTTCATTAAGAATGGATTGAGTAAGGAGTCATTAGATGATATCTTATTGACTCTTAATACGAATTCTTGTGGTCTTGTACATCGTGAACTTCTTAACTTGTGGAATCTCTTCAAGGATGAACAAAAATAATAAAGTCTTGGGAATCTAACTCTAAAAGACCCTGTTTGCTAATTTATAAGAAAATTGGATGGGAAGCTTATCATCGACTCATAGAAGACGTTTAAGCCGTTTCTGGACGTGAAACTAGAGGCAGATGTTAGCAACATCCACAACAATATGTACATATTTTCTTCTTCTTCTTTTTCTTCATGTTCAAAAAAAAAAGAAAAAAAGAAAAAAAATATGTATACATCTTGGGTTTGGCTTTGATAACACACAACGTGAATGGAGAAATGCATGCATCCTGATCCAGCCTTCTTAATTAAAAAACAAAGAAAGTAGATTATATCCCACATGTGAGGCAGTCAGTTGTATTATGGTCACTTGTCCCTTTTGGGAGTCCTATGTTGCGCTGGTCTTGAATGGGTCTAATACTGGTCGACAATGCTTTGGCACAAAGCCGAAAGAGCAGACTACCTCTATCCCAATCTCAAGTGAGTATACACCCATCTTTCATCAGGTTTCTAACAACTTGAAAAAAAAATAGAGGGCGAAACTACGGTTGTACTTGGTCTTTAATTAGATTAGGAGCCCCGGGCAGATGCCCGTCCTGTCATAGACTCAGGAGGAGACCTTCACACGCCAGTATGTAAATAAAGTTCGTGTGCCATGCTCTGTAGAGAGCCATGTGCTACATTCTCAGTTCTTGGAACTAAGGCTCTGTAGCGCTAATGAACAGAAAGAAGCGTCACATCTTTACAGTGAATAGAAACTGTTAACTGAGTTGTATACTTACTTTAATTAGTAGGTCTCTATGGCGAGTTCTGACTGGCTGCGGTCAGGTACCATCTTCTTAGAATACAAGCCTTTAATTAGGTTTGCAGGAAGATAGAGGGTTGTTCTTCCGTAAGTAGGACGGAAAGGATTCAAAGGTTCTTGTTGTCGGTTCGGCAATCCTTGTGGAATTCATATGTTGTACTGGTGACACGCAACTCAAAAACATGCCACTACTGCATTCATGACACGCAATATAAAGATACGCCATGAAAACTGTACATACATGTATGTCCTCATTTATTATTATATTTCTTTTATCTTTGTATGATTTGGTCGTATTTTAGTTTTTAAACAAACAATCCTTTGAGCAGGTTCCTTAAGGGGTTTTTAGACTTTTTTACCCTGATGGTTTTCTTGAAGTTAAAAAAAAAATCAAATATTGAAAAACAAAACAAAAAATAAATTAAAAAAAATAAAAAAAAAAGATTCTATGTTTTTTTTTTCAAACTTTTCTGACAACAGCCAACTTACCCATATAGGTGTTATGATTACTTTTTCCCTTCTTTTCCCTATTTAAACACTCTATTCTCTTCACTTTCCTCCAAGTCATAATCATTCAGAAGGAAGGTGAAATTATGGGACCTCTTGTTCGTAATCTTAAAAATGTCTGTATTTTTTGTGGGTCAAGTTATAGGAAGGGTTTAGAGTTTGTAAATGTACCAAGCGCTCTTGGTCGAACACTTGCTGCGAGAAATATTCATATTGTATATGGGGGTGGTTGTCGTGGGTTAATGGGGGCTGTATCACTCTCTGCATTTGTAGGAGGCAGTCAGGTTTTAGGTGTTATTCTTAGACCTTTAGCTCAAAATAACATTACTGGAAAGACAGTTGGAGAAGAAATTCAGGTATCATCTATGCATGGACGAATGAAAACAATGCTTGACAACTCTGATGCATTCATTGCCTTACCAGGTAGTTTTGGTACTTTGAAAGAAATTTTTTAAATTGTCTCTTGGGCCCAACTGAACATCCACCATAAACCCATTGGTTTGTTGAATGTTAATAATTTCTTTGATCTTTTGTTATTTTTTCTTGATATTGCCGTGGAACAGAAATTTAATACTCCTTCGGCAAGAAAATTTCTTATCTCTGCCTCTACTATTGATGAGTTGATTGATAAATTAGAAGTTTTTGTTTATGAACCTGATAAAGTCTCAGCTCAGATAGATTGGTTATCAGGAAGCAGTGCGGAAAGCAACATGCAAAGAAAGCCAGATCTGACACTTCATCTTTAACTTTCCTTACCTTTGATTTTATTTATCATACTTTACTTCTGTTTAAATTTGTGTCAAATTTCTCTAGCAGGTAATATATTATATCCTTTACTCATCTATATTTTAACATTGCGGACAATGTTGTGATCTGGTTGGGGGGAAGGGTAAGGATAGTTAAAAAAAAGTAGGGAAGTATGATATGATTTTTATGAACTTTCTAAATCAATGAATATTGGTAGAGTAAGGAGTAATTTTACTCCTGAGACGCATTTTAGTTAAAGAAAGTATGTTTAATGAGATGACTGTCAAAAACCTACAACAAAACCAATTAAGGATGGCAGAGTAAGGAGAAAATTTTGCCCTAGAGGTAATTTTACTTTTGAGACGCATCTTAGTTGAGGAAATAACTGTTTTAGAAGTAGCAAAAAGTATATCTTGGGTCATAGCATAAATTTTCTTCTTTCTTATAAAACACATGCTTGGATATGAATGTTGAATTGATGGATTGAGAATGATAAAAATATGCCTTGTGAGATTTTGAGCCTATTGATGAATGGATTGAACATTTGTACTATTATTTTCTTTCTTGTGTGATTTTCATTCATGAAATTGTTACTCTAGAACTTACTTTGATTCTTTTTTAGGCTACATTTTTACATGCATACATAAATATGATTGAGGTATTTTGAAATAGCTACTTTAACCAAATAGTCGTCCTTGTATATTTTCCCTTGTGTATCCTCTTTGAGCTTATTTGACCATTTCTTGTTTTAGTTCATTACGTGCCTTTTAAAAAAAAAAACTATGTTCTTACTTGACCTTAGAGAATAAGAGAGCATTGGCCTTGTTCTTAAACAAGTGTGGGGGTGTGTGTTCATTAAAAATAAAAAAGAAAGAGTTGATCACCTAATGCATTATGTGACATATCCATACCTAGAATAAAGATGGATGTTTGGAAACAACAGGAAGAGAAGGAGAAAGTTTATGCCTAACAATGAATTCAACTCATCAATTTGGGATTGATCTTCAACAAAACATTAGTCAAATATTGGTTATTGTCCTTTATGGTGAATGTTCTCAAATATCTTTTCCACTCTAAATTGTACTATAATGCTCTTTTATTCTCTTTGATATTTATCTTCTTATATCCATATTATCCCTCTTTCTTTACCATGATCCCGTTACAACCTTGAATAAAGTCCTTTTGATTTTTATGTGCATGTGTTCTGAGTAGTGGAGAAGTAGAAGATAAGCAAGCTTATGGTAATGTAATTTTTCATGGGTTGAATTGAGTGAAATATCTACCATTTTAAACAGTTGAGAGATTGAGAGTGAATCCTGTGAGGATCTTTCATTCTTGATTCGTTCTTTTAAACTGAAGTTTCCTTGCTTGATGGTTTGAGATGTGAAGAAATATTACCTCAAAAAATGCTTTGATCCCTTAAATGACTGGTTGCTCTTCTTATTTTATTAAATCTTTTAGAGTTTTTAGCTTTTGAGTCTGTGTCATTTTTCTTTGTTCCTTAGTTTTTTTTTTCTTATGTGTTTTGTCTGGAAGTGCAAAAGTTTAGTGTGGGAGAATTTGATAACAATGTATTTTATGCATTTTATAATCCTCTCACTAGGCTTCTTAAGGTCCAATTTGTCTTAATTAAATTGATTTTGTCACATTTTATGAAATTAAGCTTAATTGGATCATTGAAGAAATTATTGCTTGAATTATCATTAATTTGGGTGATTGCATTCTTAAGTAAAGTGGCCACAACTTGAGTTGCAAATATCCGATATATGTGATTTTAGTCTTGTTGGAAAGTTAAGATAATTCTCTAATAACTATTCACTTGATAGCAAGAGCTATATTGATAGCAATATATTTCATTCATTGTATAACCTTCTCACTTGACTTTTTCAGTAAACTAGCTATAACTTGAGTTGTAAATATCCGATGGATGTGATTTTGGTCTTGTTTTTAAGCTAAGATAAATTTCTACAACTTTCATGAAGGCCTCGAGACCAGAAACACATGTTTGGATAACTCAAATTGGAGTTGAAGCAAAATCTAGCGTTTTGAACCTGACAGCTTGACCTTTATACACTCATTAGGCTATATCTCGGGCTATAGGAGTTCAAAAATTCTGAAATTTTGACAGTGAAAGGTTAAGACCCATATCTACAACTTTCATGAATAACACAAAAGCTAGTTCAGATTCCTTGAAGGTGATATTGGGCTTGGAAGTCAGAATAGAGGTGCTAGATTTGGGCCTGACCCATGAGCAGTAATTGGGCCATATCTCGGGCTGTGGTTATTGGATTTGGCTAAAATTGGTGTCTCTGGAAAGCTGAGACAATTTCTTAGAACTTTCATGAAGATCACTTGGCTCAATTCTGACGCATGCCATGAGCTAAGAGCAGAGACATTTCGGAGCCAAAAAAGTCCATAATTTCAGCTCATTCATCATCTATTTTGATTTTACTTCTCATCATCAAACAACTCCGTTGTCTTCTTGCACTCCTTGAATTCTATAAAAGGAGGCAAAGGCTGAACATTTAAGGGTGTTAGTTAGCTTAGAGTTTAGTTTATGCTATTGTGTTATTAGTTTTCCTTTGTGTAGTTTTCTATTGTTCTTAATTGAAGTTAAGTTTATCATCTTCTTCTTCTCTCTTTCTTTCTTCTTGTCTATGAGTAACTAAATCTTCATCTTACTTGGGTGAAAGAGTGAAGCTCTTGGTAGTGAAATAAGGTTAAATTATTCTATTTTTTTGTACTTAAATGATATATTATCAAATGGACATTATATATATTGTATTTCGTTTCCAATCAATTTATAAACCTTCTTTGTATAATGAAGATCTTGATTTATTGTAGACAATAGGATTGACATAGTGAATGCTTGAACTCATTTACAAATGTTGGTAGATAATTAAAGGAATTATAATATGATTGCATATTAAATTGAACTTTGAATGTTAAATCTTCCAATTGAAACCTTCATTATGTATGATTTCAATTGAGTTATAAAAAGAAAAAATCTTGTCTTTAATTTATTACCAATAGTGGATCTCCTAATCCAAGCAAATCTTTTTCATCTGTGAACAACTTATATCATTTTTAGTATTGTGACAAATATTCTCTGTACCTCAAATAATGTTCTCTTTATTCATTCCTTATGGATCAACCTCAGACTCCCGAGAATTTACTACTTGAAACAACCTACACTTGGGTTTGAAACTTTTAATTATCCCATCACCCATCGTCATCCATCTAGATAATATCTCATATACAGGAAAGTCATTAATTGTCCACATCAAAGTTACCTTCATTAGAAAGTTCTGTTTGAGTGAAACATCATATGCTATAACACCTTCATTCCATAACTTTTAAGATCTTCTATTAATAGTCGCAAGTACACATCAATTCTACTTTTAAGATTCGCAGGGCTAAGAATTATGGCACTCAAGAACAAAAATTCTCTTTGCATGCACATTTCAAGAGGAAGATTGTACGAGGTAACTATTACCGGCCAACAAGAATGAGTCCTACTAGTTTTATCGAATGGAGCAAACCTGGAAGCACACAACCTTAATCTCACATTTCGAGGGTCTTTTGTAAATTCTGTATATGTTTCATAAAAATATCTCTAAGCTTCTCTATCACGAGGATGAGACAAGGAACCTGAATCCCTCCGACTCTCACGATGCCATCTCACTAAAGTTACCGTTTGTAATAAGGAATAAAGTCTTTGCAATCTTGGGACAAGTGAGAAGTACCACCTTTTTTTCAAAGGAGTTTCTTTTAACCATATTGTTTCTAGTGATTATTTTATGCCGCTCCTGACCACAAAATTTACAACTTTCCAGATTCTCTTAAGGAGGATAGTAAATCATGCATCCATTTGGATAGCAATCAATCTTAACATGACCTAGCCCTAGTCGTTCTACTGATTTCTTTGCATGATAACAGTTTTTGGGCATTCGATTATCTTTCGAAAATGCATTCCCCATGAAATCCACCCATCAATTAAAGCAATTCACCGAGTTATTGAAGCCAGACTTGATACTTAGAGCTTTTACTGCAGCTAACAATTCAGAGTAATTTTACAACCATCATACAAGGGAGCTTTTGCAGTTGCCAACATATCAAAAAACTTTTTGGCTTCTGGGTTAGGATCTTCACTCATTTGTTCAACATAACCAAATCCTTGTTGCTCAATGTAAGTACCAATTGAAGGTCCAGCAACATTCATTACCATCTACTTATACCTATTGAAGTCTTCCCTCAGCCCACTACCTCCATAGTATGAATCGTCAAAAACTACAGCAGGAATATGAGGCATTGATTCTCCGTGGTTAGTCTAGTAGCAGTAGTTACTCATACACCCCTTACTACATAGATGCACCTTAACGTCGTCAATTTCGTAGTATTGCCTACATTTACATTTTTTACAAGGACACCTCAAGTTCCCTTCTAGCCTATATTGATCTTGGGTACAAGCAAATTCAACAAACTCAAAAATTGAGCAGCGTAAGAAAACCAAAAATACAATGTTGGATCCACTAATACAAAACTCAGCAGTGTAAAGAGGATTATTCTTTTCAAGTCTAGCGAATGCACTTAGTCTATCACAAGATACAAAAAATAAAGACTAAAATTCAAAAAAAAAAAACATTGAAACTTGCACCATTTTTTGATGTAGTTGTCTGCATGGAAAGGATAAGAAATAAGAAAATATTAATACTAATGAAAGACATTGCTTAATATATGATGCAACATGCACAAGCAACTTAATAAAAATTTAAAACTACTGGATCAACAATTGTGGCAAAAAATCAATAGAAAACAAGATAATAATTAACTCTAGCCAAAATAAGTGCTATTGAGAAATATATTGAGATTTTAACCAAAGACCTCATAAACAATCTTTCTCAGCAAGAGGAAAACAAAGCTCATGCAAAAGAAGCCAACAATGTCCTTTAGCAAAAATCGTGTTCATATATGATTAAGAGAAAATAATATATTTTATAAACACAAACATCAGTCTTTTAACCTGAGGGCACATTCTGTACCAAAACCAAAAGGAATAGAAGTTAACATTATAGGTACAGGTGGCCCAGGTTTCTTACATGAATTACTTTACAATACAGACACAGTTCCCCATTTCTTGTATTGCTACATTTCTTAATACAAAATGATAAACAAACGACTTAACATAGCAATGCTACCTATACAACTATTGCATTCATTGCATTCACGACAGTACAATTATGCAAGTGGCTTTCGTCATGAGTAATTAAACACAACACTTACCACAAAAATTGTTCAGGTGGTCAGGCCTTTGGATCGTTTAATTTTATTGTGTTTGACTCAGATTTTTAATTAGTTTGAAGATTGTTTCTTGAAGATGAAACTTGAATTAAGTGGAGATTTTTGTGTTTGATCAATTCTTAATTAGATAACTATTGATAATTTCTTATTGGAAAGTTAATTATTAGTTTATAAAAAAATGTAATATCAAGATAATTGATGCATTTGTTACTAATAATGACAAAGTCTTTATATATATATATATATATATATATATATATATATATATATAATGACAAAGTCTTTATTTAATAAGGAGAGTGACGTGGGATAAAAAAAACAATCGTTTGGAATGGATAGAACTGGGTGGATTAGCTTCGAGAGGAACCAAATCACATGTGAAATTTATACTCTAACCAATATTCAAGAAATTAATTAACCATAATCCAAAATAAAATATTTACTTTAGGTTCCGTAAAACTGACGGTGTGTTTGTTTCAGCTTTTTTAAGTTGAAAATAACTTTTTTTAAAAAAAAAAATTGTTTTAATAGTGTTTAATCATATTTAAAAAAATTAGTTTTAACTTTTGTACGAAATTCAATACAAAATAAAAGTTATAAATTTTTTTTTCATAATGCTGAAGATTGAAACTTATGATTCTAGTTTATAAATTATTCTTTACACTTTGATATATAAATATTATTTTATCATCAATCAAATAACTTTTTTAATCATTCAATACTTATTTTAATAATTTAATGATAAAAGCGATTCTTTTTTATATTAATCAAATGAAACAGATTAGTTTAAAATCACTTTTCAGATGACATATTCAAATATAAAAATGAATCGATTATAATCGATTATAACAAAAAGCTTTTATACAATAATCGATTATTGAAATAATCAAAGTTTCACAACTGAATCAAACATACACTAAGTGCATGTTTGTTTAAGCTTTTTTAAGTTGGAAACAACTTTTTTTTTAGAAAAAAACTGTTTCAACAGTATTTAATTATATTTTATGTAAAATCAGTTTCAGTTTTTGTACGAAATTCAATACAAAATAAAAGTTATAAAAAGCTTTTTTTATAATACTGAAGATTGAAGCTTATGATTCTAGTTTATAGATTATTCTTTACACTTTGATATGTAAAAACCATTTTGTCCTCAATGAAATAACTTTTTTAATCATTATATACCTATTTTGGCAATTTAATGTATAAAAATGATTCTTTTTTATATCAATCAAACGAAACAGATTAGTTTAAAATCACTTTTTAACTGACATATTCAAACATTAAAATGAATCGATTATAATCAATTATAACAAAAAATTTTTATACAATAATCAATTATAATCGATTATTGAAATCATCAAAATTTTCACAACTGAACCAAACACACATTAAATTATCTAAAAAAACAAAAAAACAAGTAATATAATCAAATTGAATTACATTAATTTCTCCCGTGAAGGGAAGACTGGTTTTCTTGTTTCTGGATTCAAAAGCTTGAAAGCACATAAACAAAACAACGAGAACAAATCATAGGACGAACAAAAGAAACACTGGACTGAATAAAACAGCACTAAAAAGTAAAAGTAGTTTGGGCTAGGTGAAGCACGAAAATGATAAAGATATTGCTTTATATTTTAGGTACAACTGCTCCAGGTACTAAAATAGAAAATGATAAAGATACCTATACTCTTGTGTCTCCTCAAAAAGTGGCTTGCAATTCTCTCATTTTGAATAAGTAGTAATAAACAACAACTAAACATTTTTTTACTGGGTGGAGTCGGTTACATGAATCAAATGACGTCATTGTGCCTTATCATAAATCTTGAAGAAGTAGTAATATCCTACAAAAATAAGATACGATGCTTAATAGCAATTTATTTAGCCAAATAATGTGAAACACGAATATGATCATTGGAAAACTATAAACCAATTTTACATGATGTTAAATTATTAGAGCACTTTTCAGGCCTCCAATACACTTATCCTTTTATAAACGCAAACTAAACCTATAGTTTATTATCAATGGACCCAGGAAAGCATATTCAGACAAAAATCAAATTAGTTCATAGAACTAGAAACCAAATCAGACAACATAGATGATAGTAATCTAGTATAAGTATTGATTCAGGCATTTCCTCAAACAGATTGAAGGCAAGTGTGCATAGACATTAAATCCTCAAGGTTCACGCAACCCACACATCACAGGGCTTCAATCATCATTCAAGAAAGCTTGCAAATAGGCATCAGAGAAAGGGGAAAAATTACCCAAGAATGAACCATAGATCTTTAGGAGAATTGAGGCCAGATATCTCATCGGAGTTATCGGTGACGAACTAGAGAGTGTCTAGGGCAGAGAGTCTTCAAGAGCCATTTGAGATCACTGCAAATCACTATGAGTTAGTCACGAACTAAACCCATTTGAGATCACTGTGGTAGCGACAAGGTCCAGCAATGGAGGTCTGCGGTGGCTCAAAGGAAGCAGAGTGTTGCCGTATGATTAAGGTTCTGATTTGGTTTTTATCTCAAGGTGGTTTGATTTGCAGGAACAGGGAATGGAAGTAGACCGTTTAGGGTAAATCGAGAATGAAAGGGGATGGAAAAATTGGGAGGAAAGATATAAAAGTATTGGAAAAATATGGTTCATGAACTGTTGAGATTCATGTAGTGAAAGAAAATGATAAAAAAATAAATATGATAAATAATATTAAAAAAATAAAATTTTAATTTATTTTTTTGAATTTATTATATTTATTTATTATTAAATTATAATATGTGTATATTTTTATTCTTTTTTTACATATTAATTTTTTCTCTTACTTTTTTTTTTTTTTATAAAATTATATACATATCATAATTTGATTGGTAGAATAAATATAATGAATCTAAAAAATAAACTTAAATTTTCTCCTTAAAAAAATATAAAAAGATATATATGTACTATTAATTGTAAAAATATCATAATTAAAATGTATTTCTTTGGATTTCTAATAATAAAACTCCCATTTGTTTTTATATAAAAACTTACACTATATATTTCATACCTGCCTTTGGATTTCTAATAATAAAACTTCCATCTGTTTTTTATATAAAAAAACTTTGCCATGGAAATTTTTTCATCCCCATAATATAATAAAATATTTATTTTTTAAGAAATAAAGTAATTTAGTGATATAATTTGTTATGGATAATTTAGAGATAGATTAATTCTATCTTAAATCCAACAAAGAAAATTGGTGACAAATTATGTCACTAGTAGTCCATGGATTTTATTCCGTCACTAATTGCATCGTTTTTAGTTGTGATTCAACATTTATAAATATTAGATTTAATCACCCTTAATAAGTAATTATTATTCTTTTGTTTAAACTCTAATTATACCCAGTGTGACTTGAGTGTTAAAATATTTTTATAAATACTAACTATCTCGTTTCAATATACTCTACTATCTATATATATTTATTCAAGTACACCTCAATGTTCATTACTGAATATTTTTTATTACTAAGCGCATGAAATTAGGAAATTTTGAGTACTGCAGTAGAGTAAAATTTTAAAAGAGAGAAAGTTTTAACTTTTATGAAAACGTATTAAAAAAGTTAGAGTTAAATTCTTAAAATTATTTGTATTATATATAAGAAACTATTTTATTTTAAGGGGTCACTGTTCCTCATCTTGTGTGACTAGGATGTGGAACCCAACACTTAAAAAAAAAATCCTACACTGGGGCAGTTCATGACTTCACCATTAATTTTATTGAAGCGTAGTTTTAAAAAAATAAATTTAGCATATAACAAAACACGTTCAATGCATAGGATTTTATGCAGTTTTAAAGTAACTGCCGAAGATTCCGATATTGTGTGACTAAAGCTTTCTCTTACAGTTTTGGCTAATAAATAAGAAAATGTTCATCTATTACAAATTTATATAATGTTAATTGATATAAAAAGTATTATAAAAAAATATAAAAAAATTAAAATATAATAAGTAATTCGTCGTTTTAGATTTAATTGAGTTTTAAAACATCCTTTAATTTCTTCCCTTTTGATTGAGAAAATGAAGAAAACGAGCAATTTTCTTTTTATCATCCAAAGTCTTAGGTTATCAAATAGGAGGATACGTATCACTCAAATAGATAATAGCATACCAAATTAATTCACTTTTAATATATATGATTAGATGTAGGATTGGATGATGATAAGTTTATATTTTATAATATTTAATTAAACAAATTGTAGTGATTTGTTTGTAATTATGAGAGAATTTTAGATGGATTCTTATCATTATCTTTGTTTTTGCAGATTTAGAGAGATTTAATACATTTGGATGGAAATAAGTGAAGATACCGAGTTTTCAAGGCTAAAGAGGTCCATTTTAGCTTTGGTAGGATTCCGTGTCAACTCAGGAGCGATTAAGGACTTAGACATGACTATATCTAACTTGGATGAAGCTTCTGACTTGAGACACGGCCGTGTCTCCCAACTCACACGGCCGTATCTCCCAAAACATTCAGAAAAAAGCCAATTTTACAAGAAATACGATCGTGTCTCCAACTCACACGGTCGTGTCCCCAAGCTTTTGCAATACGCTGATGGTGACATGAGACACAATCGTGTCTCATGAACACACAGTCGTGTCTCCCAAACTTGCATCATACGCTGCTGATTGGTCAAAACTTGCAGGCTCAGGATTAGACACGGTTGTGTCTCATAACTCACACGATCGTGTCTAACTCGTGGAAAGATCCTGACTTTTGAGACACGACCGTGTCTCATTGACACATGGTAGTGTCTCCCTATTTTCACCTAAAAACTCTATAAATAGAGGCTTAGAAGGCTGAGGACGGGATGCTAAAGGTACCTTGATAGTTTTTCATATATTTTCATCTTCCTTTGTAATTTTCACATATTTTGTTCAGAGTTTCTGTAAGGAGAGGTTTCGATAGGCAAATCTGAAGGGAGGAAGGCTTCAAAAAGAGGATTTCTTGGTGGCTCGAATATCTGAATCTCTGCAAAGGGATTTTGATATCTCTTTCTCATTAGTTTCTCTTCTTTCTTTTGTTATCTTTCCATGGATCTGTATCTTATTGTGAGTTTGTTTGTATTGAATATGAGTAGCTAAACTCATAGCTAGGGCTATGGGAGATCTTGTATTCTTAATCATTTGAATTTGATTTCTAAATTAATTATAGTAATTTCTTTGTGGGTTTATCATATTGCTTGCATTCTTTTGATAATTTGATCACTTGTGGCATTTGTTAATTCATTATTTGACCGGTGACCATTCACACTCAATGAGTGGATCTATTTGGTATGCCTAGGATTATATTGGTGAATGACCAAACATCAATTTCTCCTACCAATAGAATTGACGGGTTGTTAGTTCATATCTTGATATTGGGACTTAATGCATTCTTGATTAATTCAACTAAATGACCAAATAAGTGAATTAAATTAAGAATAGAATATTATTTCATCCATGACCATTGGGATTCAATAGTAAATAAGATAATTTTGGCAAAAGAATTACCTGTATCATAATTGAAAGAAGATCCGAATAATGGGACTCAAGTGAACCTTGCGCCATAGTGCCTCTCTATTTTTATTTATCTTTTCTTTATTTAATTATTCTTTATTATCCTTATTAGTTTTCTGATTTTAATTTGATCTTGCATACAATTTCAGCTGTCTAAATAACATAACAGTTTTACAATTTTTGTAATGATCACTTATTCCTTATGGGATCAATAACTGGGACTCAAAAGTCCTATATTACTTGGCGGTATAGTGTACTTGTTCTTAGTGTATCTTTTGCACATACCAAGTTTTTGGTGCCGTTGCTGGGTAATAATTTTGGTAATATTAGAGGCGTAAAATTCTAGTTAATTTAGACAAACTTTTATTTATTTTATTTATTTTTAGTATTGTGTTCTGTTTTTATTTATCTTTATTTATTCTTATTTGTTTTTATTTTTATATGTCTTTATTTTCTTATTTTTGTATATTTATTTTTATTTTTATTTTTATTTTTGTTTTTGCTTATTTAATTTTATTTATTTTTATTTTTATTTTTGTTTATGTATTTTTAATTAATTTTCCATTACATTTGTCACTTGCTCATTTTTCTTGTTTATACTCACTCGTTCTCAGTTTCCTGATCTAACATTTCATCTAGAAATTGAGAAAATAGCTCGCGGGTTAAGGAAGCAAATTCATATTGCAGTCATGACAGAAGACATAAATAGGATGGAAGGACAAGTAATTGAGGGGAATCGTGACGAACAAGCTATCTCAGCAGAGCGGACCATGCTTGAGTACTCCATTCCCACTGTTGAAGGCTATGGAGAGAGTATTATAAGACCAACTGAGGCGGCTAATAATTTTGAGATCAAACCAGCATTGATCTCCATGGTTCAAAATTATGTTCAATTTGGTAGATTGCCTTCAGACGATCCAAATCATCATTTGATCAGGTTCTTGCAGTTATGCGACACTATAAAGTATAATGGGGTGACAGAAGATGCAATTCGATTACGACTCTTTCCTTTCTCTCTCAGGGATAGGGCGAGTCAATGGTTAACGTCACTACCAAGGGGTTCCATCACTACATGGGAACAATTGACACAACAGTTTCTGGCTAAGTATATTCCTACCTCTAAATCTGCTAAGTTAAGAAATGACATATTTTCTTTTGTGCAGTTTGACATAGACACTCTCTATGAAGCTTGAGAGCGTTTCCGAGAACTATTGAGGAGATGTCCATACCATGGATTTCCCATATGGTACCAGGTCCAGACTTTTTATATTGGTTTGTCTTCTGCAAATCATTCACTTATTGATGCTGCTGCAGGAGGTTCACTTTGGAGGAAAACACCTACTCAAAGCCTAGCATTGATTGAAGAAATGGCGCTAAACAGTTATCAATGGCAAAATGGGTACCAGATTCTTAAGAAACCAGTAGGTGCGCACGCTGTAAACTCTTCCATTGCCATTCTGAGTCAATTGGAAACATTGATGAAAAATGTGGAGACCTTGATGGTAACAAACAGTGCAGCCCCGTCAATCAATTGTGACGTATGTGGCTGACAGGATCATATAACTGCAAACTGTCAAGTTGGTAGTCCCTTTGCCCCGAAGCCTGAAACATGAAATTTTGTTGGTAATTCCAATCGGCAGCAGTACAATCCATATACCAATATGTACAATCCCGGTTGGAGGGACCACCTAATTTTAAATGGGGAAATCAACAAGGCTACCAGTAAAATCAGCAGAGAATTCCATAACCACCTCCAGGCTTTCAAGCACTTGTGGAGAAACAAAATTTTGAAAATCTTATAATGAAGTACGTGCAGAATTCAGAAGCCAGAATGAAGACCATGGAGACTCAAATTAGTCAGTTGACCACTCTGATGTCAGAAAGGGCACCAAGATCTTTGCCTAGTGCTACTAAAACTAACCCAAAGGAACATGTGAAGGCAATCACTTTGAGAAGTGGTAAGGAGCTTGGAGATATTTCTAAGAACAAAGAGGAGCACATGCAAGAACATGAAGACACTCTTGATGAGCCAAATATTGCAGAAAAGAAAAAGACCAGCGAAGCACCTACCGTGGTACAAGTAAGTGAGCTACAAAAGTCATCCATTCCATTTCCTTAGAGGCTCCAAAATACCAAGTAGGACAAGCAATTTGCAAAATTCTTGGAGATGTTCAAGAAATTACAAATTAGCATTCCGCTTGTGGAAGCTATCTTTCAAATGCCAAAATATGCAAAGTTCTTGAAGGAGATACTTTCAAACAAATGCAAGCTTGAGGAATATGAGACAGTCAAATTGAATGAGGAGTGCTCTGCCATTCTCTTGAAGAAGTTACCACCAAAGTTAAAAGATCCAGGGAGTTTTACTATTTCTTACTCTATTGGTAATTCTTATTTTGAGAAAGCATTATGTGATTTAGGTGTCAGTATAAATTTGATACCTTTCTCTTTGTTTAAGAAATTGGAAATGTAGGAACCAAAGCATACCAACATTTCTTTGCAATTGGCTGATAGATCCATTACTTATCCGCATAGTGTATCGGAGGATGTCTTGGTAAAGGTGGATAAGTTCATTTTTTCAGCTGATTTTGTTGTGTTAGACATGGAGCAGGATTCTGAGGTCCCAATCATACTTGGGCGACCATTCCTTACTATTGGAAAGACTATGATTGATGTCCATAAAGGGAATTAACCTTGCAATTAAATGACAAGGAAGTTGTTTTTAATGTCTTTAATTCTGTTAAGCATCCTAGTTCCTATGATTCATGTAATTGCATTAATTCTATTGATATTGTGGATAGTGTTGTGAGTTCATGTTTGCAGGATTCAGTGACTGATGACGTCCTAGAAAAGATCTTGACCATGGTAAACCCTGACCTTAAGGATGATGAACAGATCACAGAAATGATAATGCGGTTAGAAGCTGGTATGTTTGTGGATAATAGAAGAAATTTTGGGTATTATGAGGATTTGGATAGGAAAAACATTCCTACCCCAAAACCCTCAATTGTGGAGCCTCCCAAACTTGAGCTCAAGCCCCTACCCTCCAATTTAAAGTATGCTTTTCTGGATCCTTCATCAAATTTACCTGTGATTATCTCTATCTTTCAGGTCCAGTGAAGGAGAAACTCATGAGAGTGTTAAGGGAGAACAAGAAAGCTTTTGGGTGGACCATTCATGACATTATAGGCATCAGCCCTACCATATGCACCCACAAAATCCACATAGAGGCGCAAAACAAGTCTCTTGTGCAACCATAAAGGCGTCTCAACCCAAACATGGAAGAGATTGTACAGAAGGAGGTAATAAAGCTACTCGACGCATGTATCATTTACCCCATTTCTGATAGTCCATAGGTAAGTCCAGTATAAGTAGTGCCTAAAAAAGAGGTACAACAGTCATGGAAAATGAAAAGAAAGAACTCATAACTGATAGAAATGTGACTGGGTTGCGTATATGCATTGATTATAGGAAATTAAATGATGCTACTTAGAAAGATTACTTTCTCTTACCCTTCATTGATCAGATGTTAGAGAAACTTTCAGGTCATGCATTTTTCTGTTGCTTGGACGGATATCCTGGCTATATGCAAATACCTGTGGCACTTAAGGATAAAGAGAAAACCACTTTCACATGCCCATATAGTACATTTGCATATAGACGGATGCCTTTTAGATTATGTAATGCACCAGCTACTCTTCAACGATGTATGATGACCATTTTTTCTGACTTGATAGAGGATTGTATTAAAATTTTCATGGATGATTTCTTTGTGTTTGACCCTTCTTTTGATGATTGTTTGCATAATCTTAGTTTGGTTTTGGAGCGATGCAGGAAAACTAACCTTGTCTTGAACTGGGAAAAGTGTCAATTTATAGTACAAGAGTGCATTGTTTTGGGGTATAAGATTTCGCCCAAAGGTTTGGAAGTTGATCCGGCAAAGGTGGAAGTAATTGCAAAATTGCCCCCACCTAAATCTATTAGGGCAATTTGAAGCTTTTTGGGGCATATAGGTTTTTATCAGAGGTTTATCAAGGATTTTTCAAAAATCGTCAAACCAATGACTAACCTCCTAGTGAATGATGCACCATTTGATTTTTTTTATTCTTGTTTAAATGCATTTCTTGTTTTAATGGAAAAATTAACTAGTGCACTCATCATTGTTGCCCCTGATTGGTCTTTACCTTTTAAACTAATGTGTGATACAAGTGATATAACAGTTGGGGCTGTTTTGGGCTAAAGAAAAGGTAAAGTTTTCTAAACCATTTACTACGCTAGCCACGCTCTGAATGAGGCAAAAAAAAATTACACTACCACTGAAAAAGAGTTGCTAGCGGTAGTATTTGCTTTTGATAAATTTCGCCCTTACCTTATTCTTTCTAAGGTTATTTGTTATACTGATTATTCTGCTATTAAGTATTTGCTTACCAAACAAGATGCTAAGCCAAGACTGATTCAGTGGGTTCTTTTGCTACAAGAATTTGATATTGAGATACGTGATAAAAATGAGATAAAGAATCTTGTAGATGATCACCTATCTCGATTGGATGAGGAGGTGTTAGCACCCTCTATTGAGCGAGCCATAAATGAATTATTTTCTGATGAGTACCTCTTTGCAGTCTCCCATTTACCATGATATGTTGATTTTGTTAACTTTTCTCGTAGGTAATACCCTTTCACCGGATCTCAATTATCAACAAAAGAAGAAATTCTTATCTGATGTTAAGCATTATTTATGGGAAGACCCATACTTGTTTAGGATTTGTGCTAATAATGTTATTAAGAGATGCATTCATGGTAGTGTTAGTCATTCCATTCTTGAACATTGTCATGCTAAGGAAACCGGTGGCCACTTTGGTCCTAGTAGAACTGCATACAAGGTGTGAACACCCGATTTTGTCCGAATCCTTAAAACTTTTAATTTAGAAAAAATAAAAATAAAAATAAAAATATAATAGAAGATTTTTTATTTATTTATTTATTTTGTTTTATTTTACACTCACTTCTCAAATTTTTGATCCAAATCAAGTACAACCCAATTGAAACAATGTTAAGATCCATTTGGCCCATTGATTCACTATGACCCTTTTGTCTTAGGTTCCTCTTAAAAAAAAAATATAGTAAAACAGGAAGTGACATAGCAGCAAGTGGCGAAACACTACACTTAAAGCTAAAATTGACAAAAAGCAAACTTTGATAGAGAAAAAAGGGAGCTGCATTGGACAATCGGATAAATGAACAAAGGGAAAAAGACAAAAACATGCAAGGTAAAACAGAGACGTTGCAAGCCTGGCCAAGAACAAAATGACAAAAACATGCAAGGTAAAACAGAGACGTTGCAAGCCTGGCCAAGAACAAAATGACAAATGCAAGCTGAGACAGAAACATTAGAAGCATGGCCAAGAACAAAATGACAAAACAAGCTTTCCTGGTAAAGGCAGAAGCAAGAAAAAGAATGACAGTAGAAATTTTTAAAAATGAAGCACAAAGAGAGAATAGAGCTGCTGCCAAGAAAAATGAGCCAAAGATTTAAACACAAAAAAAAAGAAAAGTTGCAGCCTGCAGAAGAAAGGAAAAGTGAAGCAAGCAAAAAATGGAGTTGGAAAAGGACTGGACAATTTACTCTCATGGAGACCAAGCCAGATGATCTTGGAGCTTATATAACAGGGAGCAACGTAGAGAAGGGGGTTGGATTTTTGGTTTTGTTTTTTTTGTATACGTTTTCTACATACTAGAAACTGAGAACCTACCTGTAATTACTCTCTTCTAGTGTTAGTAAGAGGGGAAAGTGAGGTTGAGAAGAAGGATAGTTGTAGAAGGATTTTGCTAATACAAGAATTTGAGGTACCATTCCTCTGTTCCCGTTATGCTTTCTGGTTTATAGCCTTTGTTGTTGTTTTTTTTGTGTGTTCTGGTTGTCACTCGCGTTTGCTCTCACTTTCATCTACACTTTTCACGCACTCTCACGGTCACACAACTCAACATCACACAACTCTTGAGCACAAGGAACTACACGAAAAAAAAACAAGCCAAATCAATATGTCAAGCACAATCTCAGCATTCAAAATCAGCAAATGTACACACATTTCTCTTCCCTTGAGCCAATAGCCATGAATAATAATACAGCATGACCAAAATAGAACTAAGCACCGTCTTCTCCTCCCTTTCTGCCGAAACGTGACCCTCCAAACCAGCCCCCACGAAGCCACCCTTCATGGCCACCCATCACGCCCCATCAACCACGACCAACCACCATAACCAGAAAAAGAAGAGAAAATACCCAAGCCACCATCTCCCTCACCAGGCTTCACCATCTACCTTCACTATCAATCACTCCACCATTCTCACCTTCACCCAGACCAAGTCCAGCCGCCATAGCAGCGCCGCGCGAAGCTCCACCCCTCACACCGTGCGCAACCACGGAACTCCGCCCATCAAGCCGCCGTTCTCGCAAGCAACTCCAACCGAAACCACCGGCCGCCGCACGCGGAGCACCGCCCAAGATGAGCCCATGCCGTTCGGATCTGCGTCGCACGAAGCCCGGCCGCACGGACCACCACAACGCTTCCCCTGCCCGTGCCGAGCCGCTCCCCACCGTCGCACGAAGCCACCGCGCCCGGCCCGTGTACGGCCTCCATGCACCACCACGCCATCACCACGTCCGATCCGCACTTCGAGCCCCCCCTCTCCTCTCGGTTTCGTTCTCTCGCATTTGTAATTCCAGAGTCAATGTCTCTTATTATATATTTTTTTTTTGCTTTATTACTATTATTATTATTATTATCATTTTTTTTTTTTTGGCTATAATGATTTCGACCATTTTTGTTAGGGTAGTAATCTTTCTTTGGTTTTTACTTGATTTTGGGTTTGGGTTTATGGTAGACGTTTGGGCCTGGGAGCTTTTTTTTTTTTTTTTTTTTTTTTTGTGTTTTTAAGTGGGTTGGTTTTATTAGATTTTTTAGCCTTAGTTTATATCTAGGTTTTATTTTATTTTTGGATTTGTTTTTCTGTTTGTTGTTTTTTTTTATTTATTTATGGACATGTTTATTATATTATTAATATTTGTTTTAAATAGTGACTTTGTACTTTTTTAAAAAAATAATAATAATAAAAGTCTTCGTTTTCTAAAACAGGATTAGCTGAGTTGCGACAGCTTGTTAATCTTGTAATTTTTAGAATCATCTGAGTTGTACAATGACTTGATGGTTCGTTTTTTTTAAAAAATGAAGAATCAAATGTTTGAGTCTTATTAAGAAGAATAAATTGGGTTAGGAAATTGTCAGCGCGACGACTTGTTAACCTTGATAACTTTTAGAATTGTCCGAGTTGCATGACAAACTTGACAATTCTTTCTTTTCTCGAAATAATAAATAAAAAAATCAAATGAATTTTCAAAACACATTTTTTTTAATTAAAAATAAACAACCTTCAATCGTTTTCTAAAGAACGACGTGGCTTTGAATTCCTCATTGCACTCGAGAGTACGTAGGGGAGCGTTAATCCTTATTCGTCAAGTCAAAATTAAATTTTAATTAATTTGTTTGTTTAGTTTTTTTTTTTTAATAAAATAGGTAAAATAAATATTTTTAAAAAAAAAGTTATAAAAATTTGCACAACTGATTTAAGGTAACCGTCTTAGGACGGATGTATTAGGGAAGTCTTTGTGGGGTTTAGTCTCCACCCTTCCCTATGCATAATTAGACTCGAACCTGAGTTTTTAAACGTAGACCATTCCTTTCTTAGGTTTTCCAGTTTTTCCTAATAAAAATAAAATTGGTGGCGACTCCCTTAATCCCTAAAATTTTGTAATTTAAGTCGTTATCCTGCCGCGATCCCGGTCGCGACAGTTGGCGACTCCACTGGGGAAATTTGAGAGTCAAGCCTTGGTAAATTAGTTGTGCAAATTTTGTGACATTTAAATGTTTGTTTTACCCTTTTGTTTTATTTTTTTTATTTTTTATTTTTTTATTTAACTCATTCTCTTATTTATTTTAATTGTAATTCTTATTTGTTATACAAACCTTAGGGTAGAGAACCTTTGGGAATTTGTATTGTCTTGTTTTGTTTTGCGGGATGATGTGGGTAATCTTTAGGATTATAAAGGTTTGTATGCTCCTACACCCACTACACTTACACATTTCTCACACACATTCGAGTGGGGCCCTATACCAGGGTGCGAGTGAAGCCTAAGTTAAGTAGAGGTTGCGTAGTGGTAGCCATTTTGGATGTACATCCCTGCTTGGTTATTACGAAAACCTCATCTAGAGTGTGCCTTTTTCATACATGTCCCGCACTTGGTGGTTTACCCTTGTTTGTGGTCAACATTATGAAATGGGACTTAGCTCTAGAGGCCTTTAGAATAGTAAAGCCACCCAATGAGAGTTCTCACGAATCAGAAAAAGTTATAGATCTTTAGGGTAGAACTCCTCAAATTTAAGGCAATCCCTTAGGACACAAAGGGAGCACACCTTCTTCTAGTTTATCCATGTCATAATTGCTTTTGTACCTATACATAATAAGTAGTGTGGTCCATTAATATGATAAACCTAATAGCACCCCGCTCAAGGACAAGTTTATTCTGGAAATAAAAAAAGAGAATTTTTTTTTTCAAAAATAAAAGGGAGGTGCAAGTCACTATTAATGGACCAACTATTTATCATTGCATTCATTCCAAAAAATATAATGCTTTGCATCCTTGCATCATGTTTCTTACCACACTCTAATCTTTTTGTCATCCTTCAGGAAAATTTGTTAGAGAACCGTTAAATTCGATCAAGATTTGAAGTGAGTATCTTTGATGGAAAGAAATATGGGATCAGATCATAAGGATATGACCTTGAAGAAGACTCGCGACTCAAGGCCAGGAAAGTTAACACTGAGAGCCTAGTGATCATGGGCCGAATGCTGAAGAAGACCCAACGTTTGACACTCGCAGTAAAGTATGGGAAGATCCTGGACCTGTTAGAGGTGAATGTACAAGTAGAAGCGATCACTGCAGTGGCCCAATATTATGACCCGCCTCTTCGGTGTCTCACCTTTCAGGATTTCCAGCTAGCCCCCACTTTGGAAGAATTTGAGCAGATTCTGGGTTTGCCGTTGGAGGGTAAGAAGTCATACTGTTATATAGGACACTACGCATCCATCCAAACCGTAGCAAATGTTCTGAAGGTGCACGCTAGAGATCTACAAGGAGCGCAACAGAATAGGAATGGAACCAAAGGGTTTTCAAGAGAATACCTCGAGGGACACATGCGTCACTTAGCAAAAAGTGAAGATTGGAATGCTTTCATGGATGTGCTAGCTCTCACCATTTATGGCCTAGTCTTGTTCCCCAATATTGATGACTATGTGGATTATGCAGCGATTGATGTGTTCCTAGCTTGCAAGTTTAACACTGACAACCCGGTTCCAGCCATTCTCGCAGATGTTTATTGCACCCTGAACTTCTGCCACGAAAAGAACGGCAAAAGAATCCTTTGTTGCTTACCGATGCTATATGTTTGGCTCACAACTCATGTTTTCAACAGATCATACAGGACAGAGTGTCCCATCGCTGACTTCAATATGTACCAGCTGGAGAACAAGAGCAGCCGGGAATGGGCGGACCATTTGGCGGAATTGGATGAAAAGCATATTAGATGGTATCCTCGATGGAAAGATGTAGAAGCTATCATCTACCAGTGTGGAGGATTTCCAAACGTACCCCTCATGGGTACACGAGGGTGCATCAATTACAATCCAGCCTTGGTACAACGACAACTTGGTTATCCTATAATGGGACCACCTACGGAAGTCCAAATAACTCCTTTTGTTCTTTACTATGCTGACATGGAAAACATTGAGTCACTTCAGAAGATCCGAAGTGCTTGGGACAGAGTCATCCGAAAAGGAAAGGAACTGGGAGTTAGAAGTTGTGCGGCCAAGGAAAGTTACCGCCAATGGGTTAAAGACAGAGTTCAGGAAATCAAGTTACCATTCAAGGCCTCGACAATTTCTTTGATTGATGGATCTTCAGCTTCAGTCTTGATTGAAAGTGAAGAGACGAAAGATATGAAAGCTAGGATCACGAAGATGGAAAAAGAAAATGAGAGGATGGAAGCGGAACTCAGAGAAACCCGCCATGAATACGCAGCCTTGAAGCGAGAAAACACTGAAAAGGATCACATTCTCGAAAGGGCTAACAAAAAGATGAAGACGGAACATGATTACCTGCTGAAGACTAAGCATTGTCTAGGGGCCGCGAACAAGGAATTAGGGCTTCGAAGACAAGAAAGAGATAGAGTTATGGCTGAAAACCAACAACTTAGGGAACAGCTCGAGAATGCCAAGTTAACCCAGAATAATACAGTACAACTGGTGGAGGAAATGAGAAAACAGATGGAAATGACGTTTAAGAGATATGAAGATATGGTCAAAAACAAGAAGCTCCACATGAAAGAGATGGTTACAAAATATGAGGCAATGTTACAACAGGAGCAGGAAAAAATGAAGGAACTGATGAATCAGGTGGAACAACAAAAGGACGACATCAATGGATGGAAGGAAGAAGCGTATTTTTGGAAGAATCGCTTCACAAAATTAGCATGTTTGACTAATTCAGCAATTGCGGATACCCCATATCATTTGAGGAAAGCTGATAAGATGGTGAATCCTTTTGAGACACCCGTAGAAATCAGTGACTTCATTGGATATTGTAAAGACCTAATAGGACAAATGAAACAGATGGCCAAGGTGTATTCAGATAGAGAATAGTCTCATTCGGTTATGGCATATGTATTCAGCTATGAAACAATGTATTTGATTGTCATATCTTGTCAGTTGAATGAATGAAGTATTGATGGTTTTGATACTCATTTTCTGATCCCATATTTCACTTGAGACTTAATACTTTTGAACGAGACGTTCTGGGTAATAGTACTGACAAAACAAGGATCAAAGATACTCATTTCAAGTCCACTCGGCTTAAAATCACTAACGGTCCTCTAACAAATATTGAGTCCAATTATTTTTTTTTAAAATTAAATCGTAATTTGGAATTCTATTGCTTTCAGGTAAAAAGTTTTGAACCATTGCTCGTCCTCGAAAAACGAAGATCACACAAACCCGAACCTACGAGACTAGGTTACAAACTAGGCTACAAGAGATGTCAAATTCAGGAAGAAATTTGGATCAAGAGATAGATGAAATAATGGGAAGAATGGATGCAATGGCAGAAGGACAATCGAGGGTCGAAGATTTACTGAGACAGTTAACTGCGACCCTCGGAGCAACAAATGGAACCCCTGTCGGCGCTGGGGTAAATGCAAATGCAAACAGTAATGTGAATGAAGAAAATAATTCTATGAATGGAAATCCTGAAGGGGGAAATAACAATGTAGAAGTTACTCATGAGCAGCCAGTAAAAATATTCTTGGGCAACAATTCCGAAAAAGAAAAATTAAGAGATGAGTTGATTGGAAAAATGCAAGAGCAAATTAAAGCCATGCAAGGTCCTAATTTATATGGTTCGATGGGAATCAATGAATTATGTCCTGAGGTTGAGGTTACTATCCCCAAGGATTTCAAAATTCCAGAGTTCTCAAAGTACGACGGAAGTACCAATCCAAAGTTTCATCTAAAGACTTACATCACAAAGATGGCCATTTGGTCGCGTGATCAAAAATTTCTAATCAATTTTTTCATGAAAGCCTGACCGGGCCAGCTTTGGAATGGTACATGCAACTCGACCATTCAAGGATTTCCTCCTGGGATGATTTGACCAGCTTATTCTTGGGGCAATATCGATTTAATATCGACACCGCACCTACCCGAGAGCAACTAGGGGGAATGCAAAAGAAGCATGGTGAAACGTTCAAGCAATACGCCCAAAGGTGGAGAATGTTGGCAGCCCAGGTTCAACCACCATTGACTTCTTCAGAAATGAGCTCGTACTTTATGGGAACCTTAGGAGCACCTTTTATTGGATTGATGGCAGGAGGAACCTATACGGATTTTTCTGACCTAATTGTGGCTGGAGAGAGGATTGAGAATCTTGCGAAAGCTGGGAAACTACCTGATGGAAATATGGAGAACAATTTTCCTAAGAAGGTGGCGCCGATAAAGAAGAAAGAACCAGAAGTCAGCTATGTGCAACAACAAAATTCATGTTTTCCTCGTAATCCACAACCATACCCTGCTTATCAAGCCCCTTCACTCGCTTTTCCAGCTTACCAAACTTCATACCAAGTGAACCATGTTCCCTTACCACGTACGTATGTCCCCACTCGTCCTGTTTATGCTAATCGTCCTCCTGCACCTCGAAATCTAGGAAATCAAGGGTATACTCGACCCCCGTCGAACCTACCCCCTTTTCCAAAATTGCCAATCTCCAATGCTGACTTGTTTCAACAGTTGTTCGACGCGCACTTGGTCGCATGCATCCCTGCTCGCCCCATGGTACCCCCATTCCCAGCTTGGTACAATCCTAATACAAATTGCAAGTTCCATATGGACAACCCGGGGCACTCAATCGAGGATTGCGAGGTATTTAAAACAACAGTGAGGAAACTGATTGCCTGCGAAAAGCTAGATTTTGAAGAAGAGAAAGGGTCTAGCATCACCAGCAACCCAATCCCGAATCATGGGAAAGGAGTTGTAAACGCATTAGAAAAGGACAAGGAAGGAATTCAAGAGGTAGCAAATGTCAAAATTCCCATGAAGTTAATATTCCAAGGTCTGGTCCAAGCAGGCTATTGTTCTTCAATAACCTTAAGGGGTGTAGAGTTTGAATATGATACTGAAGCTTATTGTGAATACCATATGGAGGAGGGACACGATATTGAGAGTTGTCAGGAGTTCAAAACTCAGTTGCAGAAATTCATGGCTCTGGGTATAGTGGATGTTACTCAAGCAAGAAAATCCATAAAAGAAATAGATCCTGTGGAGCGTTTAGTTCTCAAACTTCCGCGTGCTGGTGAAGTCCCAAATTCTAGAAAGATTGTCATAGCAATAAAGAAGCCTACACCTTTCTCCTACAATGATACCCATGTTGTACCTTGGAAGTATGATGTCAAGGTAAAGACACAAGATAATGTAGGACAAACCTCTTCAGCCCCTATCGCTCAGATAGCAGAACTTGCACAAACAGTGCCGAGTATTGGGGACATAGGAGGGATCACAAGAAGTGGCAGATGCTATGGGCAAGAAGATATGACCGGGAAAGGAAAAGCGATCAATATAGAAACAAAGGAAGAAGAGGAGGAAGAATTCCTAAAAATTATGAAGCAAAGTGAGTATGATATTGTAGATCAACTCAGGAAAACCCCAGCTCGGATCTCTCTTCTGTCACTCATAATGAACTCTGAACCTCATCGCAAAGCACTGCAGAAAGTGCTAAATGAAGCCTATGTGAAGCCAGATGTTACCCCAGAAAACTTAGTAAACATGGTAGACCCAGTAAGGCACGTCAACGTGATCCCTTTCTCTGAGGAAGAAGTGGTACGTTCGACAGGAAATAACCCGCGCGCTCTGCACATCACTTTGAAATGTCAGGGGTATGTAGTGGCAAAAGTTTTAATTGATGGAGGTTCTGCATTGAACGTCCTCCCAAGGAACACCTTGTCCCAACTGGCTATGAGTGTAGAAGACCTAAAACCTCAAGAAATGACGGTGCGAGCCTTCGATGGAAGAAAAAGAGGAATTCTGGGAGAAGTGACCCTTCCACTCGAGATAGGCCCGAGTTGTTTCCAAGTACTATTTCAAGTAATGGAGATTGAGCCTACATACACTATGCTCTTAGGAAGACCATGGATCCACGCTGCTGGTGTTGTTCCCTCAACCTTGCACCAATGCTTGAAATACATTGAGAATGGATGCCTGGTTACCATTCGAGGAGAGGAAGAAATCCTGCTGATGAAGCCTACTTCAGTGCCTTATGTTGAAAACACTGAACGGGAGGTGGATAACTTCTTGCACAGCTTCCAGCTGGTAGAAGCAAAAACGAAGAAGGACGAATCGTCCTCCAAAGATGTTCACCAAGTTGTGGCTCGCATCATGACCAATAATGGTTATCAAGCTGGGAAAGGTTTAGGAGTTCAGCTGCAAGGAATCAAGTCTATGATCACCCTGCCAGAGAATAAGAACAGATTTGGTCTAGGGTATGAGGCATCTTTGGAAGGAATGATGAAGCATGACTTGACTCTCAAGGAAGGAAAAATGGAGAATAAAGTGACAAAGATGATTCCTCATCTGAAGGAGACATTCCCCGTTCCTGCCGAAGTTATCAATAGAACTTCCAATCATCAGGTCCGCATAATCATTAACAATGTGGAGGAAGACTCAGGAGAAGACCATGCTATCCAGCCCTCCAGCAATTCGAAACCTCTGAACAATTGGAGATCGGAGGCGTTATTTGATGTGGTTGCCATAAAGTAATTGTTTAGTCGTGAAGCTATCTTAGACTTTTGTAATGTTGAATCTATGTTAACTCTTATCGAAGCTTTAATGTAGTGAACTAGTGTGTTTTCCTAGTATGATTCTCTGCTCATGTTGTCTTTCATCAAAAATTTCAATGCAATGAACTTATGTGCTTCTCAGTTGATCCACTACTTTGTTTCTTTTCTATCTTTGACTTACGTTTTTTAGCCTTGTCCAATTACCATTTTTTTCTTCTCTTTCTTCTGTCAATAATTTCCAATCTGGCGTAAATAAATCTTCCAGGGATTTGAGTCTTGTAGAGGTATTGTCCCATGAAAGGATTCCTGAAAACTCAAAGGTGGATTCTTATTCGATGATGGATATAGATAACTATGACTCAGATGAAGATAAGAACGCTACTGAGGAGTTTGCCAAATTGGTAGAAAGGTCAGAAAGAGAGTTCAGCCTGGATGAAGAGGAAGTGGAGGTGATCAATATGGGAACTGATGAAGACAAGAAAGAGCTGAGGTTAGTGGATAACCCGGAGCGAGAAAGCATGATCAAGTTATTCAGAGACTACATGGATGTTTTTGCATGGTCTTATCGCGACATGCCAGGGTTGGATCCGAGCATAGCTTCCCACAAAATTCCGCTACACCCCAATGCTGAGGCGAAAAAGCAGAAATTGAGGAGAATGCACCCCGAAATGTCTTTAAAGATCAAGGAGGAAGTTACCAAGCAATTAGAAGCAGGATTTTTAGAAGTGTCTAGACACCCAGAATGGGTAGCGAATATCGTCCCAGTTCCAAAGAAAGATGGAAAAGTCAGGATGTGTGTGGATTATAGGGATTTAAATAAGGCTAGCCCTAAAGATGATTTCCCATTGCCTCACATTGATGTTCTTGTCGATAATGCAACAAGAGGCCATAGATTCTCTTTCATGGATGGATATTCTGGTTACAATCAGATTCTCATGGACACAAATGACAAAGAGAAGACCACATTCATCACGGCATGGGGAACTTTTTGTTACACAGTTATGCCATTCGGGTTGAAGAATGCTGGGGCTACCTATCAGTGCGCCATGGTTGCTTTGTTTCACGATATGATGCACAAGGAAATTGAGGTATACGTTGATGATATAGTGGCCAAGTCTAAAGAAGGAGAAAGTCATATGGCAGTATTGCAAAAGTTATTTGAAAGACTCAGAAAGTACAAGTTAAGACTAAACCCAGCGAAATGTGTCTTTGGTGCATCAGCTGGAAAGTTGCTTGGTTTTGTTGTTAGCAAGGAAGGGATCAAAGTGGACCCAGACAAAGTCAAAGCAATACAAGAGATGTCTGCTCCTAAGACTGAAAAGGAAGTAAGAGGTTTTCTCGGGAGGTTAAACTATATCGCTAGGTTTATAGCCAACTTGACTAGCACCTGCGAACCGATCTTCAAGTTACTAAAGAAACAACAACCAGGAGAGTGGGATGAACATTGTCAGGAAGCTTTTGAGAAAATAAAAGCTTACTTGCAAAGTCCTCCTATTTTGGTGCCACCGACACCGGGGCGACCGTTGATATTGTACCTCACGGTATTGCAGACATCCATAGGAGCAATGTTAGGACAACACGATGAAACAAGAAAGAAAGAGCGGGCCATCTACTACTTGAGTAAGAAGTTCAATGATTCTGAGTCCCGCTACATGGCAATCGAGAAGACTTGTTGTGCACTAGCATGGACGTCAAGAAGGTTGAGGCAGTACATGTTGTACTATACAACTTGGCTGATCTTAAGAATGGATCCGATAAAGTACATATTTGAAAGTCCTCATGTATCAACACGAGTCTCCAAGTGGCAGGTGGTACTTTCTGAGTTCGATATAAAACACATGACTCGAAAGTCTATCAAAGGGAGTGTAATTGCAGATCACTTAGGTGAGAACCCGCTCAATTACGAGCAACCTGTAATGTCTGAATTCCCAGATGGAGATATTTTAGCAATTGAAGAAGAAGAGTCTGAGGAAGAAGACACGTGGAAGATGTTCTTTGATGGAGCAGTCAACATGTATGGGAGTGGCATAGGAGCAGTGATCACCTCACCAAGTGGGAAGCAATACCCTGTCGCCATCAAGTTAGAGTTCGATTGCACCAATAATATCGCAGAATATGAAGCGTGCGCTCAAGGGTTGAAAGTTGCGATAGAATTGGGAGTGAAGGAATTACAAGTATATGGAGATGCAGCACTGATAATTTATCAAGTGAACGGGGAATGGCAGACCAAGGATCCAAAGTTGATTCCATACCAGAAATATTTGATGCGGTTGGTC
Organism: Ormosia emarginata; assembly: GCA_029884605.1. NCBI lineage: Eukaryota > Viridiplantae > Streptophyta > Magnoliopsida > Fabales > Fabaceae > Ormosia > Ormosia emarginata. The sequence goes on from JAQQTP010000068.1 coordinate 6,300,854, forward strand.
GAGAAGTTTGAAGGAATCACTTTTTCGCACTTGACCCGGGATAAGAATCAATTCGCGGACGCTCTGGCTACTTTAGCTGTGATGACCAATCTGAATATTCATGCTAATGTGCAACCCATTCGAGTAAAGGCACAAAGCGAACCAGTTTATTGTTCTAATGTCGAGGAAGAAGAAGATGGTCAGCCCTGGTTCTATGACATCAAGCAGTACATTAAGTTCAGAGAATACCCATCAGGGGCAAATGAGATAAACAAAAAGACCATTCGTCGACTCTCCATGGCTTTCTTTTTGAATGGGGAGGTACTATACAAAAGGAATTATGATGGTACACTCCTCAGATGTGTAGAAGCTAAAGAGGCTCTTGCCATCTTAACAGAAGTTCATGAAGGGATTTGTGGAACACATGCCAATGGTATCATGATGGCTCGTCAAATCCTCCGATGTGGTTACTACTGGTCCACTATGGAATCTGATTGCATAGGATACGTTCGAAAGTGTCATAAATGCCAAGCTTACGCTAACCGCATTAATGCACCTCCTGTCCCATTGCATAATATGGTGGCACCCTGGCCTTTTTCAATGTGGGGGATCGATCTTATCGGGCCAATAAATCCAAAGGCTTCTAATGGCCATAGGTTTATCCTAGTAGCAATTGATTACTTCACCAAATGGGTAGAAGCTGCTTCCTATGCCAAGGTTACTCAAAAGGTTGTTCTCAAGTTTTTGAGGGCAAACATCATCTGTAGATATGGAATTCCAGAAAGGATTATCACAAATAATGCCCCTAATCTCAATAGCACCGAAATTAAGAATCTATGCGAGAGGTTTAAGATCAAGCATCACAATTCTGCTCCTTACAGACCTCAGATGAATGGTGCGGTAGAAGCAGCAAACAAGAATATCAAGAAGATAGTAGCTAAAATGGTGGTCAATTACAAGGAATGGCATGAGATGCTCCCCTATGCTCTCCATGCTTATCGCACTAATATCCGATCTAGCACTGGGGCAACACCGTTTTCCTTGGTATATGGGATGGAAGCAGTTTCCCCTATAGAGGTCGAAATCCCATCCTTGAGAGTGTTGATGGAAGCCGAGTTAGAAGAATCAGAGTGGGTAAAGACTCGGTACGAGCGAGTTAAACATGATTGAAGAAAAGCGATTAAAAGCTATTTGTCATGGGCAACTGTATCAAAGAAGAATGGCAAGAGCTTTCAACAAGAAAGTTCGTCCTAGGGAGTTCCAAGCAGGCGATTTGGTTTTAAAGAAGAAACTCCCAAACCAAGAGGATGCCCGAGGTAAATGGGCACCGAGTTATGAAGGACCTTATGTTGTTAGGCAGGCATTCTCTGGAGGAGCCTTAATTTTGACAGATATAGATGGAAATGAATTGACAAGACCAACAAATGCCGATGCAGTAAAAAAGTTCTATGCCTAAAAAAAAAAAGAAGAAAAAGAAAAAAAAAAAAAAAAAAGAAAAAGAAAAATGACCCGTTAGGTCGAAAACCCGCAAGGGCGACCTAAGCAAAAGTTAGGGTATTTGAACTGGGCAAAAGTTTAAAGTTGGCAAAGGTTCTCCTAAGAGGCGCATCCTGAAGGGCTTACAGGGATAACATAAAGGAAACAAGAAAAACTGGGGTAATTTTTTTAGTGGCGATGAATTGGTGTTACAAGCAAAACTGGGGCAAATTTAAGTAGTGAACAGCGGAAGAGAATTCGCGTCATTGGTAGTCAATGGTTGTAATATCCATCTGAGAATCAAGACCCATCTAATGAGAATGAAGGAATCCAAACTGGGGCAATTACCTTTCGCTTTGTCTTTGTATCATCCTTTGTACTCTTTGTCATCTTCAATGCCTTTATGTGTTTGTGAACATTCAAATGAATGAGAATACCTTTCTCTTTCTTTTCTTTTCTCTTATTCTTCTTTCTTTATTTTGTTTCTCTCATACTTGTGAAATCACACAGTTCATTACAAAATGCTTCGATAAAAGGGAATATGAATTCAATATCATTGATTTGACAAATTTAATGGCAATCCTCCAATTAACAAGTTAGGTCAAGAATGAGTTAGAAGAAAACTCTAGAAGATTGAACTTACTCCCCATGCAATCTGAGAGATCGTGTGCCTGAAGAGTAAACTCAGAAGTGAAGCTACCCCAACGCTTGAAGGTCCCAAGGAATTCGAAACAAGTTGACGAGCCCTAGTTTGCAAGAGCTTACGCCCGGGTTTGATGGATCAAAGTTTTTCGAGGAAGCACTTAGCATCGAGTATGCAAGTGGAAGGTTTTTGACATGATATTTTTAATCTTTTTTGTGTTACAGGAATGAACACTGCAATGTCTTTTCGTGTTCAAAAGACATTAAGCTGAAAGTGACGTCTCTAGCTTTTACGCCGAGCTTCACTATAAAAGAACAGACAAAAGCTTTAAAAAAAAAAAACCATGCCCATGACCTGGTGAAGAAAAAAAATACCAAATCCTTAACTTGGTAGCTTTCACAAAAAAAAAAAATGTTAGGTCCATGACTCAATGATCTTTCCTAAAAAAAAAAAAAAGAAGAAATGTATTTTCGGGACACCAGATGCCCACTGTTTTATCTTCGGGACACCAGATACCCACTGCTCTTCATTTTCGGGACACCAAATGCCCACTGTTTTATTTTCGGGACGCCAGATGCCCACTGTTTTATTTTCGGGACACCAGATACCCAATGCCTTTTAATTTCCGGGCCAAGCCCATTGCTGTTTTATTTTGGGACACCAGATACCCACTGTTTTATTTTCGGGACACCAGATACCCAATGCCTTTTAATTTCCGGGCCAAGCCCATTGCTGTTTTATCTTCGGGACACCAGATACCCACTGCTCTTCATTTTCGGGACACCAGATGCCCACTGTTTTATTTTCGGGACGCCAGATGCCCACTGTTTTATTTTCGGGACACCAGATACCCAATGCCTTTTAATTTCCGGGTCAAGCCCATTGCTTTTTACAATTCCTGGTTACAAGGTCACCCAACATTATTCTAAAAAAAAAAAAAAAAAAAGAAACAAAGATTTTTTTTTTTAATCAGTAAACGTCAATTGAGCTGCGACAGCTTATTGACAGTGCAGTGGCGTCTCTGACTTTACGTTGAGCTTCACCTTGGTAGGATCAATGATGTTGCGACTACTCGTAAATCCACATTTGAGCTCGGTTGCTTTCAATTAGCATCTTTGTCTTGTCTGTCTCATGCATTGCTAGACAAAATTTATGTTCACGTCTTTACTCATTTCTTACGACGATGATACGAACAACCATGGTTATTCTTATTATCTAGTAAGAAACAAGTAAAGAGGGGCAACTGTGAACACCCGATTTTGTCCGAATCCTTAAAACTTTTAATTTAGAAAAAATAAAAAATAAAAATATAATAGAAGATTTTTTATTTATTTATTTATTTTGTTTTATTTTACACTCACTTCTCAAATTTTTGATCCAAATCAAGTACAACCCAATTGAAACAATGTTAAGATCCATTTGGCCCATTGATTCACCATGACCCTTTTGTCTTAGGTTCCTCTTAAAAAAAAAAATATAGTAAAACAGGAAGTGACATAGCAGCAAGTGGCGAAACACTACACTTAAAGCTAAAATTGACAAAAAGCAAACTTTGATAGAGAAAAAAGGGAGCTGCGTTGGACAATCGGATAAATGAACAAAGGGAAAAAGACAAAAACATGCAAGGTAAAACAGAGACGTTGCAAGCCTGGCCAAGAACAAAATGACAAAAACATGCAAGGTAAAACAGAGACGTTGCAAGCCTGGCCAAGAACAAAATGACAAATGCAAGCTGAGACAGAAACATTAGAAGCATGGCCAAGAACAAAATGACAAAACAAGCTTTCCTGGTAAAGGCAGAAGCAAGAAAAAGAATGACAGTAGAAATTTTTAAAAATGAAGCACAAAGAGAGAATAGAGCTGCTGCCAAGAAAAATGAGCCAAAGATTTAAACACAAAAAAAAAGAAAAGTTGCAGCCTGCAGAAGAAAGGAAAAGTGAAGCAAGCAAAAAATGGAGTTGGAAAAGGACTGGACAATTTACTCTCATGGAGACCAAGCCAGATGATCTTGGAGCTTATATAACAGGGAGCAACGTAGAGAAGGGGGTTGGATTTTTGGTTTTGTTTTTTTTGTATACGTTTTCTACATACTAGAAACTGAGAACCTACCTGTAATTACTCTCTTCTAGTGTTAGTAAGAGGGGAAAGTGAGGTTGAGAAGAAGGATAGTTGTAGAAGGATTTTGCTAATACAAGAATTTGAGGTACCATTCCTCTGTTCCCGTTATGCTTTCTGGTTTATAGCCTTTGTTGTTGTTTTTTTTGTGTGTTCTGGTTGTCACTCGCGTTTGCTCTCACTTTCATCTACACTTTTCACGCACTCTCACGGTCACACAACTCAACATCACACAACTCTTGAGCACAAGGAACTACACGAAAAAAAAACAAGCCAAATCAATATGTCAAGCACAATCTCAGCATTCAAAATCAACAAATGTACACATTTCTCTTCCCTTGAGCCAATAGCCATGAATAATAATACAGCATGACCAAAATAGAACTAAGCACCGTCTTCTCCTCCCTTTCTGCCGAAACGTGACCCTCCAAACCAGCCCCCACGAAGCCACCCTTCATGGCCACCCATCACGCCCCATCAACCACGACCAACCACCATAACCAGAAAAAGAAGAGAAAATACCCAAGCCACCATCTCCCTCACCAGGCTTCACCATCTACCTTCACTATCAATCACTCCACCATTCTCACCTTCACCCAGACCAAGTCCAGCCGCCATAGCAGCGCCGCGAAGCTCCACCCCTCACACCGTGCGCAACCTGGAACTCCGCCCATCAAGCCGCCGTTCTCGCAGCAACTCCAACCAGAAACCACCAGCCGCCGCACCAGAGCACCGCCCAAGATGAGCCCATGCCGTTCGGATCTGCGTCGCACGAAGCCCAGCCGCACCAGACCACAACGCTTCCCCTCTGCCCGTGCTGAGCCGCTCCCCACCGTCGCACGAAGCCACCGCGCCCAGCCGTGTACGGCCTCCGCAGACCACCACGCCATCACCACGTCCGATCTGCACTTCGAGCCCCCCCTCTCCTCTGGTTTCGTTCTCTGCATTTGTAATTCCAGAGACTCAATGTCTCTTATTATATTTTTTTTTGCTTTATTACTATTATTATTATTATTATCATTTTTTTGGGCTATAATGATTCTGACCATTTTTGTTAGGGTAGTAATCTTTCTTTGGTTTTTACTTGATTTTGGGTTTGGGTTTATGGTAGACGTTTGGGCACTGGGAGCTTTTTTTTTTTTTTTTTTTTTTTTTTGTGTTTTTAAGTGGGTTGGTTTTATTAGATTTTTTAGCCTTAGTTTATATCTAGGTTTTATTTTATTTTTGGATTTGTTTTCTGTTTGTTGTTTTTTTTTATTTATTTATGGACATGTTTATTATATTATTAATATTTGTTTTAAATAGTGACTTTGTACTTTTTTTAAAAAAAATAATAATAATAAAAGTCTTCGTTTTCTAAAACAGGATTAGCTGAGTTGCGACAGCTTGTTAATCTTGTAATTTTTAGAATCATCTGAGTTGTGACAGCTTGATGGTTCGTTTTTTTTTTAAAAAATGAAGAATCAAATGTTTGAGTCTTATTAAGAAGAATAAATTGGGTTAGCTGAGCCGCGACAGCTTGTTAACCTTGATAACTTTTAGAATTGTCTGAGTTGCGACAGCTTGACAATTCTTTCTTTTCTGAAATAATAAATAAAAAAATCAAATGAATTTTCAAAACACATTTTTTTTTAATTAAAAATAAACAACCTTCAATCGTTTTCTAAAGAACGACGTGACTTTGAATTCCTCATTGCACCCGAGGGTACGTAGGAGCAGAATCCTTATTCTGTCAAGCCAAAATTAAATTTTAATTAATTTGTTTGTTTAGTTTTTTTTTTTAATAAAATGGGTAAAATAAATATTTTAAAAAAAAAGTTATAAAAATTTGCACAACTGATTTAAGGTAACCGTCTTAGGACGGATGTATTAGGGGTGCTGTGGGGTTTAGTCTCCACCCTTCCCTATGCATAATTAGACTCCCGAACCTGAGTTTTTAAACGTAGACCATTCCTTTCTTAGGTTTTCCAGTTTTTCCTAATAAAAATAAAATTGGTGGCGACTCCCTTAATCCCTAAAATTTTGTAATTTAAGTCGTTATCCCGCCGCGATCCCGGTCGCGACACAAGGTATTGCAATGTGGGTTTTATTGGCCAACCTTGTTTAAGGATGCATTTGAATTTGTTCAATCTTATGACAAATGTTAGCGCAGTGGAAACATCTCTAGCAGACAGGATATGACATTGAATGACATCTTGGTTTGTGAACTTTTTGTTGTCTGGGACATTGATTTCATGGGTCATTTCTTAAAGTCTTTTTCTAATCAATACATTTTTGTTACTGTGGATTATGTTTCTAAATGGGTTGAAGTTGTGGCGTTGCCTACTAATGATGCTTGGATGGTGGTAAAGTTTTTGAAACGAAACATTTTTCCTAGATTTGGTACACCCCGAGCAATCATAAGTGATAGTGGCACTCATTTTTGTAATAAACAATTTGATAATATTTTGAGCAAATATGGTGTCACCCATAAAGTCATCACTCCTTATCATCCACAAACAAGTGGCCAAGTAGAGGTTTCAAACCGTGAATTAAAAAAGATTTTGGAAAGAACTGTTAATGCATCTCGTAAAGATTGGTCTTTGAAGTTAGATGATGCATTATGGGCCTATAGAACTGCTTTCAAAACACCTATTGACATGTCCCCTTATAAACTTATGTTTGGTAAAGTCTGTCACTTACCTGTGGAACTAGAACATAGAGCATATTGGGCACTTAAATTTTTTAATTTCGATATGAATGCTACAAGTGCACAATGATGTGACCAGCTCAATGAGCTGGATGAACTTCATCTTGAGGCATATGAGAATGCCAAGCTCTATAAGGAGAAAATGAAAAAGTGGCATGACATACGTATCTAATAGCGTAAGTTTAAGATTAGGGATCAAATTCTTGTTTATAACTCGCGTCTTCGTCTTTTTCCAGGTAAACTGCAGTGAAAATGGTATGGACTATATGAGGTTATTGAAGTGTTATCATATGGTGTGCTTGAAGTGATGAAAGAAGACCAGCAACCTTTCAAGATAAATGAACAAAGAGCAAAGCACTATGAAAAAGGAATGGAGACTGAGAACCACTCTATCTGCCTCATTTAGGCTTAGCACCAGCCCACCGTTAAGCTAGTGACATTAAACAAGCGCTTAACAGGAGGCAACTTGTGTTTCTTCTTTTAGTTGGTTTTATTATTTTTGCTATTTTTGTTTTTCAAGGTCTGTTACGACGTTGACTTTTGCGTTTCTCCTCTGCTTGACACTATATCACTCTTCATCAGGTTGTATTGCTTTTTTCTTTACCCCATTTATTTCTTTCTTTTTTACATTGAAGACAATGTTTATCTTAAGTGTGGGGGGTACTGTATTTTATGAAAAAAAATTGCACAACTAATGAACACTTGAGTAATGCTGATAATTAAGCTAGAATTGTGTGTTAATTGTTTGATTTATTCTGATGTTGATAGAGGTTTGTTGAAAGAGGAATCCAATGATCATGAGATGATTTTGTGTGAAGCAATCTTGTTCAATTAAAAAAAATAAAATTTAGCATCTTTGTTGGAAATTAGTCATTTCTGCTTGCTTCTGATTTCTTTACCAACTTAGCTAGAAAATGAGTTTTGAGTTTTAATGATTGAATTTTTCTTCTGGAATAAGTTTTCTCGTGATTGATATGTGTTAAAACTTGCTTTGATATCTTGTTGAGGCTTTAATGATTTGCATACATACTTGAACATGATTAAGGCAATTAAGCTTTATTCTTTCTTGCCTTTCAGAGTTGAATTGATAAAATACTCTTTAGTTGCCCCATTTGAGCCTGAAAATTGATTTCTTTGAAAACCTAATTGAATAATCAGGTTGAATGCATTGGAGCATCTGATGTGTTGAATGAAAAGTCTTAGAAAGTTGTTTTATCTTCAAGGGTATATGTGTGTGTGTGTGTGTGTATGTGTGTGTGTGTATAAAAGAAAAAAAAAAAGAAAGAAAGAAAAATGAAAAGAATTATTGGTGAAGAATAATGAAAATATTGGGTTGAATTTGAGAATTAGTTAAATCTTTGTGCATCATGCTTTATTCATTTTTTTCAGCCTGATTCTGCTTGTATTGATTTATCCATTAGCATTCTTTACCTTTATTTATTTATTTTCCTACCTTACATTATTATCCTTGGCCCCGTTACAATCAGATGAAGTCTTTTTTATTCTTGTTATGTATGTGAACTTGGAGGTGGAGATGAGATTGATAGACATGCTTATGGTTTTGCATTTTTTTCAAGAAATTTGAGTGATCTATTTGTCCTTAAAACACTTGAGCGATGGAAAGATGAGTGATCTCATATGTTTGGTGAAGAGAAAAGTTACAAGCTGGACTAAAGAATCTTATCGTTTTAAGTGTTAAATGATCTTGATTGATTAGATTTGATATTGAACTTAGACTTTTTAATTGTGAAATTTCCCTTGATTAATGTTTCTGGATGCTAAGTTTGATCTTGTTGTTGATTCATATTTTTTGCTTGAGGACAAGCAAAGCTCAAGTGTGGGGGAGTTGATAAGCCTATATTTTATAACATTTAATTGAACAAATTATGGTGATTTGCTTGTAATTATGGGAGAATTTTAGATGGATCCTTATCATTATCTTCGTTTTTGCAGATTTAGAGAGATTTAATACATTTGGATGAAAACAAGCGAAGATACCGAGATTTTGTTAGACCATTTATGTACCGCAAGTGCACGGATCATTCAAGTAATACAGATACATAGTATAAGTTCGTCCCCACAAGGATATTGACTTCTAATATGCATATCAACAAGGAATTGTGATAGTTGAGAATGACTTAAAGGAATTGATTAGACGTAGTCATATCAAAAAGTTGCAACTTCTTTTCGGGAGCCTATAACAAAAGAACTTCATGGTTAAGTGTGCTTGACCTGGAGCAATTGTGGGATGGGTGACCTCCTGGGAAGTTTCCTCGGATGCGTGTGAGTAAGGACAAAGCATGCTGAAAAGACCAGTGTTGGTTTGTGGAGACACTCGTCAATTCTGCAGGCAGTCCCGGGATGTTACAATGTCTCCAACTCACACGACCATGTCCCTAAGCTTTTCCAATATGCTGATGGTGACATGAGACACGGTCGTGTCTCATGGACACATAGTTATGTATCCCAAACTTGCATCATACGCTGCTGACTGGTCAAAACTTGCAGGCTAAGGATTAGATACGGTCGTGTCTCTTCACACGGCCGTGTCTAACTCGTGGAAAGCTCTTGAATTGACACACCGTCGTGTCTCCCTATTTTCACCCCAAAACTCTATAAATAGAGGCTTGGAAGGCTGAGGACGAGATGCTAAAGGTCCCTTGATAGTTTTTCATATATTTTCATCTTTCTTTGTAATTTTCACATATTTTGTTTAGAGTTTCTATAAGAAGAGGTTTGGAGAGGCAGATCTGAAGGGAGGAAGGCTTCAAAAGGAGGATTTTTTAGAGGCTCAAATATATGAATCTCTGCAAAGGGGTTTTGATATATCTTTCTCTCTAGTTTTTCTTCTTTCTTTTGTTATCTTTACATGGATTTGTATCTTATTATGAGTTTGTTTGTATTGAATATGAGTAACTAAACTCATAGCTAGGGCTATGAGAGATCTTGTGTTCTTAATAATTTAGATCTGATTTCTAAATTAATTATGATAATTTCTTTGTGGGTTTATCATATTGTTTGCATTCTTGCCATAACTTGATCACTTGTGACATTTGTTAATTTATTGTTTGACCTGTGACCATCTACACTCAATGAGTGGATCTATTTGGTAAGCCTAAGATATATTGGTGAATGACCAAACATCAATTTCTCCTACTAATGTAATTGATGGGTTGTTAGTTCATATCTTGAAATTAGGACTTAATGCATTATTAATTAATTCAACTAAATGATCAAATAGGTGGATTAAATTAAGAATTAGAATATTGTTTCATTCATGATCATTGAGATTAAATAGCAAATAAGATAATTTTAGTAAAAGAATTATCTGTATCATAATTGAAAGAAGATTCGAATAATAGGACTCAAGTGAACCTTGAGCCCTAGTGCTTCTCTATCTTTATTTATCTTTTCTTTATTTAATTATTCTTTATTGTCCTTATTAATTTCTGATTTTAATTTGATCTTGCATACAATTTCGACTATCTAAATAACATAAGAGTTATACAATTTTAGTAATTATTATTTATTTCTCGTGAGATTGATAACTGAGACTCAAAAATCATATATTACTTAGCGATATAGTACACTTACTCTTAGTGTATCTTTTGCACGTACTAGATGACTCATTAAAAAAGCTGAATATATTTGTCTAAATATATTTTTTTTATATTTATCTAAATATTGTATTATTGTAGTACTCCAATACCTTATAGTACGAAATACATTTGCTAGAGACTTTCAAATATAATTAAAACCTTATTCAAACACGATAAAAGCTGCAATTAAGAAGCAAAAACTTGGGGTGTGGCCCGTTTGTTATACCCAAAAAAAAAACAAAAACTAAACAGAGACCAAGCGACAAAGAGACAAGATAACTTAGTGATGTTTGTTTTTTTTTTTTTTTTGACAAAAATAAACGGCATAATAGAGAAAAATCACATACTGAAATGGTTAACAATTAAAAAGAAAAAAATAGAAAAGAATAACTACATCTTGATAATGGTTAATAATAACAAAAATAATAAAAATAAAATAAAGTAAAATAAAATAAATAAAGAAACAAACTAAATTTTTTATTTTTGGCTTTTAAATTTTAAATTTTTTTTGTTGGCCGACACTATTTACATCCCCATACAAAGGCTCCGAAATCTAGGAGGCACTTAAGCCGACTCAATAAAAACACAAATAAAATACTGAATTTGCATCATTTTTTTTGTTGACTAACATTATTTACATCCCATATAAATACTCAAAAAATTTAAAAGACATTTAAACCGACTTAATAAAAACAAAAACTAAATATTGAATTTTCACCGGCACAACCACAATACACAATACGCACACAAACAGTCTCAGATGACACACCTCCTACTACTGAAACAGATCAACTCTGTTCCTCATCAACGGTGGTTGTCATCATTCTCCTCCACCTGTTGCATCATCATTCAAAGAAATTAAATTAATGCAAATCTCAAAGATAAAATAAGATTGGTAAATGAATTTTTACCTTTTCCTGGTACAGCTTCTGTACTGTGGAGTTAAGATCACCTTCCCAGTACAGATCATTTTTGTCTAAGGAAGTTTGAATGTTAGGCAACTTGGGCGCATTTAGGGGCCCTTGAGAGAATATTTCCATCTTGGGGCATTGCATTATGATCACGTCTTCCAGAGATGGCAAATTCAAAGTGGAACTCCCTGTATAAAAACTTACTAGGCTTGATAGAGAATTTAGTGATAACTCCCTGAGCCGCTCAAATGTTATATTATCTCGAGGTACCTCATCACCCTCTTTGGCCACTATTTCTTGTAATGATTCACATTTCTCTATGGACATCTTTCTCAGTTGCACCAAACTTTCGGCGGAAGAGGATGTGAATAAATGTACCAATCCATGACATTCATTTATAAGCAATTCTTTCAGATTGGACAAAGATGCTGAAGATTTTACTAATTTTGTCAAGCAAGGGCATCCACGTACTTCTAAAACACTGAGATTTTCACGAAGTGGGTCTAGCCATGAGTGCTCCAACCCAATGGAGTTGAGCTTAGATAAAAACTCCAGCCTCAATCTTCTCAATTGTGCAAGTATTTTGATGTTCTCAACTTCAAGTTTTTGACTGGGGAAAATTTCCTTGAAGTCACTACAAGCCACTGCAAGACTTTCTACATTGGGTACCTTGTGAAGGAATCCATATGGCAATACCTTATCCTCAATGACCTCATGAAAACAGTGAAACTGAAGGCATTTTAATTTGCGTAGAAGATTTGTTGGGTATTCTCCATGCCATAACATCATTGTCTCTTTCTCACTCAGTGATAGTTCCTCTAGGTTAGGAGTAACCTTGGAAGATAAACCAATAAGGAAGAAACGGTTGAAAATTAGATGTTGTCACTCAATTCCACAACAAAAGAGAAAAATCAATCATCAAATTTTCAAAAACAAGTTTAAAAGCAACAGTACCTTCTGAACTGAGAAAAGGGGCTGTGTATCAATTGAAACGCCAACTTGATCCTCTGAAAATGCTTCTTGGTAGCTTTGGGATTCCTATGTCAATAAAAGTTATCTGGGTGAGGTTTCATATGGACATCGGAATTCCATATGCAGAGGATCAAGCCATCTAGTGTGAAACAGATACAAAAGTACATATAGATAAAAGTAGTTCATTGGGTAGCAACTTGCCAAATATTGGAGGGAGGGAGGGACAGAATGAGAGAGGTACTATTTGTAAAATGGTGCAGTTGGATTGCCAAACTTCAAACTACAAGGGATTACCTCTTGGACGATCAATGTGAAGGTGCGTTGTTTCCATTTTAGCGTTTATTCTATTGAAGATTAATATCAGAAGATTTATGTAATGACAATGTGCCAAAGTTAACAATTTGATAGCGGAATTAAAATTAAAATATAAAATTTTAATTTTTTAGAATTAAAATTAGTTAAAAATATTAAATTTTATGTTTGAGATTATTAAATAATTTGATAAAAAAAATTATAATTTTAAATTAAATTATAATTTTATTAGTTAAAAATATGATCTAAAACTCTAAAAAATTATTTATAAAATTAAAATTAATAAAAATATTCATAAAATAATATTTTAGAATATAATAGTCATATTTTTTTCATAAAAAATTTTCATAAATTTTTTAGAAAAAAAATAAATAACTATTATAATAATTTTTATATAAATATAAAAAATAATTTTCTATATAAATACAGAATCTTAATAAATATGATTGTTTATAAATAAATATAGAGAGAGATAGTTTAATTTTTAAGTTATTGAATTGGTAATTCTTAAGATATATGTTAAGAATTGAAAAAATTTAACTTAGTTATTTTTCAATTTATTAAATTAATTTATGAAATTACAATTTTAATTTGAATGACATTTTAAATATAAAAATTAAAATTAAAATATTTAATTCTAATTCTAAACTTTAATTTCATACTTAATTTCATGAGTCAATTAAACACTAATATCAAATAACATTCCAAACATAAATATTAAAATTAAGAGATCTAATTTCAATTTTAAATTCTAATTCTATATTCAATTTCAAGAACTAAACAAACACTAATAAATTCATCAAAATGTCAAAAGAAAGTAAACTCCTTCACAAATATTGAAACATGGAAATACAAAAGTAATGGTGTGAATAAATGAATGATCAATTCCAGTTCCACAACCAAACTTTCATCATTTCATGTAAATAAATTTGTTGAAGAAGATCGGTACCTTTTGAACTGGGAAAAGAGAATTTTGTCCATTAAATGAACTATCAGCATGAGCATGACCCTCAGAGTGGGCTTCTTCATGGCCTGGGGATTCTGATGTGAATATCTTCAACTTAACACAATGATACAAACGTAACTTTTTCAGTAAAGGGCACTCCAAATTGAAACTTCCAGGGTAAAAGCACTTGAGCTCTGGCAGCTGAATTAGAGTAAACGACGTCAGACGAGGGAACACAAACTCGTTAGTTGCTCCTTCTGCAGCTGCTTCCTCCTTTGTAATTATTTCCATCAACCTTCCACACTTTTCTATACTGAGAGTTTCAAGTTTCAGAAGATTTTTTGCCACAAATGCTGGAAACATTGTTTGTAAACCTTCACAGCTGGTGACCTTCACTTTTTGAAGATTTTCAAAGCAGAGAAAACCTTGAGGATTCTTGTTCCAGACATGCTTCAAATTCGGCAGCTCATCTAAAGTCAATGTCTTCACACCAAAGGCTATTCTCTCAGTCTTTCTCACCTTGGTGTCATCTATGTCAAATATTGTCTCCACCAGACTACAACTCCGCACTTGCAAGTCTTCTAAATTCTTTAGGTCAGCAAGTAAAATAGATGGAATTGAAAATGATAGATGTTCACAATTCTCCACCACCAAAGTTTTCAAATTACGAAAGCAGTTGTCTGGCAGGGAAATTTTGCCATGCCATACTTGTCCTAGCTCAGGATAGTCGGAGAGTTTCAAATGTTTGAAGTATTTGAAATAAACCTGCAAATGCAAATATATTCACCATGAAAGAGATCTATGCCAATTGCCAAGGCCTCCTTAATACCATGAAAAGATATCCCTTTTTATTTTTTAAACAAAATGAAATCCCCGTTAATACACACATACATATAAAGAGAGACAGACAGAGACAATCCCTTCAAAGCAAGTTAGGGTTCAAAATATAAATATAATAATGCTAGTTCTTTTTTTCCCTTAAGACGAAGATAACTACTAGTTGCATAATTCCTAGAGACATAAATTGACACATGCAATGTTTTATTACTCTAAGTTACAAAATAAACATAAATAAAATTTATAAATTCAAGAAATCTTTAAAGTTGAATATTTGTAACTTTTAAGTATAAATGAATTACTTGGATTAGTATTTCAAATTATATTATTAAATTAGTAATATTTCTGTTCTGTTGTATATGATCATGTTCTGATCCCATATCTACCAGTTAGCACACAAAGTAATTGTTTGAACTTCACAACAGGCAAAAGAGTAACAAGTCAGATCCACATATAGGTGTAAAGTATAAAAGCAGTATGTATAACTATTCTGTAATAATATATTGTTTACCAATGTTATAGAATACCAGTTAACAATGAAGTATATGAATCAACACAATTTTGCATGAAGAACAGGTAGTAATTTATATTTTCATAAATAAGAGATTTATATTTAAATAACACAAATTTCAATGAAAAAATAATATATTATGCTTTATACGTAAATTGTTTTATAAATTAATTAATTAATACATATTACATTTAACCAGATTGCCAAAATTTAATTATCTTTAGATATAAAAGATTTTGTAAAAATAATTTAATATTCTAATAAGAATATATATACACACACAATTCAAACATACCATCTCTGCTGAAATTTTTTGTATTGTAGCATTCAAATCACCTTCCCAAAACCATTTCCCTTCCTCTTCTCCTTCTTTAACATGTACTTTTCGTAGATTTGGTGTAGTTGTTACTCGGCCACAGAACATTTTCATCTTAGGGCAATCTTTCACAATCAGTTTTTCTAACAATGGGAACTTAAAGGCAAGAGTCTTGGAGCTGCAAAAACTAGTGAAAACTTGAAGAGATTTAAGTTCTACAGTCGTCAATTTGCTGAAAACAATCTCATCTTCAATACTCTCCTCTGCTACAATTTCCAGCATCACTTTACATTGAATAACCTTCATCACTGTCAGATGAACCAAGCTTTTTGCAGTTGAGGATGCCATTAAGTTTATTAATCCATCACATTTGAGTATTTTGAGATCTGTCAAGTGAGTGAAAGATACAGAGGAAGGTGCTAAATTGACCAAGCGAGGACACTTGTATAAGAATAGTCGCTCTACCCTTTGAATAACTGGGTCGTGTTCAAAGCCTATATTATGTAGACTAGGAAATGTCCTTAACGTCAAACGCTTCAGTTGTACTACAGTCCCGATTCTTTCTTGAGCAGGCAAGCTACCATCTTGAAATAACTCTTTGCAGAAACATCTATTCAATGATAAGATCTCCAGATTAAGAATTCTGTGCAGAAACCAAAAGAGAATCTCAATGCTTTGCACTGAAAACAAGCGAAGCTGTTTCAGACGATGCATTCGGTAGTTTCCAATGCACTGCTGTAGTCTTTCTGCTTCATTCATGCCTATTGCCATAAATTCCAAATTGGAGATTACCTGAAAACACATGAAGCAAAAGTCTATTATATGAAGAGGAAAACTTAATGAATGAAACTGAAATGGTCTAACGTGGACAATAGGATTGACAAGTAGATGTTATTGTGTTTGAAAAGAAAGCATCTACAAGTTAAGACAGTAGGATAAGCAGCTATTAATAAATTTTCCTCATACCTTCTTAGGTAAGAAGATTGGCTGTTCTTCTGGGTTTGTGGTTCGCGTTGCAAATGCTTCCAGCTTGTCACATTGGTTCACTAGCAGTTGCTTCAATGTCGGCCACTCAATTGTATGTCTCCCTCGATAGAAACTCTCGAGTTGTGGTAGGTGTGCAAAAGCCAAGGATTTAACTTGAGCAAACACAAATGCAATGCTGCATGTTTCTGATCCTTCTTCCAACATAACAATTTCTTCCATTTCACCACACTTCATAACAACAAGGTATTCAAGCTTTTCAAGATCTTTGGCTACAGAAGCTGGTAAGAGATTTTTCAAGGCGGGACATTCATCGACCCATATACCACTCAGATTTTTTAATATAAGAATTCCTTCAGGATCTCTATTCCATACATGCTTCAATTTTGGGAGTTTTTGTAGATTAACAAACCGCAAGTTTGTTTCTTTCCTACCATCCATTTTTGGAGCATCTTTGAGGTCAAATATCTCTTCCACTGATTCACAATTAACAATACTTACACGCTCTAGACTCTGAAATCTTCCCATCATATGATAAGGAAAAACTGTGACAAGTTTTTTACACCCTTCAATAACCACGTAACCCAGTTTTCCAAAGGAATCCAGGCTAACATGGGCATGCCATATGGTCGTCAACTTCTCCATGCAGGTGAGTTGGATCTCCTCCAACTTCGGAAAGATTTTAATATCCTGCTGTGACGCAAGGTAGCTATTAATTAACGAAATCAATACCGATGTACAATATTAATGAACAGTCAGAATAAGAGCCATAAAGAATGGAATCCAATCTTATGCACCTACATACCTTTCCATCATTCATACTAATTTCTTCAGGGATAAATATTTCCTCCATCATCTCACACCCACTTACGAAAAGGCCTTTGAGATTCTCCAATTTCGCTGCCGTGGACAATGACAATAAATGTTTCAAATTATTACAATCATTCACAGTCAACTTCATCAAATTTTTAAAGTACGAAGTTGGCAAAGGTTGGTCGGTGCTCCAAATGTTGCAAATTTTGATTGAGGACAATTCCAAGTTCTCCAAGTTGGGAAGCATATCCTGCAGGCATGCATACAGTTACTTTCTCCAAAACAAGGATTTTCACAAAGTAATTTACACTAGAGAACCCAAGCTTGGGACTAGGGAGCAATATGACATGCAAATGCAACTGACAAAAGAAAAAGATAAACATATTCGTGAAAGTTTTAGGCTCATATACCTCTTTACTAAAGAGAGGAGGAGTAACACCATACTCATAATCCACAGTAATTTCACCAACCTCCATGTTTGGCCCTTGAGTTAGGGAATGCATCTCATATTTTGTATAGAAACTAGTAAAGTTTGCTAAAGAATGCAATACCAAAGAGCGTAATCGAGGAAATTTCACGACATTGTCAGTATTCCCTTGTCTTTCCTCAGCAACAATCTCATGTAAAGCATCACATTCAGAAACTTCAACTTCTTCTACATTTTTAAGCAGTCCTACCATGTAACAGGAGAATAGATTCTTCAATTGGGCACAAACCATGATCTTGATGGTTTTTAACTTGCCAAAGGAGGCATCGGTAAGGTCACTGCAACAAATTTGCTTTATGCTCTCCAGTTTGTAGAGGTACAGTGACTCCAGATTGGAAAAAGCATCCTGAGGATGTGACAACTCCATTGAGTTGATGATGTACTCAATGTCGATGTTATTTAAAATGAACAAATGCTTTAGATCTTGAAATCCTCCCAGATTCAACTCATAGAAAACATTTCTCACACCATTTAGTTCTCCCATCAACAAAATTTCAACTTTTCTGAAAAGTAATTTGATCCCCTTTAGATAATGAATGTCATTGCCTTCCTTTAACTGTAATGCCAAAGTTCTTGAAAATTCATACTTATTAGGCATTTTGAAATCTCCCACTGAAAGAGTTTTGAAATCTCCAATTACGATCTTGTAGTTATCCAACTTGTCCAAGAACAAGTTCTGAGGCAAAACTGCAATATTTGGGATGCATATGTCTAGAGTCGTTAATTGTCGAAGATTCCTCAACTCAGCAACAAAATCATTTTCAGTTTGGTTTGTCTGACCTTCAACCTCATATTGAATTGTGCTATTTCTCATATACAACTCTTCCAATCCATTCAACCTTGAAATTACATCAGGTTGAATTAGTATAACTTTGGAACAATTACTGATGTCAAGCAATTGTAGCTTACCTAACTCCCTTAATTCATTTGGTAACTTCTTAAACTTTGATCCAGAGAGGCTGAGAATTCTTAAATTCTTTAGCTTTCCAATGATGGATAAGTTGTCACCTAGCACACATTCCTCCAAACAAAGCATTCTGAGGTTTCTTAAGTATTCAATTGAAGTAGGTAAACGGGATAGATCAATACCGGTCAATATCAACACTCTAAGCGTTTTCATTCCTTCAAAAAAGTTGTCTGGTATTGATAAAAAAGGATCGGAACTTTCAAGATGGAAGAGTTTGAGTCTAGGGCAAGTTATGCCTTCAGGCAACCCATCAATGATATCACAATAGTTTAAAGAAATAGCTGTGTACCTTTCAAGTTCATCCTTCTCAGGCCATTCATCTAGTTTGCAATTTCTCATAGTAAATACATGCCCATCTTTAGATGCTATTGACATGGCGGCATCACGTACCGTATTTTGCATATTAAAACGATCATTAGACTCACTGTCCAACAACAAACTAGAGTCTTTTAGCTTTTGGACCAATATATCTATTTTATTGCGAGCTTCTCTTATGGTATGGACTCCTTGAAATATACCCAAACCAATGCAGAACTTCATCAATTCCATAATTAAAGGATGATGACCCATGCGAGCACAGAGTAAGAATGTAGACTTGAGTTCCTCGCTTTCTAGATGATCATAACTCAACTTGGTTGAGAACTCCATTGATTCATGTACACCAGTAAATTCCCAGCTTTCAAGTTGTGGAAGTGCATCATTCCAATTGGAGTAGTTCTTATTTCTTAATGCCATTGCAACCGTAACAATTGCCATGGGTAAGCTTCCACACTTGTTAGCAATTTTACCTGCTAACGCATCAAAATCAGAATTTTTATCAGGTACTCCAGCCACATTCTTAAACAATACCTCCGCTTCCTCCTTCTCTAAGACTCCCACAGAGAAAATTGAGTTTTCCTTCACATTCATTTGATTAGACAATACTTCTTTGCTTCTGGAAGTCAGCAAAATTTTGCACATTTTGTAATCACCACATGATCTTTCCTTTTGCATCATGTCATCATCTTTGCCACTGCTCTGGCTGAAATTATCATCAAATGGAATCCCCAACTTATCCAAGTCCAATCCTTCCCAAAGATCATCCAGGATCACAAGGATGTTCTCTTTCTCCTTCCTTAGTCTCTCTCTCAATCTACCAGCTCTTCCAATTTCACTTTCCTCTTCCAATCTCAATCCCAACATGTCAGCAATTTGGCCTTGAATTTTCTTTGGGTTCGGGTTTCTTGTAACATCTGCCATCACCACCACATTGAACCTCTCATCTTTCCGGGCTTTCCTTGCAACTTCCTTGACTAAAGTGGTCTTACCCACACCACCCGGCCCACAGATCCCAATCATTCTTATGGTAGAATCCTTCAGTGCTTCCATGATCTTTTCAGTAGTTTCATTTCTCGATTTAAAGTTTTCATAACCCATGATAGACAAAACAGCATCTATACAAGTTGGGGCCACCCGATAAGAAACAACATCAAATTTGGGCTCACTAACTAGTCCTTTCACTTGCTGTGACATCTCATATGCTCTTCTGCCTAGATGATACCTTGACCATGGGTTGGGAATGACACCATTGGAACACCCTGTATTTGCGTGGTCTTCATGTTTCTGATAATTGTCATATTCAGCAACTATCGCAACGACCTTTTTCAACCACTCATCCACGTAGGTAGGAATTTCTTTCCCATTTCGTGTTGCATCAGCAACTTCATGTTCCACATACTCACTTTTGTTACGGAGATTCTTAACATCAACCTCTAGCTTCTTAACATAGTCCTCATACAAGAAAAGGTAAAGCAATTGCTCTCTGAGCCTTTCTTTAACGAAAGCAAGAGCTTCCTGAGGAAGGTCGGATAGAAACGCCATGCTTTCTTCTTGGATTTTCTTCCGTTAGTCCTACATCTTTCCCCTAAGGTTGAAAACAAAAACACATGATAAGATAAACAAGAACATGCACAGTAACAACACAAGGGCACTGAAAACAAATATCAAAGAACCTTACCTCTTTCACATATGAATTGAAATTAATTACAGAGCTTGTAAGTCCAGTGACTGTAAAGCGACACCTGACAATTAATATTGCGAATCAGAATAAGTATATAATCTAAAAGTAATCAACAATGTCATCACAGAATTAATAAATAAATAAATAAATTATAACAAAATGATTACTTTTTCATGAAAGATAAACGTGGCAAGAGCTGAAGAGATTAGAGAGAAAGCAAAAAAATGAAAGTTAAATCTGTGCATTAGGCGAAAGGTTGATTACACAACAGCCACAAAGTGACTTATCCAACTAACTAATTAACTAACAAATTTAGGGTAAATTAATAACTTACTCCCTAGAATTATTCTCTACTTACAATTTAGTTCCTGAATTTAATTATTCACGAGTTAGTCTCTAAATTTACAAAATTCTTGTATCAAATCAATTCTTTTAAGGTACTAAAATGAGATAAAATTTATATTTTTAAAAAAAGGTCTAAATTGATATGAACTCGTATAATAATTGAATTCAACTAAAGAATAATTTCAAGAACTAAGTTGCTAATTTACTTAATTAATTAATCACTAATTAACCAAACCCAACCAATTAATCACAATAATCCATAGTGTTAATCGTATTTATTTATAGAAAAACAAAATTCATTGTCATTCGGATTATTGATAATTTTTTTATCTTGTCTATCCTAAAAAAGACAAAACAGAAAATGAAAATTGAAATAGCGTCATGGCTGATCAAGTATGATACTTAAAGTCATATTGGCTTCCAAGTTGTGAAATAATGCATCTTCTTTTTTTTTTTCCTCATTTTTTGTTTTGAAATGAAAAGGACTTGTTCTATATTGGGTTATAGGTTCATAGAATTTGAGTAACCCGACTAATTAGACTGGCACCCAGACGTACAGAGCGCATGAAGCAGCCTAAATGTTAAACATAACAACAAGAACAAATCCTGTCCATATCTCATATAGGTAGTAGAATAAGGACAAAGAAGTAACGAATTCTATGATCCTGTCTCCACGAACGTGTCGTCACGATCCCAAGTAGCAGTGTTCGGCACGCACTGAATGTTCAGATACCACATAGCCTAAAACACTCATAGAAATACAGTAAGCAAGGGAGAAAAGGAATGAGCTAATTCCCCCAAAAACACTATACCCTCCTTGCGCACCTACTGACTTAAGCGTCAGAATACCTTTTGTAGATACCCACCCCTCGCTCGTTGCTATTGTGGCTGCACTGCGGAGGAGCTCATCACTTCATACCTACACAGGTAACCCTCAAAACCCAATTCTGAACATTGGCGTTGTCTGTGGAAAGAGATAAATTTTTACTCCTAACACCACCATCAACTTGCCTCTCTCATCCATCGTCATGGTGAACACAAGGAGGAGGCAAGTCTCAACCAACCCAAACTGCGCTTCTACTACACGTAACCTCCCGTTTGCAAATCACTGTCCAACATCTGTCCCTGCTGCTAATGAGCCAATTCTGAGACCAGTCACAACCCAATCGAAGACCAGGCAGGACAAATAGGAGACTTCTTTCACTAGAGATAATCTCCCCCTCCTCCCCAAAGAGTTTTGGTGAGGCAGCGTCTCGATCCACAAAGAGCGCCTCTTGAAGACATTGGACAACGAGTATCAATGTTGCAACGCCTTGGTGACCAGGTGGAGAACGAAGCTCAGTCTCACCCTGCTACAATTAACCATCAAGAGTTATCCAGAGCAAAGCTGCTCTATCTAGTTAGACTTCAAGATGAGCAAATCCAGCGCCTGGATGAGAGGATTCATAACTTGGTGAGAACCACTAACTAGGACTACGAAGATGAAAACTAGTCCCCAAGAGCAAATCAGGAAAACAAAAGAGACTAACATCTACATGACGACTGCTATCCGAAGAACTCAAGGATTGCGGACCCCAGCTGTCATGTTGAACTTGCCCCTTTAAGAGAGCATGAACTCAAAGCAGGGAACACGATCTCATAAAATTAACCATTCTATGACAGAATGATGGCCTACGAGATCCCTAGGCGCTTCAAGTATCCTACCAACATTGAAGCCTACGACGGGACCACAGACCCTCAAGAACACTTGGATGCCTACGTTTTTGTGCTCTTGTTTGTTGGGAGTGATGACTCTCTAATTTGTCGTGCTTTCCCCCCTCTCTTTAAAGAAAGCTGCCTAGAATAGTTCACTACCTTGGCTCTGAGGTCCGTGGACAACTAGGGGAACCTGTCATCAAGATTTTTGGTGCATTTCACCACTAGCAAAGTGCAGCCTAAGTCCATTTCATGCCTCTCCTAGATTAGGCAAGGAAAAGAAGAGTTTCTCTGAGACTTTATAGCCCGTTTCAACAAGAAGATTGTGAATATGTGAGACTGGGATGAAAGACTTAGAATGTTCTACATTAGAGAAGAGCTCTATCCTAGACAGTTCTCTTTCTTATTGACAAAGAAAGAGTCCAAGACTATGGACGAGTTTTGTGCCTGTGCTGATAAATACATCAATATTGAAGATGTTGTCCAGGCTAAGAAGCATATGGAGAAAGAAGATATCAAACCCAAGTCCAAGAAGCAATCAACTCAGCAAGGACGAAATTTGAGACCACCCATCAAGGGGAAGTATGAAAACTGCACTCCCCTCAATACACCTCGGGCTCATATTTACCAGGAGGTCACGCACACCGAGCTCCAAGATGCACAGAAACCTCACCCTTTGAAAAAGCCAAAGGACAAAACCAAACACTACAATTGGCACAACAACTATGGCTACAACGTGGAGGATTGCACTAACCTCTAAGATGCCATTAAGTTCCTTATCTAGGATGGACGTTTGGGCATATATGTACGCCAAACCTGAAACAATAATCGAAGGGGAGGCCATTATAAGAAGTGAAACTATAGCCCCCGAAGTCCTACTCCTCCCTACCAAAGAAGACGTTCTCCAGCTAGACATGAGAGTCTTGGCCCACACTCATCTCGAGTTAACGCTCAACATCAAGATAGGGCACAACCCCAAAATCTCAACTAGGAGGACAATCACCATCGCTGAAGTAACCTGGACCATTATGTACTAGTTTGAAATTTCTATTTCCATTATGTACCAAACATCTTTGGATATCAATGAATCAGTTTTTCCAACTATTGTCTTAATGAAAGCCAATATCTCGACTGTAACTTTGTCCCCGAATACTTCGACCCAATATCATCCAAGCCAGTACCCCGTCGCGGATTTGAGTCCACAAGTACTTTGGCTAATCACAGCTCCCAAGGTCACCACGCCTTGGCAAGGCCCGAGGAATACATGGTCCGAAAAAGAACTAGTTATTTTGACACCTCACAAGACGGCAAAACTTGGGAAACCACTTGAACACCCTCCGGGGTTAAGCAGGACATTCAAGGGTTTTAACCTATGTCCTTTTGAGTCGCACCTTAACCCATAAATCGACCAAGTTTACAATGATTAAGCGTAACTGACCGTAGTCTAGGATAGTGGACCCCATACCACAAGGCTACTGAGTTACCTCAACCACTCCTAAATGAACCTAACAACTAGGATCGGGTTTTGTACTCATCTCGGTTGGGCACACGAGTGTTTGTCAAACTAAACGAACCCAACCACTAGGATCAAGTTTCATACTCACCTTGGTTAGGCACACAAGTGATCGTCGAAATAAATGAACCTAACTACTGAGATCAAGTTTTGGACTCATCTTGGTAGGAAAAATATGCATTCGTCACTGAAAAAACAACTATCGAGATCGAGTGTTAGACCCATCTCGGTAATTTGCATACCAAGATCAAGCGTCAAACCCACCTCGGCAAGCACAAAACAATTGTAAGATCAAGCATTGGGCTTATATAGGTGAAGGAAGCTTATAACAAAAAGTAAAACAATTAGAAGAAAAGCAAGTTTTACTATTTACATTCCAAACATCATCAACTTTATAAGAAGAGCCTGCGAGTTACCCTCGTGCAAAGACTACCCCTTTGAGGAAGGCCAAGAAGGTAGCCTGGTTAGATGATAATGATGATCAAGCACTAACTACGACCACCTCAACAGTTCTTCAAGGAGCAGAAACCTACAAGCTACTCTGATACAAAGGTGCCCACTTGAAGGATGCCAAGAAGGTAGCCTGGGAAGATGATGATGACAACCAAGCACTAACCACGACCACCTCAGATGTTCCTCAAGATGCAAGCAATCATTTGTTCTTTGACCAACCACATCTCGCCTGATCAATATAAGAAAAAGGCTTCACAACCTTACACTCCCTAAATACCCTTGCGTACCCAACACATGACGACGATTAGGGGAGCAAAGGAGGAAAAACAATAAAACATCCTCATGCCTCACAGAAATTATAGTAGAAGCCATAGATCATCCCGACCAAAATGGAATTCTCTGTATACGCTTAGTAAGAAAGGCTTACGCTATTCAGAGACGTGCTGACCAAGCCACGTAGAGCAGCTACTTGGCCCTTACTGAGCCATTACGCTTGGAGAGAAAAGCCTTCGCCAACGAAATACACAGGATAAAGGAACACCTTTAAGAATTTGGGAATAAAGAGGAAGATGGTCTTAGAAGGGGACACGGCTCTCCACACGCTCACAACTAGAAAACGAAAGGAACAAGTGGCAATCCTACTACAACTATTCCTAATTTATAGAAGGAATAATGCATTCTGATTGGATCCCAAAAGGTGAAATGGCTACATGTTTGAGGCCACGTTTAATTGTGCCCTATGATTGGCCACCAAGGTTGTGGGCAGTTGTGAGACAGAGTAGGGAACTGCTATTGTCATTAAAGGGATTTAATTCCCAATAAATTCAAAATGACGGTTCTCAAGAAAGCATAAACTGCTACAAATTGTAGAGTAAAGGCTTCTAAAAGGACACCAGATTCAGAGTCTTGCCATTGTGATCGAGTGTTGGACCTATCTCAATAAATTACGCGAGCAAAATTGCTTGATTATAATGTCAACACTGAGGTTGAGTGTTAGACTCATCTCGACATTGCAAAGACAAAAATTCAACAAGTGTGAAAGCGACACCAAGATTTAGCGTTGGACTCATCTCGATAAAAAAAGAGCAGACATCATTGCAAGGGAACAAGTACTAAAAGAATAAAATGCCCGAGGTTGAGACTTGTCCAAACACATTAATAAAACCCCACGCAATGGGCAAAGAAATAGAAGTTGAACATCAGAGAGTAGGACTTGGATCTTCCGAGGTCTCCACCTCCTCGGACCACGTTACCTCAACCTGCTCCATCTCAGTCACAATAATCCTAGTCTCTTTTCGCCTATCGTCCGATGCTGCCTCTACCTTTCCTCCGCCATCCTCTCCTCGGTCAACTTAATCATTTAAGGGAGCTATTGAAATAGCCATGTCCATGATTTGGCCATCTTGAACCTCCTTCAGCGCGCTGATCCCCTACTCATTAAGACTGAGGTTAAGAAGATGGAGCTAGCTAAGAGCATTCTCAAATGTCTCCTTCACGAACTTCAACCAGTCGTTATTGTCTAGTTGAGTTTCCCCCTTAAAAGCTCGCATTGAACAAGGGCACTAGTAAGGGCAGACTCGATCGAGGCCAGATTCTTCTTTAATGCATCCTCTCGAGTCATTGCTTGATCAAGTTGGACTCGAAGCTCACAGGCCTCAATAGCCTTGACCTGGAGTGTCTCCACCTCGGTAACTTGAGCCTGTAGAGAAGGGATGTGTTTGCTACGCAACAATGAAGATGTATTTTGATGATAACAAACATGAGGATGATGAGAAGACCAAGTCCAAGTATTTAAAGATTAGCTTTAGGACTTAGGATCTATCATGTATGGAGCTGTTAGTTAAATATCTCAAATGATCAAAGATTACCTAAACTAAAGGTTTTTAAAAGATCAAATGTTTTAAAAGTTAAAAACAAGCATTTCGAAGCTTTTTGGAAAGGATTTTGAACTGTTTTTAACCGAGGTATTCGAATACCTCAATTTGGTATTCGAATAACCTGATTCGTAAACTGATTTTTGCTGCTGTCAAAACAGAGGCATTCGAATACCCCATATGGTATTCGAATACCCAGTTTCAGAATGAACCATTTTTTAAATGAGGCATTCGAATACCCCATATGGTATTCGAATACCCTGCTTTCGAAATATGCCTTATTTTAATGAGGTATTCGAATACCCTTGGCTGGTATTCGAATAACTCCAACTTAAACAGTTTTCTGAAAGAATTTTTGACAGAGGTATTCGAATACCTCCTTCAGGCATTCGAATACCCCACGAGAAACAGAGCTACGTTTTAAACAGGATACGAAAAATCAGAAAGTTTTCAATGCCATTAATTGCTCCCAACGGCCATATTCTTCCACGAGCTCTATAAATAGAGGCCACGGGACTTCTCCGAAAACTCCCTTGACATTGTGATAATTTTTGCTTGCTTGAAAACGTGCTCTACCTTATTCTCTCTTTGTTTTCCGAACTTATAATTGCTTAACTCTTGAGATATTTGAGAAACAGCTCCTTAGTGCTTCAATTTGTATTTATCTACTCTTAGCGAGAGTTTCACTTCATCTCTATATCTATTTCTGTGTATTGAGGGTGAGGTATCCCCAAGAATTGTATAAGGGTGAGGTATCCCTTTTGTTTATTTGAGGCTTGAGCACAAGGGTAGAGTTTCCCTGTGTGTGAAAAGTGCTCCGTACTGTAAAGGTTGCAAGCACCTTTTGTTGTTTAAGCTTGCCTTGAATAGTGAAAAATCTCGAACGGTGTTTCGGGGACTGGACGTAGGCCACAAGTGGTTGGTGGTCGAACCCGGGATAAATCGTGCTGTTTTTCTTCCCTTATTCTTTTTACTTTATGTTCTTTATGTATTAATTCCCGCAATTTATTTATTATTTGCTCTTTCTTTTTCTCATCTCATCCGTATTCTTTAATAATTATATTGAGCAAAATTTATTTGTTTTAAAGTGTTTGCAAAAGTTTTTGTTACTCAATTCACCCCCCCTCTAAGATCTTGGAAGCCACTTGGTAACAAGTGGTATCAGAGCTAGACTCTTGTATAAAGAGCTTAGCCGCTTCAAGAGAACATGGCTTCCTTAAATGGTTTTTCTGAGGGATCTTCCATAAACCGACCACCCTTTTTCAATGGGGATGGTTACGCATATTGGAAGGAAAGAATGAAAATCTTCATCGAAGCTATTGATCTAGATGTGTGGGATCTTGTGGCGGCGCATTTATACCTACACGCGTTGTCGATGGTGTAAAACCGAGACACCTAGAAGTGATTGGTCCGATGAGGATAAAAGAAAAGTCCAATATAATTTAAAAGCTAAAAACATCATTACCACTTTGCCTTGGGGTATGATGAGTTTTTAGAATTTCTAATTGCAAAACCGCTAAAGAAATGTGGGACACTTTACAAGTTACCCATGAGGGTACTAGTGAAGTTAAGAGGTCGAGAATCAATTCTCTAACTCGCGAATATGAACCGTTTAGAATGAACCAAGGAGAAAGCATTCAAGAAATGCAAAAGAGGTTCACCCACATTGTTAATCATCTTGCATCTTTAGGAAAAAGTTTTACTAACGAAGATTTGATTAATAAAGTGTTAAGGTGTTTAGCAGGATTTGCAGCCCAAGGTGACAAGCAATTTCGAGAATCAAGGGACTTGACAACCATGTCATTAGCCACCCTTTTTGGAAAACTTCATGAGCACGAACTAGAACCGAGTGATTAAGTCAAAGCGAAGAAAATGATAAAAAGAAAAGGGGATAGCGCTTAAAGCCACTTCCTCAACAATTGACAATGATGATGAAGAAGATGAAGAAAGCTCAGAAAACATTGAGGTAAACGAAGAAAATCTCTCGTTAGTTAAAAAATTTGGTAAATTTCTCAAGAAAAGGGAATGCAAAGAAGACCTCCCTTCCTCCGAAGAAAACTCATTACAAAGGCGAAGGAGCTTCATCAACTCCTACTTGCTATGAATGTGGCAAGCCTGGTCATATGAAAATGGAATGCCCAGTTTACCAAAAGAAGAAAGAGAGACTTGAGAAGAAGCCCTTCAAAGAAAGAAAAGCAAGAAAAGCCTATATAGCATGGGATGAAAACGACATGGATTCAACTGACAGCTCAGATAGCGAAGAAGCTCAACTCTGTCTCATGGCCAAAGGAGAAGAAGAAGAAAGCGAAAATGAGGTAAGTTCTAACTCTACTTTATCGCTCTCTTATGATGAGTTACAAGATGCCTTTGAAGAATTGCATGACGAATCAATAAAACTCTCAAAACAAATTTCTTCTTCTAAGAAAAAAATCTCTTCTTTAGAAAATAAAATTCTTATTTTAAATAAAGAGATTGAAGAACTAAAAATTGAAAATGAAACTTTGGGAATTATTGATGCATGCTCATCTCATCCTCACATGCTTCTACTTCTTATTCTTGTTCTTCATGTCACACACTTGAGAAAGAAATTGAAGACTTAAAAATACCCTTGCCAAATTCACTTGGGAGAGATAATCTAAATATTATATTAGGGAAACAAAGGGTTGTTTTTGAAAAAGCTGGAATTGGTTATAACCCGAAAAATCAACATAAATCTTATAAAAATTTTTTCGTTTATTCAAGTACTTCCAGCAGTCCATTTATTAAATGTTTTTACTGTGGAAAGAAAGGTCATAGTGCTTCAACATGCAATGCTAGAAAGAATATTAACACAAAAATTGGGACAAAAATGGTTTGGGTTCCAAAGGGTACTTTGCCTAAAACTGACACTCAAGGACCCAAGAAAATTTGGGTACCAAAAGTTAAAAATTAAAATTGTGTTGTAGGTGTGCTTGAAAGCCAGGAGCTCAAATTGGTATCTCGACAGCGGTGTTCCAAGCACATGACTGGAGACGACTCAAAATTCACCATGTTTATTCCCAAGAATCATGGACATGTTACTTATGGAGACAACAACAAGGGAAAAATTCTTGGAGTCGGAAAAGTTGGCAAGAATCCAAATTCCTCTATTGAAAATGTATTGCTTGTTGAAGGCTTAAAACATAACCTTCTTAGTATTAGCCAATTATGTGACAAAGGTAACAAGGTAATTTTCGATTCAAATTGTTGCATAATTGAAGATAAAAATGATAAACATGTTAAATTCATTGGTCATAGAATAAACAATATTTATATGATTAGCCTTGATGATATATCTTCAAATGATGCGAAATGCCTTTTAAGTAAGAATGATGATTCATGGCTATGGCATAGGAGAATTGCACACATTCACATGGATCACCTAAGGAAGTTGGTCTCTAAAGAGCTAGTAATTGGATTACCAAAGCTTAATTTTGTTAAAGATAAATTATGTGATGCATGTCAAAAGGGTAAACAAATAAAGGTCTCTTTTAAATCAAAAATATAGTTTCAACTACTAGACCTTTACAACTTTTGCACATGGATTTATTTGGACCCTCTAGAACTATGAGCTTTGGTGGGAATTACTATGCTTTAGTGATTGTGGATGATTTTTCTAGGTTTACATGGACCTTATTTCTTGCAAATAAAAATGATGCATTTCTAGCATTTAAAAGACTTGCCAAAGTTATTCAAAACGAAAAAGGTTTTCAAATTTCTTCTATAAGAAGTGATCATGGTGGCGAATTTGAAAACAATGTTTTTGAAAATTATTGTGATGAACATGGCATTAATCATAATTTCTCTGCCCTAGAACTCCACAACAAAATGGAGTTGTAGAAAGGAAAACCGTTCTTTAGAAGAAATGGCGAGAACTATGCTTAATGAGGCTTCTTCCTAAGTATTTTTGGGCGGATGTTGAATACAGCTTGTTACGTTATGAACAGGGCCCTTATAAGGCCCATTTTAAAGAAAACCCCATATGAATTATACAAGGGAAGAAAGCCAAATGTCGCATATTTTCACGTTTTTGGTTGCAAATGTTTTGTTTTAAATAATGGAAAAGATAACCTAGGCAAGTTTGATGCTAAGTCTGATGAAGGTATATTTCTTGGTTATTCAAATCATAGTAAGGCTTTTCGTATATATAATAAAAGAACTATGACTATTGAAGAATCTATACATGTTGCATTTGATGAAACTGACCCAAATGGATCGAGAAAGGATCTTGTTATTGATGATGTTGCAGAAGCCTTAGCGGAAACACATTTGGATAGCAAAGAAAAAGAAATCAAGGAGCAAGAAGATAAACAAAGACAAGAGGATTCACAAGCTTTGGAGCTTCCCAAAGAATGGCGTACCTCAAAATATCATCCGCTTGATCAAGTAATAGGTGATGTATCCAAAGGTGTAAGTACTCGAAACTCCATTAGAAATGCATGTAACCACTTAGCCTTTGTTTCTCAAATCGAACCTAAAGACATTAATGAAGCCTTTAATGATGAACATTGGTTTCTAGCTATGCAAGAAGAATTAAATCAATTTGAACGAAACCAAGTTTGGGAACTAGTTCCTAGGCCTAATAATCATCCTATTATCGGTACTAAATGGGTTTTTAGAAACAAACTTGATGAAGTCGCATAATAACTAGAAATAAAGCTAGACTTGTAGCTAAAGGCTATAATCAAGAAGAAGGTATAGATTATGAAGAAACCTATGCACCCGTAGCTAGATTAGAAGCTATTAGGATGTTACTTGCTTTTGCTTGCATCATGGATTTTAAGTTATATCAAATGGATGTTAAAAGTGCTTTTTAAATGGCTTTATTCAAGAAGAAGTATATGTTGACCAACCTCCAGGTTTTGAAAATTATGATTTACCTAACCATGTTTTCAAATTGAAAAAGGCTTTGTATGGTTTAAAACAAGCTCCACGAGCCTGGTATGAAAGGTTAAGTAAGTTCCTTTTAGAACACGACTTTACAAGAGGTAAGGTTGACACGACTCTTTTTATTAAAAATAAAAACCATGATATACTCCTTGTACAAGTATATGTAGACGATATCATATTTGGTGCTACTAACGAAATTCTCGTGCAAGGAATTTGCCAAAATCATGCAAAGCTTAATTCGAAATGTCCATGATGGGAGAACTCAATTTCTTCCTTGGACTTCAAATCAAACAAACAAGGAGTGGAACGTTCATTAGCCAAACAAAGTATTGCAAAGAACTTCTCAAGAGGTTTGGAATGGACAACTCAAAGCATATGGCTACACCAATGAGTACTTCGTGCTACTTGGATAAAGACGCGGTGTAATTCGTAGAAATTACTAAATATCGAGGTATGATCGGATCTCTTCTCTATCTCACCGCTAGTAGGCCGATATAATGTTTAGCGTATGCATGTGTGCTCGATATCAAGCTAATCCTAAAGAGTCGCATTTAAGTCTTTGTAAAACGTATCATGAAATATCTAGGTGGCACTACACAAGTGGGCTTGTGGTACCCCAAAGGTGCCACTTGTAGTCTTATTGGTTATTTCGACTCCGATTTTTTGGATGCAAATTGGATCGGAAAAGCACTAGTGGAACATGTCACTTGCTTGGCAATTCCTTAGTTTCTTGGCATAGCAAGAAACAAAATAGCGTGGCTTTATCCACCGCTGAGGTGAATATGTGGGCAGGAAGTTGTTGTGCTCAAATTCTATGGATGAAGCAACAACTTTTAGACTTTGGTCTTCAGCTTAATCACATCCCTATAAGATGTGATAATACTAGTGCGATTAATCTGACAAAGAATCCCATTATGCACTCTAGAACTAAGCACATTGAGATAAGGCACCATTTTATACGAGATCATGTTCAAAAAGGTGATTGTGTATTAGAATTTGTTGAAACCAATAATCAACTTGTGATATTTTCACAAAACCTTTACCTAAAGGTTCATTCTTTCATTTAAGAAGAGAACTTGGCATTTTGGATCAATCGTGTGTTTAACTGTTAAATTTATCGCTTACTCATTGATTTATTAATCTTAAATTATTCTTGACTTGAGCGTCGGAGACACCCTCCATTTTGTTTTGCGGTACTCATTTAATCGGGTAAGATTTAATCTTCAAATAGCATTCTGACGTAATTTTTGGTGTTTTTCTATCTAAGTTATTCGAATACCTTCATCCGGTATTCGAATACCATCTTTATTCGAATGGTATTCGCATGCGTTCATGTTTTAATAACCAGGAGTATTCGAATACCCTAGTGATTATTCGAATACCCAAGCCTCTTGCTATCGGGCTTTTGTTCTGTCTCGGTGTATTCGAATACCCTAAGCAAGATTCGAATACACGCTTATCCGAGCCAATCTTATATTTATGCAGTATTCGAATACCATATGCAAAGTATTCGAATACCATCCTTCTAATTGCCCCGACCTTTGCGTTTCCTATAGCAGCATTCGAATACCATTGAGGTATTCGAATACCTTGAGTCGATCTTTATATAAGCCCCTTCGTCCAACCCGTTCACTCATCTCATTTCCCATTTCTTCTCTCTTTTTTTTTTTATCTCCTATTCGAATACCTCTTCCATCGTCTCACCCAACCGTCACTCCCCTCTTTTCAAACCCATTCCTTTCATCTTCTACCTTCATCCATGGCTTCCTCCTCCAAACGTGCACGCACAAAGACCGCGCCTTGCAACAACCCATTGGATTTGCGACGGCTCTCATCTCACCGTAAACTCTTGGACGGTTCATCTCTCATTTCCGAGAACGTAACCTTGTGCAGCCCAAGTACTGGATTTGGCCTTCTTTGAAAAAGAAGGTGGCTTTGATTTCCTACACCACTGGACATTCGGGCGTGCTACGCTTTTGCTCCTACAAGGAGGTTCTCTATCCCGATTTGGTCAAAATGTTCTACCGCAACTTGAGGATTGAAGGACTGGAGCTTCATTCGACGTCCGTGATCGCACACATTGTGATCACTCCTCAAGACCGGGTTCGCTTTTGGTTTAGAATCAGCCGGCCGTAGCAATGACGACCGTGAAGAGTTTGTCCAGTGGTTCGACAAGATTCGAGCCATTGAAGATGTCCTTAGACACTGGTTGGCATTACCTCCGACTCAAAAGGGAGTCAAAGGGGTATGATGAAGAGCCAGAGACATGCTCTTGCATTATGCTTATGCCCACATCTTAGCTCCTAGAGGTGGGAACTACGCCTACCCGAGTGAAGATGATGTGTTTATCTTTGTGGATCCTGAAGAAAGGATACCAGATAAACTGGCCCGTCTTCATTATGAAGCATATGATGAGAGCTAGGGAAAAGAACGCCGAGCTACCTTATGGGGTGATCATCACCGCCTTCCTAGGCAAGTATCCGCAGATTGTGGAGACCAGAGCGAAAAAAAACTCACCGACCCACCATAATGTGTTTGGCTCTTATACGCCGAACCGAATGAAGATGATAAAGATCGATGAAGGCCGGGTATTCCCGATTGAAGTTGACGATGATGAGGACGATCCACCGATCCCGCCGCCCCGCCGCCGCTCGCCGTCGCCGCTCG
This sequence comes from Ormosia emarginata, assembly GCA_029884605.1. Lineage (NCBI taxonomy): Eukaryota > Viridiplantae > Streptophyta > Magnoliopsida > Fabales > Fabaceae > Ormosia > Ormosia emarginata. The sequence continues at coordinate 6,334,865 of JAQQTP010000068.1, forward strand.
CTCCGAAGCCCCCTACTGCACCGTGTCACCGCTGGCCCCGCTGCCCCGCTTCGCCGCCGGTTCTGGGTCACTCTGGATCAAGTCATGGCCACTTTACAGGCCAACCGTGCTTACATGGAGGATAACCGAGCTTATTTGGAACACACCTTCTCAGTTCTGTTTGACAGACTCGATGGTGTTGAGCGTGAGCAAGCCGCCTTGCGTGCTTTGCTATCTTCACGGGGTTCTGATTCCCCTCCTCCTCCACCAGATGCCTCTTTTTAGGCTTTGTTCTTGTTTGGATGTTTTTTTTATGTATTAGCTATTTTTACATTATGTATATTGGCTAAATTATTAATAAAATCAGTTTCTCTTTATGCTTATTGCCTCCTTTATGCATTATATTTTGTTGTATCTTTTGATTATGCCAAAGGGGAGAAAAATATAACTATGAGAAAAGACAGTTTAAAATAACTATTATTGGATTCCAACATTAAGGGGAGCTACGCCAAGCACATATTAGATATGAATGTAAGCCTCTTACTTTGTGAATTCCAATTATTTCTCAGATCGATGCTTTTCTCTATGATAGTTTGTCATCATCAAAGGGGGAGAATGTGTTTGCTACGCAACAATGAAGATGTATTTTGATGATAACAAACATGAGGATGATGAGAAGACCAAGTCCAAGTATTTAAAGATTAGCTTTAGGACTTAGGATCTATCATGTATGGAGCTGTTAGTTAAATATCTCAAATGATCAAAGATTACCTAAACTAAAGGTTTTAAAAGATCAAATGTTTTAAAAGTTAAAAACAAGCATTTCAAGCTTTTTGGAAAGGATTTTGAATCTGTTTTTAAGCGAGGTATTCGAATACCTCAATTTGGTATTCGAATAACTGATTAAACCGATTTTTTGTCATTGTTGTCAAACAGAGGCATTCGAATACCCCATATGGTATTCGAATACCCGATTCAGAATGAACCATTTTTTAAATGAGGCATTCGAATACCCCATATGGTATTCGAATACCCTGCTTTCGAAATATGCCTTATTTTAATGAGGTATTCGAATACCCTTGGTGGTATTCGAATAACTCCAACTTAAACAGAGTTTTTGAAAGAATTTTTGACAGAGGTATTCGAATACCTCCTTCGGGCATTCGAATACCCCACGAGAAACAGAGCTACGTTTTAAACAGGATACGAAAAATCGAGAAAGTTTTCAATGCCATTAATTGCTCCCAACGGCCATATTCTTCCACGAGCTCTATAAATAGAGGCACGGGACTTCTCTCGAAAACTCCCTTGACATTGTGATAATTTTTGCTTGCTTGAAAACGTGCTCTACCTTATTCTCTCTTTGTTTTCTCGAACTTATAATTGCTTAACTCTTGAGATATTTGAGAAACAGCTCTCCTTAGTGCTTCAATTTGTATTTATCTACTCTTAGCGAGTTTCACTTCATCTCTATATCTATTTTCGTGTATTGAGGGTGAGGTATCCCCAAGAATTGTATAAGGGTGAGGTATCCCTTTTGTTTATTTGAGGCTTGAGCACAAGGGTAGAGTTTCCTGTGTGTGAAAAGTGCTCCGTAAAGGTTGCAAGCACCTGTTGTTTAAGCTTGCCTTGAATAGTGAAAAATCTCGAACGGTGTTTCGGGGACTGGACGTAGGCCACAAGTGGTTGGTGGTCGAACCGGGATAAATATCGTGTGCTGTTTTTCTTCCCTTATTCTTTTTACTTTATGTTCTTTATGTATTAATTCCTGCAATTTATTTATTATTTGCTCTTTCTTTTTCTCATCTCATCCGTATTCTTTAATAATTATATTGAGCAAAATTTATTTGTTTTAAAGTGTTTGCAAAAGTTTTTGTTACTCAATTCACCCCCCCCTCTTGAGTACTGGAAGCCACTTGGTAACAGGGACCTCAACAGCATCTGCATAAAGGCGGGAAACCTCAGCCTAAAGCTTGTCTAGTTTGGAGGCATATGACTTGAGCTACCTATCCTTCTTGTGAATGAATCTTTTCTTTGATAAAATAGCAGTCAATTTCTATATGTTTGGTCTTTTCATGAAAGATTGTGTTAGAAGCAATATGTAGAGTAACTTGATTGTCACAAATTAGTTTTATTTCCTTGACGTCTCCTAATTTTAGCTAGTGAAACAATTATTTTAACTACGTAAGTTCATAAGTTACTACTGCCATAGTGCGATACTTAGCGTCTGCGCTGGATCTAGCAACTTTCGTTTTGTTTTGTACTTCCCCATGAGATTAAGTTACCTCCAATAAATATACAATACCCTGAAGTTAATCTTCTATTTGATGGGGAACTTGCCTAACCAATATCAGAATATCCAACAACTTGAGCATTGCCTTTGTTTTCATAAAATAACCTTTTTTTTTGTACACTCTTGATGTATTTTAGAATACGAACCACGACATCTTAATGATTATCATAAGGAGCATTTAGAAATTAAGTTACCACACTTATAACAAAAGTAATGTCTAGTCTAATTACTGTAAGATAGTTAAGCTTACCGACTAGACGCCTATATTTGCCAAGGTCTATTAGTGACTCCCCTTGGCCTAGTAGTAGATTGACATTGGGATCCATCAGAGTATCACTAGGTCAACAGTCCAACATAATAATTTCCTTAAGTATATTTAAGGCATAATTTCTCTGAGTGATAGCAATGCCTATATTAGATTGAGCAACCTCGATCCCCAAAAAATATTTGAGAGAGTCCAAATCTTTTATCTAAAAGTAATTAGACAGATGATACTTAAGATTGTGAATACCAACCTGATTATTACCTGTGATGACAATGTCATCAATATAAACAACAAGATAGATGCAAAGGTCATGTGAAGAGTGTTGGAAGAATATAGTGTGATCAGCTTCATAAACCAAGCACGAGGAGATTGGGAGGTGGGAGGTGAGGTTGGAAGGAGTAAGGAAGGGGCTGACGGTGTCGTTGACAAAAAAGAGGTGGTAGTAGGAGGCAGCATGCTCTCACACGTATTACAATGTGGCAGGACGAGTAGAACGTTGATGCCGCGAGTGGGTCTTTTGTGGTTGGCCCGATTGGCAGGTTCTGCTACCAATCTAGGGTTTTTGGCAATATTGGCCATCGTCAAAAAAGTCACAGTTGGGAGTGGCGTAATTTTTTGGACAGAAATGAGCACTAGAAATAGGAGAAGATTTGAGGAATTATGTGTCTCCTTACACACAAATCAATTGGTATTTATATACAGAATGACACATAAATGAATTAAATACAAACACTAAGTCCTATGTATGTAGAGCCGTCAAAATGGGTCAAGTCCGATGGACTGGCCTAAATAGCCTCACAAAATAGACGGGCTAAGCTAACAAAATGTCAGCCTAAAATAAAAATAACCTAAATTAGTCCGACCCAAATGGGCTGGCCCGCAACGAGCCGAGTCGACTCGACCCATTAACATTATATAGGGGCAGGTTCACATAACAAAATGCTAACCTGAAACTCACATAACCCGGTTTGACCTGGCCTGAAAATGACCCAGCCCAAACCGGGCCAGCCCATTTTGACAGTTATAGTCCTATGAAGTGGTGCTTACAATATCTAGTAATCACCATCATGAGTCAGCTGTGAAACATGTTTCACATGTTATTGGCTTAATTCTAACATGAGTATTGATTATTATTATTAGCTAATGCTCTAGTTGGAAATTTCGAGACCAGGTTTGTAGTCTACGGTCAGAGCATTGTGAGTCATACAAGTGATGTTCATTGGTTTATTTAAAAAAATCATAATTATTGATTTCACACAAATGGATTAATAAATCTCTTCTGATTAAATCTCCTTTCTGTGGATAATGATGTAGAGTGTCCCAATGATAAGCTTGATTCTAGGACCAGATAGGTTTAGTAGTGGAATTTTGAAAATAAGGAAGGTGAACAATAAAAATGGATAATAATTTTTAGATCTATTCAGAGTTCCTTTTCAAATTTGGTTTTGGCCAAGAACTTCAGCTAATTGTTTTCTCTACTAAGTCAAAGGTGAAAACCAATCAAGGGCTATCCAAATTAGAGAATTCTAATTGGAAAGGTCATGGATGAAATCTTGCATTTCTGCAGTATGGCAAGCTTAGGGAATTGAGTAAAGGACAGATGCACACCAAAGATACCAAAGGTGTTCTTCCCCAAAATATTTTTTCAGAGAAATAAGTATTGGGATAAGAAAAGGTGTTTTTGGGTCAAAAAAAGTTTTTTCATACTAAAAGTTGGTTTTTTGGAAAGTTAAGGATAGATAATGGAAAAGATGTGTTCGAGTATACTCTTTGAGGGCAAATGCATTTGGGGGCAAGTTAAAGTTTGAAGGAAAAACCTTTTGGATATAGGCTTTGAATGGTATTGGATGAACCATAAAAATTAATGGAAAAGTGTTGAGAGAGGTAACAACTTTAATGGCTTTGATGTGTATAGAAAATCAGGGATGGGATTTTGATTTCCTTTGATATGTTTGACTGAGAAGTCATATCTAGAAGACTATTTTTTTTGTCTGAGGATTTGAAGATCTAGAGGCATCTTGCTTTTGAACTCGAGGATTCTTGGAAAAGAGGAGTCATCCATTTGAACTTCAAACTGATATCCTCTTAAGATGAAAACCAAACTTTTGAATTCCATATTTGACTGTAAGGGCTTCTTTATAGGTGGTATGGTAATGCATTTCAACTTCTTTGAATTGTCAACTTGCATGTCCACAATAATGCTTCTTATTGTTGAGTTCTTCAATTAAAACTACACCCTAGTATTGGTCACTTACATCGGTTTGCAAAATCTTTTTTCCTGTGCTTGGGAATTTAAGAGCAAGATGATTCTGTGCAAACTTATTCAATGCTTTGATTGCCTCTGTTTGATCTTTTCCCCATGGAAGAGATTTTTTCTTAGGCATTCTAGACAAGTGGCTCGTATATTTAGCAATTTGAGAAATGAAGTCTCTTAGATAATTCACAATGCCCAAGAATTGCTAAATATGTTTCTTGGTCAAGTTTTCATCAAGGAAGTTGAGAAGATCTTCAACAATGTGAAGTTGAGTAAGTATATATGTCCATGTTTGATAGAGAATATTAACCTCAGGGGAATGGATTGTATAACATGAAGTAATAACTTATATTTACGAGTTAGGTATATGGGTTGGCCCATAACTTAAATGGGCCAACATTTTGTTGGCCTGCATCCACACCGCGTTGGACTGTGGGTTACACAAACCAGTTTGCGGTTCGTAATTTTTTTTGTTATTTAATTGTTTTAATTTTAATTTTAATGCTTTTTTTTTCTTTTAGGCCAGATAACTAAAGGAGGAGTGTTAGGCCTAATTTCCTAAATCCAAACCTATTTTTCAAAAAATAATAATAATGATTTAAGCGAACTCGCGGGTTGGCCCACAAACCCACCAGCCAAAATTCGTTTAACCATGGTTTCAATGGACCGAGCCTGTAATCCCGCATCTAAATGGGCCTACATTTTGCCTGATCCTAATTCGCGGGAACCGTGGGTTACGCCGAATAATCTGCTGGCCGCATACCTAACTCTAAGATTGAGACTGATATCTTCCTTCAGCAAAATGAATTCTTAGGAAGTCAATTTCCTTTTGTCCAACTTAACTCTTCTTTTTGGATGACATGATTCCATGGTCTTGGGAAATTTGATAGAATTATTCTAGTAAATGCTTGTGGTCTTGTTCATCTTTTGAAAACAAAAGCACATCAACAATGTAGATCAACACCCTATGGAGTATAGGCTCAAACTTTTTTATCATAGCCTTTTAAAACAGTGATGGGGCAATTTTGAGACCGAAAGTTAGGACTTTCCATTAGTATTAGGCATTTGGGATATATAAAGTAGTCTTGTAGCGATCTGTTGAGTCAAGGCCCAATTGGCAAAATCCTAACTTCATATCAAACTTGGAATAGACTTGCATTTTTTATGCAAGTGTGAAGTGAGGCAACTTTTGGGATTGGAAATTTGTCATCTTTCATAAAGTGGTTTAGAGATCAGTAATTAATTACTAACCTTTTTTCTTTCCTCGAACTTTTTCTAATATTTTCTTAACATAAAACGCTTGACATGTCCATTATGACTTGGTTGGCTCAATCAATCCTTGCTTTAGGAGTTATGAGAATTCTTCATTTATGAGGGTAAGGTCTAAATGAGTCATACCAGGATAAGTAGCCTTAGTAGGATTAATATCCTCATTCAACTTAAAGGGTAGTTAACTAAAGAAATCTTCATTTTTCCACAAAGGCTTTGGGTGTTGGAAATTTTTTTGACTTTCTGCACATAACCTCAAGAGATTTGTTTTTATTTTTTCATATCCTAGATGCACATCTATGAGAGAGAATAGTTTGTGAATCATGGAATATGGCTTGAATTCTTTTTTGAATCGAATTTCTTTAGGAAGTATTTGCATCTATGAAGCAACTAAATAGACGTCCAGGCCAATCAGGATATCTTTGTGTGGCAAGTCACTTCCTATCACTTTGGTCCGTACTATGCACTCAGGGAAAAAATCTAATACCAATCTTCTACTTGGTAATTAGATCAATGTAGAAAACTTTTCCATTAGCACCCATGAAGTAAGCAACATGATGAATCCATTTATCCTTTGGAAGGATGTTGGAATTCATCATTATTCTTTGTACTCTGGTGTCCATATAAGCTATAACCTTCAGAGGATAAGAAAACTTAGAGGGTTGAATTTATATTTCAACATAAGGTTAATGAGGAGTTTGGATTGCACTATCAATCTCTTAGAGAGAATAGATAGGGTAGTATTCTTTATTTGATTCTTCACCTGATCCTTCATCAAATTCCTAAGATGAATCTTGTAGTTAAAAGATTGTGTCATCATCTGCGGAGTCTTGCTCTGAATGAAGGGACTCGATATCAGTATCTTCTAGTGACATGAGGGAATTAATTAGCTTAGTAGCTTTGGCTGACTTGTTTGGACAGTTCTTAGATAAATACCTTTTTTGTCCACAGATGAAACATCGTTGGGACTTTCCTTTCCCTCGTTTTTCTTTTCTTCTAAATAATTTGGAATTCTTCTTGCCCTTTATCTTATTGGAAAACTTCTTTAGTCTCTACTTGTGGTTCTTCTTTTTGGTTGTGCAAATATAGTTCTTATCTTTGCATTGAATCTCCAAGTAAGGCTTTCTTGAACTTGGATTTCTATTAGATGATATAAAAAAAGAATTGGTGTTGTGTAGAGTTTTTCAAGGGTATTCAAGGACATTTGATGAATCTCTTTGAGGGACATGGTGTTGAAGTCTTTATGGGCTGTTGTAGCCATCCTATAAAGTTTTGGTTCACTTTCTGGAAGAAGAAAAGCAACATAAGTACTTTTGAAGCTCAGGCCATTGTGACTGTTTAGGAGATAGAATCTCTAAGACATTCTTTGATAGTGTCTTTTAATGTCTTTGGTTTTGATCGAAAGAGTAACATTTCATTTCAAAGTATTCTTGTTTGACTTTTTTTTTCAAACATGATTATATATCCCTATGAACTCATGGTGAATAGCTCCTAGGACGAAAGTAGTGTTAGGTATTTGATGAAAGTGGTCTTTTTTGAAATCTCCTAGGTTTTGGTACCATTCCTTTAGGGTTCTCGACATCCGGTAAGCAAATTCTTCAATGACTTTGTACGGATCATAATCTAATTTCATCATCTGAGTGTCAAGTCAAGTTCCAAAATTGAGAAGTCTTTTATGTTATTTATTATGAGGAACGTCATCATAGGTGAAACAAAGGCCATTCGTTGGTCTGGTACTTTTGATGTCTTTATGAGAATAAGAAAATCTGTCAGTTTCTTCTCCAGGTTCTTTATAGAAGGCTTGGGTTCTAGTGTTTCTTGATTCTCGAGATGTATCAATCAAGATTATGGAAATGTTTGCCATCTCCTTCTCTGATTAGGAATTTGATCCTAAAATGAATGAATCTGACTGTTCTTCTTGTGGAATTGATGGTTCAGAATGTGTGTCTGATTCTAAAATGGATAAATTTGGACTCAATGAACGGTTAAGTTTTTTTGAATCTTGAGATAAAGATTATTCTTATGAATCAATTGGTGAGGTTGTGGTAGTCAAGGCAGTAGCCATGACTTGTGAAGGAAAGGAATTGGTTTCTTCTTTGGAGGCCTTCTTTGGAAAGGAATGTTCTAGAGATTTTTCTTCCATTGCATCTGAATAAGAAATACTCATTTGCACATTCTTTTCTCTCAATTTGGAAAAGGAGGTTCTTTGAGATTTGGGTCTGTAAGCAGAAGGAATAAATCTTTTTGGTGGTTGAGAATAAAATGGGAAAAATAACGAGTGCTAGACTAGTGGAGCATAATATGTTGGGAAGGAAGGAGGATTAAAGAAAGAACATATATCTGGTTCAGATGTTTCTTGGGCTTTGATATAATCACCCATTTGTTTAATTTGCCTTTGAAGTTTCCTGATTTCCTTTTCCTTTTGTTCTAACACCTTGTCAAAATCTCTTGTCTGCAACATTCTTGTTAGGTCATGGTCTAGCTGAGAAACTTGAGCTTGCAGGTTCTTGTAGTGTCTTTGCATCTCTTCAGATAAACTTGTAGGCGAGTATCAGTGTTTTCAACGCTAGTTGCGATTTTATCTATCTTCGCATCTATTTTTTTTAGAGCCACTTACAGAGCTCTAGCATTTTCAGTCTACTAGTTTAGTACTTCTTCTGCTTCATTTGGTGTCCTTATTTTTTTGTTAGGACTCACTTCTGAAGGCTGAACAAAGATCGTGAAGAGACCTTTGAAATAGGATCTACCGTTTCCTCTAACCTGGGAAAATCTTGGTTATACTGTGAAAAAGATGATGAAAACATCATATATGGGACTGTTGGAGGTGAAAAGTTGTTAGAATTGCAAGAGATGGTATCTCTTTTCTGCAAGGATTAGAGAGGGACTTTGGTGGAGGCAAAGTTATGAGAAAAGGATCATCTAGAGGATTTTCTCTTTGTGGCAAGTAACCTTCTTATCTTATGATCTGCAAGGCTTCATGGTAACTAAAAGAGATTCATACTTCTTGTGTATCCCTACCCATGAACCATTATCTGAGTTAGATCTTCTCTTAGGAGGTAGTGGTGGTCGACAAGGACCTTTTGGCTTCTCTTTGTGGTAATCATCATCATCATAATCATTATCGTCATCACTGTCATGATGCATCTAGCAATCACAGCCAGGGTCACATATATTTGGGTCAATGTCCTAAATAAAGTGTTTGCTTATCTTATTAATGTAGATGGGAGATCCATCTGTTTTGATCTTTTGAAAGAAGCTTCCGTTGAATGGATGGGCTTCTTGTTAAGATGGTTTTTTTTGTAATTACTGATTCATTCCAAGGGAATCAACTTGTTCCGGATACTGATTCGAACCTAGATTAGCTGGAGAAGGTCTACTGAAGACCCGCAGAACGAGTAACAGCAAAGCCCGCAATATCTAAGTCGATCAGCAAGGTGGGCGTAAAGCTTGGTTGCTAATAGTATTTAGGGTAGAATGGAACATGCCTGGTTAGACTACTAAACTGACCTTTATAGGAATCCGATCTCTCACCTATCAGATTCCAACCGTTGAAGGCATTCAAGATTATGATTTCATTATGTTCGGATTGAATGGCACGAAGCCGTTTCTGAACGTTGGTTATAAAGGTTTATAACCGTTTGATGACTACATGATGAAAATGTCGATCGATCGAGTTCCCTACCGGTCGGGTCACAGGAAACCGAATTTAGTTATGCAAGCCCGCTAATGGGCAAGGTCAGCAGACCATAATTCGCTAGTCTGATCAACAGTCGAGACAAGTCGATGTCAAATAGTGGGCCCGATGACGACTGAGCCAAGATGGTTCACATCAGATCGGTTATTTGCTTTGGGTTGACCGAGATCATGAGCCAACTTGACGTTCAGATGCGTTGGACGGTCCACAGCCCCCCAGCTCGGTTTATCGTTACAAGATTAACAGAGCTTATGGGAAACCCGATATTGAGATGGGCAGGACGATCCACAGCCCCCCAGCTCGGTTTATCGTTATGAGAGTGACCGAACTTATGGAAAACCTGACGTTCAGATGGGCAGGACGGTCCACAACCCTCCAGCTCGATTAATCGTTACGAGAGTGACCGAGCTTATGGAAAACCTGATGTTCATATGGGCAGGACGATCCTCATGCATATCAGTTAAGTGTTAAAGTTTGTCTGAATACACAAAAGATCTGATAATATTTGGGCCAAAAGGCAACAGGCATTGTTTGCGGAAAGAGAGACAGATGTGCTAGAACTTTCTTCTGAGATTTTGGACGCTTCATAGTTCGTGTGGCAGTTCTCAACAGTATATTTTCGCCATGTGACACACATTTATTCCTCAAGCATTATTTCTATCATTTTGCAATTAATATCCCCGTTTCAACTTCATCAGGACCATTAATCAATCGAGACTTTGTTTCTTCACCGTTAGATGTATCGAAAACCTTATATTCCCTTGATTATTAACCGTTGAGTCCAGCGGTTCACTTCCATTTAAATATTTCCCCTTCAACTACACTTAAAATTACTCCTACTCCTACTTTCTTCTTCTTCACCAAACCGTTTCGTTTTTTCTCATTACCTGCGCGGTTTTCTTCACTACAAGTACTACCAGTACAAGCTTCTTTATCTTCGCAGCACAACACCAGGTAGCTTTCTTAGTCATAAACTCTTTTCCCTATTCAACATTCATTCCTATTTATATCGATTAGGATGAAAAACTATTTAGATTTTAACGCAACTGAGAAATTTCGTGAACTGTGAAATTTCTGAAGTTAAACCATAGTGAAAACAGGATGCCTTTTTAGTTTGCTATATGAATGATATTGCCGTGAACTAATGACCCTATATTGATTTTTAGACTAGGTAAAAAAAGAAATGTTTAAATATTAATCTGATATTATTGTAAATGCATATTTAGAAAATCTAGAAAATAGGCTTAATTTTCAAAAAATCCCAGTGTAGGATTCGAAAAGTTCCTTTCGAACGATGGCTGGTACATCCGCTTCACAAGGTCAATCGATTGAAAAGAAATCAATACCAACCTATAATTGGGTAAATCCGGTAGTAAACAAATATACGTCGACTTTTATTTCAACCAATTCCATCGACATGCTTCGAAGGCGTATAACGATGAGCAAAAGTGGCGATGAAACTCAGTTCGTCTGCCTTTCATGCCGAAATGACGAAAGAATTTTCCTATCACCCCGATCTAACGACGATGTCGGTTGTGTATACATGTACGATACCTTTTTCCTTCATTTACTCCTGAAGTTGCCATTTACCAACTTTCAAAGTTCAATTCTTGCCCGACAAAATGTCACCCCGACACAACTTCATCCCAATAGTTAGGCATTCATGCGAGCCTTTGAAATTTTAATGGATTTGCTGGGTAGGCCTCTGAGTGTCCAAGTATTCTTCTTTTTCTTCCAGTGTAAAGGATTTAGTAAAGGAGGCTGGGTTTCTCTCAATAGTCATCCTCGTAAAAAACTCTTTTCTGCCTTTGATACATCATACAAGAATTTTAAGAATAAATTTTTCCGAGTCAAAACTCGGATTGGAGACCTACCCTTTTATACCGACCGGTTTAGAGTAGAAAAGTTTTCGCTCTATTGGAGAAAAGCCGACATCCATATTAAGTGTAGAATACCGACGTCTTCCCTTAGCTGATCAAGAAATCATCGACTTTTTAGAAGATTGCCTTCTACTGGATATTAATTCTTTCATCAAATTCGGGGATAATTCAGACGAGATGGCAAAATTGATGAGTAAGTTCGAGATTCACCTTAATTTTTTCTTTTTGAGTTTATAGTTAATCTGACATTAACCCTTGGTTTGACTTTTCAGAATCCATGGCACCTCAGATTTCCATTCGGCAGTTGTAGAAATTTGTTAAGAAGAAAGAGTTGTTTCCTCCGACCGATAATGTTGAGGCTGTTGCTGATATTGACTTACTGAATGGTTGAACTCGATCAACTAACTCCTTTGGCCTCGACTTCAAACTTTTATTGTAGCAAATTCTTGCTTCTTTTTTATCTGCATGGACGACACCGACTCACTTTTGGAAATCGAAAACTTTATTATTAAATGTGGAGTTGACACTACAGCTCTAAGCAAATTTAAAGAAGGTCTTCCAAGGATAACATTATAAAGAGTATGGGAATCAATAACCAAATATTTAACAGGGATAGTTTTTAGGAGAGTACCTGTTCCAAAGGTCGTTCGAAGTTCAATATAACCTTTCACACTTACATGTTCTATGGAGAAACCAATCAAACATCCGCTGAAAGGACTCAACTCTTCCTCTGGTATTTGCAATCTACAGAGAGTTGATAAGTAAAGTATATCTGCCGAGCTTCCTTAATCTACCAAAACCCTCCTTATTTGAAAATTTCCAACAATGATGGAAATCACCATCGGATCGTCCAGATTCTTATCAAGGCCAGAAAAGTCTTTGTTGGAGAATGATATAACTGGTCCTTCTTCATGTTGCATTGTTTGGAGTGGGGAAATATGACTTACCAACATAACAGCTCAGAGACGTCTTTTCCAAGATGAATTTGAGTTTCCTCCTCCAGCAAATCCTCCGACTATAGAATCAATCACACCCCTAATCATATGATCCCGAGAATCAGAAATAGAAGCAATGGCTTTGCCCTTTTCACTTGGACTCGAGCTCCTCGGTCTAGCTTGACTACTTTCTTTGGCTTCTCTGCTCCGGCTTCTGCATCAGTAGACATACTTTCCGAGGTGACCTTCTCTGATGAGTTGTTCAATTTTATCCTTCAACGTTATGCATTCCTCAGTGGAATATCCATACATTTTATGAAATTCGCACCTTTTACTTTTATCAACATTAGCTAGAACTCTTTGTTTTTTGACATACCTTGGAGTTTGAATAAAACCGGTATTGTATACTTCCCGAAAAATCTGATCCTGTGGAGTGTTCAATGGAGTATATTTATCAAAAGCAGATCGGTATTTTCTGAACATCATCCTTGAATTCTAACTGAAACCATCATGTTGATCATCAATCCTCATCAGTCTACCTCTTTGACTCGATCTTCCTCCCTGGTACTTATTTAGAATCGGTCGGATGGAGATGTGCGGGTTACTTCTACCTCCCGTGGCCTATGGCTCAGAGAAACATTGCTCTATTTGTCTTCTTGCAAGAGCAATTTCCTCCATGTAAATATACCCAGTAGGCTTGTTTCGTAAATCATCCAGATCCAAGGGCGGCTTTCTAGCCAAAGAATCTGCAAATGGGCCTGAACGCAAACCAGCCATAATAGCATGTAAGGACATGGCAGGGTTAAGATCTCTTATCTGAACAACTTCTTCTCCAAATCTCCGCATGAATTCCTTGAGGGATTCATCTCTACCTTGTCTCAAATTGATAAGACTCGCCGAAGTTTTCTAATGTGTCCTGCTAGTAGAGAAATGGTTAAGAAATTTAAACGACAATTTAGAGAAATCGTAAATGGAACCTGCTTCAAGGCTTGAGAACCAAAGTAATGCCGATTTCTTTAACGTAGTCGGAAAAGCTCTGCATTTGATTGGGTCAGACCCACCGTTCAAAAGCATCATGGAGTTGAACACTGTGAGATGCTCTTCCGAGTCAGTTGTCCCATCGTAAAGTTCCATTGTTGGAAGTCAGAAACCATCTGGAAAAGTAATCGACATTATGAAATCAGAAAACGGATGATCAGCAATAGGTGGGTAACTCGTATGTCATCAGACTTCTTGATTGATCACCCTTGGTTGACCCTGTTATCCATGAAATTCTCCATTTGGAATGTCTTCTTCAGCTTCCCCTTCCTCCTCCCTTTCTGGTTCAGTCCTACGCTGATCCCTGCTAGACATCTAATCAAATCGGTCCATGCGGCTGCTAATATGTCTGATGGCTTGCATAATCATTTCCAGAGGATTGGTTTGAGAGCCTCCAACATTTGTTCCATCAAGATTGTGGTTCTCATTGGAAGCCATAGCTAATCGGAATGTTGGTTGATTGCAGTTGGTTAATTGTGGAGTAGAAAGTTTTACCTGACCCCACGGTGGGCGCCAGATGTTCCGGATACTGATCCGAACCTAGATTAGCTGGAGAAGGTCTACTGAAGACCCGCAGAACGAGTAACAGCAAAGCCCGCAATATCTAAGTCGATCAGCAAGGTGGGCGTAAAGCTTGATTGCTAATAGTATTTAGGGTAGAATGGAACATGCCTGGTTAGACTAACAAACTGACCTTTATAGGAATCCGATCTCTCACCTATCGGATTCCGACTGTTGAAGGCATTCAAGATTATGATTTCATTATGTTCGGATTGAATGACGCGAAGCCGTTTCTGAACGTTGGTTATAAAGGTTTATAACCATTTGATGACTACGTGATGAAAATGCCGATCGATCGAGTTCCCTACCAGTCAGGTCACAGGAAACCGAATTTAGTTATACAAGTCCGCTAATGGGTAAGGTCAGCGGACCATAATTCGCTAGTCTGATCAACAGACGGGATAGGCCGATGTCAAATAGTGGGCCTGATGATGATTCGGCCAAGATGGTCCACATCAGATCGGTTATTTGCTTTGGGCTGATCGAGATCATGAGCCAACCTGACGTTCAGATGGGTTGGACGGTCCACAACTTAACCTGCTCATCCCAGGGGATCTATCTCAGGATTTGAATGATGGAAGGTACTTCTTCTTCTTGGTTGGCTATGATGAACAAGGAATCATCAAAGCATCCTGGTAGTGTCAGGTCTATTGAATGGTCTTGGAATCTGTATAGTGTATTTGATGGTGAAAGACTACAGTCAAGGCTTTTGGAACTTGTTCAGCTCCAACGAGTTGAATTTGGGCTTTTAATCTAGTTGAAAGAGTCGAGTCTCTCAAAGAGACATTGTAATTTGGAAAGATGATTCAAACTACACTTTCAGAATGAAGAGCAGTCAACATGGTTCCTATCACAACATTCTCATAATGGACATAGCTGGTATCCATTAGAGAAATTCTAGCAACGACAAGAATGCCTTTTCTCTCCTAAAAAGATAGAACAAGTCTGATCACTCTAAAGTGAAGGGCAGTGTGTCCTTCGTTTCTCCATCCGTTAATCAGGTTTTGTGGGATCTGTAAGGCCACATACTGTTCTGCAGTTGTGTCCTGGAGAGTACGTTGGTCTAGTTTGGAAGATTGGATCTCTTCTTTAATGTTAGTTCTGTTGATAAAAATCAATCTTCTGATAGATCTGGTGATAGAGTTGTGCCTTCTAAAGACATTATACAGACTCAGGAGAGGAGGTACAAATGAAGCTATTTGAGCATCTTTAGGAATATGGGAATATTCTATGAGGTTCTCAATTCTAGCTGAAGAGGTTCTAGTACAGGAGTTAGGAATAGAAATAGGAGAGGTGATGAGAGCTGGGTTATCTTTGGTAAGTGAAATTGTCTCCATTGATAAGAGTAGTTCTTCCATACTCGTCTTTGTTATTATAAGTATACCATATGCATCCCCTACCTCTTGTGAGAAAAGCTTGTGGCTCTGATACCGATCTGGTTAGGGGCATCACATATCATGAAAAGAACATACTTTGTTTCACTCACCAAGACAATATCGCCATCCTTATCGCCATCCATCGACATTTTCATGGCATTCACAAGTCTCAAAGCACAGTTTCTCATAACGCATTATTGTAAGTGGCGGTGAGCTTTGTATGAATGAAATTTAGTTCATAGTTAATAAAAAAAATTGAAGATTAACAGATAAAAAATTAAGTAGGAGATTAAATTTATTTGGATAATATCAAGTAAACTTGTTTGTATTGTATAAGTATATTTTATTTTAATAAAAACAAACTGATAAAATTGAATCCAACATAAATCTGGGGAAAAAAATTAGTAACAAATTTACTTGTTCCCAAAGTGCATTATAGGCATCAGAATTCATTTTAAGAATCTATAGCCAAATTTTACTTTTGTCCTCCAAGATCATCAATTCTAAAGGTCCAAATGCAATCTTGTCATTTTTCTGATTCTTTATTTCTTTTTAGTTTGTGACTGGGGTATCTCTTAAATATATATGCGGAACTAATATTTTGAATACTTTCATGATTATTAATTAGTAAGTCTTCCCAATAATTATTTTCTTATCTTTAATCTTACCTATTCTGGCATCCCAACATTTTTTACTGTACTGAGAAAAGTAGATAACACGGTGCAGCTTGTTTACGTATTCGGTGAATACATTCTCTAATGTGTCATGTATGATGTAAGCGGCGCAAAATTCTTTCTTGAGTGGAATGCAGAATTTATCAAAGTCTAAGTATTTTAACTTTGATTTATATTATTTTTCGTAACTTTTTTTCTAAATATGTATAAAACCACAACCGTTTTAAAGATCCCAAGTCCCAACATACCCTTGACTTTATTTGTTATCCTTCTTCCGATGAGTAAAATTTCGTAATCTTAAACTAGCAATGAGCCAAACTAGATAGGAGACAAAGAAACAAACCTCTATACTTCGAATAGGAAGACTGTAAGTTGTGATCGTTTGTCTTCACTTCTTGATCACTACTTCAACTCGTAGGGAAGAGGAGGAGAAGTTTACTTTTTTTTTTTTTTAAAAGCAAAAGAGCACATGAAGTTTTGATGGAGCGAGATCAAATGCAAAGGAAGAAAGCGGAAAAAATCCAAGTTAAACTTCAGGAATGCATGGAGTGCTGATTTGTAGAATGAAACCAACACAAGTTAAAGAAGCAGGAGAAAAAAGAGCATGAGGACGAATAGGAAATGTGTACCGATGGTGCGGCACACAAGTGATCCACCCTATGCATAAAAACAATAAGAAGTAATCTACCCTGTGACTTAATTTAATGACTGATGGAAATATCCATTATTATCTTACCAACCGACATTGGTATCTTATTTCATTGCATTGTTATTGATGCAAATATCCACAATGTGTAACACGCTGCATCCTTCATCATCACGACAGGTGTCAAGAAATATGTGATTCTTTTTACGATCTTCGTTTTAAAATATTTATCATTTAATTTTTTTTATAAGAATTAAAAAATATATTAAATAACTTTAATTATAAAAAATATAATGACATTAAATTAAATTATCTTTTTATTAAAATATTCAAAATATTATTATTTTATTATTATTTTATTTCATTCTATTTAGTGAAGATATTAAAATATAAAAATAAAAATAAAAATTATTATTATTTTATTATTTTTTTAAAAATATATAATTAAACTTATTTTCTAAAACAACCTATTTTAAAATGAAAAGAGTATTTAAATAATAATAAAATATTGTATCATTACATTAGAATTTAATCCAGGTGTACTCCACTCTTTTAACTTTTTTTCTCCTAAACCCAAGATAAAAGTTAATTGACAGAATAGGCAAGTTCAGAAGAATCTTAACCATGGAGGAAGAATGTGTTAAGTTGATTTTTCTATAAAAGAAAAGAAAATATGTGTATTTTTGTACAAGAAAATTAAAGAAAGGAAAGTATTCTCATTTTAAAACTAAAGCACATTATAGTTTTGTCATAAAATAAACCTAGTGAAAGTTGAAGCGATTAGGTAAAGACACATGTAGAATTTTATACTCTTAACACATCCTCTCAAATAATATATTTTTTAGACTTGAAGCATGAATAATATAGATCCAATTATCTTATACTTAAATTTAACTTTTTATTAAGAGAATTGAGACAAGAAGATTCAAATTCTGAACTACTTTGTAATACTAATCTTGTCTTAGGTGTGTTCATTGGAATTTGATTAATCCAATAAACTTGAAAAATCAAATCAAATTAATTAAATTTGTTCAAATTGATTAGGATGATCAGATCTGATTGAGTAAAACCCCATCAAAATTAATCAATAATGATGCGGTTCTCAAGTTCTATAAATTAGAACTCATGACTCGACCCCTCGGACCCATGGACCTGATCACTTATTATTATTATTATTATTATTATTATTATTCCTAAATGCTGCTTACTCATATTCCAGATTTGCTTTTTTTCATTTCCCCATTTGGGTTTAACTATTTGATTCTAGCAGTAGAGACCAATCACCAACCCTAGCCCTAGCTGCATCACACTCTCAACCTCTCACTCAATCTACTCCACTCCTCCGGCCGCATTCCTCACTGTTGTGACCTTGTAGCCACGAGCCTGCAATGTTGACGCAACACACAACCACCATAGCTGTGACTTGAGTGATGCCACAGTCATCATCATTGTTGCGACGCTCACAACTGCCAATACTCAAGGATAGGAGTGAGAAATGAATGAATAGATTTGATTTTAAATTAGATCATAATAAATAAATTTAAAATAAATTATTAATATATTTTAAATTTATTATAAAATATTTAATATTATTTAATTTATTTATGACTTAATTTAATGAATAGATATTTAATTCATCTATTAATTTATTTTAATAGATTGATAAATAGATATTTAACTTATTTATTTAAAAAAATATTTCTAAAATTTTTTATTCTTTCTTTAAAAAATTTTATTTTTTCTTTAAAAATTGTTTCTTTCTCTAATTTTTTTTTCTCTCTACAAAATACATTGATGTAGCCTGATTTCGTTTAATATAGCCCAAGATTTTTATCATTTACGTATGCCTTTTGGGCAACAATATTAGCAATTTAGCCTCATTTTCTCTGGTTATATTATTTGATCCAAAGAAGTAAATTTTGTGACATTTAGAATTTAGCCAATATCGAGTTTTTCCATTTATTCTAACATCTACATGATTTCTAATATCTGTGGTTGGTAATGTGACGAATCCCAATAACTAATTTCTTTATGTTCAATTTAATTAATTTTTATTTTTTAATACTTTTGTATTAAAGTACTTTTGTATTTTGTTCTGAAGTGGATTCAGAAAGTACCTGAAATAGACACGTGTATAGTAGTTTCCTCCTTGCTAGAGGTGGCAAAATGGGTTAACCCGCCCCGCCCCGCATTCAACCCGCAAAAATACGGGACGGAGCGGGTTAGCCCGTTTTGAAAAATGGGTTGGAAGAGCCAACCCAACTCCCTTTAATGCGGGTTGGCGGGTTAGCGGGTTGACCCGCATAAAAAAAAAAAATGAAAAAAAAGTAAGTGACTTGATCCTAAAAAGTAAAACAAAATGTATTAAAAAAATAATAAAAATTAAAAAATAGAAAAATTATAATTTATAGAGATTAAAAAAAAAAAAAAAATAAAATAAATTTAGTATCATACCGATAAAAATATCACAAACACAAATAATAAACTAATTTATAACACTTTTTTTAAAAAATTCAACCCCACTGGCCAACCCGCACCCGCTCCGCTTAACCCGCGAGTTAAGCGGGGCGGGTTATGCGGGTTGGAAATGAAAAGTAAGTTGAAATCTTGAACCCAACCCGCAAAAAAATAGCGGGTTGGCGGGCCAACCCAATGGGTTGAACCCGTTTTGCCACCTCTACTCCTTGCACAGTTGTTGTTAAGCGTATTGAACTAGAGGGGTGGGTACTTGCAAAGGGACTCCAACGATCAAGTCAGGCAGTGCACAAGTAGGATTTATGTAATGAAATAGCAGATACCTTATTAGGT
Organism: Ormosia emarginata; assembly: GCA_029884605.1. Classification (NCBI taxonomy): domain Eukaryota; kingdom Viridiplantae; phylum Streptophyta; class Magnoliopsida; order Fabales; family Fabaceae; genus Ormosia; species Ormosia emarginata. Next base: position 6,354,537 of record JAQQTP010000068.1, read on the forward strand.
TAACTTGGTCTGGTATATGTAGAGCGTGATTGAAATCCTCATGTAATCTGTATAGGACAAAGGTACATTAGGATCATGTCTTAGCAGAGGTTTCAGCCCACGACGTTGAGGTTTGTCGCTGACCTGTCAGGATTGTCCAACGATCGTTGAGGTCCATCTCTGACCTGTCAGGGCTATCTCCTTAGTGGTCAATCCTTATTGTAGGCAGTTACGGTCCCCACATATAGGGTTGTGGTCGGCAGTTGTGAGAATCTGCGTGGGTCCGACGATCGTTATAGTCCGATGTCGTGGTCCAAGGTCATAAGGCCTAGGCCGGGGTGTTGATGGCGGAGTCCGGTGGTTCGTGTGTCGGGTCGATCCTTCCGGATGGAATCCCGGACCACGGTTCAGAACAGTTGCCCCCAACTTGGTGCTTGGATAAGACTTAAGTGTCAAGGTATAGGATCATTAGGCTCGCAACAGACTACGCCATAGCTTTGAAGCCAGGTTTTGTGGTGTCTCGTATTGAGGCCGAGGTCCATCGTTGGATACGGGGTACCCTGGAGGTCGGGATGTGGTTGGAGACCGCGATGGGTCCTTTTTTACATCACCATTCCTTGTTCTGAGGTTTTCCTCTTGTTGCCCTCGAGTGTGGCTTACGGGGTCTCTTAACTTGCAGCAGCATCTTTTGTTGGTCCTTGGATTCTTTGGAAACCATTGCTTTTGGTTTCCTCGAGAATTAAAGAGCCTTTAATGAGGAGCATTAGCTTCGCGTAGTTTCCAACCGTCCACTGCTCTTGTAGCCAATAGGAACGGGAGAGCATTAAACGCAGATTTCATGGTTTGACACGCTCTTCCTTCCTAGGAACCAATCAAAGCATTCTATTTTCTTTATAAATAAGGGATGTTTGTGTTCGACTTTGGCATTCTATTTTCCTTTTCTACGTCTCCATTTGGAAGTGACTTCTTTCATAGAAATGGTTCCTTCTTTCCCTGTGCATTTTTAGATAGTTTTGCCTATTACGGGGTTTTCTTCTTGTTCTTCCCCAAATCTCTAAAACTTTGTCATGTCTTCGTAAACGGTTCTTCTACTAGATATCTCACTTTCTCAGCGTATTAACGGTAGATGTCTCACTTTCCCAGCGTACGAGGGTGTAGTTGATCTACGCTATGTCATTGGGAAGGCTCGTGATATCTGTCGTGTTGGACGGAAGCAATTGGAGAAATAGAGCCCAAAGTCGTTGTCCTTGCCAACAAATCCTCTAAGAGAATTTGGATATGCAGGAGAAACTATTGAGACTGCTCTGCAATTTGGAGTGGCTTGGGGTGATCACGGTTCCAGTGGAACGGTCTTCCCCATAAACAACTGTGCCCCATCCAACAAAAGAAGGTGCACCTCTGTCTCTACTATCCTGGCGAAGGAAGCAGTGAAGAAGAATGTGGCAGAGCCCCGGAGTTCGGCAGCAGTGTTTCGTTTCGGGTTGCGAAGTCAATCCACTTTTTCAAGAGGCCGCTTCATGGGGAGGAGACCAGTGTTGGTTCTGAAAGAAATGTGGATGCGGCATGGCCGAGGATGCTGGTGGCGGTGGTGTTCTCTTCTTTCTCTAGACTACTCTTTGTTTATAAATTCCATGTCTCAAATGTTTCTACTTCCTTCTCTTTTTGATTTCTGACGATGTATGGAATGAGAAATTAATAAAAATTTTCCTTTGCTTTGAATCTTATGTCTTCTATTTTTCTTTCTTCTATTATCCGTGGTATTTATATTATATCAGGATGAGTCCAACGCTCACCTTGACGACGTAATATGTTAAGTTGCCCCAGCTTGGTACTTAGTCGAGGCCGACAAAGTGCAAAGTTTAAATATTTGAATCCATGGTTTTTGTACCTTAGGGGAACTTTACCGGGGTAGTCAAGCTTCTGGGGTCTGAACAAGTTTTTCAAGCTCTTGGACCCTGAGGCTGCGTGTCTCTTAGTCTGCAGGATAACTGTCCTCTCGACTGCCATGACGGCTATGTGGGCCATATGGCGTGCTTGGGTTGAGTGGACGTGTATAGTACTTCGCGCCCCATGATTAATATCTTTTCAAATTTGAAATACTCGAACGGAATTACCCCATAACTGTAACCCCTATAAGTAGGGTTTTAGCTTTTTTGTTTCATTTTGCTGATTTTCATCAAAACTGATGGCCTGAAGTGATTTCCAATGAACGTTGTGACGGCACGAAGCAGTTCTAGAATTTTTGGACTTCTTTGAGATTGATTTCTTCCTTCTACTTCCATTTTCTTCAAGGTATTTCCTTTTTCTTGACTTTGATTCTGTTTATTTTCGTTTCGTGAATGGTTACGCACCCTTTCTTTACTGCAAACAAGGGTGGGGAAAACTGTTTCCCCCATCTTCTGATGGTGTTACCCTACAGAGCACCTTCTCTATCGTATTGCATGCGACGAAAGTGTCCTTCCGAGGTTTTAACCTTAGTGGATGCGGAGGCCAGTGCATGGGTGCATTTAGTCTTCTTCTGTTCGCTCATTACCATGTTTGGATCTTTGAACTTGATTGGTTCTGACCCTATGCCTCTGTGTGTTTTCCAGGAATTCAAATGGGCAGAAGGAGAGCGCTCGTTCTTGAAGTACCTGCCCCGGTTCCAGAGGCTCGGGAACCGGAGAATCAAGAGGCCGAGGAGGAGGCGATTCGTAATCGCTGAGGTCCGGGATTGGCTTACACTTGGGTCGCAGATGATGCCTTCGATAGGATCTCTCACTATGAGTCTGGGGCGGAGTTGGACAAACTAATAGAATATTTGGAACTTACCGAAGGAGGAGCCCAGGATGATGAGTTCCTGATCGTGTCCCCGGGAGAGAACAGGTGTGTTCGACCCGTCAAGCGAGGGAACACTTCATGTTTCTCTATAAGGACCTCTTTACGAGGTTTAGGCTTCGCCTCCCCTTCAATGACTTCCACATTGCCGTCCTCCAGACTCTTCATGTTGCCCCAGTCAAATCCATCCTAATGGTTGGGCAAATATCCTAGCTTTCGAGAGAATATACCGATTGGTGGGGTTGCGATGCTTCGATGGGGCGTTTTTCTATTTCCACACGAGGTATTCTGTTTATGGTGTCCGCGCTCGTCCACAATCTTGGCTGTCGGTGCGATCTCGGCAAGGAAGAATGGTCTTCTTTCCATACTTGAAAAGTTACAAGGACTTTAAGGAAAAGTTCTTTAAGTTGATGGTGGTCGACGACACTCGTTCTTTCTGGTTAGAGAGCGACAAGGAGCCAACATTTAGCCTATACTGGAATCTGACGACCTGGAGCATCCCCCTCAATCATTTGAGAAGGAGATCGACCACCTAAATGATGAGGAGATTGAGTGCGTCAATTTCTTTGAAATATGGGTTGGTGAGATCGGTAAAATCCAGCTTAAAGATATATTGGATACCGTAGACGATATAGAGGTTTGGGTTGTGCTAGGTAGTATAGGCCGTTGTTCATGCTTATTTTCTTTTCCTTTGCCGTTATATGGATCTAATTGCCTATGTTGGTTTTTCAGAGAGCTTGGCTGAAATGTCTTAGGATCGGAACGCATTGGCTATTCTTGAAGCCTTCAAGGACAGAAGTGAATCGGGGCCATTAGACCTCATCGCTGACGTTGTGCCAGTCTCATCACCCCGTCCGATCGAGGTCATGATTAAGGAGAGGGAACCGATCCACGTAGAGGATTCCCCCCTGGTGCTTGCGAGGTGTACGAGAAAAGTGGCTGGCGAGGGTCAGTCAAACAACCGGGGTAAGAAAGCCGCGGTTGAAGAAGACACCGGTTCAATCAGCACCAGGCCAATCAATCTATACCGTGAGGATTCGGATCCCCGTGAGTTCATCGACTTCCAGCTCCTAGATGAAGAAGTTGAAGCTCATCTAGCCCTGTGTGGCAAGAAAGATACCTTCTCCTGGTTTGAGACTTTTGGGCTCCGTCTTGCCTTAGAGACCCGGTACTTTGAGCATATGGTTGAAGACCATGAGCGGAAGTTAGTGGAAAAGGTTGCTGCTCAGAGCGGGGTGAAAACCAAGCTCTTAGAGCAAATGAAGAGGCTGTAAAAGCAAAAAACAATGCTGAGGCCTGGGCCCGAGAGCTGGAGAGTGAAGTGGCTGCCCTAAAGGATGCGGCGAAGGAAAATAAGGCCAACTTGACGGAGATCAAAAGGTGTGTGGCCGAACTGAAAGCTGAGAATGAAGGTCTTCGGGCCAGGAACAAATAACTTGATGCCCAAGTTACTTCCTTGTGAGGCGATGTCGGGTAATTTATTGTTGTTTGCACCGATATCAATGAGGAGCAGTTCCAAAATGCCATTAACCAAGTTCAGCTCTTCAATCCCGGGGTTGATTTGGTTCTAGATTCCCAAGACTCCGAGAAAGTAGTCCAAGATAGTTGTCTCATGCTTCCTTGTCTCGCTGCTGAGGGTCCAAGTGTTGAAGGCTCTTCCGTAGAGGTCCGTGGTCCAGATCCTGCTGCGAAATAATTCTGATTTTTATTCTTGACCCCTGCACAGGGTTTTGTTTTTGTATGGACAATAGTGCTACTTCGATTTTCAGGGTTTTAATCAAGTTGGTTTTGTTGCATCCCTTTGTCTATTTCAGGGTCCAACGCCCTTCGTGTTGTTTTGACTTTGTAAATTTGATGAGGAAAAACCACAGTCCCGGTCCAACGACCGTTATCGTTGAGCGCTTATGGTTCCTTTTAGGACTTCGCGTGATAAGAAATTTAGAAACCTTGGCTTAGGATCCAATATCCAAAGTAGATTGGTATTTGAGATCTGTGCCTAAGGTAAGAAACCTTGTTTGGGGTTCATTACCATCTGCTTTGGTATTCAGGATGCCACGTGACTCTGGTTTGAGAGACTGGTCCTTGCCAGGGTCTTTCATGCTTATGGTTTGGTGCGAGAATTTTCCCAAGTCTGGATTTTTCTACTGCACGACCTATCTAGAACAAGACAACTTCACGGTTGGTACCATGACATCTTAGGACGTCGTGGTGGGTCTTTGAAAATTTCGTTTAACAAAATGCACTAACTCCGTGATGCTTGTTTCATTAAATATCTTGAAAGACTAAGGTCCATATAATAATTGAGGCAGATTAAACATAAAGTAAACTAGGAGATTAGGCCTTAAAAGACACTTAGCTTTAGTACTTTCTAAGTTTGTCTTTCCAAAAATTGTTCACTGGTTTGCCCATCAATGTCTCTAGAGTATAAGCTCATTTGCCGGTACTGATCACGATACGATATGGGTATTCCCAGTTAGGAGCTAATTTCTCTTGGGAGACATTCCTTCCGCCGATATCAGCCCTACGGAGTACTAGATCGTCTGGCTGGAATCTTCTAGAAATGACCTTCAGGTTGTACCGGGCTGCCGTTCTTTGCTTGATCGCGGCATCGCGTATGTGTGTAATGCACTTTCTTTCTTCCAACAAATCAAAGTCTTCCCTGATTAATTCGGGGTTGTTATCAGGTGAAAAGTTCTAGAGACACCAGCTTGGTTCCCCTATCTCCACCGGGATCATTGCTTTATATCCATAGGTTAGCTTGAATGAGGTTTCACCCGTTGTGGAGTGAGGAATGGTTTGGTAAGCTCAAAGGACGTGGTCTAACTGCTCGGCCTAATTTCCTTTGGTTTCGTCCAGTCTTCTCTTTAATCCCCTAACGATAACATGGTTTGCTGCCTCAGCTTGCCCGTTTGTATGGGAGTTTTCTACGGCACTACAGTGATGTTTTATCTTCAAACCGTCGAGTAGTTCTTCGAACCCCTTATCTTTGAACTGTGTTCCATTATCTGCCATGATTGATTCTGAGACCCTGAATCTGATAATAATGTGGCGCCAAGTGAACCTTTGAATCCGGGATGAGGTGATGGTGACTAAGGGCTCTGTTTCTATCCACTTGGTGAAGTAGTCCATGGCTACAACCAAAAACTCCAACTGCCCGGGAGCTTGAGGGAAAGGTCCCAAGATATCCATGCCCCATTGATAGAATGACCAGGGTATGAATGTCGTGGACAGTTCTTCTGGCGGGGCGTGGTAGTGGTCAGAATGTCGTTGGCATTTGTCACATATTTAGACATGTGCAAGGGAGTCTGCCTCTATCGTGGGCCAGTAGTAGCCTGTCCTGAGTGCCTTTAATGTTAGAGCCTTACCTCCTAGATGGTGCCCACAACTTCCTTTGTGGACTTCAGCTAAGACATATTCGGCTTCTTTTGGTGCGAGGCATTTAAGGAAGTGTGAAAAAAATCCACACTGGTATAACTGTTCATCGAAGATGGTGTATTTGACTGCGGCTTTCTTTAACTTAGCAGCTTCCTTTGAATCCTCGGGGAGGCTACCGGACTGTAAGTACTCCAATAGTGGCATGATCCAGGTACGTTCTTGCCCATCTACTTATAAGACAACTATGTCAGAGACTGCAGCGTGCGAGAGGGTTTCTTGGATCACCAAACAATTGTTACCCGGACTCTTGGTATTGGCCAATTTGGATAAGAGGTCGGCCTTGGAGTTTTGTTCTTGGGGTATATGCTCCACTTTAACTAGTTGAAAGTTTGTGAGGAGTTCTTGTACTCTCGTCAGGTATTTAAGCATGAGGGATTGTTTGGCCTGATATTCACCTCGGATTTGGGAGGTCACGAGCTGGGAGTCACTACAAAGTCGAATCTTTGCAGCCCCCAAGTTCTGACCATTGCCAGTCTGGCGATGCATGCTTTATATTATGTCTGGTTGTTCGAGGTAGGAAATTTGAACCTTAGTGAATTCTCAACAGTCACCCCTTCGGAGTTTTCCAAGATTACCCCGGCACCGCTTCCTTTCGAGTTTGAGGACCCATCAATGAACACGGTCCAAGATATCTCCTCGGTATAATCGGAGTCTGAAGTGAGTTCGACCAAGAAATCCGAGAGCGCCTGTGCCTTGATTGCTACTCTGGGTTCATAGGCTATCTCAAACTTGGAAAGCTCAATGAACCATGCAATCATCCTCCCTGCTAAGTCTGGTTTATGCAGTATCTGTTGGATGGGTTAATTTGTCCTTACTACCACGGGATGACACTGGAAGTATTGCCTTAGTCTCTTGGCCGTGATGATGAGTGCAAAAGCGACCTTCTCTATCTTTTGGTATCGGAGTTCGGGGCCTTACAATACTTTGCTCACAAAATAAACCAGTTTCTGGCCTTTCGGTGTTTCTCTGATGAGTACCAAACTCACAGTCTCCTCGTGGACGGAGAGGTACACGTAAAGTGTTTCACCTAACTTTGGCCTTGTAAGAATGAGAAGGGACGCCAGAATGTCCTTCAGAGATGCGAAAGTGTTTTCACATTCCTGTGTCCACTCGAATCTTGTCCCCCCTTTTTTCAATAGCTTGAAGAGAGGGAGGGATTTGTAAGCAGCTTTGGCTAGGAATCTGGCGAGAACCGCAATCCATTCAGATAACTGTTATACTTCTTTCACGCTCCGGGGACTATGCATATCGAGCACCGCCTTGCATTTGTCGGGGTTTGCCTCAATACCGCGGTGAGTCAGCATGAACCCCAAGAATTTTCCAGCTTGGACTCTGAATGCGCATTTTTTTGGATTGAGTCTCATGTCGTGCTTTCTTAACTGTGCAAATACTTCCTCGAGGTCCGAGGTGTGTGATCCTGACGATGTGGTCTTAACTATCATATCGTCGATGTAGACCTCTAGCATTCTTTCCATCTGTTCTTCAAAGACCTTATTCATCATTCTCTGGTAGATGGCCTCGACATTTTTCAACCCGAAAGGCATTACCTTGAAGCAGTAACTTGCCTTTTCGGTGATGAAGGTTGTTTTATCTTGGTCTTTGGGGTACATCAGAATCTAATTGTACCTGGAGTAAGCGTCCATGAAGGACAGTAACCAGAAGTCGGATGAGCTATCAACTAGCTTGTCAACGTTTGGGAGGGGGTATGGATCTTTAGGACACGCCTTGTTCAGGTCAGTGTAGTCCATACACATCCTCATTTTTTCGTTTGACTTTTTTACCAAGACAACATTTGAGAGCTAAGTGGTGTACGAAATCTCCCTGATGAAGCCGACATGTAGTAATTCTTTGATTTGCTCCTTAATGGCCTGTTGTCTCTCAGGGCTAACTTTTCTTTTCTTCTGAGAGACCGGCTTTGCATCCCGTTTAATAGATAAACAATGACAGATGAAAGTCGGGTCGATCCCAGGCATGTTAGCTGTCAAGGTGAAAAGATCCTTGTTTTTCTGTAAGAGCTCTATCAACTGGATCTTCTCCTACTCTTCGAGGTTTGCTCCTATCTTGGTGACTTGGTCCGGTTTATCACCCAGCTAGAACGGGATCAATTCTCCTTCAGGATAAGGTCTTGTGCCTTGGATTTCCTCACGGACATCCAACTCCGTCATCAGAATGTTGACTTGATCGTGGGCGGGGCTGGATGTTCATGCCTTTGTTTTCCTGGAAGCCCTACTAATCTTCAAGCTCTCGTTATAGCACTTGCGGGCTGCAATCTAGTCGCCCTTGATCGTGACCACTTCATTGTTCCTGTTGAGGAACTTCATGGCTTGATTGGCAGTAAAGACTACGACGGCAATACCATTTAGCATAAGATGACCCATGATGATGTTGTAAGCTGAGGGATAATCCACGACCAAAAATCTCACCTTAATTGTTTTGTACGTGTTATCATTACCCAGGGTCAAGAAAGTTTCAAAGTAACCGACCGAGGTAACTTTTCTCAGGAGAAACTGGTCAGTTCACCTTTATACGGTGTGAGTGCAGACAGAGGGAACTCTAGTCTTTCGAAGGCATCTAAGAACATGATGTCTGCTGAACTCCCCTGATCCACAAAGATACGACGGACTTTGATGTTAGATATTATTTCGGATATGACCAGAGGGTCGTCATGATCTCGGATAATGTCGCTGTAGTCCTTGTCGAAGAAGGAAATGGACGGTGCGTCCTTGTTTTCAACATGGGGTCTTCGCGAGGTACCAGATACGCTTAAGACTGTTGTCCGTAATGCCTTTTTCCGAGAATTGTTAGATGGACCACCCCCCACAAACTCTCCTGAGATGATACTGATAAGTCTGTCTTTCCTGTTACCCTCACCTTGGGTATCCTGATCATGATCTTACCTGTTTTCAACATTGCGGCGTGGTGGGGTCAAGGATCTTCTACCAGGACTCCGGCTTCTTCTTGGACATTGGTTTAGACTTTATCGAGGGCTGCAGCTTCGTCTCCGATCCCTGCGTCTTTCACGGTCCTTACTTCCTCGGAAACCGCTGATGTACTTTTGAAATTGTCCCTCTTTGATCAGGGACTCGATAACATCTCAGAATTGGTAACAATCTTCTGTTTCGTGGCCATAGCTCTTGTGTCACCTGCAATGTTTCGAATGATCCCTCTGGAATTACTTCTTTACGGGTGGTGGCCTCTTGATATCCTGGAACTCGGTTTGAAGGACCTCTTTCAAGATTATCTCTCGAGGGGTGTTCAAAGGAGTATACTCAGAATACTTGGCCGATATCGTTTGCTCTTGGAGAAGTCACGGGATTGGTTAGAGTTTTGGTTCTTTTTCTGGTGGACGGTTCACCTTTCTCCAAATTCTCTTTGGCTCTGGTAACTTCCTCTAACTCGACGTACTTATCTACCCGTAAGTGAAACTCATCTAGACTCGCCGACTTCTTTTTTGCCAATGACATGAAGAAGTCCGAGTCAGTTCAGAGTTTGTTTCTAGCGTAATGGAGGATTATCCTGTCATCTAGGTTTTCAATGCCCACACAGACTTGATTGAACCTTTTAACATATTCGCGCAAGGATTCAGAACTTCCCTGGCAGATTCTGAAACGAGAGTCAATCTACTTCAGTCACTCATTTGCTGTGGTGTAATGTTACAAGAAACGTTGCGTAAGGTCTTCCCATCCTGTGATCTTTGTTCATAAGGTGACAAACCAACTGAGAGTGTCCTTCTTCAGAAATAGGAAAAAAACTCGACATAGCAGTTCCGGGGTATACCCGTAGAGCTGTATAGACTGAGTGTAAGCATCCAAGTGCTCCTGGGGATCTGTCGTCCCATCATATGCCTCCAAATTGCTCAGATGCTTGAAGTTCCCCGAGACCCTATATGCTATTAGAGCATCTGAGAATTGTTGTTGACGGCCGGGGACTGGATTATGGTTTCCAAAAACCCCGGCGTCAGTACGCTGGGCTGCTTGCTCATTACGAACTATATCTCGTTCTCCATTGTCGTTGTTTGTCCTCATCGATCTTTCAAGATTCTCTAATCGACGATGTTGTTCTTCCAGCTGACGCCGCTGACCCTTGATGAGCGCTGTTTGTTGGCGCAACAACTCTCGAAGGTCATTCTTCGTCGTTTCGGATTAGACATTGTCTTCATAGTGAGACGCATGGTCTACATCGTTGTGGGAGGTCTCCAAGTGAGCATGCACAAGGATTCTAGCTCCATAGTTTGCTCCATGGTTTGTATTGTTGCCTCCACCATGAGGAAAGACAAGCCTGTTATGGATTGAAATCCTTCGAGATGGAGCAGGGCTTTCAACAAAAACTGAAGCCTCATGCCCATCGTTGAGAGTTTCCACCACAACAGGCCTGCTTCTAGCGGCAGAGGTTTCTAGTGGTGTGATGGAAGGAGAGTTGCGTTGTGCTGCTGAGCCCTGTATTTGGCCAGGGGCAGCATGTGCAGTGTTTCCCTTCCTATGATTGTGTCTCGTGCTCACCATGGTTAATGCAAGAATGGAAGTTTATTAGATTCCCACAGATGGCGCCAATGTTCTTAAGTAGATTCAGAAGGTACTTGAGATAGGCACGTGTATGGTGGTTTCCTCCTTCCACAGCTGCTGCCAAGCGTATTGAACCAGAAGGGTGGATACCTACAAAGGGACTCCAATGCTCAAGTAAGACAGTGTACAAGTAGGGTTTATGCAATGGAATAACAGATACCTCATTAGGTTAACTTGGCCTGGTATATGTAGAGCGTGACTGGAATCCTCATGCAATCCGTATAGGACCAAGGTACATTAGGATCGTGCCTTGGTAGAGGTTTCACCCACGATCAAGGTCCGTCTCTCGACCTGTCGATGCCCCACGATCGTTGAAGTCCGTCTCTCGACCCGTCAGTATCTCAGTAGTCAACCCTTATTGTAGACAGTTACGGTCCCCACATATAGGGTTGTGGTCAGTAGTTGTGAGAATCTGCGTGGGTCCAGCGATCGTTATAGTCTGATGCTGCGGTCTGAGGTCATAAGACCTAGGCCGAGGTATTGATGGCGGAGTCCAGTGGTTCTTGTGTCAGGTCGATTCTTCCAGATGAAATCCTAGACTATGATCCAGAACATATTTTAATAATTAAAAAAGTAAATATTTCTAAGAACACTTTTCTTCATGTCTATATTCGCACACTTGTGATTAGTTGCTTAGAGTGCTACTTCGTAGAAATGGTTGCAGACTCGCTTTGTTTGTAGACATTTCTAATTTATTGGATTAATTTTTAATTGAATATTTAATATATGTTTTAATTAAATTATTAATTATTTATAATTTAATTTATTAAATTTAATTTAATAAAATATATTATTTTAATCAAATAAATTAAATTAATTTTAATATGAATAAATTAAGTAGATTAAAAATTAATAAATTTTATTATCATATCTACTCAGGGAAGCCGCGCCTCTTGCTATGAGAAGTTGTGTCTACTACAAGCCAAAACAGTACTTGCTGCCTTCACCATATGCAATTGTTTCCTCAGATCTAGAGGTTGAGACTTTAGATAGCAGATCTGGAGGTTGCTAGAGCTTGAGATATATTTTTTTTTTTTTTTTTGCGGTTTGATTCTTTGATTTTTGTATTATTAAGTTAGCTTTTGTTTTTGAACTAGTTTAATCTGTATTTGAGTTTTCATTGTGCTGGAGTTTTTCTTCTATCTCCTAGAATTTAATTGCTAATGTGGTTTCTAGATTATTCTTTGATTTTCCAATTGTTGCTGAAGTGTTTTTTTTTTTCTTAGTTGGGTTTTATCTTTACCAACCGGATGATCTGAACTGAACCCATCCGTTCTTGAAGATTGATTTGTTTGGATTAGCTAAAAAAACATTTTGCAAATCTAAACTTAAATAATTCGATCAAAATTAATTAATTTGAATTCTTTTTTCTTCTAAATTAGAATCAACTCGGCAATAAGCACCTTTATCTCATCTTGGATTTTATTATCCACTCAAAAAAATTATTGTGTAAATTTAGAACATTTAAGTTAAATATATTAAATTAATTAATATTTAATATTTTTATAAAATTTTATATTTTTAATTATATAACATAAAATTTTATAAAAATATTAAATATTATTAACTTATGCACCTAATTGAATGTTTTAAGTTTAGACAAAAAAAATTTTTATCCACCCAAGCTCTCTGGGCCACTCCCTTCAAGGCTGCTGCAACTAGCCCGGGCCGGTTGAAGCCAAAGCAGAGACACCTTCCACCACTTTATCAGCCTCACTTAAGTTTCACCTAACAAATAGGCATATTCGATTCCACCACTTCTATACGCTCACACCTACAAATTTTTACAAAGACGTGCGGGAATATATTTTAATTTAGATATATCAAATAATTTAAAATTTGTTTAAACTGAGATAAATAAATTACATAAATAATTTTTTAAAGTTGCCAAGTAACAATTTAATTCCGCAAAAGAAAAGATAAACCGAGTCCCATTATTTTTTTTATCTGGTTTCCGTACTAGTCCCCATTGAAGGAGAAATAGAATGAGATCTTAGAAATGGAAAAGAAAAAAAGAAAGTAGTGTTTTTTTTACCGTATGATAGATGAAGTGATCAACCTTATTAATGAAAGCAACTCCATTTAGCTTTTCTTTACTAAAGCTTTTTTTTTCCCCTGAGAATCTTTACAAAAGTTAAAAGTGTTTTTATCAGCACGACAGTGCATTTTTTTAATTAAAGAAAAAAATACATTTGTGTGATTGTTATAAATCAATTGACATATCTGTAAAAAAAGAAAAAGGTATTTAGAGCTTGTGATAATGACAAAAGCAAATGCTCAAACTGTAATGATATGGATAATGCTACAATCACTTATAAATGTATTAACTTACATTTCCATTATTTTCATTATTTGACTACATGTAGTTTTATTTTATTTTTTACATACTTACATTTTAATTTTATTAAATATTCTATATGTGAGTAGATGGTGTGTACACCTAATTTGCTAGGAGCATTTTCTCAGTGATATTATCAAAATGTGCACGAGTGAGATTAAAAAAATGTATATTGTTCAATGTCTCTGCCTCTCTAGATTATATTAATAGTTGTTGACTTGTTGCCATTTGAATTCCAAATCAAGATGGCAGAAGTCCCCAACATTTTTTTTTTGTTAATAAAGGTTAGACATGGAAGTTTAGTTTCCCAAGCTAAGTCGCGCTTAAGAAAAATTTTCCTTAAGATGATAGTTCTAGTAAAATTCAAAAAAGTCTATTACATTTTAGTTCCCTACATTACAATTCAAAATGTGACAAGAGTAACATACAAAGCATAAACCTAAAGTATATGTGTTCTCAAACGAAGTAAATAATTTGTTTGAAAAGGATTCAATGAGTGGTGAAATACGAGGATGTTAATTAAGAACCACTTCAATCAACTATATATGACAGGAGTAATCAAAGGTTGTTTTGAGAAGAAGGCTTCCAAATTGCGTCCCACAAGTTGTAAGACACCCATGTAAGACTCTGAAGTTGTGGCAGCAGCATGTGGTGATAGGACCACATTATCCAACGCAAAGAACTCTTTAGGAACATGAGGCTCATTCTCAAACACCACCAAACCTGTACCTCCAACCTCCCCTTCCATCAAGCACTTCTCAGTCATAGATCATTTTGACATAAATATTAACTATTATAGAGTTTAGAGTATTGATGCTCCAAATCATTTAAGGAGCATTTAAAACTTTCCTCCCTTACATGTGCCATTCAATTTCTCAACCCACTCTTGTCATGCTCCAGGTCCCCATTGAGTTGATTTTTCCCTTTTCGAGTCCCCATTGCTTTTACTGTTTTGGGTCCACAACCCTACTCTTGTAATGCTATGGGTCCTTATGCTCATTGCTTTTGCCTATTCAGGTCCCCATTACTTCCCCAAACAAAATGGAGTTTGTCTTTACTCTTTCCTTGAATAAATTCATATAGTTTAGCAAAGATTAACGGAGTGAGAAATGACATATTTAAAAAAATTTAGAAATACAAGGATTTTATTAAAAAAATTTAAACTATAAGAATCTATTTAAAAATTTAGTGGACTATAGGACATATAGAATCATTAACAAAAAAATAATTAATATTTCCTTAATTTTTTTAAATAACAAATAATTTGGATTAAATAATTTTTTTAAAGTAAGTATTTTAAATAAGTAATTGATATGCACACCAAAGGAAATTATGAATTAGAGTAGCTTGACTTTTCTGCCATATGTGGTTAGCACTCAACTTTCAGGCTGTAATGCTCAGGTTGGTAGGAGTCGGGTAAATGAGTGTCTTGTTGGTCGTTGCTTGCATTTGGTTGAAGTTTTAAAATTGTGGCCTCTTCATTAATCTTTCACTCTACCTTGTTCTCGTTTAGTCAAATAAAAGAGGGGAAGTCTCAATAAAAAAAAGAAAGAAAGAAAAATGCTCCAACCGACTAAACTGCGTTATTAGCCCTGTGACCCTATGATAAACATCTACTTCTTTGTGACAATGACCATTGAATTGTATTTTTGAGGAACTTTGGTATTTCCCTCAATCGTGGTGGGAAGCTCAAATTATTAATTATTAATTATTATTATTAATAATAAACATTTACTTGTTTGTGACAATTATTAGCCCTGTCTACAAACATTTACTTACTAGTGAGAGGATTATAAAATAAATAAAATACATTGTTATTAAATTCTCTCACACTAAACTTTTGCACTCCCGGGCAAAACACATAAGAAAAAACTAGGAACAAAGAAAACGACAATGTGCACTCAAAAGCTAAAAACTCTAAAAGATTTAATGAAACAAGAAGAGCAACCAGTCATTCAAGGGATCAAAGCATTAATAATGTAATATTTCTTGACATCTCAAACCATCAGGAAAGGAAACTTCAGTTAAAAAGAACGAATCAAGAATGAAAGATCCTCACATGATTCACTCTTAATATTTCAAGCATTAAAAAGCTAAGTATTTCACTCTATTCAACTCATGAACAATTGTACTACCATAAGCTTGCTTATCTTCTACTTCTCTGCTACTCAAAACACATGCACACAAAAATCAAGAGGACTTTATTCAAGGTTGTAATTGGATCATGGTAAAGGAGAAGTGATAATATGGATATGAGAAGATAAATACTAAAGAGAATAAAAGAACATTTTGGTACAGTTAGAGTGGAGAATATATTTGAGAACATTCATCATAAAGGACAATGACCAATATTTGACTAATGTTTTGTTGAAGATCAATCCCAAATTGGTGAGTTGAATTCATTGTTAGGCATGAATCTTCTCATTCTCTTCCTGTTGTTTCCAAGCATCCATCTTTATTCTAGGTATGGATATGTCACATGGTGTATCAAGAGACTCTGATAATCCTTTGATTGCAACGGTGGTTAGCTCTTTCTTTCTTTTCTTTTTCTTTTTTTTTCAACATTTTGCACACACATGGCCACACTTATTTAAGAACAAGGCCAATGCTCTCTTATTCCCTAAGGTTGGGTAAAAACATGTTCTCTTTTTTTTTTTAAAGGCACGTAATTAGCTAAAAACAAGAAATAATCAAATAAGCTCAAAGGGGTTAAGCAAAGGGAATTAAGTCATTTCCAATGCATTACATTAGCAGGAATCAGAGAATTTCCAAGAAGTCATAAGAGTGCTTGATATCATATTGAGACAATATGCTGCTGAGCAAGGCTGCCTATTTGTGCACCAATCATTCTTGGTTATTTGATTAAAGTAGCTATTTCAAGAAAAATGTCTCAACCATGTTTATATATGCATATAAAAATGTAGCCTAAAAAAGAATCAAAGCAAATTTTAGAGTAACAATTCCATGAGTGAAAATCACACAAGAAAGAAGAGAATGGTACAAATGTTCAATCCATTCGTCAATAGGCTCAAAATCTCACAAGGCATATTTCTATCATTCTCAATCCATTAATTCAACATTCATATCCAAGCATGAGATTTTTAAGAAAGAAGAAAATTTATGCTATGACCCAAGATATGTTTTTTGCTACTTCTAAAACAATTATTTCCTCAACTAAGATGCGTCTCAAGAGTAAAATTACCTCAGGGCAAAATTTACTCCTTACTCTGTCATCCTTAATTGGTTTTGTTGTAGGTTTCTGACAGTCATCTCACTAAACATACTTCCTAATTTAAATGCGTCTCAGGAGTAAAATTACTCCTTATTCTGTCATTATTCATTGGTTTAGTAAGTTCATGAAAAGCATATCATACTTCCATACTTTTTTTTAACTATCCTTCCCCCTAACCAGATCACAACATTGTCCGCAATGTTAAAATATAGATGAGTAAAAGATAGAAGATAGTGCCTGTTGAAGAGATCTGACACAAATTTAAATAAAAACAAAGTACGAAAAATAAAATCAAAAGTAAAAGAAAATTAAAGAAGAAGTGTCAGATTTGACTTTCTTTGCATGCTGCTTCCCTCACTGCTTCCTGCAGACTAATCTATCTGAGCTATTGCTGGATCAGGTTCATAAATAAAAGCTTCTAATTTATCAATCAGCTCATCAATAGTGGAAGCAGAGATAAGAAGTTGTTTTGCTGAAAGTGTGATAAATTTCTGTTTCACAGCTTTGTCAAAAAAAAAAAACAAAAGATTAAAGAAATTATTAACATTCAACAAACCAATGGGTTTATGGTGGATGTTCAGTTGGGCCCAAGAGATAATTTGAAAGATTTCTTCCAAAGTACCAAAATCACCTGACAAGGCAATGAATGCATCAGAGTTATCAAGCATTGTTTTCATTCGACCATGCATAGATGATACCTGAATTTCTTCTCCAACTATCTTTCCAGTTATGTTCTTTTGAGTTAAATGTCCAAGAATGATACCTAAAATCTGACTGCCTCCTATAAAAGCAGCAAGTGATACAGCCCCCGTTAACCCACGGCAACCTCTCCCATATACAACATGAATATTCCTCGCAGCAAGTGTTCGACAAAGAGCGCTTGCTGCATTTACAAACTCTAAACCCTTTCCATAACTTGACCTACAAAAAACACAGACATTTTTAAGGTTACGAACAGAAGGTCCCATTTCTATACTGTTCCTCCCTTTGAATGGTTATGAGTTGGAGGAAAATGGAAAAAATGAAGTGTTTAAATAGGAAAAAGAATAGAAAAAGTAATGATAACTCCTATAAGGGTAGGTTGGCTGTTGTCAGTAAAGTTTGAAATCAAGAAACACAAAATCTTTTTTTTTATGCTTTTTTTTGTGTTTTTTTTAACTTCAAGAAAATCACCAGGGTAAAGAAGTCTAGAAACCCCTGAAGGACCCTGCTCAAAGGATCATCTGTCCAAAAATCAAAATACAACAAAATCATACAAAGATAAAAGAAATATAATAACAAATGAGGACATACCTGTATGTACAGTTTTCATGGCGTATCTTTATATTGCGCGTCATAAGTGCAATAGTGCCATGTCTTTGAGTTGCGTGTCACCAGTGCAACATAAGAACTCTACAAGGATTGCCGAACCGACAACAAGAACCTTTGAATCCTTTCTGTTCTGCTTACGGAATAACAACCCTCTATCTTCCTGCAAACCTAATTAAAGGTTTGTATTCTAAGAAGATGGTACCTGACCACAACCAGTCAGAACTCACCATGGAGGCCTACTAATTAAAGTAAGTATACGGCTCAGTTAACAATTTTCGTTCACTGTAAAGACGAGATGCTTCTTTCTGTCCATCAACGCTACAGAGTCTTGGTTCCAAGAACTGGGAATATAGCACACGGCCTTCTACAGAGCATGGCATACGAATCTTATTTACATACTGGCGTGTGAAGGTCTCCTCCTGAGTCAATGATAGGACGGGTCATTTGCTCGGGGCTCCTAATCTAATTAAAGACCAAGTACAACTGTAGTTTCACCCTTTTTTTTTCAAGTTGTTAGAAACCTGATGAAAGGTGAGTGTATAGTCACATGAGATTGGGATGGAGGTAGTCTGCTCTTTCGGCTTTGTGCCAAAGCATCGTTGACCAGTATTAGACTCATTTAAGACCAGCACAACATAGGGCTCCCAAAAGGGACAAGTGGACATAATACGATTGGTTGCCTCACATGTGGGATACAATCTACCTACTTTGTTTTTCAATTAAGAATGCTAGATCAGGATGCATGCATTTCCCCATTCACGTTTTGTGTTACCAAAGCCAAACCCAAGATATATACATACTTTTTTTTTTTTTTTTCTCTTTTCTTTCTTTTTTTTTTTCTTTTTTTTTTCATTTTAAGAAGATGAAGAAGAAGAAGAAGAAAATATGTACATGTTGTTGTGGATGTGGCTTACATCTGCCTCTGGTTTCACGTCCAGAAATGGCTTAAATGCCTTCTATGAGTCAAGGATAAGCTTCCCATCCAATTTTCTTATAAATTGGCAAATAGAGTCTTTTAGAGTCAAATTCCCAAGACTGTATTGCTTTTGTTCTTCTTTGAAAAGATTCCACAGGTTAAGAAGTTCACAATGAACAAAACCACAAGAATGCGTGTCAAGAGTCAATAAGATATCATCTAATGACTCTTTACTCAGTCTATTCTTAATGAAGAAAATTTTATCTTCTCTATTTTTGGAAACCATCCCTAAAAAACGATATCGCTTGTTACAATTCCATCGTGTACATTTGTGATAGACTTGTAATTTTTTTGCTCTTCTCCTTTTAGAATATGAACTTCTACCAAGACCTGGTATGTATGAGTCAAATGAAATTGAAGACTCACCTGCTAGTCGGACCTTTGCTTCAATTATACAGCGTATATCTTCTAGCATACCCTTGTGCATTAACAATCTCAATCTTTCACATCTAACTTCATAAATTTTTGTTAGAGCATTTTGAGGAAGAGAAAGAAAATGTTTTCTCAGGTTTGAGAGAATGATATCCATTTTAAAGGAGAAGGAATCAGTTATTTTAGGAAACTGAACAAAACAAACCGACTTGAGAGTCACGAAGTACCGTTGTGAACACCCAATTTTGACCGGGCTAAAAAAATAAAAAATAATAATAATAATGATAATAAAATAAAAAAATAAAATAAAATAAAAAAAAAAAAAAAAACAACAACAAAAAACTAAAAAACTAGAAAAGAAAAAATAAATTAAAATAAAATAAAAAAAAGGAAAAAAGAAAAAAGTTCTTTGCACCCATATCCTCTCACGTTTCACACACCCTGAGTCACTGCACATCTTCTCTCCACCCACGTAACCATCTCTGCACACTCAACCTCACAGCACACACGCAACACTCTGCATTTTCACTCACTCTGCACTCTCACGTTTCATACAGATACATACACAGAGTATTGGGTTTTGGGGAGTTTTTACTGGCTTTTACAAAAAAGAGGGAAGGGGCACAGCACACTCTCACGTAGAAAAAGAAAAGGAAAAGCTCATTCAAAAAAGAAAAGGAGGGGAGGAGACATCATTTTTGACACTGGATTTTTCTGAACCTAGCAGTTCTCCTCTTCTACTCACTATTCATCATCCCCTTCTCCAATCACCAAAGACCCTCCCCTTCAACCATCAACTTCACTCTCCACTCTCACCCTTCACCATAACTTCATCTTCAAGCTCACCTCCACTTCCTTCCAACCTCCATCTTCACAAACAACCCAACCAAACCACCAAGCCCTCATTACTACCGTCTTCCACCATTTTCACCAAGCAACCTCAACAACACAAAGCAACATTCACCTATCTTCAAGCACCAAGACCACCTCTTCTATCACCACTTTCAACCCAACATCACTTTCATATTCATAACCACACAACCACCATAAACCAACCATCACTTGGCCACCGAAACCACTCCATCCTCACCCACACCGGCGCTACACCACGACCCGAAACCACCTGCCATTGTTGCTCTCCAAAACCGACCAAGACCAGTAAACCGCCGACCAGACCACCCCCTTGAACCGTCCGCACCCGCCGGAGCCCGACGATCTGCACCACCTTGCGCTGCCGCATCGAACCAGTACCGCGCGGCCCGCTCGAACCTCGGTGACGCCGCACTAAGTTCACTCTGAAGCAGACCACGACCCGCCATCGTCGAGCTCGCAGCGCTGTTTCCGCACAACACCATCAGCCCCGATCCCAGATCCGAGCCGCACGGCCCGTCCTAGCTCGTCACCGCTGGTCGGAGCAGCACAGAACCAAAACCTCCGTTCGAAGCCATCGCAAGCCACCGTAGTCGAAGCTGGAGAGCCCAGATCCGGCGTTGAGCTGGAGCTCCATCCGCGCGACCACCCCACTCGTCGCCGCAGCCCCCAAGACCCGTCGTTGAACCGCTGCTGTTGTCACTCCGAACCAGAGCTCATCCGCACCGTAAACCACCGTCCAGCCGCCGCGCATCCTCCGCGGGGCACCACTGCCGAACTAAGCTCGATCCCGTGCGTGTAACAGCCCTCCCTGGTTTTGCAACTTATCTGCTTTTCTTTTAGTTCATATATTGGTCTAGTTTTTTATGATATTGTTTTAATGGTTTGGTTTTTTTTTTTGTTTAGTTTCTGCAGCTTAGTTTTCTTTCTTTTCTTTCTTGAAACGGTTTTGGTTATTTTGCAATCACGGGCTACTTTTGTTTTGGGCTTAATGGGCTTGGTGAAAATGCCAAAGTTTTTTTTTTTTGTAAAGTTTTATAAGTCATATAAAGAAAAATAAATGGGAATGGTAACAAAAAATAAAAAATATTGAAAAATAAAAATTCTAAAATTTTTAATTCAGTGTAAATGATCAATGATGATGATTGAGTAGCGGATGCTATCTTCAGTGTCGTTTGGATCATAAGGGTTTATTGAGTAGCCCAGTGCTAACTTGAACCCTGTGCAGAAGTAAAATTTATTTTCGAAAATAAAATCTTTTTTTTTTCTTTTTTCTTTTCCAAAAAATCTTTTGCTTAATTAAAATCAATCAAACTCACAACTATTTTTTAAAGAACTACGTGACTTTGAGTTCCTCATTGCACCTGAGGGTACGTAGGAGCAGGATTTTCATTCTGTCAAGTCAAAAATTTAATTTTTCCCAATTTGGTTATTTCTTTTCATTTTTTCTAAAAAATAAAAAAATAAAATAGAAAAAATAAAATAATTGCAAAGTCTTTTTAATATGGGTAAAATAAATAAATTTGATATTATTAAGTTTTTGCACAACTGACTTAAGGTACCGTCTTAGGATGGGTGTGATAGGGGTGCTGTGGGATTAAGTTTCCACCCTTCCCTGTCCATAACCGACTCCCGAATCCGATTTGGTTCCAAAGACCATTTTCTAAAAAGGTTTTCCAATTTTTTCTAAATTTAAATAAAATTGGTGGCGACTCCATATTTTTATCTTTTTTTAAAATCACGTGAGCTGCTATTTCGCCGCGATTCCGGTCGCGACAGATGGCGACTCCACTGGGGAAGCTTGGAGAGTCAAGCCTGTTATTTAGTTGTGCAAATTGTTAATAATCTCTATTTATTTATCTTACCCTTTTTGTCCTTGTTTTTGTTTTCTTTTTTGTTTGTAAATAGATTTTATTTTATTTTGTACATATCTAATATCATTATTATATATATATATATATATATATATATATATATATATATATATATATATATATATATATATTTTACTTGTATATATTTTGTGATTAATTGTTTAAACCATAGGGTAGATGATTGCTGGCCGGTTGTTGTACATATATTTTGCAGGTTGGGGTTTTTTTTTTAGGGTCTTTTTAAATTTTTGGTACAGGTTTGTATGCTCCATCACACACGTCACTGCCACTTACCTCACATACTTTTTTGGGGCTCTATACCCGAGTCTGTGCGAACCAGAGGAATAGGAGGGGTCTCGACCTTTGTTATTAAGGGGCTTCATGCTCACTTGACATTGGTTGGGACACCACTCAGATTGTTACCAGTATCATGGTCTAATCATATTGAGAGGGTTTATCCTTACTTGTGATTAATTCATGAATTGGATCCTTGTCTTTCGAGATAGGGGCAATCTGGGGACCATGACTTTTAGAGGTCTAGATCTGTCCTAAAAAACCTTGCACTAGTAGATTGAACATAGTGACTGTCAAAATTAGAGTCGTGACTTTGAGGAAATCCAACCTTTAAGTTTCACCTGATTAGGACACAAAGGAGCGTGCTTTTTCTTTGTCTCTGTTCATTTTCTCATATCATTCATTCTTTGTTGAAAAAAATCATAAAAAGGAAATGTTTCATCTTGCATTTTCATATCATCTGCATGACATTCATAGCATTTTTCAAATAAAAGAGACATAAAGAAAAGATATGCATCGTCTTGCATTTACATGACATTCATAGCATTTCTCAAACCAAAGAAAAATAAAAAAGGGACATGCATTATCTTGCATTTGCATGACATTCCCAAAAAAAAAAAGAAAAAAAGAGGGGCATCATCTTACAGTTCCATGTCAATTTCTTGCGTAAAGGAAAATGAAGAGGGCATGCATCAGTAAATCATGCATAATCCTTTGGGTTTACGACCCTATAAGGATTTCTTCATGTAAAAAGTTAGGATACAATTTAGAGTTACCTCGATGAGGGGTACCCTTAGGATGCATTCTCCATTTTTGTTGGTTTGCTTACATTCTTCTTTTACTCTTTTTGTAGGGTGAGTTTAGTTGGTAAAGTAGAAAGATTAGTGCTCATTCAATAGCAAGGAATGGAAGAGATAGGCCAAAGGAAAAACACTAGCAATGCCGTTGATCTCAAGAGGAATATGAAGATTACAGTAAATGGCAGTGATCTGAGGCGTGTGAAGGACATTACTCAACACATGACCCTTAAGGCTCGATCAGAGTTTTCAAGCAGCTATGGGCAGATCCTAGATTTGTTGCGCATCCCTGTTGAAGAACCTGTTTTGAGTGGCCTTGTCCAGTTTTGGAATTGTTCTCTGAAATGTTTTGAGCTGCCCGACTTGGATATTGCACCGACCATAGAAGAGTATGCCATCATGTTGAGACTCCCAATGAGTAAGTACCTTAATGTTTATCTCTATGGAGGACATTATGTGTCAGAAGGAAAAATAGCAGCACTCATAGGGGTTCAGGCAAGTCAGTTAGGCATGGAAAAGAGAGGAAGAACACGAGGATTGAAGAAGAGTTACCTGGAAGCACATCTTGAGCTACTAGCGCAGCAAGGAAGATGGGATCTCTTTAACAAAACTTTGGCACTAACCATCTTTGGATTGGTGTTATTCCCATTCACCTCAGACGTGGTGGACCAAGCGGCAATGGATGCTTTCTTCAAGTTTGAGAATCATAGGTCAAATCCAATCCCTGCTATTCTTGCTGATACTTTCTTGACCATGGAGATTTGCCACAAAAAAGGAGGGGGTATGATCCGATGTTGCACACATATGTTGTATGTTTGGATCATGACGCACTTGGATGTACATAATCGTCTGGGCCTTTTACCAGATCCGTTAAGGAATTTTGGTCGCATTCCAGTGAAGCAGCAGAAAGCCCACGAATGGAAAGATGAGTTTATGAAGATGGGATCAGACTCAGACTCTTTCAAATGGGTTTGCTCTTGGTATCATGGGGAAGAGATATTGCTCAGTTGTGGTGACTTCTCTAACGTTCCTTTAATGGGCGTGAGAGGTTGTGTGTCATTTTCACCGGTCCTTGTGCTTAGACAACTCCAATGGACTCAGCACGTGCCTGATGAGACACAACTTAGAGGATTCAGCTTTTTATATGGGAAAGATGAAAGCACTACCAAGTAGGAAAAGGAGGTCAGGGACGCTTGGAAGAATATTCATAGGGCAGGAGCGAAAGAATTGGGAAAACGAGTGGTAATTCTTACTCCCGAATACCTGCAATGGAGAGCAACAAGGAAGGCAAAAAATAGTATCCCTCAGGCGATGTCAAGTAATGAAAATCATTCTCAGATTATATCTCAAATGACCACCTAGATAGAGAGGATGAAAGCGCAGATGCAGTTTTTGGAACAAGGGAAGGAAGCCGCTGAGTTAAAAGTCGTCATTCACACAAGTCGGTGCTAGAAGTTAACCGACAAAATTGAAGACTTAAAGGATGCACAAGTTGATGCTGCTGAAGCCCCGAGCTGGGTAAAAAAGGCAAGAAGAGGAAAAGAGGTGGAATCAAATAAGACCACTTTGGAAGTCCAAGAGCTACGAGTGAAAGTAAGTGCTCAAGAAGAATTGATAGAGAAGATTCTACAAGAGAAAGAAGAATTGTATGCAAATACTAAAGCACAAGACCGAAGGATGCAATCTTTACAAGAAGCTCTGGTGGAGGTGAAACGACGCTCCGATCAAAGACAGGTTTTGGCTGCAGAATATTATAGTTCACTCAAGGAAGAAAACAAGAAACCAAGGCGTTTGGAGTTGAAAGCTCAAGAACTAGAGCAAGAAAATGAGCAATGGAGACTCGAAGCTCAGAGGCAACGACTGCAAAAAGAAGAAGGTGAAAGCGCGTGGCAATGGGCAGCTCAAAATGAAAGGGCTCAAAAGGAACATTGGATGAAGAATTATGAGGACATGTCTGACAGCTTGCAGTATTACACTACACAACTGGCTAGTCATTTTGATGAAGCAGACCTTCAGATTCGCATGAATCCGTTGCTAAAACTACCACAGAAGATAGCTGAATTTATGAAATATTGTCGAGGTCTTGCTAAAGGTCTTAGGAAGAAACAAACAAAATTGTTGATGTAATGTAGTTTATGTTACACTTTGAGAAGACTGAGACCTTGTTTTGATTAATTTTGGAATGAAATGAATTACCAGTTGCAGTGTTTTGCTTTGAATGTTGATGTCACTGTTTTTCATTTAGGCACTATTCATTAAGGGGTAAATTCCCCCTTGAATAGGTTACCAACCGTATTTTTGCCCTGAGATTATTTGTCCTTTAGCGAAAAATACGGGAATCTTGATATTCGGTAAAAGAATGATTGCATTGCTGGAAGAGGGCACCATTAGTGAACCGCTAATGCTAAATCGAGGATCTGCCTTGCTATTGAATGACCATGCGAATCTTTCCACAATCACCAAGTATCCTCACAATAGTGTTAACTGTTTTTTATTTTTTATTTTTCTTTCTTTATTTAATTAATGTGTTTTTGCTTTAATAAATCAATTTGGTTCAGAAATCATTGCGCGGCCTAGGAAAGAAGAAACCAATCTAGCCCGAGTTCACAATACTAGATCTCGGACCAGAATGGCTGCTGAAAATTCTGAGACAGGAAGAAACTTGAGTAGGGAGGTCGACGAAGTGACAGGGAGGATAAACGAGGTGTCAGAGAACCAAGCGAGGTTGGAAGCGATATTGCAAGATATAAGGGAGTCTCTCCATTTAATCAGTGGAAATAGGAATGCAAATGGGGTTGAAATGTATGCAAACGTGCCATCAATAATTGCTCCAATCTACTTGGCCGTAACCTCAGTCACTGCTGCAGGAATCCACGAGCAACCACCTCAAACAACATCAATAGTCATGCCCATTGGGGAGGGGTATCGTGCTTTGGAAGGCGCTCATAATGAAGTCCCTGGTTATGCAGGCCCTACCTGGGAACCACCTCATGTGTCTATTCCGAGGCAAGTGACATTGCCTTATTCTGGGAATAGTCACGTCGTAACTGAGAAAGATAAGATGAAAGAAGATTGGATGGAGAAAATGGAGGAACAGTTTAAGGCGATAAAGGGCCCCAATGCTTATGGACCCTTGAGGATAGAGGAGCTGTGTCCTACCACAGATGTAGTAATCCCCAAAGACTTCAAGATTCCTGATTTTATGAAGTATGACGGGAGCGGCAACCCTCGTTTCCATTTGATCAGTTATAGAACTAAGATGGCTGTTTGGTCCAAGGATGATAAGTTCCTCATCAGTTTTTTCCATGAGAGTCTTACAGGTCCCACCCTAGAGTGGTATCTTCAGTTAGATCGCTCAAGGATCTCACGTTGGACGGAATTGGCTGACCTATTTATGGACTAGTACAAATTCAACTTGGACGCAGCCCAAACACGAGAACAGTTGAGTTCAATGCAGAAAGGTAATGAAGAACCGTTCAAGCAATACGCACAGAGGTGGAGGGCGTTGGCGGCTCAGGTCCAACCCCCATTAACATTGTCTGAGATGTGCTCGTATTTCTTGGGGACCCTAGGAAACCCTTTTATTGGGGCAATGGCTGGGGCAGCCTATAAGGATTTTGCATATTTAATAACTTCTGGAGAAAGAATTGAGATATTGGCCAAAACTGGGAAGTTGCCAATGAATAGCATAGAGAATACTACTTTCAAGAAAGGATTCCAGCCAAAGAAGAAAGAACCTGAGGTGAATTATATCCAACCTCAGTAGAATTTCAGACCGCGATATAGCCCAAGTCATCAGCCATCATACAACCCCAACCCTCGCTTTTCATACCAAACACTGCCACTGCCTCATTATCCACCCCACCAAATTATACCGGCCACAAACTTCACCCCAACACCACAATTCCAAGTTAACAACGTCCCTCGCCACCGCCATATACACCAACTCGCCCAACCTATGCCCGATAACCACCGCACCTCCGCAAAATTACCCAAACCACTCACAACCTCGCCCGAACCCCCGAACCAAAGCCGCTTTCGTCCTCAAAACCTTCCCCCTTTTCCAAGGTTATCCATTCCGAATGCGTGACCTATTCCAAAGGTTGTTTGATGCTCATCTTATTTCGGGAATCTCGTGCGTCCATTAGAGCCACCATTTCCATCGTGGTACAACCCGAACTCAACTGCAAGTATCACATGGATATCCGGGGCATTCAATTGAAGACCTGCGAGTCCTTTAAGACCTGCAGTAAGAAAGTTAATTGCCTATGGGAAGCTTGATATCCGGGAAAAGGTGGACCCAAGATTGTTAACAACCCAATTCCTAATCATGGTGGAAGGAATGTGGTGAATGCTTTAGAGGTGGAAGGGTCATCCATAAGAAGTGTCATGAGCTTGCGTACACCGATGGCAAGGATATTCGAAGGGTTGAAGAAAGCTGGCTACAATATCACTGCACCAGCCGCCACGATGAAAGAAGAGGAAAAATATGATGCAGAGTCGAATTGTGCTTATCATTGTGGGGGAGTAGGACATGATATTGAGAATTGTTGGGACTTCAAGGTTCGAGTCCAAGGGTTGCTTACTTTGGGAGTAATACATGTGAGACAAGAGTTAACCTCCTCCGAAGAGGTCAATGTGATCGAACGCTTTGTGCTTAAGGTGCCACCTCTCAACCAAGTCTCGACGTCAGAGAAAGTAGTGGTAACAATCAAGAAGCCAGTGCCATTTGCTTATAATGACACTCATTCAGTGCCGTGGAATTATGAAACCAAGGTAGAGACAAAAGGAGTCGGGGAAGAGACTTCGAAGGCTCGAATTACTGAAGTACACAAGGATGAGGAGTTGGTGACTAACATAGTCAAGGTAGGGGGAATTACTAGGAGTGGGCGATGCTATGGCCCAAGAGAGTTAGAAAAGGGGAAAGTTATTAAAGAAGGGAGTAGGGAGGAAATGTCAAAAGAAAATGAGAGAGAGAAGGAAGGTGAAGAGGAGTTCCTGAAGATAATGAAGCAAAGCGAATATGATGTGATGGAACAACTGAAAAAGACTCCAGCCAGAATATCTCTTTTGTCGCTCATCTTGACATCTGAGATGCATCGGAAGGCGTTATTGAGAATTCTGAATGAAGCTTATGTGAAGCCCGATGTTACTCCCGAAAGTGTGGTTAACATGGTGGACCCCGTGAAACGCATTAACATGATCACATTCACTGATGAAGAGATCATTTCTCAATTTGAGAAGAGCCCGCGAGCCTTGCACATAACCCTCAAATGCAAAGAGTACATAGTTGCAAAGGTTTTGATTGACGGGGGGTCTGCATTGAATATTATTCCCAAGTCGACTCTAACCTCATTATCAATAAGTGAGGACGAGTTGTCGCCACGAGAAATGGTGGTACGAGCTTTTGATGGAAATAGGAAAGGCATTATGGGAGAGATAGTGTTGCCGCTAGAGATTGGTCCAAGCAATTTTCAAGTACTGTTCCAAGTCATGGATATGGAGCCTGGCTATACCATGCTGTTAGGGAGACCGTGGATCCATGCCGCTGGTGCCGTTCCTTCCACCCTGCATCAAAGTGTTAAATATATTGAGAATGGGTCGGTCATCACCATACATGGAGAGGAAGATATTATGCTGTCGAAACCAGTTTCAGTGCCATATATGGAGAGTGCAGAAAAGGAAGAGGAGAACCTGTGGCACAGTTTCGAAGTAGTTGAAACTGGACTCGGTAAAGATGAATCTCTCACACCAAGTGTGAATCAGGTGGTTGCCCGGATCATGACTAGTAGTGGATACCAAGAAGGAAAGGGTTTGGGCTCAAAGCTGCAAGGTACTCGGTCGCCAGTGTCACTCTCAGGAAAGTCAGACAAGTTTGGGATAGGGTACGAAGCATCTCTGGAGGAACATATGAGGAGCATGACTCTTGGAAAAAAGAATGGCAAGGGCAAAATGAAGCATATTCCCCACCTGAGGGAAACATTCCCAGCACCGGCCGAGGTGATTATGCCTGACGAGGTCATTCACCCTCGATACTGCCTCACTATTAATGCTTTGCCTGAAGAGGACCCAGAAGAGCACAAGGCAATCCGTCATTTTGCTGATGAGGAGCCGCTGAAGAACTGGCAATCTGAACCAATTATTGATGTGATTGTTTCAAAGTAATTGTCTAGTCATATTGTGTTGAACAAATGTTGAAGTTATTTTGAGCTTATGGTTTATGTTATTTGAGACATTGATTAAATGAACTTGCATGAATATTCAGTATTTCCTTTCATTGCACTTTCTGACTTATCCTTTTGTAATTTTCTTTTTACATTTTTGTACCATATCTTGTTCTTCCTTTGTCATTCCTACTTTATTCTGCTTTTCCAACTCCACACCAAATTGCTTTCTAGGGATCTGAGTTTCGTAGAAAGTTCGCCTCATGAAAGGGACCATGAAAACTCATTAATTGATTCTCTTACGATGTTTGATGAAGAAGACCCTGAATCTGGAGAAGAGGAAGAAGTTGTTGAAAATTTTGTAAAATTACTGGAGTACTCAGAGAAGGGATTTGTCTTGAATGGTGAGGAAGCAGAGGTGGTCAACATGGGGACAGAGGAAGAGAAAAAAGAATTGAAAGTAGTGGCAAACCCGGAATTTGAAGAGATGATCATACTATTCAAAGAGTATATGGATGTTTTTGCTTGGTCTTATCGGGATATGCCTGGGTTAGACCCAGAGATAGCATCGCATAAAATCCCACTATACCCGAATATTGAGGCAAAGAAGCAGAAGTTAAGGAGAATGCATCCTGATATGTCCCTGAAGATCAAGGAAGAGGTGACTAAGCAGTTGGAAGCAGGATTTGTGGAAGTGTCGAGACACCCAAAGTGGGTAGCCAATATCGTGCCAGTGCCTAAGAAGGATGGAAAAGTCAGAATGTGTGTGGACTATAGAGATTTGAATAAGGCCAGCCCGAAGGATGATTTCCCACTCCCTCACATTGATGTTCTGGTTGATAACACTGCTAAGAATCACAGGTTCTCATTCATGGATGGATACTCAGGGTACAATCAAATTCTGATGGATGTCAATGATAAAGAAAAGACCACTTTCATTACTCCTTGGGGAACTTTTTGTTACACGGTGATGCCGTTCGGGTTAAGGAATGCTGGGGCTACTTACCAACGTGCCATGGTGGCACTGTTTCATGACATGATGCACAAGGAAATTGAAGTGTATGTGGATGATATAGTAGCCAAGTCTAAAGAAGGAGAAAGTCATGTGGTGGTTTTGCGTAAGCTGTTTGAAAGACTCCGGAAGTACAAACTGAGGTTGAATCCTGCTAAATGTGTTTTCGGAGCATCTACTGGGAAATTACTCTAATTCATTGTTAGCAGAGAAGGAATAAAGGTGGATCCAGATAAAACGAAAGCAATACAAGAGATGTTTGCCCCTAAGACGGAGCGTGAAGTGCGAAGTTTCCTCGGGAGACTCAATTACATTGCTAGATTCATTGCTAACTTAACCAGCACTTGTGAGCCTATATTCAAGTTGTTGAAGAAGCATCAACCAGGCAAATGGGATGAAGAATGTCAGGAAGCTTTTAACAAGATAAAGGCTTATTTAATGAATCCTCCTGTTTTGGTACCCCCTACGCCGGGTCGCCCTTTAATTTTGTACCTAACTGTATTGCCAACCTCGATGGGGGCAATGTTGGGACAACATGATGAATCGGAAAAAAAAGAGCAAGCAATTTACTATTTGAGTAAGAAGTTCAATTACTGTGAAGCTCGTTACATGGCTATCGAGAAGACTTGTTGTGCGTTGGTATGGACCTCAAAACGGCTACGGCAGTACATGCTCTATTACACCACATGGTTGATCTCTCGAATAGACCCTCTGAAGTACATATTTGAAAGTCCTCATGTTTCATTAAGGGTTTCAAAGTGGCAAGTGATGCTATCAGAATTCGATATCAAGTACATGACTCGGAAATCCATCAAAGGAAGTGCGATTGCTGATCATTTAGCTGAAAATCCTCTCGAGGGTGGACAACTAGTGACATCTGAGTTCCCTGATAGAGAAATACTGATGGCGGAAGAAGGAGAAGAACCTGGCTGGAAGATGTATTTTGATGGAGTGGTTAACATGCATGGCAGTGGCATAGGAGCCGTGGTTGTTTCACCAACTGGAAAACAATACCCAGTCGCTATCAAGTTAGATTTTGAGTGCACTAATAATGTTGCAGAATATGAGGCCTGTGCTAATGGTTTACAAGTTGCAATTGACTTGGGGATCAAACAGTTAAAGGTATTTGGAGACTCAGCACTCATCATTTATCAGGTGAACGGTGAATGGCAAACCAAGGATCCGAAATTGGTGCCTTATCAAAAGTATTTGATCCAGTTGGTTGAAAAGTTTGAAGAGGTGACCTTTTCCCATTTGACCAGAGACAAGAATCAGTTTGCAAATGTCTTGGCCACTTTGGCTGTAATGACCAAGTTGGATATTCATAATAATGTCCAACCCATCCAAGTGAAGATGCACAGTGAACCTGCGTATTGTGCTAATGTTGAAGGCGAGCCAGATGGTAAACCTTGGTATCATGATATCAAGTGGTATATTCAGCATAAAGAATACCCAACAGGGGCAAGTGAGGTGAATAAGAAGACTATCCGCCGGTTGGCGATGACCTTTTTCTTGAATGGAGAGGTTTTGTACAAAAGGAGTCATGATGGTACTTTACTTAGATGCGTGGATGCTTGTGAAGCTCGTATAATCATGACTGAGGTCCATGAAGGAATCTGTGGAACTCATGCTAATGGTCATATGATGGCTCGAAAAATTCTAAGGAGTGGTTATTATTGGTCCACAATGGAAACAGACTGCATAGATTATGTACGGAAGTGTCAAAAATGCCAGATGTATGCAGATCGAGTCAATACACCTCCTTTCCCTTTACATAATTTGGTATCTCCATGGCCTTTCTCAATGTGGGGAATAGATGTCATCGGGCCCATTAATCCCAAAGCTTCCAATGGTCATCGCTTCATCTTAGTGGCGATTGACTATTTCACCAAGTGGGTAGAAGCTTCTTCTTATGCCAGCATCACTCAAAAAGTGTTTTTGAGATTCCTCAAAAGGGATATTGTCTGCAGATATGAAATTCCAGAAAGGATAATCACAGATAATGGTACCAATCTCAATGGTGCTGAGATTAAAAAGTTCTGTGAAAATTTCAAAATCAAGCATCATAATTCAGCTCCTTACAGGCCTCAGATGAACGGTGCAGTTGAAGCAGCAAATAAGAATGTCAAGAAAATTGTTGCTAAGATGGTGGTGAACTACAAAGACTGGCATTAAATGTTACCCTATGCTCTGCATGCATATCGTACCAATATACGATCAAGCACTGGGGTAACGCCTTTCTCTTTAGTGTATGGGATGGAGGCTGTCTCTCCAATAGAAATCGAGATCCCTTCTCTAAGGGTTTTGATGGAAGCAGAATTAGAGGAATCTGAATGGATGAAGACTCAGTATGAGCAATTGAATCTGAATGGCCAGAGCCTTCAACAAGAAAGTTCGTCCCAAGGAATTCCGTTCAGGGGATTTGGTTTTGAAAAAGATTCTCCCTAACCAAGAGGATGTCAGAGGAAAATGGGCACCGAATTATGAAGGCCCGTACATAGTCAAGCAGGCATTTTCTGGAGGAGCGTTAATTTTGCAGAATATGGATGGGGAAGAACTGCCAAGGCCCGTGAATACTGATGTTGTCAAGAAATTCTATGCCTAAAAAAAAAGAGGAAAAAGCTCGTTAGGTTGAAAACCCGAAAGGGCGACCTAGGCAAAAGTTAGAGCAATTGAAAAAACGAAAAAAGAAAAAGTCTGTTAGGCTGAAAACCTGAAAAGGCAGTCTAAGCAAAAGTTAGGACAAATAAATAGGCAAAATCTCAAAGAAAGTGGGCCTGAAACTCTTCGAGGGATTCACCAAACTGGGGCAATTTTTGATGTGCGTCCAATCAGTTACACGGGGCAAGTTGTTCGCATTGAATTGGCCATACTGGGGCAAAATTTTTGAGGAATTAAAGAGAATTCATGTTGAAGGAGGTATCAGCAGAGGCAGCGGTTGAGTTGTCAAGCATTTGCAGTGAATCAATTGAATGAGGAACAAGGAACCAATACTGGGGCAAAGTTTTTATTTTTCTTGCAATCTTTCTTTTGTCTTTCAAGTATGTGTCTTGTCAAAAGTCATGTACGATTACATTACCAAAATAATAAAAGGAAGTTTGTTCATTCAACAAATTTCGTCCATTCATGGCGAATGAATGTACGCTTACTCATTAATTTATGTCTCAAATAAAATAAACTTAAGGTTGACAATTTGATCTCGACAATTGTGCAAAGCAATCCTTCAATGATTAATTTAGATTAAAGGATCTCAAGTAATTCAAGATACTGGTTGTGATGTGTTGCCAAGGAGACAAGGTGGTCAGAAAAATAAAAAAGGAAATGAGAAGATTCTAAGGGAGTCTCAGCCGACAAGAGGGTCTGATGAAGAAAAGCATGTGGACAAAGGGTTTGATTGGTCAGAGCTTTTCATGGTCGCTGTTGGTTCATATGGCTTTTTGAAGAAAAAGGGAAGATAAAAAGAAAAAAAATAGAAAAGAAAAGAAAAAAGAGAAAAGAAGATTTTTAAGTCATGCATTTTAAGTTTTCGACTGAAGACATCCATTCTCGCCTTTCAGATTTTATTTTTCGTTGGAAATGACGGCTCCATGCATTTTAATTTCCTGTTGAAGCAGACGGCCCATGCATTTTACTTCCTGTTGAGCGCATCGGCTCCATTGATGGCGGAGTCCAGTGGTTCTTGTGTCAGGTCGATTCTTCCAGATGAAATCCTAGACTATGGTCCAGAACATATTTTAATAATTTAAAAAGTAAATATTTCTAAGAACACTTTTCTTCATGTCTATAATCGCACACTTGTGATTAGTTGCTTAGAGTGCTACTTCGTAGAAATGGTTGCAGACTCGCTTTGTTTGTAGACATTTCTAATTTATTGGATTAATTTTTAATTGAATATTCAATATATGTTTTAATTAAATTATTAATTATTTATAATTTAATTTATTAAATTTAATTTGATAAAATATATTATTTTAATCAAATAAATTAAATTAATTTTAATATAAATAAATTAAGTGGATTAAAAATTAATAAATTTTATTATCATATCTACTCAGGGAAGCCGCGCCTCTTGCTATGAGAAGTTGTGTCTACTACAAGCCAAAACAGTACTTGCTGCCTTCACCATATGCACTTGTTTCCTCAGATCTAGAGGTTGAGACTTTAGATAGCAGAACTGGAGGTTGCTAGAGCTTGAGATATAATTTTTTTTTTTTTTTTTTTTGCGGTTTGATTCTTTGATTTTTGTATTATTAAGTTAGCTTTTGTTTTTGAACTAGTTTAATCTGTATTTGAGTTTTCATTGTGCTGGAGTTTTTCTTCTATCTCCTAGAATTTAATTGCTAATGTGGTTTCTAGATTATTCTTTGATTTTCCAATTGTTGCTGAAGTGTTTTTTTTTTTCTTAGTTGGGTTTTATCTTTACCAACCGGATGATCTGAACTGAAACCATCCGTTCTTGAAGATTGATTTGTTTGGATTAGCTTAAAAAACATTTCGCAAATCTAAACTTAAATAATTCGATCAAAATTAATTAATTTGAATTCTTTTTTCTTCTAAATTAGAATCAACTCGGCAATAAACACCTTTATCTCATCTTGGATTTTATTATCCACTCAAAAAAATTATTGTGTAAATTTAGAACATTTAAGTTAAATATATTAAATTAATTAATATTTAATATTTTTATAAAATTTTATATTTTTAATTATATAACATAAAATTTTATAAAAATATTAAATATTATTAACTTATGCACCTAATTGAATGTTTTAAGTTTAGACAAAAAAAATTTTTATCCACCCAAGCTCTCTGGGCCACTCCCTTCAAGGCTGCTGCAACTAGCCCGGGCCGGTTGAAGCCAAAGCAGAGACACCTTCCACCACTTTATCAGCCTCACTTAAGTTTCACCTAACAAATAGGCATATTCGATTCCACCACTTCTATACGCTCACACCTACAAATTTTTACAAAGACGTGCGGGAATATATTTTAATTTAGATATATCAAATAATTTAAAATTTGTTTAAACTGAGATAAATAAATTACATAAATAATTTTTTAAAGTTGCCAAGTAACAATTTAATTCCGCAAAAGAAAAGATAAACCGAGTTCCATTATTTTTTTTATCTGGTTTCCGTACTAGTCCCCATTGAAGGAGAAATAGAATGAGATCTTAGAAATGGAAAAGAAAAAAAGAAAGTAGTGTTTTTTTTACCGTATGATAGATGAAGTGATCAACCTTATTAATGAAAGCAACTCCATTTAGCTTTTCTTTACTAAAGCTTTTTTTTTCCCCTGAGAATCTTTACAAAAGTTAAAAGTGTTTTTATCAGCACGACAGTGCATTTTTTTAATTAAAGAAAAAAATACATTTGTGTGATTGTTATAAATCAATTGACATATCTGTAAAAAAAGAAAAAGGTATTTAGAGCTTGTGATAATGACAAAAGCAAATGCTCAAACTGTAATGATATGGATAATGCTACAATCACTTATAAATGTATTAACTTACATTTCCATTATTTTCATTATTTGACTACATGTAGTTTTATTTTATTTTTTACATACTTACATTTTAATTTTATTAAATATTCCATATGTGAGTAGATGGTGTGTACACCTAATTTGCTAGGAGCATTTTCTCAGTGATATTATCAAAATGTGCACGAGTGAGATTAAAAAAATGTATATTGTTCAATGTCTCTGCCTCTCTAGATTATATTAACAGTTGTTGACTTGTTGCCATTTGAATTTCAAATCAAGATGGCAGAAGTCCCCAACATTTTTTTTTTGTTAATAAAGGTTAGACATGGAAGTTTAGTTTCCCAAGCTAAGTCGCGCTTAAGAAAAATTTTCCTTAAGATGATAGTTCTAGTAAAATTCGAAAAAGTCTATTACATTTTAGTTCCCTACATTACAATTCAAAATGTGACAAGAGTAACATACAAAGCATAAACCTAAAGTATATGTGTTCTCAAACGAAGTAAATAATTTGTTTGAAAAGGATTCAATGAGTGGTGAAATACAAGGATGTTAATTAAGAACCACTTCAATCAACTATATATGACAGGAGTAATCAAAGGTTGTTTTGAGAAGAAGGCTTCCAAATTGCGTCCCACAAGTTGTAAGACACCCATGTAAGACTCTGAAGTTGTGGCAGCAGCATGTGGTGATAGGACCACATTATCCAACGCAAAGAACTCTTTAGGAACATGAGGCTCATTCTCAAACACCACCAAACCTGTACCTCCAACCTCCCCTTCCATCAAGCACTTCTCAGTCATAGATCATTTTGACATAAATATTAACTATTATAGAGTTTAGAGTATTGATGCTCCAAATCATTTAAGGAGCATTTAAAACTTTCCTCCCTTACATGTGCCATTCAATTTCTCAACCCACTCTTGTCATGCTCCAGGTCCCCATTGAGTTGATTTTTCCCTTTTCGAGTCCCCATTGCTTTTACTGTTTTGGGTCCACAACCCTACTCTTGTAATGCTATGGGTCCTTATGCTCATTGCTTTTGCCTATTCAGGTCCCCATTACTTCCCCAAACAAAATGGAGTTTGTCTTTACTCTTTCCTTGAATAAATTCATATAGTTTAGCAAAGATTAACGGAGTGAGAAATGACATATTTAAAAAAATTTAGAAATACAAGGATTTTATTAAAAAAATTTAAACTATAAGAATCTATTTAAAAATTTAGTGGACTATAGGACATATAGAATCATTTAACAAAAAAATAATTAATATTTCCTTAATTTTTTTAAATAACAAATAATTTGGATTAAATAATTTTTTTAAAGTAAGTATTTTAAATAAGTAATTGATATGCACACCAAAGGAAATTATGAATTAGAGTAGCTTGACTTTTCTGCCATATGTGGTTAGCACTCAACTTTCAGGCTGTAATGCTCAGGTTGGTAGGAGTCGGGTAAATGAGTGTCTTGTTGGTCGTTGCTTGCATTTGGTTGAAGTTTTAAAATTGTGGCCTCTTCATTAATCTTTCACTC
Source organism: Ormosia emarginata (assembly GCA_029884605.1). NCBI lineage: Eukaryota > Viridiplantae > Streptophyta > Magnoliopsida > Fabales > Fabaceae > Ormosia > Ormosia emarginata. The sequence goes on from JAQQTP010000068.1 coordinate 6,391,584, forward strand.
TACCTTGTTCTCGTTTAGTCAAATAAAAGAGGGGAAGTCTCAATAAAAAAAAGAAAGAAAGAAAAATGCTCCAACCGACTAAACTGCGTTAGTAGCCCTGTGACCCTATGATAAACATCTACTTCTTTGTGACAATGACCATTGAATTGTATTTTTGAGGAACTTTGGTATTTCCCTCAATCGTGGTGGGAAGCTCAAATTATTAATTATTAATTATTATTATTAATAATAAACATTTACTTGTTTGTGACAATTATTAGCCCTGTCTACAAACATTTACTTACTAGTGAGAGGATTATAAAATAAATAAAATACATTGTTATTAAATTTTCTCACACTAAACTTTTGCACTCTCGGGCAAAACATATAAGAAAAAACTAGGGAACAAAGAAAAACGACACTTGACTAAAAGCCTAAAAACTCTAAAAGATTTAATGAAACAAGAAGAGCAACCAGGTCATTCAAGGGATCAAAGCATTAATAATGTAATATTTCTTGACATCTCAAACCATCAGGAAAGGAAACTTCAGTTAAAAAGAACGAATCAAGAATGAAAGATCCTCACATGATTCACTCTTAATATTTCAAGCATTAAAAAGCTAAGTATTTCACTCTATTCAACTCATGAACAATTGTACTACCATAAGCTTGCTTATCTTCTACTTCTCGCTACTCAAAACACATGCACACAAAAATCAAGAGGACTTTATTCAAGGTTGTAATTGGATCATGGTAAAGGAGAAGTGATAATATGGATATGATAAGATAAATACTAAAGAGAATAAAAGAACATTTTGAATGACAGTTAGAGTGGAGAATATATTTGAGAACATTCATCATAAAGGACAATGACCAATATTTGACTAATGTTTTGTTGAAGATCAATCCCAAATTGGTGAGTTGAATTCATTGTTAGGCATGAATCTTCTCATTCTCTTCCTGTTGTTTCCAAGCATCCATCTTTATTCTAGGTATGGATATGTCACATGGCGTATCAAGAGACTCTGATAATCTTTTGATTGCAACGGTGGTTAGCTCTTTCTTTCTTTTCTTTTTCTTTTTTTTTCAACATTTTGCACACACATGGCCACACTTATTTAAGAACAAGGCCAATGCTCTCTTATTCCCTAAGGTTGGGTAAAAACATGTTCTTTTTTTTTTTTTTAAAGGCACGTAATTAGCTAAAAACAAGAAATAGTCAAATAAGCTCAAAGGGGTTAAGCAAAGGGAATTAAGTCATTTCCAATGCATTACATTAGCAGGAATCGAGAATTTCAAGAAGTCATAAGAGTGCTTGATATCATATTGAGACAATATGCTACTGAGCAAGGCTACCTATTTGTGCACCAATCATTCTTGGTTATTTGATTAAAGTAGCTATTTCAAGAAAAATGTCTCAACCATGTTTATATATGCATATAAAAATGTAGCCTAAAAAAGAATCAAAGTAAATTTTAGAGAAAGAATAATTCTATGAGTGAAAATCATACAAGAAAGAAGAGAATGGTACAAATGTTCAATCCATTCGTCAATAGGCTCAAAATCTCACAAGGATATTTCTATCATTCTCAATCCATTAATTCAACATTCATATCCAAGCATGAGATTTTTAAGAAAGAAGAAAATTTATCTTTATGACCCAAGATATGTTTTTTGCTACTTCTAAAACAATTATTTCCTCAACTAAGATGCGTCTCAAGAGTAAAATTACCTCAGGGCAAAATTTACTCCTTACTCTGTCATCCTTAATTGGTTTTGTTGTAGGTTTCTAACAGTCATATCACTAAACATACTTCCTAATTTAAATGCGTCTCAGGAGTAAAATTACTCCTTATTCTGTCATTATTCATTGGTTTAGTAAGTTCATGAAAAATATATCATACTTCCATACTTTTTTTTTAACTATCCTTCCCCCTAACCAGATCACAACATTGTCCGCAATGTTAAAATATAGGTGAGTAAAGGATAGAAGATAGTGCCTGTTGAAGAGATCTGACACAAATTTAAATAAAAACAAAGTACGAAAAATAAAATCAAAAGTAAAAGAAAATTAAAGAAGAAGTATCAGATTTGACTTTCTTTGCATGCTGCTTCCCTCACTGCTTCCTGCAGACTAATCTATCTGAGCTATTGCTGGATCAGGTTCATAAATAAAAGCTTCTAATTTATCAATCAGCTCATCAATAGTGGAAGCAGAGATAAGAAGTTGTTTTGCTGAAAGTGTGATAAATTTCTGTTTCACAGCTTTGTCAAAAAAAAAACAAAAGATTAAAGAAATTATTAACATTCAACAAACCAATGGGTTTATGGTGGATGTTCAGTTGGGCCCAAGAGACAATTTGAAAGATTTCTTCCAAAGTACCAAAATCACCTGACAAGGCAATGAATGCATCAGAGTTATCAAGCATTGTTTTCATTCGACCATGCATAGATGATACCCGAATTTCTTCTCCAACTATCTTTCCGCTTATGTTCTTTTGAGTTAAATGTCCAAGAATGATACCTAAAAACCGATCGCCTCCTATAAAAGCAAAGCAAAGTGATACCGTTAACCCACGGCATCCTCTCCCATATACAACATGAATATTCCTCGCAAAGAAGTGTTCGACAAAGAGCGCTTTGCGCATTTACAAACTCTAAACCCTTTCCATAACTTCGACCTACAAAAAACACACAGACATTTTTAAGGTTACGAATGTAAGGTCCCATTTCTATCTTGTTCCTCCTTTGAATGGTTATGAGTTGGAGGAAAATGGAAAAAATGAAGTGTTTAAATAGGAAAAAGAATAGAAAAGTAATGATAACTCCTATAAGCAGTATAGGGTAATCAAGAAATAAGAAATTTTTAAACAGTTGGTCATTGTCGGTAAAGTTTGAAATCAAGAAACACAAAATCTTTTTTTTTTTTTTATGCTTTTTTTTGTGTTTTTTTAACTTCAAGAAAATCACCAGCAGTAAAGAAGTCTAGAAACCCCCGAAGGACCCCCGCTCAAAGGATCATCGTCATTCAAAAATCAAAATACAACAAAATCATACAAAGATAAAAGAAATATAATAACAAATGAGGACATACATATGTATTACGCTTTCATGGCGTATCTTTATATTGCGCGTCATGCCATAAGTGCAATAGTGCCATGTCTTTGAGTTGCGTGTCACCAGTGCAACATAAGAACTCCACAAGGATTGCCGAACCGACAACAAGAACCTTTGAATTCTTTCTGTCCTGCTTATGGAATAACAACCCTCTATCTTCCTGCAAACCTAATTAAAGGTTTGTATTCTAAGAAGATGGTACCTGACCATAGCCAGTCAGAACTCACCATAGAGGCCTACTAATTAAAGTAAGTATACGACTCAGTTAACAATTTTCGTTCACTGTAAAGACGAGATGCTTCTTTTTGTCCATCAACGCTACAGAGTCTTGGTTCCAAGAACTGGGAATATAGCACACGGCCTTCTACAGAGCATGGCATACGAATCTTATTTACATACTGGCGTGTGAAGGTCTCCTCCTGAGTCAATGATAGGACGGGTCATTTGCCCGGGGCTCCTAATCTAATTAAAGACCAAGTACAACCGTAGTTTCACCCTTTTTTTTTCAAGTTGTTAGAAACCTGATGAAAGGTGAGTGTATACTCACATGAGATTGGGATGGAGGTAGTCTGCTCTTTCGGCTTTGTGCCAAAGCATCGTTGACCAGTATTAGACTCATTCAAGACCAGCACAACATAGGGCTCCCAAAAGGGACAAGTGGACATAATACGATTGGCTGCCTCACATGTGGGATACAATCTACCTACTTTGTTTTTCAATTAAGAAGGCTAGATCAGGATGCATGCATTTCCCCATTCACGTTTTGTGTTACCAAAGCTAAACCCAAGATATATACATACTTTTTTTTCTTTTTTTTCTCTTTTCTTTTTTTTCTCTTTTTTTTTCATTTTAAGAAGATGAAGAAGAAGAAGAAGAAAATATGTACATGTTGTTGTGGATGTGGCTTACATCTGCCTCTGGTTTCACGTCCAGAAATGGCTTAAATGCCTTCTATGAGTCAAGGATAAGCTTCCCATCCAATTTTCTTATAAATTGGCAAATAGAGTCTTTTAGAGTCAAATTCCCAAGACTGTATTGCTTTTGTTCTTCTTTGAAGAGATTCCACAGGTTAAGAAGTTCACAATGAACAAAACCACAAGAATGCGTGTCAAGAGTCAATAAGATATCATCTAATGACTCTTTACTCAGTCTATTCTTAATGAAGAAAATTTTATCTTCTCTATTTGTGGAAACCATCCCTAAAGAACGATATCGCTTGTTACAATTCCATCGTGTACATTTGTGATAGACTTGTAATCTTTTTGCTCTTCTCCTTTTAGAATATGAACTTCTACCAAGACCTGGTATGTATGAGTCAAATGAAATTGAAGACTCACCTGCTAGTCGGACCTTTGCTTCAATTATACAGCGTATATCTTCTAGCATACCCTTGTGCATTAACAATCTCAATCTTTCACATCTAACTTCATAAATTTTTGTTAGAGCATTTTGAGGAAGAGAAAGAAAATGTTTTCTCAGGTTTGAGAGAATGATATCCATTTTAAAGGAGAAGGAATCAATTATTTTAGGAAACTGAACAAAACAAACCGACTTGAGAGTCATGAAGACTGCTGTGAACACCCAATTTTGACCAGGTTAAAAAATAAAAAATAATAATAATAATGATAATAAAATAAAAAAATAAAATAAAATAAAAAGAAAAAAAAACAACAACAAAAAACTAAAAAACTAGAAAAGAAAAAATAAATTAAAATAAAAAAAAAAAAAAAAAAAAAGAAAAAAGTTTTGCACCCATATCCTCTCACGTTTCACACACCCCGAGTCACCGCACATCTTCTCTCCACCCACGTAACCATCTCTCGCACACTCAACCTCACAAAGACACACGCAACACTCGCATTTTCACTCACTCTGCACTCTCACGTTTCATACAGATACACACACAGAGTATTGGGTTTTGGGGAGTTTTTACTGGCTTTTACAAAAAAGAGGGAGGGGGCACAGCACACTCTCACGTAGAAAAAGAAAAGGAAAAGCTCATTCAAAAAAGAAAAGGAGGGGAAGAGACATCATTTTTGACACTGGATTTTTCTGAACCTAGCAGTTCTCCTCTTCTACTCACTATTCATCATCCCCTTCTCCAATCACCAAAGACCCTCCCCTTCAACCATCAACTTCACTCTCCACTCTCACCCTTCACCATAACTTCATCTTCAAGCTCACCTCCACTTCCTTCCAACCTCCATCTTCACAAACAACCCAACCAAACCACCAAGCCCTCATTACTACCGTCTTCCACCATTTTCACCAAGCAACCTCAACAACACAAAGCAACATTCACCTATCTTCAAGCACCAAGACCACCTCTTCTATCACCACTTTCAACCCAACATCACTTTCATATTCATAACCACACAACCACCATAAACCAACCATCACTTGGCCACCGAAACCACTCCATCCTCACCCACACCGGCGCTACACCACGACCCGAAACCACCTGCCATTGTTGCTCTCCAAAACCGACCAAGACCAAGAAACCGCCGACCTAAACCACCCCTTGAACCGTCCGCACCCGCCGGAGCCCGACGATCCGCACCACCTTGCGCCGCCGCATCGAACCCGCACCGCGCGCGCGGACCGCTCGAACCCGGTGACGCCGCACTAAGTTCACTCGAAGCGGACCACGACCCGCCATCGTCGAGCTCGCGCCGTTTCCGCACAACACCATCGCCCCGATCCCGGATCCGAGCCGCACGGCCCGTCCCTAGCTCGTCACCGCCGGCCGGAGTAGCACTGAGAACCAAAACCTCCATGCTCGAAGCCATCGCAAGCCACCGTAGTCGAAGCTGGAGAGCCCAGATCCGGCGTTGAGCTGGAGCTCCATCCGCGCGACCACCCCACTCGTCGCCGCAGCCCCCAAGACCCGTTGTTGAACCGCTGATGTTGTCACTCCGAACCAGAGCTTATCCGCACCGTAAACCACCGTCCAGCCGCCGCGCATCCTCCGCGGGGCACCAGCGCCGAACCAAGCTCGATCCGCGTGCGTGTAATGACCCTCCCCGGTTTTGCAACTTATCTCGCTTTTCTTTTAGTTCATATATTGGTCTAGTTTTTTATGATATTGTTTTAATGGTTTGGTTTTTTTTTTTGTTTAGTTTCTGCAGCTTCGTTTTCTTTCTTTTCTTTCTTGAAACGGTTTTGGTTATTTTGCAATCACAGGCTACTTTTGTTTTGGGCTTAATGGGCTTGGTGAAAATGCCAAAGTTTTTTTTTTTGTAAAGTTTTATAAGTCATATAAAGAAAAATAAATGGGAATGGTAACAAAAAATAAAAAATATTGAAAAACAAAAATTCTAAAATTTTTAATTCAGTGTAAATGATCAATGATGATGATTGAGTAGCGGATGCTATCTTCAGTGTCGTTTGGATCATAAGGGTTTATTGAGTAGCCCAGTACTAACTTGAACCCTGTGCAGAAGTAAAATTTATTTTCGAAAATAAAATCTTTTTTTTTTCTTTTTTCTTTTCCAAAAAATCTTTTGCTTAATTAAAATCAATCAAACTCACAACTATTTTTTAAAGAACTACGTGACTTTGAGTTCCTCATTGCACCTGAGGGTACGTAGGAGCAGGATTTTCATTCTGTCAAGTCAAAAATTTAATTTTTCATAATTTGGTTATTTCTTTTCATTTTTTCTAAAAAATAAAAAAATAAAATAGAAAAAAATAAAATAATTGCAAAGTCTTTTTAATATGGGTAAAATAAATAAATTTGATATTATTAAGTTTTTTGCACAACCGACTTAAGGTACCGTCTTAGGATGGGTGTGATAAGTCTTTGTGGGATTAAGTTTCCACCCTTCCCCTGTCCATAACCGACTCCCGAATCCGATTTGGTTCCAAAGACCATTTTCTAAAAAAAGGTTTTCCAATTTTTCTAAATTTAAATAAAATTGGTGGCGACTCCATATTTTTATCTTTTTTAAAATCACGTGATTTCGCTATTTCGCCGCGATTAGGTCGCGACAGATGGCGACTCCAATCTGGGAAGCTTGGAGAGTCAAGCCTGTTATTTAGTTGTGCAAATTGTTAATAATCTCTATTTATTTATCTTACCCTTTTTGTCCTTGTTTTTGTTTTCTTTTTTGTTTGTAAATAGATTTTATTTTATTTTGTACATATCTAATATCATTATCTCGTATATATATATATATATATATATATATATATATATATATATATATATATATATATATATATATATATATATTTTACTTGTATATATTTTGTGATTAATTGTTTAAACCATAGGGTAGATGATTCTTTGGTTGGTTGTTGTACATATATTTTGCGAGGTTGGGGGTTTTTTTTTTGGGGTCTTTTTAAATTTTTGGTACAGTTTGTATGCTCCATCACACACGCCACGCCACTTACCTCACACACTTTTTTGGGCTCTATACCCGAGTCTCGTGCGAACCCGAGGAATAGGAGGGTCTCGACCTTTGTTATTGAGGGGCTTCATGCTCACTTGACATTGGTTGGGACACCACTCAGATTGTTACCAGTATCATGGTCTAATCATATTGAGAGGGTTTATCCCTACTTGTGATTAATTCATGAATTGGATCCTTGTCTTTCGAGATAGGGGCAATCTGGGGACCATGACTTTTAGAGGTCTAAATCTGTCCTAAAAAACCTTGCACTAGTAGATTGAACATAGTGACTGTCAAAATTAGAGTCGTGACTTTGAGGAAATCCAACCTTTAAGTTTCACCTGATTAGGACACAAAGGGAGCGTGCTTTTTCTTTGTCTGTTCATTTCTCATATCATTCATTCTTTGTTGAAAAAAATCATAAAAAGAGAAATGTTTCATCTTGCATTTTCATATCATCTGCATGACATTCATAGCATTTTTCAAATAAAAGAGACATAAAGAAAAGATATGCATCGTCTTGCATTTACATGACATTCATAGCATTTCTCAAACCAAAGAAAAATAAAAAAGGGACATGCATTATCTTGCATTTGCATGACATTCCCAAAAAAAAAAGAAAAAAAAAGGGGCATCATCTTACAGTTCCATGTCAATTTCTTGCGTAAAGGAAAATAAAGAGGGCATGCATCAGTAAATCATGCATAATCCTTTGGGTTTACGACCCTATAAGGATTTCTTCATGTAAAAAGTTAGGATACAGTTTAGAGTTACCTCGATGAGGGGTACTCTTAGGATGCATTCTCCATTTTTGTTGGTTTGCTTACATTCTTCTTTTACTCTTTTTGTAGGGTGAGTTTAGTTGGTAAAGTAGAAAGATTAGTGCTCATTCAATAGCAAGGAATGGAAGAGATAGGCCAAAGGAAAAACACCAGCAATGCCGTTGATCTCAAGAGGAATATGAAGATTACAGTAAATGGCAGTGATCTGAGGCGTGTGAAGGACATTACTCAACACATGACCCTTAAGGCTCGATCAGAGTTTTCAAGCAGCTATGGGCAGATCCTAGATTTGTTGCGCATCCCTGTTGAAGAACCTGTTTTGAGTGGCCTTGCCCAGTTTTGGAATTGTTCTCTAAAATGTTTTGAGCTGCCCGACTTGGATATTGCACCGACCATAGAAGAGTATGCCATCATGTTGAGACTCCCAATGAGTAAGTACCTTAATGTTTATCTCTATGGAGGACATTATGTGTCAGAAGGAAAAATAGCAGAACTCATAGGGATTCAGGCAAGTCAGTTAGGCATGGAAAAGAGAGGAAGAACACGAGGATTGAAGAAGAGTTACCTGGAAGCACATCTTGAGCTACTAGCGCAGCAAGGAAGATGGGATCTCTTTAACAAAACTTTGGCACTAACCATCTTTGGATTGGTGTTATTCCCATTCACCTCAGACGTGGTGGACCAAGCGGCAATGGATGCTTTCTTCAAGTTTGAGAATCATAGGTCAAATCCAATCCCTGTTATTCTTGCTGATACTTTCTTGACCATGGAGACTTGCCACAAAAAAGGAGGGGGTATGATCCGATGTTGCACACATATGTTGTATGTTTGGATCATGACGCACTTGGATGTACATAATCGTCTGGGCCTTTTACCAGATCCGTTAAGGAATTTTGGTCGCATTCCAGTGAAGCAGCAGAAAGCCCACGAATGGAAAGATGAGTTTATAAAGATGGGATCAGACTCAGACTCTTTCAAATGGGTTTGCTCTTGGTATCATGGGGAAGAGATATTGCTCAGTTGTGGTGACTTCTCTAACGTTCCTTTAATGGGCGTGAGAGGTTGTGTGTCATTTTCACCGGTCCTTGTGCTTAGACAACTCCAATGGACTCAGCACGTGCCTGATGAGACTCAACTTAGAGGATTCAGCTTTTTATATGGGAAAGATGAAAGCACTACCAAGTAGGAAAAGGAGGTCAGGGACGCTTGGAAGAATATTCATAGGGCAGGAGCGAAAGAATTGGGAAAACGAGTGGTAATTCCTACTCCCGAATACCTGCAATGGAGAGCAACAAGGAAGGCACAAAATAATATCCCTTAGGCGATGTCAAGTAATGAAAATCATTCTCAGATTATATCTCAAATGACCACCCAGATAGAGAGGATGAAAGCGCAGATGCAGTTTTTAGAACAAGGGAAGGAAGCCGCTGAGTTAAAAGTCGTCATTCACACAAGTCGGTGCCAGAAGTTAACCGACAAAATTGAAGACTTAAAGGATGCACAAGTTGATGCTGCTGAAGCCCCGAGCCGGGTAAAAAAGGCAAGAAGAGGAAAAGAGGTGGAATCAAATAAGACCACTTTGGAAGTCCAAGAGCTACGAGTGAAAGTAAGTGCTCAAGAAGAATTGATAGAGAAGATTCTACAAGAGAAAGAAGAATTGTATGCAAATACTAAAGCACAAGACCGAAGGATGCAATCTTTACAAGAAGCTCTGGTGGAGGTGAAACGACGCTCCGATCAAAGACAGGTTTTGGCTGCAGAATATTATAGTTCACTCAAGGAAGCAAACAAGAAAGCAAGGCGTTTGGAGTTGAAAGCTCAAGAACTAGAGCAAGAAAAGGAGCAATGGAGACTCGAAGCTCAGAGGCAACGACTGCAAAAAGAAGAAGGTGAAAGCGCGTGGCAATGGGCAGCTCAAAATGAAAGGGCTCAAAAGGAACATTGGATGAAGAATTATGCGGACATGTCTGACAGCTTGCAGTATTACACTACACAACTGGCTAGTCATTTTGATGAAAGGACCTTCGATTCGCATGAATCCGTTGCTAAAACTACCACAGAAGATAGCTGAATTTATGAAATATTGTCGAGGTCTTGCTAAAGGTCTTAGGAAGAAACAAACAAAATTGTTGATGTAATATAGTTTATGTTACACTTTGAGAAGACTGAGACCTTGTTTTGATTAATTTTGGAATGAAATGAATTACCAGTTGCAGTGTTTTGCTTTGAATGTTGATGTCACTGTTTTTCATTTAGGCACTATTCATTGAGGGGTAAATTCCCCCTTGAATAGGTTACCAACCGTATTTTTGCCCTGAGACAATTTGTCCTTTAGCGAAAATACGGGAATCTTGATATTCGGTAAAAGAATGATTGCATTGCTGGAAGAGGGCACCATTAGTGAACCTGCTAATGCTAAATCGAGGATCCTGCCTTGCTATTGAATGACCATGCGAATCTTTCCACAATCACCAAGTATCCTCACAATAGTGTTAACTGTTTTTTATTTTTTATTTTTCTTTCTTTATTTAATTAATGTGTTTTTGCTTTAATAAATCAATTTGGTTCAGAAATCATTGCGCGGCCTAGGAAAGAAGAAACCAATCTAGCCCGAGTTCACAATACTAGATCTCGGACCAGAATGGCTACTGAAAATTCTGAGACAGGAAGAAACTTGAGTAGGGAGGTCGACGAAGTGACAGGGAGGATAAACGAGGTGTCAGAGAACCAAGCGAGGTTGGAAGCGATATTGCAAGATATAAGGGAGTCTCTCCACTTAATCAGTGGAAATAGGAATGCAAATGGGGTTGAAATGTATGCAAACGTGCCATCAGTAACTGCTCCAATCTACTTGGCCGTAACCTCAGTCACTGCTGGAGGAATCCACGAGCAACCACCTCAAACAACATCAATAGTCATGCCCATTGGGGAGGGGTATCGTGCTTTGGAAGGCGCTCATAATGAAGTCCCTGGTTATGCAGGCCCTACCTGGGAACCACCTCATGTGTCTATTCCGAGGCAAGTGACATTGCCTTATTCTGGGAATAGTCACGTCGTAACTGAGAAAGATAAGATGAAAGAAGATTGGATGGAGAAAATGGAGGAACAATTTAAGGCGATAAAGGGCCCCAATGCTTATGAACCCTTGAGGATAGAGGAGCTGTGTCCTACCACAGATGTAGTAATCCCCAAAGACTTCAAGATTCCTGATTTTATGAAGTATGACGAGAGCGGCAACCCTCGTTTCCATTTGATCAGTTATAGAACTAAGATGGCTGTTTGGTCCAAGGATGATAAGTTCCTCATCAGTTTCTTCCATGAGAGTCTTACAGGTCCCGCCCTAGAGTGGTATCTTCAGTTAGATCGCTCAAGGATCTCACGTTGGACAGAATTGGCTGACCTATTTATGGACCAGTACAAATTCAACTTGGACGCAGCCCCAACACGAGAACAGTTGAGTTCAATGCAGAAAGGTAATGAAGAACCGTTCAAGCAATACGCACAGAGGTGGAGGGCATTGGCGGCTCAGGTCCAACCCCTATTAACATTGTCTGAGATGTGCTCGTATTTCTTGGGGACCCTAGGAAACCCTTTTATTGGGGCAATAGCTGGGGCAGCCTATAAGGATTTTGCATATTTAATAACTTCTGGAGAAAGAATTGAGATATTGGCCAAAACTGAGAAGTTGCCAATGAATAGCATAGAGAATACTACTTTCAAGAAAGGATTCCAGCGAAAGAAGAAAGAACCTGAGGTGAATTATATCCAACCTCAATAGAATTTCAGACCGCGATATAGCCCAAGTCATCAGCCATCATACAACCCCAACCCTCGCTTTTCATACCAAACACTGCCACTGCCTCATTATCCACCCCACCAAATTATACCGGCCACAAACTTCACCCCAACACCACAATTCCAAGTTAACAACGTCCCTCGCCATCGCCATATACACCAACTCGCCCAATTTATGCCCGATACCCACCGCACCTCCGCAAAATTACCCAAACCACTCACAACCTCGCCCGAACCCCCGTAACCAAAGCCGCTTTCGTCCTCAAAACCTTCCCCTTTTCCAAGGTTATCCATTCCGAATGCGACCTATTCCAAAGGTTGTTTGATGCTCATCTTATTTCGGGAATCCTCGTGCGTCCATTAGAGCCACCATTTCCATCGTGGTACAACCCGAACTCAACCTCGCAAGTATCACATGGATATCCCGGGGCATTCAATTGAAGACTGCGAGTCCTTTAAGACTGCAGTAAGAAAGTTAATTGCCTATGGGAAGCTTGATATCCAGGAAGAAGCTGGACCCAGTATTGTTAACAACCCAATTCCTAATCATGGTGGAAGGAATGTGGTGAATGCTTTAGAGGTGGAAGGGTCATCCATAAGAAGTGTCATGAGCTTGCGTACACCGATGGCAAGGATATTCGAAAGGTTGAAGAAAGCTGGCTACAATATCGCTGCACCAGCCGCCACGATGAAAGAAGAGGAAAAATATGATGCAGAGTCGAATTGTGCTTATCATTGTGGGGGGGTAGGACATGATATTGAGAATTGTTGGGACTTCAAGGTTCGAGTCCAAGGGTTGCTTACTTTGAGAGTAATACATGTGAGACAAGAGTTAACCTCCTTCGAAGAGGTCAATGTGATCGAACTCTTTGTGCTTAAGGTGCCACCTCTCAACCAAGTCTCGACGTCAGAGAAAGTAGTGGTAACAATCAAGAAGCCAGTGCCATTTGCTTATAATGACACTCATTCAGTGCCGTGGAATTATGAAACCAAGGTAGAGACAAAAGGAGTCGGGGAAGAGACTTCGAAGGCTCGAATTACTGAAGTACACAAGGATGAGGAGTTGGTGACTAACATAGTCAAGGTAGGGGGAATTACTAGGAGTGGGCGATGCTATGGCCCAAGAGAGTTAGAAAAGGGGAAAGTTGTTAAAGAAGGGAGTAGGGAGGAAATGTCAAAAGAAAATGAGAGAGAGAAGGAAGGTAAAGAGGAGTTCCTGAAGATAATGAAGCAAAGCGAATATGATGTGATGGAACAACTGAAAAAGACTCCGACCAGAATATATCTTTTGTCGCTCATCTTGACATCAGAGATGCAGCGGAAGGCGTTATTGAGAATTCTGAATGAAGCTTATGTGAAGCCCGATGTTACTCCCGAAAGTGTGGTTAACATGGTGGACCCCGTGAAACGCATTAACATGATCACATTCACTGATGAAGAGATCATTTCTCAATTTGAGAAGGGCCCGCGAGCCTTGCACATAACCCTCAAATGCAAAGAGTACATAGTTGCAAAGGTTTTGATTGACGGGGGGTCTGCATTGAATATTATTCCCAAGTCGACTCTAACCTCATTATCAATAAGTGAGGACGAGTTGTCGCCACGAGAAATGGTGGTACGAGCTTTTGATGGAAATAGGAAAGGCATTATGGGAGAGATAGTGTTGCCGCTAGATATTGGTCCAAGCAATTTTCAAGTACTGTTCCAAGTCATGGATATGGAGCCTGGCTATACCATGCTGTTAGGGAGACCGTGGATCCATGCCGCTGGTGCCGTTCCTTCCACCCTGCATCAAAGTGTTAAATATATTGAGAATGGGTCGGTCATCACCATACATGGAGAGGAAGAGATTATGCTTTGTCGAAACCAGTTTCGGTGCCATATGTGGAGAGTGCGAGAAAAGGAAGAGGAGAACTGTGGCACGTTTCGAAGTAGTTGAAACTGGACTCGGTTAAGATGAATCTCTCACACCAAGTGTGAATCGGTGGTTGCCCGGATCATGACTAGTAGTGGATACCAAGAAGGAAAGGGTTTGGGCTCAAAGTCGCAAGGTACTCGGTCGCGGTGTCACTCTCGGGAAAGTCGACAAGTTTGGGATAGGGTACGAAGCATCTCTGGAGGAACATATGAGGAGCATGACTCTTGGAAAAAAGAATGGCAAGGGCAAAATGAAGCTTATTCCCCACCTGAGGGAAACATTCCCAAGCACCGGCCGAGGTGATTATGCTGACGAGGTCATTCACCCTCGATCGCCTCACTATTAATGCTTTGCCCGAAGAGGACCCGAGAAGAGCACAAGGCAATCCGTCATTTTTCTGATGAGGAGCCGCTGAAGAACTGGCAATCTGAACCAATTATTGATGTGATTGTTTCAAAGTAATTGTCTAGTCATATTGTGTTGAACAAATGTTGAAGTTATTTTGAGCTTATGGTTTATGTTATTTGAGACATTGATTAAATGAACTTGCATGAATATTCAGTATTTCCTTTCATTGCACTTTCTGACTTATCCTTTTGTAATTTTCTTTTTACATTTTTGTACCATATCTTGTTCTTCCTTTGTTATTCCTACTTTATTCTGCTTTTCCAACTCCACACCAAATTGCTTTCTAGGGATCTGAGTTTCGTAGAAAGTTCGCCTCATGAAAGGGACCACGAAAACTCATTAATTGATTCTCTTACGATGTTTGATGAAGAAGACCCTGAATCTGGAGAAGAGGAAGAAGTTGTTGAAAATTTTACAAAATTACTAGAGTACTCAGAGAAGGGATTTGTCTTGAATGGTGAGGAAGCAGAGGTGGTCAACATGGGGACAGAGGAAGAGAAAAAAGAATTGAAAGTAGTGGCAAACCCGGAATTTGAAGAGATGATCATACTATTCAAAGAGTATATGGATGTTTTTGCTTGGTCTTATCGGGATATGCCTGGGTTAGACCCAGAGATAGCATCGCATAAAATCCCACTATACCCGAATATTGAGGCAAAGAAGCAGAAGTTAAGGAGAATGCATCCTGATATGTCCCTGAAGATCAAGGAAGAGGTGACTAAGCAGTTGGAAGCAGGATTTGTGGAAGTGTCGAGACACCCAGAGTGGGTAGCCAATATCGTGCCAGTGCCTAAGAAGGATGGAAAAGTCAGAATGTGTGTGGACTATAGAGATTTGAATAAGGCCAGCTCGAAGGATGATTTCCCACTCCCTCACATTGATGTTCTGGTTGATAACACTGTTAAGAATCACAGGTTCTCATTCATGGATGGATACTCAGGGTACAATCAAATTCCGATGGATGTCAATGATAAAGAAAAGACCACTTTCATTACTCCTTGGGGAACTTTTTGTTACACGGTGATGCCGTTCGGGTTAAGGAATGATGGGGCTACTTACCAACGTGCCATGGTGGCACTGTTTCATGACATGATGCACAAGGAAATTGAAGTGTATGTGGATGATATAGTAGCCAAGTCTAAAGAAGGAGAAAGTCATGTGGTGGTTTTGCGTAAGCTGTTTGAAAGACTCCGGAAGTACAAACTGAGGTTGAATCCTGCTAAATGTGTTTTCGGAGCATCTACTGGGAAATTACTCGGATTCATTGTTAGTAGAGAAGGAATAAAGGTGGATCCAGATAAAACGAAAGCAATACAAGAGATGTCTGCCCCTAAGATGGAGCGTGAAGTGCGAAGTTTCCTCGGGAGACTCAATTACATTGCTAGATTCATTGCTAACTTAACCAGCACTTGTGAGCCTATATTCAAGTTGTTGAAGAAGCATCAACCAGGCAAATGGGATGAAGAATGTCAGGAAGCTTTTGACAAGATAAAGGCTTATTTAATGAATCCTCCTGTTTTGGTACCCCCTACGCCGGGTCGCCCTTTAATTTTGTACCTAACTGTATTGCCAACCTCGATGGGGGCAACGTTGGGACAACATGATGAATCGGAAAAAAAAGAGCAAGCAATTTACTATTTGAGTAAGAAGTTCAATGACTGTGAAGCTCGTTACATGGCTATCGAGAAGACTTGTTGTGCGTTGGTATGGACCTCAAAACGGCTACGGCAGTACATGCTCTATTACACCACATGGTTGATCTCCCGAATAGACCCTCTGAAGTACATATTTGAAAGTCCTCATGTTTCATTAAGGGTTTCAAAGTGGCAAGTGATGCTATCAGAATTCGATATCAAGTACATGACTCGGAAATCCATCAAAGGAAGTACGATTGCTGATCATTTAGCTGAAAATCCTCTCGAGGGTGGACAACTAGTGACATCTGAGTTCCCTGATAGAGAAATACTGATGGCGGAAGAAGGAGAAGAACCTGGCTGGAAGATGTATTTTGATGGAGTGGTTAACATGCATGGCAGTGGCATAGGAGCCGTGGTTGTTTCACTAACTGGAAAACAATACCCAGTCGCTATCAAGTTAGATTTTGAGTGCACTAATAATGTTGCGAGAATATGAGGCCTGTGCTAATGGTTTACAAGTTGCAATTGACTTGGGGATCAAACAGTTAAAGGTATTTGGAGACTCAGCACTCATCATTTATCAGGTGAACGGTGAATGGCAAACCAAGGATCCGAAATTGGTGCCTTATCAAAAGTATTTGATCCAGTTGGTTGAAAAGTTTGAAGAGGTGACCTTTTCCCATTTGACCAGAGACAAGAATCAGTTTGCAAATGCCTTGGCCACTTTGGCTGTAATGACCAAGTTGGATATTCATAATAATGTCCAACCCATCCAAGTGAAGATGCACAGTGAACCTGCGTATTGTGCTAATGTTGAAGGCGAGCCAGATGGTAAACCTTGGTATCATGATATCAAGTAGTATATTCAGCATAAAGAATACCCAACAGGGGCAAGTGAGGTGAATAAGAAGACTATTCGCCGGTTGGCGATGACCTTTTTCTTGAATGGAGAGGTTTTGTACAAAAGGAGTCATGATGGTACTTTACTTAGATGCGTGGATGCTTGTGAAGCTCGTATAATCATGGACTGAGGTCCATGAAGGAATGTGGAACTCATGCTAATGGTCATATGATGGCTCGAAAAATTCTAAGGAGTGGTTATTATTGGTCCACAATGGAAACAGACTGCATAGATTATGTACGGAAGTGTCAAAAATGCCAGATGTATGCAGATCGAGTCAATACACCTCCTTTCCCTTTACATAATTTGGTATCTCCATGGCCTTTCTCAATGTGGGGAATAGATGTCATCGGGCCCATTAATCCCAAAGCTTCCAATGGTCATCGCTTCATCTTAGTGGCGATTGACTATTTCACCAAGTGGGTAGAAGCTTCTTCTTATGCCAGCATCACTCAAAAAGTGTTTTTGAGATTCCTCAAAAGGGATATTGTCTGCAGATATGGAATTCCAGAAAGGATAATCACAGATAATGGTACCAATCTCAATGGTGCTGAGATTAAAAAGTTCTGTGAAAATTTCAAAATCAAGCATCATAATTTAGCTTCTTACAGGCCTCAGATGAACGGTGCAGTTGAAGCAGCAAATAAGAATGTCAAGAAAATTGTTGCTAAGATGGTGGTGAACTACAAAGACTGGCATTAAATGTTACCCTATGCTCTGCATGCATATCGTACCAATATACGATCAAGCACTGGGGCAACGCCTTTCTCTTTAGTGTATGGGATGGAGGCTGTCTCTCCAATAGAAATCGAGATCCCTTCTCTAAGGGTTTTGATGGAAGCAGAATTAGAGGAATCTGAATGGATGAAGACTCGGTATGAGCAATTGAATATGATGGAAGAAAAGAGGTTGACAGCTATTTGTCATGGGCAATTGTATCAAAGCAGAATGGCCAGAGCCTTCAACAAGAAAGTTCGTCCCAGGGAATTCCGTTCAGGGGATTTGGTTTTGAAAAAGATTCTCCCTAACCAAGAGGATGTCAGAGGAAAATGGGCACCGAATTATGAAGGCCCGTACATAGTCAAGCATGCATTTTCTGGAGGAGCGTTAATTTTGCAGAATATGGATGGGGAAGAACTGCCAAGGCCCGTGAATACTGGTGTTGTCAAGAAATTCTATGCCTAAAAAAAAAGAGGAAAAAGCTCGTTAGGTTGAAAACCCGAAAGGACGACCTAGGCAAAAGTTAGAGCAATTGAAAAAACGAAAAAAGAAAAAAAGTCGTTAGGCTGAAAACCTGAAAAGGCAGTCTAAGCAAAAGTTAGGACAAATAAATAGGTAAAATCTCAAAGAAAGTGGGCCTGAAACTCTTCGAGGGATTCACCAAATTGGGATAATTTTTGATGTGCGTCCAATCAGTTACACGGGGCAAGTTGTTCGCATTGAATTGGCCATACTGGGGCAAAATTTTTGAGGAATTAAAGAGAATTCATGTTGAAGGAGGTATCAGCAGAGGCAGCGGTTGAGTTGTCAAGCATTTGCAGTGAATCAATTGAATGAGGAACAAGGAACCAATACTGGGGCAAAGTTTTTATTTTTCTTGCAACCTTTCTTTTGTCTTTCAAGTACGTGTCTTGTCAAAAGTCATGTACGATTACATTACCAAAATAATAAAAGGGAAGTTTGTTCATTCAACAAATTTCTGTCCATTCATGAATGCATGCTTACTCATTAATTTATGTCTCAAATAAAATAAACTTAAGGTCGACAATTTGATCTGACAATTGTGCAGCAATCCTTCAATGATTAATTTAGATTAAAGGATCTCAGTAATTCAAGATACAGGTTGTGATGTGTTGCCAAGGAGACAAGGTGGTCAGAAAAATAAAAAAGGAAATGAGAAGATCTAAGGGAGTCTCAGCCGACAAGAGGGTCTGATGAAGAAAAGCATGTGGACAAAGGGTTTGATTGGTCAGAGCTTTTCATGGTCGCTGTTGGTTCATATGGCTTTTTGAAGAAAAAGGGAAGATAAAAAGAAAAAAATAGAAAAGAAAAGAAAAAAGAGAAAAGAAGATTTTTAAGTCATGCATTTTAAGTTTTCAGTTGAAACACATTTCCTGCAGATTTTATTTTACATTGGCCAGACATTTCCATGCATTTTAATTTCCGTTGAAGCAGACGGCTCCATGCATTTTATTTCCTGTTGAGCGCATTGGCTCCATTGATGGCGGAGTCCAGTGGTTCTTGTGTCAGGTCGATTCTTCCAGATGAAATCCTAGACTATGGTCCAGAACATATTTTAATAATTTAAAAAGTAAATATTTCTAAGAACACTTTTCTTCATGTCTATAATCGCACACTTGTGATTAGTTGCTTAGAGTGCTACTTCGTAGAAATGGTTGCAGACTCGCTTTGTTTGTAGACATTTCTAATTTATTGGATTAATTTTTAATTGAATATTCAATATATGTTTTAATTAAATTATTAATTATTTATAATTTAATTTATTAAATTTAATTTGATAAAATATATTATTTTAATCAAATAAATTAAATTAATTTTAATATGAATAAATTAAGTGGATTAAAAATTAATAAATTTTATTATCATATCTACTCAGGGAAGCCGCGCCTCTTGCTATGAGAAGTTGTGTCTACTACAAGCCAAAACAGTACTTGCTGAGTTGCTGCCTTCACCATATGCAATTGTTTCCTCAGATCTAGAGGTTGAGACTTTAGATAGCAGAACTGGAGGTTGCTAGAGCTTGAGATATATTTTTTTTTTTTTTTTTTTGCGGTTTGATTCTTTGATTTTTGTATTATTAAGTTAGTTTTTGTTTTTGAACTAGTTTAATCTGTATTTGAGTTTTCATTGTGCTGGAGTTTTTCTTCTATCTCCTAGAATTTAATTGCTAATGTGGTTTCTAGATTATTCTTTGATTTTCCAATTGTTGCTGAAGTGTTTTTTTTTTTTCTTAGTTGGGTTTTATCTTTACCAACCGGATGATCTGAACTGAAACCATCCGTTCTTGAAGATTGATTTGTTTGGATTAGCTTAAAAAACATTTCGCAAATCTAAACTTAAATAATTCGATCAAAATTAATTAATTTGAATTCTTTTTTCTTCTAAATTAGAATCAACTCGGCAATAAACACCTTTATCTCATCTTGGATTTTATTATCCACTCAAAAAAATTATTGTGTAAATTTAGAACATTTAAGTTAAATATATTAAATTAATTAATATTTAATATTTTTATAAAATTTTATATTTTTAATTATATAACATAAAATTTTATAAAAATATTAAATATTATTAACTTATGCACCTAATTGAATGTTTTAAGTTTAGACAAAAAAAATTTTATCCACCCAAGCTCTCTGGGCCACTCCCTTCAAGGCTGCTGCAACTAGCCCGGGCCGGTTGAAGCCAAAGCAGAGACACCTTCCACCACTTTATCAGCCTCACTTAAGTTTCACCTAACAAATAGGCATATTCGATTCCACCACTTCTATACGCTCACACCTACAAATTTTTACAAAGACGTGCGGGAATATATTTTAATTTAGATATATCAAATAATTTAAAATTTGTTTAAACTGAGATAAATAAATTACATAAATAATTTTTTAAAGTTGCCAAGTAACAATTTAATTCCGCAAAAGAAAAGATAAACCGAGTTCCATTATTTTTTTTATCTGGTTTCCGTACTAGTCCCCATTGAAGGAGAAATAGAATGAGATCTTAGAAATGGAAAAGAAAAAAAGAAAGTAGTGTTTTTTTTTACCGTATGATAGATGAAGTGATCAACCTTATTAATGAAAGCAACTCCATTTAGCTTTTCTTTACTAAAGCTTTTTTTTTCCCCTGAGAATCTTTACAAAAGTTAAAAGTGTTTTTATCAGCACGACAGTGCATTTTTTTAATTAAAGAAAAAAATACATTTGTGTGATTGTTATAAATCAATTGACATATCTGTAAAAAAAGAAAAAGGTATTTAGAGCTTGTGATAATGACAAAAGCAAATGCTCAAACTGTAATGATATGGATAATGCTACAATCACTTATAAATGTATTAACTTACATTTCCATTATTTTCATTATTTGACTACATGTAGTTTTATTTTATTTTTTACATACTTACATTTTAATTTTATTAAATATTCCATATGTGAGTAGATGGTGTGTACACCTAATTTGCTAGGAGCATTTTCTCAGTGATATTATCAAAATGTGCACGAGTGAGATTAAAAAAATGTATATTGTTCAATGTCTCTGCCTCTCTAGATTATATTAACAGTTGTTGACTTGTTGCCATTTGAATTCCAAATCAAGATGGCAGAAGTCCCCAACATTTTTTTTTTGTTAATAAAGGTTAGACATGGAAGTTTAGTTTCCCAAGCTAAGTCGCGCTTAAGAAAAATTTTCCTTAAGATGATAGTTCTAGTAAAATTCGAAAAAGTCTATTACATTTTAGTTCCCTACATTACAATTCAAAATGTGACAAGAGTAACATACAAAGCATAAACCTAAAGTATATGTGTTCTCAAACGAAGTAAATAATTTGTTTGAAAAAGATTCAATGAGTGGTGAAATACAAGGATGTTAATTAAGAACCACTTCAATCAACTATATATGACAGGAGTAATCAAAGGTTGTTTTGAGAAGAAGGCTTCCAAATTGCGTCCCACAAGTTGTAAGACACCCATGTAAGACTCTGAAGTTGTGGCAGCAGCATGTGGTGATAGGACCACATTATCCAACGCAAAGAACTCTTTAGGAACATGAGGCTCATTCTCAAACACCACCAAACCTGTACCTCCAACCTCCCCTTCCATCAAGCACTTCTCAGTCATAGATCATTTTGACATAAATATTAACTATTATAGAGTTTAGAGTATTGATGCTCCAAATCATTTAAGGAGCATTTAAAACTTTCCTCCCTTACATGTGCCATTCAATTTCTCAACCCACTCTTGTCATGCTCCAGGTCCCCATTGAGTTGATTTTTCCCTTTTCGAGTCCCCATTGCTTTTACTGTTTTGGGTCCACAACCCTACTCTTGTAATGCTATGGGTCCTTATGCTCATTGCTTTTGCCTATTCAGGTCCCCATTACTTCCCCAAACAAAATGGAGTTTGTCTTTACTCTTTCCTTGAATAAATTCATATAGTTTAGCAAAGATTAACGGAGTGAGAAATGACATATTTAAAAAAATTTAGAAATACAAGGATTTTATTAAAAAAATTTAAACTATAAGAATCTATTTAAAAATTTAGTGGACTATAGGACATATAGAATCATTTAACAAAAAAATAATTAATATTTCCTTACTTTTTTTAAATAACAAATAATTTGGATTAAATAATTTTTTTAAAGTAAGTATTTTAAATAAGTAATTGATATGCACACCAAAGGAAATTATGAATTAGAGTAGCTTGACTTTTCTGCCATATGTGGTTAGCACTCAACTTTCAGGCTGTAATGCTCAGGTTGGTAGGAGTCGGGTAAATGAGTGTCTTGTTGGTCGTTGCTTGCATTTGGTTGAAGTTTTAAAATTGTGGCCTCTTCATTAATCTTTCACTCTACCTTGTTCTCGTTTAGTCAAATAAAAGAGGGGAAGTCTCAATAAAAAAAAGAAAGAAAGAAAAATGCTCCAACCGACTAAACTGCGTTATTAGCCCTGTGACCCTATGATAAACATCTACTTCTTTGTGACAATGACCATTGAATTGTATTTTTGAGGAACTTTGGTATTTCCCTCAATCGTGGTGGGAAGCTCAAATTATTAATTATTAATTATTATTATTAATAATAAACATTTACTTGTTTGTGACAATTATTAGCCCTGTCTACAAACATTTACTTACTAGTGAGAGGATTATAAAATAAATAAAATACATTGTTATTAAATTCTCTCATACTAAACTTTTTCAGACTCCTAAGAAACACATAAAAAAAACTAGAGAACAAAGAAAAACGACATGTGACTAAAAGCCTAAAAACTCTAAAAGATTTAATGAAACAAGAAGAAAGAACCAGGTCATTCAAGAGGATCAAAGCATTAATAAGGTAATATTTCTTGACATCTCAAACCATCAGGAAAGGAAACTTCAGTTAAAAAGAACGAATCAAGAATGAAAGATCCTCACATGATTCATTCTTAATCTTTCAAGCATTAAAAAGGTAAGTATTTCACTCTATTCAACTCATGAACAATTGTACTACCATAAGCTTCGCTTATCTTCTACTTCTCTGCTACTCAAAACACATGCACACAAAAATCAAGAGGACTTTATTGAGGTTGTAATTGGATCATGGTAAAGGATAAGTGATAATATGGATATGAGAAGATAAATACTAAAGAGAATAAAAGAACATTTTTAGTACAGTTAGAGTGGAGAATATATTTGAGAACATTCATCATAAATGACAATGACCAATATTTGACTAATGTTTTGTTGAAGATCAATCCCAAATTGGTGAGTTGAATTCATTGTTAGGCATGAATCTTCTCATTCTCTTCCTGTTGTTTCCAAGATCCATCTTTATTAGGTATGGATATGTCACATGGCAGTATCAAGAGACTCGATAATCCTTTGATTGCAGAACGGTGGTTAGCTCTTTCTTTCTTTTCTTTTTATTTTTTTTTCAACATTTTGCACACACATGGCCACACTTATTTAAGAACAAGGCCAATGCTCTCTTATTCCCTAAGGTTGGGTAAAAACATGTTCTCTTTTTTTTTTTAAAGGCACGTAATGAGCTAAAAACAAGAAATAGTCAAATAAGCTCAAAGGGGTTAAGCAAAAGGAATTAAGTCATTTCCAATGCCTTACATTAGCAGGAATCAGAGAATTTCCAAGAAGTCATAAGAGTGCTTGATATCATATTGAGACAATATGCTGCTGAGCAAGGCTGCCTATTTGTGCACCAATCATTCTTGGTTATTTGATTAAAGTAGCTATTTCAAGAAAAATGTCTCAACCATGTTTATATATGCATATAAAAATGTAGCCTAAAAAAGAATCAAAGCAAATTTTAGAGTAACAATTCTATGAGTGAAAATCACACAAGAAAGAAGAGAATGGTACAAATGTTCAATCCATTCGTCAATAGGCTCAAAATCTCACAAGGCATATTTCTATCATTCTCAATCCATTAATTCAACATTCATATCCAAGCATGAGATTTTTAAGAAAGAAGAAAATTTATGCTATGACCCAAGATATGTTTTTTGCTACTTCTAAAACAATTATTTCCTCAACTAAGATGCGTCTCAAGAGTAAAATTACCTCAGGGCAAAATTTACTCCTTACTCTGTCATCCTTAATTGGTTTTGTTGTAGGTTTCTGACAGTCATCTCACTAAACATACTTCCTAATTTAAATGCGTCTCAGGAGTAAAATTACTAATTATTCTGTCATTATTCATTGGTTTAGTAAGTTCATGAAAAGCATATCATACTTCCATACTTTTTTTTTAACTATCCTTCCCCCTAACCAGATCACAACATTGTCCGCAATGTTAAAATATAGATGAGTAAAGGATAGAAGATAGTGCCTGTTGAAGAGATCTGACACAAATTTAAACAAAAACAAAGTACGAAAAATAAAATCAAAAGTAAAAGAAAATTAAAGAAGAAGTGTCAGATTTGACTTTCTTTGCATGTTGCTTCCCTCACTGCTTCCTGCAGACTAATCTATCTGAGCTATTGCTGGATCAGGTTCATAAATAAAAGCTTCTAATTTATCAATCAGCTCATCAATAGTGGAAGCAGAGATAAGAAGTTGTTTTGCTGAAAGTGTGATAAATTTTTGTTTCACAGCTTTGTAAAAAAAAAATAACAAAAGATTAAAGAAATTATTAACATTCAACAAACCAATGGGTTTATGGTGGATGTTCAGTTGGGCCCAAGAGACAATTTGAAAGATTTCTTCCAAAGTACCAAAACCACCTGGCAAGGCAATGAATGCATCAGAGTTATCAAGCATTGTTTTCATTCGACCATGCATAGATGATACCTGAATTTCTTCTCCAACTATCTTTCTAGTTATGTTCTTTTGAGTTAAATGTCCAAGAATGATACCTAAAACCTGACTGCCTCCTATAAAAGCAGCAAGTAATACAGCCCCCGTTAACCCACGGCAACCTCTCCCATATACAACACGAATATTCCTCGTAGCAAGTGTTCGACAAAGAGCGCTTGCTGCATTTACAAACTCTAAACCCTTTCCATAACTTGACCTACAAAAAACACAGACATTTTTAAGGTTACGAACAAAAGGTCCCATTTCTATACTGTTCCTCCCTTTGAATGGTTATGAGTTGGAGGAAAATGGAGAAAATGAAGTGTTTAAATAGGAAAAAGAATAGAAAAAGTAATGATAACTCCTATAAGGGTAGGTTGGCTGTTGTCAGTAAAGTTTGAAATCAAGAAACACAAAATCTTTTTTTTTGTGCTTTTTTTTTTGTTTTTTTTAACTTCAAGAAAATCATCAGGGTAAAGAAGTCTAGAAACCCCTGAAGGACCCTGCTCAAAGGATCATCTGTCCAAAAATCAAAATACAACAAAATCATACAAAGATAAAAGAAATATAATAACAAATGAGGACATACCTGTATGTACAGTTTTCATGGCGTATCTTTATATTGCGCGTCATGAGTGCAATAGTGTCATGTCTTTGAGTTGTGTGTCACCAGTGCAACATAAGAACTCCACAAGGATTGCCGAACCGACAACAAGAACCTTTGAATCCTTTCTGTCCTACTTACGAAATAACAACCCTCTATCTTCCTGCAAACCTAATTAAAGGCTTGTATTCTAAGAAGATGGTACCTGACCACAGTCAGTCAGAACTCACCATAGAGGCCTACTAATTAAAGTAAGTATACGGCTCAGTTAACAATTTTCGTTCACTGTAAAGACGAGATGCTTCTTTCTGTCCATCAACGCTACAGAGTCTTGGTTCCAAGAACTGGAAATATAGCACACGGCTTTCTACAAAGCATGGCATATGAATCTTATTTACATACTGGCGTGTGAAGGTCTCCTCCTGAGTCAATGATAAGACGGGTCATTTGCCCGGGGCTCCTAATTTAATTAAAGACCAAGTACAACCGTAGTTTCACCCTTTTTTTTTTCAAGTTGTTAGAAACCTGATGAAAGGTGAGTGTATACTCACTTGAGATTGGGATGGAGGTAGTCTGCTCTTTCGGCTTTGTGCTAAAGCATCGTTGACCAGTATTAGACTCATTCAAGACCAGTACAACATAGGGCTCCCAAAAGGGACAAGTGGACATAATACGATTGGCTGCCTCACATGTGGGATACAATCTACCTACTTTGTTTTTCAATTGAGAAGGCTAGATCAGGATGCATGCATTTCCCCATTCACGTTTTGTGTTACCAAAGCCAAACCCAAGATATATACATACTTTTTTTTCTTTTTTTTTCTTTTCTTTTTTTTTCTCTTTTTTTTTTTCATTTTAAGAAGAGAAGAAGAAGAAGAAGAAGAAAATATGTACATGTTGTTGTGGATGTGGCTTACATCTGCCTCTGGTTTCACGTCCAGAAACGGCTTAAATGCCTTCTATGAGTCGAGAATAAGCTTCCCATCCAATTTTCTTATAAATTGGCAAACAGAGTCTTTTAGAGTCAAATTCCCAAGACTGTATTACTTTTGTTCTTCCTTGAAGAGATTCCACAAGTTAAGAAATTCACAATGGACAAAACCACAAGAATGCGTGTCAAGAGTCAATAAGATATCATCTAATGACTCTTTACTCAGTCTATTCTTAATGAAGAAAATTTTATCTTCTCTATTTGTGGAAACCATCCCTAAAGAAGGACATCGCTTGTTACAATTCCATCGTGCACATTTGTGATAGACTTGTAATCTTTTTGCTTTTCTCCTTTTAGAATATGAACTTCTACCAAGACCTGGTATGTATGAGTCAAATGAAATTGAAGACTCACCTGCTAGCCGGACCTTTGCTTCAATTATACAGCGTATATCTTCTGGCATACCCTTGTGCATTAACAATCTCAATCTTTCACATCTAACTTCATAAATTTTTGTTAGAGCATTTTGAGGAAGAGAAGGAAAATATTTTCTCAGGTTTGAGAGAATGATATCCATTTTAAAGGAGAAGGAATCAGTTATTTTAGGAAACTGAAAAAAACAAACCGACTTGAGAGTCACAAAGTACTGTCATCCGCCATTTAACCGGGAACACAAAGAACTGCAAAACAAAATAAAGCCACAAAATTAGAGTAAATTTTTCTTATAACAAGGATCAGAAAGGAAAATGAATTCTACCTCAGCAACTTGATTTTTCAGAAATGGTTTAAGTCTTTATCCATTGACCTTAAACACATTACCATTCCTAGAATTCTCAATATCTATGGCCCCATAAGGATATACATGTTTGACAATAAAATGGCCAGTCCACCTAGATCTCAATTTTCTAGGGAATAGGTGAAGACGAGAATTATAAAGCAGAACTTTTTTACCAATTTCAAAAAATTTTCTCAAAATAGATTTGTCATGAAAAACTTTTGTTCTTTCTTTATAAATTTTTGAGTTTTCATATACATCATTTCTCAATTCCTCAAGTTCATTTATTTGCAATTTGCGTAACCTGCAAGCATCATCAAGATTTAAATTGAAAGCTTTAATAGCCCAAAATGCTTTATGCTCTAGTTCTACAGGCAAGTGACAAGGTTTTTCATAGACTAACTGATAAGGTGACATGCCTAAAGATATTTGAAAAGCAGTACGGTAACCCAAAGTGCATCGTTTAGTCTTAAAGACTAATCTTTATGATTTGGGTTAACCATTTTTTTCCAAAATTTGTTTAATTTTCCTATTTGCTAATTCTACTTGTCCACTTGTTTGAGGGTGATAAGGGGTGACAACTTTATGGGTAATACTATATTTTTTCATTAACGATTCAAATGGTTTATTGCAAAAATGTGTTCCCCCATCACTAATGATAGCTCGAGGGATTCCAAATCGACTTAAGACATTTTCTTTTAAAAATTTGAGAACAGTTTTATGATCATTTTATCGACATGGAATCGTCTCAATCTGTTTTGAGACATAATCAACTGCAACCAAAATATACACAAATCCAAATGAGGATGAAAATAGACCAATGAAATCAATTCCCCAACAATAAAAAATTTCAATGACAAGGATAGGGTTCAGAGGAATCATCTTTCTTTTAGAAATAGAACTTAATTTCTGACAAATTTTGTAACTTTTGCAAAAGGTATAGTTGTCCTTAAATAAAGTAGACTAATAAAATCCACACTGTAAGATTTTCGCAGCTGTTGTCTTTGAAGGAAAATGACCTCCACATGCTTCTGAGTGACAAAATTTAATGACACTACCTACTTCACGGTCGAACACACATCTCTGAAAGATTTGATTAAGACAATGTTTAAACAAATATGGGTCATCCTAATAAAAAAATTTCACCTCAGTTAACTTTTTTCCGTCTTGATGTGACCACTGAGGCGGCATCTGTCATGTTACAAGAAAATTGACTATGTTAGCAAACCAAGACATAGAATTAACAGAAAATAAAAATTCATCAAGAAAAGAATCATTGATAGGTGTGCTATCAAAAGGTGAGCCTGTTGTAAGTCTGGATAAATGATCTGCAACAACATTTTCGCCTCGTTTCTTATCTTTTATTGTGATGTTGAATTCTTGAAACAATAAGATCCACCGTATCAACCTAGGTTTGACATCCTGCTTAGACATTAAATATTTAATAGCAGCATGATCAATGAAAATAATAGTAGAAGAACTAATTAAATGAGCTCGAAATTTGTCCAATGTAAAAATTACAGCAAGTAGTTTTTTTTCAGTAGTGGTATAATTCATTTGTACACTATTTAAAGTTCTACTTGCGTAATAAATCACATGAGCTTACCTTCCTTTCTTTGGCCTAAAACAGTACCAACAGTAAAATCACTTGCATCACACATCAATTCAAAAGGCAAAGACCAGTCAGGAGATTGCATGATAGGAGCCGATGTCAGAAGACCAATTAATTTTTCAAAAGATTTTTGGCATTCTTGATTCCAATTAAATGGTGCATCTTTTAACAGAAGATTGCATGATGGTCTAGATATGACACTAAAGTCCTTAATGAATCTTCGATAGAATCCTGCATGTCCTAAAAATGAACGGACTTCTCTGACTGTTTTTGGAGAAGGCAAATGAGCAATTAATTCAACTTTGGCCTTATCAACTTCAATTCTTTCGGAAGATATCACATGACCTAACACGATTCCTGAGGTAACCATGTAATGACATTTTTCTCAATTTAAAACAAATCATTTTTCTTCACATCTTTTAAGAACTTTATCCAAATTATCAAGATAATTTTCAAAAGAATTTCTAAAAATTGTCAAATCATCCATAAAAACCTCTAAATATTGCTCAATCATGTCACTAAAAATACTTAGCATGCATCTTTGAAAAGTTACCAGAGCATTAGAAAGACTGAAAGGCATTCTTCTATATGCAAAAGTGCCAAATGGGCACGTAAAAGTGGTTTTTTCTTGATCCTCTAATGCAATTGGTATTTGATTATACCCAGAATAACCATCAACAAAACAAAAGTAGGGATGTCCTGCTACTCTTTCTAGAATTTGATTAAGAAATGGTAAGGGGAAATGATCTTTCCTAGTGGCTGCATTTAATTTTCTAAAATCAATACACATACGCCAACTGGATGAAACTCGCGTAGGTATTAACTCACCTTTTTCATTTTCAACCACTGTTATTCCAGATTTATTAGGCACAACTTGTGTAGGGCTTACCCACTGGCTATCGAAAATAGGGTAAATATATAATTCCAACATAAAGTAATTTAAGAACTTTAGCCCTAACTACCTCTTTCATGTGTGGATTTAATCTTCTTTGAGGTTGTTGTGATGTTTTAGCATTATTCTCTAAATGTATTCTATGTATACAAATTAATGGATTAATGTCATTTATATTTGTTAATGTCTATCCAATTGCACTTTTATGCCTTTTAAGTACTTCTATCAACATACATTCTTGTTCTTCAGTAAGGATTGATGAAACTACTACTGGAAAGCTTTATTTTTATCCAAAAAATGTGTACTTCAACTCAGTAGGTAATGACTTTAGTTCCAGTGTGGGTACTTCTTCATGAATATTATCAATCATGGGTTGTAGCTTTTCAAATCTAAGCTTCTATCCCTTGTATTCCATTGCCTGTATACAATCAAGCAAAGAACATATTTCAAAAATATCATCATCTATTTGCATAGATGAATCAAATGAATTAATTAAACAAACTTCTAATGGGTGAAAATAACTCCCTTTTAGAAGATGATCATCTACAATGGCCTCAATCCCGTCAGTTTCCTTATTTTCATCATTGACTTCATGTGGTTGCTTGCATATGTTGAAAACATTAAGCTTAAGTGTCATGTTTCCAAATGTTAGCTTCATCACTCCATTTTTGCAATTTATCAAAGCATTAGATGTTGCTAAAAATGGGCGACCTAAAATAACAGGAATTGACTTAAAACTATTAACCATAGGTTCAGTTTCTAAGACAATAAAATTCACAGGATAAATGAATTTATCAACTTGTACCAACACATCTTTCACTATTCCTTTTGGAATTTTAATTGATCTATTAGCAAGTAGAAGAGTAATAGAAGTTGATTTTAACTCACCCAGATTGAGTTGTTGATAAACTGAACATGGAAGCAAATTAATACTAGCACCGAGATCAAGTAAAGCTTGATCAATTTTATGTTCTCTAATAATGCATGAAACCGTAGGACAACCAGGGTTTTTATGTTTCAAAACATTATTGCTTTGAAAAATGGAACTTATCTGTTTGGTCAAAAAGGCATTCTTTTTCACATTTAATTTCCTTTTAACATTGCATAAGTCCTTCAAAAATTTGGCATAAGAAGGAACCTGTTTGATAGTATCTAACAACGGAATATTGACCTTCACTTGTTTAAAAATTTCAAAAATTTCAGTTTGGTGGTCCAATTTCCTTGGTTTGCTTAATGCTTGAGGAAATGGAGGTGGAAGAGACAAGAGTTTGGTCTCATTTTGGCTAGATGGCTTATCAACCTCTTCCTTATCTTAGGGAATTGATTCACCATCTTCCTCACAAGGTTCAAAAATTTCTTTTTCAACAACTTTTCCACTCCTAAGAGTTATCATAGAATTTACTTAATTTATTTGTTAGTTTTCTGAATTACCCTCATTTAGACTATATTGACCTTTGGGATTCGGTTGAGGTTGAGAAAGAAATTTTCCTTTCTCGTGAATGGTGAGTACAAAAATAAGTTTGGAAAGAGCATCTTTTATGTCAATCATGGTTTGAGTATTTTGTTTATTGATGACCTCTTGCTTTTCTATGAATGCATTCAATGTTCCTTCGAGGTTTTTCCTATATGGTGGGACATAAGATGCATATCCTTGAGAATTTTGAGAATCCTATTGTTCCTGAGGAGGTGGTGGTTGCATAAATTATGCTTGATTATTATTTCTCCAACTGAAGTTCAGGTGATTTCTCCATCCCGGATTGTAAGAATTTGAAAAAGAAGAGGTGAATGACTTTTTAAAATTGTTCATTGCATTTACATGCTCATGCACAACTTCTTTAAAAATAAGAATATTAGGACATTCATTTGTCGAGTGTCCTAATTCATCACAAATGCCACAAATTTCTTCATTTTGCACAGATTTGACTTCTTTTACTTTTCCTAATTCCATAGATTCAACCTTTTTAGCCAAACTAGCATACCTTGCATTTAGATCTTCTTCTTGACTAAGATGATATTTTCTTTTACCAGCATTTGTAAGGTTATATCTAATTGAATTTTTAGAATGATTAGTACCATGCCAAGATTGAGAATTTTTAGCCAAATGGTTTAAATAATCTAAAGCTTCTTCGGGTTCTTTATCAAGAAACTCGCCATTACACATCGTTTCCACAAATTGTTTAGTTTCAGGTGTTAAACCTTCATAAAAGAAGCTTATATCCCGCCATTTTTCAAAATCATGATGTGGGCAAGAATTTAACAAATCTTTAAAACGTTCCCAACTTTGAAAATACGCTTCATTTGAATTTTGGGAAAAAAATTTGGATTTGTCTTTTCAAAGCATTGGTTTTATGTGTTGGAAAAAATTTCTTTAAAAACTCACCTTGCATTTCTTGCCATATGCTAATTGATCTTGGTTTCAAAGCGTTAAGCTAAGTTTTTGCTTTATCTTTCAAAGAAAAAGGAAACAATTTAAACTTAATAATCTCTTCAGTGCAATTTTGATCATTGAAAGCAATATAGACTTCTTCAAATTCTTTTAGATATAAATATGGGCTTTCAAATTCTAACTCATAGAAATTAGGAAGTAAAGAAATCATACCCAGCTTAAATCTAAAATTATTAGCAGTGAGTGGAAAGATAGAACATGATGGACTAGAATTTCAAGGTGGTTGCAAAGATGCACGCATAGTTCGCAACGGTTGATTTTCTTATTCATCATGTATACTTTCATTTTTAGCTCGTTGTGTTTGATTTTCATGTTCAACATTTGCACCTTCAATTTCAGTCATTGTGTCAATTGTGTGTGATTGTTATTCAAACAAATCAATATATAAAGTACCAGGATTAATTTTAACTAAATGACCAGAATTTGAATAACGATACTAGTTAAGCATAAATAAATAACATAAAATAAAAATAATGTACAAGTAGGAGGTATAAACTGACTGTTAAATATTAAGCAAAAATAAATGAATTAAAATAAAAATTAATAATGTACAAGTTAGTAAGTCAAAAAATAAAAATAAATAAAATAAATTAAAAAGTTAGATAGAGTAAATAAATGAGTTAAATTAAAAGGTTAGATAGCGTAAATAAATGACATAAATATAAAGTTAATAAGCATAAAGCATAAATAAAAAAATAAAAACAAAAAGCGTAAATTAAAAAATTAAAAAAATAAAAATAAATAAATAAAATTAAAAATATAAATAAATGACGTAAATAAAAAAATAAAATTAAAAAATAAAAATAAATGATATAAATATAAAAGTTAGGAAGTTACAAAGTATAAATAAATGACATAAATATAAAATTTAGTTAATAAGTTAGTAAGTTAATTAGTAAGTTAGTTAGTAAATTAAAAAAAAATAAAAGAGTAGAGAAAGAATATACCTGATAGTGAAATTTACTTACAGAAAGAGAACTTCAATAAATTAGAACTTCAAATCAAGTCCCTGGCAACGGCGTCAAAAACTTGATTGGATAATTAAAAGTTTCAAACACAAGTGCAGGTTGTTTCAAGTAGTAAATTCTCAGGAGTCCGAGGTCGATCCACAGGGAATTGATGAAAACAAATTATTTGAGGTAAGGAGCAGATTTGTCACAATACTAAATGTGATAAAAGTTGTTCACAGATGAAAAGGATTTGCTTGGGTTAGGAGATCTACTCTTGGTAATAAATTAAAGACAAAATTATTTCTTTTTATAACTCAATTGAATTCGTACATAATGAAGGTTTCAATCGGAAGATTTAATATTCAAAGTTCAATTAAGATTATATATGTAATCATATTATGGTTCCAATAATTATCTACCAATACTTGTAAATGGTCTCAAGTATCCACTGTGTCAACGTCTTGTCGATAATGAATCAAGATATTTATTATACAAGAAGAGTTTTTAAATTGATCAGAAACAACATACAACATATATAATGATCACTTAAAAATATATCATTTAAGCACAAGAAGAAAATTAATCTAACATCAACTTATTACCAAGATCTTCACCCTTTCACCCAAGTAAAATAAAAATTAGTTACTCATGAATTAAGAAGAAAGAAAGAAAGAAGAAGATGATGATGAACATAACTTCAATTAACAACAATAGAAAACTACACAAAGGAAACAATTAACATACAAGTATGAAAGTAAACTCTAAGCTAACACCATGAAATGATCAGCCCTTGCTCCCTTTTATAGAGCTAGAGGAACATAAAATGCCAAAAAAGTTGATGGATGATGTCAACAAAATGCCAAAATAGTTGCTTGATGATGATGAATGGGTAGATTCTTGTCTCTGAAATGTTTCACTTCTGAACTCATGCATGCGTCATTTGCTGGCCAGGTGTCTTCATGAAAGTTCTAGGAAATTGTTTTAGCTTTCCATAGTCGCCGGTTTTAGCTCAATTGGACACCCACAGCCCGAGATATGGCCCAATTACTGCTCATGGGTCGTGCCCAACTTCAGCTCCTCTGTTCTGACTTCCAAGCCCAATATCTCCTTCAAAACTTCTTATCCAACTTTTGTGTTCTTCATAAAAGTTGTAGATATGGGTCTTAACCTTCTAGTATCAA
Organism: Ormosia emarginata; assembly: GCA_029884605.1. NCBI lineage: Eukaryota > Viridiplantae > Streptophyta > Magnoliopsida > Fabales > Fabaceae > Ormosia > Ormosia emarginata. The sequence goes on from JAQQTP010000068.1 coordinate 6,425,936, forward strand.
AATTTTAGAATTGTTGAACTCCTATAACCCGAGATATAGCCTAATGAGTGCATAGAGGTCAAACTGTCAGGTTCAAAACTATAGATTTTGCTTCAACTCCAATTTGAGTTATCCAAACGTGTGTTCTCGGTCTTGAGGCATTCATGAAAGTTGTAGAAATTTGTCTTAGCTTTAAAATAAGACCAAAATCACATCCATTGGATATTTGTAACTCAAATTATAGCTAGTTTACTGAAAAAGTCAAGTGAGAAGATTATACAATGAATGAAATATATTGCTATCAATGTGGCTCTTGCTATCAAGTGAATAATTATTAGGGAATTATCTTAACTTTCCAACAAGACTAGAATCACATTAATCAGATAATTACAACTCAATTGTGGCCATTTTACTTAAGAATGCAATCAACCAAATTAATGATAATTCAAGCAATAATTTTTTCAATGATCCAATTAAGCTTAATTTCATAAAATATAACAAAATCAACTTAATTAAGCCAAATTGAACCTTAAGAAACCTAGTGAGAGGATTATAAAATGAATAAAATATATTATTACATGTGATTTAATGACCTTTTGGGTGTCAACAAAAATATCTGGCAATTGATTTGCGACATTCTGCAAATGAATTATTCTTTGAACTTCAAGTTCACGTTGATTTGTGCGTGCATCAAGATTGGACAATGTTGGTATGTTCCAACAAATTTCTTGTGCTTTGGACCCCTTACTTTTTTTTTCTCCTAATGACGGGAACGTTGACTTATCAAATTGACAATATAAGAATCTTGCTCTAAAAAGATCACCAGTTAAAGGTTCAAGATATCTAATGATAGATGGGGAGTCAAAACTAACATAAATACCAAGGCGACATTGGGGGCCCATCTTAGTTTGTTGAGGGGGTACAATAGGAACATAAACGACACAACCAAAAATTCTAATATGAGATATATTAGGTTGTTAATCAAACACAAGTTGTAAAGCAAATGGTCGGATGCGAACCAAAGATGTAGCATGAACTATAGCATGTTCCCAAGCAGATGCATGAAGTTTTGATTTCATAAGCATAGGTCTAGCAATAAATTGCAAACGCTTAAAAGATTCAGCTAATCCATTTTGAGTATGAACATGTGCAATATAATGCTCAACACTAATTATTATTTACATGCAATAATCAGAAAAGGCTTTTGAAGTAAACTCACTTGCACTATCTAAACGAACTGACTTGATAGGAAGGTCAGAAAAACTTGATCTTAATTTTATAATTTGGGCAAGAAATTTAGCAAAGGCAACATTATAAGTTGAAAGCAAATAAACATGTGCCCATCGAGTGGAAGCACCAATTAAAACCATGAAATACCGGAATGGTCCACAAGATGGATGAATTTGGCCACAAATGTCACCTTGTATTCTTTATAAAAAAATCAGGAGACTCCAAAGATAATGTAGATGGGGAAAGTCTAACAATTAATTTACCTTGAGCACAAGGAGTACAAAAATAATGATTAGGCAGAAGAATTTTTTGATCCTTTAAAGGATGTCCATGTGTATTTTCAATAATACGTCGCATCATAGTTGAACCTGGATGGCCAAGATGATCATGCCAGAGTATGGAAGTTTTATGATCTGAGCACTTCTAATGCATATAATTTGACTCAACCACCCTTATTTTTGCAAAATATATTCCAGATGAGAAACTTGGAAGTTTCTCTAATATGAACTTCTGGTTCAAAATTGTAGAGGTAATATATAGATATTCTACATGTCCCTCATTTATTGTTTCAACACCTATTGTGACGTATATCTTTGAAACTTAGTAGATTTCTTCGGGATCTACTAGAATATAACACATCATCAATATACAATTTTGTCTCATTTGGGAACATAATTTAGACTCTTCCAGAGCCTTCAATTGCATTTGCATAACCAGATATGATATTAACATTAATTTTAGCTAATGTCAATTGTAAGAAATATTTTTTATCACGAAAAATTGTATGAGTTGTGCCACTATCCACTAAACATATGTCATTCTCCATTATATCAAGTTTATTTTGCATTATCTAGCATAATAATATATTTGTAAGAATTAGAAAGAGAAAACAAATAAGAAATATGCAAATCATTGATATTCATATTATAAATAAAACTTTAATGAAAAATTACAAATGATAAACTTCAAAATAACATAAACATAAACTTAACATAAACATAAACATTTTTCAATATTAGACATTTCCATCCCTAATCAAATGATCAATCTTGCCATTATGGTCTTCAAAAAAATTAGAAACATCAAAATCAACATTCATAGGAGACTCATTATCATGAGTAAGACCAGCAGGTTCAAAAAAATTCACTTCAACATTTTTTCTTTTTTCTTTTAGTGATGCCTTGTAAAGTTCAACTAGGTGTTTTGGAGTGCGACATATGCGAGACCAATGACCTTTTGTTCCATATTTGTAACAAATATTGTCATTATTTACTCTTTTTTCAAGATTTCTCTCATTTTTGACCCATTTCTTTTGGTTCCTTTCAGCACATTTGCTTTCAAAACTTTGAGGATGATTAACATGTGTCTAATATTTTTTTCTACCACTCCCCCTTTTATTACCACGACCTCGTCCACAATCTTGAGAAAATGTTACATTCACTTCAGGGAATGGTGTTGAGCCAGTTGGACGAGATTGGTGGTTTTTCATCAAAAGTTCATTGCTTTGTTCAGCCACAAGTAAACAAGAAATTAGCTCAGAATATTTTGTGAATCTACTCTCTCGATACTGCTGCTGCAGGAGCACATTCGAGGGATGAAAAGTAGAATATGTTTTTTCTAATATATTTTCATCAGTAATTTTTTCTCCATATAATTTTAATTGAGAGCTAATCTTAAACAAGGCTGAATTATATTCACTTACGTTTTTAAAATCTTGCAAGTATAAGTGAATCCAATCGTAGCGAGCTTTTGGAAGAATCACTATTTTTTGGTGTTCATATCTCTCCTTCAAATTATTCCAAAGGGCTAATTGGTCCTTAATAGTAAGGTACTCTATTTTCAATTCTTCGTGCAAATGGTGTTGATGAAAATCATTGCTTTTGCACGATCCTACAAGGATGCTTGGTTTCCTTCTTTTATAATATTCCCAAGATTCATAGCATTGAGATGAATCTCAGCATCAAGTATCCATGATAAATAATTTCTTCCAGAAATATCAAGAGCAACGAATTCAAGCTTTGTGAGATTTGACATTTTAAAGACACTTGATATATAAAAAGAAACTTGGAGGATTTTGCTACACCGTAGAAACTTGATCGTGTTGATAACGTGTTATAAATGGAGAAGAAAAATATATAAAGATCAAGACAATGAGATGTAAATAGCGAAGAGAAAAATAGAGAGATCAAGACAAGGAAATATGGACTCAAAATCTAATTCTTCAAGAGCTAGTTGTATTTTATCATTCTCTTTTTTTCTTCATAGGGAATCATGCCCTTATAAGACTCCAAATATAAAGGATGAAGAAGTGGTTCAATACACCATTATGTGCAAAATATTGTAAAGTAAGTGCTATAGTTACAAAGTAATTAGTCACATAAAAAATTATAACTGTCAACCCTTATTAATAATATCTTTAAATCAAATTAAAATAATCATTTACCATATACAAAATGTGCATAATTTATAATAAATCCATTAAAATTTCCTCACAATCATATATTAAATTGTTACTTTAATCTTTTAAACTTGCTTACTTACATGCTTTTAAAATAAATTAATCATCATAGAATATATAAATAAAAAATGTGGATTGACAATCACGTCAGTACTTGTCAATTCACTTTTATATAATATAAAAGTTGTTCCACTGCTTCTGCCACCAACATCTCTTCCAATGCTATTGTCTATTTGGTAGCTCTTCACATGTGGCAGGTTTGTTGTGACAACTTGATTCCCTGATAGCAGCACTATTGTGGTTTTATTCCATGTTTTGGCAGCTACATTTATTTAATGAAAGATGTCTTTCTCTCTTTCAAGTTCAGATCTTTAAGGATATCTTTTTGCCTTTCAAACTTCTTAAACCGACCACCAAAATTCAGTAACCAATGTTATTATACATATAAATTACTTCCAGCATTTGATTCTAAAATGAAAATCTAAATGGACGAAAGTACATGTTTACATATGAAGGCAAGGTTAGAATTTGTTTGAACTAACTTTTAAAGAAATCTTATTGTAACGTTATATGTAAAAAGAATTACTTTGTTGGGACTTATTGAAGAGAATAATGTGTAGGTCTGAACCTTCTTGTACAGTTAGAGTTATATAGGTATGGTGTAAGTGCAACTATAGTATTTTTTTTCCTCTTCCGAAACAAAATACATTTTTAAGATAAGCACTAAACTATTATATTAGTAAGCCATAACATATTTCGTAGCATCTAAAGAGTTATGAAGGTAGAAAATAAGAATTCTAATCATCATTCCAATTTATGTAATTGATAATAAAAAAATGCACAAGTAATATACTCAACAAAAAAATTAAAATTTGTTATGAAGAGTTAAAGACTGTAGGCCTTCCCCAATCATTATTACAAACAATCATCATATACATTTTTTTAGTGTGTTAATATCTCATAGGCCTTTTTTGTTGCATCTCAAAGCAAATTATGCATGTATGAGGAAAATTTGTAGTCATGACTCCAAAGTTTAATTTCATAAGAGAAATTTGTGCTTCAAGACAATTATTTAGGATTAATGCTAGAATTGTGCGAATGTGATCAAAGACAAATGCTAACAACCGTGATGCCACCATCAATTTTGATATAAAATAAAATATAAGAACTCATTTTCAATTTTTTTTAATGTGAAAAACATTTATGAAATGAAAAATTACATATATGATGAAAAAAGTATACTTATTTCAAAAAATACTTAGTCAAACTTTTAATATACAACATTATCGTGCATAACTTAGGTAGTAAGCCGAGATTCGCGTGCGGAAATTGAAACCTCAAATTTTTCAAGCCCTAAATCATGAGATTCGCGTATGGAAATTGAAATCCCTAATTTTTCACCCCTAATTTTTTAACCTTTCATCCCCAATTTTTCAACCTTTCAGTTATGGAGTTCTAGGGTTTAGAGTTGGGTGAGAGGAAGAAGACCGCGTTTGACACTCAGGAATTGTGACGTGCACGTGTGTTGCACATGTATATTTTTGAAGCAACATGACCAAAGTGCACATCACGTATAGTACAATGGAGTTTTTTGAAGTTTACCCTAATTTTTTTACAAATGTGTATAATTGTTTTCTTTTATTAGAGAAAAAAAAACATGTTATTCATTTGATTTAACAAAAAAAAAACTAGTATTATTTGGATTGAAAGTTGAAATAGAAGATTCATTTAATTATTCTGATATGGAAGCTGATGTATCTATTATTTTGCTATGTTTTCCAAACACTAAATAACATAACAAAAAAATCCCATTTTTCCTTTGTTTCTCTTTGTTTTTGTTGAATTTTCACCAAAAAAATTGTGCTTTTTGTATTTTCAAGTCTTTTGCTCTTATGGATAGCAAGAACATTCTTCTATTTTTATGGTTTTTAGTGGGTTTTATTTGTATGGTAGCAGTCTGATTGGTAGCAATGTCACTTTCAACTTTGATGATATTGAAGCTAATTTTGGTGAGTTTTCTGAGTTTTTTTTTCTCTTGTTGTAATGAATATTCTATTTGGCGGCTGAGAAAATTGAGGAAAGTTAAGCGTAGTTTTAGTGTGATTTTGTGTTAAAGTTAGCTTGGTTAAGGTTAAATGTGATTTTGGTTCTTGGGCAGATGAAGGTATTGAAAATTTTGAACTTAGTTGTGGGCCTTTTGCTTTGGTGGAACTTTATCAATGGGAAACTTATTCAAGTGAAATTGTTTTTATATTAATGTCTGGGGTTTGAATTCTATAGTCACCACTTTGAGAAATTTTTTACCTAATCTCCACCCTTAGACTGAAATTACGTGAGCAATTGGGTAAAGACCAAAAAAACTCATCTAGAAAGAAAAATGAGTAAGTTGGTGGGAGAAAAAGGGAAAATTGAGAGAAACAAAAAAAGGGTTTTGAAATGATGCTGTAAGTAGTGGCGAAACTTGGCCAAAAAGTTTGAAGGGACAAATAACTTGATTACAATAACTAGGGAGAAAGTTCATTAACTACATGATACATAATTTTACAGTTTTAAAATTCAAATTTTACTTTAAAAATATATATTTATATTGTTTAATCAACTCTGCAATAAAAATAAAGATCTATATAATATGCCAAAGGTTTGTCATACATGTGAAGCAATATGCTTTCAAACTAAAGATTGTAGGTAAAGAAATTTAGAGTTGGAGAACTACGTAAACACTTACATATTCTCATAGAGATACAATCACCAGATTTTAAAAATATAATGTAGAAAAAACCATGAAAAGAAAAGAAATGGTTGACTTAAAAATAGAGCGAAGTTATTATAGACTCAGATACATGGTGAACGCAATACGTGGTAACATATCCTCCATTCAAAAGATAATTTAAATATAAATACGTATATATTGTAAAATTCAATGTTAGATATGTTGTCACATATAAATTTATCATAGAACCAAAATCTATATTAATACCACTCTTAAGAATATCCAATTTGGTTAAAAAAATCCAGTAAAAAAATTGGTTGAAAAAGAGAAAGTGACTCATGAAAAAATTAGTGTGTTTGAATTAGTTTATTTTGTGTTCAAAATAACTTATAATCAAAAGCTTCTTCAAAGAACTTTAAAAAAAAAGTGATTATTTTTCCTAAAATAAGTTGAGTTATTAGCTCTTTGACCCAATGATAAACATCTACTTCTTTGTAACAATGACCATTGAATTGTATTTTTGAGGAGCCACGTGTCTTAGAAGAGGAAGCCACACTGCTCCCAGAGCAAAACATGGGTAGGGCCGTGTCAAATGACACAGCCCGAGTTTTCATGATTAGCAGCTCCAACACTCTCACAAAGGGTTACACGAGAGGTGGGGGTGTCATAAGACACGGGTCGTGTTTACGCTTCAAAGAGTTAAAAACTCTCCTTAGGGTTTCTTTTCCCCCCAAAAGCTCCCAAATCACCTACCTCACTCCCTTGCGTAGCCCCTCTCCCCCACTACCACCATTCCCTCCCCTTTCGGTATCCTAAACCACCACCACAATAATACCCACCATCCCCATCCTTTCCCTCTCCCATTCACATTCCTCAATTTCTATCCCAACCCTAAACCACCACCACCCCCTTATGACTCCTCAAATCCTCAATCCCCTACGCATCTCCCATCTCCACCACCCCCTCTACCAATTTCCACCATTAGAACACCATTTAACATGCCTCCAAGGAAGCGCATGAAGATGCAAGCCAAGAAGGAGGTCCCACATCCCCCACCACCACGTGCAACACCTCCTCCATAGGTACCTGTCCATCCTATTGATAGGAAAGAAATGGTTGCCACTAGGTTTTTAGATGTGGACACAATGAGGGTCATTGGTTTGTATGATGAGGTCTTTGCTTTATTGGGTATAATAGGCTCGGTAGAGTTTACAAATTTGCATAGGGCTACCTATGCTGATTTGACTCAAGAATTTATTTCCACTTTTGATTGTAAGATGTATCCTCTAAGTGACAAGTTGAGTGGCCTAGTGAGATTACTTTTAAGCTTTTAGGCACTCTCCATACATTGGACATTCACCAATTTAGTGCTATATTTGGTTTTCCTATAGGGCACAATTGTCTTCCCCATGATTTTAATCCAGAAAATGTTTAGTCTGATTTGACTGTGGCCGCATCTAGTCGTTATGATCCTAAATCATCTAAGGCCTCCAAACCCCGATCCCCTGCCCATAGGTACATTAAAAAATAGTTAGCTAATACCATTTGTGCTAGGGGAGAAAGTCAAGGTACCCTTAGTAGACATGAATTGTTTTTCCTTCATTGTATGGTCATTGGGGAACTCGTGAATAGGGGTTATTGGCTGTGTAACCACCTTAAACATGTCGGGGCCACTAAGGCTGGCCGTATCTTAATTGGTGGCTATATCACTGTTATTACTAAACACTGTGGCATTGATTTGGATTTGCTCATGGAGGAGGGTCCTGTACAGGGTCCTAATATTGTTGATGGGGCCACTCTGGTAGCCATAGGTTTGTGTGTGAATCAAAATGGTGCCTTACTTTTGGTTGGAGCAGATGGTGAGATATTACCCAAGCGAGCTCCAACACCTGAGCCCCAGGAACACGATGTAGCCTCAGCACCCCCAGAGTATGCTCCTCAATTTGCCGCAGAGGTAGGACCAACCTCTACTCGAGCTGCTTCTTATGATGCTATCTTGGATCGTCTTGATCGTCTGGAGTTGGATCATGCCACTAGATTCCAGCAATTAGATGGCCGATTCCAAGCGTTGGAGGACTTCACTACTAGGAGGATGGATAGCATCGACAACAAATTAGATGTTTTGCCTCAGAGATTGTCTTCCCCTCTCCCTCATCTTGATGTATTCATCTTGTTATTTTGGGATTCTGATTTGATTTTGGATGGATATTTTGGCATTGTCTTGGATCCATTGTTTGGACTATAGATGTAGATTAATGATTATGGATTTGATGTCTTCGTGTCTTTAAATATACATTGCTGAATTAATTGCATTTATTTTCTCTGTTGTGTGTATGCTTTGACATTAGGGACAATGTCTGATTTAAGTGTGGGGGGGTAATGCTCTTAATTGCATATCTACTGAATATCTTTCCAATGGGTTTTAAAGTGAGTTGAATGGTGAGTAAAAGATCCATTTTTTTTTAATCTAATTTGATAAGTTTTTAAGCCTGAAGGAGTGGATTTTCTTGATTTCAAATCTATTGAGCATGGTTTTGAAGAATTAAGGGGTTAATTCAAAGTGATGAATTGAAACCAAGTGAGATTTTGGGCCTTGATGTGAATGGCTAACATTAGGTTATCTTAGTTCTTTGTTATGTGATTCCACTCATGATTATGTGTTCTTCAGAACTTAGATTGACTCTCTTTTAAGCTACAAATGATCACTGCATACTTTTGAAATGACAAAGACATTTCTTTCTAATAGTTACTGGCTAAATAACCATCCTTGCATTTTTATCCATTGATTCACCCTCTTTGAGCCTAATTAACTTTTTCTTTCTTTAAAGCTCAATATAAACCTAAAGGCGAAAAACTATTATGCTACCTTACTTTAGGGAGTAGAAAAACTTAATGATTGTGTTAGGAAATGATTTTGAACAAGTGTGGGGGATTTAATAATGTGTTGCAAGGTGTATTATTTTAAAAAAAAAAGAGAGCTCAAAAGTGAAAAAGAAAGAAATGAAGAGAAAAATGATAAGTTGATTGTTGTATGGAGAAATGTGAGAAAAAGATACAAAAAGAAATTTAAAGTTGAAGAATGCTAGGAAATGGTTTTGAACAAGTGTGGGGGATTTAATAATGTGTTGCAAGGTGTATTATTTTTTGAAAAAAGAGCTCAAAAGTGAAAAAGAAAGAAATGAAGAGAAAAAGGATAAGTTGATTGTTGTATGGAGAAATGTGAGAAAAAGATACAAAAAGAAATTTAAAGTTGAAGAATGCTAGGAAATTTTTATTGAAATGATTGAATATTTTCCCCTTTGCTCTTCTATTTCTTATGGTTTAACTTTGTTTATCCTTGATGTATCCTACCTTGACCCTGACCTCATTAAAACCTAAATAAAGACCTTTTGATCTTTGTGTGCATGTAGGCTAGGTGGTAGAGAAGTAGAGGCTTGCCAAGCTTATGGTAGGACATGTTTTCATGATTAGGCTGAGAGTAAACACAAGTCGAAGACACTTGAGTGGAAGAGTATATCAGTGAGGACTTATCCTATTGATTTAACCCTAATATTTGATTAACTTTACTTGTTGATTTGGATTGTTGAGGGAGGAAATTCCTGATTGCTTAGATTCCTTGAAAAGACTAAGAGATGTAGGTCTTTGCTCATTATTCTACATTTTCATTACCTGTTGAGACATATGTGTTTGATTATATATTTTTGCTCAGGAGTGCAAAAGGTTAAGTGTGTGGGCATTGATCTGTCGATTATTTCTATATCTTGAATGCCTTATCTTTGATCTAATTGAACTTCATATATGCTTAATTGTTAACTATTAGCTAAGTTTCTAGATGTGAAGCCTAATCGAAGTCTTATTGTGAAACTTTGCTTAAGTGTATTTATAAGCACTAATAATTGCATTGTGTTTTTCAGAGATCTTTGAGTTTTTTAGTCCATTGGATTCAAACCAAGCTTGTTATCCACTTGAGGAGAGAGTGAAGGAATTAAGCAGATCAATATCAATTCTGGAAGCAAAAAGAGAAGACTATATATGAAGAATCAAGGGTGAAAATGAAGAAATTAAGTGACACGGCCCGTGTCCCCAAACACCAAGGGGGTCGTGTCCTTCTCTGGTATCTCAAGAGGGGTCCAGCTCTGAGTGTGCTTAAAGACATGACCCGTGTCATCAGACACAAGGTAGGCCGTGTTCTTCTCTAACTCCAAATTTTGTGGAATTTATGCTGGCAGACCCAAACACAGGGTGGGTCATGTCATATGACACGGTCCGTGTCTGCGGATCAGAAAATCAGTTTTGAATTTTAATGAAGAGCTAGGTATCCAAAGGTATAAATAAGGCTGTTTAGGATTCTAAAAGGAACATCTCTGGGCTGCAAGCTGCCAAGGAACTGAGAGAAGAAGGTTTGATCGAAGATTAGAGATTCATATTCGAATTATTAGAGATCAACTAACCATGATAATTGGAAACCAGTTTGATTTTCAGTTTTTCTTCTGCAATTGTGTTCTTAATGATGACTTTTTTTAGTTTTTCTTTTGAATTTGAATTCACCATGTGTGGCTAAGTTCTTATTTAGTTAAGGGTAGATGAAACCCTAGTTTTAATTATGTGAATCCTTCATATACCTTTATATTCAATATAATTATGTTTTTATTCATATGTTTCTATTATCAATTCAATAAAAATATTTTTATACTCTTTGCTATCTTCGAAATTAGTAAAGCTAGGATTGTTATGCGCGATTGCGATGGTAGGACTAGTGAAACATATTATCTAAGTAATTTAGTCCTGGTGTGTGATTGGACCTTAGTATGATTGATTTTCTAATTCTTAATGCAATCATTAGGGAGTTATAAGAGCAGTTGCTTTACAACTGATTAACGATTAGGGTTTGATTTGAGCGGTTGCTAAATTAACCAAAATATAAGAAAAACAGAGGATTAATCTCATAATCACATAAGAACATAATTAATTATGTTGATATAAAGGATACATAGGTTAGCATTATCATATAAATCTAATGGTGGATTCCATCTCTTAACCAATATCTCTTAGTTGGTAATTCAAATAGATTTTACTGTTGCTGCTTTAAATTTAATTCATTTTCTTAGTTTTAACGAACAAACCCCTTTTTATTGTTTATTATTTTTAGAGTTTAAATTAGGAATTAATTTATAGTGTCAATAGAATTGGTTCTCTATGGATCGACTCTTACTAACTATAATTAGTTGTAAGGTTTTTATATTTTTGGTGGAACTTAACAATTGTTTTTAATCACAATCCATAGCACACCCGCATACATGACATCCACTGATCCTCGTTGGCAATAAGCTATGAATGAAGAATTTTAGGCTTTAGAAAATAATGGTACTTGGGAAATTGTTGATCTTCCTTCTGATAAGGCTCTTATTGGATGTAAATGAGTTTATAAGATTAAAACTCATATTGATGGGTCTGTTGATCATTATAATTCCTGCTTGGTGGCCAAAGGTTTTACTTAGGAATATAACATTGATTATGAAGAAACTTTTGCTCCAGATGCTCGTCTTACTTCAGTTCGTACTTTTCTTGCTATTGCTGCCACTCGTAAATGGACTCTTAATCAAATGGATGCGAAGAATGTCTTTTTTAATGGTGACTTAGAAGAAGAAGTCTATATGCAACCACCACCAAGTTACTCTTATCCACCTAACAAAATCTGTCTTCTTCGCAAAGTCTTGTATGGTCTTAAACAAGCTCCTCGAGCCTGGTTTGCTAAGTACAATTCTACCATCAATCAGTTTGGATACTCCTCTAGTTCTCATAATTCAACACTCTTCTTCCGTACAACTAATAGTGGCATAGTATTATTGCTTCTTTATGTTGATGACATGATAATTACAAGTGATGATACTTCTGGTATTGTTAATCTTAAAGCATCTTTGAGCTGTAATTTTGAGATAAAAGATCTTGGTCCTCTCAGTTATTTTCTAGGTCTTGAGGTTCTTTCCTCTGTTGATGATATTTATTTTTCCCAAGCTAAATATGCTTCAGATCTTATTTCTCGAGTCGGTCTCTTAAACAGTCGCATCGAGTCTACTCATTTAGAACCTAATGTTAAGTTTATACCTCTGGATGGTACTACACATGATGATCCTACTCTCTATCGATAGTTGGTTGACAGTTTGATTTATCTTATTGTTACTCGTCCAGATATTTCATATATTGTTCATCATCTAGTCAGTCAGTTTATGTCAGCTCCGCGCACTACTCATTAGTTGTTGTTCTAGGTATTATTCGGTATATAAAAGGAACTCTGTTTTATGAGCTTTATTTCTCAGCTAACTCCTCCTTAGTTCTCCAGGCTTATTCTGATGTTGACTGGGTTAGAGAACCTACTGATTGCCGATCCACCACTAGCTACTGTATTTATTTTGGTGATGCACTTATTTCATGATGGAGAAAGAAACAAACTTTAACTGCACATTCCAGTACTGAAGTATAATATCGAGCACTAGTTGACACCACTTCTAAGATACTTTAGTTACATTGACTTCTTGACGACTTGAGTATTTCTCAGTCCTCTTCCACTACTTTTTACTGTGATTATAGGAGTGTTATTCAAATTGCTCAGAATGATATTTTTCATAAGCGCATCAAGCATATTGAAATTGACTGTCACTTTATCTGTCAACACATTCTTCGTGGAGCTCTTCATCTCTTTTCCATTGGCATTCTTGATTAGTCAACTGATCTATTCATCAAAGCTCATCATCTTGGCAGATTTCGCACACTGGTTTCCGAACTCAAGTTGGTTTCTTCTACACCCACTTGAGTTTGAAGGGAGATGTTAGTATGATTAATTATAATTGAAATTATGATTGATCACGATTGATTTTAAGGATGATTATAATTGATTTAATATAAAATTAAATTGATTTAGTACATAGTTATATTTTATTATTTTCTTTTTCTGTATAACAACCTTTTGTATAAATGAAGGTTAGCCGTCCTGTACTTATTTATTCAAAAATATATATAAATTTATCAATATTTGTCTCTCTATTTCTATTTCTAACTTAAATTATTATTTGATTTTCCAATTTTGTTGGTGTTTTTTTAATTTAAATTTGGCTTTATCTTGACTAACCTGATGATTCGAATTGAACCAATCCGTTCTTAATCAGATTGATTTGGTTTGGATTAGCTGAAATATTTTTTGGCAAATTTGAACCAAAGCAATCCTATAAAAATTAATTGGTTTGAATTCTTTTTTCTTCTAAATTAGAACCAACTCGACCTTACCTCGTCTTGGTGGATTTCATTATCCACCCAAACTCTTTGGGTTCACCCACTTCAAGGCTGTTGCAACTAGCCCGGGCCGGTTGAAGCCTAAGTAGAGACATCTTCCATCGCTTTATTATTCTAACTTAAGTTTCACCTAACAAATAGACATCTAAGGATGGCAAAATTATCTGTACCCGCGGGGATCCGCAGGGATTATCTGTGACAGGGCTAGGGATGGGTACCCATTTAATAAATGGAGGCAGATGCGGGGCGGGATTATAGTATCCGCCATGTGCATGCATACTGCAAACCCGTTAAATATATTTTTTATTTAATATATATCATATATTATGATTCTTTTTTTTTTTTACTTTGAGATGAAATGAAAATACGTATATTTTTTTATTTTAAAATAGATTTTTATTGAATGAACCTATAATGATAAAACTTGTTGAAAAAAATATATATTATTTATGTAATAGTTATTTATGTAAACCTGATTATTATAAAATATAATTGAATTTAGTTTGTTATTTATAATATTCTTTTAATTTTATAAAAAATTTAAATTGTTAAACAAAGTTATAATATGTGGTGTTAAAGTTTATTTTACTTATTTTTTTTTTATAATTTTTAATATTTTATTTTAAATTATTAACTATCTGCATATACCTATAGGTATCTTGCCTACCCACAAAGATTATAAATGAACACCCTTGACAAGAACAGGAACAGAAACGGGAGAAGCACTACCCGCTCCCACGCCACCCAACCCACCCCATTGTCATCCTATAGACAACTTCGATTCTACCACTTTATTACCCTCACTAGGGTTCACCTACAAATTTTAACAAAGACGTGCGGGGATATATTTTAACTTAGATATATCAAAAAATTTAAAATTAGTTTAAACTGAGATAAATTACATAAATAATTTTTTAAAGTTGCCAAGTAACAATTTAATACCGTATAAGAAAAGGTAAACCGAGTCCCATTATTTTTTTTCTCTGGTTTCCGTACTAGTCCTCATTGAAGAAGAAATGGAAAATGAGATCTTAGAAATGGAAAAGAAGAAAAGAAAGTAGTGTACTTTTACCGTATGAATATGATAGACGAAGTGATCAACCTTATTAATGAAAGCAATTCCATTTAGCTTTTCTTTACTAAAGTTTTTTTTTTTCCTAAGAATATTTACAAAAGTTAAAAGTGCTTTTATCAGCATGACAGTGCCTTTTTTTTAATTTAAAAAAAATACATTTATGTGATTGTTATAAATCAATTGACATATTTTGTAAAAAAGAAAAAAGGTATTTAGAGCTTGTGATAATGACAAAAGCAAAAGCCCAAACTGTAATGATATGGACAATGCTACGATCACTGACAAATGTATTAACTTACATCTTCATGATTTTTACTATTTAATTACAGGTAGTCTTATTTTGTTTTTTATTAAATATTTCATATGTGAGTAAATGTGTGTACACCTAATTTGCTAGGAGCATTTTCCCAATAATATTACCAAAGTGTACACAAAAGTGAAATTAAAAAATTATATATTGTTCAATGTCTGTGCCTCTCTGGATTATTTTAGCGGTTGTTTACTTGTTGCCATTTGAATTCCAAATTAAGATGGCAAAAGTCCCCAACAATTTTTGTTTTGTTGCTAACAAGGTTTTAAATTTCGGATCGCATCACGTGATGCGCTCAAGATAAAACGATCGCGGCGGCGGCTGCGATTGCGACTGCATTTGGCCGCATTTGGTCCCATCAGCCGCGACGCGATCACGACCGAGATTTAAAACCTTAGTTGTTAATAAAGGTTAGATAGAAAAACCTAATTTTTCAGACCAAGTCGCATTTAAGAGAAACTCTCTCAAAATGATGGTTTTAGCAGGATTCTAAGAAGTCCCTTACAATTTAGTTCCCTGTATTACAATTCAAAATGTGACAAGAGTAACTTAAAAAGCATAAACCTAAACTACATGTGTTCTCAAACGAAGTAAATAATTTGTTTGAGAAGGATTCAATGAGTGAGTGAAACACAAAGATGTTAATTAAGAACCAGTTCAATCAACTATATATGACTGGAGTAATCAAAGGTTTATTTGAGATGAAGGCCTCCAAATTGCGTCCCACAAGTTGTAAGACACCCATGTAAGACTCTGAAGTTGTGGCAGCAGCATGTGATTAATATGAATGACTTATGATGGGCTAAGTTAGTTATTAACCAAGTTCTAAAGAAGCCTCTTTAGTAGAGATGTTCATCATAAGTTGATAGGACCACATTATCCAACGCAAAGAACTCTTTAGGAACATGAGGCTCATTCTCAAACACATCCAAACCAGCACCTCCAAACCTCCCCTTCCGTCAAACACCTCAACAAGTCCTTTTCATCTATGAGAGTCCCTCTTCCAACATTCAATATAACTCCTCCTTTTCCCAGTGCCAATATGACTTTTCCTAGTTTGGTCATTTAGCACACAACAGAGAACAAGCACATCACCGTTAGTTGCAAGCTCAACAACACTTGAATAGAAAGGGTATGAAACAAGTGGATTTATGTTCCTAGAGTGGTATAATATTGTGCAACCGAATGCCTCAAGCCTATGGGCGACTTCCAATCCAATTTTTTCCAAACCAATAATTCCAGCCTTCTTGTCTCCAAGCTGAAACATCATTTATATGCGTACATATTATTAAAGCTTTAAAGTAAAGTAGATACAGATAGAATGTGTATAACGATTAAGATCTACACATTTGTGTTGGTAGTAATGATGTATTATAAAAAATTATGTCAAGTGTCACCTGTTTAACTTAATTTTTTTTTTAACAATTAATCTTTCAGTATGCAGAAATTATATTGGGTCTCAACTAATTTAAAGTAGAGTGTGTCTAATAAAGGTGTAAAATTTTTTTATTATTTAATTTTTTTCATTCACAAAATTCAAACTCAAAATTATACTTAAAAAAAATAAATATCAAACCATTTGAATCAATCAATCACTTACTCGGTTCAACTTAATTTTCAAACCATATCGTGTTCCATTAAATATTTATAGTTAATTCTGTTCCTTGAGTTGTCAATTAACTTCAAACGTCTCATCAATTTTGCGCAAAGTTGATTGGAATTGTGTTCTGATGGATTGTATTTAAACCTTGTCAGAAAAAAAAAAAAAATTTGATGCTCATTGTCATGCACTAACACCTCACGTCTACGAAAGGTGTAGATTCTATAAATGTGAAAAAAATAAAGTGAAGGCAATCATATATAATCGCATGATAAGAAAAAATTATATATATGTGAACTGATTAATGTACATGTATGTAGCATTATTTCTTAAAGAGTAACCCAAGTTTTTTTTTCGAAATTGTTTGATGTCAAAGATTGAAATTTGAATTTCACTCACGAAGTTTTGCTTAAACTAACCTATATTCTTCCTCATATACTAACTCTTACACCTCTCATTACACAAAAACGAAAACTAGTTTTTGCTCTTGAAATGAATTTGTGCTAGCCTAATCTTTATAACACTTTAATCTCATAAAATATTATACGTAAAGAATTTTATAGATAAGTTAAATTATTAGTCTAGTATCATATTAAACAAATCTTATACAAGAATTTCTTTATAAATGAAAAAAAGAAAAGAAGTTTTAAATCACAAATCTTAGAACCAAGTGGAAAATGCCATGAAGCAGGCTGAACACGAGGCTGAGCGATGGGAGTAATCAGATGATATCGGCGGTGACAGGGTGTCTGCTGAAGCAGATTACGGAGGTAATGGACGAACGGTCATGATGTTGGGTGACCATGAATTGGTGTAGAGGGAGAGAGGAGAGGTTTAGGAAATGGAACTTGTGAGAGTAGTGGTGTTGGATCTCGAAGGAGAATTTAGGAGGGACATGAAGAAGAATTTTTGGGAGATGATCATGGGATTGTTCTGTGAACACCTAATTTTGTCTGGAGTTTTTATTTAAATTATAAAAAAAGAAAGAAAAAAAATCCAATTTTTACCCATTGGCCCATTATCTAACCTATTGACTTAGTATCCAGCCTATAACCCATTATCCTACCCATTAACCCATTATCCAACCCAGTTGGCCCATCAACTCATAACTTGACCCATTAACTCATTGACCCATTCTACTACAACTCAAACTCATCATAAACAAACTTATCCTAACCAAATCCCATCAGTTATCCTAAATATACTCATCCTAAATAAATTCCAACACTCATCCTAAATCAATCCTAATCACACTTTAACTCAAACACCTTAACTTAACCTAATCCCCTCCTATAAATCCCATAACCCATACACGTAAAAACACTTGGACCTTTCACTTGGAGCCTAAGCACTCTCAGCTTTAACACAAATAATACTAAAACCATATTTTGCTTCATCAAGTTAGCCTTCCATGCAGCAAATTTCCTGACCATCTTCAACTTCTTTATCTCACTCCTAAGCTTTCACCATATCCATTCTTCATCTTCATCCTTTTCAACAAAACACCTCACCACAAATCCTTCACTCTCATCATCCTAACTCGAGTCAACTCACCATCAAAACCATCCAACACCCACGATCTTCCTCACCCTTAACCAACCACCAAAACAGCCACAACCACCATCCTTCGACCCCTTTCTTACCCACTGTGGACCACCATCACCAACGCCACACGAAGCCCCCAACCGCGGACCACCGTCATCGACGCCGCTGAACCCAGATCCAGTGCTAAACCCAGATCCATTCTGTCACAGCCCCGTCTGCCATCCAGTCGCCATCCACTAGAGTCGCGAGCTCCGCCAAACCCATCCGTGCCGACTCGCACAGTGCCGTGACGCAGAACCATCGTTCAGATCCAGCCCGTCGACCCACACGAATTGAGCCGCAACCCGCGCCTCGTCCCGCTCCATACGCAGATCCAACCGCCCAGCCGTCGAACGAGCCGCAGCACCGTGTCTCGAAACCACACCGCTCCGTCGCACTCTGTCGCCGCCGCTCCTCTGGTTTCATCCCCATTTTCTTGCGAAATATCCAAAAAAGAAGAAGAGGAAACAAATTTCCCTTTTTTTTCATTTCTTTGTTTGTAAGCCATTTTTATTCTGTTTTTTTTTTATCTAAAGATAGGCCCAAAGAAATGAGTTATTGGGCCAAAAAAAAATTAAAAACGAGAAAAGGGTAAAAAATGATAAAAAGTAAAAATAAAAATGATTTGAATTTTTTTTAAAAAAAAGAATAAAAAAGATTAACTGAGTTGTGACAGTTTGTTAATCCTATAATTTTTGTAATCATCTGAGTTGTGACAACTTGATGATTCAAAAATTTACTTCAAGAAAAAAACAAAAATCAAATGAATTTTTACATCAAATAATTGAAATATTTTGTTAATAGGGTAAAAATAGGATTAACTGAGTTGTGACAGCTTGTTGATCCTATAACTTTTGTAATCATCTGAGTTGTGACAACTTGATGATTCAAATATTTTCAAAATTAAAAACAATTAACCTATAATTAAAAAAAGTAAAAAAAATTATAAAATAATTAAATGTTTTTTTAAAGAAAATAAAATGAGGTTAACTGAGTTGTGACAACTTGTTAATCCTATAACTTTTATAATCATCTGAGTTGCAATAGCTTAATGATTCTTTTTTAATTAAAAATAACCAACACATAATTATTTTTTAAGAACTACATGATTTTGAATTCCTCATTGCACTTGAGGATACGTAGGAGCAGAATCTCTATTCTGTCAAGCCAAATTTTAAATTTTCACAAATTATTTATTTTTTAGTTTTTTTAATAAAATGGGTAAAACAAATATATTATGAAATTATTAAGTTTTGCATAACTAATTTAGGGTAACCGTTTTAAAATGGATGTATTAGGGGTGCTGTGGGGTTAAGTCTCCACCCTTTTTTATGCATAACCGACTCTCGAATCCAATTTGATTTCAAAGACCATAACCTAAAAAGGTTTTCCAATTTTTTCTAAAATAAAATTGGTGGCGACTCCTAACAATTTATTCTGTTCGCCGCTCTCGTCGCGATCACGGTCTTGACAGATGGCGACTCCACTGGGACACTTGAGAGTCAAGCCCATATAAGTTAGTTGTGCAAAATTTTGTAATCTTTGTATATTTGTTTTACTTTTCTTGGTTTGTTTCTCATTTTTTTTAAATTGTTTTTTTATTATTTTGTTAATTATTTTGTTATTTAAACCTTAGGATAGAGAATTTCTTTAGGATTTTTTTTTGTTTTGTTTTATTTTTTTTCGTTATATTGCTTGTATGCTCCCTACACCGACCGCATTTACACGTTTATCACACACATTCGAGTGGGGCCCTATACCCGGGTCTGAGTGAAGCCTAAGTTAGGTAGAGGTTGCGTAATGGTAGCTATTTTGGATATACATCCTGTTTAGTTATCGTGAAAACCTCATCTAGAGTATGTCTTTTTCATCAATGTCCCACACCTAGTGGTTTACCCACTGTTTATGGTCAACATTCTGAAATAGGACTTACCTCTAGCGACCTTTAGAATAATAGAGTCACTGAATGAAAGTTCTCACGAATCAGTAAGACCCATAGATCCTTAGGATGGAATCCCTCAATTTAAGGCAATCCTTTAAGACACGAAGGGAGCATACTTTTTCTTTATCTAGTTATCTCTCATTTTTTTTCTTAAAAAAAAATAGCATCTTACATTTTTAGGACATTCCTAGCATTCTTAAAAATTAAAAAAAAATCATGCATTTTCATGGCATTTCTAGTATTCTAAAAAAAATCATTCATTTTCATAGCATACCTAGCATTTAAAAAAAAGGAAAAAAAGAAAAAATGTTTTCATTCAATGCATTTCATCTTATGCATCTCATTAATTTCATTCATTTCATCACATTCTTTGTGTGATGTTATCGTATTCAGAAACCATTGCGTGACTAAGGAAAGAAGATACCAATCAAACCTGAGTTCACAACACAAGGGCTCGAATTGCAGCTGAAAACAAAGAAAGGAATCTAAGTATGAAAGTAGATGAAATGAAAGGAAGGATGAATGAGATGACAAAGTCTCAGAGAAGAATAGAAGAAATGTTATTAGCCATGAGGAAGACCCTCACCTTGATGGAGGCAGCTAGAGGTACAGGAGTAACTGATGCTCATTTGCACCCACCAAATATCACTTCTATAAGGATGAACCCAAGGGTCACAACTAAGATACCTGTTATGGGGGAACCTCAAATGCTGCATCATTAGTACTTCCTATCGGAGAAGGGTATCATTCCTTGGAAGGAACTCGAAATGGGGTTCATGGCAATGTTGAGTATGCATGGGAACCATCGCATATGTCAATCCCGATGCCAACAGGATTTCCTGCTTGGACTGGTCATGCGGCCATCCAAAATGACAAGATGAGAGAAGAATAGATAGAAAAGATGGAAAAATAAATTAAAGCGATCAAGGGTCCTAGCACCTACGGTCCCCTTGGGATAGAAGAATTGTGCCCTACTGCTAACATCCTCATCCCCAAGGATTTTAAAATTCCAGAATTTTTCAAATATGATGGAAGCACCAATCCTTTCTTCCACTTGAAAACATACATCACCAAAATGTCAATTTGGTCAAAGGATTAGAAGTTTCTCGTTAGCATCTTTCATGAAAGTTTGATTGTGCCTGCTTTGGAATGGTGTATCCAGCAAGACCTTTCCAGAATCTCTTCTTGGGATGATTGGGAAAACTTGTTTATGGGACAATATCGGTTCAACCTGGAAACAACCCCAACCAGAGAGCAATTGGGAACATTGCAGAAGAAAAATAAAGAAACGTTCAAGCAATATGCCCAGAGGTGGAGAACTCTCGCAGCACAAGTGCAACCGTCGTTGATTCTGACAGAAATGTGCTCATACTTCTTGGGGACCTTGGGAGCTCCCTATATTGGGACAATGGCGGGCGGTGCGTATCGAGACTTTGTTGATATAATGGCTGCCGGAGAGAGGATTGAAATTCTGGTAAAGGCTGAAAAATTGCCAACTAGTAATAATGAAGATGGTTTCAAGAAGGGGTTTCCTCTTAAGAAAAGAGAGCTAGAGGTGAGTTACGTGCAAAGCCAACAACTTTCACAAGCCTACTACCCACCATCGTACCCTACCTACCGAGCCCCTCCCATGAATACACCTCAAATCCCATAACTCCAAATTAATAATGTGCCCATACCTCAATCATATCGCCCAATCTATACCCAATACCCACCTCCACATTCACAAAACTTCCCAAATCACCCACAGTCTCGACCAAACTTTCAAAATTAAGGTCGTTTTTGTTCCCAAAACCTACCCCATTTCCCAAAACTATCCATTTCAAATGCAGAGTTATTCCAAAGATTGTTTGATGTTTACCACATCTCAGGAAATCCCATACATCCCCTACAACCACCGTTTCCAGCATAGTACAACTCGAATTTAACTTGCAAATACCATATGGATATGCCGGGGCACTCAATTGAAGATTGTGAATCTTTCAAGACGGCAGTAAAGAAGTTGATTGCTTGTGGAAAGCTGGATATTCAAGAGGAGGCTAGACCTAGTATTGAAGTAAATGTTGTGCCAGTAACTTGAAATCTCTTAACAACTTGGAGAATGGAGGTTGTTAATTGAAGTGGTTGCCATAAAATAGTTTGTGATCTTGGACTAATGTTAACTTTCTTGAAACATTAATGTAATGAATTTGCATGGGTGCCTTGTTTCCTTTCATTTTTATCACTTTGTCTTTCATGATATTTATTCCTTTAAAGCGTCTTCCTTAGTAATTCTCAGTTTGGTAGATGTCAATATGGTCCATGTGTGTAAGTGTCTTTGCAAAACAAAAAGAAAAAAAAAAGAAAAAAGAAAAAAATCAAAAAGAAAAAATGAGCTTATAAGTAATCACTTGGCGTACACTATTTTTTTGTCTCAAAATTAAAGTTTTGAAAATTAACAATCATGATTTAAAAATGAAGACTGACTATTTTTCTCTATCGTTTACAAAGTTTCATCATCTTTATCCCTTGTTACCCTTTTTGAGCTTGAAAATTTCTTCAATAAACCCTGGACAAGGATCACCCTTACACTAAGGGATAACACAAAACAAAAGTTGATTGTCATGGTGATTATCTTGAACCATAATGGAAAAGGAAGAAAAGGTGAAAGGGGCATGAAGCAAAAAAAAAAAAGGAAAGAAAGAAAATGAAATGAAATGAGGAAGAAATGGAGAACAATAAGATGAAAGTGTGGTTCAAAGTGCAAAAGCAGTTGACAAAGTTTACTTTTGAACAAGGATCCTTAGTCTCATTCAACCTTTAAACACTTGTTTGAGCCTTATATCTTTTTTTTCATAACCCCTAACCTTAGCCACGTTACAAGCCTCAAAAAGTCCATTCTGATCAATGAAGGGTTGTTGTCATTTTCGTTAACTTTAATTTTGAGACAAAGGTTAAGCTCATCCAAGTATCTAGTTCATTGTTTTTTAAAAAAAAAAGTTACACTAGGGCGAGTTCCTGTCCTATTCAACTTGACTCCAAACTAGGACAATTTTTCTTTCCCTAGTTCAATTTAATTTACACTGGGGCAAATCTTTTGGTCACTAGGACGAGTTCCTACCCAATTAATTTATGTCCTAGACTGGAGCAAATTTTTCTTTGGTTCAATTTGGCCTTACACTAGGACAAGTTTGTACCCCGTTCGACTCGGCTCTAAACTGGAGCAATAGTTCAATTTGTCTTAGGCAAATTTTTAAGTCACTAGGATAAGTCTTGATCCTACTCAATTCAGTCCTAGACTGGGGTAACTTTTTTCTTAGGTCCAATTTAGCTTCATCAACTCAATTCATATCGGGTCAATACCCCTTTGGATCTCATATCATCGTTTGTGTCTTTTTTTATATATACTCTTTTGTGTAGTCAAACTTCCAAGACCAATCTAGAAGTTGTTGACTCAGTAAATTCCTTTTCTGTCATACTTTTGAATTCATATCTGTTTGTTACGTAATGTTTTAGGTAAGATGAACATGAGTACAACAATGACAATCTCCTGATGAACAATTCAGATCGAAAAAAACTTAGAAGATCTAATTAAATGGGAAAATGATATACCAAGGGATAATCCAGAAATAAGAGTTATCCGAGCAAAAAAAGAGAAAAGTGCCCATTAGGTTTAGGGCAAATAAATTGGAATTGCTTAAACTATGATAATTTTATTTGCGTTCGATTGGCTACACAGGGGCAACTTGGTTCGTATTTAATTAGCCACACTGGGGCAAAACTTCTGAGAATATATATTGAAGGAAGTAGAAACAAAGACAGTGATTAAGTCATCAGGCCGTTGTAGGAAATCAATGATCAATGAACAAATATTGGGACAAAAATTTTCTCGCAAAGACTTAGTAGCTCCAAGCAAGGGTTCACACAAGGGATGATCATCTCACTTCTCAAAAGGAGAAATAAGAAAAAAATAATAAGAAATGAAGAAGAAAAAAAAGAAAGGAAAAGAGTAAGTCAAGAGGATTCAAAGTTAACCAAAAGGTCTGATGGAGAAAAGCATATGAACAAGTGTTTGATTGATCAAAGCTTTCTAGAGTCGCCGCTGGTTTGAATGATAAAAGAGAGAGAGAGAGAGAGAGAAAGAGAGAAGAAACAAAGATCTTAAGTTCATAGTTTCATGTCATGTTGAACGCATCACCTCCATGCATTTTATCTTCTGAGCGCATCAGCTCCTATCATTTATTTTTGAGCGCACTGGCTCCTGTCATTTACTTTTTGAGCGCATCGGTTCCATGCATTTTAATTTTTGAGCGCATCTGCTCCATTCATTTTAAATTTTGTCATTTATTTTTCAACGCATCGTCTCCTGTCATTTACTTTTGAGCGCATCGGCTCCTGTCATTTACTTTTTGAGCGCATCGGCTCCTGTCATTTACTTTTTGAGTGCATCGGCTCCTGTTATTTACTTTTGAGCGCATCGACTCTTCGTATTTTTATTCTCGTATTGTTTTTCCTAGACAAAATTTGAGTCCATGTCTTTACTCGTTCCTTACCATGATAAAATGAAAAGCTATGGTTATTCTTTTATCTAGTAAGAAACAAGTAAAGAGGGGCAACTGTGAACACTCAATTTTGTCTGGGGCTTTTATTTAAATTAAAAAAAGAAGGAAAAAAAAAGGACCCAACTTTCACCCGTTGGCCCATTATCCAACCTATTGACTCAGTATCCAACCCATAACTCATTATCCTACCCATTAACCCATTATTCAACCCAATTGGCCCATCAACCTATAACCTGACTCATTAACCCATTGACTCATTCTACTACAACTCAAACCCATCATAAACAAACTTATCCTAACCAAATCTCATCGGTTATCCTAAACATACTCAGCCTAAACAAATCCCAACACTCATCTTAAAACAATCCTAATCACACTTTAAGTCAAACACCTTAACCTAATCCCCTCCTATAAATCCCATAACCCATACACAGAAAAGCACTTGGACCTTTCACTTGGATCCTAAGCACTCTCAACTTAACACAAATAATACTAAAAACCATATTTTGCTTCATCACGTTGGCCTTCCATGCAGCAAATTTCCTGACCATCTTCACCTTCTTTATCCCACTCCCAAGCTTTCACCATAACCATTCTTCATCTTCATCCTTTTCAACAAAACACCTCACCACAAATCCTTCACTCTCATTACTCTAACTGAGTCAACTCACCATTAAAACCATCCAACACCCACCATCTCCCTCACCCTTAACCAACCACCAAAACAGCCACAACCACCATCCTTCCACCCCTTTCTTACCCACCGCGGACCACCATCACCAACGCTGCACGAAGCCCCCAACTGCGGACCACCATCACCAACACCGCACGAAGCCCCCAACCGCGAACAACCGTCACTGACGCCGCTGAACCCAGATCCAGTGCTAAACCAAGATCCATTTCGTCACAGTCTCGTCGACCGTCCAGTAGCCATCGACTCGAGCCGCGAGCTCCGCCAAACCCGTCTGTGCCGACTCGTGCATCGCCATGATGCAGAACCATCGTTCGGACGCAGCCTGTCGACCCGCACGAACCGAGCCGCAACCTGCGCCTCGTCTCGCTCCATACGCAGATCCAACTGCCCAGCTGTCGAATGAGCCGCAACACCGCGTCTAGAAACTGCACCGCTCCGTCACACTCTGCCACCACCACTCCTCTGGTTTCATCCTCCTTTTCCTGCGAAATATCCAAAGAAGAAGAAGAGGAAACATATTTCCCCTTTTTTTCGTTTCTTTGTTTGTAAGCCATTTTTTTGTTTTGTTTTGTATTCTGTTGTTTTTTTTATATAAAGATAGGCCCAAAGAAATGAGTTATTGGGCCAAAAAAAAATCTAAAAACGAAAAAAGGGTGAAAAATGATAAAAGGTAAAAATAAAAATGATTTGAAATTTTTTTAAAAAATAATTAACTGAGTTGTGATAACTTGTTTAATTTTTGTAATCATCTGAGTTGTGACAACTTGATGATTCAAAAATTTACTTCAAGAAAAAAACAAAAATCAAATGAATTTTTAAATCAAATAATTGAAATATTTTGTTAATAGGGTAAAAATAGGATTAACTGAATTGTGACAGCTTGTTGATTATATAATTTTTGTAATCATCTAAGTTATGACAACTTGATGATTCAAATGTTTTCAAAATTAAAAACAATTAACCTATAATTAAAAAAAGCAAAAAAATTATAAAATAATTAAATGTTTTTTTAAAGAAAATAAAATGGGGTTAACTTAGTTGTGACAACATGTTAATCCTATAACTTTTATAATCATCTGAGTTGCGACAGTTTGATGATTCTTTTTTTTAATTAAAAAATAACCAACACATAATTATTTTTTAAAGAATTACATGACTTTAAATTCTTCATTGCACTTGAGGATACGTAGGACAGGATCTCTATTCTGTCAAGCCAAATTTTAAATTTTCACAAATTATTTATTTTTTAATTTTTTTAATAAAATGGGTAAAACAAATATATTATGAAATTATTAAGTTTTGTATAACTAATTTAGGGTAACCGTTTTAAAACGGATGTATTAGGAGTGCTGTGGGGTTAAGTCTCCACCCTTCCTTATGCATAACCGACTCCCGAATCCAATTTGGTTTC
Organism: Ormosia emarginata; assembly: GCA_029884605.1. Lineage (NCBI taxonomy): Eukaryota > Viridiplantae > Streptophyta > Magnoliopsida > Fabales > Fabaceae > Ormosia > Ormosia emarginata. The sequence continues at coordinate 6,452,757 of JAQQTP010000068.1, forward strand.
AAAGACTATTTCCTAAAAAAGTTTTCTAATTTTTCTTAACTTAAATAAAATTGGTGACGACTCCTAACAATTTATTCTGCTCGTCATTCCCGCTGCAATCACGGTCACGACATGTTCAATATTAGTGCAGTGATTTTGGTCTGCCATTGATGGTGAGGGAGTGGCTGAGCAGGGACGTACCCACGTTGATAGGTTTGGGGGCACATGTCCCCGTTAAAAAAAAATTATTACTATATATGTAATATATCATTTTTATTTCCCACAAAATTTAAGAAAGTTTTACTTAAATACAAAGTTAATTAGATAAATTTTAATTTTAATAAATTATTGTCAATTAATCTCTTTCAAACTTTGCCCAAATTCATTTACATAGTGTTAAATTATTAATTAGTTCTTTACTTGTATAGAGTCATATTTAAGTGCATAACTATTAACTAATTTTAGATAATTTACATATAATTTTTTTAAATAAATTAGTATTTATATACATTAAAATAAAAAATAATAATCACATTAATATTACATAAAAAATATAACAAATATCATAATTTTTAAATAAAAATTATTCATCTAATTGAATAGAGATATTTATCTCCACTAATAAAAATTTATAGATCGGTCATTGTGGCTGGGAAGATGAAGTGAGAGATGAATTCCAAGGACGGGGATACGAGTGCACTGCTCAAAAGTCAAGCTTTTTGGCATATTGTCATCTTGTGGTGGTGGGTCACTTTACGTCAATAACTAGTATGGCAATGATACTTATTATGAATTTATAAGGTTGTTTTAATATGACCCATCTCGTCAAAGGTAAAGTGATGAATTTTTTATTTTATCTATGATAATAAGTTTATAATATTTATAGTTAAAGATAAATTATATATTATGTTTAAACTCTTATACTTTATGTATTTTTATATTGTAAGAAAGAGAAAATTCTTCATTATTCTTAAACTCTTTAACTATTGATATTTCCACAGCAATAGTTTTCAATCTTTTAACTGAGTTGATATATAAGTTTCAAGAGACTTAATGTTTAGTCGATATTTTTAACTTTCATCTCTTCCGTGACATAAGAGAAATTATCTAATTTTAACTTTTCATCAATTATTTTCTATATTCAATCATAACAAACAAATCAGAACAATAAACACATCACTTTACTATAGATTTAACTCTCTCTCCTATGTGAAGATCCAAAGCATAAGACAATAATTTTTTAATTTCTTTCACAAGTCAGAATGAATCAAATGAACATAAATCAGAATTAGTAATAGATTACATTATTGAAACTAACCAAGTTACATATACAAATCTCTAAAATCTCCTAGAAACATTTTGAAAACTCAGGTCATAAATCAACATCTAAAGCCAGAAAAATGAATCAAAATCGTTCCTTTTGAATAAATCTAGAACAACAATTCCTCCATTAGTAGAGCTTGATTCCTTGCACGAGTGTTGTCGAGAAGAACCTCTTAGCTGTCGTAGCAATTGCCACACTGGCGTCATCACTGTCTTCTCCTGGTAGGAATCAACCTCCGACTTCGACGGAACCGTTGGGAGCAGCCATTACATTGGCCACGCCCCCACTCGTCTCTGCCCCCAAATCCGTGAAATATAACCACCGTAGCTGCGAGATCTGGCGGAGACGACCCACTAAGTCGCGTCTCAGTCGTAGCCGCTTGCACTTGCAGATCCGCGACCACCTCGCCACACCGCACCACGAGCTCGTCGTAGACCACTGCGAGCAGCACCACCTTCGTTATCCTTACGCGCGTATGCCTAAGCCGTAGCAGCAAACCCATATACACACCTAGCTGTGCGCATCACCTTTGCTCCACCACATTGTCCAAGCCAAACTGATCCAAGTTGCAAGCCAGAGCTCCACCTGACCTCGCCGCGCTGCTAAGCTGAACCCTAAAGGAAGGGTATATGGTAGTGGACCTAGTGGTAACAGAGGAAGATGTGTTCTTCGTCTTCTTTTTCTTTTTTCTTTTTTTGTGGTTAGTCTAGCTTGTTTATTGAAAAAAATTTGGCATAAAAAATTACATTTATATCAAGGGGTCATTTAGAAATATTTCACTTTTCATTTTAACTTGATTAACAAGTAACCAATAATAATATATAGCCATTCATTTAATTTTCAATACATCTAAAGGCTTAGACAACAAGGTCCAGAGATGATCCTTAAATAACATGATCCATATTAAAAGGACCCGAATTTATAGCATAGATGTGTAACCCGACATCCAGTTATAAAGCTTAGTCATTTGGCTAGTAGTCTATTAATGGTTAAGTAGTTAAATTACAAAATTTAATATAAAAAGAAAATTTTAAAATAAAATATTATATGAAAGATATTTCATATAATAAAAATATTATATAAAAAATTATATGAAAAATATTTTATAACAAAAAAGTATTATATGATATATTTAAACTAGTAGTGATAATAATATAACATTATGTTAAAAATCAAATGAGTTGGATAATAATTAAATTAAAAAATTGATAACATAACTTGATAGGAATGTGTGGTTTAATGACATAATATATTTTATCACAAAAATTATTCATATTCTAAGGTCAAATCTCACAAATAACATTTTTGAAGTTTTATTTAAAAACAAAATTAGGTTAGACCGGCCTAGATGAGTTATCTGAGTTATTTAGGTTTAACCGAGTCGATGAGACAATTCGTTTTAAATATGAACTTGATTAACTTAGAGGCCGAGTCATGGGTTACAACTATCACTACTAGAAATTTGAGTTTTAGAGACCGATTTAGAGACCGATTTATTTCGGTCTCTATAGAGACCGAAATAGAGACTGATTAAGAAAAAAAATTGAATTTGTTACATAAATAAAATCGGTCTCTAATTCGGTCTCTAAATTTGGGTTTTAGAGACCGATTTATTTCGGTCTCTATAGAGACCAAATTAGAGACTGATTAAGAAAAAAAAATTGAATTTGCTACCGAAATAATATCGGTCTCTAATTCGGTCTCTAAATTTGGGTTTTAGAGACCGATTTAGCGACCGATTTATTTCGGTCCCTATAAAGACTGAATTAGAGACCGAAATTATACTATCAACCACCATTCCATCTTCCATATCATAATCTCAGCAACCACCATTCCATCTTGAACCAGATCCGCCCCACCTCAACCACCGTCGTCGCGCCTCTGGTACAGATCCAGCTATTCTGTGCCCAACCACGACACGGCCGCGACACGGCAAGCTAGGGATAGGAGAAAAACGCACCATTTAAGGTAAAAAAAAATCACCTTATTTAAGTTATTTCAGTATCAATTATCAACCCTAGGTTAGAAACCTAAATCACCTAAATAAAAAATGCTCTCTCCCATTTGTTCTTCAAAAATTCGATATGGGTTCTTGCTTGAGTTGCGGAACTCACCTCTGTTGTGTTATTTGACGGTTGAGCAACTCATTGAGTGACCTATTGTCTTTATTTTTGTATTGGTCTTCTTGAGTAGAAGTTACATCCAAATTGGAAGTCACACCTAGCTATTTGCTACCTAGTTGAGCAACCCATTAAGCAACCCAATGTCCCTGTTCTAGTAGCGAGTCACACCGTTGGAAATCACTTGGAAATTTGTGATTGGAGCTATAGATATAATTGTATAAATATAATAATGAAAATACCATTTTTTTTTCATTTGTGTTATGCGGTTTTGTTTATTGAAATATATGAATGTCCATGATTTAATTCTAACAAAGATGGGATGTGGTTCTTTAAGTTGCTCTTGTTTTCCTGCACCCTTTATTTGATAATTATATAGGGAGATACAATGAGAAGCTTTTCTGTTTTACACCCTTGTGTCTTTTTTTCTTTGTTTTTTTGGGTGAACTTCCACCCTTGTATTTGAAAAAGGGAAAATGTTATTATAATTAGAATTTTGAATATACTTTGTCGTAGCTGCAGTGTTACTAACTTCCTAATTACTATATTATTATTGGACCTCAATGAACTTTTTATTTGAAATTGACATATAAATCCTAGCATTTATGCATTGAGTTCTTGTTGAAATAATATGAATTATTGCATTCATATATTGGGGATATTTCTTTTGTCAATTTCTAATTTCTTTACAAATGACATGCATTCATGAGTAATCTTTAGAGTGGGATACAATTTTTTATGCTAAATGTTCTAAATAACTCAAGTTCATGATGTTTCTTAGAGAATAAGATTTTGTGGTGTTGAGCCTTTACACAAACCTAAATCTGTTGGTATTTATCATCAAGCATTAACGCGTTCATAGATAAGGATCGAGAGCTAGCTACGTGATAAAGGGACTATTAAAGTAATGGCCAATAACAAATAGCCAAAAGGAGCTTATGTTCATAAGTGAGTTGGAAGAGATTTTGGAAATGACTAGCATGGCTGAATTTGAGAAGATTATAGTCCCACATTTTGACGGATAGGTTCTTTGCCTTAATAGTTCTCATTACAGGTAGTTTCGCTAAGTTGGTTCTCTTTTTAGTCTCTTTTTTAATTAAAGAATCTACTTTTATGTCGATTCTAAATCTCATCCTTTTACACCAGCATCTTTTCTTCCACCTGATTAAGAGAATATACATTTAAGTTCTAAAGAATTGGAAGTTGGTTATTTAATCATGACTTTCAATTAATGCCAAGTCCCGTTATTCTGCCACTATGTTTTTTTTGGGTTTACTAAAGAGATTGAATGGTTTTCTAATGTAATTGATTGTAGTATCTTTCTTTCTCAAACCTGAGCTTGAGCTTGTAAACTCAAATGAATCTGTAGTAGAGTTCTTCAAATGTCTAAGCATTTCAAGTTGACATTGATGTGGTCACTAAAGATCATGTCATGCAGTTTGTATTTACTTATATGGTTATAATGCTAATGCCTCTATAAACGAATCAGCTTATATTCATGTCTTTTTTTAGGTGGCTGAACGATCTCATTTACTGTGGAACAATGAGCACTTTCTTAATCTTATCACGCAAAAATAAAAAATAAAAAATTCTTTGTTACAGATGAAAGGTTGTGTGGCATATGATCTGTTTTATAGTAATATATTATATAGCTTGATGTATTAGCTAATGTGTTCTTTAATATGTAATCTAAGCATAAGGATGCTTTATGAGTCAAAATCATGTATTTTAAGGCACTCTTAATTGATTCCCATTTTATTATTCTTGATTTGTAATTTGATGAGTTCTGTAAATAGGATATCATGCTTATGTAATTGATATATTGTTGTTTTGGGGTGACTTTCACATGGTTGAGCTTGTTCAACTATTGCTAAAATCTAATGCGCAAACGACTTGATTGAAGATTATGCAGCCTGCCTTGAGTTGCGGTTAGAAGAGTCTTAGATTGTTGAAAAAATACTAATGATCCAGGCATTCTTATTATGCAGGTTTGTCTTTGTCCTTGCCAACTACTCAAAAAATTGAAGCTTTCTCTAATACGTAGGTGCACACTGACTGTTTGTTCCCTAAACCAAGCATGTGGCAGATCTATTTGAGTAATATTCATGAAGCATTCCTTTTGCCAACTAAATATTGTAGTTTATTCTAGACAATACTTAGTTTAGTTTATTCTAGAATGTCTTGATGTTTCAATGAGATATCAAATGAATTAGTTTAGTTTATGTTATTTTTTATTTATATGTTTTGTTATATATGAGATTATTGACTATTGTTTATTAGGTGTTTTAAAAATTTAAATTTTAATAAATTTAAAAATAATTATAAATTCATATCACAAATTAGAGATCGAATTAGGTCTGAATATATAAAAAAAATGACATTTAGCGATTGATTTAGAGATTGAGAAATCTAAAGTGTTTTAGAAATGATTTAGAGATTGATAAATTGATTTATAATTTAAAAGGTGATTTAGTGACCGATTTTATAAAATATATAATATATTCAACCTTTTAGAAGCGGTTGATTTAGAAAGCGATAAATCGGTCTCTACAGTTAAGACCGATTTAGTGACCGATTTTATAAAATATATAATATATTCGAGAGTTTTAATAGACGATTTTAGAATCGATAAATTCTCTAAACTAAATCGATTTATGAAAGATTTTATAAAATATATAATATATTCATGCTTTTAGATATTTGAAATAATTTAAGACTAATTTAGAGACCAAAAAATCGGTTCTAAAAAAATCTCTAAATTGTCTCTAATGTATTTTTTGAAATATAATTGACCAAAATTTTCGAAAATTAGCGACCAATTTAGAAACCAAAAAATCGGTCTCTAATATTTAACGAAACTTTTAGAGACCGATTTAAATGAGTTATCTGAATTATTTAAACCGATTTTCTTGATTTGAGACAATTCGATTTTTATGATCTGGATTAACAACCAAAATTCTAGTAGTGTATGATTTATACTTCCACATTTTTAACATATATTCCCACAAGTAATTAATTAAATAATATATTTTTATTTTAACTTTTTTAAATAGTTGAAATTGTATATATACTTTATATAGGTTATGAAAGTATCATTTTCCTAACTAATAAGTTAATAACAAATTAGATTGATCACATAAAAGAAAAAACAAATGACATTGAAAATCAAGAAAAAGGTTTTGTTTCTAAGATTTTTTTTATTTTTCTTTTGTTTTTACACCAGGTCATGAATTATCAGTGATTGATTTTTTGAGCTAGTAAATGTGGACTAAAAAAATAATTGTTCAGGAACACAAATGGTTGTTGTGCTTCATGTGACGTAAGATAAATTCTTGCATACAGTGAAAGTGAAAGTTATGTATTCAATTCATTAAGCTATACAAAATCAATATCAATGAAATAAAAATATAATTGTTCAGGAACACAAATGGTTGTTGTGCTTCATGTGACGCAAGATAAATTCTTACGTACAGTGAAAGTGAGAGATAATATATCAAGTTATGTATTTAATTCATTAAGTTACACAAAATCAAAATCAATCAATATAATCATTCATCAATATAACATACAAAAAAAAAATACACGACTTGAAAATCTACCATGTATCCATATTAGATGGTAAACAAAACTTTAATTTTTTGTTATGTGTTAAATAGTTCACTTATTTTAATGCCATGTGTTTTTATAAAAAGAAAAGATGTCAACATAACGTTGATATATCTACACATATGGATGACACATATACAAATATTAAAAAATAAATAACCAAATAAAAAATTATTAAAAAATAAAGAACGAAAAAATAAACCAACCAATCAATCAATTAATATAATAATATATAGAAAGAATATACATGACCTAAAATTCTACCATGTGTCACTCATAACTGGCAAGACATACTCTAATTTTTAGTCCTCTTATTTGCATGTCATGTGTTTTTCTATTTTTTTAATACAGCACTGACATGTTTATACATGTAGATAACACATATTCAAATACTAAAAACTCAATAAAGTAGAATGTTGATGTAAAATCTTTTAAAAAAAAAAAATAATATTAAAAATTAAATAGACAAAGAAAGAACAAAAAATAAAAATGGAATTAAAAAAGATAAAAATTAAATTAGCAGAAAATGAAAATTTATATGAATATTTTTTTTTGTTTTATAAAATTTCATCACACGTTTTAGTTTTGAGACTATACTTGGTATAGCCATACAGGAGATTCCCTTCTTCACAAGTGTATTTTTGATTGAGCTCTAAACTGCTTATCACTTAACTTACTCCTTTTGAATTACATGAACATAAATTGAATTAATTTATATATAATTTTCAATAAAGTTATTTTCTTGAAATATTTTTTTATAAAATTATTAGATTAAATTATACATTTAAAAGACAAAGATTTTTATTTTTATTATAACTATTTTTTTAGACATATAAATTGTTTTATAACATTTTGTATTTAAGTTCTTTTGTATTTATATTGGAATGAAATCTTTTCATGAAAATATTATATATTTTTAAATTAAACTTATAAATATTATTTTTTATGAATTATTACATATATTCTATTTAATTAATTTTTTTATTTAAATTATATTTAGTTTTATCATTTAATTTTTAATTTACTTATGCATTGCACAAGTAAAAAATTTAATATTTTAAATAATAATTTTATTTGAACATGCATTAATTTTTTGGTGGCTTCTCCGGTGGAACAAAAAATATGGTACCATCGGTGTATTTCAAAAATAGTATTTTTTAGTTTTCTGATTTTAGTTTTTGTAAATGATTATTTATCCTTTTTAAATGTTGACTTATTCTTTTTATTTCTCTATTTTTTTTCTTGATTTAATCTTTTTGTTTTAATGTAATAGTTTAATCTATTTCCTAATTCTTTTAAAATACTGATAGTTTGTTGAATTGCTATTTCTTTTGCTCTATTTTCACTATTTATTTTTACATTAAATCCTTGTTGCTCGATACCAAATTGATACTGGAATTCCTTCAAATTCTTTTGGATTGGCTTATTCATATTTTTTTGTTTTAAATATTATGTTAAATTATTTACTTGTATTGATAATATTCTTATTTCATTTTTCTCCTTAGCTTTTTTTGGTTTGCTAAATTTTATTAGTTTAGGTATTTGTTTTCTTTAAATTCTAATAATTTTGGTTTATTTATGAATGTTCCAATTTCTAGTATTTCATTTTTCTTAAGATAATAAATCTTTTCGATATCAATAAATAAGTATGATATATCTATTCTGTCATTATTTTTAAAAGTGATTCTATCATTATTTTTAAAAGTGATACTATGATGTGAATTTATTAATGCATAGCTAACACAATAGGTAACTGAAAAAAATTTATCTCCTAGTCTCATTAAAGTTCTTCTTAAAAAATTATGTTCTAATGTTAATGATTGTTCTATTCTCTGAGTATTTAAATGTATTCCGATATTTGATCGAACTTCAAATTTTAATTTTCTATATGCTAAATTTCCTTCTATTGCTCCTAATATTTTATCTTTTGGGTCAGTTATTCTATCATCCTTTAATATTAATTCTACAGGCAAATTTATTTCTTCTTGAAATGTTGATTTGATTAATACTTGTACAGCCCCAATATGAATATATCCTATTTTTCTTCTGTCTTTGTCTTTCTTTATATTTCTCTTTAAATCTATAAGTTTCTTTTTATTAAGTAATTGTAAGCTAGTATTTCCTTGAGCATATAATATATCTATTATGTTTCATTACTTAATTTTCCATAGTAAATAATATTGTCTCTTTGATTAAATCTTCTTAATATTCTACTTAGTCTTTCTTTTCCTTTCATATTTTCATTTTTGGTTAAATCTAAATCTTCTTTTTGTATTTTCTTAAATAAAAAGATTTATTAAAATACTTTCTTCATAATTTTCATCTTCTTCAAGTAATTTGTAGGTGTTCTATATCTTCTACTTTTTCAATTTCTATTTATATTTCTTTGTTTAAATGAGTGTTTATAGTATGTATACTTAAATTAATTATTGGAATTCTTATTTTTCTATCTGCTAATGACATAATTAATTCTTCATAACATATTTCGTATGCTTTTACTACTTCGAAAAAATCTATTCCTAATAATATTCTATTGCTTGGCCGTTCTTCAATATGTAATTCAATTTGAATTTCTATATCTGTGTTAAAATAAATTTCTATACTTGTCTTTTTTTGTAAAACTTTTTTCTTTTTGTTTATATGTTGTTATTGACCTTGATGATGCTTCGATTGTTTTACTTGTTAAATTCTTACTTATATAACTAAGACATGATCCAGTATCAATAAGTATTGGCATAATAATTTTATTTACTAAACCTAATACATGATATTGACAATGATTATTCGGGAGAAGTTCGATTAACATACCTGATCTGAGTATTAAATTTTTCTACTGGCTCCTTCGATTTTCCTGAAAATATTTGTAGCCCACTACAGCTTTCGTGCTTGAATGAATTGTTTTGATTAATTTGAGTAGAAAAGTTGATTTGAGAATTTAAGTGGAATGAGAAATTTTATTTATGGTAAGTAAATATAAGTACAAGATAACTAGACACACTCTCAAGTGCCCGACTAGATCCCACAAGGGACTAGCACAATTTTCCTGAGGAAAACTTTCTCTCAACTGAGAATTTTGAAGGATATTCAAAATTTGGTTTGCCTCAGCATGGGAGGACTAATTTATACACCAGAGTTGCTAAAGTTTATTTACAAAACTATCCTTACAAACGTAAGTGCTTACATCAGAGTCTTAATAATTCACATAGTGACGTAAGGGCTTACATCACTCTTCAATTATAGCTTCGTCTAACTCATCAACTTTAGTTTTGTTGGTGTCGGCAAGTCCTTTTTCTGGTGCGCATCGTTCACATGCGTGGTTCCCACTTACTTTAATCATTGCATATAAGCCATTGAGAACAGCTGGCCTATATTCCATCTGTGGTCCTTGTAGTGTGTAGAAAGGGAATTCAAAGCTTGTTAATAGGTTCATGTTTTTTTCTTTGATTACTTTTCCGCTGGTTTTGCTGAGAAGCAAGGTAGTTGGGCCTTTGTATAGTGTCTTGATAAAAGATTCCTTTCCAATGCTTTGGCACTGTGAGAAAATGCTTTCCAGTTGGTTTGTCAATATTTGAGTAATTTGATCTTCCTCATAGACTACACTAGTAGGTTCATCTTGAAGTGGAAAATTATTATTGCTTACTCCCACAAAAATTAAATGCTTGGCTGATTGCTTAGTAATGAAGTCTGGATAGGCTGAGTAAAACTTCAAGAAAATACCTCGTTCTTTTGCAATGTTTTTCTTAAACAACTGAACTGCTTCTTTAAAATTGTAAGGAAACAGGTTCATTTCTTCAAGATTTAAACTTAAGTAAAGACAATCAATAAGTCCAAATTGAAACATATTGAAAGCCAGTATTGGTGGTGTTCCAGGGAGGATAATTGCTTTGATTCTGAAAAGTTTTCTGTCAACCATGTAAAAACAGTTAACATTTTCCTTTTCATTCTAATTAACAAGTATTTTAAGATTTTCCATAATTGCTCTGCTGAGAATTGTACTTGTAATTCGTGTTCCTTGCGAGTAGTAATTTGAAAATTGTCAAGAGAGGAAGGAATTCTTCCTAGTATTTTGAGTGATGATTGAGTTACCAGTTTGGTTGCTTCTGAAAAAGTCCTTGGTCCAAGATAAATTTCTTTTCCCTTATTTGAATATTCTCTGAATGTCTGTTCAGCTTCTTCCTTGGTTGAATATGATTTGTGTAGAATGCTTGAATCTTTTGGCAATATGGTGCTGCTTTGAACCAGTCATCATAAATTCTTAGAAATGGTCCATTAAAAACTACATACCATTTGTTAATTTTCTTTTCTTCATGCTGAAATGCTTCTTCAAGAAATCATTCGGCTTTGAGTTGTAATTTTAGAACTTTGATGTCTGCTTCAATAAGTTCTAATTCTTTCAACTTCTGATCTTTTAATGCTTCTTTGAGCTCCAACTGCTTCTTAATCATTTCTGATGTGCTTCGCTCCATTCTCTAGATAGTATATCTGTAAGGACATTCTTTTCACCTTTAATATGTGAAATTGAATAATTATATTCCGCTAACTTCATTTGCCATCTAATTAATCTCCCTTGCTTATAAGTTCCTTTGTGATTAATATTTTTAAAACCTGCAACATAAGTAGAATCTGTTCATACAATAAATTCTTTATCTAACACATAAATATGATATTTTTCCAACATATGAATAAGTGCCAATGTTTCTTTTTCATGAGTAGGATAATTAATTTCACTGTTTAAAAAGGTTCCAGATATGTATCGACATAGTAATTCTTTCTTTTGTCCAGGAGATTTTGCTTTCATAACACCTCCCCAATGTTCATTTGATGCGTCAATTTTGATAATAATTAAGTCATCATCTGAAGGATGATATAGCTCAGGAGGGTCCTGACATAAGTACTTTAATTTAGTAATAATTGCTTCGTCATCCTCAGCCCAAGACCATAGGGCATCCTTTTTTAGCTTTTGCTAAGTATCTTCCTTTCTGCTGCAAGATTCTTTATAAAACCTTCATTAGATATATATGTTAGTAATCCAAGGAATCTTTGTAGTTCTTTTTTATCCTTTAATTTTATTGGAAAATTCTGAAGTTTCTCTAATACATATTTTTGCATTATTATTTTTTCTTTTTCAATATCTAATCCTAAATAATTTATTTTATTTTGGGCTAAAACAACTTTTTTCTTGCTTAAAACTATTCCATGCTCTAAACATTTACTAAGTACTAATTCAATTTTTCTAAAATGGTCATTTAAGTCTTTATTAGTAAAAACTAATATATCATCAATATAAATAAGGCAAAAATCCTTGAATTCTTTAAGTATTGAATCCATTCTTCGCTGAAAAATAACTGGTGATTGCTTTAGACCCATTGGAAGTACATTCCATTCGTATTGTCCTTGAGGACAACTGAATGTTGTTAAGGCTTTAGATTCTTCTGTAAGCCTTATTTGATAAAATCCTAACTTACAATCAAAAGTACTGAACCAATTCATATTTCTAACTTGTTCGATAATTAGATCTTTTCTTGGAAGGTAATATGCATCTCCTTCCATTGCATCATTCATTTGCTTATAATTAATTACCATTGTCTTTGTCCTCTCTTAATTTCGTTATGATTTTCAACATAAAATGCTGGTGATGAATGTTTACTTTTTGATGGTCTTATTAATCCTTTGTCTTCCATTTCTTTAATATCTTTTGCAAATTCAACTCTATCTTGTTTTGTATAGATCATTGGTTTACACTTTATTTCTTTTGTAGGATCTTTTAGTTTTAATTCAATTAATTCCATATTTTTGTTATTAATTTTTGGATCTAATGGATTTTCACTACATGTTTTTTCTAAAAGTTCTTCAATATAAGTTGGGATTTTTCTTCCTAGTTCTAAATTAATTAATACATGTTGAATTTTTCGGCATACAACCTCTACTATCTCACCATGTTTCAGTTTGCTAAACTCTGATTGCTTCTTAGTATAGTTACATTCAGAAAAGTGAATAATTGGAATGTCAATTATTTCTCTTAATTGTTTTCCTCTAAGATAAGGTGTTTTAAGTGATATATGATCTAAATATTGACAAAAAAGGTAAGTATAATCGTAGAAAATTATTTCCTAGTATCATATCTAAACCAGTTTCTTGTTGATAAATAGTTGATACAATAAAGAATTTAGTTTGTATTTTTAAAGTAATTCGTTTTACAACTAAGTATAGAGGACATATTGATCCATATGCTATTTGTATTTTTAATGGTTTTTCTATTTTTTCTCATTTATCGAATAATGCTTTAGTTGCTAAGCAAATACTTACACATGTATCAATATAAGTTTTAGTTTCTTTATTACTTTTTTCAATATTGATCTTAATATAAGTACTATTCGGATTCTATTTCTTCTGAAAATATTTCATTTTATGAATATTCATATATACTATTTTCAATATTACTTAGTTCATCTTCTAATGGTTCTAATTCATATATCTTATATACTTGTTTTATTAATGTTGATTTTTCTTTAAATTCTTTGTCTTTCTTTTGAGGACATTCATTTGCATAATGACTCTCAATATTGCATATCAAATAGATGCATTTCTTTTTTCCTTTTGAACAATACTTTTTGGTATATTTCTTTTTCTTCTGAAATATTTTCTTTTAGTGTTTTTATAAACTCTTTTTCTAGGATAAGTTTTTCTTTTATAATATTTTCTTTTCTTTTGTATTTTGATTACATCCGTAATTTTTTGAATTTTCTATTTCTCGGTAAATCACAACAAATTACATTTCTTCCCTTATTTAGTTGTCTAATTGTTTCTCTTTGTATACATTGTTCTCTTAATTCATGATAAAATATTTGTATAATTCCTCCTAAAGTATTAGCTGTTTCTTTTAGTTGAATTTGCCAAATAATTCTTATTTTTGTATTAAGTAGGTATAAGTTTATCTATAAAAATATCCATATATATATTTGCTTAAAATTAGCATTTAATTGGTAGTAATATTTTTTATATTCACAAATAAATCTTTCAATATCACACATATTACATATTTGCATCTTATTCAAATGTGCTTTTGCCTTTTCATGTAAGAATTTATTTACTTCATCTCTATGTTCAAAAGTATTATATCCTATAAATTCTTGATAAATTAGTCCCATAATTATTCTAACAAATTATTGATTATTTCTTACAGTTCTTGTATATTGTGTCTATGTTTCATCAGTAATGCTCATTAGGAATTTTTGTACATTTCCTTTATTTTATAGACAATTAAATTCTTAACATCTATTAAATTTAATCTATTAAATCTTTCATCTGTTACTATAAGTAATGTTATTTCATTAGTCCATTGTAATAGTACTTCTTCTTTATTTCTTGCACAATTAATATTTAATCTTACTCCATTTCTAATACTTTCATAATGAGGATTTAATTCTTCTGGTACCTTAGACCATTTCCATCTTTTCGAGCATATCTTTTATTACACATAGTTTCTTGTTCATATTTATCCCAAGTTTCTTTTGGGTATCCCCAATACTCTTCTCATTTTCTCTTGGAAGTTTTTGAATTACTTGTTTCACCATTTTCCATAAATACTTTATCATATTTTGATTATGTTTCGAAAGTACTATAATTTAATATTACTTCTTCATTTTCATTATTTGTTTCTATTTATTCTATTTTTTGTATCTGTTTATTTTCTTCTTCAATTATTTTTAATTGTTCCAATAATTATTGAATTTCTTCAATATCATTTGATTTCTTTAATAAATCTATATATTCATTTTTTATCCCTCCATGAAGTTACTTGATTTAAGAAATGTTGAAGATTCTTGTTCATTAATTTTTAATATTTCTGTCAGAGGTTCTTTTAATATTTCTTCTAAGTCTTTTTTCGTGATATATTTATTACGTTCTTCTTCATCTACAAGATTTTCTAGTTGTTGTAAAATTTCTTCAATTCTTTTAATATTTTCACTTTTATCAATTTGTTTATTTTTATTGATATTATTAAGGGTTTCTTTAATATTATTTATCTCATTTTTTCCAATTTGAATTCTATCACATGTATAATTTGCAATTCTGTTAGTGTCCGTTTGACTCCTGAAATTGAGTATGAAATTAAAACTTAGAATTGGAATTGGACTTCTTAATTCTAATTTTTATGTTTGGAATGCCATATAGAATTAGAATTGTAATTCCATAAACCAATTCTATAGAATTGTAAAACAACTAAGTTAAGTCTTTCTCAATTCTTAACTTATACCTTAAAATTACTAATTCCAAAGCTTAAAAATTAAATTCTCTCTCTCTCTCTCTTTCTCTCTCCACATTTATTTATGAACAATCATATTGATTGAGATTCTATATTTATATAGAAATTATTTTTATATTTATATAAAAATTATTATAATAGCTATTTATTTTTTTCTAAAAAAAATTCATGAAAATTTTTTAATAAAAAATATGTCTATTATATTATAAAAATATTATTGTATGAATATTTTTATTAATTTTAATATTTTAGATCATACCTTTAAATAATAAAATTATAATAAAATTTAGAATTATAATTTCTTATTATAATTTTTTGACAACCCCAAATATAAAATTTAAGATTCTGGACCAATTCTAAGAATTAAAATTAAAATTCTATATTTTAATTTCAATTCCGCTATCCAAACGGATCCAAATGTTTTCTATTAAAAGTAATATATTTTTATTAATTTCTTCTAATATTTTTTGTAATTCATTATTCATTTTTTCAATTTCTTCTGTTAAAACCATTTTTAATTTAATTTATTTTTATTTTTAATTTCCGAAACACAGTACCTCTGAGGCACCAGAGAATTTCCCTGATTTTTTTTTTCTTTTTCAAGGAGACCCACCTTGGGTAGAACCTAGGGTGCCTCACCGGAGTTCCAAGGAAAGGAGAATGGGGATGAGATGAGAGGGGAGTACAACTAAGGACTGAACACAAACTCTCCACATGTCCTTAATTTACGGAGTTAATGCTCACGGATATTTACATATTAATTTTATTACACTCTTTTTGTATATTTTTTCGCATTTTAACACAATCCTTATCGTTTTTCTTTCCAACAGAATTGTGTACTAAATGATGCGGAAAAAAGTGGTGTGTAAAACATATTTTCCTATTCTAAAATATTTTGTAGGTTGAGCCCGAGTAAAGCCATAGAAAAGGGACATCATAGTTCACTTAATAATAGGCTTATATTTGTGATAAAAATCTGTTGTTATAAAATCTATTGTAATAAAATCTATTGACACTTGTGAAGGTTTTTAGAGCTTGTGATTGATAATGATAAAAATAAGAGAGTAAACATTTACTTTGGTTATTCAAAGATACACATGTCATTAGTTTAATATATTAATAATAAATACATTAAATTAGTTTTCTCAAACGATGTAATTAATTCGTTTGAGAAGGATTCAACGGAGTGGGTGAAACACAAAAATGTGAAGAACCGGTTCAATCAACTATATATATAACTGGAGCAATCAGAGGGCCTTTAGAGAAGAAGGCTTCCAAATTACGTCCTATAAGTTGGCAAATACCCATGCAAGACTCTGAAGTAAAGACAGCTGCATGTGGTGATAAGACCACATTATCCAACGCAAAGAACTCGTGAGGAACGTGAGGCTCATTCTCAAAAACATCCAAACCAGCACCTCCAACCTCCCCTTCCATCAAACACCGCAACAATTCCTTTTCGTCTATGAGAGCCCCTCTTCCAACATTCACTATAACTCCTCCTTTTCCCAGATTCAACATGACTTCTCTGTTGATTATGTGCCTCGTTTGGTCATTTAGCTCACAACAGAGAACAAGTACATTGCTGTTAGTTGCAAGCTCAACAACACTTGAATAGAAAGGGTATGAAACAAATGGCTTTTTGTTCCTTGAGTAGTATAATATAGTGCATCCGAAGGCCTCAAGCCTATGGGCGACTTCCAATCCAATTTTCCCCAAACCAACAATTCCAACCGTCTTGTCTCCCAGCTGAAACATCATTTATATGCGTACATATCATTAAAGCTTTCAAAGTAGATATAGATGGAATTGATAGCAACTAAGATTCACATATTTGTGTTGACACTAATGGTGCGGTTAAAATTTTTTCAAGCATTGATTTAAACCCAACCCAAAAAAATCTCAATCACTAATTTATTGAATATGATGATCAATTATTAAATATAAGGGGTGCTCATTAGCATAGCCCGGTTCCGACCCGATAGTTTGATCGGGGCCAAATTTTTAAACACATCATGATCTTGATCTGACTAATCGGGATGAAATTAGGTCAATTTAATATTTATATAAAATATACAAATTTAAATATTTATGAGATGTTTATATCATAAAATTTTAAAAGTTAGAAATAAAAATTATAGAATATTTTTTAATATATATTTTAAAACAAATTATAACAATACAAAATGTATTAATTTAAGTCAAAAAAATTTATAATTTATTATTATTTTTTATAAAATTATAAATTTTAATATATTATATAACATCAATCAAGTTAAGTCAATCCAAAATATAACACAAACTCAACCCAAAAAATATATTGAACATAAAAACCCATAAATATCATGATTTTGTAAGATACCATTTTATATGCATGTATCATTTTTCTTATTAAAAAATCATTTAAGGTGTCATCAGTTCAACTTAATTTAACTAACTATTACAATCAAACCATATGGTGTTCTATTAAAGTTATTTTTCTATTAAAGTTAATTTTTAACTCACCAAAAAGAGTTAATTTTGGATAAATATTTAATTACTCTTAGAATAAGAAATTTCTATTTATCATTTGAGTTTGTATTACTTTTACTATAATATTAAAAATATTACTAAAGCATTAGATAATAATAACTCACATAATTGATGTAGTGAGTTAAATTATACATAACAAAAAAATTTCTTATCCCATAAACACTTCAGAGTTTCTCGTTAATTATGTTGTTGTGTTGTCAATTCAAACGCCTCATCAATTTTGCGCAAAGTTGATTAGATTTGTGTTGTATGATGTGTTGTTCTCTTATAAAAATTGTTGAGGAATGCTAACAACATAATTTTTAAGACACTTTTTTTTATATTTATTTTATTATTAGTATAAAAGTAAATATTACTAGTATTTTTATTTAATAATTCTTTTAAATATATGAGATGAATCAATAGTAAAATAAATTTTGAAAGAAATGATTTAAAAAATGTGTTAATATTTTTCAAAATTGTTTGATTGAACCTCACTCACGAAGTTGTGCTTAAACTTCAACTAACATTCCTCCTCCACATATATACTAACTCTTTGACCTCTTATTACACAAAAAAAAAAAAAAAAAACAACTAGATTTTACTTTTTCAATTTAAATTAGTGCTAGCCTAATTTTTGGAACACTTTAACTGTAATCTAAAATAAATGGAAATTTATACACGTAAAATTTTTATAAATGAGTTAAATCATTAATCTAGTATATCATATTAAACAAACCTTATACAAGAATTTCTTTATAAATGGAAAAAAAATAACCAAATCGCTAACCTTAGAACCAAGTGGAAAATCCCATGAAAGAGGCTGAACACGTCTTCTCAAATACCGATCCGCAGCCGAGATTTTCCTCATCACGTCGATCAACAAACCCAGCGCCATGTCGGCCACATCCTCAGAGAACAAGTTTCCCGCACCGGCAACCTGAATTCCTCGGCGGCGGCACTCGGATAAGTCTATGTGGTCGGTTCCGGAGCTGGGGGTGAGGATGAGGCCGAGTGATGGGAGTAATCGGAGGACGTCGGCGGTGACAGGGTTTCCACCGTCGCATATTACGGCTGCAATGGATGAAGGGTCGTGGCCTTGAGAGGCCATGAATTGGTGTATAGGGAGAGAGGAGAGGTTTAGGAAATGGAACTTGTGAAAGTAGTGGCGTTGTAGCTGGGAGGAGAGTCCAGGAGCGACAAGAAGAAGGACTTCTGGGAGATCATCATGGGATTGTTCATCAGTGCAGTGATTTTGTTTTGCCATTGATGCTGAGGAAGATGAACTGTGTGAGATGAATTGGGAACGACAATGATGAGAGTGTGCACTACTCAAAAGTCAACTCCAACAACTTTACTCATCTTAATACTTAGCTTTTTGGTCTGTATAGTGAACTTCCTTTTTATACGAAAATGATTGGTGAACACAATTTTTTCTATATTATTTTACACTTGATGTATTAATTAATCGGACTAATAATCAATTGTCATATATAATAATTGACTATTAATTCTGTTAACTATATAATACATGTTGTTAAATAAAAATTTATATATTACTAACCCGTGTAAAAATAGTGTTTGAAAATTGGTGTATGCATAATTGCATGTCATTGTTGTTTTTTATTTATACTCTGTTGTAATCTTCTGGTGAGTCACTTTCCTCGTGTTTTTGACACCCATGTCCCACTGAAAGGAAAAATAATGAATTTTCCTTTCTGTTATGGATTTCATCTTAATCCCACAAGGTGCCAGTTTTGCTTAGTTGGATAATATAGTGCAACCGAAGGCCTCTAAGCCAATTTTATCCAAACTAACTATTCCAACTTTGTTTCCTCCCAGCTGAAACATCAATTATGTATGCTTATACGCATATCATTAAAGCTTCAAAAGTAGAGGCAGATCCATAGCATCAATTAGCATTCAGATTCATATATCTTTCTTGATACTAACGGGTGTTATATAAATCATGTAGTGTGAGTGTGAGTGTCATTAGTCAACTTAATTTAAACTAGATATTGAAACTTCTAACCAAGCCATATAATGTCCTGGAATTAATTCTGCCAGGCGTAGTGTCAATTTCAAAAATTTCTCATCATTTATGCACAAAGTTAATCAGATTTGTGTTGTGTTGGGTTGTATTTAAACATTTGCATCAAGTAATTAACACCAATTTTTCGGGACTACTTTATCTCAAGATCAATATCACACAAAACTACTTTACTTGCACTTTAACATTACCTTCTCATGTCCTCCATTTATCAGTTAGAAATACTTTTTAAATGAATTAGATTATTAGTTATTATTAATTAAACAAACTTTACGCAGGAATTTCTTTATAAAAAAAATTATGCATTGCAAACCTTAGTACCATGTGGAAAATACCATGAAGCAGGCTGAGCATGTCTTCTCAAATAGCGATCCACTGCCGAAATTCATCTCATCACATCAATCAACAAAGCCATCGCCATGTTTCCAACGGACAACTAACAGGAATTGACTCACTTTCTGTTAATGATAATTAGGTTTGAATCTTGAATTTTTTTATTGATAAGTGATTTATAATCTCACGAAAATTTTTATTGAGATTAGTAATTAAGGGTTAGCAAAAAAATTCATTAATTTTTAATTCATTTAATCCATTCATATTAAAATTAATTCAGTTCATCCAATTAGAATAATGTATTTTATTAGATTAGATCTAATAGATTAAATTTAGTTATGGATAGTTGTGAACACCCAATTTTATCCGGACAAAAAAAATAGAAAAGATAAAAAAAAGAAAATAAAAAAATAAAAAGAATAATATTTTCATTTAAAAAAAAAAAGTCTGCCACAACCTCACATCACTCTACACATTTTCTCTCACAGCACGCAACACCTCTGCAGCACACAATCACTTTGCCGATTTCACTCCTCACTCACTCAATTACCCTGCACACTCAACCAGACAGGGCTCAAAAAGCCATCTGGTCAGCAAAAAAGGGGAGGATTTTACAAGGGAAACTCAGACTGAATTGGGGGGTGACTCACGTACAAAAGGGGATTACAGAAGGAGATCATTTTTACGGGGAGGGGATTTTCGGTTCAAAAGAGGCAACACAGAGTGCATGTTTTTTTTTTTTGGTTGGTTTTGGGAGGGGAGCTGGGGAAGACCATTGGGGGCAGCCATAAATTTTTTCTTTTCCTACACTAACATAAGGGAGGGCTGATATTTGGGGGAGAATCAACAGGAAGAGGGATTTTTTCGGGGATTCCTCGGAGGACTTTCTCCCTAACAAAGACCTCATTTGGCACTTGCATTTTCTTACCCAACAACTTCTCCTGCTCATTATTCATCTTCTTCTTCATCATCCCCACCTTCTCCTTTGAATCACCTCCACCACCCAAGACCACCGAGTTGACTCACCCTCACCATAACCAACCACCTTACAAACCAACCACCCCACCCTTCAAGCAAACCGGCACCGCACTACACCAGCCGAACCAGAGCCGCCATCGACGAAGCACGCAAGCTCGACCCGGAGTCGCGCACCACTAGCCGCATCATCTGCCGCTCGAAGCCCAACCCGCACCCGCTCGCATCCTCCGCTGTCTCTCCCGCTAGTCGCGCTGCCGCTCCTCCACCGGGAGCCAAAAAAATCTCTAAAAAAAATGATATAAAAAAAGAAAACTGAAAACATTTAAAAAATATGTGGGTTTTAGAAGAGTGTTTTAATTGGCAGGTTGATTTTCTTTTTTGGACTAAGATTAGTTTGTTTAGTAATTTAGAGACTTAATGAAAAATAAATTAAAAATGTAGGGACAAAAGGCATAAGATTAGACAACAATAAAAAATACTAAAAATAAAAAAGGTAAAAAATGTCAAAAAAATAAAAATAATAAAATAATAAAAATACAAAAAAAAACAAAATGAAAACAAAAAAAATCTTTAAATCAATGCAATGACCGATGATGATGATTGAATAGTGGATGTTATCTTCAATGTCATTTGGATCATAGGGATTTATTAAGTAGCCTAATGTTAACTTGAACCCTGTGCAAGAATGTCTTCTTTTCAAAAAAATATTTTCTTAATTAAAATCAATAAACCCGCAATCATTTTTTAAAGAACTACGTGACTTTGAGTTCCTCATTGCACCTGAGGGTACGTAGGAGCAGAATTTTCATTCTGTCAAGTCAAAATTTAATTTTTCACAATTTGGTTATTTCTTTTTTTTTCTAAAAAATAAAAAAAATAAAAAAAATAATTGCAAAATATTTTTAATAAGGATAAAATAAATACATTTGAGATTATCGAGTTTTTGTACATCTGACTTAAGGTACCGTCTCACGACGGGTGTGATGGGGGTGCAGTGGGATTAAGTTTACACCCTTCCCTATCCATAACCGACTCCCGAATTCGATTTGATTCCAAAGACCATTTTCTAAAAAGGTTTTCTAATTTTTCCTAATTATAAATAAAATTAGTGGTGACTCCATATTTTTATAATATTTATCTTTTTTTTAAATCACGCGAGCTGCTATCCCGCCGCGATTTCGGTCGCAACAATAGTTATTAATCTAATCAAAATATCCATTGAATTCATTGAATATCCGTTGGATGTCCAATTAAAAACCAATCCAATATATTTTACTTTTTTTTTATTTCAACACTTTCACTAAAGCTCAAAAGTTCTTAATACAAAGTGTTGAGTCCCAAAATTTTTAGATAGAATTTTTTAGAGGGTGAAAGAAAATTTTTTAGAAAGAGAAAGAAAACTTTTAGAGAGAGAAAAAAAATTTTAGAGAGAGAAACATTTTTTGGAGAGAGAGAGAAATATTTTTTAGAGAGAAATATTTTTTAGAGAGAGAAAAAATTTAGAGAGAAACATTTTTAGAGAGAGAAAAAATTTTTAGAGAGAAAAAAATATTTTTTAGAGAGAGAATGAAATTTTTTTGAGAGAGAAATATTTTTTAGAGAGATAGAAAAATATTTTTTAGAGAGAAAATAAAAACTTTTAAAAAAAAAAAAAATTTAAAAGATAAATTTTTTATAAATGAATGGATTGGATATTCATCCATCCAATCCATTAAAATTGATTAATAGATTGATTGAATATCCAACCGTTAAATATGGTCATAGATGAATTGGATAATATTAAGTATTTTGTAATAGATCTTAAATAAATTAATAATTTATTTTGAATCCATCCATTATAATTCAATCTAAAATCAAACCAACTCATTCAGTCCTTAAATGGAAAACATTTTTTCTTACTTTAAACTTTGATGAAAAAAAAAAAAAGCGCTGCAACTGACAAAGTGTGGTGGCTGCGTTTTTTAACCCTACCATAATAACTGCTATTATATAGGATAAAAAGTGCAGTTTTTTTCGTGGATTTAATGTGTTATTTTTTGCTTTCGCTTAACAAATTATAAAGAAACCAATTACATACACTAATGGATCTTTTCTCAAATAAAATAAGAAAACAGCGATTTGAATTAGAATTTAGCACTATATATATTGGCCAAATTAGGTAAGACAATATTAGGGATCTCATCTTCATAAAATATGTATTAGGACATATATGACATATTAAAGCAATAATAAATAAATACAAACATATGATATAAAGTTAAACATGAAATATGACAGAAGAAACTACGTTATAATTTTAGTCCATCACGTACGCACACAACATAAGAAAAATAGTTCAGAAAGTGGCACTAAGGCAAAGAGGATCAGTTCAATCAACTATGACTGGAGTAATTAGAGGCTGACTTGAAAAGAAAGCTTCTAAATTCTGCACCACAAGTTCAACAATGTCCCTGTGAGAATCCGAAGTGTAGGTAGCTGCATGTGGTGATAGGACTATATTATCCAATACAAACAGCTCTTTAGGTACATGAGGCTCATTCTCAAACACATCCAAACCGGCACCTCCAATCTTCCCTTCCATCAAAAGTTGCACCAATTCCTTTTCATCTATCAGAGCCCCTCTTCCAACATTGACAATAACTCCTTCTTTTCCCAGTGCCAACATGACTTCCTTGTTAATTATATGACGAGTTTCCTCACTCAAAGCACAACAGATGACAAGTGCACTGCAGTCAGCTGCAAGTTCAACCACATTGGAATAGAAAGGGTATGAAACAAATTGCTTTTTATTCTTGGAATGGTATGATATGAAGCAGCCAAAGGCTTCAAGCCTTTTTGCAACTTCCAAACCAATGCTTCCTAACCCAACGATACCAACTCGCTTGCCTCCTAGCTGGAACATCCATGATATGTGTCAGCTACATATTGTCAATGCTCTCAAAATATAAATTCAGATAAAACGGGTGGTGATTGATTTATCACGTGTACTTCTTTTCAAACTATTCCAACTTTTTTAGGGAGGATTCTTTTTAAATATTTCTAGTTGCACTTTATTTAATTAAGATGTTTTGAATTAATAATTGTTCGGACTATTTTTTTTATAATATCAAGTTTGAATAATAAGTTTGCGAGCTAGGCCCAAAGTTTAAAGGGAAAATTACAGTTTAGCTTATGACTTTTCTTCATTTATTGTGCAACTCCCTTAAACTTTTTTTTTTTTTGGTATCACTAAATAAACCTCCTAAACTTTTAGTTTAAAGTAAAAATGTTAAACTCTATTAACTTTAACATCCTTAAGTAAATAAAAAATAAAAAATGAATAGAAATATTTTTAATTATGACTAATAAACCTAAAATCGTGTTTAAATTATAACTTATACTTCACACCATTTTTGCACTTAAAACCCCCTTTGGTTTGGTCATTATTGAAAATGTAGTGTTATAAGGTAACAACAAAATCATATTTCTTCGTCATTTACATGCATCATAATAAATGCCAGTGCAATAGGCATAAAATGCTATGAAATGATGATTATTGAAAAGGTGGTGGTATAGGGTAATAACAAAATCATGTTTTTTCATCATTTATACACATCATTATAGATTCATGTGTTATCTGTGCAGCAAGTGTAAAATGCTGTGAAATAATGAAAAGACTTATGTAGCAAGTGTAAAATGCTGTGAAGTAATTAAGAGACCTGTGTAGCAGGTGTAAAATATTGTGAAATAATAAAGAAATATGATCTGTTATCACTACTTGCAAAGACTTATTCTATCACTAACTTACAGATAATGCATAATATTATAAATATAAAGGTATGGACACAAAAACTTGTGCGATAAATGTGATGTGTGTGTTTTCAATTTAGCCACAATTTTAATGTCTATGCAATAAATATGATGCATGTGTTTACAATTTAGCCATAGTTTTAGGCTAAAATCATAGCTAATTTAGTTCCTTTTTTTGGGGTTTAGAGACATTAAAATTAATACTTTCACTGTAAATCAAGAATTTAGGGGAGTTTAATAACACAAAAAAAATTAAAAATGTTTCGTGATAAGTAATAAAAGTTAGCAGAAGTAAATTGTAATGTCCTCAAGTTTAAATTCTCATTCACTCATTAGAAATTGGCCCAACCGGCCGGGCGAATTCAAATTGAGTAGGCCTGATTTATCCCAGACAATGTGGTCCAGCATGAGGCCAACTTGGATCAAGCCGATTTTACCATACACTATAAAATTATAATGTATTTACAAGCGGACTGTTATGAAAAAACAATGGTAAGAATATAAGATTTTATTAATTTACTAAACTAAGATAATCATAACAGTCCATGTGTACACAAAAATCAACGATGCGGATATCTTAAGAGATATCTGGATTAGATTACTTCTTGCTTATTTTTCAAAAATTCTCTCATAAAACTTTCTATTATAAATTATTTTAAACATAAAATAAGTTAATTTAAATGCATATTTAATATATTCATACATTATTTTTGTTTGCTAAAGAAAAAAATTATATCTCTTTTAGAAGTGTAGGTATTATACATATTTTTTAAAAAATATGTGATTAAGAAAGAAAAAAAATAATAAAAAAATTAAATATAATAAATAATATTAGATAAAATATAAAAAAAATATATATTATTTATAATAAAAATATCAAAGTTATTTACTAAAATAGTGATAAGGATTTGTTACTTTAATATTACCGGTCTAGGCACTATATTGACATGCCTGAAATCCTAAAGGCTAGGCAAAGGTCCTTTTCGGAAGATTGCCTCTAGGATACTTACTGAAAAGATTTATCCACAGACAAAGACTACTCACCTGTAGCTCCTGGGCGCCAAGGTACTTTCCTGATGGAGTGTGACCACCAAATTGGATTACTAGGCAAGAGGAAATTTGAACCCATGCACATGAGTAGTGGCAGTGCAAAGCCTTATCCGAATATCTTAAATCAATTAAGCTAACCCACATTGGTTACATTATAATTTTAGTGTATTGTAAAAGAAAAAATTCTTATAAAATTAACTTATTTATAAAGTAAACAAATAAAGATATATTTATAAATAATTCTATTTAAAATATATTACAATATTAATTTATTAAATAATTTAAAAATAAATATATCTTTATTTATAAATAAACTCATTTTAAAAGAGACTTATCATTTGTAAAAATAACCTTTGTTTATGTTATATAATTGGACGATGATCACTTATTTTTATTTCTTGTTTCTTTTTTTTATTTTTTTACTTAAATTTTGATAAGTATAATAAATTTAATTATATATTTTATTTCCTTCTTTTTTATTTGAAGTTTATTACATTTAACAGAATTTAAGTGAAGAAATAAAAAATGAGACAGAAAATAAAGATAAGTGATCTGATCCCATGCAATTTGGTTCATTTGAAAGGTATGTTTTGTCTAATATTTTTTTTGTGCCGAGTCAACTTAAGAAAAAAATTAGCCAGTCAAATTAAATAAGGAATCTAACATTTGAAAAAAGTTTAATCTGAATGTATTGTGAAATTTTTTACATTATTTACTCAAATAAGTATGTCACTTTATTAAAAAATGTGACTTTTAAAATAATTATTGTACGAGTTAAACTTTTTCAATAAAATATTAATGTTATGATTGAGTAGTATTTATAAAAACTTTTGAGTAAAATATTGAGAACTTAAAAAAAATTTTGTGATAAACTAAATAAGGGATTAAGCTTTTATTATTATCAATTAAAAACTTTAACTTTATTAAAATATATCTTTATTAATAAAAATATTAAAAAATATATATAATTTAATAAATAAAAAAATTATAATATGAACAAAACGCATGTCATATTTGTTTTAAAATAAATTTTTTTTATTAAAGTTGCAATCCTTAATTAATAATCAAAGCAAAATTGAAATCCTTAATTATTTATCCCACTAAAATCAAAGTTCTTATACAATATTTTTCTCAAAAAGTTTTTACAGCAAGTACGTCAAAATTAAATTCATAAAATAAAATAAGTAAAGTGTATAACGTAAAGTGTAAACCTTAGAAAGAGTAAGAGGAAAACTGCATGAAGGAGGGTGAACTCGAGTCCTCCTCACATACCGATCTGTTGCTGAAATTTTGGCAATTACGTCAATCAATAAACCCACTGCCAAGTCGGCTACGTCCTCAGAGAAGACTTTCCCTGCATTGGCAACTTGAACTCCCCGGCGGCGGCACTCCGACAAATCTATATGATCGGTTCCAGCGGTGCGGGTGACAACTAGGCCCAGGGACGGCAGAAGCCGGAGGACATCAGTGGTGATGGCGCAGCCGCCGCCCCAAAGTATGGCTCGAACTAATGAAATGTCATGGACATCAATGCATTGGTGGGGAGGGATAGAAGAGAAGTGTAGTAAATGGAACTTGTTAGAGTAATGGTGTTCAAGCTTTGCGTTGATCAGTTTATCGCCAAGAACAAGGACTTGTGGGAGACCATTAACTTGGGGTTGCTTGTCGTGGTGATCTTCTTCTGCCATTGGTGTGGTGAGTTTTAGATTAGAGCTACGAGAAAGAGTGATAGAAATGACTTGGAGTGGTGAATGAACTAGAAAAAGAAGAGGGTGATAAGATAAGACAAATCAAGGGCTGAAAAATAAGGGGAGGAATAATGCTTGGTACACACATGCTCAAACACATCACTTCACATATCTGTGAAGTGTGTCAGAATTAGAGCGTAAATCAAATAATAAGAACTGTATAAAAATAGAATAATATGTTTATAAATATGTGTAATAATATTATTGGGAAGAGAAGGTTATTCTATTCCTTTATGCTTTGTTTGGATGGGAAGGGAAAATGACAAGAAAGAAAATGGAAAGAAAGAAAATGGAGAGAAGAGAAAATGAAGAGAATTGGATGAAGAGAAAAATGAGAGAAAGAAAATGAGAGTTGAATAAAAAAATAAAAAAATATAATATATAATTATATAAAATAATATTTTTACTTTTATTAAATGTATAATTGAATATAAATATATTATTTTATATTTTTGAATTAAACATTTTTTAAAATTATATTAAGTAAATAAATATAATTTATAAAAAATACTAATTAAAAAATTAAAAAAATTATAAATTAAATTATAAATTAAATGTAAAATAATTTTTTATTTAAAAAATTCATTTTCTCCTTTTTTTTTTATTCTTTATCTCTTTTATTCATTCCCCCACCCACCTCACCCCCACCAACCCAGTCCCCTGTCTCCCGTCCCCTTTCATTCCCGTAACTCTACCTACCTTACCTCCCACTAACCCCTACCAGCTCCCTCTCCCCCAAAAACCAACCACCCCACGCACTCCCTCCACCACCCACCTTGCTACTATCTCCCAACAAGCAGCCACTTCAACAAGTCATTTTCCAAAAAAAAAACACCAATGAAGAAAGAAAAGAGATTTCAAGTCTCTGCAACAAAAAGCAAAATAAAAACAAAGAAAAGGGGGGGTTACAATGGAGTTTGGAACGGTGGAGATCAGATCTAGGATTTAAGGTGATGGGTTATGGTGTGATGCGACTAAGCGGTGGCTAGCGGTGCAGCACGGTGCGACAGAAGGATGCAACAAGGTGCGACGCGGGAGTCGAATTCACTGCAAGTTAGACGATGAGACGACGAGCGGCGCAGTGTGATGCAGGCGTCAGATCCGTTGTGGGTCGGACGGTGGACGACTAGCGGCTCGACGGCGAGGAGAACTGGGTCAGCGACGAGCGGCGCGACGGAACCGCGAACTGGGTTAGCGATGAGCGGCGGAGTTATGGCGCGACAGCGAGGAGAATATTGGGGCAGAGTTGTAATTTCACATTTTCATCCCTTCTTCTCACCATTTTCTCCACAATTGCAAAGAAAAAATTTTGGTGGTGAATCCCACGCCTTTTTTTTTTCTTCCCTGTTTTATATTCACAACCAAACAAGAAAAAATACAAAAATTTCTCTATTTTCTCTCTTATTTTTTTCTGTCATTTTCTCTTCAACCAAACGATGGGTTAGAGTGAATCATGCCAAATATCTTTTTGTCTACATACTAGGAGCTGCCTCATTGTCTTTATCAATCAATTTTATTAGTAAATTTATGTTGAAAACTGATCCATAAGTTTTTCACTCCATTATTCCCACAGTTAAAATTTCCCAAATGAGGCTCTTAACTGTTGGTTGATGCTTTTTTATGTTGGGGGTAATTAAGTGATTGAATTTCTATAAAAGTTTAAGCTAATTAATGCCGTGACAAAGCCAGTTATTCAAACGAATCTCTATCATTAATAGGGAAAACCTTTATACACATTTCATGATTTTAAAGATAACTAACAAAATATAAAAATCGTGATTTGTTTTTTTATCTATTTTTCTCATATTATTCTTCTTTACTTTCTAATATTTTTAATCACAACAGTAAGATTTTTTTTCCTAGTGTTAGAAAAACAAGGACATTGTTAAATGTAAATCTTAAGTTTTAACCAAACAACTAAATGGCCAAATAAATCAGTAAACTGATGAATAATACTACACATATATACACATACATCATCTTATATTTGTACAAATTTTACTAAAAATGTTTATGGGACGAGTTTATCTTAACCCGAATCTAGTCTGATATTTTGAATGGGTCAATTTCTTGAAATCTAACCCGGCCTGATGATGGTGTAACAAATAACCGAGTCAGTACTAGATCAACTTGATAATTAAATTATAAATATTTAAACATTATATATAGCTTATTCATTAAATTATAGATCAGACTAAAAATAAGAGATGTTTTACCATATATATTTCGAAACAGATTATATCGACATAAATATATTATGATGTTATACAAAAAATGTTAATTTAAATCAAGAAATTTCATTGTTTAACATTTATTGTAAAAAAAATTACAAGTTTTAAAGTATTATGCAACATTGCGCTAAGTTAGGATAACCCAAAGCGTGACCCGAATTTAACCCAAAAACATATTGAGTTCAAGTTTTAGAATCCGAACACATACCAATTAGCTTCGGACTAGAATAAATTATTAGGACGGGTCAAATTTTAAACACTCCTAAATTTCACCGTCTAAATACAGTTTATCTCATATGATTTTTGACACATCTACATTCTGATTGTCATATACCCTTAGATGTAAGTGATGTATGACCATGGGATGTGAAACAAACATTTTTCTAGCATGATATTTAACTCATGATAACATGATAGATTGAGAAATTATTAAATATTCTGAGAGTAATAATGGCTGGATTTAATTTGCAATTTATTAAATAATATCTTAAATTTAATTCAACGGCCTATATAGTTATGCAACCCATCCTTTTAAAGAAAACTATATATCCAGTTGCTTTTTCTATATGGCTTTTTCTACATGTTATAAACAATGCCTCAACAATATGGCTAAACGGCTATTTATCCAGTTGCTCACGAATTTATTACCTTACAAAACATCAAAGTAAACCATTAAGGATTCGAAGGTAAGTCACGAGGAATAAAAATAGTGGGGAAGTCTTTGAATAGTTTACGTTCCATGTATATCATCATTTTGTGTGCGTGTGTGGGAGAGAGCTATCAAGCAATGCTATTAAACACCAAGAGGATATTAAGCTAACAACTTGTTTTTTGGGGCCGAACATCTACACCTCATTAAAGGAGGAAAATAAAATATAAGAAAAGAAGAAAAAAACGAAAGGAAGAAAAGTTTTTATTGCCATCCACTGAGCCTACAAACATAAACAGTCTTCAACAATTGCAAAACCTCGGGCCAGAAGGGTACCGAGTTGATATTATAATAATTTCATAAGTATACAAGGAGTTAAAGCAAATGTTCACTAGCCAATTGATACCTTGCCTTTCGAATAAAAGATCAAGAAGGCCAAAAGTTCTTTACATTGAGCTGACATATTTAAAACCCTAATAAATACACATATAAACATGACAGAATGTTATATATGAAATGTGGCAAGAGAAGCTTTACAAGCTTAGTGTCCATTACCTCACCTATAAATCTATATTCAAACGACTAATCAATCAACTACGAACATACGGCTCAAAAAGTTTAACACATGGATTTGGATCATACTGCATAATATCAGCAGCAAGTTCAAACTCTTCCCTGAGAACTTTGATGCTATGTTTATCCACCACTCGACCCAGATCATGAGATATTTCAAAAGGATCCTCTATGCATATCAAATGGCGATCATTACCAATCCTTCTTGTCCAGTCCTTGTCTCGCTTACTACACCAAAAAGGAGCATCATATATTTAATTAAATGAAAAGTATTGTCCAAAGCCCCATATTTGTCTAGAAAACAATAATCTCCTCACAAAAGATTTAATTGAACAAAGCATTACAGCTTCTATCCCAACAAAAGCCAGATAAATATGACCAAGGGGCGTCACAGACAAGAGAAACCAATAGCCCCAAAGTGATACCAATAGCCCTAAAGTGATACCAGAATGGTACTGGGAAGCACCGAATGCAAGGACTTACAACAAGAGGAAGAAATAGAAAGATAGACAATAGCCAATAAGAAACTTCTGATCTATTGAATGCTTGAGCAAAAAACAAAGTTTGCTTTCTTTTTCTTTTTTTCTTTGTTCAACATTAGTGCTATCAATATTCAATAGTGTAAACTCAAGCAGAGACAATAACAATAGCCTGCATCAGGAAAACTTCACAATGTGATTCCACCCCGTCCCTATTGGCTTGATAACAATTTATGCTAGATATGTTAGTTTCAGTACTTAGCATTACTAATAGCTTAGAACAATACTTATAAGTTATAAACCCCTCCGTCAGAAAACGACAATCAATTGCTAAAAAAAAAAAGAACAACTATGATGGGAACTACTACAACAACAACAACCAAGCCTTTTCCCACTAGGTGGAATCGACTACATGTATCAAATGACATCACTGTGCCCTATCATAAACCAAGTCTTCAGAAATGTCATACAAATCTAAATCTTTTTTAATCGTTTCATCCATAGTCTTTCTTGATCTCCCTCTACGTCTAGCTATTGAACTATCCTCCACTTGATCTTACTCTTTTTACAAGGAGTTCTAAGGGTCTTTTCCTTACATGTCCGAACCACCTAAGGTGAAATTCTCCCATCTTTTTCACAATAGGTGCTACCCCTACTTTCTCTCTAATGCATTTATTCCTAAGTCTATCTTGTCTTGTATGGCCACACATCCAGCTCAACATCCTCATCTCAGCGACACTGATCTTACGCTCTTGCTGACTTTTTACCGCCCAACATTTAGTACTATTAAGAGAGAAAACAAAAGCATAGAAATTGTGAAACCGCAGCTTGAATAGTTATGCGGTAAAATTTACCCTTAAACTTGAGAGGCACTTTTCTATCACAAATAACTCCTGAAGCACTCCTCTATTTCATCCATCCAGCTTGAATTATATAGTTTACATCTCCCTCTATCTCTCTGTCATTTTGTATGATAGATCCCAGATACCTAAACCGTGTGACTTGTGGTATGGTATGGTCTCCAATTTTCACCGCTAAACTAGTATTATCACGCTTCTTACTGAACTTGCATTCTATATACTCCGTCTTACTCCTTCTTAGACAGAAGTCATGTTCTTCCAAAGCTCGTTTTCATAGCTCTAGCTTCTCATTTATTTCCTCTCTCGACTCTCCACCTGAGACTATATCATCTGCAAAAAGCATGCATTGTGGAACCAGCTCTTGGATATGCACAGTAAGCACATCCAAGACCAAAGTAAAAAGATAAGGACTCAAAGTTGACCCTTAGTGCAGTCTTATAGTTATAGAAAAATCTTTTGTGATCCCACTCTGTGTTCTCACAGTAGGAGAAAAAGGTATAAGCTGGCTCACAAAACTGTTTAACGAAATAATGAGGTATAAGAAAATGCCAAATGAATGGAGGAGAAGCATTTTAATCCCTATTTATAAGAACAAGAGAGCTATACAAAACTGTGCAAATTATAGAGTGATTAAGCTTATGAATCATGCCATGAAGTTATGGGAAAGAGTAATTGAACGGAAATTAAGACAAGAGACTCATATTTCAAATACTGAGTTCTCTTACCTGATTATGCTTCCTGAACGTACAGATATAACAGCATTTGCATAATCATGACAATATGCCCAATAATAGAAAAATCCCCACACAAGTTGAGCAATAGTTTCCTTGTTATGGCGTCCAAAATCACGAAGTTTTTCAACTTGATCAAAGTAAGTACAATCAATATTGTCCACAGTCACAGAGTATGTTGTCTCCATTTCCTGTATAGAAAATAGTATTCAATCAAAAAATATACATTACAAAATTAACTACAGGATGTACAAACGCTATTCAAGTGACATGGATGGCATGCTTAATGAGGAAGAATTAACTATATTTGCTTTGCGTACTGCAAATATGCTATTCCACTGCCTATTTAAATATTAGCCATGCCATAGTAAACATGAAACTAAATGCCAGAGGCAGAACTGAAAATGAAAATTTCTTTACCATTTTGCAAATTCTACATACACTATTCATGTATAGTTAAAGTGCTCTCCTAAGAGTAAACCCCAAGAGTAAACTAAAGAGTGCTTTTCCAAGAACAATTATCGTGCTTTCCTAAAGCCCAAAATTTAGAGAAACGAAAACAGAAGCACCAGGCAAAAAAGATGATAACAAGAAAGAAAGAAGATAGGAAAAGATAAAATTGGGGGAAATGAAAAATGAAATTTACTAAAGCAGCTCTCAATAATTGTGTGCCACATATGCTGGACCCTGGACCTCTAGTTTTTATAATAATACTACTACAATTACTGCCCAAAGACACATATTCCCTTTACTTTGGTTGTACTACAAGAAACCACTCTCTCAACTCTGTAAGACTTTCCTAAGGGCTATATACTCCTTAACATCATCTCAAACTACATACTCGATAGATGCATTTATATTTGTTTTAACTAATCCTTAATTAGTGGAGTCAAGCAGTTGGAAATGCCAGCACAAATAGTCAAGTGCTCTAGAAAGACAATGTCTAGGTTGCTTGTTATCCGATAAATCATCTTAGACGACAGGCTTTACTGCATTTAGGACTGGATAAATACACCAATATCAATTACTCATAATTATTCAGTCTCATAGATACACATGCATTTTTCATGTCGCATCCAAAATTTACTTCAGAACTTTCATGTGTCATATGCTTTTACATGTTAAATATATACGTGTCCATGTTTGATAGAGAATATTCAACCTCAAAGGAATGGATTGTATAACATGAAGTAATAACTCATTGATATCCATCCACTCGATTGAAAAAAGAAAATGAAAAGAAAATTAGCAGTCTTGGTAATTTAATTTTCACTTCCTATAAAAAATGGGTACATTAACATTCGTGTTCAGATCAAAATGAAGGGTTCTTCAGAAACATAAGTAGCATAAACAATGACGATTCTAGAAAAGCTACATCCAGACATATCTTGCATGGAGGAACAGACGAATGAAAACCAAAGTACACACCTGTAAGCATGGAAGGATAGCAGGTCTTCGCTGTTGTAAAAAATGAATGCACATCAAAACATACCTGAAATTATAATTGCACATTATTAGTTTAAGGGCACAATATCTTGTCATCACATTTATCTGCACTTCAATCATTTGATCATATCAACCATTTTGATCTTTATAAATACTAAGATGGAAACTTAACCTAATTAGATAAAGAAGGCAAAGTAACATCTTTTTGGACAAGAATAGCATCAGAAGCTAACTTACGCATAGCTAGATAAAGTCCCATGGTAAGTTTCATTGACTCCCCTTGACTTTGCCCAATGTTTAATAATAAAAGCCAACTGCCTTAACCTTGCATCTAACTGTGCATAATCCCAAAGAAGCTTTGTATTTACAACAGCCAGGAGATTGTTAATGCATATGTCGCAAGAGATTCCTGTCACTGGATCCATGAGCTTTACTATAGGAACCCTTGCATGTGTCAATGCCTGTAAACAACCTCAAATTACAGACTCCAAAGAAATTTTCATTTAAATTTAAAATTACTTCAAATGAATTTTTCCATGAGTAGTAACCCAGCATTAGTCAGCTTCCTCGAAGGAAAAAAAAATGAACCAGTCAGTTACCAATCCTTCATTTCAGATTCACAATTTATTAATCCTCTTCCTTAATTCCTTTTCTTTCTTTATTACTTTCATTTATTTTCTGGGTTTCAAAATCACTGACCATGGTGTTTTAAAACTATTTTTTTATCATTGCATTTCTCTGCTAATATATCTAATTCTTAATTTTCTTTTACTTATAAAAAAAATCTTTTTAATTGAAAGATAAAGGAGGCAAAGAATAACAGAGAGAGTATGGTGAAAACTAGACACTAGCATTGATCAATAGGCCAATAGGTTCGGTGCTAGTCCATGAGTAAGCCCTTTATAAGCAATCCACAAATTAAAAAATATCAGAATGCCACACATTATGTCCTACGTCTATGCCAAAAAATATAATATTGTCAGTTTCCCTTCAATAAAACCTCTTATATTTGGAGAGGAATAATAGATTTTAACTGATTAGTTTTTGCTGTTACTTTTCATGAGAAATATATAACAAAGTGGTCTTCTTAGGTTTTGTAATGCTCAGCTAATGAATACATTAAAGTTAGCGACTTAGCGGGGTTTATTTATTGGATATGCAGAGAGGTTGCAAGATGGGCCTTTCTTCTTTGTCCTGATTTTAGTATTTTTTTTTTTTGTTTCTTCTACAGGATATCTTATTCTCCACTTTAGTACTTCTTTTCTTTAATAATTTTATGAGTATAGAAAAATATTAAGGAATGTCCTGTGAATTAAGGACATGTTGACTCCAAAGTCAAGGGTGATTAATTAGACATTGATTCTAGGTGATTCATTGGAGCTTGATTGAGGGCTGATTGATTGAAAAAAATGCTTGTAAAGTTTTAATTTTCCTCCAGCATTTATATAAATTGAGGTGTAAGGTGGGGGCAATTCACACAGTGCTTCATCCTACAACCTGTTTTCATTTCTCTGTCCATGTCTCTCAGATCTTCCACAGATCCTATTTTTCAATTTTTTCTTTATCAAAATTTTCAACAGAAAAAAAATTCATCTTTTACCCAAAAAAGAAAGAAAACCCTCTCCAACCCCACCCTCCCTTACCACCTCCAACTTTCCCCAAGAAGCTAAGTTTTCATTACTTTTTTTGGTAAGTATGTTTTTGTTACTTTGAATAGCAATAAAGTAGATTGTAGAATTTGTAACCAAAAAAAAAAGTAGACTGTAGAATTGGAAAATTATATTCCACAAGTAGGAAGATAATTAACAGAAGTTTACAAATACAGTATAATTATGCCCGTAAATGGGATATACACACCCCAACTGGGAAAGTATTCAGTGAACATTGACTAACATAAAGCCAAACAAGGCAGTGGAATACACACACACACACACACACACACCAACTGGAGACTGCTTTTCCACCATCTAAGACTTAAAGTCAATGAAAATCTCCCTATAGCAAATTTCCAATTTTTCCTCATATAAGACAAAAGTCAAAGCCATTACTTATTATATCTTCTTTATGAAAATTTGTTAGCAGGCTTATCGATGCAGCTCCTGATTTAAAGAAATAGTTGTTGAACATTCCTTAATATGTGTAACTGTAAATGAATTCAAACCACCAAAGATATATGATTGCAATATTAGCAATATTAAGAGAGCATAGCAATCTCCTCACCTGCACATTCTGCAGGTTATCTGATTGCAAAATATCTGCCAATTTCGTTAGAATCTTAGATTTGTCCATGTCTGGTTCCTCAATAGCAAGGCAAACATCAATGTCACTTTTAG
Source organism: Ormosia emarginata (assembly GCA_029884605.1). Taxonomy (NCBI): domain Eukaryota; kingdom Viridiplantae; phylum Streptophyta; class Magnoliopsida; order Fabales; family Fabaceae; genus Ormosia; species Ormosia emarginata. The sequence continues at coordinate 6,489,813 of JAQQTP010000068.1, forward strand.
AAACGCCAAATGAATTAGCACATGATCCATAGAGATAAAGCCGAGCTTTTGGCCACTCCTTGCTGACTAATTTCTCCAATAATGTTAATAATTGCTTTTGCTTCACCTTTTCTTCTTCAGGAGGTATTAGAGACTCATATATTGCAAGGAAAGGAACATTTAGACTATCTATGTCCCTTCGACATATCATCTGTCTTTTATAGATTCTCGCCCGCTGGCTTAGTAGCCGTTGTCCTCTTGAATCTGATGATCTGGCATCCTGATAATAAATGCTGTAAGTGACCCTCAAAAGAATCCATTTCTTTTACAATAAAGAGACAAATAAATACCATATGAACCTCATACTTTGATGACCGACAGCTTACTGCAAAATTCAATAATCTATCTAGATTTTTCTACAAACAGTTCTTCAAAGAAATTTAAAATAAAAATCTTCACTAGAGTATGGACGATATCAACAAATAATGGGTACTTAAAGTTCTCCAATGAAATTGAATTAAAATTTATTTCTTGAGAATGAATAGCAATCCATTGTTAACAAAAATATTAACAAACGTTAAGTATCAACCTTCTCCCGGGTGCTACGGCGTTGCCTTGAGTTATTCGTGTCTTCAGACTCATCCTCAAGCAACAAGGAATCACCTAACTGCTTCCCAAGGACATCAACTTCACCACCACTGCCTGAGTCAGGAACACCCTCCATCTTTAATCTACTAACTCCCTTATATTTATCTCTAACACCATCTTCAACAACGCTACCCCGGAAATTCAATGATTCTTCAACATCAAAAGCCGAGAGCGAATGGAGGTTACTTCCAGAGGGTGGCCCAGGGTGATCAAGCTGTTCAGGAAGCCTCATTTCGCGTGTCACATTGCCTCTGCTGTTACTCCTTTCACCAGACACCATCCTCACACTTTCCTTCTTAGTGTGCACATTCTCATTCCTAACACCCAATTCACCAGAATTAACCTCTGAACCCTTTCTTCTAGTTCCAGAGCCCCAATGACCCATTCTTCTACTTGGTTCAGGGGATGGCACAGACCTAAAATTCCCAACACCATGATAACTATTCCCCCTCCCAACCCCAACCCCAACCCCTCTTCTTTCTTGGTCAACAAGAGCATCATGATTATTACCATGTAGAGCAACATTCCCACTTGAATTCAAATTAGGGTTTGATTTGGGGGTTTCCACATGCAAATTCCTATCATACCCATTATAGCTTCTGTTGAAGCTCAAATTGAGCAAGGAATCACCATTGGATGAGACTTCAGGTTCAGGGACATGAGCGTCAATGGGTAAAGACCCGAACTTTAGCTTCAGTTCCTGCTGCTTCTGCTGCTGAACGAAAGCGTCGACACTGTTGTTGTTCCCTTCAATCAAAAACCCTAATCTTCGAAGATCGTCACCAAAGGCGAGGCCAGCGTTGCCCGCGGGAATTGGGGTCGAAAGGTACGGATTTCCGGGTGCCCGAGGAAGTGGAAACGGGTTTTGGGGCAGCCCGAATAAGTTTGGCGGGTAAGGAATAATTCCCGACCAAGGAGGAAGATGATGATGATGATGATGGGGATGATCGGGATCGTTGATCTGCCACGTGGACGCGACGGGGATCGTGGGGCCCATGACGGCGACAGCAGGATCGAGGGACGGAGATTGTTGCGGCGGCGGTAGCGGTTGCAGTTGAGGACGTGGGTGTGGGTGGGGATGGGGGTGGGGTCTCTGGATAAGAGAGAGGAGGTACTCGCCGCCGTTGGCCGGAGACGGCGGCGGCAAGTCGCCTCCACCACCGTTCATGGAGGTGGATCACGGCGGCGGCGTGGTAGTTGGCTGTAATGGGCAGTGGATTTGGAGTTTGAGTGAGGGAAGGGAAGTGAGAGAGTTTTGTGTTGTGAGAGAGAAACTTGCAGGTTAAGTTGGGTGAGTAAACGTGATTTTATATTAGAAAAAAGTTAGATACACACTGGTTACAGTGATATATATTTTACATTTGTTTATATTACTGAATTAGAGAGAAAATATAAAAAAAATAAGATAAGATGAAATATAATCAAATAATAAAAATTATATAAATATTAAATAATATGTAGGGATATAAATTAGTTTGGATAATTTGATTAATTTAAACTGAACTAATTAAATTGGTTCAATTTGGTTCGGATATATTAATTGGTTCGAGTAAAATCTAAATCAAATAAAGTTTAATTGGTTCGATTCTCGAATTTAAAATTTCAAATCCAAGAACCAAACCAAATTCTATATGTATATATATATATGTATATATATATATTCCCGTTGATTCTTGATCTTCTCAATACTGCATTTATTGACGTCAGTAACTTGATGTCATTGAATGTGTGACGTTAACTTGATCTACATGTACTAAATGGAGTATTGAACTTTTTATTTCAAGGCTCTCCATCTGCAGAAGTCACAATTACTGAAGTTAATATATTAATGTTTAATCCTTGATAGTGAGTCATATAATTAATTTGGTTATAACTTTTTTCTCTATTCTCTATTTACAATTTTCTTTCTAATCTTATTCATTCCTAATTGACTGACCCTAATCCATAATTGCTTATGTAATTCATCAATTTTCATTTCTTTGTTATGGTGAACGTATTCTTTCGGAGCTCATTGAGTGATTATTTGGTATACATTTCAGCTCAAAGTAGGGTTTCTTTTGTTGTTAGCAAAGTCAAGAAGCTTAGGGACTTAGTGTTGTAGCTTCTTAGGCTTACGGTGAATGCATAATAGAATAGGATGAGTTATATTATCTATTGGCATTTAGTAGGATAAAACAATAGGAGGTAGCATAATAGATGAGTGATTATCCATAGAGTAGATAAGTCAAAGTGGTATTAAGAGTAGTCTTGGAGGACCATAATGTTTCCATTGTTAAATCATTGGACATTGTTTATTGAAATGAAGATGAAGAACTATAACGTTTTCATTTGTACTTATTGCATGATGTAGATGAAGTTTAAAGATAAATTAGATTTGATGAATAATATTTGATGAATCATGTTTTTTTTAATATTTGGATTAAGTTTGAATTGACTTTGAGTGTTACTCATTGTTATGTTGTATACTTGTATTTCCTTTTAATTATGTTTCGACTAAGTTTGAGTGTTCTTATGTATTTATCTTTGTATTATATCTATTGTTAGATATATTTTAATTATATTTATTTGTTTAGACTTTGTTTATTTATTGACTTTATAGTGATATTTATTGAGATAAATAAATTTGATTCTCTTTTAGAAAAAAATTTATGACTTTATTATATATTTTTTTGTTATGAAAAATTAATTATTTAACTAATTTTTATGTAAAAAAAATAACTAATTCGATCATCTAAATCAAACTAATGCATAAATATTCGATTCAATTTGATTCAAATTTAATTATAAAAAAATATAAAAATCAAATCAAACTAAATTAATTTATTTTAATTTATTTTTTTTAAATTCAAATCAAACCACTCACTTATATATATATATATATATATTTAAAATTATTATTCTTTACATAAAGGAAAAAGCTGTTGGTACACTTTGTTTTCACAGTACATCTATACAATGATTTGATGCGTAGTATGTAAAAACATTAATTAATATATAAATAATTAATAATTAAAGTATAAATAAATAGTGATAGATATATATTTTATAATAACTTTTTAAATAATTATATTAGATTATGTTTTTGATAATACATAATATATGTTAATTATTAATTATTTTATATATTAATTATCAATTATTTATATATATTAATCGTTACATAATACATATTAATGACCAACACATAAATCTTTAATTTATAAATGATGCACAAAGATCGATGTGTAAATAGCAAATCTGTTATATAAAAAAGGTAAATCTTTTTTACTTAACTTATTTTCGATTGTTAGATTCACTTTGAAATAATCACAACCATTGGAGAAAGATTTCGATCGAATAAGACCATATAAAATTGTGTTTTGGAGAGTTTCGATCGAATAAGACCTCTATTTTGTTTTTATTATTTTCTTTTTGTGCCAATCCTTATCTTATAATAGTTTTTTTGACGTGCTTATTTTAATATAGGTCTAGTTTAGATATAGCTCACAAGAGCTTATTTATTAGACTAAGCACTTTTATTATTTTTAAGTGATATTTAGTTAAGTTTATTACATTTGCTTTTGCCTCTGTTAAAGCTCTTAAAAGAGCTAATAAAGAAGCTAAAAGTCAGAGCTTCTTAAAAAAGTAGGTTATTTGAGCTTTTTGGGAAGCTGTGCAATTATAATATTTTAAACAAAAGCAATGATTTTTTTTTAAATTATGATGATATTTGGTTTAATTATAAAAATTTGATTATTTTAATAATTAATTATTATATAAAAAATTATTGTTATAATTGATTATAATATAATTAATTTTATATTTGTATATGTTAGTTAAAAAATAATTTTAAGTTAACTTTTTATTTAGATGATATAAAAAAGAATTATTTTTATGTATTAAATTATAAAAAGATATAAAATAATTAAAAAAATTATATGATTATGGATAAAATGATATTTACATCTCAAAATGAGTGAAATAATCTATAATATATAATTATAAATTTAAATTTTCAACATTATGAAAAAAAAAATATAATGCGTTGAATTTCATATAAAAGTTGAAATTAATTTTATCAAATATATTAAAATACTGTTAAAATAATTTTTTTTAAAAGAAAACTATTTGGGAATGAAAAAATCATTCTCAAACATGCACTACATCTCATGTCCATTCCAACCCCAAAACTCAACAAACTCATTTGAGAGCTCTCAAGGTGGAGAACACATCACTGTCAGATTGAAGAACATTGTCGCGTTTGTTGTTGCCGTTCACCATCACCGTTTGCCACCTTAGTTTCAAATCGTCGTTGCCACCACTTCTATCACTTTGTCTGTTAGGTATTTTCCTAGAACCATTGTTGTGCTTTGGATTGTTTGGGCTTTTGGGATTTATGGTTTCAAATATTGATGCCATTGATGTGCTAATTGATTGTTTTTTTATTCATCTTCAATTTCATCTTAATTTTGCTTTGCCATTTCACAATTCTTGTACTTGTCCTTCTTTTCTTAGACATTTTTTTCTTTTAATTACTGGTGCTGAAAAATGTTTGGGTTGAAATATCAATTTGAATTCCAAGAGCTATGTTCTATTGCTTCTGCATGAAGTTGTTCATGAATCCAACACGACCTCATTGATTTTAGACTCTCTTTCTTTTTCTTTTCTTTTTTTCATTTGACATTGTTAATTGCCTAAAACTTTAGTGAAAGCATTGTTAGGAAATTTCAGTTCATTGGTTTTGGATCATGCACTAAAACGAATTGATGTTGTTCTTCGGTCAATTTTTTCCTTTCTTGTCTTTGGTGGCATATTGTCCTTTAACTCTCTACTTGAACCCATGGACAATGTAACATCTTAATAACGTTACTCTAGTATATCTGATATATACCTGGATAAGTAGTATTAGTTATGTTACTACTAACTTAAACATCAAACTAACTCATAACATTTGAATAAATAATTATGAATAGTCAAAACTAAAAAGGTCATACATGTATACATCAATAACCTCAAAGACAAAGTGTTATACATACAACTTTTTACAAAACTCAAAGAAATATAAATAATTACATAAGTTTTGTATACTAAAACAAGTAAAACTATACTAATCTTCGTACATCTTCTCTTTCCTTTGGAAGAGTTTCTACTTGGATTTACATGACAACATACAGGGTGAGAATTCATAATTCTCAGTAATAATATTCCAATACCAACAGTTGTAGCATTCATAAAGAATAAATAACTCATTTACAAAAGAAACATGTTCAAAATATGTAAATAAGTCACTACTCACTACCAAACAACCATGTTCCTCAGATAAGACAATCGCTCATATAATTGTCATCAAAAGGTAAATGCAATGTTTATGTTATGTTGTATGATTATGCTCATGAAATGTGTTTTATTTGTGTTCATGCAATGTCATGAGACTTGACCATTCCCAGGAACCTGGTTCCTTGTATTTCATTGGGTTGGAAGAGAATTTGTTACCTCCTTAACCTACCTTGTAATAAGTTGACTAGTCCACTACACAACACTGATAACCCTAACCATAATAGCCATCGCTACGAGAATCTAGGACTAGTCCTTATTCTCTGGTTAAGTAATTGTGCACACCACATAAGGTTACAAATACTTAGGAATAACAAGTGTGTGTGAAAAATGTGATGTTATGTTTAACTCAAATATAAACACCACAAAAACTCTATTCCAAGTCTATCTTTGCATTACTAGCTCTACCCTCACTCTATGAAAGCAATTCATGCACTATGACACTCAACTATTGTCAAACAAACTTAGTATACTTGTATCTAGTATCCCACCATTTCATTACCTCACAAGTGATCTCAAATGCAACATTAAGTTGTTCAAGGAACTAGACACCTAACTATGGCATTCCATATATAATGGATGCACAAAATCTCCTTACTTTCCCATATGTGCAAGATGGTCATCCTCTCTAAGAAAATACTCTTATTAGTATCTCAACACGCTTTATAAGACATATATGAGTGATTTCAACAAGTAGGGAATTCAAAAACATCAAGATCAAAATATAAGAAAAACCTTGTCTGGGTGCCTGGGCACCCACTCTCTAGCATCTAGGCGATGGCATGGCAGAAACCATGTTATGTTTTCCTGGTTGCTGGCGCTCAGGCACCCAACGTGCTGCAAAACTCAGAACAAGTTCTGGGCAGTAGGCACTTGGGTGCCCAACGTCTGGCACCTAGGCGCCAATGCACCAGAATTACTTCCCATGTTCTATTAGTTTCCAAACCAATTTCCAACTTTCCAAAATCAAATTCTAAGTGGTTTCCAACCATAGTCATAGCCTCTAAACATGATACCTCACGTACAATCACAACTCATCTAAGCATGAATTTATGAACCAATCATAAACCTTAACCCTGTGTTTAAATGTTTTTTCATTAACGGAACGGAACGGAATAGGTGATGATGGATCAGAAAGGAAAGGAATGGAATGGAACATAGTTTTTCCCCTTTTTGTTTGGAAAATTCATTAACGGAACGGAACGGAATATGTGTTCTCCCCATTTTACCTCAATTTTGAGAGGAACAAATATTAGACATTTGAGGGGAATATGGGGGAAATGATTCCCCATGTATTCCGTTCTTATGCATTTTAAAACTTTCAAATACAAAAATTTATTTTTATTCTCCCTATTTCTTTTTAGTTCTCTTCTTTACCTGTCATTCAAACATAGTGTAAGAAACTTATTTCTCAACTAATACATTACAAAAAAGTGCTGAATTGTGAGAGTTTTTTTTTGCAAGAGTTATCAAACACTACAAATTCAAATAAATTGCGGGATTTTTTTTTCATTTTTAGTGAAGGTTATTAACTCCCTCAAATTAAAAAAGCATGATTTTCCTTTTGTTCCCTATTCTGATTTCGTTTCCCCCCCCGCAGGGTCCCTCTCTCTCTCATTCTGATTTCTTAGAGTTCAACTCTCTCTCTCATTTTATCTTTCTCCCTCTCTGTCAGAGTCCACTCCAAGGAGCGCCGCCCCCATTTCTTCCCCCTCACTCTGTCCGTCTCGCCACTGCCTCGACGCCATGGCCGACAGCGAAGAACTCCTCCGTGGCACGCGTCCCCTCCTACCGGCACTGGTCGGCGGAGTTCCGCGCGGCGGTCCCCTTCGTGGCCTCCATGCTCGCCGCTCTTCCCTTTGAAGCCCTCTCCGTTCGCTCCGACACCGCCGTCCTGGGCCTCGACTGGCACCGATAACTGTCACCGGAACCAACTCCGTTCTTTCGTTTCTTCTTCTGTTATTCTGTTCGGTGTGATGTGCGGATCTAGATTTTAACTGTCACCGGTAACGAAACGAGTTTTGCTGCTTTAAATCTTCCTGGAAAAATTTTACTTTCTCAGAGCTCCAGGATGCAACCAATTATTTCAGTCATGGTATGAAATCCTTTTCTTAGAGTTGGTTGAAAAGGCCATTGCTTTTCTACCTGATCTAAGTAATTCAGAATAAACCCATCTTTTTTCATGATGACATATTAACATCTGATTTATCGGATGATAAGCAACTTCTAAATTTTTCATTTTTTGAAGAGAATTTGATTGAGGAGGGAGGTTATGCTGAGGTTTACAAAGGCAAATTGGAAGATGGAAATTTTGTTGCAATTAAACGGCTGACAAGAGGGAGCCAGGAAGAAATGACTGCAGATTTCTTGTCTGAGCTGGGTATTATAGTGCACGTGGACCACCCCAATATTGCTAGATTGATTGGATATGGTGTTGAAGGCGGAATGCATATTGTTCTTCAGTTGTCTCCACATGGCAGCCTAGCATCCATACTTTATGGTTTGTTAACCATTGTGAAAATTTTGAATATCAAATACCTGATGACAAGTTTTCGGAAAATAAGATTAATTGGTTCCTTCCCTTGCATGATTTCAGGGCCTCGAGAGAAACTAGATTGGAACACGAGATATAAGATTGCTTTGGGGACTGCTGAGGGCCTTCGCTATCTGCATGAGGAATGTCAAAGAAGGATTATTCACAGAGATATTAAGGCTTCTAATATATTGCTCTCAGAGGATTTTGAGCCACATGTGCCTTTTAAGCCTGACAAATCTGATTATAGAACATGCATTTTTCAGCAATTATGATTTATTTTATAGTTATGAAGTTCTTATGCTGTAAATCAAATTGTATTCTTAATTGTTTCTCCTAGTTTTCTTGGTACAATGTTAACTTGAATCTTACTCCAGATATCTGATTTTGGGCTTGCAAAATGGTTACTTGACCAATGGACTCACCATACTGTCTCCAAATTTGAAGGCACATTCGGGTTTGCATATTTAACAACTTCACAAGTTTCCTGTGTTCAGTATTTATAATCCTTTTTCTTCCCACCCATTATTTGACCCTTTTTTTTTCTTTTTTTTTTTCCTTTTGCAATCATCTTTGATTTCACAACAGCTACATTCCTCCTGAATTCTTCATGCATGGTATAGTCGATGAAAAAACTGATGTATATGCTTATGGAGTGCTATTATTGGAGCTACGAAATGCCAAAAAGTAATCTCATTGAGTGATCTTATCACTCTAATCCTGATGTGTGCAAAATGAATCATGGTTAAATTTCTCACAATGCTCTATGCCAAATTGCTGCTTCTAGGTCATGTTTTGCTTTAAACTTATTTTTCTCAAGAGAGACAGTTCTGGCATGCACTTTCACAGATTTTAAAAGCCATGATATTCACTTTTACATCCTGTAATAAATAACTTGGGGGAAGGCCATATAATATAAGTGTTTTTTCCAGATATTGTTTACTCTATATTTTCTCTGTTTTAGAAAACTGAAGGGTCAGTTTCAGGGTTCCTGCATATAACAGAAAAAAATAGTCAAAACAACAGATGTTCAACCCTTATCTCTATTTCCTATCTGGTTTCTGGCAACATACTTCTCATGTTAGCTAAACCACTTAATTCACTGCTGATGATGATTGTGAACTGATATAGAACAAGTAATGTTTCCAATTGGATGCAGGTATTACAGATGTCAAGAGGCGAGAGGCGAAGAAGAGAGCTTGAAGCTCATAAAAGAACACCACAAGTCTAAACCTCAGAGGACGTACTCTGAAGAACTCTTTGATGCAGAGGATTACAACTCAACTAAGTTTTTGAATGACATGGATCGACATATGGAGACTATTCTAGGCTCCTGTAACTCTATTAAAGAAGTAAGCATTCAAAACTAGATTATGGCCTGTGATTCAGATAATGTGACTTCTGACATGAGAGTGGAAATTTTAGGGGCAGTGATTTATTTGCAAAACATGAGCTGACTTGGGGATGCAGAGCTGGCCGGCCAGAATAGGTTGAAGAGGATAACATATACATTAAGACAAGGAAGCCAATGAAGCAGAACCTCATTTACATGTTTGTCAAAATTGTTTTAAATGAGATTACTTCTCCCCATCTCCATGGCATCATCCACCCAGCACCCAGCGTCAATGATCTTCATGAGCTGGACATGCCATTTTTTGATGTCCAAGTTGTTTAATCATTCTAAAGTACTTGGTACTGAAACTGGAGACATTCTTGCAAAGGAAGTGTCTTGCAAGCTGTTTTATTTTTTATGTTCATTTATTGTGGCACTACTTTAGATTATTAAGGATTTTAAGTTGTAAGTTTAGGTTATTAGGGATGAATTTATTTAGCTTATTATGAATTTGAACTTGTGATGTTTATGTTATTATGGATATTTTTAATGCAATTTGATTCACATTTATATTAGTAGTTTTATAAAATTAATTGTTTTGATTGTGCATTATAAACGTTATTAGAATTAAAAATTAAATATATAGTAATTTTTTTTAAAAAAATTCATTAAATAGTGGAAGTTAAAAATCACTGTAAATTAAAAAAAAATAGTCACAAATTGTGGGGGTTTAAAACTGTAACAAATTAATCATTGATGTGGTGGTCGTTAAAAAATCGTCACAATATATTGCGATGAATATAAATGCAATGTTTTTTAAAACTGTCGATATTTAATTAGTGGGAGTTAAAAATTATGGCAATTTTTTTTAAAAAAAAGGCCGTAAAATAGCACTTTTTTGTGGTGATACTCAAGTGAAAATAATGGATTCTAAGGGATTAAAACTAATAATCATGCTATAAACAAGTTAAAATGAAATTCACTTCAACCATAGAAGAAAGAATCAAATAACATGATTCACTAAACTCACTCAAACTCATTTTTCCTTCATCAAGTCAAGCCAAGAAACAAGATGAAGATGAGAAAGAATGAAGTCAAGCACCCCTACCTCTTATAGTCAAGATGATGATCAAGCTCTAACTTTGCTCTTTGATCTTCCTTGGTTCCTCCTTCTTCTTCCTCTTCTTTCTTTCTTTTCTTTCTTTCTTTTCTTTCTCTTCTCTTGTTGCTGCCTTTGGCTGTGGAAATGGAGAGAAAATGGGTAGCAAAGTCAAATATGACTACTTATGGCAGTGACAAACCTAGAAATTTAGGATAGTGGGGGCAAAATTATGAATATTTTATATATATATTTTTTAAAAAATTATATTTACACAAAATATAATAAAAACAATGAAAAATAAACTTATAATTGTTTCTTGTAATTTGTTAATATTTTGAGAATAATGAATAGTTTTTTTGTAATTAATATTATCATATATTTCTTTTTATACATACGTAATTAAAGAATAATTTAAAAATTTATATCTCATGTGATTAAAAATTAGAATTAAAAATTTGTGAAGTATCAAATCAACCATTTATTTTAATATGGGAGCAAAAATCTATAAATTATAAAATCATAAAGACATAAATGATAAATATATATATATATATAATTATAAAAAATTTAACTCAAATTAGGCATATGTCCCCATATTGGGACACTTGGTCCGTCCCTGGCTTATGGATAGGAACCAAGATGTGTTGAAACTGTATACTTCTTAAAAATATTTTAATCTCACAAATTTAAGTTCCCTAACTTCTAAAGGTATTATGAAAAATTCTAAGATTCACTTAAATTCTATTCTCATCATTTTCATAAATTTTCATATTTGTTGCTCATTAATTTAGTATTAAAACATTCAACTAGTATACTTAAAAATACTAAATTGATTCAGTTTATCCTCAAACTTTAACTACCTAAAATTAAACTTTCCAAATTTATTTCCGTTCATTAAGCAACTTATTCCACTATCTGAATTATTTTAAGTTACTTTTCACATTCTATGTTGTAACAAAGTGTTTAAACTAACTCAGTTTATTACAAAAATAAACAGGCATGTCAAATAAGTATTATGTTACCTCTGTAACTATACACAAGCCTAATATGTGATTGAAGGTGTCACACACAACATAACCTATTACTGCTGTTGAAGAATGATTAAAGAATGACGCTAATTCTCCTTTAGGCTCAAAGAATGATTGAAACCTATAAGCCATGGGTGGTTTCCATGTAGCTTCTTAAATCGAAATGATCCATTCTCACGTTTCTTAAATCCTATGACAATTCCAAAATGTCCACTGACTTTATGGAGCTTTTAGCCGAGAAATTTGGAAGCAGGCTACTTAAATATAATTTCTCCTCATAATTCACCAATGACATATATAAACTTACTATGACCAAAAACCAGAAACCTAATATTATATAATGTTTTCAAGAACCCTCTTTACAGTGGTATACAAGCAATTTGAAGGCCAGTAAAACTGTAATGTCTTGCCAATAATTTAAGCAGTGTAGATTACTGCCCCATTTCATCAGAGCTAGAGGAGGAGGGTCGGGTTACAATGAAAAGGTGTTGATGTTGGCAGTAGCCAGTGTTATCAAATATTTTCTCAGTTATGTTATCAAAAGTCCACGCAGAGATTCAAGTCTCACAGGTCATCTTTGGGTATCTGAAATTCTAAATGGTCATCTAATTCGTTATTATCAGATGTTTAGAATGAAGAAACATGTGTTCCTCTATTTATGTGATGCATTATTGCAAAATAAGTACAACTTAAAGCCAACTCGGAATGTGGAAATTCATAAGCAAGTTGCTTTGTTTTTATACATGTTGGGTCAACCAAGTTCTGTTTGTAAACGAAAGATTTTAGCATTTAGGTGAAACAATATCTAGACACTTCCATAGTGTCCTAAAAGCCATGTGTAGGCTTGCAAACATAACTAGGCCTGTTGATCCATCATTTAGAGATATTCCTGATGAGATTAGGAACGACAGACATATTACCCTTACTTCAAGGATTGTATTGGTGCAATAGATGGTACTCATATACGAGTTTGTGTTTCTCCTCATCTTCATATAGCATATGTTGGTATGAAAGGCTATACCACCACTAATGTCATGGCTACTTGTGATTTCAACACGTGTTTCACCTTTATCTAGGCATGTTGGGAGGGATTTGCACATGATAATAAGATTTTTATGGAGGTTCTATGCAAGCCTAGGTTGCATTTTCCACACCCTCCTCAAGGTTGGTAACATTTAGAAATTGTTAAAAAATACATTATTTTAAAACTTGTGCTAACATATGATAAAATTATATTTTTGTAGGTAAATATTACCTTGTTGATGTTGGCTACCGGGTTATTTATGGCCATACAAGAAGAATAAGTATCATCTCCCACAATTCAGAAATGGGTCTAGAATAAGAGGGAGAGTTGAAGTTTTTAATTACCACCATTCTAGTCTCCGAAGGACAATTGAACGCCTCCTTTAGTTGTCGCAAAGCAAGATGGAAGATATTGGATAATCCTTTTGCTTTGAAGATACAAAGTAAAATCATTGCTGCTTGCATGACTTTGCATAACTTTATTAAAAGAAATGGTACAAGTGATGTAGAATTTGATCCATTTGATGAAAACTATTAATATAAAGACAATGATGATGGGGAGGGAAATGATGCTGGCTATTATCACATGGTAGGAACCTGATGTTCAAAGTGCTCTACAAATTGAACTAATTAGAGAGTCTATTAAGAATATGTTTCCTACACGTGTTTAACTTCTCTATATTTTTTTTGAATTAACTGCATTACTTTATTGAAGATATCTATCAAACTTACTTATTAGGTTAATGTAGTTAATGACATTTTATATGCTATTATTAATGGGTTAATGACATTTTATATACTTTAAGTTGTTTGAATATTACGTAAAGGATAATGACATTATTGATTTCTCTTCAAATTTTTTTTTGGCATGTGTAATCAATTAACACTTATTTTCAAAATTATTTGTAGGTTAACTTTTTTAAAAAAAATTCCAGGCACTTTTTGGGTACCAAATTTTTTTAAGAAAAATACAGTGATAATAATTTTAAAGAAATTTTATTCTAAAAATAAATGCATTTATAAGATACCTTAAAAAAATAAGAGCAAAGTCAAACAAATATTTTTATTGTTAATTCTTATTAGTATTTAATAATTTTAAGGTTTAAATTAATTATTTTTTTTAAAAAATATGACAAGGATTTTTTTACGCAAATATAATCCCTTTTTATTAATTTTAATAAAATAAAAGCATTTATGAAGTTACATTCAAATGTCACTTATCATTTAGATAAGCACTTCTGCAAGTATGCATCCAAACACAAAGTAACTTATTTAAAAGTAACTTTTGACATAAGAACTTTTATCAAAAGTTCTTCTTATGTAAGCGCTTATTAAAAGTGTTTATTCAAACAGGCTCATAGTTATGTCTATTTGTTTACCAAATTATATGGTGAGAAATGAGAATATGTTTATATTATCATGTAATTTTGTTATATTTTTTATTATTATTATTTTATATTGTTAAATTAAAAGAATTTGAATTTTATGTAGTAATTATTATGATGAATTTTTTTAATAATGTGATACTCTATGACAAATATCATATGTGTGAAAGAAATTGAGACTTTAGAGCTTAACATTTTTGGTACAGTAAATTATGCATGTAATTGTTTATGTAATTTTGAGTTAAAAATAGTAATTAAATAAAGGGTTTTTTTTTTCAAAATAATAACTTTAAGATTTGAACTTCTAATATTGTAAATAAGATTTGCAACTTTAGATGCTAACTTTAGAAAATAAAAATAAAATAATAATTGTTGATTAAACATTAAAAAGTAAATCATAGTAAATTTCAAGTTTATATTTATATTTATTATATATGAACATGTGTTGAAGCTTTTATAAAGAAGCAAAAATTAACTAATTAATTGATCACTAGCTATAGAATGGATCCAAGTATCCCTCCTATTTGGGTTGTGGGATCTAGTCCTGTAGGTGTTTGATTCATTTTTTTTAATTCCATTATTTATTTTTATTGTGTTTATTGCATCTAAAATCTCACTATCTTTCGCTGAATTTAGATCTCTTGCCCTTTTTAAAAATATACATATAAAAAATTTAAGAAGTTCTTCTGCAATTAAAACATAATACATTATTTTTTACACACCTCATCAATTATTTCATGATCTCTTGGATCCAACCTCGCATGACCTCAACAAGCTGAATGAGCACTCAAAGTCCTCACCAAACATGCCATGACATGTGAGTGCGTCCAATGTGTGCTTCTAGGCATGGGTATACTTGAGGGTGAGCCACATAACGCTCACTATTAGCAACCTTATAGAGCTTTCCGTGAATGGGCTATTCGTCTACGATAAATGTGAGTGTCAGAGGAGCAACCGGCAATGGTATCTTACTGTAAGGAATGAATGCTTTGCGCTTGTCAAGGTCGAGCTCCGACAAGGTGATGTTGCTGAATTAATGTCTCTGGATATGAAGATTTTGAGAGCGATGAAACTGGTGTAAAAAATAACACATGTGCTGTATTTTGATTGGAAAACAGCATCACAGGCATTTATAAAACATTACTTAAGTTTTGTCTTTTTTTTTTTTAAAAAAAAAATTAACTATAGAGTACATTTTCTATTCTAACTTGAACTATGTTTATTAGGTATTAACCTCTAGTACTTTTTTTATAATAGATAAGATGAGTTGTGAAATATTTTTTATTAATTATATTTAATACAATTTTAAATATTTAATAAATAATTGATAATTCACCCTACATACTATACTACCATAGCAACTCCCACGTTTATCATTACTATTTGATTTATATAATAAAATAATTTTTAAAAGTTATAATCTCTTACAAATTTTAAAAAACTGCAGAGGATCTCATCTTTCTTCAGCTTCACTTCTCGGCCAACCATCAAACTGCCAATTTTCAAACCTTTCCACTATGTTGGTTTCAAATGTGTCA
This sequence comes from Ormosia emarginata, assembly GCA_029884605.1. Taxonomy (NCBI): domain Eukaryota; kingdom Viridiplantae; phylum Streptophyta; class Magnoliopsida; order Fabales; family Fabaceae; genus Ormosia; species Ormosia emarginata. Next base: position 6,505,695 of record JAQQTP010000068.1, read on the forward strand.
AATTTCTTGGTAGCTTTTGCTAAAGATTTTAGGCAATTTCAAACTCTTCTAATTCATCATTGGAAAACTCTTGTATATATACATGGAGAAAGTTTCTAGATAAATTTTTATCATTAGATTTTAATGATTATGTGGGTCTTACAGTAAGACTCACTTTAATTGAATGGTTATGATCTTCCTAGAGGATTCATCATAACCTTCGCAGCTCTTTGGGAATTTGAAACGGGAATGTATAGATTCATTATGTGGGTCTTTGACACTTATACTGTTCAACAAATTTCTATAAATATTAAATATTGAGTTTCACCAATGCTATGTTAAATCATGCAATATTTCATGCATACGAAATTTAAGATTAATCAAACATTTGTAGGTATCTAATCTAATATTTGACATATTTTTATATATTTTAAAAATATATTATACGTTTGAATATATTAACAAATGAAGTACAAATTAATTTTAAAATTTCAAGAACTTTTATAAACTTTATCTATCTCATTAGAACTTTCAATTTAATAGTTGAATTGAAGAAATTCAATGTTTAATAAAAACACATAATTCACGGTAAGAAATTTAGAGATTACCGTGGTCATATTCGTTAATAATTTCTCGAAATCCACCTAAAATTTGAATTTCCAATGATTTTTTTGGCAAAAAGTGGTTCTCTAGAAAAACGCTTGTAGAAACAAAAATCCACCCAAATATGCTAGTATTTCCGGTGGATAAGGCTGCTGGAAAAAACTACGAGTTGTCAGAGCACAACATTTTCTAACAAAGTTATCTGCCAAAAAATATATGTTATCATAACTTTTTTTTCAGCATAAAATCCTCCAGAATCACTATACAAGTGACTCTAAGTAATTTAAGATTTAATTACTCTATTCATCTTCTGTCTTTCACTAATAGTGAAAAAAATGACTCTAATAATAATATTTTTAAGTGGTTAGTATAATTGAAAGTTTGTATAGTAAAAACAATTCCACCTCTTATGACGATGAGAAAAAGACTAGGTAATAAGATATAAAAAAAGAAGATGAAAAATATTGCAGATTATAATAATAAATTTACAAGATTTTATGAAATAATTTATCTGACGAACAAAAGCCCCCTAGTGGATAAGCCAGGGAATAAGAAAGAAACTAAAAACAAGCAATTTTTTTTTTTATAAAGAATGATAACTCTGATGAAAATGATATTATACCAAAGTAACATGGAGAGTAATATCTTAATAATATTGTGTACTAAAAACATTATTAGAACTAAAGTATTTGATATGGTAGCCCCAAGACCATTGTCCTTCTAGGTGGCATAGGAAACATGTGTCTGCTTGCAATCGTGTAATGATTTTCAAAAAGTAGCAGAAAAAATTTAATCTCAAAAGAATTTAGATGAAAGTGAAATTAGGATTTAGAAAGTAATGATGATGACACTACAAGAAAATTCGTTATTTGCGAAAGATAAATTCACCGCAAAATCAAAATTTTGAGGCGGATTTGAGTTCACTACTAAAAGCCTCTACGCAAAATTATTTGCGACATATATTATTTTTGCCACAAATTTGCCACAAATGTCTTTGGCGAGTAGCGGCCAGTGTCTCCGGAGTTGAGTTATTGTGATAGACTTATCTGTCGCAAATTACAAATACCATATTTGTGGCAGAAAAATTTGCTGCAAACTTCAAAATAAAATAAAAATTCTGCTTTGTATATATATATATCTCAACAAAGTAGCAACTTTAAATAATTAATTGCTCTATATAATTAACTTCTGCTTTGTATAGCTTGAGTGATATCAAAACTTGAGAAACAGTTTACATGACCAAATATACAAGTAGACTTAATACATGTAGGGCTTAATATAGCAGCATAATCACAAGATAATTCCCATTGCTGTCAACTTCTTTGTCATCATCACAATATGGCTAGCCAGATTTAAAAAGTAAAACCGCTTTCTGATCCAAATAGAAATGGATGAAGTGGTTTGTTTCATGAGTCACATATGAGCCTGCAAAAAGAAATAGAAGTCTATGAATGCACTTCATTACAAACTAAGTTTTCCATTTTAAACATTACAACAGTAACAACTAAACAAGAAAAATATCACTAAGATAAGCAAGAATAAGCAATTTTACCTTCAAAAAATAATTTCTACTTCGTATAGCTTCAGTGAAGATTACATAATTAAATGTGGAGTTATCATCCTCAACAAAAGCAGTGATTTTAAGAACAGTCTCGCTACATTTCTCCAACTTTCATACCCTAAAATATGCTTATACGAACTCCCATAATACAAGAAATGCGTATTAATATTATACACACATCATTGTTTTCAGAATCCTAATGTTACTCTCTAGTATTTCACATTTGCATTAAAAAGAAATAGCCAATAGGAAATCCAGAACCATTTTGTGCCAGAATTTTAAATACCTATCCATTTTATAAGCTTTCTAACTTCAACCAAAAAGCGCTCTTAGACAAATGTTAATATTATTAAATCAACAGTAAACAAGTCATAGGTGAAGATTAATATCATTGAATCCCAATCTCTTGCAAGTCAATGAGACTACACTATTAGAAAATTAACTTTTAGATACCAATTTAGTGACCAATATATAGACCGATATGAAGGAGAAAAAATAAATCCTAACCGAAATAAAATCGTTTAACAACCAGATTAGCGACTAATTATATATGGTAAAAAGAAAAATAAAATTTATAAATAGTTTTTTCCTAATAGCAACCAAACTTCGGTAGCTAAATTACTAATCTTTTAATTTAATATCTTTTTTGCAAGATAAAATATTTTAAAAAATTAGCAACCAAAATCTTGGTCGCTAAATTTATAAATTTAAATTTCTTTATGTTTTTGTTAGAAAAAATCTTTAAATAATTAGCGACCGATTTAAAAAAAAAATTATTGGTTTCAAATTATCAGTCACTAGGTTTTGATTAAAAAATTTAAAATAAAAAAGCATGTAGCACCTGATTTTGGGTTGATATATTAAAAAAAAATTGCAATCGGGTTTTCGGTCGCGAATGTAATGTTTAGCATTTGAGAAAGACTGTTACTATTTATCATTAACTCTCCAAATGGACTTGGCAGACTCTCACACAGTTGCACAATATAAGAATTCAAAATAAATCTAGGATTTTGTTTCAGTCAAAATATTTCAGTGCAAGCGAGTGATGCCAAGACCTAAACTCTCCAATTAGACCAAACTCGTCAGAGCAGGTCATACCAGTTGATCAAGATCAAACTCATCCATTAAGTGGAAATGCAAATGGGAAAATATCAAGGGCTACAAAATCATATTTAATTAATATTCAATAGAAATATAAATGAAGATTTATAAATGGCAGTTACATATTAATTTCTCAATGTTAAAGAAAATACATAGTTTCACTTTTGTTTAGAAAAATCTAAGAGCTTATACCTATTGCTAAAACATAGGATCAAATTAAAACATGTCAGAAACACATGAATGTTTTGTATTGAAGAAAAAGACATGAGTTCTCTTGCCAACCGGTCTTTGATCGATTTTTTACCACATCGGTTTGTAAGACTTAACCAAATCCAAGAGGGGACCAATTCTTTGTCTAATCAGTCAGATTAGACAATTCGATACGGTTTTCAAAACTATGCTTAACACTAACTCAATAACCAAAAAGCTTATTTTTATAAGAAGCCCCTCTTAGGATTCATAGAAGATAATGAAATGGAACAAAAATAAATTCCATTATTTAGTAATGTTAAAAAAGGATAAAATGAAATGGAAGTGGGAGGGATGAATTTCATCACATTCCACTAGAAACCATCAATTTTCTTCCCCCTAATTTTGGGGGTATGAGATGGAATCATCTTTTTTAGTATGAATATCATCTTATTCCTCCAAAAATCATTCACTTCCCAAACAATAGAATAGTAACTTTACTCTATTTCATCGTAAAATATCCCAACAATGAAATGATATTTTTTTCTCATTTCATCTCATCTCATCCTATCTCATTCTATTCAATTCCATTAATTATTAAATATCTAAACATAATCTTATAGGCTTCTCTAACTTTAACAATGTAGGACTTGGGTCAATCACATAATAAATCATCCCTTGAGCCAAGTCCTCAAATACCTCAACCTTGTTTGAAAATTAAACTCTCTTCTCAGTCTTCTTCTTTACTTTTCTATCTTCAAGCATTCCCATCATCGAATGGCCTTCCACATAGCAAATGAGTTTTGTCACCTTTCTTGCCTTGTAGAACCAAGCGACTTCTTCTGTACACTTTGCATGTCTTTCCGATTCTCTCATACTTGTACTCATGCGATGTCATCTCTCCCAACAAAATTATGTTGACATTGGTGCTATGTGTATAAAATCAACATATTTTATGTTTATTCAAACATGAATTTTAATGCTTTGAGATAAGAATTATGTTATTTATTTATTATATTGAGTGAGTTCTGAACTCATTGAATTAAATGTGTTTTTATTGCGTTGTGTAGGAATTTTGAATTAAATGTGTTTTTATTGTGTTGTGTAGGAATTTAAGAGCTTTTTGTGGTATTTTGAGCATAACTTTTGTTACAGAACTCAGATTAAGCTAATATTAGTGTCCATTTAGTTCCTAGAATTGAGTATGAAATTAGAGTTTGGAATTGAAATTGGACCTTTTAATCCTAATCTTTATGTTTGGAAAGTCATTTAGAATTAGAATTGTAATTCCAAAAACTAATTTCATAGAATTAAAAAATAACTAAGTTAAGTTTTTCTCAATTCTTAGTCTATACCTTAAGAATTACTAATTCTATATCTTAAAAATTAATCTCTCTCTCTCTCCACATTTTTATGAACAATCATATTTATTGAAATTATATATTTATACAAAAAATTATTTTTATATTTATATAAAAAAATATTATAATAGCGATTTATTTTATTTTCTAAAAAATTTCAAGAAAAATTTCTTTATGAAAAAAATATGACTATTATATTATATAAATATCATTGTATGAATATTTTTATTAATTTTAATGTTCTAGATTATACATTTAAACAGTAGAATTATAATTAAATTTAAAATTATAATTTCTTATCATAATTCTTTGATAACCCCAAACATAAAATTTAAGATTCTGGACCAATTCTAATTCTAAAAGAATTAGAATTGAAATTAAAATTCTATGTTTCAATTTCAATTCCGCTATCCAAACAGATCCTTAGTGTTTATGGAATTATGAAAAAATCTCCTACAACTTTCATGAAGACATCGAAACTCAGTTCATGCATTAAAAAGGTGAAAAACTGTGTAAAGTGGCTGACGAAGTTTGACCAAGTCAATTGACATTCATAAATTTTAAGGATCAAGTTAGATTCTTAATTAGAATGCAAGTAATCTCTACTTGATGACCAAGTATATCTGTGTTTAATGCAAGGATCTCAAGAAGTTTCTTAATTTGAGTGAGATATTTGTTTCCTAATTTTTATGAATTCAACAAAAAGAAAATGAGAAACAAGAAATTTGGTGAAAAATTAATTAAAGAAGGTATCGCTACCAAACCTGTCTCAATAAATTAGGGATAAATTTTTCTATAAGCATGTGATTTACCTTATTCTAATGACGTTTGAAAGTTAAGAAAGAGATATACAAATCTCATGTTGACAACTTTCCTTAATTAAGCTGTCATTAATGTCAGATTTGCCCCCCAAGTAGCAGCAAAGCAAGGTTTGACTTATTTTACCCTAGATTCCTTAATTTTTTTTATAAAATAAAGGGTAAGGCTAAGGATTTGGCAGGTGGCAGTGGCAGTGGCGGCAGAGGAAAATAACTCACTTTGGAGGTTTACAATAGTTCACCATTGAAGACTTTCAAGATCTTTCTCTTCTAAGATTTTCTTCATGATATTTCTTCTACCTACTTATTTATTTTGTGCTTCTTTTGTCATGAGTTGCTAAACTCTTCTCTTACTATGGTGAAAATGTAACTTTATTCAATTGATATGTATTAAGATTAGATTTTTAATTAATTTCTTTTCTATTCAAATGTGAGTGTTTATTATGGTTCTTAATGTTTTTATAAATTAGGCATCCTTTATAAATTGATCTAGTTAGATGTGTGTCGAATCAGAAAGTTTGCATATGACTTAAATCATAAATAATAAGTGTCATAGTTTATAATCATCTAGAAATTGAGGTTATAGGTTGTATGGGAGAATTGTGGTATTTTCTATGAGAATCCATAGAATGAATGTTATGCTTTTAAGAGTTAGGGTTTAGATCAAGGAATTGACTAGTCTTTGATAATTAAAGAGAATTAATGCGCCAATGAATTGATTTTAATTAATTAAGGGATTCTCCTCATCAATTGAATGACTAGAAACTAATTAGAATGAAGGTCCCAAAGCTACTCTATTGTCTATGATAGATTGTTGAATTAAGTGAAGTCAGATTCCTAACATTTTTATCATTGATTGTTTACACCTTAATTTGTTATCACACTCTCTTACTATTTTTAATTTATATGTTTTTATCTTGTTTTTTTTTCCTTCAATTACTTGTTTTCTTTTGAACTCTTTTTAATCTCATTTTCCTATAACCTTGATAGTGTTAATTTAGTAAATTTAGTACTTGACAATATAATCTCTATGAGATAATACTCACTCATTATTATATTACTTTTGCGATTTGGTATACTTATCAATAGAGCAACAATTGGAAGTAGGCACATACCTCACATTGGAAACATGTTGGACTTTACAATTATGGAGCTTCGGGTGATTTCTTTCCCATGTTGATGCAATCAAAATCTCCATTTTTAAGCAAAGTAATAAACATGGCTTAATCCTTACACATGTGCACGTCGTCAGTAGAATATAACACTCATTTAGAGTGACTCTCAACAAAATCATTACTCTATACATGTAACAAGTCTCCATCATTTAAGGTTTTAATTTCATGAGCATCAACCTTCTCTAACTTCATCATTTACAAATTAACCCATCTCGCTAAACTCACAACCTAATAGCCTAGTTACAACCTCTCTCAAGTGTCTAACCTCTTATGAACTACCTCAATATACACAAGGCTTATGGTTCTTTAAATTTAGCAATTTGGGACTTGAGTCAATCACATAACAGAGTCAAGATTTGATTATTATTGTTTGTGGTGATTTTTGATTAAAGGTATTGACTACTCTTTTGATTTATGATCTAATATCTGGAGTGAATCGACTCCTCTTATGATGCAAATGATATTAGGATAATCGTGATTTTTTTTATTATGATTTTTCTGTTATTTTAGATTGAGATTTTAATTAGGGATCTTATCTATTTTAATATTTCAATTTTAATGGGTTTCTATCCAAATCCCAAATCTTACCATTAATTAATTATATTAGAATTTTCAATTAAAATAGATTTAGTCTATTATCTATTTTAGTTATGACTAGTTTCTTTTTGAAGAGGGTTATAAATATCCTCCTATCAGATTTTAGAAGATTATTGATTATTAAATTCAGTGAATTATATTCCTACTTTGAGACCAAGTCTCTTGGCACCGAGTGCCTTTAGAACCTCGAGGATTCTTTGTTCATTTCCTCCATTAGTCATACATCAATTTGGAATCTGAGCCTTATTAATTCCCATGCTTTGAGCTATTTGAAAGCAAAAAAAAAAAAAAATTCAGTCAAAGTTGTTTCGCTGCTTACCGTTGACTATATCTCAACAAAACTCACCTCAAAATGCCAGAAAGTCCCTAGAATTTGTGATTGTTCTATCCCAATTTCAAAACTTCATCTCTTTTTGCTTTTGCACTTGTTCTTCCTTTTTCTCTTCATTGTTTGTTCTCTAATCAAATGACTTGTACGAAGCAAATTGCTCGCAAGTCCACCAATGAGAAGGCTCCTAAGAAACAACTCGCCACCAACTCGACAAGAAAATTTACTCCATTCTACTGCTATCTTGCGAAGTAAAAGAACCAATCTACCAGTGATGCTACTTCGATTTCCAAGGATGATCTATGCCTCCTTCATCCTATTCTTTTGGAGGATTACCATCTTTTTAACTCTTTGGAGGATAGTCCTCTTAGAAAGGGAGAATGATGCAGATGATATAAGAATAATCATGATTTTTATTATTATGAATTTTTTATTATTTTAGATTGAGATTTTAGTTAGGGATCTTATCTATTTTAGGATTTCAGTTTTAATGAGATTCTATCTAAATTCCAAATCTTATTGTTAGTTAGTTATATTAGGATTTTGAATTAAAATAAGATTAATATATTATCTATTTTAGTTATGATTAGTTTCTTTTGCAAGAAGATTATAAATGCCCTCCTATCAAATTTTAGAAGATGATTGATTATTGATTATTGAATTCAGTGAATTATATTCTTACTTTGAGACAGAGTCTTTTGGCATCGAGTGCCTTTAGAACCCCAAGGATTATTTGTTCCTTTCCTCTATTGGTCCTACATCATCTTAAGATTCTCAAGTTTCTGATGATTTGTAAAATTCTGATGTTAAAGGTTAGGCAAATGTCGATCGGTCAAGTGTCAATAAAGGATATGTCCAAAAAGAGTTCGCCATTAGGTATGAATGTGAATAAATGAAAATGAAACGTCAATGTAAATAATGCGTCAAAATAAACTTATTGGAAGTAAATCAATGGAAAGAAAATGTCAAAAGTGAACTTCCTAAAAGTAAACTTGACAAAAAATGTAAAGGACAAAAAATAAATGTCAAAAGTAAACTTGCGGAAAGTAAACAGATAGAATGTAAATGGCAAAAAGTAAACACAAAAAATGTCAATGTTGATGCAGTGTACAAACAAAAACATATTTGGAGTGTCGTGTGTGTGTTTAAGTAAAGATTAAAGTATGAAAAAGTGCAAAAAATGCATGAACATTCAAGATCACGAAAAGCAAACAAATGCAAAAAGTAAACACAAAGGGTGAAAATATACATTAAGTTGGAAAAAGACTAAAAGGAACTTGCGGAAACGTAAAAACTCATGAAAATTAACCTTAAAAGCATGTAAATTGTAGAATTGGAAAAGAAATTGAATGCTTAATAAGCAAGAACATGAACGAACTTGAACAAGAAGGAATTACATTAACTGGAATGTAAAAAGTACATATTATAGAAAGAAAAATGTTAAAACATAGAGAAGCATGTGAATCTAAAGTGGCAGCCATACTTAATTATTAACTCGTCAATCTGTTAATTCGTGAGTGTCACATTGGGGAGTTAGGAATTATAGAAAGTATATGATATTTTGCAGTTCGAGTTGCATAGATGTGGTATCGCAACAAATTTAATCATAATATTCAGAATAGACAACCTTGTTATGTACCCCAAAAAAATGTACAAAATAAAAACAAAAAACCCTCGTTAATTTTTTAATTCAAGGTTATATGATATCAATACATGTGTGTGCCATAATCAGAGTTTCATATATCTTCTTCATTTGATAGTCGAGTTACTCTGGAATATGCAAAAGCAACACAAGAAAATGTTTTATGGCTTCTTAATCATGTTTGGCTTCTGAAGATAATTTGACTTCACACATAAGACTTTGCAGACAGGAACTATTACTTCTGGCATTTAACTTGATTATCAAATACAACAACTAATGGTGAACCAATCAATCAAGGCAGTCATGCTAGTCCATATGTGCAGAAACACTTTCGGTTGAAATCATAAATATGATATCACACATATAAGAGAGGACGCCAAATTTTTAAAATGACAGGATAGACATAGTTTAGGTACAACATATAAAATATAAAATTAACAAACAAGTATAATTTAAAACTAAAATAAAGACATTGATGTTTAAAAGTAAATATTAGTAAATTTTTATACAATAAAATAATATAATTTATTTTAATTATTGTGGTATTTTTTTGGTACATAAATTATTGTGGTATACTATTCTATTCTTATTTGTAGTTAATAAAATAATAATATTATACCAATATATTGTAGCTCAAACAATAAGTAAGTTTGAGTTAAGCGGTTGAGCGGCTTCTACAATGTCAAGAAATCAAGCTTAAAAAGTATACTGTTAGAAGGGACAACCTTAGTATTTTGAACGAGATTAATCTCACACCTAAAAAATGTAGAGATACCAGTCAAAGCCCAAAAATAATAATAATACTATTATACTCATATTGGTAGTTAGTATTATATTCATTGTACCAAAAAAAGTTAATATTATATTCATATTGGTAAAGTATAAAAAAAATATAAAATAAAGTATTATATTCACATTGCTCAAGATTGCACTCTTTCAGCTCAAAATTTCAGGACTTGTACTTTTCTCCATGTTAAAAGAGGGGGAAATAGAGTTGCTCATGCCTTAGCTTCCCTAGCTTTTTCTTTGATGGACACAACTTGGGTAGAGGATGCTCCTTACTCTGTTAACAGCTTGGCCATACTTGATGTACTAGCTTTACCATCTGTTTAATGAAAGGTGCATTTCCACGTCAAAAAAAAAAAACAATAAATGTAAAAAATTTGTTAAGATGAAGGTTAGGAGTGTGTTAAAGTGTCCGAGAAATGTCTAACACTATGCAACCATTTTGAAATGTCTTTACTTACTTGACTTTCACATTCGCTCAGAAAATAGAAAAAGGTTTTAGATTTGGTTATATTCCTTGTTCCCCATGAGATGTTATTTAGATTACTTCAACAAATTTCCAGCTTCTAAAGAAAGGAAATAATCTTGAATTTGAATGCCACTACTTTCAGTATGGATCATTGTGCGCTTAAATCTTCCATATCCAACTTGAATACCCATTGCAACCCGCATCTAATTGTTCATTATTTTGAAACTTTTGGAAGGACACAGCAATTGGAATTTTAGTTAAAAAGCCCTTCTGAAACAATTTGCTGATAGTATCTTATTTTCATATTGTTTTTTAAGTTTTAAACAACAGTTTAAAATATTTATTTTATTTGAAAAATAAACTTTTGTAATTAGATTGTTATCAATATCTATACTATTATAAAGGAGATTCCTTCATTTGGTCACAATTTTATTTTTCTTTAAATATCATTATTATTCAATTATCAAACTTAAAATATAGAAAAGAAAGGATAAGTCGGCACCAAAATAATAATACATTTAACATAATTTTGCACAAATGTGCAAGTGGCTTCACTTTAATAACAAAAAACATTTTCAATTAGAATCACAAAAACTAAAATTTGCCAAAATATTGAGAAAAAAAAACAAATATTTTTTATAAATAATGCCAGAACAAAGTTACTTATATAATTGTTGTGAACACCAATGCGCACAACCACTAATATGGCTACATAATCAAGTTAAAAAAAAAATGAAATCACTCAAAGTCACCTGAATTTGACTAATCCATTTTGTATGATTAATTATTTTTTGCCTACAACTACGATGGCTTTCCTTGTCCCCATCTCATAAGATATCTTCCCACTTTTTCCTTATGTTTGCCTTTGGATTGGGTTTTTAGAGGTAATAGAAGGAAATCAGATGAGATGAGAACCAATGGGATGCTCCTTACTCTGTTAACAGCTTGGCCATGCCCTTTTAGGAGCCATTTCATTTTGTCCATCAAAACTTCCAAGAAATAGTAAATAAATAAAGCATGAGGGACACCTTAAGAATATATGTTTCTTTCTTTCTTGATTTCTTTATTTTTCATTTATGAGCAGCAGCCACCAAACAAAAGCACCTTCAACATGGACTAAAAATCAAACTTTGCATCCGAATAGCAAAGAAAGGAACTACAAAGTAAGAGCATAAATTGCAATATTACTTAGGATATGTTCTTGGTGACAACTACATGAACGGAACCAAAGATTCCCAAAGCTCAAAAATCAATCTATATTTAGACCCTAATAAGTGATGATCACATATTTTATATATTAATAAACTCTCATTTTTAGTCATTTACACTCTCCATGTACTTAATTGATTAAGCCTAGTTATATTTTGTAAGTTTGGACTCAAATTGGACTTAATTGATTTTTTCAGCACTATTTTGGTCTTACGTTGTTTCTGTATTTCGGCCATATCTTGAGTTTTAAATGTCCGATAATTATGAATTTTACCTTGTAGGAAAGATAAGAGAGAGCTCTACAACTTTGATGAAGAGCTCAAAGTCTCAATCAGACATCTAGTAGAGCTAATTGGGCTTGGAAGACAGAACACGAGTTTTGTGTCTGAAACCTAAATAGTGTACAGTAATCAGAGCATAATTCGAGTTTGGGCTTATAAAATGGGCTGTAAATTTGGAATCTGAAAGTTAAGACCCATATCTACAACTTTCATGTTGAACACAAAACTTGATCGAGGGCTCCTTGATGGTGATATTGGGTCGAAAGTCAAAATAGAGGTGCTAAAACTGGGCCTAAACAGTCTGTAGTAATTGGGTCATATCTTGGGCTGTAGGACGAATTTTTGGGTGATTCCAGAGCCATTGGAAAGCTTAGACAATTTCCTAGAACTTTCATGAAGATCACTTGGCTCAAAAAAGACGGAATCAATGAGTTAAGCAATGAATAATTTCAGAGACAAAGAATCTCAATAATCCAACCACTAATTCAATAATCCAACCACCTAACCAATCATCCAACCAATCCACCCACTAATCCACCTACTCTTAATCATTCTCCTTGTCATTTTGTATCCCTATTCTTCTATAAAAGGCACTCAAGTGTTGAACACTGGGGCAGACTTAGTTTTTAGAAGTTAAGGTTATGCTTGTTTATTGTTTTCCTTTGTTGTAATTTTCTCTTGTTCTAAATTGAAGTTATGTTCATCTTTCTCTTCTTCTCTCTTTCTTTCTTCTTATCTATGAGTAACTAAATCTTCATCTTGCTTGGGTGAAAGAGTGAAGCTCTTGGTAATGAAATAAGGTTAGATTATTTTATTTCTTGTGCTTAAATCATATATTATTAAATGAACATTATATGTGTTGTATTTTGTTTCCAATCAATTTAGAAACCTTCTTTGTTAATGGAGATCTTGATTTATTGTAGACAATAGGATTGACACAGTGAATGCTTGAACTCATTTACAAATGTTGGTAGATAATTAAAGGAATCATAATATGATTGCATATATAATTGAACTTTGAATGTTACATTTTTCGATCAGAACCTCCGTTGTGTGTGGATTTCAATTGAGTTATAAAGAGAAATAATCTTACCTTTAATTTATTACCAAGAGTGGATCTCCTAACCCAAGCAAGCCAAATTCATTTGTAAACTTGTTTTATTACTTTTGGTGTTGTCACAAATCCTCTTTTTACCTCAATTAATTTTTCTTCATCAATTCCCTGTGGATCGACCTCGGACTCCCGAGAAATTTACTACTTGAGACAACCTGCACTTGGGTTTGCATCCTTAAATCCCGCAGTCAAGTTTTTGGCGCCATTGCCGAGGACTTGATTTGAAGTTTTGAGTTATTGAGGTTCGTTTTCTTTAATAAAATCTATTCTCTCTTCTCCCTCACCAGAACAAAAGATCGGCTTGCCGATCCTTCGATTTCTTTACTAACTCTCTAACTTTCTAACTATCTAACTCTAACTTACTAACTTGCTAACATACTAACTTTCTAACTTTTATATTTATGTCATTTATTTTTGTTTTTAAATTTTATTTATTTATTTTCACCTTTTTTTTTTTTCGTCATTGGGGTAACTCTCCCTTTTATTTTTACGCACTAACTTAGTGGAGAAACTCTCCCTTTTACTTTTTGTTATTTATTTTTCATGCAATCTAACTTAATAAAATAATATTTCTTCTTCTCTTCTCTTTATGCTCTGTGGGGAATGTCACTCTCCAATTTTCATATTTAAATTTACTTTCTGTACTTTATTTTTATCTTTATTTTTATTTTTGGGTGGTTGGTTTATTACCCCATCCTTGTTAATATTTAATGGTGGGTGACACCGCCAGCTTGTACATTATTATTATTTTTTAGTTATTTATGTATTTATACTTAATTGATATCGTGATTTAAATTTTAGTCGTTTAGTCAAAATTAATCATGGTACTTTATATATTGACTTGTTTGAATCACAATCACACACAATTGACACAATGGCTGACAATGAAAGTGTACATGATGAATATGAAAATCAACCGTTGCGAACCATGCGTGAATATTTGCAACCACCTCAAAGTTCTAGTCCATCATGTTTTATCTTTCCACTCAATGCCAACAATTTTAGATTTAAGTCAGGTATGATTTCTTTACTTCCTAATTTTCATGGTTTAGAATCTGATAGTCCATATTTACATATGAAAGAATTTGAGGAAGTATGTATTGCCTTCAATGATCAAAATTGCACTGAAGAGATTGTTAAGCTTAAATTGTTTCCTTTTTCTTTAAAAGATAAAGCAAAATCTTGGCTTAACACTTTGAATCCAAGATCAATTGGCACATGGCAAGAAATGCAAGGTGAGTTCTTAAAGAAATTTTTTCCAACACATAAAACCAATGCTATGAAAAGACAAATCTAAAATTTTTTCCAAAATTTAAATGAAACATATTTTCAATGTTGGGAACGATTTAAAAATTTGTTAAATTCTTGCCCACATCATGGTTTTGAAAAATGGCGCACTAAAAGCTTCTTTTATGAAGGTTTAACTCCTGAAACTAAACAATTTGTGGAAACAATGTGCAATAGTGAGTTTCTTGATAAAGAACTTGATGAAGCTTTAGACTATTTTGACCAGTTGACTGAAAATTCTCAATCTTGACATAGTATTAACACTTCTGAAAATTCAATTAGATCTAATCTTGCAAGTGCTAATAAAGGAAAATATCACCTTAGTCAAGAGGAAGATCTAAATGCTAGATTTGCCAGTTTGGCTAGAAAGGTTGAAGCCATGGAATTAAGAAAAGCAAAAGAAATTAAATCTGTGCAAAATGAAGAAATTTGTGGCATTTGTGATGACTTAGGACACTCAACACATGAATGTCCTAAGATTCCTGTTTTTAAAGAAGTTGTACATGAGCATGTAAATGCAATGAATAATTTTAACAAGCCATTGACTTCTTCTTTTTCAGATACATACAATCCGGGATGGAGAAATCACTTAAATTTCAGCTGGAGGAATAATAATCAGTCACAATTTGTGCAACCATCACCTCTTCAGGCACAACAGGACTCTCAAAATTCTCAAGGATATGCACCTTATGTCCCACCATATAGGAAAAACTTTAAAGAAATACTGCGTGCATTCATAAAAAAGTAAGAGGCCATTAATAAACAAACTAATCAAACCATGAATGACATAAAAGACACTCTTGCTAAACTTTCTTCTGCACTCATCATTTATGAGAAAGGAAAATTTCATTCTCAACCGCAACCAAATCCCAAGGGTCAGTACAGTCTAAATGAGGGGAGTTCAGAAAACCAACAAATGGACCAAGTCCAGTCAGTGATAACTCTTAGGAGTGGAAAGGTTGTTGAAAAACAAATTCTCGAATCTTGTGAGAAAGAAGATGAGCCAATTCCCCAAGAAAATGAAGAAGTTGACCAAAAGGAGACCAAACTCTCGCCTTCACCCCCATTTCCTCAAGCATTGAAAAATCTAAAGAAATTGGACCATAACACTGGAATTTTTGAAATTTTGAAACAAGTGAAAATTAATATTCCTCTGTTAGATGCTATCAAACAGATTCTTCTTATGCCAAATATTTGAAGGACTTATGCTAGTGTTAAAAGGAAATTAAATGTGAAAAAGAAAGCATTTTTGGCGAGAACAAGTAAGCTCCATTCTTCAAAATAATAATGTGTTGAAATATAAAGACCTGGTTGTCTTAGGTTTATGCATTATTGGAGAACATAAAATTGAAAAAGCTTTACTTGATCTTGGTGCTAGTGTCAATTTGCTTCCATATTGGTTTATCGACAACTCAACTTAGGTGAGTTAAAACCAACTGTAACTCTTCTACTTGCAGATAGATCAATTAAAATTCCAAGAGGAATAGTGGAAGATGTGTTGGTTCAAGTTGATAAATTCATGAGTATATCCTGTGGATTTCATTGTCTTGAATCTTGAACCTCTCGGTTGATAGTTGCAAGTCAATTTACGTTATTTTAGTCACCGTCCATTTTTAGCAACATCTAATGCTTTGATAAATTGCAGAAATGGAGTGGTGAAGCTAACATTTGGAAACATGATTTGGATCTCAATGTTTTTAACATGTGCAAGCAAAGTACAGGAAGTCCTTGATGAAAATGAGGAAGTTGAAGGAATTGAAACCATTATAGATGATCATCTTCAAAAAGGGAGTTCTTCTGACCCATTAGAAGTTTGTTTAATTAATTCATTTAATTTGCTTAATTGTACAGAGGAAATAGAATACAAAGGAAGAAAGCCAAAATTCGAAGAGCTAAAACCTATGAATAATAATGCCCATGAAGAAGTACCCACACCGGAACTAAAGCCATTACCTGCTGGGTTGAAGTACACATTTTTGGGAGAAAAGCAAAGCTTTCCTGTGGTAATTTCCTCGTCTCTTACTGAAGAACAAGAAGGAAAGATGTCGCCTCAATGGATGCACCAAGATAGGAAGAAATTTTTAACAGAGGTGAAAAACTTTTATTGGGATGACCCATACTTGTTCAAATATTATCCTGACTAAATTTTTCAGAGATACGTGCCCAACAGTGAGGTAGGTAGTGTCATTAAATTTTGTCACTCGGAAGCATATGGAGGTCACTTTTCTTCAAAGAAAACAGCTGCGAAAATCTTGCAGTGTAGATTTTATTGGCCCACTTTATTTAAGGATTGCTATACTTTTTGCAAAAGTTGTGAAAAATTATCAAAAGATGGGCTCAATTTCAAAAAGAAACATGATGCCTCTGAATCTTGCAATCATGATGAAGAAAAACCCTACAGTCTTGGGAATCTGACTCTAAAAGACCATGTTTGCCAATTTATAAGAAAATTGGATGAGAAGCTTATCCTCGACTCATAGAAGCCGTTTAAGTCGTTACTGGACGTTAAACCAGAGGCAGATGTGAGTCATATCCACAACAATTTGTACATATCATCTTCTTCTTCTTCATGTCATCTTTAAAAAAAAAAATCAAAAAAAGAAAAAAAAAAAAAAAAAAAAAAAAAAAATGTTTGAACAAGGGCGATCCCAAAGGAGTACCATGACTTTAATTAGTTGTGGAACCCGACCTTTTGGTGACCGTCATTGACTCGGGTGGACCTTTGCACGATTGGTCCTTGCAAAAAAATTTGTGAGTGTCTAGCCTGCACCTGGTGACACGCAAATATAAAGATATGCCATTATTGCACTCATGACGCTTTTTGAGTATAAAGATACGCCATGAAAGCTTTTCAGTACATGGAGTATGTCATCATTTGCTATTATATTTCTTTTATCTTTGTATGATTTTCTTTGTATTTTGGTTTTGGACAGAGACGATCCTTTGAGCAAGGTCCTTCAGGGGGTTTCTAGACTTCTTTACCCCGATGGTTTTCTTGAAGTCACAAAAAAAAATTTCCTTTACCTTTGATCTTTGATCTGATCCAAAGTCCAATAGCTCGAGATAGATTGGTGTCGCCAGGAGGCGATGAAGGAAAGGATGAAAAAACGACAAATGATTTGACACTTCATTTAAAGCTTTCCTTTACTTTGGATTTATCATACTTTATTTTTGTTTAAATTTGTGTCAGTTTTCTCTAACAGGTAATATCTTCTATCCTTTACTCATCTATATTTTAACATTGAGGACAACGTTGTGATCTAGTTGGGGGGGGGGGAAGGATAGTTGACCCAAAAAAAAAATCTTTTTTTTTTGTTTTGTTTGGGAAGTATGATATGATTGTCATGGACTTACTAAACCAATTAGTGATGGTAGAGTAAGGAGTAATTTTACTTCTGAGACGCATCTTAATTGGTGGCAAAGTAAGGAATTTTTTTTAGGTAGTAATTAATTAGTATTGATTTGTGGAAGTAACAAAGTTTTTGTCTTTTGATTTCCTTTGAAAGATTCAAGCGAATGCACTCTCATATCCTTGGAAGCAATTGAAATTCAGGAATAATAGCATGATTGAATAAATTATCTTCTTTCTTAAATTTCACATGCTTGGTTATGGATGTTGAATTGATAGATAGAGAATGATAGAAATATGCTTTATGAGATTTTGAGCCTATTGATGAATGAATTGAATATCTGTATCATTCTCTTCTTTCTTGTGTGATTTTCACTCATAGAGTTGTTACTCTAGAACTTGCTTTGATTCTTTTTTAGGCTATATTTTTACATGCATACATTAATATGATTGAGACATTTTGAAATAGCTACTTTGACCAAATAGCCATCCTTGTATATTTTTCATTGTGTAATCCCTTTGAACTTATTTGACCATTCCTTGTTTTAAGCTCATTTCATCCTTCAAAATTTTTTTAAAAAAAAACATGTTTTTACCCAACCTTAGGGAATAGGAGAGCATTGACCTTGTTCTTGAACAAGTGTGGGGGTGTGTGTGCAAAATGATCATAAAAAAAAATTGACCACTGTTGCAATCAAAGGATTATCAGAGTCAGAATAAAGGTGGATGCTTGAAAAAAAAAAAAAGAGAATGTTCAAGTCTAACAATGAATTCAATTCATGAATTTGGGATTGATCTTCAACAAAACATTTGTCAAATATTGATGATTGTCCTTTATGATGAATGTTCTCAAATATTTTCTCCACTCTAAGCGTAATTATAATGCTTTTTATTCTCTTTGGTATTTATCTTTTCATATCCATATTATCTCCTCTCCTTTACCATGATTGTATTCATTACAACCTTGAATAAAGTCCTCTTGATTTTTGTATGCATGTGTTTTGAGTAGCGAAGAAGTAGAAGATAAGCAAACTTATGGTAATGCAATTGTTCATGGGTTGAATAGAGTGAAATACTTACCTTTAAACACTTGAGAGATTGAGAGTGAAATTACATGAAGATCTATCATTCTTGATTCATTCTTTTCAATTGAAGTTTCCTTGTTGGTTTGAGATGTGAAGAAATGTTACCTCATTAATGCTTTAATCCTTGAATTTCTTATTACTCTTCTTGCTTCATCGTAGTCTTTTAGAGTTTTTAGTTTTTGAAAAGTATGTCATTTTTCTTTGTCTGCTAACTTTGGTCTTATGTGTTTTCTTGCAGAGTGCAAAAAGCTAAGTGTGGGAGAATTTGATGATCACATATTTTATATATTAATAAACCCTCATTTTTATCATTTAGCTTTCTCCGTGTCTTAATTGATTAAGCATTTCAGTTATGTTTTGTAAGTTTGAACAAATCGACTTAATTGATTTTTTAAGACTATTTTAGTCTTACGTTGTTTTACGTATTTATTTTATATCTTGAGTTTAAATGTCGATAATTATAAATTTTACCTTGTAGGAAAGATAATAGAGAGCTCTACAACTTTGATGAGAGCTCAAAGTCTCAATCAGACATCTAGTAAAGCTAATTGGGCTTGGAAGACAGAACACGAGTTTTGTGTCTGAAACCTGAATAGTATACAATAATTAGAGCATAATTCGAGTTTGGGCTTATAAAATGGGCTGAAAATTTGGAATATGAAAGTTAAGACCCATATCTACAACTTTTATGTTGAACACAAAACTTGATTCGAAACAATTTGCTGATGGTGATATTGGGTCCGAAAGTCAAAATAGAGTCTTAAAAGCGAGCCTGAAAATAAACAGTTTGTAGTAATTGGGTCAATATCTTGGGCTGTAGGACAAATTTTTGGGTGATTTCGAGCCATTGGAAAGCTTAGACAATTTCAGAACTTTCATGAAGAAACTTAGCTCAAAAACAGACGGAATCAATGAGTTAAGCAATGAATGATTTGGAGACAAAGAATCTCAATAATCCAACTACTAATTCAATAATCCAACCACCTAACCAATCATCCAACCACTCCACCCACTAATCCACCTACTCTTAATCATTCTCCTTGTCATTTTGTATCCTATATAATTTCTATAAAAGGCACTCAAGTGTTGAATGGCTGCAGAACTTAGTTTTAGAAGTTAAGATTATCTTGTTTATTGTTTTCCTTTGTTGTAATTTTCTTTTGTTAAATTAAAGTTATGTTAAATCTTTCTCTTCTTCTCTCTTTCTTTCTTCTTATCTATGAGTAACTAAATCTTCATCTTACTTGGGTGAAAGAGTGAAACTCTTGATAATGAAATAATGTTAGATTATTTTATTTATTGTGTTTAAATGATATATTATTAAATGAACATTATATGTGTTGTATTTTTTTAAATCAATTTAGAAACCTTCTTTATTAATGAAGATCTTGATTTATTGAAATTCCAATAGGATTAACTTAATTGATGAATCCCTTTGAACTTATTTACAAATGTTGGTAGATAATTAAAGGAATCATAATATGATTGCATATATAATTGAACTTTGAATGTTATATTTTCGATTGGAACTTTCGTTATGTGTGGATTTTAATTGAGTTATAAGAGAAATAATCTTACCTTTAATTTATTACCAAGAGTGGATCTTTGCTAACCCAATAACTTAAATTCATTTGTGAACTTGTTTTGTTACTTTTGGTGTTGTCACAAATCCTAAGAGCTTAGTTGCTCAATTAATTTTTCTTTATTAATTCTTGTGGATCAACTAAATCTGACGGAGCCGAGAAATTTACTACTGGCAATGTAAAACGAGTTTTAGCCAATCTTTAAATTTGATCAATAAGTAAAGGATATTTACATGATATCAGTTAAGGAGGAATTAAAGGTGAAATCACGAGCAACAATATCACTGTTCAAATTTTCCTTTGGAACAAGTTAAGCCTTAGCCCCAAAACCTGTGGCAAAAGACAAAGAAAGCAAACACCAGCAATATCAGCTTTCACCCCATCGGAAAGAGGATCTTCAGGAAAAAATAAAAAAAAAAGGAAAAAAAATCTTGGGAATAAGGCACACCTATAAAGGCAAGGTGAAGGTGAGTGAAGAATTTTAATATCATGCAGTTCTGAATCATGAATGAGTGAAAGCTAAAATGTGGATAATCAACTGAGTGACATGGCTGATCATAAAACGTAATAATTAAACGTGAAAAGCACTTGTGTGCAGAAACACTTTTCAGACTTTTGCCAACAAATTAAAATAGAAATTTATGGGCATTTCTTCCTTCTCACCTTATTCAAACAAAGTGGAAGTCACTCCTGATCAGTTTCCAGCTTCTAAAGAGAGGATTGAACCGCCTTTCACTAAATCATCATTAATTTGAATAATGCTGCTGCTGCTTCCTCTAAGCAACATTGTTGGGTTTAATTGTTCCAGATCCTTCTTAAATACCCATCGATACCCACAACTCTTCACCTCCAAATGCAAACCATGAGCGTGTTCTGCCTTGGTTTCCATTTTCATACTATAAAGATCAAGCGTTTCTTGTCTATTGGGAAAAAATAATAATTTTTCCCCACTCAAATAGCATACCCAGAGGTGATATGATTCGACCGTGACCAGATCTATATCGCAAGTACGGTAACAGTGAATAAACCCTTTCGATTTGAATCCTATACTAAGTGACCATCCATTGTGACTCAAATTATTTGTTGGAACATCAAATACCACAAATACCACACTGAAAACAATGCCAATCCAGTTAATGTCATGCAAAATGGGAGATGGGTCTATGCTTATTGAAGTACCCACATTCTGATTGTAGAACCACCTCGGTATTTGACTTCCAGGAATAACAATATCAATCGTACCAATGGGGGTAGAGGATTCTTGGCTAACCTGATACCACAAATAGAGCTATATTTTAGTTCCTAGTTCCTAGTTCCTACACAAACAGAAATTAAGAGAAAAGTGATAAAGAGATGGGGAAGGAAAGAGTAGGCACCTGAAGGACTTGTAGCATCCATGCAAAAGTCATGCTACGACAGCGTTCAATCTCACATAATTTGGGGCAGTTGAAAATAAATAATCCTCTTTGATATCCAGGGCAAGGGTATTTTCCTCTTACTACTGGCAAGGCAGTAGGTGATGGCATCTCAGGCAAATATCTCAACTGCTTGCAATGCTCCAAGTTCAAATATATAAGTTTGGAAAGTTTGCTGATGCTACAGGGGAGTATAACAAAATTGTTTCCCCCTAAATTTAAGGTTTCTAAACAATGCATGCATCCAATAGCATCAGGGATTTGACTTAGATTGCAGAAACTTAGATCAAGATATTGCAAACAAGAGAAACTAGGCAAGGAAAGCAACAAACAACCAGCCGAATCTTTATGAGCTCTAGAATGGAAAGGCAGCATAAGCCTTTTGAAGATGGAGGATGTTGATTTGGAGTGCATAGCAGTTTCCCTTATATCAAGCTTCTTCAGATGCTCCTCATGCCTTGGTTTATCTAACAGCTGGTTACTAAATACTTTTGAACAACCATGGATATTTAGATATTCAAGAGAACCTAGACCCGATATATTGTTGGGTAGACTTACTAGATTTTTGCAGTTTTCCAAATTCAAGACAGCAAGCTTTTTCAGAAGACCAATAGATGGATCAATCCGCACAAGCTTTATACATCCTTGAAGATTTAGCCACTCAAGATTTGGGACCCCTCTTAAGTCTGGCACCTTAATAAGATTTCTGGAGTAGCGGAGATCGATAGCTCTCAAACTAGGCAGGTACTGTAAAGGATCAATAAGAACAGAGAAAATTACTTAATGAGAAAGTGATTTTTTTTTCTTATTTTGTTTATATTTGTAAAATAAAAAATAAAAAGATAATTTACAATACCTTTATGTCTTCCCATAGTTGTTTGATGCTGCTACATGGCAAGATCAATTCAACAAGTTTATTCGGCTGAAAACTTGATGGCAAAAAGGTAAAAGGATATCCCTTCCACTTAAGATATCGTAATTCATTAGAAAGGCAATTAAGCCTTCCTAAAATGTTCCACTCACGATATCGTAATTCATTAATAGGGTAATTGATCCATTCTGAAAATCTGTTATCATTGATTATGAACAATCTTAAGCGACTCATTTTTGACAATGCTTCAGCATCAACCATCAATGTTTCTGGCATTTCTGTCCTTGGTGGAATGTCCAAAACTATGGCTTCATTGTTTTTTGTTTCCTTAAACATTGCCCAAAAAGGAAAGAAAAATTCAAAGCACTTGAAATATATATAGACTTTGTAAGAAAGGAAATATAAGAGGGTATTTGGTTTGCTTTTCATTTTTAGTTTATATGTTTTTATTTATAATTACAAAAAAAAGTCACATTTTTTCATTCTATTTCATGGTTTCAAAATTTTGTTATGTAGTTTTCACTATTTCCTTAACAAAATTAGAATAAAAATAATGTGACATTTTTATAATTATTAATAAAAATATATCAACTAAAAATAATTAAAAAACCCAAACACTCCTATAATCTTCTATTTTCAAACAACTACTTTACCGTAACATTGCAGAAATCCTTATAAAGCCATAATCTGCTCCACTTTCCTGGCTCTTTGGGTGACTTGCCTTGAACAATTTTTCTGCCCAACTCTCGCAACAAATCATGCATTCTAATGAAATGATTGTGGGAAATGAAAATGAGTGATTTATCAATGAGAACTGTTATTCCAATTTCAGCATGAAATCCGCAACAATCTAGAATTTCCGTCACATATGACTCCTCATACCCGTCAAAGAAACAAGCAATATCTAAAAATATTTCCTTTTCCATATCATCCAGCCCATCATAACTGATTTTAAGTACATCCATAATATTTCCATGTGGATTTTCTTTTAGTCTATCTAAAGCACTTCTCCACACAGAGACACTTCGACCAGACAAAAAT
Source organism: Ormosia emarginata (assembly GCA_029884605.1). Lineage (NCBI taxonomy): Eukaryota > Viridiplantae > Streptophyta > Magnoliopsida > Fabales > Fabaceae > Ormosia > Ormosia emarginata. The sequence continues at coordinate 6,529,539 of JAQQTP010000068.1, forward strand.
GAGCCCAGTACTTTAATTGCTAATGGAAGGCCCGAAGCATATTCTAGCACCTCAATAGTCAGCTCTTCATAATCTCTCATAATATCATCACATTTGAAAGCATTTCTGCAAAACAATTGAAGAGAGTTATCCCAATTCAAGAGTTGAACATTGTAACGTCCATCCACTTCATACTTTCTTAAAATATGCTCATCTCTAGAAATTATGATGATTCTACTCCCTGCACCTAACCATTCAGGTTTTACAGCTAATTCCTCTAATTGCTCCACTTTATCAACATTATCAAGAACAATAAGGGCTTTTAGGTGGCGTAACCTAGTTCTTATCGAATAGGTTGTCTCGTAGAGATTACATATCTCTAGATTTTCTTCATTTAGAGCTTGACAAAGAAATTGTTTTTGTACACCTATGGCTCCGTCAGCTATATAAGTTTTGCTTACATCATTAATAAAACAACGAGCATCATATTGATGAGAGATTCTATCATACAAGACAGTCGCAAGAGTACTCTTTCCTATTCCACCCATCCCATAAATTCCCACAACTCGAACAACTTTCTGCAAGTCCAAAGCCAAAAGCTTTTCTAATTCTTCTACAGGAGAGTGCATCCCAACTAGATCATCCTCAAAACCTAGACATTTGTGACCCAACAGGATGGTTACCTCTTTAACAATTTTTTCAATCTCTCCATGTTGTTGCCTGAAAAACCAAAGTAGATCAACAAGAACACCAAATCTTCACATAAGTCTTCTCAAAACAAAAAAAATACATATATGCGACAAGATAGCAGATAGCAGGGTACTTACTTATTCTGGATATCCCAACCAGAGATATTGGCCACTTTTTTCAGAGCTGCTCTCCATCTTTGCACTTGCACCATCATCTCTAAGTCTTCTTTGAATCTTCCTTCATGTTCAGCCAATGCTTCCCCGAAATTCCCACTTTGTTTTCGCACCTCACGTGGATCCACATCATAAAAAACAGGTAGAACATGTTTACCTGATAAATTAATACAATCGGCTATCTTTGCCAGTTCTCGCAAGCACCATGTTGAGGAAGCATAGTTCTTTGAAAAGACAACAATGAAAACCCGTGATCCTTCAATTGCATCTAGGAGCTCAGGTGCTATGGGTTCCCCTTTCTTGAGTTTTGTGTCATCCCTGAAGGTAGGAATGCTTTTTCTTTGCAGAGCACCAAAAAGATGATCACTGAAACCATTGCGCGTGTCCTTACCTCTGAAACTGACAAACACATCATATTTTCTTATCATTTGTGATGAAGAGCTGCTTTGGATTCTGTTGCAAGCCATTGCAAAAGCTGAAGATGATTTATGATGTATAGACTACAGCCCTGAAGCTGCAAGGACAAGTGTTTTAGAACAAACCACAAGGGTGCGGAAATGAAGAGACTGTCGGTAGGGCTGAAATTTAAATCATCCTTGGATGTGTCTTGTGGTTTGGGAGTTGTTGGGGACGAGGATGGTTAGCAATTAAGTAAATGAGGAAATTGCTATACCTTTTACGTGAAGTTGGGTTGAAAATTCTTGCAGTGGAAAACTGTACTGTGACTGAGATAGGGAAACACATTTTGACCACAGCCTTATAGAAATCTTTCTCAACAAAATAAAAATTTTATTTGCACAATGGCTTGGCACTTGAATATGTGAAAAATATATGACTTTAACTAAATATAATTACTCTTCTTTTATACATTACTTTTCTCGGAAGCTTCAAGGACAATACATAATTGACTAATGTTACGACTAAGTCTATGATTTCATATAAAGCCAAAGGTCACATATATTTTACTTTATAAAATGTAAGATGATCAATTAGATGATCCAAATAACCATGCCATTGTGCAGAAAAGAAATTATTATACAATATAATCACTTCTTGTTAGGGAAAAAGGTTAGATTGGATACATGTACCTAGTCATTGCACAAATTTTAACTTTCTTAGAAAAAAACTTCTTGTGATATTAAAGTGTACAATGGCTTGGCACTTGAGTACGTAAAAGATGTATGAGTTTATCTAAATATAATTATTCTTCTTTTATATACTACTTTTTTCAAAAACTACAATAACTTGATACTTTAATATGTAAAAGATGTATGAGTTTATCCAAACTATATGCTTCTTCTTTTATATACTACTTTTCTCGGAAGCTTCAGGCACAATACATATTTGAGTATGTGTATTCCGTCAGTTTAACTTACGGACAAATAAGGTTTCTGATATATAAGAACAAAAACCATCAATAAAAAAGGGGAAAAAAAGATAATTGCAAATAACAATGAAAAAGTAATGGAAAAAAGAAATAAAGGTAATACAGCTGGAAGTTGAAGGCTTTACATATTCATGTTGATCTTCTACAAGAAAAATATAAGTCCAATTTGATCATATGCTAAGTGCAATTTCTTGGAACCTTCCTGACAACACCAAGTCAAATGCTATGAGAAGGGCATTGGATAAAATCAGTCACATGAAGGTTTAAAAATGAATACAGCAGAAAAGTTAGCTACATTTAAGATAGTGATATGAAAGTGTACAATAGCTTGCTACTTGAATATGTAAAAAATGCATAAGTTTATCTAAACATGATTATTCGTTTTTTATACACTACTTTTTTCGAAAACTTTACAGGGTTAAGGACAATATAAAATTGACTAATGTTACAAACTGAAGCACGTGATTTCATATAAAGCCAAAAGTCACATATTGTTGACATATATTTTACTTTATAAAATGCAAGATGATCAATTGGATGATCCAAATCACCGTCCCATTATGCAGAAAAAAATTATTATACAATGTAGTCCCTTTCGATTAGGGAAAAAGCTTGGACTGGATACTACCCACTTAGTCATTGCACAATTTTTTTTTTTAAAATTCTAGTGAAAATAAAATGTACAATGGCTTGACACTTGAATATGTAAAAAATGTATGAGTTTATGTAAACAAGATAGTTTTTCTTTTATACACTATTTTTTTCGTAAGCTTCAGGAACAGTACACAATTGGCGAGTGTTGTGACTAAAGCTTAAGGGAGTCCAACTAAAAAGATTCACCAATCAGGTGAGAGAATTTTGAGATTGTTTGAATATTCTTTTATAAAAAAACATTTTTTTTATACTTCTTATTTTAGTAGTGGTTTTTTTTAAAAATAAATTACTTTGCATTTAGATGCAATATTTAAGAAGTGTTTATTTTAGTAGTATTTTCATAAAATTATGTTTAAAAACCACTTCTTCTTTATTTTTTTAGAAGTAAGGAATTGTTAGCTTTAGAATTAAGTAATTTTAGTGCTATTTTTTTTTGCTTCTACTTTTTTAAAATGACATCAAACATACTTAAAAACATGTTAAAGTGTTTTCTTTTAAAAAATAAGTACTTTTTTTATTAAAAAAAATATTATCAAACAGGCTTCTTATAACTTAAATACTACATTAAATTTTCTTATTTACTTATTAATATGGGACTAGTAACAACTACCTAGTGGTATTGAACAAACTTCCGGTGTGGAAGAGATATATAATTTGTGGCTTGTATGGTTCTACCTTTGTTTTAGAATGCTAATATGAACACATCATTTTTCAAACTATTTTTTTCTTTTCTTTTTTTTCTCCAAAGTTCTTTTTCGGTAAGAAGAAAGTATGTTTAAGGTTAAATCAAGTTGAAACTTCTTATACTTTTTTGGACATGTTTAAATTGGTACTTATATTTTAGAAGTTTATAACTAAGTCTTTATAATTTTTAAAATTTTAAATTAGGTCATTACTATTAGAGTATTGTTACAGACTTTTAATTGCTAGTTGGGTTTAGGGATCCTAATTAATTTTTTTTGAAATTATATCGACTTAAAGAAATTTGAAACTATTGAGATCTAATTACAAAATTTTCTAATTTTTAAAAATCTCTAATTGGTCCCTGAATACAACTTATTGTTAGAGCAATATAACAGTGATCTACCAATTAAAAATCATTAAAAGTATAAGGACTCAATTAGAGAATTTGAAAACTATATGGATCCAATTAGAAATTTTTAAAACATCAAAACCTATTTGAACATTTCAAAAAGGTATAAGGGTTTACTGATTTTTTGGTATATTAAGGATTTATTGAATAATTTAACCTATGGTTAATTAACTGGAAAAATAATTTTATTTTTAAAACCACCTTAATACAAATCCCATATTTTTAATATTTCTATTAAATTGTTGTCAAAATTATACTATTATCACAACATTTTAAATGGAAAAAAAAAACTAAATATTATAAAACAATGTCCTTCATATGGAGGGATTTTTGACCAATTTGTCTTCAATGACAAATTTTTTTACCAAATTATTATATTTTTCAAACTATTTATCAAACTGTCACTGTTTTTGTCACGCTGAAATTTTTTATTATTTCTCATTTCACGTAGACTACGCTAAAGACGATGGCGTTACTAACTTGGTTGACGCATCCACGTAAAATATGCCAACACGCATGACAATTTTCATGTGTAAATGCCATCACTTGTGGCGTTACCACGTAGAAAACGCAACGCGTGTTGGCGTATCCAGATAGGATACGCCAACTGTGTTGGTGTTTACCACGTGGAAAAAAAAATAAAAAAAATATCACATTGCATGTACATGACACTTAACCCATTTTATGTGGATCTCTTGAAAAATGACGTTCAAAGACATATATAATTTATATATCTACTAAAGAGTGTATCATAATATTGAGAGACATCAGTTTTAATTAATTTATTTATAAGTCAAATATTTATTTTTGATATGTAAAGTAGTCAATATGAGACTTTAGTATTAACATGAAAAAGCAAATTGATGCCAACACCAACTTCAACAGAACAGATGCCAATTAATGCAAAAGAAAATTGTGCACTTGGAGTGGTAGATTTTATTTCTTTTTTTATTTTTATTTTTTTGAATTCAGCCAATTTAAATTAAGACAAAACTTAACTCAAACTCTTTATATATATATTTTTTCAATTTTCAAATCAAACAATGATATATAATTTTTTTTTCCAAATCAAACAAGGAGTAAGGAGAGATATGGAATGAAAGTGGATAAAAAGAAATACGTATGTCATTGTTAGATTTGATAATGAATAAAAAGAATATAAATAACTTGAATTAAGTTTTTTTGTCCTTCAAATTATTCATGAAAAGGATGGATTACTTGCATTGATTTAAACCCTCAACAGCAGACAATGTAGTTCATCACCACTAAAGAATTTTCTACCAGAGATTTCATACAAAGCCAAATGTCACATATATTATTGATATATATATATATATATATATATATATATATATATATATATATATATATATATATATATATATATATATATATATATATATATATATATATATATATATATATATATATATATATATATATATATTTTACTTTATAAAATGCAAGGTGATCAATTAGATGATCCAAATCACCATCCCATTGTGCAGAAAAGAAGTTATTATACAATGTAATCACTTCCTGATAGGAAAAAAAGTTGGATTGGATACGAGCCCACCTAGTCAGTGTACAAATTTTAATATATATTTTTTAAAAAAATTCTACTGATATAAAACTGTATAATGGCTTGACATTTGAATATGTGAAACAAAAATGCTATTTCACATTAACTTGAATTCGTAAAACGACCTACGAAATAGTATCCATCAATATTACTGTACTTGCGTTTAATGTGCTAGAAGAGTGTTTTATTTTTTTTTATTTTTTTAATTTCATTTGTTTGCACGTTTTGAGTGGTCAGATAGTTGTCCACTTCATTCGTAAACTTTTCACGAAATCAATTTCGTCCAATATAGCATTGCTCGTGAAACAAAAATGTATGACTTTATCTAAACATGTTTATTTTGCTTTTATACACTACTTTTCTCGGCGACTGAGTCCATGATTTCATATAAAGCCAAAGGTCACATATATTTTGACATATATTTTATTTTATAAAATGCAAGATGATCAATTAGATGATCCAAATCAACATGCCATTGTGCAGCAAAGAAATTATTGTACAATGTAATCACTTCTTGTTAGGAAAAAAAGGTTGGATTGGATACGTACCTACCTAGTCATTGCACAAGTTTTAACTTCTTTTAAAAAAAATTCTAGTGATATTAAAGTGTACAATGGCTTGACACTTAAATATGTAAAAGATGTATGAGTTTATCTAAACATAATTTTTCTTCTTTTATATACTACTTTTCTTGTAAGCTCTAATGACTTGACACTTAAATTTGTAAAAGATGTATGGGTTTATTTAAAAATGATTATTTTTCTTTTATATACTACTAATTTTCTCGAAAGCTTTAGACACAATACACATTTGAGTAGTGTCACTATAAAAAAATTTAATATTTAACCGCAGTCATTTTGGTTGTTTAACGGCAGGCCGAAATTACAGCTAAACGACCAATCAATAGTTCCACAGCCCACAACCATATAAGAGGTCACTAAACGATAGCTGCAGTTAAAAGTTAACTGCTAGTATAACCGCGTCTAAACATCCTTTTTTTTTTTACCAAATTTTCCTTCTCAACAAAGTAATTCAAACGAAAAGGCTAAAAAATTCTTTAAAACAATTCAAGCCTGAAATTAAAAGACACACTTAAACATATTTAAAGAATTGAAACAATGTTAGCACGTATAGTAAGTTGCAACTAGTGGCAATAAGTTGGGAAAAAAAATTGATATCCTTTTTAGCCAATGAAAAATTTCCAATGGAAAGAAAATAATCAAGTACTTCCATATGTTATCACCAATGTTAAAATATACAATTAAAAAAAAGACAAGCAGAATAAACACACAAAACTCAACAAGAAAATTATTTTGTTACCTTTATCTCAAGATCAGCAGCTGATATGAGCTCATCATCACTAAAAAAAAGTATCAGCAAATTTATCAAATATTACCAAATTCGACTAACACTATTATAAGGGCACCAATAGAAACTCAAACTAACTCCCCAATACTCTCAAATGACAATATCTATCTTCATAAAAGAACAAGAGTAAAAAAAAAAAAAAAACTCTTGCCATTCCATAGGAGGAACAACTGCAACTAAGATGCAGAATCCAATGTGAAGCTGCAAGCAGAAGAAGAAATGAAGATGATCAGACTTCTTCCAATTTTTGAAGCATAGCTTATGTGCATTAAGAAATATAATTAATTTACCAGCTAAAGCAGGAAAAAACCATCCAAATTTCCAAGCACTTTCATTCCTTTAAAAGTAATAACGGAATTTGGAATTTAGAAATGTCAAATTTGTGGTTCGAGCTGTTCAATAATCCAAAAAGATTCTTGCTCTACCTTATCCCTCAATCCAAGCTGAAGGTGACGGCTATAACATTCCATAAAAGGCACAACAATAATCCTGCATAATATCACATTTCGTCAATGACCATGGACGACACCCTATGCTTACATAATTTTTGGCTGTAAAATAATATGACTTACAGAATACACATTATAGATACATTCTATTGTGACCATAACTAAATCAAAACCGTATGAAGAAGCTAATAACAAATGTCGCTAGTAAAACAAGCTAATATTTTAGTTGTTTACCTGAAAAGGAGTAAAACACGACAAATAAAACAAAACCGAATGAAGAAGCTAGTAATATCAAATGAATGGACCTGAGTAACAAGTGGACACAGTGGAAGTGCGACATAGCTGCACACGATTTGAGCTCCTATCCTGCAAAATTGAAGTTTAGTATTTTATATTCTACAGGAATATTCTATATTGTTAACATTTTGATTATCATAACATGTCAGTTTAACCCCCTGTCCCATCACTGATCTCCTAACTGATGCCTTCCACTATTCATCCACCCCCTATGAGCCATACAAGTATTCAATCTCCTTTCCTTGCACAATTGCATTGTTGCTCCGGTGCCCATGTTGTCTTCTTTCCAAGCGTCCTTACCAGCCGACGATGATGATGGTGACGAGGAGGTTGTCCACTTCACAGATGAGTAGTTGCAGCAGCCTTGTCAGGGAAAAAGCGCAGTGTCGACCTATGCTATTGAGAATGTCAACTACGACCCAAGCCAGAAGAAGAGAGGCTTTGGTGCTATTGATAAAGGACAAGGAAAAAGAGTTTGTTTAGAAAGTTTATCTTCTATGGAAAAATTTGTTAAGGGTAGTGAGTTGATGTAGTGATCAGGTGTTGTCACTTGCTTTAATAAGAAGAAATCTACGTTCAATTAGTTATGTGCACAACATAATTCTAGTTTGTGTCTTTTGCTCTTCCGATATGGTTGTGGAAGTGACATTGGGGACACCCTCATTTAATGATGGGTTCCTTACATTTTTATTAGTGAATAGCTATCTTTTGATAACAAAATGTAAATCCCTCCTTAATCCCTATTACAATTGATCCAGCTTTATACATTATGAACATATTTCGAATAAAAAAAGTTACAATTTGAATAGGGCTATGCTGCCTAAACTCAAATGATGCTAAAATATAGTTGCACAAAGTGTTAATAGTGGACTAATACCATATCTTAACTCAAAACTTAAGGTAGTAGGTTCATAAGTTCATCAACTTATAAAATTTTCACTTAATTTGTTCATTCATTCATTCATTAATTTGTTCATTCATTTTCACTTTAACTCATACTATATATATATATATATATATATATATATATGTGTGTGTGTGTGTGTGTGTGTGTGTGTGTGTGTGTGTGTGTGTGTGTGTGTGTGTGTGTGTTTTACCCTGCGTTGCACGTCATATATATATATATGATCTTACTCTGATGAGATGAGTGTTTATTGTAAGAAATGAGATGAGTAAATATTAACCATTAGATCTTATATAAATGGTCAAGATTAGAACATAAATGCATGTAACTTTTTTAAGTGGTCACATGACCTTTAAGTAACTTTTAATCTTGACCATCCATGTATGGTTATATGGTCAAGATTTACTCCTCTCACCCTCTCATAATAAAAACTCATCTCACTAAATATGCCTTATGTGTGTGTGTGTGTGTATGGTTATATGATTAAGATTTACTTCTCTCACCCTCTCATAATAAAAATTCATCTCACTAAATATGCCTTATGTGTGTGTGTGTGTGTGTGTGCGCGCGCGTGTGGTGAGATGAGTGTTTATTGTAAGAGGTGATAAGAGTGAATTTTGATCATTAGATCTTACATGAATGATCAAGATTAGAACACAAATGCATGTGATTTTTTTAAGTTGTCATATGATCTTTAAGTAACTTTTAATTTTGACCATCCATGTATGACTGTATAGTCAAAATTTACTACTATCACCCTCTTACAATAAAAATTCCTCTCACTAGATATGATATATATATATATACATATATATATATATATATTAATGACTATTTGTTGGTAAAAATTGTGGATTGGATATAAAAAAATTTGTGAAATCACGGGTATCTCTACAAATTCAACCAATTTATACCACACAAGACAAATTCCCATTTGACTGTAAGAGCATGAGGGTTATGTAGTCTCCTACAAAAATTGCTTTTCTAGGATTTGAACTCAAGTCTTCGTCCTAAGGAGTTGAGGTTACTTACTACCTACCTCCACCCACCCTTTGGTGGGTGGTGGTGATAGTATTTAATATCTATATATTAAATGTATTATATAGATAATATGTTTATAGTAATAAAAATATTAGAATTTTATAGTGTAAAATGAACTTGGTATATAAAAAATGTAAATTTGATGATGCAAGGAAATTACATTTACAAAATAAATTGAACAACAAAGGTAGTGAAGTAACATTATCCAAAACCATATAAAATAAACAATATGACTAATCATTACCTTAATTTAAGATCATTTATTGTTCACTTTATTTCACTTTCCAGCTAACTACAGCCAACCTAAAAAAAATAAGAAATTACAACGAAATACATTAATATATATTAGATATATTTCATTAAGATCTTATAAAGAGAATTAGAGAAATATGGGTACAAATCGTGTCACCATAATTAATATTGGAATTTTCAAAATAAAGCTATGAACAAATCTATAAAAATTGATATCAGTAAAAGTAATTTATATATGACAAAGATAAATTAATAAAAAATTCCTCAAGTTTTCCCATGACCTCAAAGTAGTTCTATATTAAATCTATAGCTGCGCCCGAGGCTTTAGGAAGATGTGCATACGGTGTGAAATAAATTTTGCAACTGAATTGAAATTCAAATTTACTACATTGTATGTAAATATGAATACAATTAATTTGTTCATTCATATTTGAAAAAATATTGTTATTCAAATTTAATGTGTTTATTCACTACTAAAAATTACGTAGATAGCAACATTTTTTTGTCATTAATCCATTAAATTTCCTCGCTATAATAATTAGTGACGAAATCTATCATAAAATGGTGGACGTCGCATAATCCTTAATGACTAATTGCCTAATGACGAAAATAGAGTTCCATGACTAAATAGCGACATATTTTTCTGTTGCTATTTAAAAAATTTCTGTCGCTATCACTACATCCATAGCCAAAAATTATTGATTATTAAAATATTATTATTTAGTAACGATTTTAGCAACGAAAAATATTTTGTTGCTAAAATGAAAGTACAAATATATGCTTGTTAGAGACAAATGAATTCCGTCGCTGATGACCTAAATTTTTTTAATTATTTTTTTGAGTTTTTAAATAGTCTCACTATACAATTTAAACATGTATGCAATACAATAGTACAACAATCCAATCCAAAATTCAACAACAAGTTTTCAAAATTTAAAAATATCATTATCATAATTGTATATCAAGTCATATCACAAAGTATTCAAAAGGTCAAAATAAAAATATTTCAAAAGGTCAAAGTAAATATAAATTAAGTTATACAGGTTCCTTATGAAAACAAACATGAAGACAATGTATCAAACATAGGGAGGAAAAGATCATAGTCATCCGCATGACCGCTACTTGTAGCTTTTTTCATACGTTTATGATGCCTAGGCAACCACTTATTTGGAACCCCGATGGTTGTTTGTTCCTTTCTTCTATTGGTCCTACATCAATTTAGCATCTGAGTCTTATTAATCCCCATGCTTTGAGCTATTTGAAAGCAAAGTTTTTTCATAACCAAAGTTGTTCCACTGTTTATCGCTCACTAGATCTCAACAAAACTCGCCTCAAAATGCCAGAAAGTCCTTGAAATTTGTGATTGTTTTGTCCCAAATTCAAAACTCCATTTCTTCTCGCTTGTGCACTTGTTCTTCCTTTTTCTCTTCACTCCTTATTCTCTAACCAATGGCTCACATGAAGCAAACTTCTCGCAAGTCCACTAATGAGAAGGCTCCTAAGAAACAACTCGCCACCAACGCGGCAAGAAAATTTGCTCCATTCTATTGCTATCTTGTGAAGTGGAAGAACCGACCTACCAGTGATGCTACTTGGATTTTGAAGGATGATCTCTACCTCTTTCAACCTATTCTTTTGGAAGATTACCAGCTTTTTAACTCTCCGGAGGAGAGTCCTCTCAGAGGGGAAGAATGATGCAAATGATTAGGATAATCATAATTCTTATTATTATGAGTTTTCTATTATTTTATATTGAGATTTTAATTAAAGGTCTTGTCTATTTTAGGATTCCAATTTTAATGAGATTCTATCCAAATTCTAAATTTTATCATTAGTTAGTTATATTAAGATTTTGAAGTAAAATAGGATTAATCTATTATTTATTTTAGTTATGATTGGTTTCCTTTGTAAGAGAAGTATAAATACCCTCTTATAGATTTTAGATGATTATTGATTATTGAATTCAGATGATTATATTTTTACTTTAAGACCGAGTCTTCTTTGTTCCTTTCCTCCATTGGTCCTACATCATCTTAAGACTCTTAAGTTTCTAATGATTTGTAAAATTCTGACGTTAAAGGTTAATCAACTATTAATCGGTCAAATGTTAGTAAAGAATATGTCCAAAAAGAGTTAGCCATTAGGTATGAATGTGAATAAATGAAAATGAAACATCAATGTAAATAGTGCGTCAAAATAAACTTACTAGAAGTAAACTGATGGAAAGGAAATGTCGAAAGTAAATTTACTAAAAGTAAACTTGACAAGAAACGTAAATGACAACAAAGTAAATGTCTAAAATAGCTTGCAGAAAATAAATAGACATAATGTAAATGGCAAAAAGTAGTGTATGTGTGTGTTTAAGTGAAGATTAAAGTACGAAAAAGTGCAAAAAATGCATGAACATTCAAGATCACAAAAAACGAACAAATGCAAAAAGTAAACACAAAGGGCGAAAATATACATTAAGTTGGAGAAAGATTAAAAGTAACTTGCAGAAAGGTAAAAACTCATGGAAATTAACCTTACTAGCATATAAATTGCAGAATTGAAAAAGAAATTGAATGCTTAATTAAGAAAGAACATGAGAGAACATGAACGAACTTGAATAGAAAAGAATTACATTAACTGGAATGTAAAAAGTACATATTATAGAAAGAAAAATGCTGAAACATAGAGAAGCATATGAATCTAAAGTGGTGGCCATGGCCATACTTGACTATTAACCCATCAATTTGTCAATCTGTGAGAATTACATTGGGAGAGTTATGAACTATAGGAAGTATAGGATATTTTGCTATTCGAGTTGCATAGATGTGGTATCGCAACAAATTTAATCATAATCCTCATAATAGAAAACCCTCATTATGTAGCCCCAAAAAAAAAATGTACCAATAAAAAAAAGAAAACCCTAGTTAATTTTTGAATTCAAGGTTATATGATATCTATACATATGTGCGCCATAATCACAGAGTTCCATATATCTTCTTCATTTGATAGTCGAGTTACTCTGAAAATGCAAAAGCAACACATGAAAATGTTTTCTGGCTTCTTGATCATGTTTGGCTTCTGAGGATAATTTGACTTCACACATAAGACTGCAGATAGGAACTATTACTTCTGGCATTTAACTTGATTATCAAATACAACAACTAATAGTGATCCAATCAATCATGGCAGTCCTGCCAGTCCATATGTGCATAAACACTTTTGGGTCAAATCATAGATATGATATCACACAGATAAGAGAGCACGCCAAATTTTTAAAACGATAGGATAGACACAGTGTAGTTACAACATATAAAATATAAAATTAACATAAAAGTATAATTCAAAATTAAAATAAAGACATTAGTATTTCAAAAGTAAATATTAATAAATTTTTATACAATAAAATAAAATAATTTATTTAAATTATTGTGGTATTTTTTTTGGTACATAAATTATTGTGGTATACTATTCTATCAATATTCGTAGTTAATAAAATAATAGTACCATACCAATATATGTATGTTGCTGCTCAAACATTAGGCAAGTTTTAGTTAAGCAGTTGAGGAGCTTATACAATGTCATGAGTTCAAACTTAAAAAAAATACACTGCTAAGAGAGGCAGCTTCAGTATCCTGAACGGAATTAATTTCACACTCAAAGGATGTGGAGATACTCGTTGAAGCCCAAAAAAAAAAGTACTATCATATTCATATTGATAGTTAGCATTATATTCATTGTACCAAAAAAAAAGTTAATATTATATTCATATTGGTAAAGTATCAAACAAAAAATGTAAAATAAAGTATTATATTCATATTGCTCAAGACTGCACTCTTTTAGCTCAAAATTTCAGGACTTGTACTTTTCTCCATGTTAAAAGAGAGGGAAATAGAGGTGCTCATGGCTTAGCTTCCCTAGCTTTTTCTTTGATGGACACAACTTGGGTAGAGGATGCTCCTTACTCTGTTAACAGCTTGGCCATGCTTGATGTACTAGCTTTACCTTCAGTTTAATGAAAGGTGCATTTCCACGTCAAAAAAAAAAAAACAATAAATGTAAAAAAATTGTTAAGATGAAGGTTAGGAGTGTGTTAAAGTGTCCGAGAAATGTCCAACACTAAGCAACCATTTTGAAATGTCTTTACTTACTTGACTTTCACATTCGCTCAGAAAATAGAAAAAGGTTTTAGATTTGGTTATATTCCTTGTTCCCCATGAGATGTTATTTAGATTATACTTCGAAAAATTTCCAGCTTCTAAAGAAAGGAAATAATCTTGAATTTGAATACCCACTGCTTTCAGTGTGGGTCATTGTGCGCTTAAATTCTTCCATATCCGACTTGAATACCCAATGCAACTCGCATCTAATTGTTCATTATTTTGAAACTTTTGTAAGGACACTCAGCAATTGGAATTTTAGTTAAAAAGCCCTTCTGAAACAATTTGCTGATAGTATCTTATTTTCATATTGTTTTTTTAAGTTTTAAACAACAGTTTAAAATATTTATTTTATTTGAAAAATAACCATTTGTAATTAGATTTTTATCAATATCTATACTATTATAAAGGAGATTCCTTCATTTGGTCACAATTTTATTTTTCTTAAAATATCATTATTATTCAATTATCAAACTTAAAATGTAGAAAAGAAAGGATAAGGGCACCAAAATAATAATACATTTTATATAATTTTGCACAAATGTGCAAGTAGCTTCACTTTAATAACAAAAAACATTTTCAATTAGAATCACAAAAACTAGAATTTGCTAAAATATTGAGAGAGAAAAACCAACAAAGATTTTTTATAAATAATGCCAGAACATAGTTACTTATATAATTGTTGTGAACGCCAATGCTCACAACTACTGATATATGGCTACATAATCAAGTTTTAAAAAAAAAAAATCACTCAAACTCAACTGAATTTGACTTATCCATTTTGTATGATTAATTATTTTTTGCCTACACCTATGATGGCTTTCCTTGTCCCCATCTCATAAGAGATCTTCCCACTTTTTACTTATGTTTGCCTTTGGATTGGGATTATAGAGGTAATAGAAGGAAATCAGATGAGATGAGAAGATGTTTGGAAGTGTAATAATGTGGAGCTCAGTGACGTGAATATTAGTTATAAATAGTTATATTCCAATTTAAATTTTATAATATGTCATGATTTTTTTTCCTTTTCATTTTTTCATGATCTGTTAAACAAATTCCAAACTAGGGATGTAACTTAATTCCTATTCTATATATTCCCTTTTAGGAGCCATTTCATTTTGTCCTCTCAAAACTTCCAAGAAATAGTAAATAAATAAAGCATCAGGGACACCTTAAGAATATATCTTTCTTTCTTGATTTCTTAAATTTTCATTTCTGAGCAGCAGCCACGAGACAAGAGCACCTTCAACATGGACTAAAAATCAAACTTTGCATCAGAATAGCAAAGAAAGGAACTACAAAGTAAGAGCATAAGTTGCAACATTACTTAGGATATGTTCTTGGTGAAAACTAAATGAACGGAACCAAAGATTCCCAAAGCTCAAAAATCAATCTATATTTAGACCCTAATAAGGAAAGGATATTTACATGATATCAGTTCAGGAGGAATTAAAGGTGAAATCATGAGCAGCAATATCACTGTTCAATTTTTCCTTTGGAACAAGTTAAGCCTTAGCCCCCAAACCTGTGGCAAAAGAGAAAGAAAGCAAACACCAGCAATATCAGCTTTCACCCCATCAGAAAGAGAATCTTCTGGAAAAAATAAAAAAAGGAAAAAAAAATCTTGGAAATAAAGCACAACTATAAAGGCAAGGTGAAGGTGAGTGAAGAATTTTAATATTATGCAGTTCTGAATCATGAATGAATGAAAGCTAAAATGTGGATAATCAACTGAGTGACATGGCTGATCATAAACGTAATAACTAAACGTGAAAAGCACTTGTGTGCAGAAACACTTTTCAGACTTTCGCCAACAAATTAAAATAGAAATTTATGAGCATTTCTTCCTTCTCACCTTATTCAAACGAAGTGGAAATCACTCTCTGATGAGCTTCCAGCTTCTAAAGAGAGGATTGAACCGCCTTTCACTAAATCATCATTAATTTGAATAATGCTGCTGCTGCTTCCTCTACGCATCATTGTTGGGTTTAATTGTTCCAGATCCTTCTTAAATACCCATCGATACCCGCAACTCTTCACCTCCAAATGCAAACCACGGGCGTGTCCTACCTCCGTTTCCATTTTCATACTATAAAGATCACGCGTTTCTTCTGTCAGGACATAAGAAAATAATTCTTCCCTAGTCAAATAGAATACCCAGAGGTGATATGATTCGACCGTGACCAGATCTCTATTGACAAGTACTTGAATAAAGCGGTGAGGGCCAATATCCCGATTCTTTGAAAACAATCTAATTGATGACCGTAGAAAGGGGCTCAAATTATTAGTTGGAACATCAAATAACACAAAAACCACACTGAAAGCAATGCCAATCCAGTTTATGTCATGCAAAATGGGAGATAGGTCTATGCTTATTGAAGTACCCACATTCTGATTGTAGAACCACCTCGGTATTTGACTTCCAGGAATAACAATATCAACCCAATCACCAATGGGGGTAGAGGATTCTTGGCTAACCTGATACCACAAATAGAGCTATATTTTAGTTCCTAGTTCCTACACAAATAGAAATTAAGAGAAAAGTGATAAAGAGATGGGGAAGGAAAGAGTAGGCACCTGAAGCAGTTGTAGCATCCATGCAAAAGTCATGCTACGACAGCGTTCAATCTCACATAACTTGGGGCAGTTGAAAATATATAATCCATTATGATATCCTCTTACTACTGGCAAGGCAGTAGGTGATGGCATCTCAGGCAAATATCTCAACTGCTTGCAATGCTCCAAGTTCAAATATCTAAGTCTGGAAAGCTTGCTGATGCTACAGGGGAGTATAACAAAATTGTTTCCCCCTAAATTTAAGGTTTCTAAACAATGCATGCATCCAATAGCATCAGGGATTTGACTTAGATTGCAGAAACTTAGATTAAGAACACGCAAACAAGAGAAACTAGGAAAGGAAAGCAACAAACAACCAGCTGAATCTTTATGAGCTCTAGAATGGAAAGGCAGCTTAAGCCTTCTGAAGATGGAGAATTTTGATTTGGAGTACATAGCAGTTTCCCTTATATCAAACTTCTTCAGATGCTCCTCATGCCTTGGTTTATCTAACAGCTGGTTACTAAATACTTTTGAACAACCATGGATATTTAGATATTCAAGAGAACTTAGACCCAATATATTGTTGGGTAGACTTACTAGATTTTTGCACTTTTCCAAATTCAAGAAAGCAAGCTTTTTTAGAAGACCAATAGATGGATCAATCCGCACAAGCTTTATACATTCTTCAAGATTTAGCCACTCAAGATTTGGGACCCCTCTTAAGTCTGGCACCTTAATAAGATTTCTGGAGTAGCGGAGATCGATAGCTCTCAAACTAGGCAGGTACTGTAAAGGACCAATAAGAACAGAGAAAATTACTTAATGAGAAAGTGATTTTTTTTTTCTTATTTTGTTTATATTTGTAAAATCAAAAATAAAAAGATAATTTACAATACCTTTATGTCTTCCCATAGTTGTTTGATGCTGCTACATGGCAAGATCAATTCAACAAGTTTATTCGGCTGAAAACTTGATGGCAAAAAGGTAAAAGGATATCCCTTCCACTCAAGATATCGTAATTCATTAGAAAGGCAACTAAGCCTTCCTAAAATGTTCCACTCTCGATATCGTAATTCATTAATAGGGTAATTGATCCATTTTGAAAATCTGCTATCATTGATTATGAACAATCTTAAGCGACTCATTTTTGACAATGCTTCAGCATCAACCATCAATGTTTCTGGCATTTCTGTCCTTTGTGAAATGTCCAAGACTATGGCTTCATTGTTTTTTGTTTCCTTAAACATTGCAAAAAAAGGAAAGAAAAATTCAAAGCACTTGAAATATATATAGATTTTGTAAGAAATGAAATATAAGAGGGTATTTGCTTTGCTTTTCATTTTTAGTTTATATGTTTTTATTTATAATTACAAAAAAAAGTCACATTTTTTCATTCTATTTCATGTTTTCAAAATTTTGTGAAGTAATTTTTATTATTTCCTTAACAAAATTAGAATAAAAATAATGTGACATTTTTGTAATTATTAATAAAAATATATCAACTGAAAAAAACACTCCTATAATCTTCTATTTTCAAACAACTACTTTACCGTAACATTGCAGAAATCCTTATAAAGCCATAATCTGCTCCACTTTCCTGGCTCTTTGGGTGACTTGCCTTGAACAATTTTTCTACCCAGCTCTCGCAACAAATCATGCATTCTAATGCACTCGTTGGAAATGGAAATGAGTGATTTATCAATGAGAACTGTTATTCCAATTTCAGCATGAAATCCACAATAATCTAGAATTTTCTTCACACGTAGCTCCGAAGACCGGGTGCCAAAGAAGCAAGCAATATCTAAAAATATTTCTTTTTCCATATCGTCCAGCCCATCATAACTGATTTTAAGTACATCCATAATATTATTATTTGGATTTTCTTTTAGTCTAGCTAAGGCACTTCTCCACACAGAAACATTTCGACCAGACAAAAATGAGCCTAGTACTTTAATTGCTAATGGAAGGCCCGTAGCATATTTTAGCACCTCACGTGTCAGCTCTTCATAATCTCTTATAATATCATCACATTTGAAAGCATTTCTGCTAAACAATTGAAGGCAATTATCCCAATTCAAGAGTTGAACATTGTAAAGTTCATCCACTCCATATTTTCTTAAGATATGTCTATCTCTAGAAATTATGATGATTCTACTTCCTGCACCTAACCATTCACGTCTTACAACCAATTCCTCCAATTGCTCCACTTTATCAATATTATCAAGAACAATAAGAGCCTTTAAGTGGCGTAACCTAGTTCTTATCGAATAGGTTGCCTCGTAAACATTACATATCTCTAGATTTTCTTCATTTAGAGCTTGAGAAAGAAATTGTTTTTGTACACCTATGGCTCCATCAGCTATATAAGTTTTACTTACATCGTTAATAAAACAACGAGCATCATATTGATTGGAGATTCTATCATACAAGACAGTCGCAAGAGTACTCTTTCCTATTCCGCCCATCCCACAAATTCCCACAACTCGAACAACTTCATGCGAATCCAAAACCAAAAGCTTTTCTAATTGTTCTACAGGAGAGTGCATCCCAACTAGATCATCCTCAAAACCTAGACATTTGTGACCCAACAGGATGGTTACCTCTTTAACAATTTTTTCAATCTCTCCATGTTGTTGCCTGAAAAACCAAAGTAGATCAACAAGAACACCAAATCTTCACATAAATCTTCTCAAAACAAAAAATACATATATGCGACAAGATAGCAGATAGCAGGGTACTTACTTATTCTGGATATCCCAGCCAGAGAGATTGGCCACTTTTTTCAGAGATGCTCGCCATCTTTGCACTTGCACCATCATCTCTAAGTCTACTTTGAATCTTCCTTCATGTTCAGCCAATGCTTCCCCAAAATTCCCACTTTGTTTTCGCACCTCACGTGGATCCACATCATAAAAAACAGGTAGAACATGTTTACCTGATACATTAATACAATCGGCTATCTCTGCCAGTTCTCGCAAGCACCATGTTGAGGAAGCATAGTTCTTTGAAAAGACAACAATGAAAACCTGTGATCCTTCAATTGCATGTAGGAGCTCAGGTGCTATGGGTTCCCCTTTCTTGAGTTTTGTGTCATCCCTGAAGGTAGGAATGCTTTTTCTCTGCAGAGCACCAAAAAGATGATCAGTGAAACCATTGCGCGTGTCCTTACCTCTGAAGCTGACAAACACATCAAATTTTCTTATCATTTGTGATGAAGAGCTGCTTTGGATGCTGTTGCAAGCCATTGGAAAAGCTGAAGATGATTTGTATTATAATGTATAGACTACAGCTCTGAAGCTGCAAGGACAAGTGTTTTAGAACAAATGACAAGGGTGTGGAAATGAAGAGACTGTCGGTAGGGCTGAAATTTAAATTCTCCTGGGATGTGTCTTGTAGTTTGGGAGTAGTTGGGAACGATATATAATATATTCAATTCAATTCCATGCAATTTCGGGGAAGGTAGTAAGTAAATGACGAAACTGTTATACCTTTTCCGTGAAGTTGAGTTGAAGGTATCCACACAGACGTAATACGTCTGATTTCGCACACTCACGAAAAAACATATATCGCATGCGGTATGTTTCTTTTTGTGTCTTCCAGTGGAAAACTGTACTGTGACTGAGACAGGGAAACACTTTTTGGTCAACAGCCTTTATAGAAATCCTTCTCAACAAAATAAAAAATTTATTTGCACAATAGCTTGGCACTTGAATATGTGAAAAATGTATGACTTTATCTAAACATAATTATTCTTCTTTTATACAATACTTTTCTAGGAAGCTTCAAGGACAATACATAAATATAAATATCACGTTTTTTTTTTCTTTTCTGTTTCGTAGGTGTAATATTCTTCTGTGTTTTTATTTCCATTAGTTCTGCACATCAGCTTGCATAAAGAATAATGATGATTTTATATTTTTTAAAAAATATAGGTATTATATATATTTTTTAAAAAAATATGTAATTAAAAGAGAGAAAATAATAAAAATAAATAAATATGATATATAATATTAAATTAAACATAATATATATATATATATATATATATATATTATTTATAATAAAAATATCAGAGTTGTTACATAAATGATTGAGTTATACGTTTTCCTTTCACCTTCTCTCAAAGATGATTTTGAAATCCTACTCACAAAATTAAATGATACAAGATATAACTCTGTCTCTATTCTGTACATTGTAGCTCTGAAGCTACAAGGACAAGTCCTTTCAAAACAATTGACAAGCTAGTGGAAACGAAGAAACTTTCGGTGGAAAAATAATAATATAAGTTGTGGTTTCTGTTGTGCTTCTTCTTTAAAAAAGCACATATGAAAATATTTTACTTTTCCAAAGTGCTTTTCTCTAAAGAGAAAAAAAAAGCAATCCTAACATGCCTTATGATCTGGGAGTTGTGGACAAATATGCAATGCAACTCCTTGAAATTTCTTTCGAGGATTAGAAATGATGAGTTGTGGACAAATATGCAATGCAACTCCTTGAGTTGTCAAATATTATTGCTTTTACACTTAGTTTGATTACTACATCTACCACACATAGAGACAATTAGGAATAATGTTCCATATAACATGGTTATTTGTGGTTGTGTAATGTGTAGTGTTTGACATGGTCTAATATGAATTTTGCAAGAAATGGGGTTTTGAAAAGCTTGTGTATAAAGATGTAATTACAGGCATTCGTGGAGATTGGAAATATGGTGTCCAACCGCGTAGCCTGTATACAACAGGGTGCACATCTCACAGAACCTAGAAGGAAAAACATCTCACAGAACCTAGAAGGAAAAACTTCTCACAAAACTGAAGGAAGGATCAAATACTACCACTGTCATGGAACCACAGCAGAAAGGAGAGAATCATGCAAAATGCTTGTAAATTCAATAAAAGTGACCTATGATAAAACCCCTTATGTGTTGGACACCATAATGAGGGACTAAAATTTTGTCATAATAACATCAGTATTTTTTTGGCAACTTCTGCTGACAAACGTGGTGGTGGTAATGTGTCAATTGTGATGACATAGCAATATGTTATAGCTATTTATTATTTGAAACAGTTATTTTGTTGTACATGAAGCAACCTATCTAAGTATTTTTTTGGAATAGGTTATTTGTGTAGTTTAGTGAATGACATCGTACTTATAATGTGTACAAAATTATATAAAGTTATGTAAATGATCATGTAAAATTATTTTTTTAGTACAGGATTTATAAGGGTGATAATGAAAATTGTATAAGTTATGTATAAAGCACAATTATATCTTATGGTCATGAGCCCATTGAGTTATACGTTTTCCTTTCACCTTCTCTCAATCAGAAGATGATTTTGACATCCTACTTACAAAATTAAACTATATAAGATGTAACTCTATTTCTAACGTATACATTGTAGCTCTAAAGCTACAAGGACAAGTCCTTTCAAAACAATTGACAAGCTAGTGGAAATGAAGAAACTTTCGGTGGAAAAATAATAATATAACTTGTGGTTTCTGTTGTGCTTCTTTAAAAAAGCATATATGAAAATATTTTACTTTTTCAAAGTGCTTTTCTCTAAAGGGGAAAAAAAAAAGCAATCCTAACATGTCTTGTGATTTGGGAGTTGTGGACTCCTTGAACTTTCTTTGGAGGATCAGAAATGATGAGAAAATTGTTAGACCTTTTCCGTGAAGTTGAGTTGAAATTTCTTAAACTCACTTGTAAGAAAGAATATTGGGAGAAATTTCCTTGAAGTGATGCTTAAATGGCAACACATTCCACAAACACCACAATGATTATACAAATTTACAGTATTATATCAAAATTTTAACAAATTCATATGCACATTAAGAAAGTTATATATGCACTATTTTGTATTTGTTCAAATATTATTCATATTGCACTATTTTTGTACATATCTTTAAATCCTAATCCATTTAAATTTGATTTTTTTTTTGTTATATAAAAGTTTATGGTAAGTAGAAAGTCCTCTCATTTTAAAGTCAGAATAAATTACTAACCTTAATATAAGGATTTACAAATTAGAACTATTAATTTTGGTATGAGTTTAAAAATAAATGTTGGCTTAATGAGTGGGATGGATTGTCTATTGATTTAGTTCAAAAATGATTGTTGATTCGAACAAACCGATCCGTTTGATAACTAAAAATATAAATATCACATTTTTTTCTTTTCTGTTTCGTAGGTGTAATATTCTTCTGTGTTTCTATTTCCATTAGTTCTGCACGTCAGCTTGCATAAATCAATGAGTTATACATTTTCCTTTCACCTCCTCTCAATCAGAAGATGATTTTGAAATCCTACTTACAAAATTAAATGATACAAGATATATCTCTATCTCTAACGTATACACTGTTGCTCTGAAGCTACAAGGACAAGTCCTTTCAGAACAATTGACAAGCTAGTGGAAATGAAGAAACTTTCGGTGGAAAAAAATATAATTTGTGGTTTCTGTTGTGCTTCTTCTTTAAAAAAGCATATACGAAAATATTTTATTTTTCCAAAGTGCTTTTCTCTAAAGGGAAAAAGAAAAAAGCAAGCCTAACATGTCTTATGATTTGGGAGTTGAGGACAAATATGCAATGCAACTCCTTGAGCTTTCTTTTGAGGAATAGAAATGATGAGAAAATTGTCAGACCTTTCCTATGAAGTTGAGTTGAAATTTCCTTGAAGCAATGCCTAAATGGCAACACATTCCACAAAGAACACAGTGAGTATTTATATATATACTTGAACATATCACAACTATATTAATTTAAATAGTTAATAATGTTTCTGTAACCCATAACTTGCCTTGCCATGACAACCTGTTTTTTTTAGATTCTGTAAAATTTTCATTTGTATGATATTTTTTTTTTGTTTAGAATGCTCCTAAAAGGAGCACGAGCATCAATGCTCCATGATCCATAATCTTAGAAATAACATTAAAATAAATGGATATATGAGATTGATTACCTGTAACCTGATTGACCGGTAACTCAATTTCTTTTTTTTTTCTCTCTCGCTCAAATTTTTTTCTTCTTCTTTTGAGCCATGTCATTGCAGATGAATAGTAATTCTCCTGAGTTGTAGATGAATAGTAATCCTCCTGAGTTGCATATGAATAGTATTCCTGTAACACCCCAAACTTTCTATGTAGTAAACAGTAATTTTGACCATTAACAGAAATCTACTTTCTAGTGATTTCTGTGTGCTGTAAAACTATTTTGAATATTCTGTCTGCATATTTGATCGTTTTGAGTAATTTGTTCGTGTCAAGAAAATAATAATTTTCGGTAGGAAAAATCTACGTAAATTAATTTTTACTGTTTAGTCTTAATTAATTTACGTAATCTGATTTGATATTTGTGAGTTTTGTAATTTTTGTGATTTTATGTGTGATTTTAGAATTTTTACTGTTTGTGGGCCCCACGAGGTGTATGTGGGCCCAGGTGGCCATACGTGAGCCCAGGTGGATCCCGCAAAATGAAAAAAATTTCTACATATAAAAAAATTTGTACTGTAAGACGGAGACAGGGGATCTTACTAAACCTGAATCCGGAAACAGTTTTAGAAATTTTCTTTTACTGTATTTTGTACTGTATTTAATTATCAGACGATAAAAATACAGTAATTATATTTTTGTGAGGTTATAATGGATAAAAATAAAATTCTGTATTATTAAAATATTATTAAGATAACATTAGTGGTTTGGATATCCACTATTAATTTAATTACAGTTAGAAATTCAATCTTGATTTAATTAACGGTGGAGATTTGATCTTAAAAGTAAATAGGATCAATTATAACCGTTGGATTGAAATTAAATCAAGGGTAGGGATTTAATCTTCTAAATGACTATGACCATTATCAACCCTCGGATGTAAAATTAATCAATGGTGGAGATGGATCATTAATGACCATTGGATTTGGATTTAGATCAATGGTGGAGAATTGGTCATCAAAAATGATTACAACCATTTTGGACCCTTGGATGAAAAGTTTGAAGGTGTAATCTTGACCATTCATTTTTGGAGACACATCTAAGGGATGGGGTTTAAAAGAGAAGATCCAATATCCATAATAAGTTTCTACCTATAATGCTTTTAATTAATACTTATTTTACCTATAATGTTTTAAATTAATATCCAAAATGACTAAAAACAAAATGGCTATCAGATTGTCATATTTTTGCATGCATGAAGAGGGGGGGGGGACGGTTTGGAGAGCAAGGATGAAGGGAGACAAGATTAGTATAGGCTTTTTAGGCCAAAAAAAAAATGAAGACAAGCCAAATGTCAAGACAATTTCCTATTGATCATTAATACTTATGTCTTTCAAACTTCACTTTTTCTTCTCTCTAATTGCATGCTACGGCAATGCACTCCTTTGAAGACTAAAAACACTTATTTCTATATTTCATAATATCATTTCTTCATTCTTCCACTTAAGTTTCAAGACCAAACCAAAGCAAACTCCATTTCTCTCCCAAAAACACACCATTCGGCCAAGCACTCCAACTCACTCCTCCGTCACTTTTTAATTTCATACAACCTAGTTCCTTGAATCCTTTCATCATTCTAAGAACCTTTGTAGTTCACACCAAGTTCTAATTCTTCCATTTTGAAGGACTTTTACCAAGATCAAGTTCTAGAGCTTTTGTTGGTGAAGTGTAAGAAAACTTCATTTATTCTTTTCTTTTTCATGTTCTAAACCATGTTTGATCCATGGTTCTTCTTATTCAAGCTTGATATACTAATTTTCTTGTATTTGTTTCATGTTTAAGAACTTGTATTGGTGGAGATCTTGCTCCAAAGACAAAACAACAAGCTCTTTGGTGGTTCTTCAAGAGGTAAGAGGGAGATCCATCTCACCAACTAAGCATGGTGGTGAGAGATGGTTTATATTTGATGGATGGTGAATCCATGTGAGGATTCATATCCATGGTCATGTAATAATTTATGTGTGTTATGTGCTTTAATTTATTTTTGCCTATGCTTGATATGATTTGCATGATTTACTTGTGTATGCATGCTTAGTATAATTTTTATTTGTTTATATGGTATGTTTAAAATATGCATGATGATATATGTTGAATATATTATGATGGATGTATGTTGAAATAAGCAAAATTTTGGCTCCAAAGGCCATGGAGGAGGTCACGGTTTTGAGCTTCCAAGTTTAGGGTTTTTATTGAAATTTTTCAAGAACAATGAAGTTGATTTTTAGTCCTTGAACTAAAATAAATTTCAGCCAAGACACTAATTAAATTAGTGTTCACAAAAATGATATTTTCATAAATGATAAAATTGGATGATTTGAGAAGTAAAGGAGATAACAAGAGGGTTTGTTTTATAAAAAGAGTGTACACGGTTTTAAGTAGTATTTTCATGAAGTTATTTTGTGTAGAAATAAAGAATGAAAATTATTTAAGATAGAAGAAAAATATTTCATGGTTCCAATGACCATCTATAAGATTTTGATAATTTAGAAAAAATGTTTTGATGCAATAAAATATAAGAATTTTCAAATAAAGATTTTGGAAAGGAATTTAAGTGTTGAACTTTAAATTATCTTAAGAAGAATTAATTTTTAGAAGTGATTTAGAAATATAAAAGAAAACGTTTGTAACTTAAAATTTCTAACGTAGAATTTAAGTATTGGGTTTTGGAAAATATTAGGAAATTTAAATTTTGAAATAGTAATTAAATCAATTAAATATGATTTGGTAAGATTAAATCAATAAAAAGTGATTTTGAGAAAATATAGTATGGAAGAGAATAATGTAAGAAATTATATTTTTATAAGAAATGTTCAAAATAATATTTTTAAAGTTAAGAAATATTTTGTGAAGGGTAAAAACGGTGAAAAATGATTTACGTAACTCAAAAACGTAATTTTTAAGTTACGCGATTTGAAAAATGTTAAAATATTTCTACGCGATTTATAACGCGTTTAAATATTTTACATGATCAAAATGTTGTGGAAACATTGCTATGCGATTTAAAAATAAAAGATTATTTTTACGCAATTTAGAATACGAGAAGAAAATAGTTTTGCGATTTTTAAACGTAATGTAAAATGTTACAAATCATTGCATGTACGTAAAAATGTAACGAAAATATTTTGCGAATGAGAAAAAAAAACACAAGAATGTGATTTAATCGTTAATCATACAAGAAATCATACAGTTAAAAGTAGTATATGAATACCTTGTACAAGAAATTGAGAAGTTTGTTCAGTAATTGGCATTAATCCATTTTACGAACGAAAAACAAGAGATCTCAAACCTGGAATAAGAAATTATGTGATTTACCTTTGGTTGGTAATTGGTGCATTACACATGCATTGAAAATGGTCCAATGGATGAATATGGCTAATTGCCAGGAGAAACGTACACCTCTTGAATGGGTGCGATATGCGTAGTGTAGGTCACCTGGTTGACCTTGGGGGCATCGGGGTGCGGGTTGCTCGCAATGGGCGGTTGGTAGCTCTTCTTGCACCGTGAGTTAGACCGATGCAACACACCGATGATCCGACCGAGACACTATTCTTAATCAAGATCGACAAAGCAGCGTCGTGTATGTGCTTAGATGTGCAAGATATAATTATAGCACTTGGTCCGAGGCACTAGATACCGGCAGATCTTTTCGATCAATTTCTCCGACTTGAGTATTAGCTCCATGGAGTAGGTCATTGAGTCTACGTGCGCATGTACATGAAACCGAGCATCTATATCTATGTGATGGTGTTTGTGTAATTATTTTGTGTTTTAAAAAAGTGATAGTGGCATGATGGTAATTATTATTCTTGCACTATGATGATGGCATAATTGTGATCGTGATATGATATTTTTGGTATAATATGTTGTTTGTATTATCTACGTGCTATTATCTTTGGTATTGGTGTAGGTGATCTCAACTCTTTGTATGTATATCTCAGTATATTATATTTATATTGGGTGAAGACGTTGAGAAAGATACGGTACTAGAAGGAGAAGAGGAATTACTTCTCACATCGAGAACCGCAGAGTTCTAACAAGATGACGTCAAGAGCCGTTTCTTCGGATATGTACGTTTACAATTTCACGGAGGAGTGGAGAATGGAGGACAAGTCCGGATGAGCGAGGACTTATTTATGAGGGGTACCGATTTGTTAGTATTAGTAAAGGTGTATTGTGGGGATCCGTTTTTCTGTGTGACAATCTTTGTTCATGTTGAATTTCTGTTGCATATCAAGCGACATTGGGATACTAGAAATTATGTCCCAACGGAAATCAGCATAGTGTCGTCAGCCCGGACACCTGTCCATAGGGCTAATCGTCACAATGGATTCCTACCTGCTGAGGAACCCGAGGAGGACCCGTCTCGAGGGGTCTTCTCGCTTAGTTAAGCTTGGGCGAGTGTGAACTCGATATAAGTTATGTCTCGTAATTATTTAAGTGTGTTTATTGTTTCAATAAATGGTTTGTAATAAATAAACCTGACAGCACGTGTGAAATATGTATATGATGTAATTTATGTGTGAGATTGTTGTATCATAATTTTATTTTCCGCTAAGTTTATTTTATTGTTATAAAAAAAAATTACAACTCATATTTTTATTACAATATCACACTTTATGACTATTGAGGGTATTTGGGTAATTAAAGTAACATAAATGTGACATCCTACGGTGGGTGTTACATTAGTTGGTATCAGAGCCCAAGTTAGAGTCTTTTGGGGTTGTGGTTAGGTCTGTCTTGTTTGTGTTGTGTGATTCTCTGTTATTGTTTTCTGAAAAGAAACAATATTGTTTGAAGATTGGCCTTGCTTTCCTTGTATTGTTCAGTTTGAGTAGAAAAAGTAATGACCTGGACGAGGACGTGGACGTGGAAATACTAGCACGTATATGGAACCGAATGGGAATGATAATGTGAACATGGGAATTGTAGCAATAGCCTATGCAAAGAATGGCGGAAGTGGTTGCATAACAAAATCAACGGGCTAATGAAAATGTGCACGGTTTATCGGAGTTTCGAAGGAATAATCCACCGAAATTTCATGGAGAGTTTGATCCGGAGAAATTTGAACTTTGGATCCGAGAACTTGAAAAGATATTTGATGCTATGGGTCTGGCCGATGAACGGAAGCTTACATTGGCAACGTTTATGTTGGTAGGAGATGGTGAACGTTGGTGGGCGGGAGCTAGAAGACCGTTGGAAGTCGAAGGTAGGATGGTGACATGGCAACTTTTCAAGCAAAGATTTACGGAGAAATATTTTCCAAAGCAAGTGTGAGACATATGAAGGAGATGGAGTTTCGGGTTTACGTCAAGGATTGATGTCCGTTAGTGAGTATGCGGCAAAATTTGAAAGTCTGTCTCAATTTTCAAGATATTTGCGAGATGAACCCGGATGATAGGGCTGGAAATGTAGGAAATTTGAAGAAGGATTAAAGTGGATATTAAGAGAGCTATAACGATGTTGGAGATTAATCAATTTCCAACTTTGATTGAAAAATGTAGTAAAGTTGAAGAGATTGATCATCAACGTGCGGCAAGAAACAAGAATTTTGGACCCGCAAGGTTCCAAAAAGGGAAGAATAATCAAGCAAGTCGCTCTCAACAAAAGTCGTATGTGAAACCGGCAGGACCGTATGTGAAACCAGCAGAGGTCGACCAAGAAGCAATTTGTGGGAGGAAGTTCTAGCAACAATAAAGCAAGTCAAGTGGGACTCCTATTCGATGTTTCAAATGTGGGAAGGATCATCTCACGAAGGATTGTCCACATAAGGAAGTTGTTTGTTTTAAGTGTGGACTGACTTGGACATTTCTCCAAAGACCGTGATCGATAAAGAAGGAATCCTCTATGGGAAACGTCCGTCATCGCAAGGCCACGGGCGGGTGGTCGTGTCTATACAATGAGTGGGGAGGAAGCCGCTAAACTGGAGACTTGATAATGGAGGAGTGTGCAATTAAAGGTAATCCTTTAACTGTACTCTATGATTCGGGAGCAACACATTCTTTCATTGCATGTGATTGTGTTGAACGTTTGGGTTTGACTGTGGACCGAATTGCCATATGATCGAGTGTTGTTACTCCTACTGATAAGCTTGTAGTTACATCAACAAGTATGCCTGAATTGTCTGTTTGTGTTAGGGATAGAATCTTTTATGTGGATTTGATCTGTTTGCCTCTTTCCAAGATTAATGTAATCTTGGGAATGGATTGGTTGTCTTCTAACCATATCCTTATTGATTGTTCGAATAAAACATTAGTATTTCCTGAGACTAAGGATTCTAGATTCCTAACGGCTACTCAAGTGGAAGCTTGTCTGAAAGAAGGAGATCGGGGGTATTTATTATTATCTTCTTTGGAAGTGCAATGTGAAGATGCTTTGAAGGATATTTATGTGGTCAACGAATTTCCTGAAGTGTTTCTTGAAGATATACCTGGACTACCACCAGAAAGGGAAATCGAGTTTGCCATCGATCTTGTACCTGGAGCTGGACCGATATCTATAGCGCCCTATCGAATGTCGCCGATAGAACTAGCCGAACTGAAGAAACAGCTGGAGGATTTATTAGAAAAATAATTTGTGAGACCAAGTGTGTCACCTTAGGGAGCTCCGGTTTTATTGGTTAAGAAGAAAGATGGAACTTCACGTCTATGTGTAGACTATCGACAATTGAACAAGGTTACGATTAAGAATAAATATCCACTTCCAAGGATAGATGATCTAATGGATTAGTTGCGAGGAGCCGCAATATTTTCCAAGATTGATTTACGTTCTGGGTATCACCAGATACGTGTGAAAGCGGAAGATATTCCCAAGACTGCATTTCGGACGCGCTATGGGCATTACGAATATCTTGTGATGCCATTCGGTGTAACAAATGCACCAGCCATATTCATGGACTTCATGAATAGAATTTTTCGTTCATACTTGGATAAATTTGTTGTTGTCTTTATTGATGACATCTTGATCTATTCTAGAAATCAGGAGGAACATGCTGAACATCTCAGGGTGGTTCTTCAGATTTTGAAGGAGAATAAGTTGTATGCCAAGTTATCCAAATGTGAGTTTTGGTTGAATGAAGTTCAATTTTTGGGACACGTGATATCAAAAGAAGGAATTAAAGTTGATGCTTCCAAGGTGGAGACAGTTTTGGAGTGGGAAAGACCAAAGACTGTAACAGAAATCCGTAGTTTTGTCGGATTAGCTGGTTACTATAGACGATTCATTGAGGAGTTTTCGAAGATTGTAGGACCTCTTACCCAACTTACACGAAAGAATCAACCGTTCGTGTGGACTGATGCATGCGAAGAAAGTTTTCAAGAGTTGAAAAGACGATTGACTACTTCACCGGTATTGATTCTACCTGATCCAAACGAACCTTTCAAAGTATATTATGATGCTTCATACCAAGGATTGGGTTGTGTACTTATGCAGAATCGTAAGGTGGTGGCTTATGCTTCAAGGCAGTTGAAAAATCATGAGAGGAATTATCCGACTCATGACTTGGAGTTGGCAGCTGTGGTTTTTGCATTGAAAGTGTGGAGATATTTTCTCTATGGAGCTACGTTCACTGTTTTTAGTGATCATAAAAGTTTAAAATATTTGTTTGATCAGAAAGAGTTAAACATGAGGCAAAGGCGTTGGTTAGAATTTCGAAAGATTATGACTTTCAATTACAGTATCATCCCGGAAAAGCAAATGTCGTAGCGGATGCGTTGAGTAGAAAAATACTTAGTGCTTCTGTTATGATGATCAAAGAGAAGGACTTGATAGAAGAATTTCGGGATATGCGATTATCTGTGAAATTGACGCCGGGCAAGATGCGTTTAAATATGATCACCATTTCAAATGATTTGATGGATAGAATTCGTGAAGGACAAAACAGTGATCGTATTTGCAAGAAGCAAAAGAAGCAAAGAGCTAAGGAGCAGTGTTAGAATTTAGCGAAGGTGCTAAGGGAATTCTGAAGTTTCAAGGAAGAGTTTGTGCACCTAATGACCCAAATCTTAGGAGATTGATTTTGGACGAGGCTCACAAGAGTAAGTTGAGTATGCATCCAGGAGCCACAAAGATGTACCAGGATTTAAAACAATTATATTGGTGGCAAGGAATGAAGAAAGATGTTGCAGAGTATGTATCATCCTGTTTAATTTGTCAGAAGGCTAAGGTGGAACATCAAAGACCTTCGGGAATGTTGCAACCTTTGCCTATTCCTGAATGGAAATGGGATGACATAGCAATGGATTTTGTGACGGGACTACCAAAGACTCGGAAGGGTTATGATGCCATTTGGGTAATTGTTGATCGACTTACAAAGTCGGCGCACTTTTTGCCGATTAATATTAAGTACTCAATGGAAAAGTTGGCTCAAGTGTACATCAGTGAAATTGTTAGACTTCATGGTGTACCATCCAGTATTATTTCGGATCGAGATCCAAGGTTTACATCGAGATTTTGGACTAGTTTGCAAGAAGCAATGGGAACAAAACTACGTTTAAGTTCTGCTTACCATCCACAAACAAATGGTCAGTCAGAAAGAACAATTCAATCTCTCGAAGATTTATTGAGAGCTTGTGTATTGGAGCAAACTGGAGGTTGGGATGAATTCTTACCATTGATAGAATTCACATATAACAACAACTTTCCATTCAAGTATAGAGATAGCACCCTATGAAGCATTATATGGGAGGCGATGCAGTAACACCGTTATGTTGGTATCAAGACGATGAGAGTCTTTGTGTTAGGACCAGAAATTGTCCAACGACAACCGAGAAAGTGAAGATGATACAAGACAAAATGAGAATGAGTCAAACTCGAAAAGAGTTATCCGATAAAAGGAGAAAATCTCTTGAGTTTGAAGAAGGTGACCATGTATTTTTGCGAGTGACGCCTATGACGGGTGTTGGACGAGTGCTTAAGTCTAAGAAGCTCACTCCAAAGTTTATCGGACCATATCAGATTTTACGTCGGGTAGGTCCGGTGGCATATCAAATTGCGTTACCACCTTTTCTGTCAAATCTTCATAATGTATTTCTCGTATCACAACTACGGAAATATATTTCTGATCCTACTCATGTTATCAAGCCAGACACAGTACAACTGAAAGAGAATTTAACCTATGAAACGTTTCCAGTCAAGATTGAGGATCGAAAGACAAAGCAACTTCGAGGTAAGGAAATTTCATTGGTTAAAATTATTTGGGATGATGTAAGCGTGGAAGCTACATGGGAACTAGAAGAAAAGATAAAAGAACAAGATCCTATTTATTCGAGGATGTGAAATCAAGTTCATCAAGTTTCGAGGACGAAACTTTTGTAGAGGGGAGATTGAACACCCCAAACTTTCTACGTATTAAATGTTAATTTTGATGCTAACGTAAATCTACTTTCTAGTGATTTCGTGTCAGAAACTATTTTGAATATTCTGTCTGCGCATATTTGATCGTTTTGAGTAATTGGCTCATGTCAAGAAAATAATAATTTTTGGTAGGAAAAATCTACGTAAATTAATTTTTACTGTTTAGTCTTAATTAATTTATGTAATCTAATTTGATATTTGTGAGTTTTGTAATTTTTGTGATTTTATGTGTGATTTTAGAATTTTTATTGTTTGTGGGCCCCACGAGGTGTATGTGGGCCCAGGTGGTATACGTGGGCTGTGGGTCCCGCAAAATGAAAATTTTTTCTACATATAGAAAAATTTGTCTTGTTTAGACGAGACAAGTGATCTTACTAAGTTTTTGAATCCGAAAACAGTTTTAGAAATTTTCTTTACCGTATTTAGATCGTATTTAATTATTAGACAATAAAAATACAAGTAATTATATTTTTGTGAGGTTATAATGGATAAAAATAAAATTCTGTATTATTAAAATATTATTAAGATAACATTAGTGGTTTGGATATCCACTATTAATTTAATTGAGTTAGAAATTCAATCTTGATTTAATTAACGGTGGAGATTTGATCTTAAAAGTAAATAGGATCAATTATAACCGTTGGATTGAAATTAAATCAAGGGTAGGGATTTAATCTTCTAAATGACTATGACCATTATCAACCCTCGGATGTAAAATTAATCAATGGTGGAGATGGATCATTAATGACCATTGGATTTGGATTTAGATCAATGGTGGAGAATTGGTCATCAAAAATGATTACAACCATTTTGGACCCTTGGATGAAAAGTTTGAAGGTGTAATCTTGACCATTCATTTTTGGAGACACATCTAAGGGATGGGGTTTAAAGAGAGAAGATCCAATGGTCCATAATAAGTCTTCTACCTATAATGCTTTTAATTAATACTTATTTTACCTATAATGTTTTAAATTAATATCCAAAATGACTAAAAACAAAATGGCTATCAGATTGTCATATTTTTGCATGCATGAAGAGGGGGGGGACGGTTTGGAGAGCAAGGATGAAGGGAGACAAGATTAGTATAGGCTTTTAGGCTAAAAAAAAAAATGAAGACAAAGCCAAATGTCAAGACAATTTCCTATTGATCATTAATACTTATGTCTTTCAAACTTCACTTTTTCTTCTCTCTAATTGCATGCTACGGCAATGCACTCCTTTGAAGACTAAAAACACTTATTTCTATATTTCATAATATCATTTCTTCATTCTTCCACTTAAGTTTCAAGACCAAACCAAAGCAAACTCCATTTCTCTCCCAAAAACACACCATTCGGCCAAGCACTCCAACTCACTCCTCCATCACTTTTTAATTTCATACAACCTAGTTTCTTGAATCCTTTCATCATTCTAAGAACCTTTGTAGTTCACACCAAGTTCTAATTCTTCCATTTTGAAGGACTTTTACCAAGATCAAGTTCTAGAGCTTTTGTTGGTGAAGTGTAAGAAAACTTCATTTATTCTTTTCTTTTTCATGTTCTAAACCATGTTTGATCCATGGTTCTTCTTATTCAAGCTTGATATACTAATTTTCTTGTATTTGTTTCATGTTTAAGAACTTGTATTGGTGGAGATCTTGCTCCAAAGACAAAGCAACAAGCTCTTTGGTAGTTCTTCAAGAGGAAGAGGAGATCCATCTCACCAACTAAACATGGTGGTGAGAGATGGTTTATATTTGATGGATGGTGAATCCATGTGAGGATTCATATCCATGGTCATGTAATAATTTATGTGTGTTATGTGCTTTAATTTATTTTTGCCTATACTTGATATGATTTGCATGATTTTACTTGTGTATGCATGCTTAGTATAATTTTTATTTGTTTATATGGTATGTTTAAAATATGCATGATGATATATGTTGAATATATTATGATGGATGTATGTTGAAATAAGCAAAATTTTGGCTCCAAAGGCCATGGAGGAGGTCACGGTTTTGAGCTTCCAAGTTTAGGGTTTTTATTGAAATTTTTCAAGAACAATGAAGTTGATTTTTAGTCCTTGAACTAAAATAAATTTCAGCCAAGACACTAATTAAATTAGTGTTCACAAAAATGATATTTTCATAAATGATAAAATTGGATGATTTGAGAAGTAAAGGAGATAACAAGAGGGTTTGTTTTATAAAAAGAGTGCACTGCGGTTTTAAGTAGTATTTTCATGAAGTTATTTTGTGTAGAAATAAAGAATGAAAATTATTTAAGATAGAAGAAAAATATTTCATGGTTCCAATGACCATCTATAAGATTTTGATAATTTAGAAAAAATGTTTTGATGCAATAAAATATAAGAATTTTCAAATAAGGATTTTGGAAAGGAATTTAAGTGTTGAACTTTAAATTATCTTAAGAAGAATTAATTTTTAGAAGTGATTTAGAAATATAAAAGAAAACGTTTGTAACTTAAAATTTCTAACGTAGAATTTAAGTATTGGGTTTTGGAAAATATTAGGAAATTTAAATTTTGAAATAGTAATTAAATCAATTAAATATGATTTGGTAAGATTAAATCAATAAAAAGTGATTTTGAGAAAATATAGTATGGAAGAGAATAATGTAAGAAATTATATTTTTATAAGAAATGTTCAAAATAATATTTTTAAAGTTAAGAAATATTTTGTGAAGGGTAAAAACGGTGAAAAATGATTTACGTAACTCAAAAACGTAATTTTTAAGTTACGCGATTTGAAAAACGTTAAAATATTTCTACGCGATTTATAACGCGTTTAAATATTTTACATGATCAAAATGTTGTGGAAACATTGCTATGCGATTTAAAAATAAAATATTATTTTTACGCAATTTAGAATACAGAAGAAAATAGTTTTGCGATTTTTAAACGTAACAGAAAATGTTACAAATCATTACTGTACGTAAAAATGTAACGAAAATATTTTGCGAATGAGAGAAAAAAAAACACAGTAATGTGATTTAACTGTTAATCATACAGTAAATCATACAGTTAAAAGTAGTATATGAATACTGTACAAGAAATTGAGAAGTTTGCCTGTAATTGGCATTAATCCATTTTACGAACGAAAACTTGATTCGAATCTGGAATGAGAAATTATGTGATTTACCTTTGGTTGGTCATTGGTGCATTACACATGCATTGAAAATGGTCCAACGGATCGAATATGGCTAATTGCCTAGGAGAAACGTACACCTCTTGAGTGGGTGCGATATGCGTAGTGTAGAGTCATTGGTTGACCTTGGGGGCATCGGGGTGCGGGTTGCTCGCAATGGGCAGTTGGTAGCTCTTCTGCACCGTGAGTTAGACCGATGCAACACACCGATGATCCGGACCGAGACACTATTCTTAATCGAGATCTGACAAAGACTGTCGTGTATGTGCTAGATGTGCAAGATATAATTATAGCACTTGGTCTGAGGCACGAGATACCGGCAGATCTTTTCGATCAATTTCTCCGACTTGAGTATTAGCTCCATGGAGTAGGTCATTGAGTCTACGTGCGCGCATGCATGAAACTGAGCATCTATATCTATGTGATGGTGTTTGTGCAATTATTTTGTGTTTTAAACAGTGATAGTGGCATGATGGTAATTATTATTCTTGCACTATGATGATGGCATAATTGTGATCGTGATATGATATTTTTGGTATAATATGTTGTTTGTATTATCTATGTGCTATTATCTTTGGTATTGGCGTAGGTGATCTCACCTCTTTGTATGTATATCTCGTATATTGTATTTATATTGGGTGAAGACGTTGAGAAAGATGAGTACTAGAAGGAGAAGAGGAATTACTTCTCACATCGTGAACCGAGTTCTAACAAGATGACGTCAAGAGCCGTTTCTTCGGATATGTACGTTTACAATTTCACGGAGGAGCTGGAGAATGGAGGACAAGTCCGGATGAGCGAGGACTTATTTATGAGGGTACTGACTGTTAGTATTAGTAGGTCTGTATCGTGGGGATTCGTTTTTCTGTGTGACAATCTTTGTTCATGTTGAATTTCTGTTGCATATCAGGCGACATTGAGACACTAGAAATTATGTCCCAACGGAAATCAGCATAGTGTCGTCAGCCCGGACACCTGTCCATAGGGCTAATCGTTACAATGGATTCCTACCGCCGAGGAACCCGAGGAGGACCCGTCGAGGGTCTCTCGCTTAGTTAAGCTTGGGCGAGTGTGAACTCGATATAAGTTATGTCCGTAATTATTTAAGTGTGTTTATTGTTTCAATAAATGGTTTGTAATAAATAAACCCGACAGCACGTGTGAAATATGTATATGATGTAATTTATGTGTGAGATTGTTGTATCATAATTTTATTTTCCGCTAAGTTTATTTTATTGTTATAAAAAAAAAATTTACAACTCATATTTTTATCACAATATCACACTTTATGACTATTGAGGGTATTTGGGTAATTAAAGTAACATAAATGTGACATCCTACGGTGGGTGTTACAATTCCTCCTAAGTTGCAGATGAATAATAGCTGTTAATCAGGTGTCGTGTGAGGCTAGGCAGCGGAGTAGAGGGTTGTTTGCGGTGTTGGAGCGGCGATGCTATGATCAACATGCGATAATGCATGGGTCTGGTGACGGTAGATCTGGGTAGTTTAGAGGTGTGTGCACAGGGGAGAGGTGTGACGAATTTGGGTTGAGGTCGCTGTGGCGCGGTGGCGGTCCGAGGTAGCGAGGATGACGGTGGGGCACTGCGGATTTGCACGGCTAGGTGCTAGTGGTGGTCCGAGGTGGGTCGTTTGGTGGCGGTGAAGGACTACACGGTGGAAGCCATGACTGAGACGTGATTCTACATGGGTGGGCGACGTGAGGGAGTTTCTTGCTTGGCCGTGGCAACGAGGTGGTGCAGTGGAGCTCCGAGGTCAATTTGCTTTGGGACAAAGGATGGGTGGTGGTTGAACTCTGGGATGATGGGTTAATGACACTGAGACAGAGGCCGTAGTTTAGGTTGATTTCAGTGGTGTGGGTGATCTTTGGTTGCTTTGTGGTGGTTTTGTTTATTGATGATGATCTACAGGATCTGTAGCCCACCTGAGCCACTATCAACTACCATCGAAATCATGGTTGGATTACTATTCATCTTCATCTACAACCTAGGAGGGAATTGAAATTCCCAGAAAGAAAAGTGGAAGAAAAAATAAAGAAAAAAGTGATAATTTTTTGTTAAAAAAAATTTGGTCAACGATGGATTACCTTTGAAAACATGTAATTTCTTTGGAGCATTGATGCACCTGCTCCTTTTAGAAGCATTCTAAACATTGCCTATTTATACAAATTATTTTTTGATGCACAAAAGAGGTAAGCCCCTAAGAAACAACAAAATGAGAGAAAGCAACCCCCAAACTGTCTTCCATGAAAAGAACACCATATCGTCCAAGAGGGAAGTCCTGAAACTTTCTTAATTTCCTTTTTTGTGTAGGCTTGAAAACTGCTTTCTCTTTCAAGTTTAGTTTTAGTACTACCTTTATCATATAAAAGGAAAAAATTCAAAAAATTATTCTTTCTGGCTTTCACTAAAACGCATGGAAGATTTTTCTACCTTTATCTATAATGAACATTTTAATAAATTTGGGGCCGAGGTTTATGATGTTATTGGTCGAGAGTTTGGGTTGCATTACAATCAACAAGTAGAGGGGTTTCCAAATATAGATATTCAAAAATTTTATGATATTTTTCATGCAGTCTAAAAGTCTTTATGGTCAGGATGTGATTATCACATTGAATTGTTTGTAACTGTTAAATTATTGAGTATCAAATCTGAGGGAAACATTTCCCAATAATCTTTTAATCAAACAGTAGCACTTATGAAAGAGACACATCCTCTTGATAATCATATTCCAAAAGATTATTGTAAGGCCAAAAAATAATATCTAAACTAGGTCTTACTACAAAGAGAATTGATTGTTGCATTAATGGTTGTATGTTGTACAATAAAAAAGAAGTTAAAGAATGTAAATTTTGTAGTGTTCATCGATATAACATAAAAGGGATTGGTAGGTAAAACCAATGAGATACCTGTAAAGAGGTTGATTTATTTACCTCTAATTCCTAGGCATAAGAGATCATATACCTTAATGAGTTTTGCTCCGCACATGAGATGACATTATGAAAATAGACGAGAATCAGGAGTGTTATGTCATCCATCAAATGGAGAAGCTTAGAAACGCTTTGATGAAACATATCCTGAATTTAAAGTTGAATTGATGAAACATATCTTGAATTTAAAGTTGAACAAAAAAATATTAGATTAGGCTTATGTCCTGATGGTTTTACACTATATAGTCAATCAGTTGCACCTTACTCTTGTTAGCTTGTAATTGTCACTCTGTACAATCTTTGTCCAGAACTATGCATGACTACTCCCTATATGTTCTTGACTTTAATTATTCCTAAGCTACATAATCTGAAAAGTAAAATACAAGTGTATTTGCAACCATTGATAGATGAGTTGAAATTGCTGTGAGAAGAAGGTGTCCTAACATATGATACTTGAATGTTAGGACAGAGGTTTGTGACTGAATTTACTTGAGAGAAAACTCTCTCAACACTGTGTATTTACAATTACAAGATATACAATTAATCCTGGACTAAATCCCTAAGTTTAGGGATTGACACTTTATTTACGATAACTAAATATTCTATTTCCTATATTCTAATTACAGCATATATGATACAATATTAAAAGATATGATGTAATATTAAAAAGATATTCAACACTCTCCCTCAAACTAGTGCATATATTTCATATGCATCAAGCTTGTTACATATGTATGTTACCCTCAATCCTTGGAGAGACTTAGTGAAGATATTTGCTAGTTGATTATTAGAGTTCATAAATAAGGTGGTGACTTCTCTAGAGAGAACCTTTTCTCGAATGAAATGGCAGTCAATCTCTATATGTTTGGTTCGCTCATGAAAGATAAAATTAGAGGTGATGTGCATGGCCGTATGATTATCACAAATAAGCTCCATGGACCCTATTTTACAAAATTTCAACTCTTGAAGCAGTTGTTTCAACCATATAATTTTACACAGTATATGAGTCATATCTCAATATTGTACTTCTATATTTAATCTTGCTACTACACTCTATTTTTTTTACTCTTCTATGAGACAAAATTACCACCAATGAGAACACAATAACTTGAAATCAATCTCCTATCCCTGGGAAATCCTATCCAATCAGCATCTATATAAGCAACAATGTCTGTATGACCCCTATTTTCATATACTAACCCCTTTCCAGGAAAACTGTTAACATATCTCAAGATTCAAATCATAACATCCTAATGACTATAACAATGAGAATTAAGAAACTGACTCACAACACTTACAACAAATGATATGTCTGGTCTGGTTATAGTGAGATAATTTAACTTTCTAACTAATCTTTAATATCCGCCTGGGTCTAAATAGGGCTCCCTTAATCTGGTAGAAGTTTCATATTCAGGTCCATAGGAGTATCAACTGGTTTACAATATAACATTCTAGCCTCTTCCATCAAGGGCATACTTCCTTTGGGAGGTGGCAACGCAAGTTTCGACTCAGCTTTGTTTGTCTTCTCTTTTTCGGCAGTATTTTAAGTCAACAGTCTTAGTTGATTATCTCGAGCTCGACCTATGTCAAACTAACACCATAGTCATGTTTAGATAAGGTCGACTGTCTAATCCCTAAAGCACTGCTGCCGTTCGATGCTCCATGCGCCACGACATGCAGTCACCATTGTTGATGCGTATAAGCCATGCGCCACCTTCTCGGGGTCAGATCGTCACGCTGCCACTGCCATCATGCTTGTTGGTGTCCTCTAGTCCTGTTTCAAGAGTCAAAACATCATTCCGAGCACTTCTCAAGTAGTGGGTACTTGTCACCCACCGTCTTTGTCGTTTCAGATCCAGTTTCTTGAAACTTTTGTTTAGATTTTATGTCCTCTCTAGCCTGAATCATGTCTTCCGACACATATTCTTCCTCTACCACCATGGGTTCCCACAATGAAACCCCCGAACTAGTGAAAAAGAGTCTTATCTCCTTTGCTTTCTCAAGCGCTCCCACAATAACATTTGAGAAAATAAATAGTAAGAATTATTTGGAGTGGTATATGTAATATTTCAAGAAATATGTTAGGTTTGTATATGGTCTTAGAGGTACTATTATACTTGTATGACATGTTAGTTAAATTTTATGACAAACTGAGATCATTTAGGTACTTTGCTGTAACTCAGAATGCGAAAAGTAACTTAAAATGACTCAGAAAATGACATAAATTACCTAGTTAAGTAAAATAAATAAAGAACATTTATTTTCAGGTCACAAATAGGTCGATTAAGGTGTAATTAAAATTTGAGAACAATCAAAGTTCGTTTGACATTTTTAAGGATATTGGTTGTATGTTTTAATGTCGAATTGACCTCTAGCAGATATGAAAATTTGAGAAAATGGTGAAATAAAAATTTGATGAATCTTAATATTTATTTTTAAGCTTGCTGGAAGTTAGAAAACTTGAATTAGAAAAATTTAAGTATTCATAATAGATATAGAATTATCAAAATATAGCTTAAGTGACCAAGATTTAACTTTTATACTTCTTTTTATCTTCTCCCATACATTTCCTGTTGGAAACGGAAGAACAAACCAAAGTAAAAAAAAGAAAGAGAAGGAGAAAAGAAGAGAAGCAAAAAGGGGAAATCCATGGAAAAAACTATCTTCCCTTGTTATTCAAGCATCAAGACGTAGGGGTTTTAGTTTTCTCACCTTTCTTCCTAAACTTCATCTTACTCATATTTTGGTTTGATGAAGATTATATGATTTTTGTGTGAAACATAAAAAGTGTATTTCTAGTTGATACTTGGTTGAGAAAGTGGAACTCTTGGAATTCATAGCCTTTTAGTGATGGAATCCATGGTTTCCAAGTTGATAGTTTATTGAGTTGTGAGTTAATATCTTAGTTTTGATTGGTTTGAATTAATAAATTCTGGATGCTTAAACAACAAATTTATGCCATTGTTGAGTTGTTTGGTGTTGAATGAAACATGTGGAATGTTTAAATATTGGTTTTGGTGGCTTTGGACTCATGAATTGTGTAAATATGGAAAATCAGAATTTGCACTAT
The DNA here is from genome assembly GCA_029884605.1 of Ormosia emarginata. NCBI lineage: Eukaryota > Viridiplantae > Streptophyta > Magnoliopsida > Fabales > Fabaceae > Ormosia > Ormosia emarginata. The sequence goes on from JAQQTP010000068.1 coordinate 6,571,617, forward strand.
TCATGATACTGTTCATGCGAGTACTGCACGCGGGGGTACTGTTCATGCAATACCAAGGGAGTTTTGTGCCTTGGCACAATTCTTCCTTTTTCATGTTTTTATGTTTTTCCAAGCTATGTTATGCCTTCAATTGAGTATTTAGAACCATAACTAATATGGAATTGCATAAATTAACGATAAGGAAGTATTAAAAATGGTAAAATAGATTTGAGTATAAGTTGGATTTCCAAGTTTAGTGAAAATTGGTTCCCTTGATAAGGTTGAACCCTAGTAAAGATTGATTCCCTTAATGAGGTTGAACCTTAGCAAAGATTAGCTCCTTTGATGAGGTTGAACCCTAGCAACCATTGGTTCCCTTAGGGTTGAATCATAGTATACATGTGAGAATGATATTTTACATTGATGAAGTTAATTGTTTAGTATCATTAGTAAGTTCATAAGTTATAGTTTATAAATGTACCATTGTGTATATATTTTACTAATACCATAGAGTGTATGTATTACTGAGAATTTATATGTTCTCACCCCGTTTGTATGTTTTATGGTAGCAAAACAGGGTTTTTCTGAAGAAATAAAGAAAAAGAAACAAGAAAAAGATCCAAGAATAAATAATTTAGTTTTATTTTTTGTAGTGTACAACTCCTATATATTTTGTTGCCGTGAGGTTTTTTTTTATGTAGTTATGTATAATTTTCTGTTTACGTGACTCTCCATATTTATTTATTTGTATAAATGATGTGGGACTAGTTGCTAAATAATTAGTAGTAACATATCTAATATTTATTATTTTTATATTCTGATGAATTATCGAGATAATTCATATTAGGATGTTATAGTATACTGCTATTAACGTGTGGTTTTTAGGTTTAGGACTCTCGGAGCTTTTAACCAAGAAGGCTGAAGAAGTTAATGCCAGTATAAGGGAGGAATGACAGAAAGTTGATTATCAGTTGGTGTCCTTGTTGTGGCAGTCCATTGACCCCAAGTTGTTGGTGTACACTATTGATCCTATAAATCATGCTATGATGTATGGAAGAAAACTCAAAGTGTTTATGCTAATAATATACAACATCTGTATGACTTAGTTCGTAACTTGGTAATACTACAGATGACAGATCATGACCTACCTTTGTACCTCAACAAAGCATAGACCACCATTTAGTAGATCAAGATGATCCTAACTAGTGATAACCATCAGAAGGTGTTGGACAAACTTGATAACATATACATGGTTGATGTTCTCCATGGTCTTTATAAGAATTTTGAATTTGTTTGAAACCAAGTCCTGACAAATCCAAATATGCCTTCGGCGAAGGATCTTATTGATCATCTACTACGGGTTTCCCCGTTGGAGGCATCAACTGGGATTGGTTATCAAACAGGTTTAGAATCCTCAACTTTTGTCTCTAATATAAATGACCGTGGAGGTTGAGACCGTGATTGTGGTGGAGGTAGAGGAGGTCGTGGTTTTGGTAATCGCCCTTACTATTCTTATTGTAAATGCTCTAAACATACTCATGATCGATGCTATTGTTTGCATGGTTTTCTAGAGAAGTCTGCAAATGTAACATAGTCTCAGGGGACGAGTATTGAGAAGAAGAATGAATCTAGAGGTGACAATCAAAATATTCTATCAGATAATGAATATAAGGAGTACTTTTAGCTCAAGGCAGCCCAACAAGCCTCATCATCAGCCAGTGTAGCCCATATTGGTAATTCTATGGTTTCTCTCTCATTCTTCATATGTTGGATCCTAGATTTTTTATTCTGATGTTTCGAATCACATAACTAGTAATCATTCTCGTTTCTTAAAATTATTCTTTCCCAAGACATTCTCGTTTCATTCTCTCTTTAAAAATTAGTGAATTGAATATTCATCTATGCTATGAATATCTATTAAATATCCAATAAATATTTTAGTTGTGTTATAAACCATCTATTTTAAAAATAATCTAGTAGATCTAATCTATTAAAATATATTATTTTAATTAATTAGATTGGATTAATTTAAATATGAATGGATCGAATGATTAAAACTTTGTGAATTTTATTTCCAGTTCTAGCGAAGAGTGGCTAGCAGTTCAGCTCTATAGGGTGGCAAGTGTTTTAAAAGATGACAGAAGTCATGAAACCGCATTTCTAGAGGTGAGGATTCTTATGAAGAAATGCACATTATAAATGCGTAGCAAGGATTATTGTTTTATTTATTTGATTATCACTGTGCAAGATTAGACGTACGTCAAACATGTATTTTCTTTAAATTTCTTTCTTTCTTTTTCCGATCATAAAAAGTATCCTTAATAGATATTTTATCATATGCTGAATTAATTTTAAGGAGAGCCTATCTTATATCTTCACTTGTATATATTTTCTTAGACATTTATTCCTAATACGATACTTATTATTTTTAATATTTTAAATTATTTTTTATGAAAATTTATTTTATAAATGAGTAATACTATACATTTAAAATTTAAAACTATTTATTAGAATTTCTCAAAATTTAAAGATGGTAATTAAAGAAGTCAAAGTAATGAAAATTACTCATTCATTTAAAGGTTAAAAATAATACCAAATGATATAGACAAAAACTTAATAAAGAAGTCTTGACTATTTAGTTTTTTCTTTTATAAAATAAGGGTATGAATACTAGGTGGATAAATAAGAAAAAGTTAATCTACATTGAATTTATTTCTAAAGTAAGTAAGTATGAGTGTACTTATTTTTTATTTAATTTAAAATATATCATAATCTTAACTTAATAAAATTTTATAATAAACAAGCTCATTTTAAATAAGACTTGTATGAGTTGATAAGTGTTAACCTTTTAAGAGTTAATAGCTTTTAAAATATCACATCACTTTTCAGTGTATTTTTTAATGGTTATAATTAAATAAAAAAACATAATAAGAGAAAGTAATATAACCAATAATATAAAAAATAATATAAAAAAATGTAAAAAAAAAAGGTATAGTCAGAAAATCGTACTTGTTTAAAATAGCATTACCTTTTACACATATATCTTAGCAAACTTTTAAATGTGAATGTAATTATTTAAAAAGTAACAGTAATATCAAACTTACACACCAAGTTTTTAGTGGCCAAATACTACACCTCCTACATCGGAAGAGGGAAACCTTTTAGAACATTTCAACATCATTCTCCTAATGCAGTCAGTTCCGTGCAATATTAGCCCCAAAACATTCATTCACTTGGTGCAAAATGTTACACATGTTAGGCTGAGCTACTCTACCTAGTAACAACCTTCCATCAAGCAAGAAAAATTCCTTATCCACCAAAATTTCAATTTTAGAGAATCAACCAATCCATACCTACTTATCCAAGCTGCATGCTGCATGTAATTGCATGCTGACAACTCCAAAACCATAATTCTCTATTGTCTCACTCTACCACCACCCAAAGAAAAAAAAAATGTCTAAATTTGATCCATACGACCACCTCGGCGTGAGTCTCAACCCCGACGGGACACTCACCCGCAGCCTCAACTCTCCGACCACCGACGCAAACCCTGAGCCCTCCGTTGGCAACCCCACCGTCTCCAAGGACATCACCCTTGACCACGAAAAGAAAACATGGGTTCGAATTTTCCGGCCAACAAAGCTTCCTTCCAACGACAACACGGTGGCCCGGCTCCCCATCTTGATCTACTTCCACTACGGTGGCTGGATCCTCCAGAGCCCCTCCAACGCCGGCGTCCACGCAAAATGCTCGCAAATCGCCAGCGACATCCCCGCCATCCTCGTCTCCGTGGCCTACCGCCGTGCACCGGAGAGCCGCCTCCCGGCGCAGTACCAGGACGGCCGCGACGCCATCTTGTGGGTGAAGAAACAAATAACTGATCCCAATGGAGAGCAATGGGTGAGAGATTATGGTGACCCTTCAAGGTGTTACCTCTATGGCTGTGGCTGCGGTGGCAACATTGCTTTTAACACTGCCATGCAAGTTGTTGACCTGGACTTAGAGCCTTTGAGGATTTGTGGGGTTATCATGAATCAACCCATGTTTGGGGGTGAGAAGAGGACTAGCTCGGAGCTGAGGTTTGCGACGGATCAGATATTGCCCTTGCCTGTGTTGGACTTGTTGTGGGAGCTGGTTTTGCCTAAAGAGACAGACCGTGACCATAGGTATTGTAACCCCATGGTGAAAGGGCCACACTTGGATATGGTTAAAAAGTTGAGGAGGTGCAGGTGTCTTGTTGTTGGTTATGGTGGGGACATCATGGTGGATCGGCAGCAGGAGCTTGTGACCATGTTGGTCAAGTGTGGGGTTCCGGTGGAAGCTCGGTTTGATCAAGTGGGGTTCCACAATATTGACATGGTGGACCCTTCGAGGGCTAGCGCGGTTATAAATATTGCCAAGGAGTTTATACTATGATCAATGCACAAGATACGATACAAATATGATATAGAAATGTAATTTTGGTTAAAAAATTAAATAAATATTTATTAAATATTTAAATATTTAATACGATATTAAATACATATTTAATACTGATCATTATAAAATATTTTTACTTTTTTGAGTTTATCCTTTGAATTTTAGTTTTACTTCTAGTGGAATTAATTACTTTTAATATAATTTGATTTTGATTATCAATGTACGATTGGTGCATAGTAGGAATGGTTATAATTGAAACCAGGCTACTCAAAGTGTGCATTCAGCAAAGTCGAATTAAATAACGGCATATATATGTATGATTCAATGAAACTTAGTATTCTCTTTAATGGTATAGAATTATTAAAATCATTACTTCCTATGTACTAAGATGCCTCCTTCTTTAATTTAAAATTTGAGCAAGTCATCAAGGATGGTATATGTTACTCTTGAATAATGAACAGCTCTATAGAATGGACTTCCCCCATACCTGGAGGTCCTGGCTTGTGCACATTTTCACAGCAGCACATGTAATTAGAGACTTCTAATTTAAGGATATGTGCACAAAAATCTGTTGCAATATGCTGTTCTTATGTTGTTATATTGGATGTGATCAATGTCAATTGCCTGTTGTGGAGTTCGTGGTCTGCTTTCTGTTCAAAATGTTTTGTCTTCTCCAAGCTTACCACTGCATCTCAACAAGACTTTCCATTTATGCTGTGCATCTTCGTTATTCATATTCATTAATTAATTGTTATGGTTAAAGCATAGATTTTAGTAGAGTTTCGCACCTTTCTCATGCATGGCGTTACCACGTACGTATCTGAACTGAAAAAACATTATGTTAATTAAGTTTAATAAGTGCTCATTTCTACAAACTTTAGATCGTCTCAGGTCCATTGTCTCAACCTAAACTTATTGTTAATTTATTATATTGTAATGTAAAAACTAACAAATGTACTTCCACTGACATAAACCCAACAAGCCCTCACCGCCCAATATATGACTGTTCGGCCCAAATAGATAAGAAGCCTCCAACCGGTGACCATTATTACCACCGACCGGTCATTCATTCCATTGTTAATTATGCAAACAATGCACCTAAGCACAGGAACATCTAGACATGTTCAATTCGGCAATGATAATTTCAGGAGCAACCAATCCAATAATGTGCAGAACTTTTCCCCAACGCATTAAAGAAATCATGTCTACTCTAGTACTCTTCTCTTGAATCGAATTCTGTTCGAGATTTTCCTCAATTAGCCACCAAATTTCTAACCCATTTTTCAACAAGTCGCTCTCACAGAAAAATGTCTGCAGGTTTAGTTAATTTTAAATAGGGGAGAAGGAAACTTTGAAGGAAATCATGAGGTGCTTTAATGATGAAGCAATTCAAATAAGAGACCTCAGCCCAGATGTTTTGTTGCACATAATCCGAGCGAGACTGCGTCTAGGTACTTTTGCATATTCTCTAGCAAAAAAACCTCCAACAAGTCTTGATGAGCTAGGAACCAGATCAACAAAATAATCAATGTGGAAGAAGCAGCACTTGCAAAAGAAAAGATTCACCAGCAAAGCGCAATATCATAAGTGAAGAGCTCAGAAGAAGACATGAAAGTACATGAAGCAAGAAATGATAAATCGGAGTCAAGACAATCAGAGTGGAAGGTAAATTAAAGAAACATAAATAACGAGAAAAGAAAACAAAAAAGAAGATATTAGCTCATGCCAAAGATCGGACAAAGTCCTACCCCAATCCCTAGATATGAATACACTCCCCTAAATACTCCTAGAGAAAACATACTTCAGGAAGTATACAATACTCGCTTGATCCAATTTCCAGATTCTACTCGAACTCAAAGTCCTCACATTGATAAAAGCAGAAGGTGTGATTTCCATAAGGCATTCGGTCATAGTATCGAAGAATGTGCGGCATTAAAAAATCAAATTGAACATCTCGGACATCTTTCACAATATGTTCTCAAATCGTAGGGAAAATGGAGTTCGGATTAGAATGCTCGAAAGGAAAATCTAATTGACTCCATCTCAAGAAGTTTTGCAAGAGGGGGAGAATCTAATTCCACTCAAAAGAAACATTTAAGAGCAGTAATGATGATTGGAAGCGGGATACTCCAAAAGAGACAACACCCACCAATCACTTTTCTAAATGGAGATTTCCAAGGAGTCGATCAGAATTTGGATGATCTAATGATCATAACAGTCTACATGGCCAATTTCGAAATAAGTAAGATGCTAGTTGATTAAGGTAGTTCAGCAAATATATTATACAATGAAACTTTCAAAAGGTTACAGATACCATAATCTATTATCAAACCCTTCATAAGACAATTAGTCAGATACATCGGTGAACCAACAGATGTCAAAGAATATGTGAAAATTTTAACAACTTTTGGTTCAGAATTTGCCATCAGCTCCGTAGAGGTCGATCAATTATTTAATTGTTAACTGTAATGCTCCATATAATGTTATTCTTGGCAGACTATCTTTGAGCAATTTGGGAGCGATCGTTTCAATGTCACACTTAACAATGAAGTTTTCGGCTAAACATAACTAGATTGGAGTTATCCATGTCAACCAAGCTTTCGCACAACAATGTTACAATGATTAGTCTCAAACCAAAGAGGCTTGGACCACGTATCCCATACGCTCCAATAGAACATCAAAATCGTCACTACTAAAAATTTAGATTTTAGAGACCGATTTATTTTGATTTTTATAGTGATCGAAACAGAGATCGATTTAAAAAAAAAATTATTTATTATTTGAAATAAAATTGCCTCTAATTCTGCCTTTTAAATAAAAAATTTATAAAAATAAATAAATAAATAGGTAATAAAAAAATAAAAAATTAGAGGCTGAAATTTTGGTCACTACTAAAAACTTGAGTTATAAAAAAAGTTAAAAAAATCGGTCTTTAATTTTTTTTAAAAATCAATTAAACGATATTATACTATAAAAGAAATTTTAAAAAAATATATACTTTATTATTAGAGACCAATATTTTAATTTTTAAATAAAAAAGTTTACAAAAAAATAATAATAATTAAAAACTGCAAACCTGATCGCTAATTATATTATAACAAAAATTTAAAAAAATATTGTTAGAGACTGAAATATCAATCTTTAAATAAAAAAAATTAAAAAAGATAGAGACCGTAAATTCGGTCTCTAAATGTTTATCATATCAGCTCAAAGCTCCTTGGATTTTTTCTCATTTCAAACCCCGAACACCCTCACCCTGCTGCCACTCTATCACCCTCATAGTTGTTGCCACTCCCTCACTCTCGCCCCTAGCCGTTGTCCCTCGCCCTCGCTGCTCGTCGCTAGCCTCTCGCCGCTTGACGCGTGGGTGTGGGCCCAGTTCAAAGCGGAGGCCTGTTCCAATGTCGAATCGAAACCAGCCTTGGCGAGCTACCTGTATTCGACGGTCCTTTCGCACTCATCGCTCGAACGGTCACTGTCGTTCCACCTGGGCAACGCCTTCGCCTCCTACCCTTCCCTCCACTCCACCGCCGTCGCCAATCTCCGCCCCGCCCGCAAACGCGATTTTGCCTGCGTCTCCTTCTTCCACTGCCTCCTCAACTACAAGGGCTTCCTCGCCTGCCAAGTACCAACAATTGCCCCCTAATTCTTCCATTTTAAGGTTTCCAAATTTTTTAAACTAAATATCTTTTTAAATTTTAATTTAATTAAAAAAATTATATTGGTTTTGCGTTGGTTGCTTGCCATCTCTGCTTCATCTGGTTGTTGTTGTTGTTCCCCCTTCGATCTGTGCTTCATCAAGTTGTTGCATTTGAGTTGTGTTTGGTTGAATATATCTCGGTATTCCTTTCATCAGATCATTTTGTGAGTAACCACTGGCCATATTTCGAACAAACTGAGATTTGATAGTTGTTGGTATAAATAAGTAGCATAGAGTATTTGATGAAATTTAGCCTCATTTTTAAGAAATTAAATTAGAGTTTATTATTAGTATCAAGAATGCATTATCAAATTTGTCTTTCTGGACGTTATCAAATCTTCCTTTTAATATGCATATGCTTCTCTACTAAAATGTTTTTATTTTTATTTAAATTTACTCTTTGATGATTGTAAAAGGATGAATCTATTAAGAACCCCTTTTTCAAGTTTTGTAGGAAGAAGGTGAATTCAATTCCCCTCATTTCCTTCATTGTTATTGTTAACCTTCCATTTACTTGGTCATAGTTTAATATAGCAAAAAATGTCTGCTACTATGCTAGTTCATATTCACTCCTGAGAATTCAGTTGCATGCAAATTAGAGAATTAGGCAGTCAATCTCACGATTCCCCAGGATGTGTCTGAAGTCATGCAAGATTGTATTGTATTTATAGAACACTAAGAATAGCATTAATATGTCCTAACTTATAGAGGGATAACCTTGTAATGTTAATGCTATGCCTTTCTGCTGCTAATTTTTTTTTATGAAGTTTGATAGAATTGGATGGCAACTATGATTAAGACCCACTTTGGTGATCACTTAATAAAATCATCTTTGTAGTTTATCATGGCTTAATTTGTCATTTGTATTGCTTTTTGGTAACTTTCCGACGGATTAACTTCTAGGGAATAAAACAAATTGAATCAGGGGGAAGGAAAAGTAAATTGAATCATTTAGTTTGTTAAAAATGTTTCCAGTCTTCGCCTTTCTAGCTTTATTGCATTTAAATACATCTACCTATTTTGTATTTGGGATGAAAATATATAACTTTGGGTTGTACTGTTAAGAGTACATTTTCAAACTGCTTGTGTGTTGAATGCACTCATTTTCGTTAACTTTGGTGGATAATTTAGATAAATAGATATCTAGATCAATGCATCTTTTCTCTTTTGAGTTATGTCATAGTCGTTTTCCTTGTTCACTGCCTTTATGTGAAATGATTTCTGCAATTTTTCATTATATTTTTTTACGCTTTCTCCCCCTCACCCCTCTTCTTTGTTCTACCTTGAATCATTAGTTTTGTCTGCATGTAATCGTGGCTTTATTACATATGGCAAGGTGTATGTCGATGTACAAATTTCAGTGACATTCAAAGATGATGAAATTACATTACTGGTTGATTTATCCCATTCCCATATTGATGAGGACTTCATGGGAGAAGCCCAAGCCCAGGCCCAAGTCCAGAAAGAAGTCCAAGATCCAATACAAGGTCTAGGAGGGCCCATGACAAGAGCAAGAGCTAAAAGGGCCCAAGAAGAACTTAAAAAGATGTTGAACAACTTATTAGAGGTCCAACATCAGATTGAAGCCCAATACGTGGAGCCTAGGATTTACACATGCATAGCCCACTTGGAATGAAAGGAGAAGAACCAAAAGAGTCAATTTGAACTTTCAAGACCTTTAAATATTTTTGGGGCTGTTTTTATTTGTTTTTATTTTCTATTGCTTTCTAGTTCTATTTGGTGTATGCTTGTGTTCAAAAAATATATATTTTGTCCACAGCAGGATTAGAACCCAGGCACTTGAAGCTAAATATGTCTCCTTAACCACTGGAACATATCAGTGATGCTTATGCTAAGGGGTTTTGTTTTTATTTTTGTTAAGTCCTAAATGGGCAAACCTCTAAACTGAATTGTATTAAAACATTTGGGGATCATTAGGGAGATAGACTTTTGGCATATAAGAAAATTGGGAGTTTTGCTCTGCTAGGGTTCTTCCTTGCATCAATTGATCTTATCAAGAATTAATCTTTTCTTGTGGCGATCCTTCTTGGCTTATCAAACTAGGTTTGTGGCGCCATCCTTATCTTTTTCTTTTCATCAATTTTCGTTTCTACTTCTTCTTTCAATTTTCGAAATTTTCTAATTTTCGTCTTAATTATCTCGTACTCATATCTCAAATTATACTTACTCTTTTTCGGTGATTCTTGAGTCTAAATCGTGATTCAGAAAGAGATATTTCACCCCGTTTTGGAATCACTCAATTCCGAATTCTGTAGCGTGAGTTATAGAATTTTCCTAAAACGGACGAAATTAGTTCTTTTCCTTCTTTATTCTTTTATTTCAATTTCACCTTCCAAATTCAGTTTGCTCTAGTCCTAATAGGTCCGAAATCAAGAGGCATATGGAAAACCTCATCACATATCTTGATTTCCCCTCTCTCTCTTTTCACCAGTGTCATCTATTGAATGTTTTAGTTGTTATTGATCTTGTGTTGAGTGCTGTAAACGTGGAAATTTAGTTGAACTTAATAGCTTGGTTATGTTTGTATGCTCATTCTCTATCTAAAAAACAAAACTTAATATTAAATATGCTGCAGAGGACGAATCTGGAATTGGAATCATACAAGGAGAAGATAAAAGAGAATCAGGAAAAGATTAAGCTCAATAAGCAGTTGTCCTTTTACATATTTGCATTTTTAATATTCTAGCATAATTTTATTTCATTCTATTGAAGATGGAGCATATTGAAAATGAAGGCTCGTCGTTTGGTATCTCTGCATGATATTTCGAGTTTATGATTCTCAACACGCTACGTTGCTTTGCAGGACATTTCTGATGAGCTAGAGCTGAAAATTACGAAGTATCTCAGAGGAGAAGTTGCTAATTTGGAGGTATAAAGCATTCAGCTTTCTAGAATTATGACATTGGTACTCGATAATGTTATCTCTTAATCTTAAATTGTAAACTATAATTTGTAAGATTTGAAGGATAAAAAACTGAAGGGTCAACTAGCTGTTAGAGAAGAATTATATGGAAAATCTGTGAAAATTGGAGGCTGAAGGGTCAACTAGTTTCATCATGTTTAATTTGTAGAGTCATTGATGTTAGTTGTTAATAGATTTATTGATACAGTTACATGTTTTGAACTTCCCATGTTCCCACTTTTCTAATTTCGAATATGCAGTGGCTTATGCCCAGTGAGGGAGGTTATCTGGAGGCTGAAGGCATAGATAAGACATGAAGGATCAAACAAGAGGCAATAGCTTGTGAAGTAAATATCTTAAGCTCAAGGAACCATTATGATATTATTTTACCAGGTACTCTTCACTGATTGATTGTTACTAGTATCTTAGTTTAGGTCAGATTTATGTCTTTGTTGTAACTTGTAATGTTAGTATTGACTTTTTCATTTTAACTTTTTGAATATTTTGGTTTTGATGCACTATGCACTTACTCATGTATCATTAGAAGATCCTGCAAATAGAAATTGCTTGATTTAATTGTTGGAGATGTGTAGTATTAAGGATAAGTGGAAATTGAATTAGACTTTATTTCCTTATTTTTCATCATCACTTGTTGTTGGCACATAATATACCAACTGCATATTGTGGTCTTTTCTTGGCCTATGTGGTTGAGTCAAGGAAATTAGTCTCTTTTATGAATTATTGGGGCATGATATGAGAAGCCTGATGAATGAAGTTTATTTTCTTTTTCTATTCCCATATTATGGAAAATCCAAGTTATTTGGCTGCAAAGCCAAACCATTGTTCGAGGGGTAGGATAGACCTTTTACAAGCAGTTCAAGTACATATAAATTTGAAAGCAAATCTGACTTGTATTTAATTGCTTGTATATTTTCCCATATGACAAATGATATTCTTTGTTGGTTATATGCTCTTAAATCCTGACACCCTATTACCAATAAGTCCTCATTGAAGATACTTTTACTCCCTAATTGTCTTGTTTTTTATATTAACTACTATGATTTGAGATGACTTCAATTTTAGTACAAGTTATTGAAGCAGTGTGCTACATAATTATTAGAATTACAGAAAAGTTGATGTCTACTTCATCTAGTTCTAGTTTTAATTCTTTTATAAAAATAATATTCCTTTCTTTTAGCCTTGTCCTTGTAACAGATTTGTACAAGTTTGATTTGCATGTCCTTATTTATTATAATTTATTCCACAATACAATGGTATTCTTGCATAATGACAAACTACCATTGACAAACTTATGTCCCATCAGCTCAAGCAACAATATATTTATGTGTAACTGAGTATATTTATGTTGATTCTTTGTCTATGTGTGGTTGCAGACGTGTTTCTTTGTTTTTTATTTTTTTATGGCTTTGATAAGTAGTTATTTCTAAACCTGACTGTGAACCAAAACCAGTGAAAAATTATGTGATGGAGAAAAATACAATACCTCAGGTACTACTTCACTTAATGACACAATACCTCTTCTTTTGTTAGCTGCTTTCTAATTAGGATCTGGCCAGTGGCTCAATCTGACGCTGGGTCTCGTTCGCGGGTCGCGGAGGAGCAGATGATAGCCAGTGAAGAGGTTTGACTTTGACAGAGGTGTGGACGTTTTGGATGATGGAGTGGTGGCTACTAAAGGTGGCTGGATGGGGTGAGTCAATGTGAAATATTGTTTCTTAGTTAATTTCTGAGGTAATGTTAGTTTTTTGCAATTTCTTGAGTTTTCTATGTATGTGGTTCTTTAGTTATATGCTTGGTGCTAGATGAATATGACTACCAGCATTTGTCATTGTTGAATGAAGGTGCTATGTATGGTTTTCTTTCTGGTTTTAGTGCAGTGGTTGCGTGTGGCATGGGACCCTTGTTTGCTCTGTTAGGTAGAATGATTATATTGAAGGAGTGGCACCCCTGTTTACATGTCATTTATTAGTGAGTCTTTGATTGCTAAGTCATTGTGTTGTTTTCATTTTTTTTTTGTCACTTGTTGCTCCTACACTTGACACCTTTCTTGAGATTCAAGCCGCATCCACTATACTGCATATGGTGTCTCTAAAAAAGAAATAAATTATATATGTCATCTATATGTGAGCACTCTTAAGTTAATAGATTAACTTATTGAAAGCAATTTGTTTTTGTAACATAACATTGGCCAGATGCAATATGATCAACTACAAGTCATTTTGTAAATATTGTGTAACTTACTTTGCCTTTTGACAATTTGTTTTGCATGGAATCCAGGCCATAAAGCATCATTTTATACATAGAATTCTATCGTAAATAGTCTTGTTTCTTCCACAAAAAGTTTCTATTCTACACAAAAATGCTATAATTGACTAAACCATGATAGTTGAAAGTAATTATCAAATGGTGCTTGTATGACCATATTGTTTAAGCTTATTATGGAAATTCTTATAAATGAATCATCAGAAGCTCTTAGGAGACGGTATAGTACTATTTCAATAACTAATTCTAGTTGTATAGTTGTATATTGTTTTGGTTAACTTACTTTTGCATGTCTTTATACAGTCAATATGCCTTGCTTCTTAGCTATTTCCAGTATTGTCATAATGTGGTTGATCCGGATGTTCCAACCACAGTTCTTCAATTCTTACTGCTCAATGAACATGATAATGAATATATTGATCTACCAAAGGTGTAGCTTCTTGAATTTTATGCAAATAACATGCAATATTTTAATCTAGTGATAGATTAATTGCTGACTATTGCATTTTTTCCCATTTCCCCCAGATTAACAAAGACCAGGCAGAACTGGCTCATGCAAATTTTTCTTCTTTGATGAAAGAGGCTCAAAGCATCTTGGATTTGGTTATTTGCTACTCTCACTATGTTTTTATATTCATTACTAATCAGCATGCATTTTTTTATATTTTTTTTCTGAAAAATCTTTTGACAGTATACAATTATTAATTTAGTTGGGAAGGGGAAGGGAGGAAATATGGGGCATGAAAATTGTAAAAATTGTTGGCTGTTGTGTTTGATCAGGTGTACTATTTTGATTAAATTGACGTAAAAGATAAGGCATATGTTTCATCTTTTGTTATGTTGAAGTGTCTATAAATTATGAGTTATTATTCTATTCTCTCATTAGACTACAAAAACATCAACTCTTTATTGGATCTACCTTATCCACTGGATATTATGGCATGTCTTGTTGCTTCCATATGCTATCAATGTCGTTCTTCAGTCTGTTTTTTTTATTAAATTTTCATATTCTTTTTTTATGTTTATTTTTATTTTGATGAATATTCTGAAGTCAATTATTTACAATTACAATTGATTTGAAATTGTATGTCATAAAAGATGCAACCCATGGCAGTGAACCTGTAATTTTGTTTAATAGTTACAATAGCATGTTAGCAAATCATTTATGTAAACATTCAGCAACATTTCAGATTAGCTTAAAAGAAGAGAAATAAAAGAAAATTAAAACTCTGAAATCCATAACTCAGCAACATTTCAGATGGGCTTAGTAAGTCACTCCTTATAGCTTATCTTATCTTCTGAAGTATTCTTAGGTTTTATAATAAATTGATTGTGCATGAGGCAATGCGGGAAGCTGAAGTTGCTAAAAATAATGACTGCCCTATGAAAATTAAACTTGTCGCTCCCTTACTTTACGTTCTTACCACTCAGACTCTTGACAAGGTTAGTGCAACTTGCACTTTAATTTTGATATGAAAATTGGCTTTTGACCTGAATTGGGTGCATATTTTGCCTTTGAAGCTTTGGCTTCAAGATTATATAATTTTTGGATGTATGATAGTGTTTGGGGGTGTTTTGGTTGTACAACTAAGTTAGCACTTGTTTTTACCTATTATGATTGTCATATAACCTTTCTATTAAAAAAATGATTGCCATATAACTATTCATCTAGTGACATCCTAAAAGGACTCACTCTTGAACATTTTACCTGAACACCTATTTAATTCATAGCCAATGTGGTGTTGTGAAATTATATTGCTTTACTGTCTGTTGATTTTTAGTGGTAGGGAAATAAAAAAACTCAAGGGAGTATCTGTTTCAAACACATTCCTTTCTGTGTGTATTTGGAAGTTACTTTACAATTATTGCTTTTCCTGCCAAATTTTTTGTTGCACCTTTCTCAATATCTCTATTACAATTATGTTGGGTCTAGTAACTCCTGTTACCTAAAAGAATAGAGTTATTTGTAGAAGATCATTTTTTTAACCTACATGCCATGTTAATGAATCTAAAAATTGTGTTTACTTGAGAAAATATTACTTTTGCTGTTATAAGCCATTCCTTCTTTATTCATGAGTCTTGTGTATGGGTACTATGATTATACTTGTGAACACTAAATTTTGTCCAGGTAAAAAAAATAATAATATAAAAAAATAGAAAATAAATGAATAAACAAAAGTAAAAAAAAAAAAATGATGACCCAATATCCTACATTGAGCCCAAACTAATTTATGACCCACAAAATAAGGGACAACTCATATTCATTCAACCTAGATCATTTTTGGCCCATGACCCATAGCCTAAAATCCATAACCCTTAAACCCTAATCTCTACCTATAAATTCTCAAGTAAGCAACAACAAAAAAGGGGGGAAGTTGAAAAATTTTACAACACAGAGAGGCATCATACGAAATTTTATTGGTTGCCATTTTCAACCACAGACTTGCCTCACCACCACTTTCTTCTTCAAGCCACCACTATTCATCATCTCCTACCTCCACCCTTCAAACCATCACCACTAAACTTCCACCTTCATCAACTTCTCATCTCCACCATTTTCAACCAAATAACTCACCACCATCTTCTTCAACCATAAACCCCGATCGAGTCAACTCGGTGGACTTCCATCTTCAACCAAAAACCACACCCACTATCCATCTCCTTCAACCTTCCTCCATCACCAACACCTCACACCATTAACAACAACTCATCAAACCACCATTAAAACCACCATCAACCAAAGCTCCACCTCGAACCGTGCCATTATCGAGCTCCGGCCAACACTGACCCGTTGTCCCGCCGGATCGCACCGTTCAATCGCCACTCGTGCCGCACGAATCGCGACCCAAAGACTAGTCCGAAGCCGCCACCCGCGCCGTCGTTGCCCGCACTCTAGTCCGCACTAGAACCTCGAACTAACTAGCGCTCCACCCAAAACTGCTCCAGATCTGGCACCACCGCTCTGCGAACTCGCTAGATCCGGAACCAGTGCTCCACTTAGAACTGCTCTAGATCCGACACCACTGCTCCGTGAAGCTACGCCGAGACCCGACGACCCAGAGCCTCACCGTCAACCAGATCCGCCGAGTCTACCGATCCGAGTCCACCTGTCAAAACCACCTCAGTCGTGATTGCCCATATCGAACGACTTTGCAAACTACTGCGAACCATCTCTGCCATTCCGCCGTCTGATATTCACCAGACCCAGCTGCATTGCTCCGCCTGCCTCCACCGTTGGCGTCGCCAGCCTTCCTTTGTCCCTTGGGCATTCCTGTAAAATATTAAAAAGGGGAAGAAGAAATAGACCCCCCATTTAGTTTTCTTTTTTTCGTAAGCCTCTATTTGTTTTTTTTTAATTGTAAACTCTGTTAGTTTATTTTTTTGAAATGGGCTTAATATAGTAAAGTTATTGGGCTGAAAGTTAAGAAGAATAAAAAATAAAACGAAAAAGTAAAAGATAAAAATATAAAATAATTATTTTTTAAAGAAGTAAAACAGGATCAACTAAGTTGTGACAACTTGTTGATCTTGTAATTTTTGTAATCATCTGAGTTACGACAACTTGATGATTCAAAAATAAAATAAAATAAACTTACAAAAGTGAAAAATATAAAATAATTCATTTTTTTTAAAAAGGGATTAATTGAGTTGCGACAGTTTGATGATTTAGTTTTAAATTAAAAATAATCAACCAACAATCGTTTTCTAAAGAACGATATGACTTTAAATTCCTCATTGCATCCGAGGATATGTAGGAGCAGAATCCTAATTCTATCAAGCCAAAATTAAATTTTCATAATTTATTTGTTTGTTTAGTTTATCTTTTAACAAAATGAGGAAAATAAATATTTTTAAGTGTTTTAAAAATTGCACAACTAATTTAAGGTAATCGTTTTAGGGCAGATATATTAGGGGTGTTGTGGGATTAAATCTTCACCATTCTCTATGCATAATTAAAATCCCGAGCTTGAGTCTTTGTATGTAGATCATTTTTTTAGATTTTTCATTTTTTCCTAATAAAAATAAAATTGGTGGCGATTCCCTTAAATTTTGTAATTTAAGTCGTTATCCCGTCGCGATCATGGTCGCGACAGATGGCGACTTCACTCGGGATACTTGAGAGTCAAGCCTTTATAAATTGGTTGTGCAAATTTTGTGACATTTAAATATTTGTTTTATCATTTTTGTTTTTATTTTGATTTTATATTTTGTTTAAATTGTTTATTGTTTAATTTAACTATAATTTTTATTTTGTTATGCAAACTTTAGGGTAGAGAACCTTTGAGAATTTATGTTGTGTTTACTTTGTTTTGCAGGAGGTGGGTAGTTTTAGGATTATAAAAGTTTGTATGCTCCCTACACACACTGCACTTACACATTTTTCACACACATTCGAGTAAGGCCCTATATTCGGGTCTGAGCGAAGCCTAAGTTAGGTTGAGGTTATATAGTGGTAGCCATTTTGGATGTACTTCCTATATGGTTATCGCAAAAACCTCATCTAGAATGTGTTTTTTTTATGAATGTCATGCACCTAATGATTTACCCACTGTTGTGGTTAACATTCTGAAATGAGACTTAACTCTAGAGGCCTTTATAATAGTAAAGTCATCTAATGAAAATTCTTACGAATCAAAAAGACTCATAGATCCTTATGGTATAAATCCTCAAGCTTAAGGCAATCTCATTAGGACACAAAGGGAGCGTATTTATTCTTTGTCTTCTCCTCACATCTTTCTTTTTTGCATTAAAAAAAATTAGTTCTTTCTTTTAAAAAGAAAAAATTTCCATCATGCATTCTTGTATATATTCACTTTTTTTTTAAAAAAAGATTTTTTTATTCCATTTAATCTTCTTTTTTTAATAAAACTTGAATCATTGCTCGTCCTCAGAAAACGCAGATCGCACAAACCCGATTCTACGAGACGAGGTCGTAAACTAGGCTGCAACAAATGTCAAACTCAGAGAGAAATTTGGGTCGAGAGATGGATGAAATGAGAGAAATAATTGATGCAATGATAGAAGGACAATCAAGGGTCGAGAATTTACTGAAACAGTTAATCGAGACCTTTAGAACAACAAATAAAACCCTTGTCAGCGCTGGAACAAATGCAAATGAAGGGGATGGTTCCATGAACAAAAGTCTTGAAGGGGAGAATAATTATGCAAAAGCTGCTCATGAGCAGTCAGTGAAGATATTCCTGAATAGTAACTCAGAAAGAGAAAAATCAAGAGATGAATTGATTAGAAAGATGCAAGAGCAAATTAGAGCCATTTAAGGCCCTAATCTATATAGCTCGATGGGAATCGATGAACTGTGCCCAAAAATCGAAGTCAATATCCTGAAGGACTTTGAAATTCCAGATTTCTCAAAGTACGATGGAAGCATCAGTCCAAAGTTTCATCTGAAGACTTATATCACCAAAATGACCATTTGGTCACGGGATCAAAAATTTCTAATCAATTTCTTTCATGAAAGCTTGACTGGGCCAGCTTTGGAATGGTATATGCAACTTGATCATTCAAAGGTTTCTTGTTAGGATGATTTGACAAATCTATTCTCGAGATAATATTGATTCAACATCGACACTGCACCTACCCGAGAACAGCTAAAAGCAATGCAAAAGAAGAGTGGTGGGGCTTTCAAGCAATATGCTCAAAGATGGAGAATGTTGGCAACCCAGGTTCAACCATCATTGACTTCGTCAAAGATGAGCTCATACTTCATAGGGACCTTAGGAGCACCTTTTATTGGGTTGATGGCAAGGATTGTCTATGGGGATTTTTCTGACTTAATTTCGGCTGGAGAAAGGATTGAGAACCTTGCAAGATTAGGTAAGTTACCTATTGAAAATATAGAAAGTTGTTTTCCTTAGATGGTGGAACCGACAAGGGAGGAAAAGCCAGAAGTCAGTGTTTACCAGACCTCATACCAAGTTCTCTCGCCACATTCATACGTCCTAACTCATCTTGTCTACACCAAGTGCCCTCCAACAACTCAGAACCTCTGAACAATTAGAGATTTGAGACGTTTAATTTGAAGTGATTGCCATCTAAGACTTTTGTGATGCTTGAACTTATGTAAACTTTCTTGAAGCATTAATGTAATGGATTTACGTGGATCTCAACATTCTTGGCACTCATGTTCTTGTCATTTCTTTCTTATCGCTCTTTCATTTCCTTTACTTGATTTCTTTTGGTTCAGATCCCATTGGATTCTTATTCCAGAAAAAACTTTTGATGGTCATGAAGCCCACGTGTACAGGTGCCCTTTTCTAAGGCCGAAAAAAAAAAGAAAAAGAATGAATTAATTAGAAAAATAAAATGGAGCAAAGAAGTAATCACTTGTCGTGCACAATATTTTTGTCTCTAAATTAAAATTTTTGAAAATGAGCAATCAAGATTTGAAATGAAGATTGATCATCTTTCTCTCTTCTTCACAATAATTCATCTTTTCATTATCCCTCTTATCCTTTTTTGAACTTGAAAGTTTTCTTCAATAAACCTTGGACAAGGATCACCCTTATACTAGGGGATAACATAAAACAAAGATTGAGTGTCATGGTAACTATTTTGAAGTATAAAGAAAAGAAAGAAAAAGTGAAAGGGGCAGGAAATGAAAAATTTCTTTTGAAAAAAAAAACATAAAAGAGAGAAGGGAAAGAAAGAAGAAAGAAGATGAAATGAAATGGTTCATGACAAAAGTGAATGATTAAAGTGAAAAAAAAAGGGGAAGGAATGGAGAACAATAAGAGAAAAGTGTGCTTGAAAACGCAAAAGCAATTGACAAGGTTAAATTTTGAATAAGGATCATTGGTCTCATTTAACCCTTAAACACTTGTTTGAACCTTATATCTTTTGTTTCATAACCACTAACCTTGGTCACGTTACAACCCTTAAAAAGTCCATTCTAATCAATGAATGATTGCTGTTATTTTCATAAGCTTTAATTCTGAGACAAAAGGTTATGCTCATCTAAGTATCTAGTTCATTGTTTCTTTAAAAAAAAGAAAAAAATGAGATTTATCCAGGGGCAAGTTTTTACCCTGTTCAAGCTGGCTCTACACTAAAGCATTTTTCTCTAGCTCGGTTTAGCCTACACTGGGACAAATTTTTTTCCTTCAACTTGGTCTTACATTAGAACAAGTTTCTGTCATGTTCAATTCAATTCCAAACTAGAGCAATTTTTTTTTTCTTTTCCTTGGTTCAATTTGACCTACGCTAGGGCAAATCTTATGGTCATTTAGGTGTCTGTCCTATTCAATTCAGCCATAGATTGAGGCAAATTTCTCTTCGGTTCAATTTGACCTACATTAGGGCAAATTTCTCTTTGATTCAATTTGACTTGATGTATATACTCAGCAGAAGGAAATCATTGGCCATAATACCCAGTAGGCAACTAAAGATGACTTTCATAAAGGTCGAACCAATCTATATTGGGGCAACACCCATTTGAATCTCATGTCTTTGTTTGTGTATTTGTCCAGATATTTATCCTTTGTAAATACCCTTTGTATAGTCAAACTTTCAAAACCAATCTGAAGGTTGTTCACTTCTTTCCTGTCGTACTTTTGAATTCATGTATGTTTGTTACGTGATGTTTCAGGTAAGGTGAATATGAGTACAACACTATGATGTGACTATCTAAGGGTAACTCCTAGAGGAACAATTCAAACTGAAAAGAACTAATAAGTTCCAATTGAAGGGAAAATGTTATCTCAAGGGATGATCCAGAAACAAGAGGTACCCGAAAAAAATGAAGATTTTGAAGAGGGCTAGGAAGAAGAGAGGGATTGTGCGCCTGATAATCAAACTTGAAAGGAAAGATACTCAATGTCTCAATGTTTGAAGATCCCGAGGAATTCAAAACAAGTTGATAAGCCTTGGTTTACAAGAGCTTGCACCCGGGTTTGGTGGATCAAAGTTTTTCGAGGAAGTAATTAGCATCAAATATACAAGTGAAAGGTTTTTGATTTGATGTTTTCAATCTATTGACATGATCTTTAGATTTTGAGTTACATGAATGAACATTACAACATCTTTTCATGAGATAATAAGCTGCAACAGATTTGGAAGTGACGTCCTTGGCTTTCATGCCAAGCTTCACTATAAAATAATAGACAATGGTTTTTTTTTTAAAAAAAAATCCAGATGAAGTGTCAAAAAAAAAATCTTCCAAGTCCTTGGTTTGGTGGCTTTCACAAAAAATTAGGTTCGTGGCCTAATGATCTCCATAAAAAAAAATCTCAAGTCTTTGACTTGATGACATGTTTGTATAAAATTTAAGTCCATGACCTAATGATCTTTCCTAAAAAAAATGAAAAAATGAAAAAAGAAGAAGAAAAAGAAAAAAATCCTTTTAGTCAAGCTCACTGTCATTTAAATTTCGGGACACAAAAGTCCAGTGTCATTTAAATTTCGAGACACAAAAGCTCATTGTCATTTAAATTTCGGAACATACAAGCTCACTGCATTTTAAATTTTAGGACACATAAGCCCACTGCATTTTAAATTTCGGGACATAAAAGTCCACTGTCATTTAAATTTTGGGACACATAAGCCCACTATCATTTAAATTTCAGGACACATAAGCCCACTGTCATTTAAATTTTGGGACACATAAGCCCACTGTATTTTAAATTTCGGGACACAAAAGCCTACTTTCTTTTAAATTTCAGGACACAGAAGCCCACTGCATTTAAATTTCGGGACACAAAAGCCCATTGCATTTAAAATTTTTGGAACACAGAAGTTCACTATCATTTAAATTCCTAATCAAACTCATTGCCTTTTACAATTCCAGGTCATGAGAACACCCAGCATTACTTCAAAAAAAAAAGAAAAAAAAAACTCTTTTGAATCAATAAACGTCAATTGAGTTGCGACAGCTTATTGACAACATGGCGACGTCTTTGGCTTTACGCTGAGCTTCACCTTGGTAGGATTGGCGACGCTGCGACAACTCGTAAATCCGCATTTGAGCTCGCTAGTTTGCAATTAACATAATTTCATCATTGGATAAAATTTAAGTTCACGTCTTTATTCATTTCTTATGACGATAATATGAAAAACTATGGTTATTCCTAATATTTAGTAAGAAACAAGTAAAAGTGGAGTAATCTGTGAATACCCAATTTTATCTGGACAAAAAAATAATAATATAAAAAATAGAAAATAAATGATTAAACAAAAATAAAAATAAAAATAAAAAAATGATGACTCAATATCATACATTGAGTTCAAACTAATTTGTGACCCACAAAATAAGGGACAACTCATATTCATTCAACCCAAATCATTTCTGACCCATGACCCAAAGCCCAAAATCCATAATCCTTAAACCCTAATCTCTACCTCTAAATTATCAAGTAAATTATCAAGTAAGCAGCAACAAAAAAGGGGGGAAGCTGAAAAATTTTGCAACATAGGGAGACATCATACGAAATTTTATTGGCTACCATTTTCAACCACAGACTTGCCTCACCACCACTTTCTTCTTCAACTATTATCATCAATCCTAAGGATAGATCTCGGGTCATACCTTATTAGGCATCTTGTACATGGAATGATGCTATAAAAATGTACTTTTCTAGTTTAATTATTTCTTTCAGTTTTCAATGCTAGTTAATGAATGCCATGACTAGTTTTACTTTCATTGATAATCAATATATGCTCCACAAGATCACACATATCTTATTTATTAGATATCATTGCAATCAACATCAGACTTAAGACTGTAACCAAAACTTTCTATGTGATTAAAGTAGTTTGCGATAGTTTGATGTCTCTCTCTTATCAAACATGAAAGGATCATTGTTCTAAAATTAGGTCATAATTTGATCGCGTAGACTATATTAGATTTAGAGTAGTTTCTCTCTAAGAAAACTTCTTATCTCTAAGTTTTATATAATAGAATGCAAAATATTTAAACTTTTTTTAATATGTACAATTATATCTTGCACGTATACATATAATTTGAAAGACTTTATTTACAACGATATGGTATTGTATACACATATTGCAAATAAAGTAATATATACACATTTATATATATATATATATAAAAAAGATATCTAGTGAGATGAGTTTTTATTGTGAGAGGGTGAGAGGAGTAAATTGACCATACAACCATATACATGGATGGTCAAGATTAAAAGTTATTTAAAGGTTATGTGCGACCACTTAAAAAATCACACGATTTATGTTCTAATCTGTGACCAATTCATGTAAAATCCGATTGGTCAACATTCACTCATTTCATCTCTCATAATAAAGAATTCTCTCACCGAATAAGATCTTATATATATATATATATATATATATATATATATATGTTAGCAAGAAATAATGATTGGTCCACTGTTTAGATTCCATTGCATAAAGCACAAAAAATTAACACACGTATTGGTCAATTGGGTCCGGTGACATAAAATTGATCCAGCGTGAAAACGGACAATTGGGCCTAATCATTTGGTAAAAGAATTTACTCTGGAGTTGGGAACCTAATCATTTGGTCAGTCCAACTTCCATGAATTTTATATATATATATATGAAACGTATATAGTGAAAGAAATCTTTATTTGTAAAATGTAAAATAAATAAATTTTAATTATTAAATTTTACATAAATTATTAACATTAGAATATAAATATATATAATTTTTTTAAGTAATTATATAACTTTTAAGAACTTTTAATCTTAACTAATTATATATAATTATATGATAAATATTTACTTCTTTCATCTTCTCACAATAAAAATTAATTTTATTAAATATATCCCAGATATATATATATATATATATATATATATATAAGAAACATATATGATGAGAGAATTATTTATTGCAAGAGGTGAGATAAGTGAATCTTAATCATTGGATCTTATATGAATAATCAAAATTAAAACATAAATATATATAATTTTTTAAATAATTATATAATCTTTAAGTAATTTTTAATTTTGATCATTTATATATAATTATATGATCAAAATTTATTTATTTTATCTTCTTATAATAAAAATTTATCTCACTAAATATATCCATTATTTATATATTCTTACGGAATTCATTTTACCCATCTAATCTAATTAGCATTCATTCATTTAACATAAGCAAACGCAGTGACATAATATCCGATCCACGTCGCTGTGCAAAATTGGTAGCATTGCTTTTTTTAAAAGCTTTCACCCATTCAACAACTACTCGGTCATCTCCTAAACCCATAAATTACAATATTAGCCCACCCCAACGACTATTGAACAGGGTGTGTGGATGCACTCTAATGACATTGAAACATGTTAGACAAAGCTTATCCGTTGACTGACATAAAAACGATGGCCCAGCCATAACTATCATAATGCTTGAAACATAAAGACCGTGAAAAGTGTTTGGACCATCTTGATCCAATCAGTATTTGATCATAAATTAAGCCTATTTTTATAAGGTGTGACTAGTTTATACTCAAATAGGTAAATGACTTGATAAAATATGTGTTTAATATAATCTACTAACAAACATAATGGTTGTGTACTATAATAATTAAATATAATGTCTTACATCATAATAATTTGACATAATAATCAAAATTTTAAATAACTTGAACGATAGGTATTTAGAGAGTCAATTCTTTAGATTTTTATATAAACTGACATGTCAATCTAGACTAGACATATTCATTTTTCTCTACTCTTACCTGTACTACTATCTCGACTCAGAGACTGATCGGTCGAAGTGTCTTAGCAAATATTCCACATCGTCTTCTTCGGGCAATTGTCATACGACCGACCTGAGTTTCTCTAGCGATCAACCTCTCAGGTAGAAGACAAAACATGAAAATTGGGTAAATTGGTTTCCACCATCTCGAAAGCTACAAATCTCAGCACATTTTAGATCAAATTCAATGGATCTTCGTTTGACGTGCTCCTCTTACTCAGATCTAGTATCATGAAGCTCAGATCGCAGCTCATTCCAACAAAAGATGAGAGGGAAGGAGTTAACGAGATAGACTCACCCCTCTTAAGGAATCTTGACTGATTTGAGTTGGTATCCCAGATTGACTGGGCTCACAGCCACATCCACACACCGCTGGCCAAAAACAATTGATTCTGGCGATAGAAACAAAGCCAGACTTCTGCAAACTACTCCCTTTTTAATTTCTTTACTTTTTTTTCCTTATTGCTTTATCTCCTTTCATTAATGCTTAATTTGTCTTTTATTTTCAATTTTATGACTTTCCCAAGCTTGGTAGAATGATTTTATCACTACTCGGTTTCTCAAAACCTCAACATCCGATTCTGCAAAACAGAGGAATACATAAAGACAATACTTACTTTAAATTAAACAAGTTTTTATTATACGAAGTTATGAAATGAAGCATGTTAACATGTAACTAAGTTGGATCATGTTATTGATTAGGGAAGTTGATTGAAAAATTATGCAGTGAATAGCTGATAATCTTTGTTTAGCTGGATGTGTTCATATATCATTTGAAATTTTGAAAGTTACTCTTTCTTTTGGAACTAAATGATCTCTTATTTGATTTTGTTGCTATTCCTTTTCCCATACTATCTCTCTATTGCTATCAAATCTCTTATTGCCTATTTCTCGCTTGCAGCCACCTTCATCGGGTTTTTGAGAGGCAATGTGCAAACCACAATGGAATTTGGAGTCTTGACTAAATTTGCATTTACCCTTTGAGGAGGAACCTAGTGATGCGGTGCCAAACAAGCCACCTTCCGATGAAGTTCAGGGAGAACATTCTAATTTATTTCTTTATTTTTTCACTTCTTAATCATGCTTTAATCTTACGATGTTACTTACATGCTTACTCTATTATTGTTATATCACTCTGCACCTTCCTATAGTTCTTGAATTTCATTTGGATTATAAAGGAAACTTGTCCCTGACTCTTTGTGAAATTGTCCTGGTTGTTTATTTTATAGCTTAGCTTATCTTCTGATTTTTAATGGAAATTATGGAGATCCGAAGGGGTTTAAAACTTCAAAAAAACAAAACAAAAAAAGAGCAACAGAAGACCTCTCATTTGAAGGAAGCATTTGAACTGTCATAATATCAGACACCAAAGTGCTGAAGCTGATAGAATTTGTGAGGCCTCAAATTCACATACGGAAGATGATACTTTTGTTCATAAAGAGTTCGATGATGGAGATATTGATGATGAGATTGATCCTGCCCTAAAGAAAAAAAAATGACAGAAACCATAAAAAAAATCAATTCCTAACTCTAGAGTTCTTTTCAAGTTCAAAAACAACTACACCATTCTTTTGGCTTCTAGTAGTCCTAGCTGTCTTCTTTTACCGTGAGTGCGAAATACACTTCTTTATCTTATGGGCATGTTACCTTCAAAGTTCAGATAGTCGTTTATATAAGTCATTTTATCTGATTTTTAGTACTAAAGTTTCGACTGAACTACATTTCTCTTCCTTCAAAAACAAAAAAGAAAAGAGCAAGAAAACTTTGATTATGGAACCTGGTCCAATCACTAACTTTTCTTCTGATTAGTGGTGAGTAGCATTGCTGAATAGGTTTTAAATGGAGTATAGCACATGCAGAGACAAGGCATAAGAAGATTCAGAATAATTGAACTCTATCCTTCTACAAATTGTACTTTTTGAATCATCTATTGCTGGTTGAATATGGCATGAAGTACTTGCGTTTATATGTTTATGACAAAGAGGGAGACATGACAATGTCCAAATTTTCAATACTAAGAACTTAAAACTTCCAAAATTATCTTATTTTTTATGAGTGCTACTCTAATTATGTTTTTGGAGTTTCATCATAATAGAACAATTTAGATTTGTTTTGTAAAAAAAAATAATATGAAAACTGGTAATTTCAATACTTCATAAGTAAATTTAACTTGTTTCATTATTCACATGTAAAAAAGTATGAAAAAAAAATTATTTATTTGGGTAAGTTCTAGAAATTTGGTATCAAAATCAGCCTCTAATTTTGGAACTAGCCAGCAATTGATATTGACTTTTAGTTATACACAAAATTTATACGTTCATTGTTTACCATGTTATATCATGATCAATTTTAAAATATACTCATCAATTAGTACTATTACTTGCCTAACAGCCACTGTCACACTCATTCTTATGCTTTTATTTCATGCATATTAATAGCATATTATAATTGGCTTATTGCTTGCTATATTCATGATATAACATTGTTTCTATATTGCTTGTTTATCGACTAAATTTTGTCTTTATTGCAGAGATATGAAATTGTTTAATTAGCTTACTTTCATCATGTGTAAAATATAAAGTTTTTCATAAAAAGGAGTCAAATAGAGTAATTATCATAGCATTAAAATTTATTAATTTTTGTAATTTAAACTTATAATGCATAATTGTTTGTTAGTTACACATTTAAATATTACTTATTGTAATTTATACATATTTAGTAATGCATAATTATTTATGGGTAATGCATTTAAATATTATTTATTGTAATTTATACCTATTTAATAACGTATAATTATTTGTTAGTTACGCATTCAAGTATTACTTTCAAGAGCATGTTATAGATAAGACATTTAAAATAATTTATTATCCATTAAATGTCATCTTGATAATCATTATTTTATATATTATTATCTTTTAATTAGGAAACATATATGACATGATAGTAAATGATATTACTGTGTATTATTATCATTTCATAAAATTAATCGACATTGATTGGTCATTATTTTATGTAATTATTGTCATGGTATCACAAAATTAATTGACTATTAATTGATTGCTTGACATGGTACTGGTGAAACATTAATTCAATATTAATTGATATTTTAAATAATATTCATTGTCAAATTTTTTAATTTATTTATTGTCATTAATTTAATAATTACATAACATTAAATTAATCATAATATCATTTTAATTCCGTGTGAGGATAATTCATAGTCATCATTAAGAACGATATTAGCATATACATCTATGGGAGATAATTTCTGCAATAAATACTTGTATTCATCGTAATTTATTGTTGTTTAACATTAAAATATGCAGTTTTATGTTCATTATTTTAATTTGAGTTGTTTAAGTTATAAGTGTATAAATTTTATTTGCATGAATTTAATACAATCAATCTTATCGAGGTATTGAAATCTAGTTATGTTTATTTCAAATGTATATTGTTATTAAAATTACTCACATAACAAGATCAAGACAAGTAAGATTAAACCTTCCATAAATTCTTAGAAAGTTCCAGACGAAGGCCCAAAAAACTCAGGTCAAACCGGCCTAGAGCCGATGCCGACCACACTGAGTTGATGCCGGTCGTGTTGAACCGATGTCGGTCGTGTTGAACCGATATCGGTCGTGTTGAACCGATATCGGTCGTGTTGAACCGATGCCGACCAAAATGAGTCGATGTCGGTCGTGTTGAACCGATGTCGGTGGTGTTGATCCGATATCGGTCGTGTTGAACCGATGCCGACCAAAATGAGTCGATGTCGGTCGTGGTCGGCATCGGCCGTGTTGAGCTGATATCAGTCATGTTGAACCGATGTCGACCACAATGAGTTGATGTCGGCAACGTTGAGCCGATACCGGTCGTGTTGAACCGATGCCGACCCTGGTCGTGTTAAACCGATACCGACCAAAATGAGTCGATGCAAGCCGTGTTGAGCCGATGTTGGTTGTGTTGAACTGATGCCGACCACAATGAGTCGATGTCGGTCGTGTTGAGCCGATCCCGACCAAAATGATTCGATGTTGGTCATGTTGAACCAATGCCGACCAAAATGAGTCGATGCCGGCCGCGTTGAGCCGATGCCGGTCGTGTTGAACCGATACCGACCACAATGAGTCGATGTTGATCGTGTTGAACCGATGTCAACCAAAACAAGTCGATGTCGGCCACGTTGAGTCGATGCTAGTCGTGTTGAACCGATGCTAACCACAATGAGTCGATGTCAGCCGTGTTGAGACGATGACGGTTATGTTGAACCGATGACGACCACAATGAGTCGAAGTCAGTCGTGTTAAACCGATACCGACCAAAATGAGTCGATGTCAGTCACGTTGAGCCGATGTCGGTCGTGTTGAACAGATGCCGACCATAATGAGTCGATGCAGGCCGCGTTGAGCCGATGCCGGTTGTGTTGAACTGATACCGACCACAATGAGTCGATGTTGGTCGTGTTAAACCGATACCGACCACAATGAGTCAATATCGGTCGTGTTGAACCGATACCAACCAGAATGAGTCGATGTCGATCATGTTGAACCGATGCCAACCAATATGAATCGATGCTGGCCGCGTTGAGCCAATGCCGGTCGCACTGAGCCGATGTCGAGCACACTGAGTCGATGTCGGCTGCGTTGAGCCGATGCTGGCCGCACTGAATCGATGCCAGTCAATGTCATCGATGCCGGTCAATGTCACCAATGAAAGCTAACCTTGAGCTGATGCCAGTTAAAATCCAAAAAATTCTACGTTGGAATAAACAATCGTAATGTTTAGGTTATAATCGACTAGATTCTGAAACCAAACTCTTCATAAGTTATCGACCGATGTTCATGGCATCGAGGTGCTTCGCGACAGAAGTTATTAAGCAGTCATAACCCGATTGAGGTTTTGACACCATGTTCTTAGTATGCCCGACCAATGTTACGAAGAGTTTTGTTTTTCGTAAGGTCTCCAAGTGTTTTATGACAAAAGTTATTAAATGTACATGGACTGTCTTGACTCAATTTACATCCGACCACTCATAAGCTCGACTTAACTTCACAGATGAGCAAGCAAGAGGGTTGTGGACCATCCTGACCCAATTGGCATCCAGCCCTAAGCTAAGCCTATTTCTGTAAAGTCCGACTAGCCTATACTTGAATAGGTAAACATCTTGATAAAACATGTATTTAATACAATCTACCAACAGAAATAACGGTCGTGCACTATAATGACAAAACATAATGTCTTGCATCATAATAACCAGACATAACGGTCAGAATCCTAAATGGCTTTAACGATAGGTATCTAGAGAGTCAATCCTCTAGATCTCTATATAAACTGACCTGTCAATCTAGATCAAACATGTTCATTCTTCTTTACTCTTACTTATATTATTGTCTTGACTCAGAGACCGATCAATAAGAATGTCTTAGTAGATATTTCACTTCATCTTTTTCAAATAATTATTAGATGATCGACCAAAATTTTTTTTTGATGATCAACTCCTCGAGTAAAAGATAGAAAAGTGCTATTCCACATTATTCATTGATTTTGAGGCAATGGAGAGAAGAGAGAATATTTGACGTTAATTAACTTACTTTCATTTCAGTCTTATGACATCTTGTGGGGCTTTCTCTATAAAAAACAATATAGACTCCCAACCTCCTATTTTCTCTCCTTTTCTTTAACATTATTATTATATAAATGCCCACTCCAAATGAGTTGTGGTGATTCAAAATCTATCACCATGTCTTTTCGAAAACAAAATATAATAGTTTTCGGATAGAGGAAATTAGGTAAACACAAAGAAAGGGCATGGACATGCTCTACAAATACTAGAGGTTGTAGCTCAAGCTATCGATCTAAATCTTCAAAATTAAGTGTAATATTAATGTCAAAACACAACGGTTCAATCTTCTAGTCTTTTAGTATTTTACATTTTTCCCCTCTTACTCAAATAATTCTACCTCTAATAATATAACAAAATAAAATATTCACTAATTAGACTGGATAGTCCCAATTACCATGACATCCTTTATCTATTACGACAATGACTTTTACATGAAATTCGTATAGTTCAGATGGTTCATACAAATTACAGTCATACTGAAAGATATCACACTTCTTTTGGCTAGAAAGCAAATGCCAAGAATTACTATCTCGGATACTTTACATATAACAAACAAGTAATTTTCAATCATAACATATCTTAATAGGTGCGGTGGAGATCCATAAACAGTTATCCTAAAATGGAAAAAAAACTGAGTACAGTGAATATCCATAAACGGTAATCTTAAAATAAAAAAATAATAATTACTAAACCAAAAGCTTTGATATATATCATATTTATTTTTTATTTCTTATAATATTCTTATTTAATAAATGAGAGACTAATATTTCAAAATATAATCAGACGTTAAGATTTTGATATCATATTTAAACATCAATTTTATTTATGCAATAACAATTAACATAAATGCATTAATTCTATAATCTTAATATATATATATATATATATATATATATATATATATATATATATATAGTGTGTAAGAATAAAAACCACATTACTTAGTCTAACAAAATATGTCCCACTAATAAAATTAATTTTATTGGTACACTATAGTATTTCAAATAATTATACAAGAAATCACTACAAAATTAAATAACTTCATTCAAAGATGAATAGTAACAAAAGAATAACTCAATTAATAAACTTGCAAACAAAGTAGAATTAGTCAATAAAGAAGCGAAACAAGACACAAACAGGCTATGGTATTTGTCTACCCGTCTATCTCAGTTTCCTCCTCTCACAGGCAAGTGGCAACAATCAAAGCCAATAGGAAAAAACTCAAAAAGAAATCTGCTTTCATTTGAAACTTCTTCGGTTCTTCCACAGCAAGTTAGCTTTTTGTCTTTTTCTGTTAAAGTGGCTCCAGGAAGAGGTACACTCACGTTACGTAGATATTTTTATATAAATTTAAAGTATTTAATTAAATGTATTAAATTAATTAATATTTAATATTTTTATAAATATTTATATTATATAATTAAAAATTTATAAAAATATTAAATATTAATTAATTTAATATATTCAACTTAAATTCTTTAAATTTAAACAAAAATTTCTCACACTCACTTGACTAAACGAACAGATGACCTAGCACTTGTATAAGAATCTTGATGACATTAAACCTGCCGTAACATGTCCACATCAAATAATAATAACCGCATTCATTACTTTACATTTGTAACGATTTTTACGAGAATTTTTTTACATTACAATAGTCTTTACAATTTGTTTGAATTTTTTTTGTATATTTCCAAAATATTACACCCAACAGTTCAGATTTAATTTAAATATTATTTAATATTTTAAATTTAATCTATTGAATTGTATGATTAAGTTGTATACATATTATAATTTAAGTGGATTGACATAATATTTTAAGAGTATATAAGAATTTATTTTATCTAATTACATATATTTTTTTCTCATTTTTTATATATTTATTCTCTAATTTTATCATCTCATTCTAATGTGAACCCAACACTCTATCTAACTACACCACTAGTCATAAATTAGATTTCCAGACAAATGAATTGAGTTTAAGCCAAATATTTAGACTCAATTGTTAAATAAATTGAGTTTGAATTTTTATTTATTCGGTTTATTAATCCATGTGCTAACTCAAGATATATATTTAATTTTTTATTACTAGTATTATTAAACTCATTTTAATAAAATGTGTAAAAGTATACTTTATTGTGTCACAAATTTAATCGTGTGTCATAACCTAGCTCATTAAGCCTAAACTAGATTAAGTTCGATCCAAGAAAACAAATTTATTTTGATATTAACCTAAGCCTAAGCTCTTTATATAGCTTGAGTTAAGCCCAGTCATTGTCATCCCTATTTAGGGTAAAATATAGGTTAAGTTAGGCTAAACTAGACTTAAATGAGTCTAAATCTCTTTCATAAAATATTGGCTTAAGTTTGGCCTATTACCTATTATAGATTTTTTTGAAGGCTTGGCCCGACTTTTTTGTGAAAATTTAAAAGTGTGGCCTAGCCAGGTAACATTTTTAGAGCTTGTTTAACTTAAATTTTCCTCATCAATAACGGAAAAATATTACTTCTCTAGACACTTTTCTTAGAAGCAACTAAAGTGTTGCTTTACCACCTACAAAATGTAATACAAATAGTCTCTTAAAAGCCTACATTACATAAAGGCTTTCAAAAAAGCTAAGAATATTAGACTTCTTTTATTTCAAAATAAATAATGTTAGGATCCCAAGTGTGAATGAAATAAGTCCCATATCAAGAAGGAATAGAAAAAGTGAGGATCATCTAAGTGGATGGATCCATGAACTTAATGCCTCAAGGTTTTGGGTTAAGATATAGTATCAAGTCCACTATGTGATTTCTCAATTAACCCATGGAAGAATCCAACTGGTCCATCACTAACCCATGTTGTCAAGATACTCAAAAAAACAATGAAAAAGCTTTCCCTCAAAGGGGAAGCATACTTACACTTGAGGGGGGATTGTTAGGATTCTAAATATAAGTGAAGTAAGTCTCACATCGGGAACGAATGGAAAAAGTAAGGACCATATAAGTAGATGAATCCATGAACCTAATTATGCCTCAAAGTTTTGAGTCAAGATGTAGTGTCAAGTCCGCTATGTGATTTCTAACTTAACCTATGGAAGAATAACACAATCCTTGGTAGAGAGCTTAACACACTCTTACTACCTCTAACATGAGTGTTTTTCTTACTCCTCATGTTTCTTGAAAAATAGCTTAATTCACTACTTTGTCCAAGGTAGAGTGTTTATCTCACTCCTCTACCATTATTAAGTAAAGTGTTTTTCTCACTAATTTACTACTCTTGGCAAGATTTAATATATTTGGTCTCACTCACTTGCCTATGTAGAGAGCTTCTCAATATACAAATTGGTAAAATATTTTACTCACATATTTATCCTTACAATGTGCTTTTCTCGCTCCTTTGTCTCACAATTTCATTCTTAGCAAAGTATTTTTCTCACTCCTTTGCAAGGTCAATGGGCTTATCTTGTTCCCTTAGTTAGGATAATCGTGCTATGGTTCAATTTTAACTAATAAAGGAACTATTTCTTTACTAATACTCCATTTTAACCCAACTTAATGAGATAATAGAAGATTTCTCTAAAACTTGCATATCTAACTCTACTTTAACTATTAGTGAATAAATTATGTGTCTATGATAAGTATAACTTTCTTATCAAACTCATATCAACAACTTTGATAAATGTTTCCACGCGCACACATACACACACACACACACACACACACACACACACACACACATATATATATATATATATATATATATATATATATATATATATATATACACACACACACACACTCAGATATAAATTCAGAAAACATAACTCAGCTTCGCTAAATCATGATTTTATTTCGAGTGTCATGAACAACTTAATACTATTTATCACTTGTTAGCATTCACAAACAAGAATGTTAAACTCAAAAAAACGAATACTGCTACCCTTAACTCAGAGTTCTATGAATTAAAGTTCGATTCTGTAACTTACTCTGCATTTAACTTTTACTTCTTCAAACTTAGACAATTGTTAGTCTGTTAACATGCCACTTTGCTTAGGTCTTATGATAATATTTGTCTACAATTAATCAAGAACTCCACTTTACAAGGAGGGTTTCTAAATTGATTGGAAACAAAATACAACACGTATAATGATCACTTGATAATATATCATTTAAGCACAAGAAAGAAATCAATCTAACTTTATTTTATTATCAAAAGCTTCACTCCTTCACCCAAGTAAGATGAGAATTAGTTACCCATAAACAAGAAGAAAGAAAGAGAATAGAAGAAAAAGATGAACATAATTTTAACTTAGAACAAAAGAAAATTATAACAAGAGAAACAAATAACACAATAACATGATCTTGATATCTAAGTCAAGATTCTCCAAATGATCTACCTATGTCCCTTTTATAGAGGATTAGTGATACAAAATGATAAGAGAATTGATTAATGAGTGAGTGGATGAGAAGGTAGATGAGTGAAAAATGCTAAAGAACTTTTGTGAGTGAAAAATTATTGAAATTTCTTGTCTCTGAAATTATTCAATGATGACCTCATGGATAACGTCAGAACCATACAAAGTGATCTTCATGAAAATTCTAGAAAATTGTCTCAGTTTTCCAATTCCATTAGAATTATCCAAAAATTCGTCCTACAACCCACACTGTAAGAATTTTCAGATTCAGAGACGGAATTTTTTCGTCTCTAAAAGGTCAAAATTCCATCTCTAATGATTTAGAGATGTAATCAGAGACGAAAGTTCATCCGTTGGTAAAAGTGGCATCGCTGATAGTTTAGAGACGAAAAATTAGTTCCATCTCTAAATTAGAGACAAAAAAATTAGTGTCGTCTCTAAATCAGAGACGGATTTTTTTATTTAGAGACGGAATCATTCTGTCTCTAATTTAGAGACTGCACTAATTTTCCATCTCTACTTTAGAGACAGAACTAATTTTTCGTCTCTAATTTAGAGACGGAACTAATTTTTCATCTCTAATTTAGAGACGGAACTAGTTTTCGTCTCTAATTTAGAGACGAAAAATTAGTGTCATCTCTAATTTAAAGACAAAATGTTTTCCGTCTCTAAATAAAAAAATCCATCTCTAATTCCCAAAATAATAATTACATTAGAGACGACACTTTTCCGTCTCTAATTTCCAAATTAGGGACAAAAAAATGACCATCCCTTTTACTTGTAATTTTTGTAACTAACTTGATCGAACTATCACAATAAATCATTTAGTAGCAAAAATCACAATTCTTATCATCACAAATTTTCATACCAAAATACAAAGTAATAATTAATTATCATTACAAATATTTAAATAGTAACTACAAATATTTAAATTAATGAAAATATAAAAATAAACCTAATCACAAATTTAGGTCATCATAATTTGCATCATCGTCACCCTCATCATGGTCATCCTCTTCTCTAGGTGCAGGATGGGATGACTCAGGTTGTGAAGTTGCAAGTGATGGCATTCTAAATTGACTACCCACAAGAAGAGTCCTAAACCTCTCCTCCTATTGATCCATTTTTTGCCTCATCATGTTATGTTCTTGTTCCATCTTCTGTCTCATCATGTCTTGCTCAATATTTTTTTGATGGAGCTCATCAGTTAAAGCCTAAATTTTAGCCTGCATTGCAATAATCTCTGTTCATGATACTCCATCAATGGAAGAGGTGGAGGGAGTGGAGGAAGATCCAACATCATTAGTTGCTTGTGAACCCAATCCGTAGATACGTCCTTTCTTGTTGGGACCTCCAACAACATCCAAGTAGATACTGTTAGCAGAATCTTGACTGTTGCTACCTTCACCATTCTGGGATTGCAACTCAGTCACCCGTCTTTCATACTCTTCCTAAAAAGTAGTTATAAGACACTTGTACTTCAAACTTGATGTAACTTAAATGCTAAGTTATGCTTACCGCAATCTTTGCTGCTTCCGAAGTGATATACTCTTCTGAATTATCCTTGGCTCTGTACAGCCACTTGTAGACTTCAAAAAAGCTTGGCTCCCTGGACATTTGATTCATCTGAAAAGATAAAAGTATAAGTCATCTGCTTGTAGACTAATTCAATATAAATCATGGATTGTTAGCTTAAAGAATTGTACATCAAAGAAATAAAGCATGAAGGAAATAAAGCAAGTGCTATGCACAAATTAGACATCTGAAACTATAAGTTTTAAGCACAAATTTACATTTCTAATTAACAAAAAAATAAAATAAAAAATAGTAAATAATGCTGAAACTGAAAAAACATTAAAAAAAAATGACCAATTATCATTGATAATAAATTAAGTTGATCCATCAATGCATTAATTTCACGGTAGTAGAGATAAATCAACATGTTTAATGATCGTAGTCGATCAAATCAAGTAAAATTTATTATTTTCTTATAAGAACCAAAAGTTGATCCAGAAGATATGAGGTAGCTAATTGACAATAACAATAGTAAAAACTCATAAAAACTCACTAAGCAGTAAGCAAAGCAATATATATATATCATATAAATATGGTTAACCATATTAACAACCTGTTTATTGTTAAATTTAAATACCCAACACAAATCCACTACAAGTAAGACCAGTCATGCACAATCCAGAATTTAAAACTTGTACTGCAAGTCTGCAACTTAACCAGTTTATTGATGCATGCACTGAAGAGATAACTTTGTCTTTAAATGATAAATTGAAATGTAAACCTCTTGTGTCAGAAGATTATTCTAGTGCTTCAAGTGAGTTAACAGAGTCAGATTATGGGAATATTGAAATCCAATCACCCAGGGTTAAAACGAGAGGTTACTGTAAACATGATTGTGTAAATCCGATTGATTTTATACTACTATGGCAGCCAACTCAGCATAAGAGAATCAGCTAATTTACAGAGGCAATAAGTGACCAAAAAATAATGGAAATAATACCATGACTTCACAACTATCACATAACAAGATACAAATTACACGATTAAAAACATATTCACAATGAAAGGATAATTGTACATCAATAACAGCCAGAATTCAGATCAAAAATTGCGAATACCAATATCTCTCATATACCATAGTTATTTAGGACAAATCATGAGCAAGATTGAAAAGAGGCTTAAAGCATATTTAAGATCTATTCTATATTTCAAATCCAAAATCCAATAGATTATGAGCATTTTCACATGATTCTTTCTCTTGGTTTTGCTGCTATTATTCATAAACATGAAACAAGATTCCACCAAAAAATAGTTCAGGCATTTTGTTAAGCAGCCAACATACAATCAAGACAAACACTAAATAAAGAAATTAATTAACATGCCAAAGGTCAACCTCAATTAAGACAAACTAATCATATAATTAGTTAAATTACTCTAACTAACCATAACCAACTCAATAGAAATTGTAACTGAAAAAAACTGTAACTCAATTATTAACTAACTTAATTATACAAACTAACTAACTATTCGATGTTGTGTAATAGAAGCTAAATGTGATTTTGTTGATTAGAGCAAACAAGGTGGACTACATATGTCAATAAGGCCAAGCGTAGAAACCAAACATTGAAATAGTCCTGGAGCCAATCCATTAGTTAGATATGTCTGCTACTTGTGCTTTAGATGAAACAGGCAGCAAATGGACAACACCAGCATAATTTTTTTCTCTAATAGTATTATAATTCATTTCTATGTGTTTTGTTAGTAGATAGATAAAGATTAGTACAAATAGTAGCAATAAAAACCAGTTCAACTTTTCCCTAGCACAAGCCAAATTACAACAATAAAAATAATAAATAAAGTTTTGTTAATATTATCTAAGAACCAGTGCAAGAATTTAAACCACTTTTCCCATCGTTGCATCAAACACTAAGATAAACTATGTTCAGTCTCCATCCCTACATGAGTGCAAGAATTAAAAAATGCAAACAAATCTTACTAAAGAAGATATTTAATTCAGCACTAAATCAAGACTATATTTAAGCCAAAAACACATTAAATTTTACTTAAAAGAATAATAATGAACAACAATGAACACCTAAACATTAACCAGCCACCTTATACTCAGATCAAGTGTGTCCCTGGGCAGCAAACTATAAAAACTCACAGCAAGAAACAACAAATTAATCATTTGTATAAGCATGTTATACATATAGCAGATGAGACAACAAAAACATTTCCCCCCTTTCCCATCTCAATTATCCAATGCAAATTGAACTCCCCACTAAAAGCATAATTGAAACAAATAAAGAACTCATATCAAATGGCAATGACAAACCTTCACTAATGTTTTGTTGGAAGTTAGATCAAAGGAGATAATAGCAGGATGATAGATCGAGAATAAGTCATTTGCAAGAGGCAAACACAATGAGCATAACTAAAACAAGTTTTAAACACAAAAAGGCAAACTAGACATAGCATTTCAATCTATTTATTTAGATAATATTTTAGTATCAAGAACTTTATATCCCAATGCAAATTGCCAAGTAATTATCAACATTTGTGAACTTGACATTTCATCAAACAATAAGCATGCAACCAGAACAAACACTAAAGAAAGCAAGTTAATACCAAGCCAGCCTCATTAACCATTTTTAATTCAAATCATCAATAATGTGGGAAATCATCCAAATGCAAGAACAAGTGTAGAACACAGTGAAAAAAAACAAAGTTACGGCCAGAAATGACATAATCCTAAATTTTATGACAATACTATCTTCGAGCAAGTGCCTCTTGCATCTCCCTAACATGCATTGGCACTTTCTTGTCAGCTGCTTTAGTCTTCAAGTCATTCTTCTTTGATTCAATTGTCTCAGCTTTAACTTCTTTGGTTTCGTTTTCTGGTGCACTTCCAGCTGTTGCAGCTACAGCTGCTGCCTTCTTCTCCTTTTCCTTTTCCTGCTTCTTCTTCTTCTTCTTTGCGGCATGTGACTCTATTGCCTCATCTTCCCCCTCCTTTTAGGTTGCTCAAGCTCAACAACATCTACACTTTCACTCAAAATTTCATCACTCATTTTGGCACTAGCACTATTGCCTTTTTTTTAGAAGACTTCTTTTTACCTAAAAATCCAACTAAAGAAGCATCCTCCTCATACATTTTGATTTCCCCTTCTTCTTCCCATCAAAAATCATAAGGACACTTATTGTTTAAGTAAGAACTAGGCAGCCTATTTATTAAAAAAACTTAATGTGCTACTACAAAAGACTAAAAATCTTTTAGTAAATTAGAATAAAACAACAAAGCCCTAGCCATACTCAAAACATGTTAATGTAGTATAGTATATGGATCTAACATCATTCACCATTCTCCTACAGTTCTATATTGCAGATATGGATCCTCCGCTATGCACATTGAGACCCTATTTCGATTGTCTATTTTGACTGTTTCTCATAGACATTGCTTGCCAAGTTGGATCACTCCATTTAGCCCACAACCGCTCCCTAGCATTTGGATGAATCCATTCACCCTTATTCTTTCTATCACGTACCTTGAATAGATTATTTGTTAGTGCACCGGATCCCTTAGTTTCAAATATCCTTCTGATCATATTATTGTCTTCAGGTAACCATTTGTATTTTGCCTACATTGATGATAATATTAATTAATGAAATACAATTTTTTTTAAATTAATAACAGATTAATAACAAGACTTAAAAGGATATTACCCCAAAATCTTTAAACCACAACTCACGCATAGTATTTGTCACTTCTGTCCAACTTATCCAAGGCTCTTCATATTTCTTTTTGAAGATGAAAGTTATATCACGAGTCGTTCCAACGTCGAGGTAAAACCCGTAAGTCAAAATATGTATTTATATATATATATATATATATATATATATATATATATATATATATAACTATTCTTTTTGAATTAATGTTCACAATTATAATAACTTACTCTTGTTTGTTGGCTGGCTTGATTCAAATTCGTCCATCTACATCCTTGCTCTCCCACCTAATGTTTTGTGGAATAGACGATTCAGCCACAGTGTGTGGAGGTGCAGATGAACTCGCTGAAGGGTCACCAACTAGATGTAAATTTGCAACTGAGGAGGGTGTAGGCCCAGTCTGGAAATGGGGAGATGGGGTATGTGAAGATGGAATATGTGCAAGCCTGATATGAGATTGGGGAGATGGGATAGATGTAGGTCCAGTCAGGGAATAAGGAGACGGGGCATGTGAAGATGAAATAGGTGCAAGCCTAATCTGGGAATAGGTAGATGGGATAAATGTAGGTTCAGTGTGAGAGTAGAGAGATGATGAAGATGCAGGCCCGGTGTAAGATTGTAGAGATGGGGTATGTATAGGCCCAGTGTGAGACTGTGGAGATGGGGTATGTGTTGGTGTAGTCTAAAAGGTATCCCTCCTTCTCCCTCTCCCTTTCCCTCTCCCTCTAACTACCATCTATATGCAAAGGGTAATGATAAAATTCAATTAGGTACAATTAAATTAACATAAAAAATTAGTACAAAACTATTAAAGTAATAAATTTAAAAGTCATGAATACATAATACATGATTACATGAATATAGGACATAGATACATAACACATGATTTCAATAATAAAATAGTACACACTATTAATAGGTCATGAATAGATAACACATGATTTCATTAATAATTTCATTAAAAAGCATGACAAACCCTAGTCAAAATATACTTCTTCTTCTTCTTCTTCTTCTTCTTCTTCTTCTTCTTCTTCTTCTTCTTCTTCTTCTTCTTCTTCTTCTTCTTCTTCTTCTTCTTCTTCTTCCTCCTCCTCCTCCTCCCGCTCTCTTCTTCTTCTTCTTCTTCTAGTTCAACATCTTCATCTACTTCTTCCAAATCAAATTGGTTCAAGGTTGGACCATGTACTTCCTCTACTGGACCAGCTATATCAACAAGACTTTGTTCAAGATCATCGTTTACAACTATCATAGGCATTTGCGAGACTGACTCATCTTGGTATGGATAATCTATTTCTGGTCTTTTTGTCTCTAAAGTTTGAATTATGTTGCGTGCCTTAGTTTTAACCACAACTAACCACCCCAGCTACCCTTCAGGATACTGTGCGTAATACACTTGCTCTGCTTGTTGTGCAAAAATAAATGGATCATAATTTTTATATCTTTCAGATGCTCTAATTTTAACAATTTCATAATTATCTATCTTTGTCCCTTGATTTGGGGTGGGATCAAACCAATCACATTTGAATAAGACTAGCATCTTTAAGGGCCACCCAGTATATTGTATTTCAACAATTTCAATTAAAATCCCATAATAATCATTCTCCATTATCTCATTCTCGCCACCCCAAACACATACACCACAATTTGTTGTACCCATCCATTGACCATGATCTTTTGTATTGAATTTGTAGCCGTTTATAGGATATGTCTGCCACGTGTTTACTTTGTTTGAGGGCCCCCATGCCAAACTCCTCAAAAGGTCATCTTCAATGTTGTTGCTAAACACCTATATCACAAATGAAGGGGTTAATTGGTTTTACCTAAACAAGTAATGAGGGAATTAACAAGAAAATTAGGTAAATGATATTTAGCATACGTGTTCTTTAAACCATGTGGGAAATGTTGTGGAGATTTATTTGTCTATTTGTTGGTCATTTAGTCCAAGTTCTCGTAGCAAATCTGTATATATGTTGAATTGAAATCATAAATTAAATCA
Source organism: Ormosia emarginata (assembly GCA_029884605.1). Lineage (NCBI taxonomy): Eukaryota > Viridiplantae > Streptophyta > Magnoliopsida > Fabales > Fabaceae > Ormosia > Ormosia emarginata. The sequence goes on from JAQQTP010000068.1 coordinate 6,613,900, forward strand.
TTTCACTGATTTAGTCATGATACGTGAAATCAAAAGAACAACTTATAAGCTTACTTCAAAAAAGGCTCCACCTCAGGACAATTTAGAAGAACATATAAGTGTGCAGCCTTCATTTCCCTCTCTTGTAAGATGCAAAATTTACATTTTCCAATAGGATAACCAGGAAAATTAAAAATAGAGAATGACAGATTGATTGAACAACCTTCACCTTCATCGTCATTCCATGAAACTCTTGTCCTTCTAGATGGAACAGTGGGTGGATAGTAGTAAGATGCAAAAGTAGAGGTCTCCTCCACTAAATAAACTTCACAAATGGAACCTTCAACTGCAACGGAGTTGTTGACCTTATCTTTTAAGGTACGTATAAACCTATTAATTGAGAACATTAGCGTAAAAAATACCTTACGAGTAATTAATTGAAAAGAACGAAGATAGATAGATGACTCAACCTTTCAAAGGGATACATCCATCGATATTGCATGGGACCACCGACCCTTGCTTCGTAGGGCAAATGAATTGGAATGTGCTCCATTGAATCAAAGAAACTCGGAGGAAATATTTGTTCCAGCTTATATAAAATTATTAGAATGTTTTGCTCCATCTCATGTAATTTACCCTTTCTCAGCAATGGCAAAGTTAATTCTCTGAAGAATTGACTGAACTCAATAAGTGCATTCCAAATGGGCTTCGGTAATGCCTTGAATGCAATTGGAAGCAACCGTTGCATGAACATATAGCAATCATGACTTTTCATACCAAACAACTTTGCTTCCCTCATGTCAACGCATCTAGCCAAATTGGAGGTATACTCATTTGGTAGCTTTAGTTATTTAACTCATTCGCACACGGCTAATCTTTGTTTCTTAGTCAATGTGTACTGCGCTTTGGGTTTTTTTAGCTTTCCACCTCCACCATCCTACAGCTCTAGATCCTTTTGCCTACAATATTCTGCTAAGTCCAATCTAGTGTTAAAATTGTCTTTCGTCTTACCTTTAGTATCCATAACTGTGTATAAGATATTAAGAAACACATTTCTCTCAATATGCATGACATCCAGATTATGCAAGAGAAGATTTGTTTTTCAATAAGGCAGTTCCCAAAAGATGCTTCATTTTGTCTAGTTGTGATAAATACTATACCCTGGTTGACTTTCTCCTACTTCTTCAATTATGCTTGGTATATGTCTTACCCTATCCTACCAGTCAACCTTTGTGGGGGTAACGAAGTCTCAACAAGTCTCTTTCTAAAAGCATTTTTATTCCTTCTATAGCAATGGTCATGTGGCAAGAATTGACGGTGACAATAAAAAAATGACGTCTTTCGGCTATGTTTAAGTGTAAAAGCTTTTGAGTGCTCCATACAAATTGGATAAGCAAGTTTTCCCATTGTCATCCAACCTGATAACATCTCATATGCAGGGAAATCATTAATCATCCACATCAAACAAGCCTCCATGACAAAGTTTTGTTGTCATGAGACATCATAGGTCACGACACCAATATTCCACAACAGTTTTAGTTCATCTATAAGCGGCTGCAAGTACATATCAATTCTACTTTTTGGATTGGAAGGGTCTGGAATTATGATTGTTAAGAACATGAACTCTCTTCTCATGCACATCCATGGAGGCAGATTGTAAGGAGTAACGATTACTGACCAACTTGAATAAGTCCGACCTGTTTTGTCAAATGGAGCGAATCCATCAGCACATAACCCTAACTTCACATTTTGAGGGTCTTCTGCAAATTCAGGATATGTTTCATCAAAATATTTCTAGGCTTCTCCATCAGATGGGTGAGACAAAGATCCCGTCTATCTCTTATTCTCACGATGCCATCTCATTTGAGCCGCCGTTTGCATTGAGGAATAAAGTATTTGTAACCTTGGGATAAATGGGAAATACCACATTTTTTTCTAAGGAATTTCTTTGACCTTACCGCTTCTACTGATTCTTCTATAACGGTCTTCGCCACAAAATCTACAACTACGAAGATTGTCATATGGAGAACGATAAAGCATGCATCCATTTGGATAGCAAGAAATCTTTTTGCAACCTAGCCCTAATCGTTCCACTGCTTTCTTTGCATGATAGAAATTTCTAGGCATTCGGTTATCATTTGGCAATGCATTCCTCTTAAAATCCACCCTTTGATTAAAACAAGTCTCGAAAATATTGAAGTCAGATTTAATACTTAGAGCTTCACATGCAGCTAACAATTCGGAGTAATTGTCACAACCATCATACAAGGGAGCTTCTGCAGCTGACAACATTTCAAAAAATCTTTTTGCTTCTAGGTTAGGATCTTCCCTTATTTGTTCAGCATAACCAAATCCTTGTTGCTCAATGTAATTGCCAATAGAAGGTCCAGTAGCATCCATTACCATCTGCTCATACCTATTGAAGTCTTCCCTTACCCCACTACTTCCATAGTATGAGTTATCTGCAACCAATGGGGGAATGAGAGGCCTTGGTTCATCATGGTTAGTGCAATAATAGTAATCACTCATAAACCCCTTCATACACAGATGTGCCTTGACTTCGTCAACAACGTGATACACCATATATTTGCATTTTTTACATGGACACCTCAACCTTCCTATTGCTTTAAACTGATCTTGTGCACAAACAAACTCAACAAACTCATTAACCCCCGCCATGAATTCATCTGTAACTCTTCTCTTGTCAGGACCCACCCTATTATCCATCCATTTTCGATTCTCAGGAACTTCCATTATATTTCTAATTTACAAAAAAGTAGGAGGCACTGTCATCAAAATACACAAGCCCAATACTATTTAACTAAAATTTTTACAAATTAGACCAAAATTAAACAACCTACTTCAAAGGGAAATTTTCTTAAAATTTCAACAGAATCTCCACTATATATACTATTAACATTCCAAAAAATACAATAAAAAACTTGTAGGTGTCACATATCCTCCAAAAAGTTGCATGTCAGAGAAAATATAATCAAATTATATCAACTGAGAAAATTTGTGCCAGCTAAGAAATAGTGTTGAAAAATGACTAGGAAGATATTAGTAACCCATAGAAGTCCAAGAATTTATTTGCAAATACCCTTTGAAATATTGGAGGAGATAAAGCCCCAAGAACACACAAAAATATGAAAAAACAAAACTTATAAACATGATCACATGTGAGTATTCATGAAACTCTGATATGGAAAATTCAGAAACTTAAGATAATGTAAACTTAAATGGGTAGGGTTGAAAATGAATGCGAAAGGGTGAATTAAAGTGTGGATTGAATACATATACAAATGATAGAATTGACATATAATATAGTACCTAAAACAAGAAGAAAAAAGAATTGACATATAAGGGTGTGAATCCTTATCAAATACTCTTAATATGTATTACTAACAGCCAAATTCCGTTAATAAATCTTCATCGTCTCTAAAAACCTTAATATTCCTTTTAAAAAATGAGGTTACCTTTGAACAAACTTGTCCCAATAGTAATTTGGAAGTGTCTTCTATCAGATACTTATTCCGATATCAAAATCCAATTCCTTGAAAGGATAATAAAAATGACATAGTTAGCATATTACGTGCAACCACAATATTATACATTAATGGAACTAGAACAATTCCTTGTAAACCAGATTATGTGCAACCAGAATATTATAAATTATTGGAAATAAAACAATTCATTGTTAGCATAGTGGATAAGATGATAACTTGGCCTACTAGCTAGAGGATTTGGATACTTTGATACTTCTTTCTAAGCTTGTGTCTTTTTTGTGATGCTTTAAGTTTGACGTTATATTTTTTTATTTCCTTTTTTGTTTTCAATTGCTTGGTCTTAATTCTCTTGTCTGGTTAGGAGTGTTATTGGTTTTTTTCAACACAAACTCTCATGAAATCCAATTATCTTTCTTAGTCTCTTATCTCCCCTGTGTGATTTGTGGTTTCGCAGGCTTGCAGCTTAGCCCACTGTACTATCGCAGCTTCTATTTGAAATAGCCATAAGGGCTTTGCTGGGTTAGTTTCAGTCGCAGCAGCCAAGGGAATTTTCTGGGCAGCTTTGTCACAATAAACAGGTTTTTTTTTAGGTTAATTTTGGGTGGGTTTCTTATAGGTTTTGCTAGGTTTGGGACATGCATGCGGTGAATAGACATGCATGCTGGGTTTGGGGCAGCTTTGTCACAGCAAATAGGTTTAGTAATGATTTGAAATCTACAATTGTAATGGACTAGTACACCTCTAAAACATTATAGGTAAATATTATATTTCATATTATTTTTAGTACATTTAATAATTCATACAATGTATTACAGAATTCTAAATAATAGTCTAAGGATAGCAATATTATATCTTCATGCAAGTCTACATTCCAAAAGGTATAATTATGAAAATACCAATCTTTTCATTAAAATCCGCCCAATAAAAAATCTTATGACAGAACCAGTTCGTAAATTTTGAAAATGTTTATATAATGTTTTAATGGATTTGGAAGATAAGGCAAATTCTAATTTGTTCCCTGATTAAAAGTTTCCAAGTTCATTGGATTGGATGTGGTCCTTTTTTCTCCTTGTTTAATTTTAGTTTGTTGATGGTATTTCCTTCTTTGAGAGTGGGGTTGTCTAGGTTTGATCAGGTGAATGTTCTTCCCTATTTATCTATTAACTATTGTTTGACTAAGGATAAGGATTGATTTAATTTTGATTGAATTTGCTCAAGTGTTTGCAAAACCAGAGGGGCTGCCACCTCATAGAGAAGTGTTAAGAGTTGTGTTAGTTGTTTAGAATTTGTTGGTTTTGATAAGTTTGGTTGTTATAGTATAGTTAGGAATTGTAGGCCTATAAATAAGAGACCATTGTTGTATTTCTAGAGAGGAATGAAGAATTGTATTTTGTGTGAACTAAACAGTGGTTTAATTGTGAAAGAAGAGTGCTCTTTTGGGGTACATTGGTACTATTCTTTCCCTATCTTTTTTTTATTCTATTTTAGGAGAGGTTCTCTCCTTAGTGAGCACTACCAACCACTTAATATCCTAGGCAGTAGAGTGATCACACAAGATGGGCATACAATACCTAAAGTCTTAGTTCATTGGCAAGGGAAACAACCTGAAGAAGCTACTTGGGAGGAGACAACCAACATTCAGACTCAATTTCCAGATTTTAACCTTGAGGACAATGTTGTTTTAGAGGGGGAAGGTATTGTTAGACATGATGAATTGCATAATGATACAGCTAGAACTTTGAAAGTGTATTATAGGAAAATGGGTAAAAATACTCTATTTGTTATTTTCATTTTTCCCCTTATAGGTTGAATGATATGTTGATTTTTAAATTGATCATTAAATAGTGTTAAGAACATAGCTTCTAGCATAAGATTAACTACTATGAAGACTAAGTCCCCAACAAACAGGGATATAAATATAATAGCAATAACATAATACAACACACCCAATAGAGGCTTCAGATTCTACATTTAGATGTTGTGACATATGATGGAGTTAAATAAAATACTACCTTCTTTCAATAATCATTGCAAATGGTATTGACCATCCTAAGTTGTTCTGACATTTATTTTTTGGATAAAAAAGACTAAACAATCTGTGAAAATTTGTGAAACAATTTGATAAATACGCTGGCTCCTTACAAGGTATGGAACAAAACTTTCTTATGGGATTTTTCTTAAATGGCCTTAAGGAAGAAATTAGGGCAGAAGTTAAGCTGTATGAACCTCAAGATTTAGTTGAGTTAATGTTGAAAGCTTAAATGATAGAGGAAAAGAATAAAGTGACCAAGAAGATAGTGGGATGGCAAGGGGGTAAACCAACCCAATCCTATAGAACTTACCCAGTAACCAGAATAGTGACATTTGATTCTGGATCTAAAGGAACTGAAAAATAGGGTGGTTCAGAAGTTGTTAGCAGTAGAGGTAGCAATAATAGTGGGCAATTTAGAAACCGAGGGGCAGGTTTTAAAAACTGTCAGATAAGGAGATAAAAGATAAAATCAAGAAGGGGTTATGCTTCCGATGTGATGAAAAATTTGGACCCTTGCATGTTTGCAAGAATAAACAATTCCATGTGTTGTTGATGGAAGGAGACTTGGAGGAAGAGGATAGAGAAGAACAAACCTCAGGAGCAAGAGAGGACTTAGCTACTCATGAAAATAATAAAAAAAAACTGCAATTATCCATGTTCACCATGGTAGGATTGACCTATACAAACTCTTGGAAGGTCGTGGGAATTGTGAATAGGGAAAAAGTAGTGGTGTTGATAGATTGTGGAGCTTCCCACAACTTTGTTTCTAAGAAATTGATGACAAGATACCATTTACCAGTAGAGACCACAAACCTATACATAGTTGAGGTAGGGGATGGACACAAAGTAGAGTGCCAAGGAGTTTGCAAGGGGCTAATTGTAGAAATGCAGAACTTCAAAATTAAACAGGATTTCTTTTTGCTCGAACTTGGTGGAGCAGATTTAGTTTTGGGCCTTGAATGACTTGCTGGCTTAGGAGAGGTCAAGGCTGATTTTGGAAAATTAATTTTGACCATTGGGTCTGGCCCATGACAATAGGTTCTAGTAGGAGATCATACCCTATCTAGGACCAAAATCTCATTAAAAACACTGTTAACTGGCCTTAGGACAGAAGTAGAGGGATACTTAGTGAAGTTTCAAACAAAAGAGCAGGCAGCAGAAACTCTCACTGTACTAGAAGGAATAGAGAAATTATTACAACAATATATAGGGTTGTTTAAAAATTGGTTTAAGTTTAAAACCCGTTCAAAACCGTTTTGAATTTAAAAAACTTGTTCAGAACCAGTTTGGACTTATAAAAACTAGTTCAGAACCGGTTTGGACATAGAAAAACTGGTTTAAAAACCAGTTCAAAAAACTGGTTCAAAAAATTAGCACGAAAATTCAACACTTCAAAAACTAGTTCACTTGAATGACAACTGTTTTGGGCAAATGGTCTATAGGCCACATACAATATATCTCATTCTTTGTAACTCTTTACAAACAGTGAATCAAATATGCGAAAATGTAAAGTGTTCTGAACTCCTGTAGAAACTGACTCCAAAGATACTTCAACTAAGACAAAAAGTAGCATTAATATGAGTTTCTGAACAATACTGAAATCATTGAATAAAATCCAAAAGCCCATGATTTGTTTACAACAGATAGCCTCTAACATACAAGCAGTAACTTTACAAATTACAACCATTAGAAAAACTTTTCAGATACCAAATATTCTGTATCGGTGCTGCTTGAAATGCTTGGTACATGACTCATTAGAGTGAATATCAGAACCAGTGCTATCTGTTTATCTTATATGTTAATGCATACACATTGTAAATATTTAGCAAGGTAGTAGAAAAGCAAACTAACAAAATACAAAAACTGTTTCAAAAAAACTATTACAGATAAAAACTATCATATTAACAAATTACTTCACTCATTAACCTCACGTTTATGCTCCTTACTTTGTACTCTGCCTAGGTATTCAATTTGAAAAGGAGTGCAAAAATCCAAACAAATTTCATATCAAATTTCCTGAAAATGGTTTTCATCTTACATAAACTGTTGAATTCCCTTACAAAATAAAAATAAATAAATAAATCTCTTCTACATGCAAGGAAATGAAAGAAGGATAAGAATTAAGAAGATGGTTCCAAAGTCTCCACATTTTCTTTTAAACGAAAATAGCATATTAAAAGATCAAATTGTAAATTACCACTTCAACTTTAAACTTCTAAAAATGTATCCCCTACATTTTAAGTAAGCCAACAATACAAATGCTTTAGTGTTATCCAGAATCATAACGAATCACATAAACCGCATATATAATTTGATCTAAGAATCAATTTACACAACTTAAAGCAGTATGAATCAAAAGAAAATTTGTGATGAATCAATTCATCAGAAAACTGAGAAGATAAAAACCCATATAAAAAGTAAGGCCATCTCAAGAAAAGCATGAATGGATACAACAGATTTTTTACTCATAAAAAGCACAATAACACAAAGTAGAGACTTTCAAATTGCATCTTTCATGCCCCCTCCACAGATATTATGGCAACCAAACAAGTCATAAGGCAAAAGATTTTATCCAATAAAAAAATGTTATAAGTCACAAAGAGAGGATGAAAAAAAGAAAAATCTGGAAGACACTTAAAAGTAAGTGTAGCATGAGGAGACAGAGTTAGAGAGAGAACCTGAAGCAAAGAGGTTGGCTTTATCTGCTATGTTACACTCTTGAGTAAGAGTTCCAAAACTAAATTATAATTAGACTGTGTTTAAATAGGTTGTTCTTGATTTGTGAGCTGCAAAACTGTGTTTGAAAATGAAAATAAACAAGAAAAGAAACAAATGGCCCAGTGGCCCACAATATCTCAAAATCAAAGTAAGAAATGCATATATTTTTTTCTCAAATATGCAGATATACTAACATTCTGACTTTCAACTTAAATTCTACATGAAAAAGTCTAGCACTATAAGAAACCGTGTATATAGCCTAGAATATATATTTAGGGAAATCTTGTATTTATTTCCTATTAATACAGGTTTAGTAAATTAGGGAAATCCTACAATTACAGGGATCTGATCTTTGAATAGGCTGTCATTTTATTTCCTAAATTAGCTTACAAGCCTTGTATATATGTCTAATGTATTCTCAATATTATGCAATAATATCAATTCATTGTACCCTAAATTTCTAGATGGTATTAGAGCTCCCGAAATCTGGGAGGCTCTGACTGCGCGACTCAAGCCCTAGACGACAACCTTCATTGCTGTTGCAAATCCTTGTGCCTTCATCGCACAAGCACTATGTTATGATTATGGCAAAACAGGGAAACAAAACTGTCGCAGAGTATGTTAATCAACTCAAGTCATTGTGGATGGAGCTGGACCATTACAGGGTCATAAAAGCTAAATGTTCAGAAGATTCAGCAATACTCAAGGAATATATTGAGCAAGACAGAGTCTATGATTTCATGGTGGGCCTGAACTTGGAGTTTGATCAGGTCAGAGTTCAAATCTTGGGAAAGGAAAAAGTCCCAGGGATTAATGAAGTAGTGGCAATTATCTGAAGTGAGGAAAGTAGGAGGGGTCTGATGTTGGAGACCCTAGCCATTGAAAATTCAACTATGATAGCTGATGGGACCTCGGCCATGGTTGCTGAACAGAAAAAATAAGGAATGATGAATGTGGAGAAGAAAAGTGAGGGGGTCTGGTGTACTTATTGCAACAAGCCTCACCACACTCGAGACAAATGCTGGAAGTTACATAGGAAACCTCAAAACCAAAATCGAGAATGGGGGCAGAAAAGAGACCGAGAGTGGGGGCAAAAAGGAGGTTTCTCAAAAAGGGGTGGACAGGCACATATACCTACTGGGACCAGTGAACAAAGCAAAGGAGAATCTGTCCAACTCAACTAGGAAGAAATGGAAAGAGTAAGATCCTTCCTCAGTAAATTGGAGAAACCAATAGGTACTCATTCTTTGGCTTACTCAGGTAGGATTCCATTTTCTTTTGGACTCAATGTCTCAGATAAACCCTTTAACCAATATTGGATACTAGATTCTAGAGCCACTGACCGCATGACACCCCTACCTAAACACTTCTCCACATATTCTCCATGTCCTAGCAATAAGAAAATTTTCACAGCTGATGGAACTTTCATAACTGCAGTTGGCCAAGGAGATGTCCAAATAAGTCCATCAATAACCCTGAAAAATGTACTTCATGTCCCCAAACTGTCCACTAACCTGATATCTATACAAAAACTTACAAAGGATCTATCATGTAATGTTGTTTTTCATAATAATGCTTATATGCTGCAGGACAAGAATTCGGGGAGGACGATTGGACATGCTAGAGAATGGAATAGCCTCTATTACATGGAAGATCCAAATTTGCCCAGCAAGAGCCACTCCTTCATATCTAAATCGGTGATGACCAACAAGGAAAAAGTTCTGCTATATCATTGCCACCTGGGACATTCTTCCTTTCAAGTTATAAAAATGTTATTTCCTTGTTTTTTAAAAAATTAGATATGGAGAGTTTTCATTGTGAGGTGTGTGAGCTTACTAAACATAAGCGTGTACCTTTTCTCATTAGCAATAAAATAAGCACTTCTCCATTTTATCTGATTCATACTGATGTGTGGAGTCCCTCTAATGTTCCAAATGTATGAATGGCTCGATGGTTTGTAACCTTTATAGATGATTGTACTCGGGTTACTTGGGTTTTCATACTTAAACAGAAATCTAAAGTCAGCTCTGTTTTCTTATAGTTTTTCTTAATGATAAAAAATCGGTTTGGAGTTAATATCAAGAGGCTTAGGTCAGACAATGCTAAAGATTACTTCAATCATGTGCTTACAGAGAACGAGAACGAGAACAAGCTTAGAGAAGAAGGGAGAATGTACCAAAACGAGCTCCAAATGGAGCAAGAACGAACGACAACAACAACGATGAAGTGAGAACGAGCTGAGACAGTGAGGGTTCAGAGAACTAGCTATCTTGATGGAGATGAGAAGCTGAGAGATGGACCTGAGAGATATCGCGAGAGACGAGAGACAGTAGACATAAGATTTAGGGCATTAGGGATTTAAGACAAAAACCAGCTATCTCTTCGTTTCTGATTTGGTTTCTGGACATACAATAGACATAAGAATTGGTTTATTTGGGGGTAATTGGTTTATTTGGGATTTACAACAAATATTAAACACGGATGTGAATCCGTCTCTACCTTTAACAAAAATATTATACCAAATCATATTTGGCTTCTGATTTGGGTGGAAATTAGAGACAGAAACAAATCTGTCTCTACCTTTAAAAAAATTAATTTGACATTAGAGACGGAAATATATCTGTCTCTAAATATATTTGATATTTAAAATTAATTATTCAACTGAATTGAGACGGAATTAGAGATGGAATATTCAAAAACAGAACAATTTCATCTCTAAATTCCGTCTCTAAATATTTTTGACTTTTTAAACCTTACAATGACCAAATAGAGATAGAATCAGAGACAGAATATTCTGAGACAGGTAAATTTCGTCTCTAAATTCCTTCTCTAAAAAGATTTGACTTTAATTTGAACATATAGAGACAGAATTAGAGACGAAATTTAGAGATGGAATAATTTCGTCTCTAAAGTCCATCTCTAATTTTTGAAATTTTATTTTCCTCTCTAAATCATTAAATCTGTCTTTGTTTCCATCTTTATTAGAGACGAATTTTTTTCGTCTCTAATTTTCGTCTCTAAATCGAAATTTTCTAGTCGTGCCAAGATATGACCTAATTACTGTAGACTACTCAAGCCCAGTTTCAGAACCTCTATTTTGACTTCTAGACCCAATATGGCCTCCAAAATATTCAAATGAGCTCTTGTGTTCTTCATGAAAGTTATCAATATGAGTCTTAACTTTTAGATTCCAAATTTTCAGCCCATTTCAGTTCCTTCAACTTGAATTATGCAATGATTACTGCACACTATTCGGGGTTCTAGTCACAAAACTCGTGTTCTGACTTCCAAGCCCAATTAGCTCTACTAGATGTCTGATTTTTACCTGGAGCTCTTCATAAAAGTTGTATAGCTCTCTCTTATCTTTCTTACAAGGTAAGATACATAATTATAAGATATCTAGAACTCAAGATATAACCGATATACAGAAACAATATAAGACCAAAATAATGCTGAAAAAAAATTAATTAAGTCTAATTTGAGTCCAAACTTACAAAACATAATCAAACTTAATCAATTAAGTATATGGAGAGTGTAAATGACTAAAAATAATGATTTATTAATGTACAAAATATGTGAATATTAGTATTTATCCAAAAAAGAATTCCTAAACACTCTCCAAGTAATCTAAGTGTCAAAAGCCTTAACAACTCCTTGGCACCTACTCACCAAAACTCTGCCTCCCTTTATAACATATAGGAAATAACCAAAACTCTCAAGTCATATGAACAAACCTCAACTATTAAGATTTTTCTCCATTTTCTTAAGTCATCTCCCTATTCCAAACGAGTTTTACTTACCCTCAAAGGATGCAGGTTGACCTTTCTAAACCTTAAGAGATCTGTAATGTTTCGGTTATTTACAACCACAACTCCATACACTAATTGTACTAGTAGTACTATCTATTAAGATGAAATTACTTTTATCCTCTCTAAAACTCTGTTTGCTATAGCAGTCTGCTCCCTCAAGCAGTCATCATCTCTATAAACACTTCAACCATAATAGCTAGACCTTCACTAGGAGAATTCTATTTCTCCTAGTTTGCCTTGGTGAAGTAATAGTTCCCTATACACACTATGTGTGACAGTAACCATTAAGATTCAAACTTAAGGTCTGCCAGACAATTCTATTAACACATCTCGCATATGAGACAAGAAATGCCTAACACTTAGCGAAAATCTCTAAACTTGCCTAAGCTGAGCTAGTCCATACCCCGACTCAACAGGATGAACTGTCCCGATATCATAATGTAACATCCTAATATCATTACCTAGTATAACTAACAAATACTTAGATAAACAGTAATATCTATGCTACTTCTAACATAAACAACAACTAATCCATATCATTTATAAATAAATGATGGAGAGCCATAACTAAAAAGTCATACACATATACATCAATAGGACAAAAAGGTAAGGTGTTATATATACAACATTATATCCTCAAAGTATATATAAATAAATTCATCAGCTTTGTTAATGAAAGAAACAAAGAAAACTAAACTAATTAGACTTTAGTTTCTTTATTTTCTTATCCTCGGAAGGATCTTCACTTGCTTTTACCATGAAAACATAGAAAGGGGTGAGAACATAAAAAGTCTCAATAATATTCATTTATTTCATGGCATTAAACAATGTAAATCGTATATCAACATTATACAGTCACTCATACAACTGTACAACATATCAAAGCCGTCTCACATCTACTTAACCTTATAATACTCGAGCTTAATGTCAATACATTATGATTGCTGCAAGATATTAAATTTCTATTTAATATAACTAGAACATTCACATGCTACTGTTATGTAAAGGTTCACTAAACTCAACACATAATCTGTAAGCCTAAGCTTTTTACTCATATAATATGAACAACCATCTACACAGTTGTAACATATCACTACTAGTTCATTCATAAACTTATTATCGCTACTACACGTATAACCTGTTTCTATGAATAAACTTACTAACTCTGAAATGTAGGATTAGCAATAAGCAATGAAGTATTTACTCCATGTCACTCAAACATTTACATTCTCTTACTCTATGTAAACGTTCACTAAGTCAATCTCTAACCCAAAACTCATTAACATACCATCAATGATATTGAACAACTGCCCATACAATTGTAAAATATCATATTCACTGGGAAACTACTCATACAATTGACAAAGAACAGGAAATGAATATGGATGCCATATGCTCACATGTATGCAATGTTCAAGAATGACAATTATGAAATGCAATGTGATTGTGTAAGTGTAGAATTGTGTGTGTGTCACTTGCATATTCTACGCTTTCTTTAAACTTATAGATGAGAAGACTAACTCTTCAAACTAATGGATAATTAGTGGACTGGTTACTACTCACGCTACTGACTGCGGGATTAAAGGATGCAAACCCAAGTGCAGGTTGTCTCAAGTAATAAATTTCTCGGGAGTCCGAGGTCGATCCACAGGGAATTGATGAAGAAAAATTAATTGAGGTGAGAAAAGGATTTGTCACAACACCAAAAGTAATAAAAGATGTTCACAAATGAATTTAACAACTTACTTGGGTTAGGAGATCCACTTTTGGTAATAAATTAAAGGTAAGATTATTTCTCTTTTTAACTCAATTGAAATCCACACACAACAGAGGTTCCAATCAGAAAATATAACATTCAAAGTTCAATTATATATGTAATCATATTATGATTCCTTTAATTATCTACCAATATTTGTAAATGAGTTCAAGCATTCACTGTACCAATCCTATTGTCTACAATAAATCAAGATCTCCATTAACAAAGAAGGTTTCTAAATTGATTGGAAACAAAATATAACACATATAATGTTCATTTAATAATATATCATTAAAGCACAAGAAATAAAATAATCTCACCTTATTTCATTACCAAGAGCTTCACTCTTTCACCCAAGCAAGATGAAGATTTAGTTACTCATGGATAAGAAGAAAGAAAGAGAGAAGAAGAGAAAGATGGACATAGTTTCACTTTAGAACAAGAGAAAATTACAACAAAGTAAAACAACAAACAAGCATAACCACAAAAACTTCTAACAACTAAGCCTAACACCGAGTGCCCCAAATGGTCAGCCAATGGTGCCTTTTATAGAGGATTAGGGATACAAAATGACAAGGGGGCTAATTAGGGGTAGGTGGATGAGTGGATGAATGAGTGGAAAATGCCAATGGTGAGGATAAGAGTGAAAAATCTTTGAGATTTCTTGTCTCTGAAATCATTCATTGCTTAAGTCATTGATTCTGTCATTTTTGAGCCAAGTGGTCTTCATGAAAGTTATAGGAAATTGTCTAAGCTTTCCAATGGCTATGGAATCACCTAAAAATTCGTCCTACAGCCCAAGATATGACCCAATTACTACAGACTGTTCAGGCCCAATTTCAGCACCTCTGTTTTGACTTTCAGACCCAATATCACCATCAAGGAGCCCGAATCAAGTTTTGTTTTCAACATGAAAGTTGTAGATCTGGGTCTTAACTTTCAAATGTCCAAATTTCAGCTCAAACTAATTCTTGCAGCCCGAGTTATGCTCTGATTACTATACACTATTCAGGTTTCAGACACAAAACTCGTGTTCTGTCTTCCAAGCCCGATTAGCTCCACTAGATGTCTGATTGAGACTCTGAGCTCTTCATCAAAGTTGTAGAGATCTCTCTTATCTTTCCTACAAGGTAAAATTCATAATTATCAGATATTTAAAACTCAAGATATGGTCGAAATACAGAAACAACGTAAGACCAAAATAGTGCTAAAAATATCAATTAAGTCCAATTTGAGTCCAAACTCACAAAACATAACTAGGCTTAAACAACTAAGTTCATGGAGAGTGTAAATGACTAAAAATGAGGGTTTATTAATGTATAAAATATATGATCATCAGTTACTGAAAGTATTATTTTCACTACATAAAAACCAGTAATCCTAGCACTAATGAGCAGCTAGGGCTAAATTTTCACTCAAAGAGACTTTTGGACTTTCTGATATATCTCATTTGGTCATATGATTGTACACCAGTAAAGATTACTCTACTTTGGAATTAGCAAGTAACAGAAAAATATGCAACATTATGTATAACTCATACAAAATCGCCACATTAACTCTTCACAAAGTTCTCTCTAACTAAGTGAAGAACTAAACTCTAGCAAACATGTAGTCTAAGCTCACTTCTAACTTATAAAGGAGCAAATACCATATTTTTAGCTAAGTAATCATAATAATGATTCTTGTATCATTCTTGCCTTATCTTCATAACCGAAGTGGTAAACTATGTCACCCTAGTGTAATTAAGGTCTTAGATACCTACTTTAGGTAATTCCTAACTTATAGAATGCTTAAAGCCTCACAATTTCCAATATATGCAAGATAATCATTTTCTCAATGAAATACCTCTACTAGTGTCTCACACACTTTACTAAGCATTTATAAGGGATTCTAGCAAGTAGGGAAATCCTTTTTCCCTAAAATAAACTTCCTAAGCAACTACTCTGGGCGCTTAGAAATGCTAATTTTTAAGAATGCACTAAATGTACATCCTAACTTCTAAAATTTTAGAATTTTGCAAGCATAGCCTAAGTTCTATGTTCCAACTTATGGAACTTCTTAGTTTGTTCAAATACAAACGTATCCATCTTGCTCTCACTGAGCTGAAATTAGCTAATTTCAACTATTAAAAATAAGAATTAAGTGAAGAAAGTGGATTTGCTTCTCAAACCCCTTTTTCTCCATCTAAAAGACCTAACAACATCCATGAAATGGATGAAGGATAATATGAGATCCAAGGTTAAGAACCCTTACCTCTTGTAAACAAGATGATCATCAAGCTTTTCCCTTCGATCTTCTAGTTCCTTTTGGCTTTTCCTCCTTTTTCCATTCTTCTTTCTCCCCTTTGGTTGCTTATTTCTTTTTCTCTTTTCTGTTTTTGTTTTCCTTTGTTCCAGTAGTGGGAGATAAGAGAGAAATAAGGAAGAAAAACCTCATTTGACCACTTAAGTCATACTGGACCTTATATCTACTAAGGACACTTGAATTATGCTAAATCAAGTTTTCTTGCTTTCAACAATCTTAAAATAAATACTAAGATTCATTAAAATTGTTTTTTCACCATTCTTACATTTTTTTCATATTTATTGCTAGTCAATCGGGCATTAAAATGCATAATCTTCTAAAAATATCAAAATAACTTTGATTACTCTCAAATTTTCACTACATCTTCTTTCACCTATTTGTGACTTACAAACAAATTCTCTAAGTTTATTTCCCTCAACTTAGTAATTTATGCTGCTATCTGAATCATTTTAAGCTACTTTACACACTCTAAGTTACAATAAAATATCTAAACTAACTCAGTTTGTCATAAAACTTAACTGACATGTTAATCAAGTGTTATGCTACCTTTGTAACCATAAACTAGTCTAACATACTAAAAAGAAGATGTTACATGAAGAGCCTTGGACTAGTTGGACAGATGTGACCGACAATGTGCGTGATAAATGGTTTAAAGATTTTAGGGTAATATCCTTTTAAGTCTAGTTATTAATCTGTTATTAATTTAAAAATATTGTATTTGGTTAATTAATAATTTTATCAATGTAGGCAAAATACAAGTGGATACTTGAAGATAATGATATGATCAGAAAGATCTTCAAGACTAAGGGATCTGGTGCACTATCAAATAATCTATTCAAGGTGTGCGATAAAAAGAACAAGGTGCATGGATTCATCTAGATGCTAAGGAGCAGTTGTGGGTTAAATGGAGTGATCCTACCTAGTAAGCAGTGTTAATGAGAAACAACTGAAATAGACAATCTAATGAGGGTCTCAATTTGCAAACTAGAGGATCTATATCTGCAACAGAGCACAGTAGGAGAATGGTGAGTGATGTTATGGTGTCCTCTAGATTGTGGTTAAAAGTTAAGATCGAAAATCAAATGCTATGTTCTACCAAAAATATAAAAACCTTGCAACTAGTTGTAGTTAGTAAGGGTCGATCCACAGAGAA
The DNA here is from genome assembly GCA_029884605.1 of Ormosia emarginata. NCBI lineage: Eukaryota > Viridiplantae > Streptophyta > Magnoliopsida > Fabales > Fabaceae > Ormosia > Ormosia emarginata. Next base: position 6,631,157 of record JAQQTP010000068.1, read on the forward strand.
CTAATTTAATTGACACTAAAAATTGAATCCTAATTTAAACACTAAAGAGCAATAAACAGTAAAAAAGGGTTTGTTTATTAAAACTATAAGAATGAATTAAATTGAAAGCAACAACAGTAAATACAATTTGAATTACCAATTAAGAGATATTAGTTAAGAGATGGAATCCACCACTAGATTTATATGATAATGTTAACCTACATATTCTTTATATCAACATGGTTAATTATGTTCTTATGTGATTGCGAGATTAATTCTCTATTTTTCTTAAGTTTTAGTTAATTTAGCAATCGCTCAAATCAAACCATAATCATTAGTTAATTGTAAAGCAACCGCTCTTACACCTACCTATTGATTGCATTAAGAATTAGAAAATCAATCACACTAAGATCCAATCACACATTGGGATTGAATTACTTATGTCTCACTAATCCTACCACCACAACCACGCATAGCAATCCTAGTTTTGCCACTTTCGAAATTGGTAAAAAGTATAAAAACCTTTATACTGAATTAAGAACAGAAACACATGAATAAAAATATAATTATATTGATATAAAGAAATATGTATGATTCACATAATCAAAACTAGAGTTTCATATTCCCTTAACCAAATAAAAACTTAGTCGTCCATGGCAAATTCAGAATCAAAAGAAAAACTAAAGGAATACATCGTCAAGAATAAAAGTGCAAAAGAAAACTGAAGATCAAACTAGTTTCTAATGATCGAAGTTGATGGATCTTTGATGGCTAGAACCTGAATCTCAACCTTTGATTGAATCTCCCTTTCTTGTTCTTCGTATTCTCCTGAGTTCCTTAGCAGCTTCTAGTCCAAACTCACCCCCTTTTAGAACCCTAAGCATTCCTATTTATAACTTTGGATACCTAGCTCCTCGTCCAAATTCAAAACTGATTTCCTAATGCATAGACATGGGCCATATCTGATGACACTGCCCCCCGCGTGTTTGAGTCTGTCAGTATAATTTTAGCAAAATTAGAAATTAAAGAGGAACACGACCTACCCTGTGTCTGAGGACACGAGCCGTATCTTTGGGCACACTCAGAATTGGCTTGAATTATGATGCAAGAGAAGAACACGACCCCCCTTGTGTCTGGGGATATAGGCCATGTCATTTAATTTCTTCATATTCAATCTTGATTATTCACGGATACACTTCTCTCTTTGCTTCTAGGGGAATATTGATCCCCTTGAATATTTAGCTCTCTCCTTAAGTGGATAGTAGGCTTAATTTGAAGCTAATGGACTCAAACACTTAAAGATCTCATGAAAAATACAATGCAATAATGAGTGTTTATAAACACACTTAAGCATAGTTGCACGATAAAGCTCTGATTAAGCTTCATATCTAGAAACTTAGCTAAAAGCTAATAATTAAGCACATATGAAGTCTAAATAGATCAAACATAAGACACTCAAGATATAGAAATAATCGACAGATCATGTTAGATCCTTATAATTATACTATATACTATCACATTATTGTATTATGCATTTAATTTACTCTTAGATGCTAGCTTAATTTTTGTGGTGTTGTATAGAGATTGTCATGTGATATATGTGAGTATAACCTGCTCCTTGTCCTAATTCTGTTTTGAATGTTTGGTTGGTGAGATAGACTTAAAATTACTTTATTTCCTTGATGTTGCATAGCACTTGCTTTATTTCCTTGATGCTTTATTTCTTTGATATACTATAATTCTCTAAGCTAACAATTCATTGTTTATATTGAATAAGTCTCTTTGTTTCCTTTCTAACAATCTAGGATATCTATTGAGATATATGTGTCTTATTGTTTGTATAAAGCTATTATATTTTAGGAAAATATATAGATTTCCTAGGCTACTAATACTTGTTTTGTCTTTTCAGGCAAATCAGATATGCAGGGAGCCAAATTTTTTGACATCTACAAGCGACTTCATAGAGCCAATGAGAATTCAAAACAGTGTAACTCTTTGGAAACAACAAAGATTGCAGTAAACATAAGCTAGCATTTAAGTTACATAAATTTTCAAGTACAGACGTCTTATAACTCATTTTTAGGAAGAGTATGAAAGGCAGATGATTGATTGGTAATCCCAGAATGGTGAAGGTAGTAGCAGTCAGTAGCAGTCAAGTGTCTGCTAGCAAAATCTACTTGGATGTAGTTGGAGGCCCAACAAGAAATGACGCATCTACGGATTGGGTTCACAAGCAACTAATGTCGTTAGATCTTCTTCCACTTCATCCTTCTTTTCCATTGATGAAGTATCACCAACAAAGATTACTATAATGCAGGCCCAAATTCAGGCTTTAACTAATGAGCTTTTTCAAAAGAATCTTGAGCAAGACATGATGAAGTATAAGATGGAACAACAGGAGGAAAGGTTTAGGAGTTTTCTTTTGAGTAGTCAATTTGGAACGCCATCACCTATAGCTTCACAACCTGAATCTTCTCATCTTGCACCTAAAGAAGAGGATGACCACGATGATGAGGAGATAGGTAACAATATTACGAACTATGATGACCCAAATATGTTATTAGTTTTATTTTTATATTTTTATTGATATTATAGTTACTATTTAAATATTTACAATGACAATTAATTATTACTTTGTATTTAGGTACAAAAATTTGTGATGATCTATGAAAATTTTGATTTCTGATGCTATATGACTTATTGTGATGGTTAATTGCATCACGGTTAGTTATAAAATTAAAAGCATATTAAAAAGATAATTCTAAAAAATTAGAGATGACCACTTTCTGTCTCTAAATTTTAGAGATGAAATATGTTCGTTTCCACTTTTTTTTTTGGGAAATTTTTTGGTAATCAGATTTTATTTTTTTAGAGAATGACATTTTAATATTAGAGATGGAACAGTATCGTCTCTAATTTAATTATTATTATATTTTTTAGAAAAAAAATTGACAAATTTCGTCTCTAATTAGAAACAAATGTTTTTATTTAGAGACGGAACAAATCCGTTTTTAATTTAGAGACTGAATTAAATGTTCCATCTCTAACAATCAAAGATGTCATTTGTACTGATGGATCAATTTTCGTCTCTAATTCTATCTTTAAATATTTAGAGATTTAAATTTTAATATTTTAGAGATGAAATTTATCTGTTTCTAAATAAATTTTTTTAGTAATGATATATAAATGATCAAGATTAAAAGTTACTTAAAAGTCATATAATTACTTAAAAAAATTATATGTATTTATATTTTAATTTTAATTATTGATGTAAGATTCAATGTGTCACTATACATGTCCATGCTCTTCGGATATCATTGACTATATAAAAAAAATGAAGCTGTGATTTTACCAAGAGCCAATTTTGTTAACTTGGGCTTTATAGCATTACACATGCTATGACTTGAATCATATGTTAATTTTGTCAGCACAAGATTGTGTGATTTAAATTTATGTTTTAAATGCTTAATAAGTCTTACCATCATATTTAGATATAGGTTGAGTTCTGTAGGTTGGCATTGACTTGGCGTTCGCACCATTTCCTTTGATATGTTGATGTAGATTATAACTAATGTTTATTCCTCAGTCTTCACCCTAATTTGTTTTAAATATGTCATCGAAATCCAATCTTATTAATTGTTAGTGTTTTTATTTTATTTTTTCTTGTGACGAATCTATTATTTACTTTAGAAGTGTTCATCGTGAGGCTAGCTACAAGTACATTGGAGGCTTTATTTGTTTCAAATTTCAATATACTTACAACATTCTTCTGTCTCCCTCGTTGAAAAATAATAAAGATTTTTGGTTTTGATGGATTTTCAGGAGGGAGATGCAGATCAGCTGATTGAAGGCCTAGAAACTAGTCTCAAAGTTAATTAAACAATATAATCCTAGTAAACCTTTGTTATCCTGTATTTAATCCTAGTAAGGACATCTTGAACTGACTTGCTGCAATAGTTATTGGGTCCTAAAATGTTAAGTATTTAGAACTTGTTAATTACTTGTGACTACATCCATATGGCAGTGCCATTAAATTGATAATAATAATAACCACATAGATTTTTAGTTTAGGGAAAAACTGCTGCCGGCCTGTTTTAGAAGCTAAATCTGACATGATGAGACCTTTTTTGGGATTTGAAAATAAAGATGACTTGGGTGGACAATATTTTCAGGCGACATGCGAGGTGTTCGACAGAATGTTTTACTTTTGGAGAAATACTTGTGTTTTTTTACTATACAATTAGTTTTTGTGTATATAATATTTATATAAATATATCATATGACTATATGGTTGTGGATGTGTGAGTAGGATTATTGTGGGTGTTATTTTGTTATGTTGTGCTTTGGGACTGATGATGTTATATATTTGTTGGAAGAAAAAATTAAGATTTGACAATTTGTTGGATGATGCTGGTTTTAAGAAAATTTTTAGAATATTGAGTCGACAGAAGTGTCAAATCGACAGAAGTATCGAATAAAAAGGGAGATTTTAATATGGTTAAGGGATTGATATCAATAAAAAGAGGTATTCGACAGAAAGATTGTATTTAGATGACGAAAATTGGTTAGGAATGGTCGGGTGCTGGTTTCGTCGAAAATTAAGTACTTGCTGAAGGAAAAAACTGTTAAAACGTGTTGATTTTTTATGATGTCAGTTATTTTCTTTGATGTCTATAAATAGTAGTATTCATAATGTAAAAGTGAAGGTTATTTGCTGATAACAAAATCCTAAACATCTCAACTCGAGCAGATTAAAGGATTTTTATCCAAGTATGCCTTCCATTTCCGTTTCATGTCATTTAAATTAATGCAATGTTAAGTTCTTTAACTTTCAGTTCTGTCTTTTAAATTTTTCTTTAAAGTTCTTCGCACTTTTTATTTATTCGCTTTTCTTTACTGTTTTTCCTTTTAATTTCTTCATTTTAATTTTACGCCATTTACACGTTTTTCAGTTAATTTTCTGCATTTTAAGATTCTTGTTCAGTTTCTTTAAGTTGCTTTAACCTTTTCAAACGTTTCTTTTCTACATTTTACGCTTATTCACGTCAGAGTCTTCAAATTGTTTTTGTATTCTGTTAAAACCATTTCTATAACGAGATTACCACATAACTCAAAATTCACTTTCGTTTTGATTGATTTATTTGTTTATCGGAATTAATACTAAAATCTTCAAATTAAAATTCCACTTAAACAATATCATTATTAATTTGATTTCTTTACCTTAATCCTTCTCTCCGTCTGCCCAGTTTGTCCGGTGAAGAACCATCCAGTGATGTTGATTTTTTACTTTGTGAACAGGATTGTGGCTAAAACATAAGACTGCAACGTTAAAATTGAAAGTTCGTCACAAAAGCCACCGTGGTTTGAGGCAATGGCAAAAATGTGTGGGTGACTCTAAGATGCGGTGGTTCTTTTTAAAATTCTTACTTGATCATAAATTTTAGATAAGCTATTCCATGCTATAAATTTTAGATAAATAAATTTTTAATACAATTCTTACTTGATCATAAATATTATTTTTTAATAAAATAATATTTTTTAATACAATTCTTACTTGATCATAAATATTATTTTTTAATAAAATAATATTTTTTTAATACAATTCTTATTTAATCATAAATATTATTTTTTTAATAAAATAACATTATTTAATGTTTTAAATTATATTTTTAAATAAATTCGCCAGCCACGATGAACGCACTAGTGTGAGCAACCACCACCGCCCAATGGGTTGAGGGCAAAGTTGTTATGCTTGACTGCTAAGAAAAAAACAAAAGTGAAGGTTTTAAAAATAAATAATTGCTACTTTAAGATTAATGGAAAATTCTTAACTTTAAAATTAATATAATGTCAAGTAACTTGAATCTTTACCTGCTATAAAAAGGAAAGTATATATAGCATACATGTTCAGAAACATTCAGCGTCACCTGAATGCAAAGGAATATGTATAAAAGGAGAAATAATTGTATATATTTTTTTATATAATGATGTAAATTAATTCAATTAATATTTAAATAATTATATAAATTTTTATATCATATAATTATTTTATGTTAAAAATAATAATATATTATTTATTAATTAATTTAGTCTACATAAAATAAATAATACCTATACAAATATTTCTCAAGAGCAAAGAAAAAAAAAACTTATGGCTGACACGAGTCTAAGCACTCATAAAAGATGTCAGCCATACGATATTGTGCATGTCTCCCTTGAACAAAATATCTTAAATAATTTTGATAATTTTACGTAAAATAATATATATATATATATATTATTTATTATTATTTATTATATATTTTTTTATTTATTTTATTAAATCTGTCATCATTAAAAAAAATCAATAATATCTACATTCTTTTTAAAAATATAATATAATTTTTTTCCTATATGAAGTGGATCAATCTATTGTCATAGGGAAAGAGTTCCAATATAGGTGTGTGCACATACTTTAGACCAAGCAGAGGAAAAGGACATATTCTAAAGACTTTACCTAACATCTACTTTCCCCCTGATCTCTTCTACCTTTCATCCAAACAAAAGAAAATAAATTTTGTATATCATATCATATTTTATTTAGATCACTTTTATAGAAATATTTTCGGTACAGAGTGAAAATTAAGTATTACACTTTTTAATATCATTAGTTATATAATATTTGTTAAAGTTTACAAAAAAAAAAATATTATTTGTTAACTGATACAATTCAATGAGTTATTATTTTCATTCATACAATAAACTATTTTATAAATTTCATAAATAAGAAAATGTATGAGTTTTGCTAAATCCCTCAAATCAATTCTCCTATTAATTATCTTAACTACTAAATGAAAAAAAAATTAAATACTTTTTAGAATTTTGCTATGTATTCTTAAAACTTCTTTTTAATAATTTTTCTAATACTTAATAGAGAAAATATTAAATATAAAAATAAATGCATTCAATGTCTTTATTTTAAAACAAAAAAATGAAATTATTAAAATAATTTAGTTTTTTATATTTAATTTTTTAAGAGTAAAATATAATTAAAAAAATAAGATTTTAATGAATAAAAAAATCAACTATCCAAATTTAATGAACTTGGATGAGTAACATGATATTATGTGATATATCCGTTAGTGATTTAACAGATAGTTAATGGAAAAATGTATTAGGTCATTAGTTAAAATTTAATAATTAATTAAGAATATTTTTAAGTTTATAATAGTAATTTACAAAAGAGTGAAAGTTTAAGGTGATTCTATATACTCTTTTTCCTAAAACTAATAGTACACTTACACTACTAATAATTATGTTCATTTATTATAAAGATAGTTAATCAACTTTGAAAGCGATGCATAAATATCTTATAATAATAAATTTCAATTTACTCATACATAAATAATCATCATGTTATTCACAACATATATTCTATGAGTAATTAAAAAAATTACTTTCATATAATTTCAAATTAAACTAACTTAAAAATTTATTCACTTTTGTAATTAACAAATCTATCTTACATTAATTTCAAATTGATAACATTATGCATAAAATTCAATATTATATATTCTTTAAAATAATTTTTATATAATTTGAGATTAGATCAATTTAAAAATTTAATAATTTTGATAATTAATAAATATTACATAATATTATCTCAAATTAATAACATTATAAATAAAAACCAAATACTTATAAAATATAATATTAACCTAAATTAATAACATTATGGATAAAAACCAAATACTTTATAATCAATATAAAATCTTATATTCTACAAATATACCGATGGAGCAAATACTGCATAATCAACTTTCAGGCGTGGAGCACTCTACATCCTTTCACATCGTCTCCTAGACTTTTATCAGAACGATATATATAATGTATATAAGCACTTTACATCCTTTCACATATAATATATATAAGCACTTTACATCCTACCTCCTCCTTTCACATCGTCTCCTAGACTTTTATCAGAACGATATATATATATATCCTGCAAACAAGCACTTTATCCGGACTTTTTTTTTTCTTTCTAGCAAACAAGCACTTTGTCTGTGACGTGACGTAGGAAAACATTAGGATTGCAGATTTGATTATTGCAAAAACAAGCAAATTTGACTTCGCATCACGTCACGTGAATTGAGCTTGGCATACAGTTAAGTTTGATATTTTATAATTTAATCTCTTTATTCATTTAATTTTTATATGTTTAATTTTTTTTTAATTTTTTTAAAATTTATTTTATTTCTCATAAAAATATTATAGTCATATATCCGATGATTAAATTTTTTTATATTAATATATAATATAAATATAATATACGTATAAAAATTAAATGCAAAATATTTCTTTTTACAATTAACATCAATAATATGTTATAAAATTAATTTATACTATACAACAAAATAACATAATTAATTTTTTAATTTTTATAATTAAGATTCATTTAAATTGAGAAAAATAGTTATTATTAATAGAAAATCATAAATTTCATAATCATTATCTAATACCACGTGTAAATTTGTAAGTTTTTTTTTTAAGAATCTTAATATAAAAAATTATCATTCAAACATAAAGATCTTAGAATTAAGATTCTAACAAATAAGAGTGTAAGAAAACACTAATTTTTATTCATAAATATTTGGTAGACTATATTCTAACAATATTAGAGAGATTCTCAATTTTTTTTTTATTTACATTTTCTTTATATTTCTTCTAATTTAGTGATAGTGGAGGAATAAGAAATTTTAATAGTTAAAAATAAATTTAGAATTTTGCACAAAAAATATTTCTTAAATATTGTTAACTTCCATCAAATTGATAATTACTATAATTATAAAATTATCTTTTTTTTTATCAAATAAAAATTTAATCTATTAACTTAATTTAATTATTTATTAAATTAATAAGATAAGTCACAAACATATCATATAAGACATTTAATCTAACACTATAGTCACGAACAACGAGTAATTCAACCACTTTGGTCTATGCTGCAATTCAACAAACGAACACATGTGGTATATCTTCTGGGTATATCTTGTTTATTTAAAATGAAAAAATGATTTAATGAATAAAATGATTAGATAATATGTGAAAATAATTCAAGTCATTTTTTAGTTAAAAATAATTAAAGTTTAGTGTTTTGAAATAAGGGTAATATAAAAATAAAAAGTTTAAAATTGTTATAATTCCACTCTCTTCTACTAAAATTTTCAAATAATAGACTATAATCTTTTCTCTATTCTATTATTTAATATCTAACAATAATATTAAAATTTTATATCATTTTATCTCATTTTATTTTATTTCATTTTATCTTATTTAATTTCATTTCGCCTAATATAAATTATCCAAAGATAACCTTAGCAGAGAATGCTATTCACCACCAATGAATTTTTACGAAACGGTTCACGAACAGCAAAATGCTATCGGTCATTTATTTCAACTATTTTTTTTTACGTACCATTTATTTTCAACTATTACAACATAATAAAGTAAAATAAGACTAACTGATAAAACACGACCGCTTTGTATTTGGAGAAACAATAAATTACACGAAGGATTTTTCGTGGAACGATAAAGTAATCCAAGACGGTTATGTTTTGTTCATTATTTTCTTCATGTTAATATCTCTCTCCTACGATGATTGGTGCATCTCTTTGTACTTGTATATGCACCGCAGAATGTGAAAAAAGTGAACAATATTAAAAAAAAAACAGTACTATATCGTGTGAATAATTTCACAAACGACCTTCGAGGATTACATAAGAAATAAAAATTGAGAAAAAAAGTACTCAGATGCATCATACGACTACATGATTAGATAGTCTTATTAAACACAAGTAATATTACTCCACAATTATGTTTTTATGTATCGTTTTACGAAAATAATTTCTTAAGATTTAATATTTTTTTTAAAATATCATAAAAAATTATATTGATATGTCAAATGGACAAATGTATAACATACTGATTGGTCAGGCACAATTGGCATAAATAACTCGAGAAATTCTTGTATGGATTACGTCTATTATATTATTTCTTAGACATATCATTTAAATATTAATATATATATAAATAATAATTTATATATATTTTTTACTAATTTCTTTTCTCTCCATCTTTCTTTCTCTCATTAATTACTCATCTAAGCAATGTCAATGGAGATTTTTTAATAGATTTTATGTCCACGGAGTCCTGTTTAATGAATAGTTACCATATGTGATTTTCCAATGAATAGGAAGTTATTATAAATCATAATATAATAACTTTGACAAAAACAGCAGGAAAACAATATCAAAATAGACAGAGCCGGACATTACATGGGTAATGGCTTCCATCTAAAATCACCATAATAACTATGCACGCACAATAAGCACGCTTTGGGAATTTGGATCCAAACTCTTCATCGGCTCATTAGTATCTTATCACCTATGAATCACTTTGGTTTCTTAGTATAACCTCGCTTTCCACTTCTCTCCTCCCTCTAGGCTTCCTTCGTTCCCCTCCATGACTAGCAGACCCCAAGATATTGGCAAATATTTGGGCTATACGGAAGAACGCAAGGAAAATCCTCAACAGCCCAAGCAACCAAAACAAGAAAAAGTTACAATACAATCAGCTCTTTCCTATACAGACCTACCGAAGAAGAAAACACCGGCTGAGAAGAAATGATTATCTGTCTCCGCCAACCCCATAGCCTCCTCCGCCGCTTTCACCGCTCAGCCGCCAACTACTCCCCATTCAGGGTCGCTCCGATGACTGTGCAGCTCGGTGACCGGATACTGGACGACGCCGTTTTGGAGGAAGCTCCTGCGGTGGGTCTAACGAACCCCATGGTGGTGGTGCAGGTTCACATGGGGGTGACGGTTTTCGACCTCAAACTCTCTTCACCACCTATCTTTTTATTTCAGTTTTTTTTTTTTTTTGTATGTGTTGGATATGAACTTCGATCCAGTTGTTGAGTTGTCAATATTGTTTTGCAGATTGATGGTGGTGGGTTTTGTTGTGGCAGTGCCGAAAAAATTGCTCAAGGTAAGAAAACCCTTTTTTCGCTTTATATGTGTGAATCTTTTATTGATAACGATTCAATGATCATTGGGGTGATTTTTATGCATATAACAGAAGATCAACAGGACTATGGCCCAGGAATTATAGTGATGAGTATGAAGATGACAGATGAGGTACGTAATATAACAGACCTTTAGTGCATCCTAAAGATGTTGTACTCATCAATTTTGTCCTACCTTATCTATTTTGTTATGTCATGTTAGAGAGAGAATGAGTGGAATAATCTCTCTCAACATGATGGATCCAAATTCATTACGATAATTAATGAAGGGGGTTTATTAGTTATTGATTTATTGGTTATGTCATCTCTGTTTGTTTGATTTATTTATTATTATTATTTAGATCATCTCTGCAATTTTTGGATAATTTCAAGCAGAGAGATTAACCAATAAACACAGCATACCTATTCTTCACTGAATGCTTTCTTTTAGATATTATATTATATTTTTGGAGCAATAATAAATATATATTTTAAGAGGATCTTTTATCACTAATTTAAATTATTTTTTAAAAAATTATGTAAATATTTTTAAAATTAATGATGAATATCCTCTTTAAACATATATTTATGTAATAATTTCTCATTAATTTCTCCATTGTACAATATAACCTTGGAAAAGATTAATGTGTTAAAAACCAGTAATTGCCTTTGAATGTACAATAGCCTCGCTGTTCTCAAGAAAGACAAGTACTTTATCTTCTCTCAGTTCTTTTTGTACGTGTTGTATGAACTGAGATCGAGTTGTTGAGTTGTGAATTTTGTTTTGCAGATAGATGGTGGTGTGCTTTGCTGTATTTGTACTGAAGAACTTGCACAAGGTGTTTTCTGTTCATAAGCTTTATTTAGTGAATGTAACAAATACGGACTCTATGATAATATGCTTTCATTGGGTTGATTTTTTTGTATATATAAAAGAAGGACAGCAGGACTATGGACCAAGAATGATTGTGATGAAGAAGAGGGCAGTAGCATATACTGGCCTCTCGCACCCGAAGGTATAATTTTAGTTTATGCAATCAAATTGGCCTAATACTCATTATGGTAGGTGCAAATCTTTGGTAGATATTCCTATTATTTAATTAAGTTCGGGGAATGTGTCAGTATCCATGCATCTTCGGATGGCAATTAACGAATAAAAAATGAAGATGCGGTTATACTGCTTTTCCTACATCACTTTTAATTGGTAGCTTGGGCTCCACATTGCGTAACACAAGTATGACTTTCTATCACCTTTGCATAACAATTTAGGAACTTAGTATATTGTCATTTAAAAGGAAAATTATCTGGTAAGTGGTAAATCATAAGTGAAGTGACAGATACGAAAATTTTAGGCAATGAAAATAAAGGTAATATTATTAATACAAAAGTATAAAAAATTTAATAATTATATTTATATATTAAAAAATATATTAATATAAAATTATGAAATATTAATTTATAATTTTTTTTTGCATTTTTATATTTTAAAAATATTAAATAATTTTATTATTATTATTATTAAACATTTTTCTTTATGTATGTAACTAAATTATCATTTAATAAAATTAATATATTTAGAAGTAGAGACATGAGAATAAAAAATATATATAAAAAAAATAAAAAAAACATATAATTATATAAAATTAAAATAAATTAGAGACATGAGTTTCTATTCATTTACACATGGAATCCGTTCCCGCATAAGTGTATATATATACCACAAAATTGTTGAGATTGTACTTAAACATTTTTCTTTTGGGTTTTCTCTTGTTCATTTTGTTTTTTTTTTCTCCTTTGTCTCAGCTCTTTACTTCTCTATTGATCAATCACTAAGCTTTTGTTCGTAATGTAATCATTTCAATTTGTATTTTGCATTTCTAGGCAAAGCGAAAATTGGAGGTGTGGTCAATATATCGATTTATCTGTTGCTGCGCACGATGTAGTGATTTGCACCCCTTCACTTATGTGGATCATGCATTGCAAGTAAGACTTTGTACATTTTTTTTTTTTTGGTTGGTATAGTGAAACTTGACATTCTATTAGTTAGATCAGTTCTTCCCTAAGATTTTGTCAAAGTGACTTGATATAAGTTTTGTGACTCTTTTGCCTTGGATCCTTGTGCTTATAATCCATAATTTTCTATTAGATGTTCCCATTGTAAATTACTGGGAAGTAGGAAAAGGTATTGCTATATTTATTGGACTATTCCTAACATCATGGGCAATTTAATATTCAGGAAATTGATGCTGTCAGTTGTGCTTCATCTGTTACATGTTCCCATTACAAGGTCTTCATAGACATGGCAGTATCAAAGTACCTTTCAGTTGGTGATCCAGAGTCTTGTGAGAAGCTTGAGAAGATGCTTATGTAAAGTCTGAATGAGAGGCTAGAAGGCATGGAAGAAGGAAAATCCCATTCTATACTCATGCTGCATCCCGTACTTTACCTCTCTCTAAATGCCTCACTGATTGCATCTTCGACTATGTAAAAAAGACCTTTTTCTTTTTTTTCTTTTTTTCACTTGAGACCACTATGGACTAGCCAAAATAAAATGGTTGTGGAACAACGGCCTCCTGTAGTCCTGTTCAGTTGAGGGGCTTGCTTTGTGATGCTTTGGGAGTTCTTATTTCCAGTGGATTTTCTTTGTTGTTTATTTCCTTGCGTTTAGGCTTTTTCCCCTAAATGATGAAAAGAAAGTTAAAATTGTATTTTAGTACTCCGTCTTTAGAAATATTTTAAAAATATGTCTCACAATTTTTTAGTCATAACTGCTAAAAAGATTCCAAAAAAAGTGCTTTTTAAAATGTTGTTGGACAAAACTGAAATATTGGAAGTTTTTTTTTTGTAAAAATATCGATTTTTAAAAGCTGCATTGAATTCAGTATTGATTTTTTTTATTCATAAAATTTGAATTCAAAATTTTATTTAAGAAGAATAAATATTGAATTAGTTGAACTAACTAAATGTTAGTATCGAAATGTTGGAAGTTGAATTTTCTTATGTATTTTTAGAATATTAAATATTAGGAATTTTTAATATCACTAGTTATATAGTATTTGTTAAATGATATAATTTAATGAGTTATTCATATAAAAAATTAGTTTATAAACTTCATAAATAAGAGAATGTATGTTTAGTATCTATTTTCCTAGTTGTTGCCAGAGATTAGCAATGAAATCTTTTTTATTTATTTATTGCATTAACCGGAAAGTTTTTAAAGTGGATGGGGATGGATAGCGGTTTATTGGGTGTATTTTGTGGCATGTTTTTTACTTGGCCTATTAATTAAATTAATATGTTGAGTTGAGTTAAATACATGAACCTAATTTATATTTAGAAAAAACCAATTAAAATAAATGTTAAAATATCTAAAAGTGATTAGTCATGTTACAAGTGGATTATAACTTAGGTAAAATTTACTTGTAATGTTAATGATTTGAATCTTAAAGACATCATTTTAGATAAGACTTTATCTAACTGTCACTTTCAGTCAAAAGTTACGTAAGTAATATGTTAAAGACAAAAAAATGTTAAAATACGAAATTTAATTTTTTTTTACACATAACATATTTTTATTAGAGATAATATATCTTTCAAATAAATTAAAAAGTTATATAATCAAATATAATAACTTTTAAATAAGTTAATTAAATATAACAAATTTTATTAGTTAATATAAATTTAAAATAATTTAAAATAAGATAATAAGTCTAAAAAACATAAATAATAAATTATATTAATTAATTAAAATTAATATCATTATATATAAAATATAAATTGACAAAATCACCTTACAAGTTAAAGTATTTTTTAACGGAACGAAATCTGCTGATGAATCCAACCCATAACTTTGGTCAATCCATTGATTTGTGAATTTATGAGTTAATTCAATCCGTTGGAAACTTCCAAAGATGGATGACAACAGTGTTCCCACCTCCAATGACGTTCTTCCGTTCTTCCTTGTCATTCTTTCATTCTTTTTGCAGTATTTTTAGATTTGATTCTTTTTAAAGGTATAATATTAGGGTAAGTTATTAAATATTTTTATTAATTATTAGTTACTTTTAAATATTTATTATAAAATTAAGTTTTAATAAATGTTTGATAACTTCAATAAAAAAAATACTTACAACTTACTATAAATATTATATTATTAAAATACCATAAAAATTTAGTAAAATTAAATTTTGAAAGTACAGGTCAAACAATCTTACTGAGCCATCACTTCAACGTGACCTTTTTAACTTAACAAAAATTAGTTAATGTGTTATTTTGATAGTAATTATTGTGTTACTTAATTTATTATAATATTATTTATTTTTTATTATATTTAATTTGATATTTGAAGTATTTGAAATGTATATTTTTATGTGTTGTTGAATATTAATTTTGGATTGATTAAATATCAAATGTAAAAAAAGTAAAATACAAAAAAAAATAGTTTTTGCTAGTATTTTAATAAAATAGCAACGGTTCAAAATTGTCACTAAATTAAATAAAAGTTTATTATTCTTTATATTTAGTAGCGGTTCAAATTGCCACAAAGTTATGGCATTCCATAGTTCGAAATTATAGTAACAATTATTAATTGTCACTAATATATTTAATTTTTAGCTCTTGCGAGTCTTTTGCAGCGGTTACAAATAGCCACTAAAATTTCAAAACAATTTGCAACAATAATTCTCGCGATTGGTCTTAACCACAACAAATTAATCTGGTGGCGATGTGAATCATGGCGGTTAACAAATTGTCGTAAGTAGAATTTAGTAGTGGTTGAAATCGCCACAAAATACCTCATTAACCGCCACAAAATGACCTTTTTTTGTAGTATCAATTTGAGTTTGATAAATAAATGAATTGAATTTGAGTCAAATACTAATCGATTTATTTGATTTAAGAAATATATTTTTTAAATATATTTTTTATTAGATCATCTAACACATTAAAATATATATTCAAATTTGATTATACGTTAATCAAGTTGATTACATGTTAATCGAAGTTAAGTGCATATTTTAGTGTGTGACGTGACTTAGTAAAAGAGAGACTGTTGAAAGGAATGTGCTAGAAAGTATTTGATTAGAACCAAACTCAAATTACAAAAACTAGTTCATATTAAACTCAAATCAAATTTCTAATCGAACTATTTCTTATCGAGTTTAGTCGAGCTGAGAGTTCAACTTGTTTCTAGCCCTACTTCATTACAAATCATCCCAATCCATCTTATTCAGGTTCAACAATCGCATCTCCTCACCTAAATAATATATGTCTTTATAACTCCAAATCACTCCAATTAGAATGAGAAATTATTGTATATTCATGAAGTATAATAAATATATGCTCTAATATAAATTCTATTATTAATTTTAAATTAATGACTTAAAATTTATGTAAGTTTATTTAAAATTCATGGTAAAGATATTTCTTAAAGTTTGTATTTATTGTGCTCTAAGAATATACAATAATTTTTTAATTAAAATGTTTCTCTTAAACCCCACAGGCTCAAACAAAGTCTTATGAATAATCTCATAAGAGTAATGTTATTAATACATAATAAAAAATTATATTAATTTTAAATAAATTTGTTTGAAAAAAAAAGTTAGAAAGATTGTATTGAAATATGTGTTTTTCTTATTTTATTATCTAAAAATAATAATATAAAATAATATATAATTTTTTATATGCAAATATCATAAATCAATCCTATAATCTTGAAAAAGAAAAAGTAGTAAAATCACCTTGTCAAAGTTTATCAAAACAAAAATTGTCAATAGAAAAGGTTAAACATGATTCTGATACATATTTTTGTAACCTTGTTATTTAAACACTCTAAACACAACACCTATGCAACACCGTATACTAGTTAGTCATTCCTTCTTTACTTTTTCCCTCCTCACACTCATATAGTCATATGTCATTCCCGTATTCCAGTTCTCTCTTCGCATTCCACCGCAATCTTCTTCCTCTGATCCTTTTTCAGATCTCTCTCTCTATTTCTGAATTTCCAATGTCATCGTTTTGGCTGACTACATCATCCCCGATGATCACTCCCATAACTCCACCATCGCCTTCAAGGTATTGTTTTCCTCTTTCATACGGATACCCTTTTGAGATTTCTTTTGTGGGTCATTCTTCAATTGCATATATCAGATAGGGTGAGAAAAAAATTGCTTGTTCTTCTTTCCCTTCTTGTGATTGAATGATAGGAAACCTAAACAGGATGATTAAAAAATATTTGTTGGGAAAATGTAACAAAAATATGGCGAGTGCTAGTTGGTTTTCCATATTTTAAGGCTTTAGAGACTTGAAATTCTTTCACAAAAATGCTCTTTCTTTATATATATATATATATATATATATATATATATATATATATATATATATATAACCTTTCTTTGTATCTACAGTACTTGCATAAGCATACTTTTTGCATCCACACCTTCATTTATACTATAGTTTTATGTGTTGTATCTTGTTAGTTTGTTAAGAGTTCTTTCTAACTGTCATACTGGATTAGAAAACTTCCTTCCATTTGATGGAGGGTTGTAGGTGCCTTTTTAAAATGTGAATGTTGTTAGAAAAAGAAGGAATATGTATACAGGGGAAACAACAACACACAAATGGGCAATAAAATATTTCCTGTTTGAAGGAATTTGTGAGGAACAAAATATACAGTCAACCAAAATATCTATCAAAAGATATATCTAAGAATGCACAAAAATAAATTAACAAAGAAAACACACATAATTTTAACGTAAAAAACTTTCTCAATGTGAGAGGTAAAAATCACGGGACCTAGTCTAGAAAAATCTTCACTATAATAAATTAATGAGTACAACAAAATGTCTCCTAACAAACAATGATATCACAACAGTTTTACTACTACCAACAAAGTGAAAATTAACAAAGTAACAAAGCTCAAAACCCACAATGAGGTAAACACAACCTAACAAGTAGAGATGAGGAAACGAAATTATGACCGTACAAATAAAAGATCACACTACAAGGAGCAATATACTGAAAAATCATTCAAGTCGGATCACAAATGACCACCCGATCTAGTGCTGCAAGATTATCTCACAAAACTTCCTCCCTCTCAAACTCCACGACGACTGCTCTCCACGAAAGGAAAAATGAGATGCTAATGTTTTGAAAGCCCTATCTCCTTTTCTTTTGATTGCTCACATGCTAAACATAAAAGCACACACACAGTTATTCATTTTTTCTTGTTTTACTTTATGGCATGGGACTGACTTGGTGTTGGACCCACACAACAAACTCCCCCTCCATCTCAAGCGGAGGCAATTGCCAAATCGACAACCAAATGACAATCTTCAAACTTTCCCTTCAGTAGAGTCTTTGTCAACATGTCTTAACCATTATCATCAACATGAATCTTCTTAAGCTCCAACAACTTAGAGTCCAGAACATTATGTACCTAATGATACCTCACATCAATATGCCTAGATCTACCATGGAACATATGATTCTTGCCAAGATAGATAACACTTTGACTGTCACAAAACAAAACATACCTCTGCTAAGTAAAACCAAGTTCATGTACAAAATTTATCATCCAAAGTAACTCTTTACAAACCTCAGCAATAGCAATGAACTCAACCTCAGTAGTAGACAATGCAACATATTTTTGCAACCTAGATTGTGAAGCCGTAACTCTCCTTACAAAGGTAATCAAATGGTCAGAATTAGACTTTTTAGAGTTAACATCCCCTGCCAAGTTTGAATATGTATAACTACAAAGAAAAAGTTTCCCATTTCAAAAACAGAGCTTCAAACCAGAAGTGCCCCAGAGATATCTCAATATCCACTTCATAATTTTCCAATGCTCTCTACCAGGATTGGAAAGAAAATGACTAATCACACTAACTGCATGAGATATATTAGGCTTTGTGCAAACCATTGTATACATCAAACTTCCTACTACAAATGCATAAGGAACACGATACATACATTCTTTCTTTTCATCACTAGAAGGAGTTTGTCTAGTGTTAAGCCTAAAATGTAAAGTAAGAGATGTGTTTACAACTTTAGTTTTATCCATATAAAACCGTTGAAGCACTTTATCAATGTAGTTCTCCTGAGATAACAACAACTTCTTGGTCACCCTATCACGAGTAATTTGTATGCAAATAATCTATCTTGCTGGTCCTAAGTTTTTCATTGCAAAAGACTTACGATGCTCCTATATCAACCTGTCAATTCTAGAAAAATTATGACCAACAATCAGCATATCATCAACATAGAGCAATAAAATGATGAATTCATTATTAGAAATTTTTTGCACAAACACACAATGATCAGAAGTAGTATTTTTGAATCCATGTTGAATCATAACAGACTCACTTCTTGTACCATTGCCTTGGGGCTTGTTTTAAGCCATACAAACTTTTTTTCAACCTGTAGACATAATTTTCTTTATTTTTCGTCACAAAACCCTAAGGTTGCTCCATGTAAATGTCCTCTTCTAAATCACCATGAAGAAAAACAATTTTCACATTCATCTGCTTAACCTCTAAATCAAGACTGACTGCCAAATCAAGAACAAGTCGGATGGAAGACATTTTAACAGCCAGTGAGAAGATCTCCTCAAAATCAACTCTTTTTTTGTTATGGTAGCCTTTGACAACTAATCTAGCTTTGTATATCAGAGTGGAAGTATTCTCATCATTCTTCAACTAGTAAACCCATCGATTTTCTAAAGTTTTTTTGTCCTTAGGCAACTTGACTAGCTTAAAAGTATGATTGTGAAGCAAAAATCTCATCTCATCATTTATTATTGCAACCCATTCTGTCTTCTATTCACTCTCCATGGCCTCTTCGTAGCACTTAGGTTCTCCCCCATCAATGAGGAGTACATATTCATCAGATGAGTAACAAGTAAAAGGAATAAGATGTCTGGAAGACCTCCTAAGTAAAACAATAGGTTCATCAACAACCTCACGAACAAGAACATCTACCTCATTAGTAACATTATCAACAACATCCTCAACCTGATAATCCTGAATATGATTATGCACATAATCATGATTGTCAAAGTCAGCTACATCAGGCATATTAGACTCAATAACTAGATCAATATCAACTAAACCATAAATACTCAGAGACTCTGACTTCTTGCCTTATCAATATCTTCAATGGTCTGATCCTCCATGAAAATAATATCACAACTTCTAATAAGCTTCTTCTTAACTGGATAGTTCAACTTATAGCCAAACTCATCACGATCATAGCCAATGAAGATGCACTGTCTAGTTTTGACATCTAACTTGGACCTCTCATCTTTGGACACATGTACAGATGCTCTACACCCAAAGAGATGTAAGTGGTCATAAGAAACATCCTTTTCATTCCACACCCTGTGAGAAACATCAACCTGTAAAGCAACAACAAGAGATAAATTAATAACATGTGTAGTATTATACAAGACCTCACCCCAAAAAGATCCAAGTAACTTTGCTTCAAATAGAAAACAACTAACTCTTTTCATCAATGTCATGTTCATCCTTTCTGCCAAGCCATTAAGCTGAGGAGTCTTAGGGGACGTCTTCTGGTGTCTAATACCCTGCTGTCTACAGTACTCATCAAATGATCCACAATATTCACCATCATTATCGGTGCGAACATATTTCTGTTTCTTCCCTACTTCTTTCTCAACAGAAGCCTGAAACTGCTTAAAGATACCAAGCACCTGGTCATTAGACTTCAAGGCATAAACCTAAAGTTTATTTGAATGATCATCAATGAAAGTCACAAAGTAAAGCGCACCACCAAATTTTCTAGTCCTTATTGAACCACAAAGATCTGAAAGCACTAACTCAAACACCTTTGATTTCCTAAAAGGAGGATGACTCTTGAAAGAGATTCTTTTTTGCTTCCCAGCTAAGCAATGAGCACACTTTTCCAATCTTGAACCCTTCAAACTTGAAAGTAGATTCTTTTTTACCAAAGTATCAAGTCTCTTCTCACTAATGTGGATAAATCTCTTATGTCATAACTCTGACTGGTTATTACACTCAACTATATTAACAACAACAACATAAACTGAAGCATTGGTCTAGTATAAACCTGAACACTTCTTTTCATGTGCCACAACCAAAGAACACTAAGAGAGTTTCCACTGTCTACCACCAAAGGTACTAAAATAACTATCATCATCAAGAACACGAGTAAAAATTAGATGCAAACAGATGTCTAGTGCTTGTCTGACATTCTTCAAAATCAACTTTGTCCAATTATTAGTTTCCAAACAAACATTGTCAATGTCAATTACCTTTAACATATCATCATTACCCATCTTCAAAACGCTATAATCACCAGGAGTATAAGATATGAAGAAATTGTTCTTATATGTCACATAAAAATAGGCACCATTGTCAGCAACCTAGCTGGTCGCATCACAAGCAACATTAATCAGATTCTCATTATAGATAATCACAAGTTCTCCTCTAATAGTGGTGGCAACACGATCATCATTGTCATTATCCTTCTTTTGTTGCTTGCCCTTGTTACCCTTGTTTTTTTTTTTTTTTTTTTTTTTCCATTGGTAGCAAAACCTTTGGGACATGCCCATTTTTACCATAATAATGACACTCAAGGTTTTTGTATTTAGACCTTGATTTGCTTCTACTCTTGTTTTTGCCTCTACTGCCTTGTCCCTGATCCCTCTCACTGTTTCTCCCCATATTTTCAATAACCAAAACATTTGACAGTGAAGAGGATGTTTGCTGAGTTCGTCGTCTTACTTCTTCATTCAAAACAACAGTCTTTACATATTTCATGGTCACAACACCTTTAGGAGCAGAACTAGTCAAAGTAACTCTGAGATTTTCCTAAGAATCAGATAGAGTATTAAGCAACCAAAATCCCAAAATTTCATCTTCAAATTTCACACTCATGTCGGACAACTGGTCAAAACATCCCTGAAAGTCACTCAAGTGATCAAAGATAGAATTACAATCCTTGTAACTCAAGTTCATAGTCTGCATCAACAAAAATAATTTATTTTTCCCAGATTTAGAGGCATACAAGGTCTCAAGCTTCTCCCACAAAGTTCTGACATATGAATCATTAGTAATATGATTCAAAACATTATCATCTACTAATTACGGAATAAAACCACAAACCATCTCATGCTCAAAAACTCATTCTTCATCAGATTTAGCCTCAGGCTTTTCACTAGCAAACGCCAATAAATGTAGTTTTTTTAAAATAATAAATCTTTCATTTTCTTTTCCATTAGTGGTAATTTGTGTTATTCAAACTAATCATTCTACTATAATTAAGCTTCATCATTCAATCAAGCAAACAAAGAAGTAAATAGCTCTGATGTCAGTTATATTGGAGAAAGGAAGGAGTGTATACACAGCGAAAACAACAACACACAAATGGATAATAAAACCTTTCTCGCTTGAAGGAACTTATGGAGAGCAAAATATATAGCCAACCAAAATATTAACCAAAAGATATATCCAATAATACATAAAAATATATAAACAAAGAGAATACACACAATTTTAATGTGAAAAACTCTCTCAATGTGAGAGGTAAAAATTACAAGATCTAGTATAGAAAAATCTTCACTATAACAAATCAATGAGCACAATAAAATTTCTTCCAATAAATAAGGATATCACAATAGCCTCTACTCACTACCATCAAAGTAGAAATCAACAAAGCAAAGAAAGCTCAAAACTAACAAAGGAGTACAAACAACCCAACAAGTAAAGATGAGAAAACGAAATTCTGATTGTACAAATAAAAACTCATATTACAAAGAACAACATATTAAAAAATTATTCAGATCGAACCACAAATAATCACTTAATCTAGTGTTACAAGATTAGCTTACAAAACTTCCTCCTCTCAAACTCCACGACAGCTGCTCTCCACCAACAGAAAAATGGGATGCTAATGTTTTGAAAACTCGATTTTCTTTTCTTTTGGTTGCTAAAGTGCCAAACATAAAAACACACAGACTTGTTCATTTCTTTTTTGTTTTACTTTATGGCTTGAGACCCACTTAATATTGGACCGACACAACAAATGTGAACATCCTTTTTTTTTTTTGTTTAGGAATATCGTAGTTGGTTTTGTCTCACTATTTTTGAGAATATATTATATTATTTATTATTTTACTGTCTATTATTATTAAAATTGTAATTTTTTTAAACCACTTTAAAAATACACTAAGCAGTTGATATTTTGTAGCAAATAGTAGAACCATAGACCTAAGCTAACTTATATGAGCATTAATGAAAGAAAAAAAAATGGACCATTTTTTCTTAAAATAAGTGTTTAGCTATGGTAAAACTCGTGGCTAAACACCTGCAGTTGACCAAAGACCACTGGTCAACGTTTAGCGATCTTTTATACAGTGGTTAGTTGGTCGATTAACTGCAATAAAAAACTGTAGCCAAATGACTAAAATAACCGCAATTAAATACCAATTTTTTTGTTGTGTGCTGTTCTTATGTTGTTTCATTAAATGTGATCAATGTCAAATGCATGTTGTGGAATTCGTGGTCTGCTTTCTCTTCAAAATGTTTTGCTTTCTATCTCCAAGTTTACCACTTCATCTCAAGAGGACTTTCCATTTATGCTATGCATCTTCGTTCTTCATATTCAGTAATTAATTGTTCTAGTTAAGGCTTACGTATTAGTAGAGTTTCGCACCTTACTCATGCATGGCGTTGCCATGTACGTATCTGAACAGAGAAATTTTATGTTAATTAAGTTTAGTAAGTGCTCATTTCTGCTACAAACTTTAGATCGTCTTAGGTTCATTGTCTCTGCCTAAACTTATTGTTAATTTATTATGTTATAATGTAATAACTAATAATTGTACTTTTGAGTCTTATTTTTTCACTAAAAAATTAAATTATGATTAAAACATATAGACTAGCTAGGTTGTTTTGATATAATAATTTCTAACAACGATGCAGGCAGCTCAAACCTGTTTTTCTGGTGCATGTAAAAGTAAAGGAATGCTTAGATTTTTAATGCTTCAATCGATCTTAGAGATGCACAGGAAAAGTGAAAAATCAACTGATATTTGACAGCAAATTAGTTTCCCCTTTCTTATTAAAATACATTTTCGAATTAATTTGACTTTAAATTTCCAAATGCCGAAAGCAAAATAGAACATCAAGTTAAACTGGATGAAGAAAAAAATTATCAAGTAACTGCCAAAGAAATTTTCTTCTGCACCCGAAAGGTTGTACATTTCAAAGTGATCTAGGGGTGGAAAAAAACATAATTCAAATATGTGGAATACATAATTGATGTAAGTGTTTGAACAAAGATGAACTAAATGAAATTCACATATTCAATCTAGCTACCGGAAATGGAAATATCATATAAACAAACGTATTAACGAAGACACTGGCACAGTATACTAGTATTCTATATCAAGTACAATCTATCTATAATTTTGTTATTTGAACACTCACAGACATCTAACTTACATCATTCTTATATTAGCATACGGTACTACAATTCTATTCTAAAATACAATATTTTAACTCTTACTTACACTCATATTAACATATAATATTTATACAAAATATTGTATTATAATATAACAAGTGTTAAAAAGATATTTTCTATTATATATATTACGCAACAAAAATAACACAAGTATGTATTACACTATTTAGGAAATTAAAGTTGTGTGAATTCAATTTAATTACTATGTTATCAAAGTCAAACGAGCAAAATATATACTTTTTTAACGAGAATGAAAAATTACTATAATCGAAATCCAACGTCACATACAAATAAAAAAATATCAAATTTAAAAAGAGAAAAAAATAAACATAGTCTATTATCTGAACTAATTAATAATTTATAAATTTATTTTTTATCTAAAAATTATCAATATCTAAGTATCTTTTACAATAAAAATTAACATAAAAAATATTACAGTTTGTAGAATATATTATGCTTCCTCCAACAGTAAATTTAAAACCTCTCTTCTACCTACAAATTCATCATGATACGCAACTAACTACAAGAAAAATAAAAGACACATTAAAAATTAAAAATCAAAACATTCATAAAAAAAATAACAAAAATACCCATAAAAAACATAACAAAAATATAAGATTTGTCATTAAAAAAAATAAATATGGACAACTAAACTTAAGATATATCAAATATTATTAAAAAATACAAAAGTGAAAAGGAAAGAAAATGGTAAGGCTAGCCAGCCTAGCCTCTTGCTCAAAACAGTTTCACAAAAGAAGACTCAGAACAAGAGATAGGTAAAGATTGAGAGGATAGGATTTTGTGAACAAAGAAAAATATATATATACATAAATCACTGACAAAAACATCGATCACATGTTTTAGAAGAATTTTCCTTCTGTTTACCTGCAATAAAAAACACTAGAAAACTTGTTTATTTTTAATTATTAACAAAAACAAATCAAAAGCGCAGCCTTATTCAACAGCACTAGACGATCGAGATTCGAGAGGACAAACTTATTGACGTTATCACACAAAACCATTGTCAATGCATGGTCAAAGAACTCCACAGCATGGTACCCACGCTCAGTGAAATGTGAGTCCACGTGCACCCCACGTGCCTCCAAGATCCTAACCAACTCCTTCTCCTTATCCACCAACGGGTCCCCATCGAACCTGTTAATGAAACACCTCGGCAGCCGTCCGATCTTCTCGCCGTAGGCCTTCTCCATCGCCGTTGGATTGCAGTACACATGGTCGCGGTCGGCACCCTCCGGCAACGACAAAGCCCACATGAGATCGCTGACCGGCACCGGCAGGGTCAAATCGTTGACCTGCATAATCTCCGATTCTGACCTCTGGGCCCCACCGAAAAAGGGCACGTTCATTATCAGCCCTACGATTTTCAAAGGATTAAGGTCGAGGTCGACCGCACGTAGAGCCGCGAAGTAGGCGATGTTTCCTCCCGAACTGTTTCCCATTAAGAAGCACTTGGAGAAGTCCGCATGGTCGCGGCGGATCCACAGGTCGGATTGGGTCGGGTCAAGGGCCTGGGTTCGAATCCATTTGATGGAGTCGAGGGCGTCGTCGTAGGCGGCGGGGAGACGGTGTTCCGGGGAGCGGCGGTAGTCGAGGGAGAGGACGAGGGCGGGGAGGTGGGCGGCGAGGGAGGTGCAGAATTCGTGGAAGATGAGGGAGGAGTGGCGGAAGTGGATGAAGCCACCGCCGTGGAAGTAAATGATGAAAGGAAGTTTGGTGGAGGAGGACGGCGGAGGGTGGGGAGGAAGAGGCGGAAGGAGGTATTGGTGTTGGGGTTGAGGGGAGGTCCTTGGAGAGTGCGTGTTGTGGGGGCTCGGAGGGGGTGGGACATGGGGGCACGTTGGGGAATTCCTCCAAGCGGGTGAAGGAACCGTCTGGGTTGAGTTTGATCTTGAGAAATTCGTAGGGGTCGATTTTGGAGGTTTCTGTGGAAGGTGCTGGTTCTGCCATTGTTGCTGAGAGGTTTTAGTTTAAGAGCAGAGGAAGATTGAAACTTGAAACTTGAGAGTGTGGAAAAGCAAAAAGGAAGTGATGTAAGTTATAACTGTTGTGGTCTGGGATTGCTTCATGGTTGCAATCACAATTTTTGCCATGCATTTTTTTGGGCCACATAAATTTGGTTTTTGTGACTATTGATTAATTAATGTTGGTTTTATAGTTATTATTTGTTGGTATTCGTTAGTATGACCTACTTTTATTTATTACGTATTAAATAATAATACTGACTGATCTTGACCTAAGTGTGACCATTTTTTATTTCTTTTCCGAAATTTTATTTTGAGTTTTTTTATTAAAAAAATGAAAGATTAAAAAAAAGAAAAAACATTTACATGTATGTAGTAGTACAATTTCAATGTTGCGTTACATAATTTTTTTGAGTAATATTAAAAAACAATATTTTTTGTGTAAAATTGTAATCTAGATAAAATGAAAAACATTATAAAGAAGTTAAGTTTGAGTAAAAATGATAAAAACTAAAATTTTATTTAAATTGAGAAGTTATAGAAGCAATCTGGAGTGGGCTTTTAGTAAGTTTGAGTAAATTTTATAAGATCTTATGTTCAAATTTTACTGTAGCTATTGTAAAAAAACCCAAAAACAATCACTATTGTTAATCTTATGGCTCCAAATTATTCAAATGGCATTATTATTTATAAGTCTAAATATGTTTTTGATCTCTAAAAATTATAACCTTTTTTTTTTTGTTTAGATCTCTAATAATTAATATTTAACCATGTGTTTCACTTGTTTGAAGTATAAAACTTTTTATATTTATATTTAAGTAAGTAAAACACATAACGAAATATCAACAATAATTAATTATTAAGAAATACTGGTATTTTCTAAAAAACTACAGGTATTAGAATAACTTCCAATAAATAATAATGATAAAAAATTTATAATATTTTAATGAGTTTAATATTTAAGATGAATTGTTAAATATTTATTAAATATTTAAAAATAATTAATAATCAATCAAATGTTGGATAACTTATATTAGGTATCAAAATCTAAAAAAAAAAAAATTATCATAAAAATTTCAATAATAATTTTACACAATTGGAGATGTTATTATAACCCTAATCATAGTCATTTGACAATGTACCAGTATATGTCACTCCGTATGATCACATTCACAACAAAGTCAATGACAATCAGTATTATTAATACGTAATAAATAAAGTAAGTATTAGGTAATACTAACGAATAATACCAACTACAACAGTTACGACTATGTAAAGTTACATTAATTAATTAATTAATAATAAAAATAATTTTAAATTCTCATACTCAATTTTTATATTAATGTTATTAATTATTAATAAAAAATATTAATTTTTTATATTTTCAAAATATTAAATATTTTTATTTAATATTTTTTACTTAATATTAAAAAATTTATTAAGAGAAATTTTTAGAAAAATATAATAAAACTCAAAAAAAAAAAATATTAATAACACACATTTTAAATATTTCTTTTAATATTTATTTTTTAATTGATAAAAATAAAAATTACTAATATTATTATACCAATAATTATTTTAAATATAAAATAAATCAATAATAAAATAAATATTATTGGCAACTAGCTTATTGGCAACTGAAATTTTTCAAGGGGTATGGTGGTTGGAATTGAACGTCCCACCAGAGGCGCCTCAATAATTGTTGAGACCTAAAGCGAAATATTAAAATAAGACTTTTTTAATAAAATTTACCAAAATTCATATATTAAATAATCAAGTTATTTCAATGTCTTTTTTTATGGATTATATATCCAGTACATTTAATTTCAACTGATAGTATAACTAATACACTTAGTTTATTGAGACATCGTTAAAATAAAATAATATTTTATTAATTTTAGTTTTGAAGAACTTCAATACGTATTAGAAATGTTAACGTCATTCTAAAAGCAATATATGCATTTAGAAAAGAATTGAGAGTATCCGCCGACTAGACTGTTGTCTGACATTTGTATAGTTTTATTTATAATTTATCTTTGAAAATAAATGTAAAATATCAATAGCGAAGTAGAAGCAAGATTATTAAAATAATCAATCAAACAACTATTGTTTGATGACATCAGTTTTTAATGTTAAATTAAATAGAATTAATAGGGATTATTTGTGAGTAGTGAGAAAAATAGATTAAATTAGATAAATAGATATGAATTAATAGGGATATGAAAAGTGAGAAAAACAAATTTAATATACACTTAATTAAAAAAGTGAGAGAATATGTATATATTTTATTATTTATTTTCACTCTTATTTATATTTAATATAAATTATAATTAATATAGAATATAAAATTGGGGCCTCTAAAATAATGAGACCTAAAGCAAGGGCTTGGGTCACTTGACTCTTGAACCGGCTTGCGCCCCACCTTAGATGGTAGGCTTAAGCTCAATACCACTGGGCCAAAGCCTCAGTGGCTTTTTGAACATGAAACTGATTCGTGGATGCATAGTTTTTAGAGTTATGTTATATTTTCTTAAACAATTTTTCTATTACTTTTTCTTAGTTATTAAATAGATTTATTTTTCTTATTTAATATATTTTATATTAAATATTAGCATTATTAGAAGAACTATTAAAAGCTGTGTTACGAGGATATAGTTTAATAGGATGCAAGTACATTTCATTAAGCAGATTTTTAAATCTTTGAGAAGTAAAAGAAGACATTTGTTGAGATTTTGACAAAATCTGTTGTGTTTAATAACTGGTTGACATGCACCATGAGAATCTTCCACGTCCTAAAGCGCATCACTTTTGTGGTTAGTTGTTATTATTGTTAATTAAAACGTCAAGCAGATTATATAATTGATGATCCCAAATATGTGGGTCAAACAAAGATTGGATTTCGTCTTTATAGTCACCAAAAAATATTAACAAAGAGGGGCTAGAGCAGGTCATAAGCAAGGTCTTCAGCCTAATGTCACGTAGAATTTTGTCAATGCTGGTGAAAAATGCATGGGGTTAATGAGTAGGATGTTAGTGTGAAAGAATAATAAAAGATATACTTTTTTAATTTTTTAATTTTTTTTAATAAATTTCAAAGTACATAGTATATTTATAAAAGTGAAAGGGATTTTTTACATTTTGTAACTCTTTCTAATTAATAATAGTAATTTTCTTTTAACTTATGAAATAAATCGTCTTATAACTATATAACTCTAATGAAATAATTCTTTCTAATGAGATATAATACTCTATAATTCTTCATTACTCATAGAATAACTCTCATAACTTTCATAACTCTTTTTTTTTTCTCTCCCTCGTGAGAGCCTGGTTTTCTCTCCCTCGTGAGAGCTTGTTTTTTGTTTTGCTTATGCCATTGTGTTTTCCCAGGTTTGTTAGGTGTGTTAGTGGAGTTTGGAGGAAGTATGGAACGGCTGTCGTTGATTGAAGAGGAGGATGATGGGTTGGTTTTTCATGTGGAGGAACAGCAGGAACAACATATTGATTTGAGTCTTTGTCTGGTTGGAAGATTTCTGACCGACAAGCCTATACGTACGCATATCATGAAGGAGAGAATGGCGGGGATCTGGCGTCCGGGTAGAGGAATTACGATCAAGGAGGTAGAGCCAAGGGTCTTCCTCTTTCAGTTTTATCACGTGGTAGACCTACAGAGAATACTGAAGGGCGGCCCGTGGTCTTTTGACAATCACATTCTTATTCTTGGGAGCATTAAAGCTGGAGATATTCCCGGTCAAGTTCCTCTGTTTCATGTTCCGTTTTGGGTTCAAGTGCATGACTTGCCTGCTGGTTTCATGTCAGTGACAGTTGGGCAACATCTAGGGAATTTCCTGGGAGAATTTATTGAGTATGACTCCTCGAACACCTCTAGTTTCTGGAGAACATACATGCGGATAAGAGTGTTGATTGATGTCAGACAACCTCTACGTAAGATGAAGAAGATCAAAAAGCCACAAGGGGAATGGAAGTTTGTTAGATTCAAGTATGAAAGGTTGGGCAATTTTTGCTTTCTCTGTGGACACCTCGGTCATATAGAATCCTTCTGTGAGCAGCTATTCTCGATGGAAAACGATGATGGTACCAGATGTTGGGGGCCAGAGTTGAGGGCTGATGTCCGACGTGGTGGTGATACAGGGGGTGGCCGGTGGCTCAGAGAGGAGGCTCCTATGGGCGTACACAATCATGGCGGGGGCGGAAATCAAGGGATATCCATTAATGGAAAGGTTGGCAGTTACCCAAATTCGGGTAAATCAATCTCGAACGGATGTCATGCTGATGATAAGGGAGCAATTTTAGCACTCTTTCAAAATCCGTTGACTCATGCAATAAATACTGTCGGATCCTCATCAGGGGCTAACAAGAATATTCCACTAATGGATCCAGATGACGTGGAGGGTATGGAAGATGTGATCATGACAGAGAAGAAACGGCGTCGTAACAACGGAAACGATGTCGAATTGGTGCAAGATAATACTATGGAAGATGGTACTGTTTCATTGACTGGAGAACACGAGGAAGAAGAAAATGGACTGCATTTTTTATCGGCGGGCCCTGGCAACCAGGCCTGCCAGGGATCATGAGTATTATAAGTTGGAACTGCCGAGGCTTGGGTAACCTGAGAGCAGTTCCCATTTTGAAGGACCTCGTCCGGGCCCATAAGCCGGATGCTCTTTTTCTTTGTGAAACGCTGGTTCATGCTAACAAAATTGAAGAGATTCGAGTTAGGTTAGGCTTCGATTCATGCTTTGCTGTGGATAGGGAGGGAAGAGGGGGTGGCCTTGCTATCCTTTGGCGGAGTCCGTTTGACTGTCATGTTATGAGTTATTCAGCAAATTTTATAAATATGGAGGTGGTAAGAGAAGACATGGGTAGGTGGAGATTGACTGCTTACTATGGGTATCCTGAAAGGCATCGTAGAAGGGAGGCGTGGGAGCTTCTACGTACGCTGGCCATGGATACGTCTATGCCATGGTGTATTTTGGGAGATTTTAATGATATTTTATCCTCAGAGGAAAGTGTGGTCGAGTGGAGCATCCCGCGTGGTTAATCAGGGGTTTTCGAGAAGCAGTTATGGATTGTAACCTGATTGATATACCTCTAGAGGGTTACCAATTCACGTGGTCACGAAGTAGAGGAACCGCTTTTGCAGTCGAGGAGAGATTAGATCGTGCTATGGTTACTCAATCATGGCTTGACATGTTTCCTCAATGTCGATTGATAAATCTTATTGCGGCTATGTCGGATCACTCACCGCTATTACTCCGCCTTTATGATCAGGTCCAATGCTTTCCACATCGCAGGTTCCGGTTTGAGAATGCTTGGTTAGCCGAACCGGGTGTCCAGGAGGTGGTATCGAATGGATGGGATAGGGATGTCAATGCCGACCTTCTTGATAAAATCCGCTTCTGTGTCGAAGACCTTGATGAGTGGGGTAAGAAGGTGCGTTCTAAGTATAGAACCTCGATTAATTCCTGCAAGCAGCAAATGGACTCTCTCAGGAATTGGCAAGATGAGATCTGTGTTGCAAAATTCAATGAGTTGAAAGAACAGTTGAGTCTCCTTTTATTGCAAGAGGAAGCTTTTTGGCGTCAACGAGCTAAAACTTTCTGGTTGCGGGATGGAGACACTAACACCCGGTTTTTCCATGCTATGGCGTCTTCCAGGAAAAAACGCAATACAATTCAGCACCTCAGAAGAAGTGATGGGGTATTGGTACAGGACCAGGCTGGCTTATGCACCATTGCCAAAGATTATTTCGAGGAACTTTTCAACGAGCATCACGGGGTTTATGATCCTGTCCTGAATGTGGTGCAACCTTGCATTACGTCGGATGATAATGATGCTTTGCTTGCCCCTTTTATGGAGGAAGAGTTCAGAACAGCCTTATTCCAAATGCATCCGGATAAAGCTCCGGGTCCGGATGGATTAAATCCCGGTTTCTATAGGCGTTTTTGGGACTTATGTGGGAAGGACATTTTTTATGCTTGTACTTCTTGGTTGGATCGTGGTCACATTCCTGCTGGTATGAGTGAAACGAACATAGTTCTGATTCCCAAATGTCATAACCCGAGCTCCATGAAAGATCTGCGGCCCATTTCTTTATGTAATGTGGCTTATAAAATTTTGTCCAAGGTCATGGCTAATAGATTGAAGCCCCTTCTCCACAAGTGTGTGTCTATTGAGCAATCTGCATTTGTTGAGAACCGCTCTATTCTGGATAATGTCTTAGTTGCTATTGAACTCATTCACTATATGAAGCGTAAAACTCGGGGGAGGGTTGGTGATGTTGCTCTCAAAATCGATATCAGTAAAGCCTATGATCGCGTGGACTGGGGTTACCTTAGAGCTATTATGCTTAAGCTGGGATTCTCAGCTCAGTGGGTGAATTGGATTATGATGTGCATGGAGAATGTTGTATATACGGTGCTGGTCAATAACGAAGGTGTGGGTCCGGTGGTTCCTAAGCGTGGCCTGCGTCAGGGTGACCCATTGTCGCCATATCTCTTTATCCTATGCGCCGAGGGGTTGACGGCTCTTATTAAAAAGGCTGAAGCGAGAGGCGATTTGCATGGAGTCAAGATATGTCGGGGGGCACCTATTGTAAGCCATTTACTTTTTGCTGATGACTCCTTCTTATTTTTCAGATCTACTCCTCACGAATGTAGTGTGATGCGAGACATTTTGGCTAAATATGAGACTGCTTCGGGGCTGGCCATTAATCTGTCAAAGTCCGAGATTTTCTTCAGTCGAAATGTCAGTGCAGACCAGAAGGAGTTGTTTTCTAATATGCTCGGTGTGGTTGAGTGTATGGGCACAGGCAAGTATTTAGGCTTGCCTTCCATTGTGGGCAGGAATAAGAAAGCAATATTTGGCTACTTGCGGGACCGTGTGTGGAGTAAAGTTCAGGCTCGGAGTGGGAAGAACCTTTCTAAAGCTGGGAAGGAAATCCTTTTGAAGGCTGTTGTCCAGGCTATACCCTCATATTGTATGAGCGCTTTCTTGTTACCTCTTTCCCTTGGTGATGAGATTCAGCGCATTATGAATTCCTTTTGGTGGGGTTCGAACAGAGGCTCAAGTCGTGGTATTAACTGGTTATCATGGGAGAAGCTTACCATGAGGAAAGAATTTGGTGGTATGGGTTTTCGACACATCTATGGTTTTAATTTAGCTATGCTAGGGAAACAAGGTTGGAGATTGCTTTCCAACCCGGATGCTATATTTTCTAGAGTCTACAAAGCTAGATATTTTCCCAGGGGGGACTTCTTGGAGGCACAAGTTGGCCATAATCCAAGCTTTTCATGGCGTAGCATCTGGAGTTCCCAGGCGGTGGTTAAGGCAGGCTATAGATGGCGGTTAGGAGATGGTTCTAAGGTGAATGTTTGGAGTGATCCCTGGCTTCGGGAAGACGACAGTGCCTATATCACTACTATTCCTCCTCCAGAGTTGTCCAGCCTGTGTGTTAGTGATCTTTGTAACGGGGATGATGGAAGCTGGAATCATGAGCTTATCTTCTCGTTGCTGGAACACAGGGATGCGTCTGCTATTATCAGATTACCACCTGTATCCTCTAATACGGATGATACCAAAGTTTGGAGGTGGACACCAGATGGCAAGTACACTGTTAAATCGGCTTATCACTCTTACATGGAACGAATTCTGCAGAATGACCACCTGAAGGTACCGGGAGATTGGATGAGGATCTGGAAGCTGCGAATTCCTCCAAGGGTGAAGCTCTTTCTGTGGAGATCCTGTAGAGGTTGCTTGCCTGTCCGAACTAGGCTTCAATCCGGGGGTTACTTGCCCTCCGTCATGCGCTTTTTGTAATACAAACCCGAGAACTGTTGGCATCTGTTCTTTGATTGTGCTTATAGTCAAAGATGCTGGCAGGAAGCTAATCTGTGGCACGTTATTCTTCCTCTCATGAGCCATGCGGAGAGTTATCATGAACTGTTCTTTAGTATCTTTGCGGTATTGGATGAGCGGAGGAAAGGGGATCTGGCTATGATTCTTTGGTCTATATGGAAGAACAGGAATGGCAAAGTTTGGGAGGATAAGGTAGTGAGCTCATCACAGGTGGTTTATAAGGCGCGAGAGGCTCTGTATGATTGGATCCAGGCTAAGCAAGCGAAGGTTGGGGCTTGGGAGAATTCACAAGGGAGGGAAGGATTGGATGAGTGGATAGCACCACCTGCTGGAACGATGAAATGTAATGTGGACGCTGCATTTTTTTCATCCCCTTTGAGTTTTGGTGTGGGTGCATGTCTTCGGGCAGAAGGGGGTCATTTTATTCAGGCTTATTCACACTGGAGATCTTACTGTCCTCTAGTGCACGAAGGTGAAGCTTTGGGGTTGCTGGACGTGATTGCATGGATTAAATCATTAGGAGTGTCAAGGGCCTTCATTGAGCTGGACTGTCAAAGAGTTACTTATGCTTTGGGTAGCAGGAAAGAAGACTTGTCCGAGTTTGGCCTTATTGTGGCTCAATGCAGGGAGCTGTTATCCCATTTGCCTAATTACCATGTTAGATTTGTAAGGAGACAAGCGAATATAGTTGCTCATACTTTGGCTAGAGCATCTATTTCTCATGCTGGTCACCATATTTATAACGATATTCCAATGTGTATTGCTGAACAAATTTCTTATGATATGAAATAAGTGGGTTGTTTTCAAAAAAAAAAAAAATTTTATAACTCACAATAGCTACCACATCAAAGGTCTCATAACTACTAAAATTCTATTAACTTCAAATTATTATTATTTTTAATCAACATATCCCCTTAATTTAAAGTCTTCTTCTTCATTCCAAGTTTTGCTTGCAATTTTTGAAATTCTTCAAACTTGATAGGCTTAGTAAAAATATCAGTAATTTGATCTTGTGTCTTCACATATTTGAACTCAATTACCTTGCTGTCAACTCACTCTCTAATAAAATGGAATATTGTGTCTATATGCTTGCTTCGATCATGATACACTAGATTTTTAACAAGAGATAGTGCAGACCTGTTATCAATACAAATCTTTATTATTTCCTCTTGTGGAAAATAAATTTTTTTTAACAACCTTCTAAGTCATATAACAATACAAGTGCAAGAAGTTGCTACCACATATTTAGACTCACAAGTTGAAAGAGTGACAATAGATTATTATTTAGAACTCCATGAAATAACACAATCTCCCATAAAGAATACAAAACTGATAGTGTTCTTTCTATCATCAACATCTCTCGCAAAATCACTATCATAGTATCTCACAAGTTTGAAATAATTAGAAAATGAATAAAATAGCCCAAAATTAGTTGTACCTTTTAGGTAATGAAGAATTCTTCGAGTAACTTTCATGTGGGTAGCAGTAACTGACGCCATGTAGTGACTCACTACTCCAACCATAAAATGAATGTCGGGTCTTGCCGAAGTTAAGTATCTCAAGCTTCCTACAAAGCTTTTGAAAATGGTGGATCTTCTTTCACTTCATCAAACTTTGACAATTTAACTTCACATTCCATGAGTGTGTTCACGGAATTATAATCAAACATGTTGAACTTATTCAAAATCTCCTTTGCATAAGCTTATTGAGAAATAAAAATCTCATTCTCCATTTGCTTCACCTCTAGGCCTAAATTGTATGACATGAGCCCAATATCGGTCATCTCAAATTCATGTGTCAAAACCTTCTTGAATCCTTCAAACAAAGAAGGATTAATTCTGGTGAAAATAAGATCATCAATATAAAGACAAACAAGCAAAATATCTCCATTGTCATATGCTTTAACATAAAGAGCATATTCATAAACACATCAAACAAAGTGATTATCTTGAAAATACTTGTCAATACGGCTATTCTATACTCTTGGTATTTGCTTCAACCTATATAATGTCTTCTTCAATTCCAAGACTTTATCTTCATGCCCTTGTACCACAAAGTTAATTGGTTGCTCAACATATACCTTTTCTTCTAGATAGTCATTAAGGAAAGTGGACTTTACATCAAGTTGATAAATCATCCACCTCATTTGAGCTGCCAAAGCAATGAGCAAACGAATTATCTCTAAGCGAATAATAGGTGCAAACAATTCTTCATAGTCAACTCTATGTTTTTTCTTGTGGCCTTTTGCAATGAATCTTGCTTTATATATATCTACATCTCCTTTGACATTCTTTTTTATCTTGAACACCCATTTGACTTCAGTTGCCTCATAACCATTGGGAAGTGATGATAACTCCAAAGTGTTATTCTTTTCAATGGCTTCAATTTCCTCTTGAATGGCTTGTCTCCACCGTTTCTCATTTTTCTTGGCTTTTCTCTAGAATTTTCTTCGAAATATGAGGATGCTTCATGAATGGGATATGGTGGTAAAGTCTTTTCTTGAATAGGTATCATGGTCTCTTGCTCTTCATCTTCAAAATATGGAAAGAAATCATAATTTCATTCTTCTTGTGCTTTCTATCTCCAAGTGGCTTTTTCATCAAACTTCACATTTCGTCTCACAATTATCTTACCATTGCTTGGGTTGTACAACTTGTAGCCTTTGGAATTTGAATTTTAACCAATAAAAACTTGTTTCACATTTCGATCCTTGGATCTCCCTTGGTCGGGTACATGAGCACAAGCAACACTTCCAAAAACTCGCAAATGATTGACACTAGGTTTGGTCCCACTCTATGCTTCTTGTGGTGTTTAATCATTCACATTTTTTATTGGAGAACGATTGAGCAAATTAACTGCACAAGAAACAGTATCGACCCAAAATTTCTTAGGCATATTTTTGGCTTTCAACATACATCTAGCCATATTAAGAGCAATTCTATTTTTTCTCTCCCCTACACCATTTTGTTATGGTGATCTAGGAACAGTTAGAGGGCAGTGAATTCCATTTGTTTCACAAAATTCATTAAATTCTTTATATATAAATTCACATCCTCTATCGGACCTTAGAGATTTAATTACATACCACTCTTTTTTTCTACAAGAGCTTTGAAATTTTTTAAAGTTACAAATACTTCAGATTTTTACTTTATAAAATAAACCCAAGTCTTCCTACTATAATCATCAATAAAAAGCAAAAAATATTCATTTTTACCAAATGAGGAAGGATTGATTGGGCTACACATATCAGTATAAACAAGTTACAATGACTTGGTTGCTCTTGTAGTTGTCTCCTTTAGAAAGTTTTCTCTTGTATGTTTGCCAATGAGACACGCTTCACATAATTGATTGAGATGGTTAATTAAGGGCATTCCTTTCACCATCTTCTTTTCTCCCAAGGCTTTGAGTACTTCAAAATTTAAGTGACCAAATTGTATATGCCAACACCATGCTTCATCTTCAATATGGGGCTTCAAACAATTTACTTCAATTGTATTGAGATTCAATATGAACATTCTATTTTTTGTCATAGACACCTTTGCAACCAAGTTACAATTATGATCTCTAAGCCAAAGATAATGATCTTTCATATGAATTTCATATCCCTTCTCAACAAATTATCCCAAACTCAAAATATTATTTTTTAATTTAGGTACATAATAAACATTAGTAACTAACTTATGACTACTATCTTAAAGAGAAATTAAAATGGTACCTTTGCTTTGAATTTGGACTTTTGAGGTGTCTCTAAATGAAACATTATCTTTCACCTTCTCATCAAACTCCACAAATTTTTCTATGTAGCCACACATATGATCGCTTACACCATTGTCAAAATATCATGAGCTCTTGTCACCCTTTTCATCATCTTTGAGTGCTAACAATAAGGTTAACTCTTCAACCTCTTCTTTATCAATAAAATTGGTTTTTTCTTCAACAGCATTAGTGCCATAACGACATTTCGATGCATAATACCCAAATTTATGACAATTGAAACATTCAATATTGGACTTGTCATACCTCTTCTCATTTGTTCTAGGATAGTTGCCTCTTCCTCTAGTCACTCCTTTTGCACAACCCCTGGTTGAATGATGACTTGTCTTTTGATTGCTAGAATTGTCACGGTTGCTTCTTCCTCTTCCACCTTGGCCTAAAAAATAAAATTTTTATATTTATTTCCATTATATCAGTTGTTTTTACAAATACTTTGGTCATTTCATTGTATTCGGTGTTATAGAATTATGCCCAAACTAGTTTAGAAAATTACTTAAATTAACAGATAATTCTTAACAGTATTAATGAGTTTCTATAACTCTATTTAGGATTATTAGGGTAGGAGGATGTTACAACGACCACATCATCTTCCTCGTCTACGTCCACATCCTTTTTTGCTCTTGTCTCCTCTGTCATCTTGCAATGAAACCTTGACTTTGAGGACTTGCTCCAAAGGCTCATTTTACCTTTTACAATTTTTCTTCTTTGGCTAGTATAGCCCCAAGCAACTCATCAATGGTCATGGTATCTAAATCATTTGAATTCTCAAAAACACTAGTCACATAATCAAACTTTGGAGTCAAAGAGTGAAGGATCTTATCTTTCACATGATCATCTTCAATGTTTTCATCATGCCTTTTCATTTGATTAACATTGGCCAACACCTTTGAGCTATAATCCCAAAAAGCTTCTTATTCTGTTATGTGCAAAGCTTCAAACTCATGTCGTCAAATTTGAAGTCGCACCTTCTTCACCTTCTTTGCACCTTGGAGAGAATTTTGTAAAATTCCCTAAGTTTCTTTTGCATTGGACACATTGCTCACCTTCTCTAGCATCAAATCATTAAAACCTTGATGGATGATGGACAAAGCTTGTTGGTCCTTTTTCTTTGACTTTGTCAGTACTTCCTTCTCATTTTGAGACAAAGTAACCTCGTTTTGTGGCTTAGTGTAGCCACTCTCTACAATCTCCTAAGCACCTTGTAATCAAAGCAATGCCTTCATGCGACGAGACCAAGCTATATAGTTTTCTTTTGTAAGACGAGAGAATTGAAATAGAACCATTTTGTTATTTGTCATCACTCAAATCTCACTAACTTTGATACTACTTTGTTGGTGTGAAAGAATAATAGAAGAGATACTTTTTAATTTTTTTTAATTCTTCTTCAATAAACTCCAAAGTACATAGAATACTTATGAAAGTGAAAGAAACCTTACACATTCTACAACTCTCCCTAATTAACAATTATAATTTTTCTTTAACTCATGAAATAAATCATCCAATAACTACATAACTCTAATGAAATAATTCTCCTTAATTCTGATGCGTGCGGATGTAGTGATTAAAATTAAGATAAAAATCAGTTGTCAGGCCCACCAGAAAATAAAAACCTTACAACTAGTTGTAGTTAGTAAGGGTCGATCCACAGAGAACCAATTCAAGTAACACTATTAAACAATTCCCAATTTAGACTCTGATTAACAATAAACAGTAAAAGGGGGGTTTTGGAGTTTTGATGAACAATGAACAAACGACTTCAAAGATAACAATAAACAAACTGAAATCAACAATATAAGAAAATTGGTTAAGAGATTGAATCCACCACTAGATTTATATGATAATGTAAATCCACATATCCTTTTTATTCCAACATGCTCAATTATGTTTTTATGCAATTGTGAGAGTAAATCTCTGTTTTCCTTACGTGTTGGCCAATTTAGCAACCGTTCAAATCAACTCCTAATCACTGATTAGTCATAAAGCAACCGCTTCTTACAACTATCCAACAATTGCATTAAGATTTAGAAAACTAACTACACTAAGGTCTAATCACACAGGGATTAAATTACTTAGAACATATATTTCTCTAGATCTAATACC
Organism: Ormosia emarginata; assembly: GCA_029884605.1. Lineage (NCBI taxonomy): Eukaryota > Viridiplantae > Streptophyta > Magnoliopsida > Fabales > Fabaceae > Ormosia > Ormosia emarginata. The sequence continues at coordinate 6,671,417 of JAQQTP010000068.1, forward strand.
GCAAATCACAAGCATAATAAACCCAGATCTACCACTTTTATAATTGGCAAATAGCACAAAGATAATTATACCCACATGAACATCATACATCCCACTAGATCTACTACCGCAATCCGCGCATAATAAACCTAGATCTACTACTTTGAAAGTAGGAACAAGTACAAAAACCTTCATACCAACAATAGATTCATAAATATATGAATAAAAACATAACTGTGTTGAAATAATCAAATATGCAAAGTTTACAACATTAATACTAGCGGTTTCATCACCCCCTTAACCAAGGGAGGTTTAGTTACACATAGCTAGAAAGAAATCACAAGAAAACCGAGAGAAAATGAAGGAGAGTTCCATGTTGTTCATGATAAATGGTAGGCTTTTATAGAAGTCTAAGGTAACAAAATGACAAAGGGAAGTGGGTGGATGAGTGGATGAGTGAGTGGAGTGTTTTAGTGGATGGATTAGTGGGTTAGTTTAGTGGATTGGTTTAGTGGATGAGTGAGTGGAATGGTTGAGTGGTTGAATTAGTGAAAAATGCCAAAGGATTTGTTGGTGAGTGGGAAATTATGGACATGAATGGGTGAGTGGATGGATTAGTGGATGGATTAGTGGATGAGTGGGTGGAGTGGTTAAGTGGTTGGATTAGTGTATGAGTGGATGAGTGGGTGAGTTAGTGGATGAGTGGGTGAGTGGATGAGTGGATTAGTGGATGGATGAGTGGATTAGTGGATGGTTGAGGACGAAAATTTCGTGTCTGACTTGGAAGCCAAAAACGACCCACTATACTTCAGAACCACGAAAAGTGTTCTTCATGAAAGTTGTAGATCCTTATCTTGGCTATAAAATGGATAGCTGGTTCGTCCAATTTGGCTTCCTTAAGGCCAAGATATGTCCCAAATACCGTAGGTTGCTCAAACCCAACTTCAGCACCTCTGTTCCGACTTGCAAGCTCAAAATGACCTACTAGACTTATTTTTCTCAAAATGTGTTCTTCATGAAAGTTGTTTATTTGGATCTTGACTATCCACTATCCAAATTTCAGCCCATCTCCATTATTACATCTTGAGATATGATTTTATGAGTGCACACTGTTCGGATTCTACTGACAGAACCCGTATTCTGACTTCCATGTAAACTTAGGTCCCTTAGACATCTGAATCGGTCTTTGAGCTCTTCATCAAAGTTGTAGAGCTTCCTCTTAGCTTTCCTAAAACATAAAATTCATGTTCATCAGATATCAGGAACTCAAGTTATGACCAAAATACAGAAACAGTGTAAAATCTCAATAATGCTGAAAATATTCAATTAGGACCAATTTGAGCTCAAACTCACAAAATCATGTCAAACTCAATCAATTAAGAATATGGAGAGTGTAAATGACTAAATATAAGGGTTTCTTAATGAATAAAATATGTGTTTATCAAATTCTCCCACACTTAGCTTTTTGCACTCCTGGGCAAAACTCAAGACCAAAACAAGGACATAAGAGATTAACAAAATTTTAAATTCCAACGACATTCAAGAGTCCAAAATTTTACAATCAAGAAGAACAACCAAAGGTTCAAGGGATCAAAACATTCATGAGTTAACAATTCTCCACATCTCAAACCAACAAGCAAGGTATCTTCAACATGAATCGAGAATGATAGATCTTCACAAGATCCCCTCTCAATCTCTCAAGTGTTTAAAAGGTAGGTATTTCACTCAATTCAACCCATGAAAATTGCACTACCATAAGCTTGCTTATCTTCTACTTCTCCACTACTCAAAACACATGCACACACAAATCATGAGGACTTTATTCAAGGTTGTAGTGAGGTTAAGGTAACAGAAGAGGATAAAATGGATATGAGAGGATAAATACCAAAGAGAATAAAAGCAAATGAGAAATTTGAGTTCAAATAACAAGCATAAAAGTTCATCCCAACTCTAATGTATATCCCTTTACATATTCATTTCCCAATCCTTTTCTTTTTTTTTCTTTTTTTTTTCTTTTTTTTGTTAGGCACTCTTTCCTTTTTCAACAACCATTTTGTATACACACCCTCACACTTGTTCAAAAACTCACCCATTAACAAAGCTAATGTTCTTTTATTCCCTAAGGTAAAATAAGAACACGATTTTTCATTTAAGGTACATAATGAGCTAGAAATAAAGAATGGTCAAATAAGCTCAAAGGGGTTAAGCAAAGGAAAATATACAAGGTTGGCAGGAATCAGAGAATTTTCAAGAAGTCAAAAGAATGCTTGATATCATATTGAAAACAAGGTTGGCTATTTGGTTAAACTAGCTAATTAAGAAAGAGGGCCTCAATCATGTTCATGCATGCAAGTGAAATGTAGCCTCAAAAAGAATCAAAGCAAGTTCTAGAGTGGTCATTAACATGAGTGAAAATCACACAAGAAAGAAGAGAATGGCATAAATGTTGAATCCATCCATTAGGCTCAAAATCTCACAAGGTATGCATCCATCAAACTCAATTCATCAAATTAATCATCCATCACCAAGCATATCAGTTCAAGAAGGGAGAAAAGTTATTCAATCATGCAATGATCTCTTTTTTTTTGTTTTTTTTTCTTTTTTTTTTAACAACCAAAAGAAACATGCTAAAATCTCTCCCCCACACTTAATATAAACATTGTCCTCAATGTGAAAGAGAGATATAGAAAAGAGCAACACAACCTGATAAGAAGTGAATCAACGCAGCGTAAAAGAAGCACACTGTCAGTTACGCATCACACCCGAAAAGAAATCAAACAAGAAAACGTTAGTACTTCCACAATTTAATACTAATTAATTACTACCTAAAAACTCCTTACTCTGCCACCAATTAAGATGCGTCTCAAGAGTAAAATTACTCCTTACTCTGCCATCACTAATTAGTTTAATAAGTCCATGACAATCATATCATACTTTCCAAACAAAACAACAAATTTTTTTTTTTAATAAAATCAAACCCATTAAAGAGAAAGTGTCAGATCTGGCTTTTTTTTCTTGTTACTTCCTTCGCTGCTTCCTGTGGACCAATCTATCTGAGCTAATACCTTATCAGGCACATACTCAAAAGCTTCTAATTTATCAATGAACTCATCAATAGTGGAGGCAGAGATAAGAAGTTATCTTGCCGAAGGAGTGATAAATTTCGGTTCCACAGCTTTGTCAAGAAAAAATAACAAAAGATCAAAGAAATTATTAGCATTCAACAAACCAATGGGTTTATGGTGGATGTTCAGTTCAGCCCAAGAGACAATTTGAAAAATCTCTTCCAAAGTACCAAAACCACCTGGTAAGACAATAAATGCATCAGAATTGTCAACCATTGTTTTCATTCGTCCATGCATAGATGTTACCTGAATTTCTTCTCCAACTGTCTTTCCAAAGTGATATTATTTTCACCAAGGGTTTAGGAATAACACCTAAAACCTGACCGCCTCCTATAGAAGCGACAAGTGATACACCCCCCATTAACCCACGACAACCTCCCCATATACAAGATGAATATTCCTCGCAGACAAGTGATCGACCAAGAGTGCTAGCTGCGTTTACAAACTCTAATCCTTCCCATAACTCGACCCACAAAAAACACAGATATTTTTGAGGTTACGAATAGAAGGCCCCATTCTATACTCTTCCTCCCTTTGAGTGTTTCTGAGTTGAAGGAAAATAGAGAAAATGAAGTGTTTAAGTAGGAAAAAGAATGGAAAGGGGAATAATTGCACCTATGAGGGTAGGTTGGCTGTTGCCAGAAAAGGTTGATATTAAGAAACACAGAATCTTTTCTCCTTTTTTTTTTTACTTTTTTATTTTTTTATTTTTATTTTATTATTATTATTATTATTATTATTATTATTTTTGACTTCAAGAAAACCATCAAGGTAAAGAAGTCTAGAAACCCCTGAAGGACCCTGCTCAAATGATCGTCTGTACAAAAATCAAAATACAACAAAATGATACAAAGATAAAAGAAATAGAAAATGATGACATACCTGTATGTACAGTGTCCATGGCGTATCTTTATATCATAGCGTCATGAGTGCGATGAGACATCACCTCTCTTTTTTTTTTTTTTTTTGAAATTGTTAGAAAAACTTGATGAAAGATGAGTGTATACTTACTTAAGATTGGGATGGAGGTAGTCTCCTCTTTCGGCTTTGTGCTAAAGCATTGTTGATCAAGATTCGACCCATTCAAGACCACGCAACATAGGGCTCCCAAAAGGGACAAGTGGCCATAATACGACCGGCCGCTCACATGTGGGATATAATCTACCTTCTTTGTTTTTCAATTAAGAAGAATTTGGATCAGATGCATGCATTTTCCCATTCACGGTGTGTGTTACCAAAGCCAACCCTAAGACGTATACATAAATTTTTTTTTTTTTTTTTTTTTGTTTTGTTTTTGTTTTTTTTTTTTTTTTTTTTTTTTGAGAGATGACATGAAGAAGAAGAAGAAGATGATATGTACAGATTGTTTGTGGATGTGGCTCACATCCGCCTCTCGGTTTAACGTCCAAGAATCGGCTTAAACGTCTTCTATGAGTCGAGGATAAGCTTCCCATCCAATTTTCTTAAAATTGGCAAACAGGTCTTTTAGAGTCGATTCCCAAGATCAGTAGCGTTTTTCTTCATCCTTGAAGAGATTCCACAATTTAAGAATTTCACGATGCACCAATCCACAAGAATGCGTCTCAAGAGTCGATAAGATATCATCTAATGACTCCTTACTCATCCATTCTTAATGAAGAAAATTTTATCTTCTCTATTTGCGGAAACCATCCCCAAAGTATGACATCGCTTGTTACAGTTCCATCGTCCACATTTGTGACAGACTTGTAACCTTTTTGCTCTTCTCCTTTTAGAATATGAACTTCTTCCAAGACTAGGGCATATATGAGTCAAATGAAATTGAGGACTCACCGCTAATCGAACCTTTGCTTCAATTATCCAACAGTACATCTTCTCGGCATACCTTTGTGCATTGCCGGTCTCAATCTTTCACATCGAACTTTGTAGATTTTTTTTCGAGCATTTTGAGGAAGAGAAGGAAAATGTTTTCTCGTGTTTGAAAGAATGACATCCATTTTGAAGGAGAAGAAGGATTCAGTTATTTTGGGAAACTGAAAAATAAACAGACTTGAGAGTCACGAGAGTACCGTATCCGCCCACTTAAGGTAACACAAAAAAAAAACTTAAGAACTTGGTTTTCCAGGAATGGTTGAGTCTTTGTCCATTAACTTTAAGCGCATTACCATTCCTAGGATCCTCAATATCTACGGCCCCAGAGGATACACGTGTTTGACAGCAAAAGAACCGCGCCACCTAGATCTCAATTTTTCAAGGAGTAGGTGCAGATGATAATCTCAAAGCAGAACCTTTTTGACCAATTTCTGCAACTTTTGCAAAAGGTGTAACAGACCTTGAATAAAGTAGGCCAATAAAATCCATACTGCAAGATTTTCGCAGCTTGTTGTCGTGAAGAAAAGTGACCTTCACATGCTTCCGAGTGACAAAATTTAATGGCACTACCTACCTTATTGTCTGGGCACACAAATGCTTTTTGTTTTTTTTTTTTTTTTTTTTTTTTTTTTAGAGATTCAAATGCTTACAACCAACAAACAGATAAAAACATAATCTAAGAAACTAATGAAAACACAAAATAAAAAGGGATAAAGAGAGCAAATCTTGTTGGGTTGCCTCCCAATGAGCGCTTAGTTTATTGTCCTCAGCTCGACATGATGATACTTTCAATGCTCCTCATATTATGGAAGGATGAGGGTCATCACTTCCATCTCTCGCACCGTCAGAAGTTCATGATATGGTTTGAGACGATGACCATTGACCTTAAATGCTTTGCCGTAATTTTCACTCCCGATCTCAATCGCACCAAAAGGAAAAACATTAGTTACCACAAACGGCCCAATCCACTTAGAACACAGCTTACCGGAAATAATTTGAGTCTTGATTGGAATAGCAGGACTTTTTGTCCTCTCGTGAAATTTCTTTCTCGGAAATCAATTGGTCGTGGAATGCCTTAGCTTTAGTCTTATAAATCGGGGCATTCTCAAAGGCCTCATTTCTTAGTTCTTCCAATTCCTCAGTAATGGAACTTCCTTTGCTTTCCAAAGACCTTCCAATTCCATATTAACTTGTTTAATGGCCCAAGAAGATCGATGTTGCAACTCAACGGACAAATGACAGGCTTTCCATACACCAACCGAAATGGTGACATGCCGATGGGAGTCTTATAGGCAGTCCTATAAGCCCATAAAGCATCTTCAAGTCGAGTGCTCCAATCCTTTCTTGAGGGGTTCACTGTCTTTTCAAGGATTGACTTAATCTCCGGTTGGACACTTCAGTTTGTCCATTTGTCTGTGGATGGTAAGGAGTGGAAATTTGTGCATTACTCCATATCTCTTCAATAGAGCATCAAAGGTTTTGTTGCGTAAATGGGTCCCTTGGTCACCGATGATAGCCCTGGGGTCCCGAACCTGGAGAAAATATGTGACTTAACAAAATCTCGCACGCTTTAGAATCATCGATCGAGTGGCTTTTGCTTCCACCCATTTAGACACATAATCAACAGATAAAAGAATGTATGTGAAACCAAATGAAGGAGGGAATGGTCCCATGAAATCAATACCCCACACATCAAAGAGTTCCACAAAAATGATCGGAGTCTGAGGCATTTGATTACGAGGACCAATATTACTCGTTTCTCTCGACAATGGCCACAAGACTTACAGAAGTTGTAAGCGTCTTTGAAAATTGAAGGCCAATAGAAACCACTATCAAGCACTTTATTGGCTGTCCTTTTATTGCCAAAGTGTCCTCCACATGCATAGGTGTGGCAAAAGGAGAGGATGGAGTGTGTCTCAGAATCAGGAATGCACCTCCTAATGACTTGATCTCGCACAATGCTTCCATAAGTACGGTCATCCCGAGATATAGTATTTACAAATACTCCTTAATTTATCTCTTTGGGCCTTGTTCAAACCCTCCAGGAAAGTCCTTAGTAACTGTGTAGTTAACAATGTCAAGCATACCAAGGGATTATGGTGTTGACAACCATCAAATATTCATCCAGGAAAAGTCTCCATGATAGGCATTTCTTCCTCTTCGTTACCAATCTACTCAAGTGATCGGCCACCAAGTTTTCGCTCCCTTTCTTGTCTTTAATCTCCAAGTCAAATTCCCTGGAGCAATAAAATCCATCTGAGCAATCTAGGCTTTGCTTCTTTCTTTGTTAGAAGATACTTCAAGGTGCATGATCTGAAAACACAATCACTTTAGAACCAATTAGATATGATCTAAATTTTTCTAAAGCAAATACAACAACTAGAAGTTCCTTTTCTCGTGGTTGAGTAATTAAGTTGAGCATCATTTAGAGTCCTTGATGCATAGTAAATGGCATAAGGAACTCTATCAACTCGTTGTCCCAAGACAGCACTCCTACCGCAAAGTCACCGGCATCACACATTAGTTCAAAAGGTAACTCCCGGTTGGGTGGCCCGATGATAGGTGCAACATTAGCTTAACAACTTCTTGAGTTTATTGAAAGCTTCCATACATTTCTCATCAAAGTTAAAATTAACATCTTTTGAAGAAGTACGCAAGGGGCAATGAGACTTTAGAAAAGTCTTTAATGAATCTCCGGTAGAAACCTGCATGACCAATAAAAGAACGAATCTCCCGCACACTAGTGGGTGGTGGCAAAGAATGCATGAGTTCTACCTTAGCTTTATCTACTTCAATTCCCCTAGCGAAATTACATGACCTAACACAATACCTTCATTCACCATGAAATGACATTTTTCCCAATTCAAGTACTGGTTAGTGTCAATGCATCTTTTAAGCACCAAAGTTAAATGTTCCAAACAATTTTCAAAATCATTTCCAAAGACACTAAAGTCATCCATAAAAACCTCAATGATGTTTTCAATATAATCAGAAAATATACTCATCATGCATCTTTGGAAAGTTCCCTGGTGCATTGCAGAGTCCAAAAGGCATTCGCCTATATGCAAAGGTACCAAATGGACAAGTGAATGTAGTCTTGTCTTGGTCTTCCGGAGCTATGGCAATCTGATTGTAACTGAAAAACCATCCAGAAAACAATAATAAGAATGACCACTAATCTTTCTAACATTTGATCAATGAAAGGTAAAGGAAAATGGTCTTTTCTCGTGGCGGCATTCAACTTCCCGTAATCAATACAAACACGCCACCCTCGTCTCAGTAACCTAGTGGGAATAAGCTCATTTTCAGCATTTCTTACCACAAGTAATTCCTGCATTTCTTTGGTACTACCCGGACCGGACTTACCCACTTGTCGTCGAAATGGGGTAGATCACCCCCACACTTAGGAGCTTCAAGATCTCCCTTTTCACAACCTCCATCATGGGAGGATTCAATCTCCGCCGAGGGTCTCTCACAGTTTAGTATCCTCCTCCATTAATATCCCGTGCATACAAATGGAGGGACTAATACCCTTGATATCAACTATTGACCAACCAATGGTGTCTTATGTTCCCGCAAAACGGCTACCGGTTTCTCTTCTTGCTCTTGGGTGAGTGACTTTGCAATTATTACTTGGAAGGGTGTCCTTCTCCCCAAGAAGATGTATTTAAGATGATCGGTAGTGCTTTCGGCCCAATTCAAAGGTGCTCGCACAAAGAAGGTTGAGGTATATCGTAGTAACAGTAAATGTAAATCAACAAAAGTTACATCATGCTCTTACGGAGTGGAAGAGAGCTCTTGTAAGGCAAAGAACAATTTCATCAATGTCTTCACTCCATGGCTCTTCTTCACTCTTCTTCTTTTTCCTCCTGTACATCTAAGCTATGAGTTAGAATTGTATCAAGAGCATCAAAATGGTCGGTATCAAAAGTGCAGTAAATTAAAGAATCAAAAGGATCAAAAGAATCAATTAAACAATCGAGTGCACATCACTTGGGTATCTCATAGCTTCAAAAATATTGAATCTAATTAATTCCCCATCAAATTCCATTGTTAGAATTCCCGAGTGCACATCAATTTTTGTCCGTGCGGTCTTCAAAAATGGTCTTCCTAGCAAGATAGGAGCAGATTTGGGAGACTCATCCTCTTCCATGTCCAAAACATAGAAGTCCAGGAAACACTAATTCATTCACTGTACCAAAACATCTTCAACCACACCCTTAGGGTATGCATTAAATCTATCACCAATTGAATAACAACACCAAGAGGTTCCAAAGGACCCAAGTATAAAGATGCATAAATAGAATATGGCATGACATTTATAGATGCACCTAAATCAAGCATTGCCCTTTCAAACCTTGTGTTACCTATAGTGCATGGAATGGTGAATGTGCTAGGGTCCTTACATTTGGTTGGGAGTTTCTTTTTAATTACAACTGAAACATTTTCTCCCACTTGGACCTTTTCATTTCCTTTTACCTTCCTCTTGTTAGTGCATAATTCTTTCGAAATTTTGCATATCTAGGTACACGCTTAATGGCATCTAACAAAGGGATATTAACCTCTACCTTCCTAAAAGTCTCAAGTATTTCTTTTTCTCGCTTCTTCTTTCTTGGTTTTAACCAACCTACTAGGAAAAGGAGCTTTAGTGACATATTTAGGAAGGGGTTCGAAATACTTACCTTAGGGGTTTTGGAAGTTTGCCCCTTATCATTTGCTTCTTTGGGTGGTTCATCCTTCTCTTGAATGATTGGTGGAAGAGAGGTAGGCTCATTCATCGTCTTTCCGCTTCTCAATGTGACAAAGACTAGCATTTTCCCCTGATTCACTTGGCCGTGAGGGTAGTTTCCCGAAGCTTGGCTTTGAAACTTGTTGAATTCTGTGGACAATCGTCCTATCTCGATTTTGCAAGTTATTGATTGCGATCCTTGTTTCTTGTTTGAAACTTTGTATAGTTGCATTTGTTTCTTGTTGGAACCGTAAATTATTAGTGGCCATTTGTTTTACTAGCTCCTCTAATGAAGGCTCAGATTGCTTAGGAGCTTGAACTTCTGTCATTGCCTCTCGAGGGAAAGGTACTTGCCTTTGTTGGAATCCCTGGAGGTCCATAAGTGGAGGTTGATTTTGAGGTTGCTTTGCATAGTGAAATTTGCATGATCCCTCCAACCCGGATTATATGTGTTTGAGTAAGGGTTGTAATTTTTTGAAAGTCCAGCATATCCCCCTACTGCTCTTACCTCCTCATTTGTGTCTTCTTGGAGAGTGGGACACATATCAGTGGGATGTCCAGATGAACAACAGATCCCACAAGCATGAACTGATGCTTTACCTGAATCCATTAACCGCTGAACCATAGCAGACAATTGAGTTATTTGCTGCTGTATACTGGTTGTCTCTACTTCTTTCACTGCTCTTACTCCAGTGTCATTTCTAGAGTAGAATTGTTGAGTATTGGCAGCCATTCTTGAGATCAAGTTTCTAGCTTCTTGAGGAGTTTTATCAATCAATGCTCCTCCGCTAGCAGCATCAATCATGTTGCGATCCATCACTTGTAAGCCTTCATAGAAATACTGAATTAAAAGCTGCTCACTTATTTGATGATGAGGGCAGCTGAAACATAGCTTCTTAAATCTCTCCCAGTAGTCATGGAGTGATTCCCCATGCCTTTGTTGAATACCACGGATTTCTTTTCTGATTGTTGCAGACTTTTGAGGCGGGAAGTATCTGTCTAGGAAAGTTCGGGCCATGTCCCGCCATGATTGGATGGATCCGGTGGCAAGTAGTAAAGCCACTCCTTAGCCGAGTCTTTCAATGAGAATGGAAAAGCTCTCAACTTGACTTGCTCTACATGAATTCTCGCAGGGTTTCATGCTAGAACATACCACATGGATTTCCTTCAAGTGCTTGTTGGGGTCCTCTCAGGGTAATCCATTGAAAGATGGCAAGAGATGGATTAAACCGATTTCAATTCAAATGCCTCTTCATTTTCAAGAATGTCTATGCAAAGAGGCTGTTGATCTAGATCTGGAGCACCCAATGCCCTTAAAGTGTTTTCTGCCATTGTCACTTCTTCAGATATTTCAGATGGCTCAAATGTCTCTGAACTTGATAGATCAATGTAACGGGCAGCTTCAATGTCAGCAGGTGTGAGTTGGAAGTTAGCCGGATGGAAGGGAAATTGAGGATGTGAAGTGAGTTGATCAATATAGTTCCTCAAATTTAGCAATCCTTCGTCTACTCCTTCAAGGGACATCAACACCTACAAAACACTCAGAAAGAAAGATTAAAAATAAAATAAAATAAAAACAGAATAAAAATAGGAAATAAATTAATAGTGTAATTGAAAAAATTGGTTCCCCGGCAACGGCGCCAAAATTCTGATGCGTGCGGATGTAGTGATTAAAATTAAGATAAAAATCAGTTGTCAGGCCCACCAGAAAATAAAAACCTTACAACTAGTTGTAGTTAGTAAGGGTCGATCCACAGAGAACCAATTCAATTAACACTATTAAACAATTCCCAATTTAGACTCTGATTAACAATAAACAAGAAAAGGGGGTTTTGGAGTTTTGATGAACAATGAACAAACTTCAAAGATAACAATAAACAAACTGAAATCAACAATATAAGAAAATTGGTTAAGAGATTGAATCCACCACTAGATTTATATGATAATGTAAATCCACATATCCTTTTTATTCCAACATGCTCAATTATGTTTTTATGCAATTGTGAGAGTAAATCTCTGTTTTCCTTACGTGTTGGCCAATTTAGCAACCGCTCAAATCAACTCCTAATCACTGATTAGTCATAAAGCAACCGCTCTTACAACTATCCAACAATTGCATTAAGATTTAGAAAACTAATTACACTAAGGTCTAATCACACACCGGGATTAAATTACTTAGAACATATATTTCTCTAGATCTAATACCGCGAATCACAAGCATAATAAACCCAAATCTACCACTTTTATAACGGCAAATAGCACAAAGATAATTATACCCACATGAACATCATACATCCCACTAGATCTACTACCGCAACCGCGCATAATAAATCTAGATCTACTACTTTGAAAGTAGGAACAAGTACAAAAACCTTCATACCAACAATAGATTCAGAAATATATGAATAAAAACATAACTGTGTTGAAATAATCAAATATGCAAAGTTTACAACATTAATACTAGCGGTTTCATCACCCCTTAACCAAGGGAGGTTTAGTTACACATAGCTAGAAAGAAATCACAAGAAAAAGCGAGAGAAAATGAAGGAGAGTTCCATGTTGTTCATGATAAATGGTGCCTTTTATAGAAGTCTAAGGTAACAAAATGACAAAGGGAAGTGGGTGGATGAGTGGATGAGTGAGTGAGTGGAGTGTTTTAGTGGATGGATTAGTGGGTTGGTTTAGTGGATTGGTTTAGTGGATGAGTGAGTGGAATGGTTGAGTGGTTGAATTAGTGAAAAATGCCAAAGGACTTTTGGTGAGTAGGAAATTATGGACATGAATGGGTGAGTGGATGGATTAGTGGATGAGTGGGTGGAGTGGTTAAGTGGTTGGATTAGTGTATGAGTGGATGAGTGGGTGAGTTAGTGGATGAGTGGGTGAGTGGATGAGTGGATTAGTGGATGGATGAGTGGATTAGTGGATGGTTGAGGACGAAAATTTCGTGTCTGACTTGGAAGCCAAAAACGACCCACTATACTTCAGAACCACGAAAAGTGTTCTTCATGAAAGTTGTATATCCTTGTCTTGGCTATAAAATGGATAGCTGGTTCATCCAATTTGGCTTCCTTAAGGCCAAGATATGTCCCAAATACCGTAGGTTGCTCAAACCCAACTTCAGCACCTCTGTTCCGACTTGCAAGCTCAAAATGACCTACTAGACTTATTTTTCTCAAAATGTGTTCTTCATGAAAGTTGTTTATTTGGATCTTGACTATCCACTATACAAATTTCAGCCCATCTCCATTATTACATCTTGAGATATGATTTTATGAGTGCACACTGTTCGGATTCTACTGACAGAACCCGTATTCTGACTTCCATGTAAACTTAGGTCCCTTAGACATCTGAATCGGTCTTTGAGCTCTTCATCAAAGTTGTAGAGCTTCCTCTTAGCTTTCCTACAACGTAAAATTCATGTTCATCAGATATCAGGAACTCAAGTTATGACCAAAATACAGAAACAGTGTAAAATCTCAATAATGCTGAAAATATTCAATTAGGACCAATTTGAGCTCAAACTCACAAAATCATGTCAAACTCAATCAATTAAGAATATGGAGAGTGTAAATGACTAAATATAAGGGTTTCTTAATGAATAAAATATGTGTTTATCAATAACTCTAATGAAATAATTCTCCTTAATAACATATAACACACCATAATTCTTTATTACTCATAAAATAATTCTCATAACTTTCATAACTCATAGTAATTACCACATCAAAGGTCTCATAACTATCAAAATTCTATTAATCTCAATTTATTGTTATTTTTAATCAACATAGGAGTGCTAGAATTTAGAAATTATTTGGATGAGGTACTGGGTACAAATTGAAGAATGTTGTTCAGGCATGGGTAGTGTACTGTACTACCACTTCATACTCAACTTGTTTGCATCCTAACTACTTTGTAAATACTCTTTTTCTAGACATGATTTGGGTACTTGAATTTATTAGATAAAAAAAAAGTCATGCTACACGGCTATAAAAATGTCAAAATAGATAGTTTATTCAAACAAACAAAATGGATAGTTTACCAATTTTAAGTCCTACAAAACATGGCATAGTTTTTTATTAGATACAGATGAATTCAACACCTAGATGCCCTACTCACGCATTGCCCGAACCCTCATTGGAAGACCAGAAAGCCTGATAAACCCACCAGCATCAGCTTGATCATATATTTGTCCACTCTTAAATGATGAAACGTCTTGCCTATACAGGTTATAGGGGCTCTTCCTACCTGTCACAGTAACAGAACCTTTGTACAATTTCAAGTCCATAGAACCTGTTGTGGTCTCTGTGATCTTCTGTATGAAAGCATCCATGGACTTGCAAAGTGGATCAAACCATCTGCCAGCATACACTAGTTCTGCAATTTTGAGGGCTAGTGAATCCTTGACTTGCATTGTCTCTCTATCAAGTGTCAAAGATTCTATTTCACGCAGTGCAGTGATCAGGATGGTGCCACTAGGAGTTTCATAAACTCCACGGCTCTTCATGCCTACAAGCCTATTCTCAACCATGTCAACCCGGCCAATTCTATGCTTTCCACCAATCTCATTGAGCACATGAAGTAAAGATGTCGACGAAAGCCTCTCTCCATTAACTGAAACAAGAAGCCCTGACTCAATCCCAATTTCCACATATCTGCAAGAAATAAGTGCATTTTTTTTAAAAAAAAGAAGAAGTCTAATGTGACTTGCAGGTTATAAATATAAAAGGAATGATATTTACTCTGCTTCATCCAGAGCATCCTCTGGGTCCACAGACATCATGCACATATCCTTTTTAGGCTCATTTGTTTGGTCTTCCAACATATCACCCTTCAATTTTACACGTTCCATGTATGAGAGAAACAACAGGATGTCTTTTCCAAGATATAATTTTTAAAGTTAAAGGTAAATAAAACACAAAACTAGATCAAACTAAAGATTTAGACTCCTACCAACTTCTCATAATACAACACATGAATGAGGTTGTGCATTCAATTTGATAAGTCACATGCTCTAGATTAGTCACTGTATTCTTTGATTATGTGATAGTGCATTGAAAAGCATTAAATTGTGTTTTATGCTATTAATTAATATTGCATTGAAAAACATTAAATTGGTATTAAATATTATAAATATTTAGTTACCTTTTTTTAGATTAGCATATGTCATGGTAGTTTCCAAATATTATAAATATTTACTTACTCTTTCTATAAAATGATTCTTTTGAACTAAATGTAATCATATCAATGAAAAATACATTTTTCAAGTTGGTATCAGAGTAGTGTCTCAATAGCACTGCCACCTCTAATTTCGTGTCAACATGGCTGACAATTCCTCGACCTCCCAACCAGCTTTGAGTGGTGAGTGCAACACCACCATCACGTCTATGGCAGGCCCTCTGCCAAATCAGAAACCTGAACAGAAAATGTTAATTGGGAACTTCCATTCTGTTCAGATCACAACCAATCATCTCAATTAGGTGAACTATCTCCGGTGGTCACAATTCGTACACATGTACATCCAGGGCTGAGGCAAAGTAGGATATATGACCGGTGAGCGACTCCAATTAGATCTCACAGACCCACAATATGTTGTTTTGGATGCTGAGAAATCCATGTTGATGATGTGGTTAATGAACTCAATGGAAGAAGACATTAGCTCTAATTACATGTGTTATCTCACAACCAAGGAGCTATGAAACAATGTCATCGAAATGTATTTTGACCTGCGAAACAAGTCCCAAATTTATGAACTCACCTTACAAGCTGGAAGAATTCAGCAATGAGGAGATAATGTGACAAAGTACTTTTATTCTCTAAAGCGGATCTGGTAGGACCTAGACCTCTTCAATACATACAAATAGAAGTCAATCAAGGATGTCAAACATCACAAGCAGATAATGGGAAAAGGCATAATATTCTAATTCCTTGTTGGCCTTAACGATGAACTTGATGAAGTGCACGATACGATCTTAGCAAGTCTAGTCTCCCCACTGAGACCAGTGCTCTTGTTGCAGAAGCCACTTTTCACAAAAGTTTCACAAACCAAAGGAGAATTAAAGAACCTATACGTGCGTGGTGTATTACAGCAATAGACCTCAACATACCTGAGAAAATTGCTAGAAAATTCATGGGAAACCAGCACACTTAAAGGGCAATAAGTCTGGTTCTGGACGTAGCCTCACTAAGCACCTCCCATAGCCATTGAAACCAAGAAGAGCTCTCTTAGCACGGATCAACTTGAACAACTCCTAAGGCTGCTAAAAACTAGTTCCTCTTCTAGTATCCTTAGTGATTTTTTGGCACAAATAGGTAATTTTAGCATTCCTATTTCCCTTACTTGAACCTTAGAGTTGCCTGTGCCATAAATTATTGATTCAGGTGCATCAGATCATATGACCAGCCTTTCTTCTTGGAACATCAGTCTTTTTCTCCAAACAATTCTCATCAGGAAGAGAGAAACAATGAAGAAAAAAACTGATGTTCTAAGAAGATAACACCTATATTGACATATAATTTTTTTGTTCGGAGATTAAAACATTTGTACCCTATTTGATTTGGAGCATATCCAATGAAAATGTATTATTTAGCCTTGGGGTGTTTGGTGAACTCCCCCCACTCATACTGCCTAATGGTGGCCTCAATGTCCTCCTGGATGGAATGAGCGAAGGAGAAACTGTGCTCCTCAATGATGTTCTTCAAAACCAAGGTGTCATAACGGTTCTGCGCAGTCGTAGAAATGAACCTGGTTCGGTTGAAGTCCTGGGTAGGAGATGATTCCCTCTGTTGCCTGCTACTCTCACCTTGAAGTCTTTTAGGTGCCATGTGCCTAAAAAGGAAATAAACAGGTCAAAATTAAGCAACAAAATGAATAAGATAATTAAAATACTCAATTTCTGTAAAAATAGGGGTTTAACGTCGCGATATTGATGCTAGTGCCACGACACTCAAGCAATTCATACAACACTACAGCGTCATTGACACACGCCGCAACATTCAAAGAACTTGAAACTTGCGCTGCGGAGTAAACATGCCACGTCGCGGCATTCATGAACAGATAAAATGTACCCAACAACCCACAACAATCCCAACCCCAAAATAAACCCTATAACAACTAAAAGTAAGGAAATACGAAACAACAAACTTAAAATTAAGGTAAAATCTAACTACAAAGGACCTAAAACTAGAAAACACTAAAAGATAAATATGAATACGAAAAAAAACAAGAGAAAATAGGAGAAATTTACATACCTTGAATTGGAGATGGGAATGTGATGCTTGGGATGCACAAAAATGCACAAAACAGAGAATCATGGAAGAATGAGTGAGAAGAAAAATAAGAGAAAATGCAGAGAAGGAGAAGCTGAAAGGTTTGCGTTGCGGTGCAAACCCTGTTATTTATTTAAGCCAAATATGCTCAGAACGCCGCAGCGTTAACTAATCAACGTCGTGGCACGCGTTTGCGAACTGACTTTTTAAATTATTTTTTTATGAAAACTGCACGTCGCGGCGTTGTGCTCTCTATCTCAAAACCCTGATAGGGTAGAGACTAAAACGCCATATCGCAACAAAGTCAATGCCGTGACGTGAGAGGTCTGACTACATAATTTTACAGCAAACTCCACACAACAACCACTTTGGCCTCAATGAGACCCCAATCACTAATAAAAACTGTCTAGCATGTTTAATAGATGCATGCAACAACAACATAGCAAGAATTATCTAAATCAAATACACTACATACTAGACTTTCAAATTTAAGAAATTAACGCAAAAAGGTGGATACATCTAAAAAGGTACCTTTTTACAGTCCAAGCAAGACTTTTTCTGCTTCTTCAACTTGGGGGAGCATGCTTGAGAAAGGCTTCCCTATCATTGTTTGGGGACGACCTCGGGGGCCTATTGTTCATTGCATTGGCCAACTGCCCCACTTGAGTTTCAAGAGCCCTAATTGAAGATGATTGGCTCTGAAGAATAGAATCATTTTTTGTCAGATAAGCATTAGTTTTAGTCATGTATGAATCAAATTTGATCATAAATTGCATGAACATGTCTTCTAATATTGGTTTCCTTTCTTGCATAGGTGGCCTTGCTTGCGATGAGAAACCAAGAGGATATGGTGGTCTCTCATTGCCAGTAGATGAAGATGCTGACACTTGGCTATCCCTCTATGAAAAATTGGGGTGGTTTCTCCACCTAGGATTATACTACTGTGAGTATGGGTTGTTTTGAGGTGGATGATAGTTCCCCGCATATTGAACACTCTCCAAAATGGATGGACAACTATTGTTGGCGTGATTATTCCCACACCGATCACACAACACGAAGGGGCTTTGATTAGGGCCAATACCCAAACTGTCGAACTTGTTTGCTAATGTTGCCACTTGAGCAGAAAGAGATGTAAGTGCATCAACGTCATTAACTCCAGCTACCTTCCTTTGAGTGTTTCTTACTTAAGGCCATTGGTAGCTATTAGCGGCTAATTCTTCTAATAATTGGTATGTTTCATTAAAAGATTTATTTAATAATGAACTACCTGCAGCTGCATCCACAATTAGATGATGGTGAGGTAGTAGTCATTTGTGAAAGGAGTAAATCTAATGCCACATAGGTATTTCATGATGTAGACACCTTCTAAATAGATCCTTATACATCTCTCAGGCTTCGTATAAGGATTCAGATTCCAATTGCGTGAATGAAATGATGTCATTCACTAACCCAGCATTCTTGGTTAGAGGAAAATATTTGTTGAAAAATTTTCAGCATATATCCGCCCAAGTAGTTATAGATCCCACAGGTAGAGATTGCAATCGGTTCTTGGCTCGATCTTTGAGAGAGAAAGGAAAGAGCCTGAGGCGTATGACATCTTCTGAAACTCCATTGTGCCTGAAGGTGTCGTAAATCTCCAGAAAGTTTGACAAATGCGCATTGGAATCTTCATTCAACAAACCGTCAAATTGTATAGTTGTCTGAATCATTTGGATGATGGTTGGTTTGATCTCAAAATTATTTGCGCAGATGAGAAGTCGTCTAATACTTGATTAGAGATTTTCCATTTGAGGATTAGCAAACTCTCTCCAAGACCTCGTATGATCATTGTTTTTCACCATTGATGGTACCTTATTCACAAAAGAATAAAATATATTAAATCAAAATGTAATAAAAGAAAAGACTTGAATTAGAACTAACAAAACTCGATATCAATATTAGCAATATATAAATTGACCGTAATCCCCGGCAACGGTGCCAAAAACTTGCTGAGTAGGAAACCAACCGTTCTTTTGCTAAGTGCAAATGCACGAGTCACTCAAGTAATAAAAATGATAAGTAAAATAATCTCCACAGGGACTATGGTAACTTCTAAAGCTAAATATTAATCTACAACTTAATTAATTCTATTCAAGCAAACGTAAATTAGAAAAGGGTTGAAAAATAAATTATAATGCATAAAGAAAAATAAAGATAGGTGGAGAACATAAAGAATCCTTCTTCACCCCCTATTTCTACTGATAACATGCAAACCATTCAAGCAATGCAAATGATTAGATTAGGTTAGTATGAGAAACTGACTTAGTTAAAAGCCTATGTCTAGGACGATTAGTCCTATGCTATTTACCTAGTTCACTATGCATCCATGAGAACCAGAGCAAACAACAAGCATTAAGATCGATTCTCAACTAAGACTATACACGACTAATAGGTATATGTATATCCTATTAACGAATCAACACATCTCACCATTGGAATGAAATCGAACATGCATCTATCATACAAATGATCAAAAACCTAAAGTCTTATGTCTAGACACAATAGATTTCAACAAATCACTCACAAGTTGATCAAAAAAATAAGAGTATTAAGCACAAAGTGATAGAACAAAACTCAAATCTTTCATATAAACTCAAAAAAGTACAAATCAATGAATATTCAAAGAAAGATTCAACGAAAACTCTAAACACGGCTAGCTACACATTGAATAAAAAAATGTAATACAAAAATTCGTATTCAAGATAAATGGGGGAGAGAGAAGAAGAATAAAACAGAAGAAGAAGCCCCAATGGATTGAGTCTTGATGCTTGGATCTTGGTTCCTTCAACCTCACAATGCTTTCCTAGCTGCTAGATTCTCCAACGGGCAAAAACCCAAAAAATATGATAAGAAAGAAAGAGAAAACCTATGATAGCTAAGAGAGAGAGAGAAAGAGAGAAAAAAAGATAGAGTCTCGCCTAAATCTGTGTTCTATGTATTTATAGACACACAGATTTACGCATCACGCTTTGGCGTTACACAGCATGTGTTGCAGCGCACAAAACTTAGGACACTAACACCGTGGCATTTACTTCCTTGCATTGCGATGTGAAAGCTTCAGGTTGACAGGGTGCACAGGTAGAGAAAAGGATGTCGCGACTTGCAATTCCTTGCACCATAGCATGATGTACTAGAGCTTGCCTTGTGATTTCTCTTCCATTGCAGGACCTTTGCTTGCTTTAAGTTAGTTCTTTTGGGATAATCTTGCAATTGAGAAATCAACCATTCAAATACAAATGCAATCAAACTCAATCCAATCAAAGATTAGGAAGGATTTAAACAAGATTGAAAAGGAAGACCTTAACATGGATTTTACATGAAAATGAGGCCAAAGCCTTCCAACAATGCATCACAATAAGGACAAAATCATCAATAATACATAGAGATAGGGAACAAATAACTACATTCTATGGAGTTATCAATAGGCGACTCTGAGGTGCAAGTAAGGGAACTAGGAATGCTAAAATTACATGTTTGTGTAAAAAAAAAACCACTAGGGGTACTAGAAGAGGAACAAGTTTTTATCAGCCTTAAGAGCTTTTCAAGTTAATCTTTGCTAAAAGAACTCTTCTCAGCTTCATGGGCTGTAAGAGGTGCTCGGTGAGGCTTAGGACCAAAACCAGACTTACTGCCCTTTAAGTGTTCTGGTTTCCTATGGATTTTCCAAAAAATTTCTCGAGTATGTCGAGGTCTGTTGCAGTAATCACACCACACACATGCAGATTCTTCAATTCTTTGTTTGTTTTGTGGGCAATGGCTTATGCAACAAGAGCACTAGTCTCAATAGGGGCTGAGTCCATTTTGTTTTTGCCTATCATTACGCTTCTTCAGGTTTCTTCTCTGCGAACCTCTGCGAAGACCTCACCAAGTGAAGGGAGACTAGACCTGCCAATGATCCTGCCACAGACTTCATCAAGTTCGTCATTAAGGCCAACAAGGAACTGGAATATTCTACCTTCTTCCACTATCTACTTATGGAGTGTGGCATCCTCGATCGACTTCCATTCGCATGTATTGAAGAGGCCTAGGTCCTGTCAAATCTGTTTTAGAGAATGGAAGTAATTTGTCACATTATCTTCTTCTTGCTGAATTCTACTAGCTTATAGGGTGAGTTCATAAATCTAGGACTTGTTTCCCAAGTCAAAATACATTTAAGTGACATTGTCTCATAGCTCATTGGCTATGAGATAGCACATATAATTACAGCTAATGTCTTTTTCCATTGAGTTCACCAGCGACATCATCACCATGGAATTTTTAGCATCCCAAACAACATAATGTGGTATATGAGATCTGGTTAGAGTTGCTCACTAGTTAGATATCTCATTTTTGCCTCTATCCTAGATGTACAAGCGTACAGATTATGATGACCGGTGGTAATTCGCTCTATTGAGACGAATGGTTGTGATTTGAATAGAATGGGAGTCCCCAAATAACATTTTATGTTCAAGTTTTTGATTTGGTAGAGGGCCTACCGTAGAGATGATGGTGGTGTTGCGCTTACCACTCGGAGCTGGCTTAGAGGCCAAGGAACTGTTAGCCATACTGACACAAAATTAGAGGCGGCAATGCTGTGGAGACACTGCTCTAATACTAAAATGAAAAATGTATTTCATTAATATGATAACAATTGGTACAAATGACTCTTTTTATAGAAGTTGTATAGGAGACAAAAATCTACAATTAAAGAGAAAAAATAGGAAACTACCATAACATGCTAATCTAAAAAAAGGTAACTAAATTTTTACATATTAATCCACAACATTAAACATGGATTAATACATGTTTAATGCTTTTTAATGCATTGTCGACATATTCTTTGATTAATAAAAAAATATTTTACTTTTCTAGAAACATTCAACCCTAGAATGAAGATGCCTCTAGGAGCACTTACAATTACTTGAATTAAGAGTAAGTCATGTCACGTTCAGGTCATGTATACAACATAGGAAAATGATTTGTCCATTTGGATTCAAGTGAACATTGTGCCTCAGTTTCCCTCTAAGTGATTTATCTCTATATTTTTTATTTGTCCATCATTCTTCTTTATGTGTTTTCTTATTTTATTTTAAACATTCTTTGTACACTTACGATTGTTTAAATAATCAAGGGTTTAGCGAATCTAGTAATTACCTTTTATTTCTTATGGGATTGACAACTGGAACTCAAGTCCTATATTACTATACGATAGAGTGTACTTACTCTTTGTGTATTTTACTCGTATCAATAAACAAGAAAACAATACAACTATTAAGGGAGTAATTGACACCATCTTAAGAAGTTTTACAAGAAGGGGAGAATTTAATTCCAGTTGAAAGAAACATTTAAGAGAAGTAATGATGATTGGAAACAGGACACTCCAAAAGAGAAAAGAGCCACTAATCACTTTTCTAAATGGAGATTTCTAAGGAGTCGATCAGAATTTGGATGATCCAATGGTGATAACAATCTACATGGCCAATTTCAAAATAAGAAAGATGCTAGTAGATCAAAGTAGTTCAACAAATATATTATACAATGAAACTTTCAAAAGGTTGTAGATACCAAAATCTATGATCAAACCCTTCATAGGACAATTAGTCAGATTCATCGGTGAGCCGGTAGATGCCAAGGAATATGTGAAAATTTTAACAACTTTTGGTTCAAAATTTGCCATCAGCTCCGTAGAGGTCAATCAGTTATTTAATTGTTAACTGTAACGCTCCATATAATATTATTTTTGGCATATCATCTTTGAGCAATTTTGAGCGATTGATACAATGTCACACTTAATAATAAAGTTTTCTGCTGAACATAACTAGATTGGAGTTATCCATGCTTACCAAGCTTTTGCACAATAATGTTATAATGATAATCTCAAACCAAAGAGGTCTGAACCACGTATCCCATACGCTCCAACGGAGCATCGAAACCATCATATCTAGGTGGTAGACCTTGACCCGAGACAAGATTTTTAATAAAGGAGACCAAAGCTTGAAGCAAACATAATATTTCCCAAACCGCGCTTGGGATTCTACTACATAGTAAAATTTTTTCAAATATAATTTTAAATCTTCCTCCTAACAATATTCTTAATTTTAATAATTTTTTTATCAAGTAATAGGAAGATTATTATGATAATATTTTAAAAAAGATATAGCATAACTCTTTTTTTAATTCTTTTAATCAAAAGTTAAACACATCTCAATAAAAATAATTCATCTTATGGGTCAAAAGCTGGAGTGCACAAGTCATAGCATCCTCCTTTCCCAAATATGCTCCAAGGGGTTAAGATTAGACTACTTTTCTTAGATTTTATCTTCAATCTTAAGGGTAGATCTCAAGTCATACCTTATGAGGCATTTTGTACTTGGAATGGTGCTATAAAAGTGTACTTTTCAAGTTCAATTCTTTCTTTCAGTTTTCAATGCTTGTTAATGAATGTCATGCCTAGTTTTATTTTATTGATAATCAATACATGCTCCACACGATCACACACATCTTATTTATTAGATATCATAACAATCAACATCAGACATAAGGTTGTAACCAAAACTTTCTAGGTGATTAAAGTAGTTTGTGAGAGTTTGACTCTCTCTCTCTCGAACGTGAAAGGATTGTTATTCTAAATTTGGGCCATGATTTGATTGCGTAGGTTATATTAGAATTAGGATAATTTCTCTCCAAAGACACTTCGTATCTCTTAAGTTTTATTTAAAATAATGTAAAATATTTAAACTTTTTTTAATAGGTACTATTATATCTTGCACGTAAACATATAATTTGAAGGACGTTATTTACAAGATATGACATTGTTTACACATATTGCAAATAAAATTATATATACACATTTATAAAAAAAAATTATATGTTAATAAAAAATAATGATTGGTCCACTGGCAAAGCCCACTGTTTAGATTCCATAGCACAAAGCACAAAAAAATCAACACACGTATTGGTCAATTGGGCCCGGTGGTATAAAATTAATCCAGCGTGAAAACGGACAATTGAGCCTAATCATTTGGTAAAATAATTTATTCTGGAGTTGAGAACCAAATCATTTGGTCAATCAAACTTCCATGAAATTGGTCCAGCATGAAAACGGGCTTCTGTAGGTCCAATTGGATAAAGAAAAAAAAAAAGGTACTTGGTGGACTTTGGGCCTGTGAGCATGTAGTCATTGGTGGATAAAAATCCATCATCAAAAAACCTACAAGTTTGGTATCGAACCAGACTCCGAAGATTCAAATGGGGACGCTAGTGGACCATCTGAGCAATCACGTTCTGTGTGCTAAAAGGAACATTTTTTAGAAAAATGTAACTTCATTAAATATGAGTATCTTGGTTAGCGTCAGGGTTTAAAACTAACGGGACGGAGACGGGGATAGGGAAATGAATTTGTGACGGAGATAGGAGATATATGGAAGAAAATTATCATTGAAGAGAAGTACAAAAGTATGTGATTTGTCCAATATACTTATCACGATGAAAGTCAAGTATTCTTCATTAATATTGCTTTACATTATTGAAGGTGGATAATCTTATTGTATTTCAAATTCATATCTCAAGCACAAAAAAGTATGTTAGAATAAAAATAATCTTAAAGGTACTACAGTAGTCAAAGCTTGTTAAGGTGTACGTAGCTATCAAATTTATAAAATTTGGAACAAATGAGACTAATCTCTTTAGTCTTAGAATTTGAAGTATAAGACGATATGTTAATTATATTAAATAGACTAAAATACTTTATTGTACTCTCAATATTACTTTCAATTTATGAAATATGAACACATTATTTTTTAGACGTATTTTTGTATTAAATATGTGTTTGTATAAGATATATAGAGACACTCATATAATACACGTGTTCTGCATATTTAAATGTGTTCAATTAAAAAAATTATTAGTTTTAGTTTAGACACGCCTCAAACACGATTAGACATGTCTTGGACACGCTTAAATTCATCTAGGACATGACTAATTAATATTTTTTTAAAAAAAAAATTAGTTTTCATAATTAACGTTCAATTAGTAAGTTCGTAACCCACTCAAACTCAATTATATAACTGACGTCCCAAGTTACTATTTTCATATACCAATATTTTAAGTTTTATCTTTTCACACGTCACTATTAAACGTTTAAATTTTATCTTTTCACACACTACTATTTTCATCTGCTCCTTCTATCTCTACTCGTATCAAGTCATCCAATTCGTCGTCATCAAAATTTGTCTCATACCAATATTCTCTTTAGTTAATTTTTTTTGATGTACATGTACTTGTACATGGTTAGTTCTATTAAGATAAGTTAATTTTTCAATAGAGATTATGCTACATATTTTTTAGAAGAGACTTACTAGGTAACAAATAGTGACACATATAACATATATTAAGATATTGTAAATCTTCAAGCCTTATAGAAATAATATTAATGAATTATGAATCTTTTTTTCTTAAATTTTATAATTATAAATATATCGATATCGTGTCTTATAATTTTTTAAATTTAATGTGTATCTATATTTATATCGTGTCCGTGTCTATATCTATGTTTCATAACTTTCAATCAATTCCTAAATTTATACACATAGTTTCAATAATGTTATTGTACTTTATTTTTTACTTTTCTTATTAATTTAGCTTCTTAAAAATATTATTAGTTTAGTACAACCATCATATATTAATTACATTTTATTTACTTGATTTTTAAGTTCTTATATTTTTTTTCTTATTTCTCTAATATTACTATAACAATCAAATCTTAAATTTATATGAATCACTTCAATAATACTATCTTATTAAATTTAACTCCTTAGACGAATTTTAGTTTTGTTAGCATTGTTATTGATTAATTATATTTTATTTACTTTATTGCTTGATTTTTACACTTTTACATTTTTCTTGTTTTCTTTTTATTTTTCAAATGTTTCATTCAATTTCTTCCGCTCATTTTTTTTCTTGTTTTTCATATTTTTCTATCTCAATCAAATTCTTTATTTATATCAATCGTTTCAATTATACCATCCTATTTTATTATTTATTTTTTTATTAAATTTAAGTTTTTATGGCTACTTTTTCTTTTACTACGATTAACCTTCACTAATTATTAATTACATTTTATTAACTTCAGTTTTAAACGGATAATCATTTTTTATAATTTATTATTTCTTTTTTAACATTATATATCCTATTTATAACTCAAACATCTAACTATTCTAATTTCAATTAAATAGTATTTTATTAACTTAAATTTTTTAATTTTATGAATTTAATTTGAATGTACTTGTCAATGTAAAAAAAAATTTACACTATTATCTAATTATATATTTTCACGTTATTAAAAGTGTTTGATTCTTCCAATAATTATTTAAAAGTCACACATGTGATAATGTGTAATTAGTTAATGATGTAAAAAAATTTATATTAACAGTGCATAAAAAAAATTAAACTCTAATTCAATTAGCATTCTCCTATTTTTTATTCACAAAATTTCCATGCTAACATGTATAACTTTCCTTCATTTCACTATTTGATTTTGAGGTAATGGAGAGAGAGAGAGAGAAATATTTGACGTAACTTACTTTCATTTCAGTCTTACGACGGGGCTTTCTCTATAAAAAACAATATAGACCACAACTTCCCTTTTTCTCTCTTTGTCATTAACATTATTATTATATAAATGCCCATTCCATATGAGGAGTTGTGGTGATTCAAAATCTATCACCATGTCTTTTCGAAAACAAAATATAATAGCTTTCGGATAGAGGAAAGGTAACACAAAGAAAGGGCATGGACAGGCTAGCTCTACAAATACAAGAAGTTGTAGCTCATGCTATCGATCTAAATCTTCAAAATTAAGTGTGATATCAATGTCGAAACACAGAATTTTAATCTTTTAGTCTTTGCCTTTTACATTTTTCCCCTCTCTTACTCAAATAATTCTACCTCTAATAATATAACAAAATAAAATATTCACTAATTAGACTGGATAGTCCCAATTACTATGACATCCTTTATCTATTACAACAATGACTTTTACATGAAATTCACGTAGTTCAGATGGTTCATACAAATTACAATCATACTGAAAGATATCACAATTCTTTTGGCGAGAAAGCAAATGCCAAGAATTACTATATCTCCGATACTTTACATATAACAAACAAGTAATTTTCAATCATAACATATCTTAAAAGGTGCAGTGGAGATCCATAAACAATTATCCTAAAATGGAAAAAGATGAGTACAGTGTGTTATCACCCAAAAAATTAAATTCAAAATAGTAAGCTAATGTAACGGCTAGCTAAGAGTGATTATTCATAGCCGATGAGTAGAGGAGCATTCGGCTAAGGATAGGCTAGGCCTTATTGTTAGTGGGCCAAGATTTAAACAATAAAAGGCTGAATCATAATTGGTTGCAGGTTGATGGAGTGCTAAGAACTGAAGTTGTTACTAACTGATGCCACAAAATATGCCGAGAAAATAGGAGTTGAGTTGTTGAGGGGTAGCCGTTGTGGCCAAAACGGTTAATAGACGTGGGTAAGCTAGTCGTGGGATAGTCGTTTGTTGTTAGGAGTTCTAGCCAGGAAGGTTGGTTATGATGGAGGTTAGATTTTATCTATAAATATCATTTGTACTCATTGAAATAGGACATATCACAATCAATACAATTTTTAAAGATTTGCTTATTTTGCTTAAATTTTCATGCCCTTTACTATATTGTTTTTCCTTTGTGCAACTTACTTTCCGCAAGCTTATTTCCTAGTCGATTACAGTTTTAACATCAAATTCTTAGACTTCTTAAGTTCACCTTAATACCAAAACACTTTCTTTAGTGAGTTTGGGAACCTTTGTTAAAGGTTGGATTTTGCCTTTAGTTCAAATCGCCTGCTACTTATCAAAATATATACGTGTTCATCGGCTGGATTCTTATTCGGCTGATAAAATTCTTTCACATGTAAACAAAATTTGGCACGCTCGGTGGGACACTCTAAGGTGAGCAAATTGAGAAGTTTCCATCTCCTAGTTCAGATCACTATTGGCGTATGCACCTAAGGTCCGGTAGAAACCTTAGCAGTATGGATACAAGTCAACCTAGTAAGAAGAATGGGGGCAGAAATACTTCAGAGGGAAGTGCCCAGTTTACTCTGGGAATGCCTGCTTCACCCCAGCCAGTGGGTACTCCCACACCTTCCACTACAACTGCTACCTCAGCGGTAGAGCTCTCTGATCAGCCTCAACCGACAGTAATGACCACTTCATTTATTCGGGACCAAATTGATCAAGGGATGAATGACTTGATGTATCAATTGTCAAGGCAACTTTCAGAGATCGTGAAACCCATGGTGTATAATGAGCTGTATTTTATTAGAGAGGCTGAGAAAAGACAATCCAATGCAGGTGAGGCTTCAGCTCATTCAGCTATTATGGGACCTTCTGCTGGCGGACAGAGTCAGGCAGGACCACAATCTATGGTTCAGCCAAGTCTGGGCATACTGTAGGTAGTTCCCATGTTCCAGCCTCCTCACCCTGACAGTGGTTTCCAGTCGAGCTTACAATATGGGCAAGTACAAGTACCCAAGAGACCTCCCCAGGTAACGGGAACAATTGGCTTGTCGTATCTGGCGCCTAACACTTCTGTGGTAGGTGCTAGTGCACAGGTGGCCACAACTGGTGGTACCATTTTCTCAGCTGCTCCGGGCCCTCTTAGGTATATTCCTGACTATGTGGGAGACACACCCTGGTCTAACATCCTTCCTACTCCAATAGGCACTCCCGAGGGATTTCTTTATGGGCAATATGTTCCTGTTAGAGTCGATCAGCCATGGGTTAATGTACCTCAGTTGGTCCCAAATCAGCCGATTGCTCAGTCATGGGCGAATAATCTCCTACATCCAGGCTATAACTTGGGGGCAATTCCTATCCAGGATCAACAATATTAGGTGCCCTATCAACTTAGAGGTGCTCTTGGTAGGCTAATAAGGCCAATTCAGCCACCGGCACCAAATTATCTAAGTGACAGAGCTCCTCAGCTGATAGACCCAGAGATGATAACCGAGACCATGAGAATGCATTTTGGGATCCAGCTAAGATTGTTGGATATACCTATGTATAAAAAGCCCTATCCTGAGTGGGTAGACAGGATGATACATTTGCCTAGAAGATTTAAGACTCTTGATTTTACCACTTTCTCAGGGGAGAATGGTAAATCTACTATGGAACACATTGGCAGGTTCACTGCCCAATGCGGGGAAGCAAACCAGAATGAGTTCTATAAGCTCCAGTTGTTCCCTTTGTCTTTGACTGGGGCGGCCTTTACTTGGTATTCTTACTTAGCCCCTAACTCCATACAAAACTGGACTGACATGGAGCGTTGCTTTCATGATAAATTCTATATGCCTCAGCCAGATGTGATTGTGGCTGACATGATGAATCTGAGGCAATTGGTGGATGAACCAATAGCTGATTTCCTGGAGAGATTTAGGAAGTTAAGAAACAAGTGTACCGTGCAGCTGCCTGAAGCTGAATATTCTTCCATGACTGTTAGTAACATGCACCCTCAGCTCAGGGAGAAGTTAGTAGTGCAAGATTGCAATGACCTGAGTCAGTTGGCTTCTAGGGCTTCCAGAATTGAATAGTACATCCTAGAAAAAGAAAGAAGGAGGTCTAGCAAGAACAAGGGGCCTCATCTAATCAGTATAATTGATGTTGAAGATCCAGACTATCTGCCAGATGAGTCAGCCGAACAATCGGCAGATATCATGGCTGCAGAGATAATGAGAGGAAAACCATATTCATGCCCAGCTTTAAGACCCCCCAAAGGAAAGGAAGTCCAAACTCCAGAGAGTAGGGTCGAATATTCATTTGACATTTTCAAGGCTGACCAAATATTTGATTATCTTCTCAAGGATCAACAGATTAGACTGAATGAATGACACCAAATTCCCTAAGCCAAGGAGCTGATGGGAAAGAAATATTATAAGTGGCATAATTCTTACACTCATGCTACCGTCAAATGTATAGTGGTCAGAAAGGCTATACAAAAAGCCATGAAAGAAGGAAGGTTTAAACTAGCTGAAAAAGAGATGATTGTTATTACAGATCCATTTCCTTTAGCTGGAGTTAATATGGTTTCCTTCCGTGGGGAGACGGTATCTGGTTCCCCATCTAAAAGATGGAAACAACTAATATGTCCCCAGTGGAGACAAAAGGGAATGTATGATGAACCAAATGGGGCTGGGAGAGCTCATCAATCCAAAACAATAGATCATAAACCATATGTGTTCGACAGACTAAAGAGACCTCAGGTAAAGAATGAATATGTCAAGAAAGATACACCAGCCAAATACAATAGGCCCACAGTGTTCGGCAGGTTGGAGAGGAATCAGCCGAGGAGACAGGCTGAAGTCAAACATCATTCGGTAGATTGTGATATATACAGAGGCCCGAATGGGAAAACTATTGTGGTCCCCAGAGACAAAATGGATGAAGTTAAGCCTAGGATTTTTAGTAGATTGAATTTTTCAGGCATGAGAAAGGATTTTTAAAGGACAAGAAAGCCTGCAATCAAATCTAGGGAAATAACAAAGAAAGTTCCAGGAAGAAATGTAGCCGGTAAGTATTATGATACTTTAACCGATGCAAGGCAACCCATGATGGACGAGAGTCCTATACCAGACAAGGGTAAAAGAGTAGCTCGTTTCGATGTGGAAAAGGGCATGACCACATTAAATATTACTGTAAAAAATGAGGAAGTTATCTGGCCCCAACGTATGGTTAAACCACCAGCCGAGGTAGAAAAAAGACATTGGTTCATTAACAAATATGCAAAAAGGAAGGATGTTGTAGTAAAGGAATCAGGGATGATGACTAGAACTCAGAAAAGAAGGGCCCAGAGGAATAAATCAGTACAGCGAATGAAACAAACCTTGGCTATGTTAGCCGAGGCAAAAAGAATTGACCGTGCTAAAATTAGATATTCTAGTGTGGCTGAAATTCTAGAGGTTGCTTTTGGGCAAACAAAAGAATAAACAACTACTGAAAAAAGAAAACAAGAACCAATACAGTTAGGAAATTAAGATTGTCTTGGAAAGGAAGAGCAGGATTTCCAGGAGATGATTAATGAGTTGGAGACAGCTGACTTGGAAGAGATACCAGTCATAACAACAGAAGAACGAGTTCTTCTAACAGTCGAGGAAATGGAAGAGGAACTCGGGTCAGATCTTCTATTAGAAGATTTTGTGTTAAATTCCATACTAGGGGAAGACAAAGATCACTCCTCGGCTGAAACTAATATGGTGGGGTTGATCCCTAATGAATTTTCAGCTCGGCAAAAACAACTTGAGAAATTGGAAGGTGATGTTGTTGCCAAGGAAGTGGAATGAGCTGTGTTAGCTCCCATTTTAGAAGAACCCAAAATGGAATTCCCTAAACCAGCAAGGGAGATGACAAAGCATTTGAAGCCTTTATACATCAGGGCCCAGGTTAATGGTAAGACTATTAGCCAAGTCTTGGTGGATGGAGGAATAGTGTTAAACATAATGCCTTCAACTACAATGAAGAAGCTGGCTAAATCTAAGCAGAATTTGATTGCCAGGAATATGAAAATGACTAATTTTATAGGAGATACTACAGTTGCCCTAGGAATTTTGGTAGCCGATATCACTGTGGGGAGCAAAACTTTGAGCTCTACCTTCTTTGTGGTAGATTCTAAGTCCACTTACTCTATACTGGTGGGAAGGAATTTGATTCATTCTAGTCAATGTATGTCTTCCACATTGCACCAGATGCTAATGTCTTGGGATGAGGATAAGGTAGAGTCAGTACTAGCCGATAAAAATCTGTTTACGGCTAACATCAAGATGGTTGAGGCTATATTCTATTCACCCCGGTTGGAGCCTATTACTATCCCTGAAGGATATGAAGAAGGATCATAGGAGTTTTGCAACCTAACTGCCAATGGCTTTGCTGTCAATATCCAGGCTGATTTACGGCCTCTACAGTTGTGTTTAGATGAATAACAAGGCCCAAGTAATTGAAGACTTGAGACACAGGCTGACATCCTTAGAAGTTGAACATAGGATTGGTACAACCATAGAATTGGAAGAGATAGTGGAAGAAGAATGTTTGGATGAGATACCTAGGGGGCATGAGCTTGAAGAGAGGTAGGAGTCCCCAATCAGCAGGAAGACCCCTACTTTTTCAGCTGAAGATCCTTTATTGGATGTCAACCTAGGGACTGAACAGGAACCGAGAATGACAAGAATAAGTAGCTTATTAGGCAAGAAAGAACAAAATCATTTAATTGATTTAATAAAGACATACAAAGATTGTTTTGCATGGGACAACCATGAGATGTCAGGTCTTTCTAGAGAGCTGGTAGAGCATTGGTTGCCGGTCAAAGAAGGATTTAAACCTCACAAGCAGGTTGCTAGAAGATTTAATCCAGACTTAATACCCAAAATTAAGGAGGAAATGAAACGGCTACTTAAAGCAAGTTTTATTCGTACGGCCAAGTATGTAGAATAGTTGTCGAACATAGTCCCTGTAATAAAAAAGAGTGGGAAGGTTAGGATTTGTACTGACTATAGAAACTTGAATATTGTCATTCCCAAAGATGAGTATGTAATGCCTATAGCCGATATGCTTGTCGATTCTGTAGCCAAAAATGGCATTTTAACATTAATGGCATTTTAAAAAATGTCCATAAGACAGCCTTCAGGTGTTCTGGTGCCATTGGGATATTCGAATGGCTAGTCATGCTGTTTGGATTGAAAAATGCTGGTGCCACATGCCAAAGAGCCATGAATGCTATTTTCCATGAGTTAATAGGAAAAAACATAGAAGTATATATTGATGATGTCATGGTAAAATCCCATGATTTTAACCAACATATACCCGATTTAGAGCAAGCTCTTAAGAGGATGAGGCGTCATAATTTAAAAATGAATCATGCCAAGTGTTCTTTTAGAATATCGGCTAGGAACTTTTTAGGTTTTTTGGTTCATAAGCATGGGATTGAAGTTGATAAAAATAAAATCAAAGCCATATTAGATGTGAGACCCCCACATAATAAAAAAGAATTACAGAGTTTGATCGGTAAAATTAACTTTCTAAGAAAGTTTATTTCAAATTCAGCCGGTAAGCTGAAAGCTTTCTCCCCATTACTGAAATTAAAAGATGTTGATGAATTGATATGGAGAGAAGAACAACAGCTTGCATTTGATCAAATAAAATAATGTTTGGCTAGTCCCCCAGTGTTAGTTCCCCCAATATTAGGGAGACCTTTGAAATTATATATATCGGCTACCCCAGAATCAATTGGCTGCCTATTAGCACAGGATGATGAAGATGGAAACGAAAGATCCATCTATAATCTTAGTCGATTACTTAATGACCCTGAAACTAGATATACTCCCATAGAAAAACTATGCTTGTCTTTTTTTCATGCCTGTACAAAGCTGGAATATTACCTTTTGCCAAGGGAGGTTCAAGTAGTATGCAAAATTGACATAGTAAAATACTTGTTACATAGGCCTGTTTTGCAAGGACGACTAATGAAGTGGGTCATTAAGCTAAGTACATACACATTGAAATATGTGCCTCTAAAGGCGATGAAAGGCCAAGCTTTAGCTGATTTCTTGGCTCAACATCCTTGTGTAGATGTTATAAATCTTTTAGCTGAGGTGAACCATTGTGTTAATTTGAGACCTTAGGTATTAGCTTTTGATGGATCCAGAACTAATAAGGGCGTTAGGGCTGGAATCACAATCACAAGTCCTATTGAAGAAAGCTGGAAGTTCATACATCAGTTGAGGATAGGATGTTCGAATAACCAAGCTGAATACGAGGCTTTAATATTAGGGTTAAGAATCTTATTGTCTATGAAAGCCAAATATATTCAGGTTATGGGAGATTCCCAGTTAGTTATAAAACAGTTAGTCGGGGATTATAAATGCACTAACCTGAATTTGGTAGAATATCATGAAACGACTAGCAGTTTGTTAAAATAGTTTGCTAATGCAGTGATAATGCATATACCCAGAAGATATAACGAAGAAGCAAATGATTTGGCACAACATGCTTCTGGTTGTAAGGAAACCTTTGAAGATGTTCAACCTGTAGATAATCGGCTCAAGGAATTCCTTATTGGTGAAGTAAATACAATTGATGATTGGAGAGTTGAGCTAACAAAGTATTTGCAAGATCCCTCATCTTCTTCTACTTTCCAAATAAGGCAAAAGGCCTTCAAATATACCTTGGTGGATGAAGAACTACATAAGAGAGGATTGGAAGGAATGTTGTTAAAATGTCCTAGCAAAGTTGAGACTATGAAACTCATGAGGGAAGCACATGAAGGGATATGTGGTTCACATAGGACAGGATCTGTGATGCGTTGGCTAATACATAGGTATGGGTATTATTGGCCAACCATCAATACAGACTACCATGTTTATACCAAAGGGTGTGAAGAGTGTCAAAAGCACGGACCAATCCAAAGGATACCAACTGAGGAGATGCATTCTGTTGTTAAGTCTTGGTCATTCCGAGGATGGGCAATGGATCTAATTGGAAAAAATATACCCATCATCCTCCAAAAGACACTTATTTATTATTGTTGTCACTGATTATTTTACCAAGTGGGTGAAAACCCAGCCGATGGTTAATGTTACTCAAGAAGATGTTATCAAGTTTATTAAAAATCAAATTATTTATCGGTATGGCATTCCAGAAACTATTACAACAGATCAGGGCATAATGTTCACGGGAGAAAAAATGGTCATTTTTGCATAAGAATATAGGATCAAGTTAATCCAGTCCACACCTTATTATGCACAGGCAAATGGTCAAGCCGATGCTACAAACAAAATATTGATCAGCTTGATTAAGAAGACCATAGAAGACAAACCTAAAAGATGGCATGAAGCGTTAGCCGGAGTACTATGGGCTTACAGAAATTCTAAGTCTACCGCAATGGGGTTTACCCTTTATCGGCTGACTTATGGTCAGGATGCTGTGTTACCATTGGAAATTAATATAAAATCATTAAGGGTAGACAAACAGCATTGCTTGACTATGGATAAGTATCAGCAAGCCATGTTCACGGAGCTGGAATCAGCTGATGAGGATAAGTTAATGGCCTTGGAAAATATTCGAAAGAATAAAGAGAAAGTGGCCAAGACATATAATAAACATGTCAAAATTAAAAATTTTGTCGAAGGGGATCTAGTTTGGAAAGTCGTTTTGCCTTTAGGGGCTAAAGACCCAAAGTTAGGAAAGTGGTCACCAAACTGGGAAAGACCTTATATAATTAGTCAAGTTATGATTAATGGAACTTATCGGCTAGTTAACATGCATGGTGAAGAAATGGAAAGAAGCATAAATGGAAAATATCTAAAAAGTTATTATCCCTCGATATGAGATAATTAAAGGGAAAAGAGTTAGTCCAAAATATTGGCTACAAGCCAGCCAATTAGCTTTTTCAAAATTAAAACTTAAAAGCAGTAGTTTACGGATCGGTAGGAATGACAACTGATTGGTCAGAAGTAAGTGCTTGAGTTAGATCAAGGGTTGGAGCATCTGAAGAAGGGGGTGGTTCAACAGGACTAACAGCAAGCGGGGTGATGTGTTCAGTCGCAGATTCAAGGACAAGAATGGCTTCCACTTCTGGTTGATTAATTGTTGTATTAGCCGAAGATGATGCCAATGTCCTTTTTGCCTCGGCCAAGAGCTCTTTTAAATTTGCCCAAACTTCCTTGGTGAGGAAAAGCCCCTGATTAGCAGTGTTTAGATCTTCTTCAAATGCAACCTTTTGTTGTAGTAAGGGGATCATCTCGGTGTATAAAGCGGTAGATTGATGATACAGTTGCATCTGGAAACTAGCATTAGAAGTTAGCTTCTAAGTAAGAACTGCCAGTTTAGGCTCTGTTTCAGCAATCTCCTTGTTGATTCTTTCCCTCTCAGCAATCAGCTCGGCTAGGCGTCTGGACATTTTGTCTTTTTCACTGAGATTAGCTTTCTTTTTAGCTTCAACTTGTTGAAAGGAGGATTGAAAATGATGCTTATGGTCTTGAAGTTCACCCAGCCGAGCAAGATCCTTAGCAGCTTGGTCATGACAACCTTTGAAAATTTGGAAATTGTAGAACACTTCACCAACTTGAGCAGCTATATGGTTGAAGATGGTTCTCCGGTTGGCATCGGTATTGGAAGATTTAGCGAGGTTCGACAGTGCGATCTGAAGTTCAGTAATTGTCTGCTGCTCTATTAGGATATCTTGATCGAGCAAGGTTTCCACAAAAGACAGATGTTAGTCTGAAGGAGAACTCAGACCCACTATGGCCTTAGGAACCGGAGAGGAGAAATACTGAGCCAAGTCCTCCTCGGAAATAAGTGCATCAGAAGCTTGAGTAGTTGGAGCATGTAGCACCGGAGCTGGAGAAGTTGTAAGATGAATTGGTTCATGTTCCTGATGAAGTGTAAAAGATAAGCTTAGCTGATAATCAGAAAAAAAAAGGTGAAGATATAATCGGCTAAGAAATTAAGAGAATTACTGGTGTTAGAGGGAATCTTGCAAGAGGAGGTCTTGAAGAAGCAGCTTCTGGATGAGTCTCAGGAGATTGTTGATAAGTCTATAAGAGTAAGGTAAAGAAAAAGAGTATTAGAACTAGGAATTTATGACAGTAAGGTTTAAAATCATATACCTTTCTCAGTTTCTTTTTCTTGGGAGCTAATTGAAAAGCAGTAGGAATTGATTGTTGAGCAATAGACGAAGATTCCTGAATAACAATTCCTGTTTATCTAGCTGAATGCCTAGTAGGCTTAGGGCGAACAACTTGGGAAATGGGGGTATCTTCCAGTGCATCAAGATTTATGGTCATTGGCTGAGAAGACCCTGAAATAGAAAAGGCATTAAAAAATGTTGAAGGTAGTCAACAACTTAGAAAATGAACTTAAGAATACCTGCTACATCGGCTGTAGGTCTGTCTTTTCTAGGCTTGGGTTTTCTGGTTGATATAGGCTGAGCATTGATAGTGGGTTGACTCATGCTTCCTATGATTAATTTGGAAAGGTAACTGGAAATAGGAGCAGAGAAAATCTTACTGGATACTGAAGGTCACCGGTTGGTAAAAACTGATGACTCTTCAGGGAGATGCCTAAAAGCTTTAAATTCAAAAGCATTTAGCTTTTGTAGGTTCTACTGGGCTAAAGAGACCACGTCTTTGTCAGACAATGTGGGTCTTCCAAAAGCAGTTGCCACTGACTGGTAAGCCAGGGGAATATTCTGAATAAGTCCAAATTGCCGAGCCAAGAGTTGTGGATAGTAAAATTTGGCTGATGTCTTATTGTAGCGGTTGGATGGATTTACTCCGCACATCAGATCCCTAGCCGATAATGCACTACCCCAACATAGAAAAATATAGTTGGCCAGCTGAGGATTTGGAGAATCCACGTGGGTACTCATCCAGGGAAGATTGTGGGGTTTATCGGCTAACGAAAAAAATTCCTTGGCATGCCGAGTTGAAGTAAAGAGTTCAGTTGCAAAATTAAAGGCTGAGTGCTTAACAAGGGAAGTGGTTTGCAAAACTCGACCTAGAGAAATCGAAGCTGAGGAAGAAGAAGTGAAATTCTTGTGAGATAGGAGTATGAATTCTGGGAAGTAAAGGGTTACCCAGAGTTGAAGAAACTAGAGAGGCCCTACTAATTGTCTAGTTTCTCATTGTTTTGAAGTCTAGTAACCATAGTGAAAAGACTTTTATACAAAGAGGAAAGGAAAAGAGTACCTAAGGCCAGAGGTTTGTCAGAAGTAACTAAAGAAACGAGGTGAGATATTTCAAGAACTACTGCAACCGAGCTAGAGCAAATAAAATATTTGCAAAACCAGTAAAGAAGAAAGGCGTGATGCTCCCCATCTGATACTTGGTGGGAGGCCTTGGCATTGGCAGACAAGAAATTAGAATAGGAAGAAGTGTTTTTAGAAAAAATGTACTTTTAATGCTGGATAGGAAAGCTTAAAAAGCGAATTCACATTTTCACCAACTATTGGAAGACCAGTAATAGCTGCCACATCCAGCAAGGTGGGGCTCATAATGCCTGAAAGAAGGATGAATCCATTCACAGAGGTAGACCAAAACCCTAGGAAGTTAAACAGAAGGTCAAGATTTAGGGGAACCTCATGGTGAGAAAGCATAATGATGTCATAAATTTCCCAAGGTTTCCAATCCTCTCCTCGGCTAGCCGAAAATCGTTTCAGCCAATCGGCGTACTGAGGAGCAAGGCGAGGCCAGGTCCGAATGTCGTTAGGGCATTTGTTAATAGAATACCAATTGGTAGTGATAGGAAGCTCAAAATGCTTGGGGTATAGGTGATAGTCAAGAAAGATCATGCCTTCATAGATGTTAGAAGAACATGGGGGTAATGGTAAAAGAATTCAAATGCGGAATAAGCACGGGGAAGCTAGCATCTTGTTCTTGGTTCAAAGGTTGCTCGGTGCTGAAAGCCGAATAAGATGAGAATGACGAAGAATCATCATCCCCATAAGAATAGGTTTTGTTTTGGGAATCGTAGATGTCAGACATGATCGAAGAGATGAGAAGAATAGTTTGCTAGGTGCTTTGAAGAAGCAATGACATGAGTGAGTTGATTGAGGTAGGTTTCGGCTGAATTTATATTTGTTTTCTAAAGGAATGGAAATGGGTTTTGACCGTTTGGGTTGTTTGGCCGAGTATCTCTCATATTGAAGGAGAAAAGCAGATATTAAATTAGGCACGGAGCTCGAAAACCATAACTTAATTACATTTATTCAGCTTTTCTAAATCAACTGAAAAATGTAAATGGACAATTGTTATCACCCAAAAAATTAAATTCAAAATAGTAAGCGTATGTAACGGCTAGCTAAGGGTGGTTATTCATAGCCGATGAGTAGAGGAGCATTCGGCTAAGGATAGGCTAGGCCTTGTTGTTAGTGGGCCAGGATTGAAACAATAAAAGGCTGAATCATAATTGGTTGCAGGTTGATGGAGTGCTAAGAACTGAAGTTGTTACTAACGGATGCCACAAAATATGCCGAGAAAATAGGAGTTGAGCTGTTGAGAGGTGGCCGTTGTGGCCAAAACGGTTAATAGACGTAGGTAGGCTAGTCGTGGGATAGTCGTTTGTTGTTAGGAGTTCTAGCCAGCAAGGTTGGTTATGATGGGGGTT
Organism: Ormosia emarginata; assembly: GCA_029884605.1. Taxonomy (NCBI): domain Eukaryota; kingdom Viridiplantae; phylum Streptophyta; class Magnoliopsida; order Fabales; family Fabaceae; genus Ormosia; species Ormosia emarginata. Next base: position 6,710,582 of record JAQQTP010000068.1, read on the forward strand.
AGATTTTATCTATAAATATCATTTGTACTCATTGAAATAGGATAGATCACAATCAATACAACTTTTAAAGATTTGCTTATTTTGTTTAAATTTTCATGCCCTTTACTATATTGCTTTTCCTTTGTGCAACTTACTTTTCGCAAGCTTATTTCCTAGCCGATTACAGTTTTAACATCAAATTCTTAGATTTCTTAAGTTCACCCTAATGCCAAAATGCTTTCTTTAGTGAGTTTGAGAACCTTTGTTAAATGTTGAATTTTGCCTTTAGTTTAAATCGTCTGCTACTTATCAAAATTCATACGTGTTCATCGGTTAGATTCTTATTTAGCTGATAAAATTCTTTCCCACGTAAACACAATAAAGATCCATAAACGGTAATCTTAAAATGGAAAAGAAAAATAGTTACTAAACCAAAAGCTTTGATATCACACTGTTTTTTGATTTCTTATAATATCTTTTAGTTGATATGTGAGAAATTAATATTTTAAGATGCAGTCAACTGCTAAAGCTTTGATATCATATTTAAACATCAAGTTTATTTCTGCAAGAACAATTAACATAAATGCATTAATTCTATAATCTTAAACTGTATGCTTTTCACAAAATTTTTAAGAGAGAGCAATGAGGGGCAAAAATTTTAATTAACAAAAACAAAGATCACATATATATATATATATATATATGAAATAAATTATATAATATTTTAGCGTAAAAAAGCATTCAGTGTGCAAGGATAAAAACCACATGACTTAGTCTAACAAAATATCTCCCACTAAGAAATTAATTTTATTGGTACACTATAGTGTTTCAAATAATTATACAAGAAATCACCACAAAATTAAATAACTTCATTCAAACATGAATAATAACAAAAGAATAACTCAATTAATAAACTTGTAAACAAAGTAGAATTAGACAATAAAGAAGCGAAACAAGACACACACAGGTTATGGTATTTCTCTGCCCTGTCTCTCTCAGTTTCCTCCTCTCACAGGCAACAATCAAAGTCAATAAGAAAATAAAAAAGATCATCTTATAACTTAAAATCGATATAAGTATTATTGACATCTCTTTTAAAAATATCAAATTTAATAAAAAAAATGATAAACAAATATAAAATAAAATATAAAAAAATATATGTACTATTTAATATAAAATTATCAAAATTAATAAAAAAAAACCTCAAAGAAATCTGCATTCATTTGAAACTTCTTCGGTTCCTCCACAGTAAGTTAGCTTTTTTTTCTTTTTTTTTCTCTTTATAAATTTACTTTTGTCTTTTTTGTTAAAGTGGGCCCCACGAACCGGTACACCCACGAAACAAAACGCACTGATTACCTAGCACTTGCATAAGAATCTTGATGACATTAAACCTACCGTTACATGTCCACATCAAATAATGTTAACTGCATTCATTACTTTACATTTGTAACATTTTTTTCTATTTGATTGAGAATTTTTGGACATTTCAGTAGTTCTTACAATTTGATTGAGAATTTTTTGTATATTTCCAAAATATTACACCCAACAGTTTAGATTTAATTTAAATATTGTTTAATATTTTAAATTTAATCTAATGAATTGTATAATTATATTGTATACATGTTATATTTTAAATATTCTCAAATGCATAGTTTTTAAGAGTATAAGAGTTTTTTTCATCTGATTATATATACTTTTATCTCTTTTTTTTTGTATATTTACATTTTAATTTTGTCATCTTATTCTAGTGCGAACCAAACACTCTATTTAACTACATCACTAGTTATAAATTAGATTTACAGGCTAATGAATTGAGTTTAAGTTAAATATTTAGACTCAGTTGTTAAATAAATTGAATTTTTATTTTTATTTATTTGGTTTATTAGTCCAAGAGCTAACTGATCAAGATATATATTTAATTTTATTACTAGTATTATTAAACTCATTTTAATAAAATGTGTAAAAGTATACTTTATTGTGTCACAAATTTAATCATGTGTCATAACCTAGCTCATTGAGCCTAAACTAGACTAAGTTCAAGCCAAGGAAACAAATTTATTGTGATATTAACCTAAGCCTAAGCTCTTTATATAGCTTAAGTTAACCCCCCCTCCCCCCATTGTGATCCCTATTAGGGGCAAAAATAGGTTAAGTTAGGCTAAACTATACCTAAATGAGTCTAAATCTCGTTCATAAAACATAGGCTTAAGTTTGACCTATTACCTATTATAGACTTTTTTTAAGGCTTGGTCGGCTTCTTTGTAAAAATTTAAAAGTAGGGCTTGACCAGGTAACCTTAATCAGAAAATTTTGTCTCTATTCCCGTCTCTAAACGGTCAATCTTGAAATTTAAGAAGTCAAATAGATTTAGAGAGGGAATTTAGAGACGGAAATTATTCGTCTCAGAAAATTCCATATCTAAATAGTCAATCTTAAAATTTAAAAAGTCAAATAAATTTATAGAGAGAATTTAGAGACAAAATTTATCTATCTCTAAATTTTTCGTCTCTAATAACACTATATTCCATCTCTAAATAATTCATATAATTTAATTAATAATTATTTTTATTTTAAAAGTTAGAAACGGATTGTTTCTATCTCTAATATCTTCAAAATTCTAGGGTTTCATAAATCCAAATTTGCCAAATTAGATTTCCTCTCCTATGGGCTCTTTGACGCTCTCCGTCGATTTTCTCTCTCCGTCGCAGTTTGCTCTCTTCGTTGCGGTTTGCTCTCTCTGCCGTGGTCTGCTCTCTCCATCGCAGTCTGCTTTCTCCATCGCGGTCTGCTCTGTCCCAGCTGTGCACCTCCCTTCTCTTGGTTGTTCTCCTCTGCTCTCTCCGTCGCGCCGTTTGGTACACCCTTCTCTCTCTCTCTCTCTTTCTCCCCCTCTCTCTCTCTCATACGTACTCACACTGCTCTCTCAAACTGTTTACTGCATTATTATGTGCGTCAGTTTTGTTGAGTTTGATATTGGAAACTGATCTTTGTTTTACTTGTCATTGCTTTGCCCTAATTCGTATTTGAGATGGGGATCATTTATTTGTTGTTTGTTTATAAGATCACAATGAGCATGGAACCTTTTGGATATGATTGTATTCATCATGAAACTCATTTGGTTTTAGTTTCAAATTGCATTGGAGAAAGTTATGGGATATGCTCTCCTCATGTTAGCATCACTTTCTACTTTATCTGTAGCATACATTAACGCCTGCTGAATAAAATTCTGTTGCAGAGGTTTTGATGATGAAATGAGAGTCATGGTTGCAAGAAATCTTGAAGGCAAGGGAATTAATTTGCATCCAAGGACAAACTTGACACAAGTATTTCCTTTTGGGGTTTGCAACTCACAATTATCATGATAAACTAATTCTTTAAAATGTAACAAAAATTCTCATTACTTTTATTGGAGGCTTAGCTAATGGCAATAGATTTTATTTTCTACTTGATCAAAATAGAGGATGGCATTAAAATTATTACAGATCATAGTGAGAAGCTTCTAGCTGATGTTGTACTATTTGCCACAAGTAAGGATACAAATAACATGAACTTTTAAAATGGCTAGTTTGTTGATACTAGATAGCCTGATTAGTTCATGATTAATGGCTTTTTATACCCTAGCATAGAATTGGAGCATCATACTGACTCTAACTGTTTAACTTACATGGAAGTGATAATAATGTTTCCTACAAGTTTTATCTCATGGAATTTTTGCTTACCTTTTTTGAAAATATATATCTTCTATTGTTGGTTGCAGGTAGGGCTGCTAATTCCAAGAGGTTAAATGTAGAAGCTATAGTGTTGAGCTTGACAACACCGGAGCAATAAAGGTTCGTTGCTCCCTCTTTCAATTGTTTGCTTGTTTTCTTGAATGTTCCATGAAATCTTATTCTCATTTTAGGATCTGCATGATATTTGGATCCATTGTGATTCTATAATACTAAATTGTGATCTTCATATTTGGTTATATAGATACAATTACAACATATGACTATTTTCTAATGGACCTATAAAGCTACAAATGCCATAATTTGTTTATCATGTTGATGTTGACTAGTGTTCTGAGCTCTATTAAGAACTCTAAAGGAGTTATTAGGTATAATGAAATTTGTATATCTAATCTATCCACTTCCCAAGTAGAAAATAGAAGCACTTTGCCTTGTATTTGTCCTTTGTATATTAGGGTAGTCTTTTTGCAGAATAGATTCCTATTCTTGCCACAAGAGTGCTTTCATTATCCTTAATGTTTCCATTATCCAGTGGCAATCTTAGCTTGCCTGCAAGATGACAAAATTATGGTGAATTGAGAAATTTGATTGAAGACTTTGAACTTAGATCAAAGGGTTATGGAATGAGACTTTTCTTTTGAAATGATTATGAAATAGTTACTGATAAAATTAGCTGTAATTGTTAGAGGTAACAACTAAAAGAGCTACCTTGCCAATTATAATTTTTTCTTGACTAAGCACAAATATTGCAATGATCCAAAATTAAGTTCTTAGTTCTATTATGTAACTGACAAATTTTTTTATGGTTTAGCTAGTTTGTGCCTTAGGTAACTAGTTGTTGAGTCTCCAATTACATATTCTATACTTCCAACATTTTATAATTTTTTAGTTTTAGTTCATCAAAGGGAAGGGATTGGTTTTGGATTATTGGGCATATAATAATAATAAAAATGGCTATAAACGAAGGAGAGCACATGCACATGGGATTGTGGCATCAAGCGACATCGTTTCACCATCCATCTGGGATGATTAGAGACCTCTCAAAGCTTCTTCCACTCCTTCCCTCAACAACATTCTCTGGCCCTTTGCAGGTTTTTATCTCTTTCTCTCGATTTGTTTATTACTCTTTTGGATCAGGCAATTAGAATTTATAATTTAAATGGAACCTACAAGTAGGAGCTTCCTAATTAGTAATTAGATTAGGCATCACATAACATGCAATGCATGAATAGTATATATCAAAATCTGATGAGCTTTCTATGTTTTTCTCATTTTTAAAAATAAAAAATGAATAGGGGCATTTGCAGCAATGACACTACCGAGAAAGATGGATCAGTTATTGGCACCAAAACGACTCTCAATGGCAGTTTCTGTTGTCCTCTTCGCCATACCCTTTGCCCTTACTGCTCGGGTACTACTTCTATTTAGTCCTTAATACGATAAACAAATTAAATGTAGTGTCTAAAATAAGTTTGTTACATACTTGGACATATGCCTTTGTTTTCAGCTATCATAGAGGCTTATAAACTTTAATTAACTTATGAAAGAAAGTCAAAGGCCACTTTATTATAAAATGATTTATAGTACTCTATTAACATACTATGCTAGAGATCCCAGATTAACTGAAAATAAAATCATCCAAACAAGACTTTATTACCAAACTACGCACATTCTTATGCATTCCACTGCTCTCTCTCATTTCCTTAATTCTTACGTCAGAACTAAATTACCCACATGTGATTATGTAGAAGAACAATATGTTTATGGCCCAAATAGGTTGTGCAGCCATTGGTATTCTGACATTCACTATACTTGGACCCGAATGGCTGGCCAAGAGCGTTGGTCTCTCAACCTGCATTGCTTACATGATCTACACTGGCACCATTCACCCCTAAGGTATTTTTGCTACAATGTTACTTTATTATTGGTTGAATCAAGTACCCAGCTCCAACATTAAGCTGACAGAATTTGTTACTTTCGTTATTCCTATATATATATATGTATATATGTATATATATATATATATATATATATATATATATATGCACTCGCAAGCGCCATTGCTTTTCATCGATGGTGTTTTTAACGTGCTTTCTGTTAAATAAGTTGTTACTTTCGTTTATAACATGCTTCTCTATATAAGATAAGTTTGTTAAGGTCAAAATTTTGACTTTTTAAATTACTATATAGTGCTATGTACTGGTAGCTCTGTTAAGAGAAATACTCTTAGCTTTGTTAGTACGACATAGTATAAATCTAATTGTAATTACATTATAATTTAGTAAACATATTTTAATTCTATTGATGTATTATGTCTAATTCCAGCTACATGATAATGACAGGAAGCTTATGTGGTGAACAATGAAGAGGACAAGAGCAGTCCTAGTTCAGTGATGCCAAGGGACAAATACCTAAAGCCCTTAATATTTCATGATGGAAAACTAGCATTCTTGCCTACTCCTTTAGCAACTCTCAATATGTTCATGTGGCTTCCAATTGGAATCCTTTTGGCCATTTATAGGTGATTGTCACTGTTGAGTTCTTCTAGGTTATTGTCAGTAAAATTCTCATTTTCTTCACCTGAAGTAAACTTGCAATCGAAGATTTACAAGGAAGTTCGAGATTTGAAGAGAGATTTGATTTTAGTCAATCTTTTGGAATTTGGATTACTTGATTAATATTTTGATCAATGTGTTATTGTAGATACTTGGGTAATACTTTGAACAATGTTTGAATGTTAAAATTACTTTATATTATTGCTTGAAATTTTATAACATATAAATGAATAGTATGTATATATATTCTGAAATAAAAATTCTATAAAAATAATATATAAAATAATTTTTTATATATATTTTTATGTGCATAGGAAAATAGAATTTTTTTTTTATAAAATGAATGTGTCTAGTTGTGGCAAACTGCAGTTAAATGCCTATTTTTTTAATCTTTTTTAAAATATTAGAGACAAAAAAATTTGTCTCTAATTTAGAGACGAAATTTTTTCTTCTCTAATTAAAGAATTTGAGACGAATTTTGATAACTGAATAGAGATGGAATTTTAAAATTTAGAGACGAAAAAATTTCGTCTCTAATTTAAAGACGAAATTAATTTTTTCATCTCTAACAATTAGAGACGCCAAATTTAGAGACGAAATAATTTTCATCTCTAATTCCATCTTTAAATATTTAGAGACAGAATTTTACATATTTAGAGACAGAATTTGTTCCATCTCTAAATTCAAAAATTCTAGTAGTGATGTGGTTTTTCACTTAACCCATGGAAGAATCTAACTGGTGGTATATATGTTGCTCTTAGATACTGGGTTAGATGGAAAAACAAGGTCTGGCAATACTGTCACGATACTAAAAAAATATAAAAAGGCTTCCCTCTCAAAGGGGGAGCATACTCTCGTGTGGAGGACTTACACTTGAGGGAGGATTGTTAGGATTCCAAATATGAGTGAAATAAGTCCCACATCAGGAAGGAATGGAAAAAGTAAATATCATATACGTGGATGAATCTATGAACTTAATTAGGGGGAGCATACTCTCGTGTAGAGGCTTGAGGGGGGATTGTTAGGATTCTAAATATGAGTGAAATAAGTCCTACATTGGGTAGGAATGGAAAAAGTAAGGACTATATAAGTAGATGAACCCATGAATCTAATTATACCTTAAGTTTTTATGTCAAGATGTGATGTCAAGTCCACTATGTGATTTCTAACTTAACCCATGAAAAAAGATCTCCCAATATATTTTGGGCTCCCATAAACCAACAAATAAATATATTATATTAATATATAATTAATAAATTATATAATATTATGAATTTTAATTATTATATATACAAATAATAAATAAATATCCCAATTTGATAGACTAAATAGGTTTTTTTAAAGGCCTAGACCTTGACCTTCTTAATTAAATAGGTTAGACCAATGTAAACTAAAAAAAAAAAAAAGTTAAACCATAGGCCTAGATCATATCCCTATTTATACTTTTCTTAAGTCATGCATGGATTAGTTAGAGTATTGTTATTTGGATTGGAGTGACCAGCTAGTCCGACGGTCAAAATCGAGAATCCGTTTCTAATTCGATTTTGGCTCAATGCTATAACCATTTTGATGGTTAAACTGAGTTGAATCGGTCAAAGTTGCACTACAAGAAATTTGCGAATTAGCGACGGAAATTTGCGAGGGAAAATTTCTCTCGCTAATCCCTCGCAAATTAGCAAGGGATTAGCGATAGAACTCTGAGTCCTCGCTAAATTTCAAAAATAAGCCTGAGGAGTAAATATCGAGTTAATAGCGTGGGAATTGCGAGGGGTAGTTTCCCTCGCTAAAATCAGCGAGGGAATTGCAAGGGATAGTTTCCCTCGCTAAAATTAGCGAGAGAAATGCGAGGGATACTTTCCCTCGCTAAATTTAGCGAGAGAATTGCGAGGGAAAATTCCCTCGCTAAACTGGTAAAGTGTTAGCGAGGGATATTTCCGTCGCAAATCCCTCACAGAACCTGATAAGTTGAATTCTAAATTTTTGCCTACAGGACCTTCCCTCTCACTCTCTCACATTCACTTTGACATTCCCTCTCACTGTCTCTCGTTCTCTCCCTCTCACGCTCGCAGAACTCCACCCACACAAGAAGGCGGTGCCCCCTCTCACTCACACTCTCACTCTCTCTCACACACACTCTCTCGTGCTCTCCCTCTCCGTCACACTCTCTCGTGCTCTCACTACACATAATCCAAGCATCCTTGTGGGCGCTAACATTTCCTTCGTTCCCCCCCCCCCAAATTTTCCATTCCCAAACCCCCAAATGGTCATACCTCCTTTCAACCATATCACATTCCTCCCTGCCATGTCCATTTAACCATTCAACTAAACGACCCAAGCCACCATTCTTCCCTGCCATGTCCGCTCCATCTTAGCTCTCAACAGCCACAATAACCAGGCAGAGTCCACCCCAAGCCTCCTGTGAGCACCGCTGGAAGTTCGACCTACTACCCACCACAAATCTGCACTACACAAAGGTACTATCTTCCTCTTTCTCTATTTTTGTACGTCTTTGTGGGATGGAAAATGAGTGTTAGTGTGTGTGTGTGTTCGTGTCTAGAGGTAGTGTGGGTAATGTGGGTAAGTGTATTTTGGTGTTGTGGGTCTCTGTGTGTAATGTGGGTAATGTGGGTGATGTGGTCTGTGTGTGGGTAGTGTGGGTTCGTGTCTGGAGGTAATGTGGGTAATGTGGGTAATGTGGTCTGTGTGTGGGTAGTGTGGGTAGTGGCGTCAATGGCCAATCCATGGGTACATTGTATTCAAGTTTTTATCATGTGGTCCTGTTGCCTTCATTTTTTTTTAATCAAAGCTGCTTGTTGCATTTTTACCAAATATATATATAGGCCTTTCATAACCACAGTTGTTTTAAATTTTGCGAGAGATTCGCGAGGGATTAGCGAAGGAAATTTTTGTTATTAGCGAGGGATTAGCGACAGAATACGTTCCCTCACTAATTAGCGACAAAAAAAAAATCGACGGACTTTTCCCTCGCTAATCCCTCGCTAATCCGTCGCAAATAATATTTGTGAGGGATTAGCGAGGGAAATTTCCCTCGCTAATTTACTGATTTCTTGTAGTGTTGGTCCAAAATCAAGTTAGACCGGGTTAAACTGGACAATGTTAGTATATTTTTTTTTCTTATATTTTATTATAATAGAATATAAATTAAAATAGATATAAGGGGTCAAAAGTCATCTTTCTTGAAAATGTAAGAAAAAGACCTTTTGTTAGAAGTTCGAAAAAGTCCATTAAGAAAAAGGAAAGAGTGTTGAAATTTACACATTGATTTCTTTTTGCAATTTTTTGTGAATTGTATGCATCAAAAGGTGCATGTACTACTCTTAAGAGATAAAATTGTATCCTAATCAACCGATATATTTTGTTTTCGGGCTTGTGCTTTTTGGCGGCTATTTGGCATTAGGCTAGGGATTTAATTTGCCCTGATTCACCATAAAGTTAGCTACTCTATGGTTTTTAATTTATTATAGATATATATGGAGTTATGGACCACAATCACTATACGATATTATGCTCAGTTCTTTTTTTCTATTATTGTGAATTTTTGCATATGAAAGCAGAAGAGAAGAGGGCTCTGGTCCTACAATGATTCTGATGGGGATCCAGGAGAGAGAAGGAAATCTAAGTTTTGGTAAACATTATGTATATGGTGAGCAAGCTGGAGAGAAGGATGGCTCTTGTCCTACAATGATTCTGATGAGGATCCAGGAGAGAGAAGGAAACCTAAGCTTTGTCAAACATTGGTATTATTAAATTGTAATGCAATGTGTCAGTATACATGTCCATGCTCTTCAGTTATAGCATTGAATATATAAAAAAAAATGAAGGTGTGATTTTAGCAAGAGCCAATTTTGTTAACTTGGACTTTATAGCATAACACATGCTATGACTTGAATCATATGTTAATTTTGTCAGCACAAGATTGTGTGTTTTAAATTTATGTTTCAAATGCTTAATTAATCTTACCATCATATTTAGATATAGCTTGAGTTCTATTGGTTGGCATTGATGACCTGGCGTTTGCACCATTTTCTTTGATATGTTGATGTAGATTATAACTAATGTTTATTCTTCAATCTTCACCCTAATTTGTTTTAAATATATCATCGAAATCCATTAGTACTTGTCCAATTAATTGTTAGTGTTTTTATTTTATTTTTTCTTGTGACGAATCTGTTGCTTACTTTAGAAGTGTTCACTGTGAGGCTACAAGTACATTAGAGGCTTTATTTGTTTGACATTTCAATATACTTACAACAATCTTCTGTCTCTCTCGTTGCAAAATAATAAAGATTTTTTGTTTTGATGGATTTTCAGGAGGGAGATGCAGATCAGCTGATTGAAGGCCTAGAAACTAGTCTCAAAGTTAATTAAACAATATAATCCTAGTAAACCCTTGTTATCCTGTATTTAATCCTAGTAAGGACATCTTGAAGGGCTTGCTGCAATAGTTATTGTATCCTAAAATGCTAAGAATTTCGAACTTGTTAATTACTTGTGACTACATCCATATAGCAGTGCCATTAAATTAATAATAATAATAACCACACACATTTTTAGTTTAGGGGGAAACTACTGCCGGCATGTTTTGGAAGCTAAATCTGACATGATGAAACCTTTTTTGGGATTTGAAAATAAGGATGACTTGGGTGGACAATATTTTTTGTCGACATGCGAGGTGTTCGAGAGAATGTTTTACTTTTCGAGAAATACTTGTGTTTTTTTACTACATAATTTATGTAGATGAAATTTATTTAAGTATATCATGTGATTATATAACTGTGTGTGTGAGTAGTATTATTGTGGATGTTATTTTATTATGTTGTGCTTTGGGACTGATGATGTTATATATCATTATTAATTTGATTTATTTACCTTAATTCTTCTCTCTTTATGCCCAGTTTGTCCGGGGAAGAACCATCAAGCGAAGTTGATTTTTTTTTACTTTGTGAACAAAATTGTAGCTAAAACATAAGACTGCAACGTTAAAATCAAAAGTTCTTCACAAAAGCCACCGCGGTTTGAGGCAATGGCAAAAAATGTGTGGTTCACTCTAAGATGCGGTGGTTCTTTTTGAAATTCTTACTTGATCATAAATTTTAGATAAGTCCATGCTATAAATTTTAGATAAATAAAATTTTAAAAAATAATTTTTTAATGTTTTAAATTATTTTTTAATACAATTCTTACTTGATCATAAATATTATTTTTTCAATAAAGTTGTATTTTGTAATGTTTTAAATTATTTTTTTAATACAATTCTTACTTAATCATAAATATTATTTTTTAATAAAATAATATTTTTTAATGTTTTGAATTATTTTTTTAAATAGATTCGCCAGCGACAATGAACACAGTGGTCTGAGCAACAACCACCACCGCCCAATCTCTGGGTTGAGTTCAAAGTTGTTATGCTTGACTCCTAAGCTAAAAAACAAAAGTAAAAGTTTTAAAAATAAATAATTGCAACTTCAAAATTAATGGAAAATTCTTAACTTTAAAATTAATATAATATCAAGTAACTTGAATCTTTACCTGCTATTAAAGGGGAAGTGAGCATGCATGTTTAGAACCTAAATGTAAAGGGACATGTATGAAAGGATAAATATTTGTAAAGCCACTTTGAGAAGTTGCAAAGCTGTGGGACTCCTGTCTTTGCTCTTTGCTTCTCGCACCTTCGGCATTTCGACCAATATGTGTCCAAGCTAATACAAAAATCTCTCTCTACCTCTTGTCACTGTTCTTCTTTTTTCTGTGTGGTTTAGATCGATCTTCCCTTTGTTTCTTTTCTTTTATTTTTTGTATAATATGAAATGCTTACGGTGTGAAAAGGAAGCAATGTTGAGCCTCACCGTTGACCACCAAAATTCTTATATCAATTGATTTTTTACATTATTTTTTTATATTATTAATTATATTATTTTTTTATTACTTTTTCTCACTTAATCATAATTATTAAAAAATGTGATAAAAAATAATATTAAGATAAAAATAATATATAAAAACATTGTTTTCTTATCAATCAATTTTGTTATTTCTCATCACTTTGTTTTACACTTTTTATTTTTATACTTAGTTAACAATTTAAAATTTTTTAGTTAATAACACGTTATTAGTAATTGATTATCAAATTTGCATCATTAATTACATAATATACATTATTAATTAAAAATTTATATGTTATTAATCAAATATAAGAATGGTATAAAAATATTTTCGTTCTATATTTAAGATGGTACACTTTAACTTTTATGGAATATTATACAACTAAATAAATACTAAATTAGCAGTGTTATTTGTCTATTAAAAATATTTTTAATTTTTTTTTAGTTTACTTAAAAATTTATTTTGTATCTTATAAAAATATTATAATTACATATAATCTAATTTAATATCTCTTTTATATAAATTTACTATATAAATATAATGTACATATTTTAAGTATACAAATAATATTATTAATGCCGAATTGGCTCCCAGAGAAACGAGGGTTGAGGATCATGATTGATTGGAAGGAATCAGGTAACGCCTGGTTGTTGTGTTAGGTAGCTTGGCATGATGTGATGTACGAACCTTACCATTACAGCATTACTTCTTACTAATAGAAGGTAGCTAAAAATATAGAAGAGGACAAACTGCGTATGGCATGTGAATGAATGTGCATGTGCCAGTGAATTTGTCTTTTTTCTTAAAACGAATTGAAATCTCGTCACGTAGGTTCGATCGTGTTCGTGCCAGTGAATTTGTCTTTTTTCTTAAAGCTAATTGAAATCTCGTGACGTAGGTGAATTTGTCTTTTTTCTTAAAGCTAATTGAAATCTCGTGACGTAGGTTCGATCGTTAAAACTAATTGAAATCTCGTCACGTAGGTTCGATCGTGTTCGTGCTTTATCAAACATGAATATTCTGTACTTTTAGATTTTAGATTATTTTTTATATTTTGAAATATAAATATTATTTTATTTTTAATTAAATATTTTTTAATTAATTAAATAATTTTTTTAATTATTTTATATTTATTTGATAATTTAATATATAAAAATAATTTTTTTATATTATTAAAATAAAATAAATTAACTTAAAATTACTTTTTAAATAACATATTTAAACATAATTAATTATTAAAATAATTAAATTTTTACAACTTAATTATTAAAATAATTAAATTTTTACACCTATCCCAAACATTTACGGAAATTGTAATGCTAATTTTATATGTTTTATATTTTTATAACTAAATTAATATTTTTACTCTTTCACGCCCTCTTTTTCCATTCTCTCTCATGCAAGATTTACTATAAAAACACTGTGCTTGCATTCGGTGCAAATCAAACCACCCTGAGATAAAACCCAAATCAGAACCCCAAGCAACACTCTTCATCGGCTCCTTAGTATCTTAGGTTAACCTCCCTTTCCACTTCTCTCCTCCGTCTCGGCTTCCTTTGTTCCCCTCCATGACTAGCAGACCCCACGATATTGGTAAATATTTGGGCTACACGGAGGAACGAAAGGAAAATCCTCAACAGCCCAAGCAACCGAAAAAGGAAAAAGTTACAATACAATCAGCTCTTTCTTATAGTGACCCACCGAAGAAGGAAACAACGGCTGAGAAGAAATGATTATCTGTCTCCGCCAACCCCATAGCCTCTTCCACGCTCGCTACTCTGCTTGTTTCTCTCTCCCCCCTTCTCTTCCTTTTCTCACCATGTCGTCACCACGTTCTGCTGTGACCGCCTCCATGGAACACCACCACCTTCACCATCTTTTCAACCCACCTTCTTCTTCTTCTTCTTCTTCTAGATCTAGATCAATTGCAGGCACAACCTACCATCTTTCTTTCTATCTCCATGACTTTCACCGCCCCGCCGCCAACTCCTCCACATTCAGGGTCGCTCCGATGACCGTGCAGTGCGGTGACCGGATACTGAACGACGCTGTTTTGGAGGAAGTTCCTGCTGTGGGTCTAACGAACCCCATGGTGGTGGTGCAGGTTCACATGGGGGTGACGGTTTTCGACCTCACCCTCTCTTCACCATCTATCTTTTTATTTCAGTTCTTTTTGTATGTGTTGGATATGAACTGCGATCCAGTTGTTGAGTTGTCAATATTGTTTTGCAGATTAATGGTGATGGGCTTTGTTGTGGCAGTGCCGAAAAAGTTGCTCAAGGTAAGAAAACCCCTTTTTCCCTTTATATGTGTGAATATTTTATTGATAATGATTCAATGATAATTGAGATGATTTTTATGCATATAACAGAAGGTCAACAAGACTATGGCCCAGGAATTATAGTGATGGGTATGAAGATGACAGATAAAGTACGTAATATAACACACCTTTACTGCATCCTAAAGTATGTTGTACTCGTCAATTTTGTCCTACCTTATCTATTTTGTTATGTCATGTTAGAGAGAGAATGAGTGGAATAATCTCTCTCAACATCATGGATCCAAATTCATCAAAATGTATTTGATTTGTAGTTGAAATATTTTAAAAGTAAATTTAAATTATTGAAAGATATATAACATGTTTTATAAAAAATTTTATTGACAAAATTTAATTAACTTCGATAAAAAATGATCTTTAAACTTGAGTTAGAGTGAAAATAATTTTTTTATATTTTATTAAGTAAAAATTTGTTAGAAAATATTTTTTTTAATTTTATTTTAAAAGTAATTTTAATCTTAAATCTAAATAATATTCATTTTATCAAACTCACTTTTGAGATAAAAGTTTTTTAACATAAATTACGTTAGTATAAATTTACTTTTAACTAAAATTAAGTTTACAAAATTAAATTGATTCAAACTTAAATTTATCAACTCTAATCCAAATACATACTTACTATAATTGATGAAGGGGTTTAATAGTTATTGATTTGTTGGTTATGTCATCTCTGTTTGTTTGATTTATTTATTATTATTATTTAGATCATCTCTGCTATTTTTGGATAGTTTCAAGCAGAGAGATTAACCAATAAACACAGCATACCTTTTCTTCACTGAATGCTTTCTTTTAGATATTATATTATATTATATTTTTGGAGCAATAATAAATATATATTTTAAGAGGATCTTTATCATTAATTTAAATTATTTTAAAAAAATTTATGTAAATATTTTTAAAATTAATGATGAATATCCTCCTTAAACATGTATTTATGTAATAATTTCTCATTAATTTCTCCATTGTACAATATCACCTTGGAAAAGATTAATGTGTTAAAAACCAGTAATTGCCTTTGAATGTACAATAGCTCTATCTGTTCTCAAGAAAGACAAGTACTTTATCTTCTCTCAGTTTTTTTTGTACGTGATGTATGAACTGAGATCGAGTTGTTGAGTTGTGAATTTTGTTTTGCAGATAGATGGTGGTGTGCTTTGCTGTTTTTGTAGTGAAGAACTTGCACAAGGTGTTTCCTGTTCATAAGCTTTATTTAATGAATCTAACATTGATACGGACTCTATGATAATATGCTTTCATTGGGTTGATTTTTATGCATATATAAAAGAAGGACAGCATGACTATGGAACAAGAATGATTGTGATGAAGAAGAGGGCAGTAGCATATACTGGCCTCTTGCACCCGAAGGTATAATTTTAGTTTATGCAATCAAATTGGCCTAGTACCTATTATGGTTGGTTCAAATATCTGGTAGACATTCCTATTATTTAATTAAGTTCGGGGATGTAATGTGTCAGTATCCATGCACATCTTCGGATAGCAATTAACGAATAAAAAATGAAGATGTGGTTATACTGCTTTTCCTACATCACTTTTAATTGGTAGCTTGGGCTCCACATTGCGTAACACAAGTATGACTTTCTATGACCTTTGCATAACAATATAGGAACTTAGTATATTGTCATTTAAAAGGAAGATTATCTGGTAAGTGGTAAATCATGAGTCAAGTGACAGATACAAAAATTTTAGGCAATAAAAATAAAGGTAATATTATTAATACCAAAGTATAAAAAAATTAATAATTATATTTATATATTAAAAAATATATTAATTCAAAATTATGAAAGATTAATTTATAATTATTATTTTTTTGTATTTTTATACTTTAAAAATATTAAATGATCTTTTCATTATTATTATTATCAAATTTTTTTTTATATATGTAACTAAATTGTCATTTAATAAAACTAATATATTTAGAAGTAGAGATATGAGAGCAAAAATTATATATATAAAAAAATAAAAAAGACATATACTTACATAAAGTTGAAGAAAAGTTTTAAAATAAAGTACAGACATGTCTCATTTATACATGGAATCCATCCCTGCATAAGTGTATATATATACCACAAAATTGTTGAGATTGTACACATTTTTTTATTGGGTTTTCTCTTGTTCATTTTGTTTTTTTTTTTCTCCTTTGTCTCAGCTCTTCACTTCTCTATTGATCAATCATTAAGCTTTTGTTCGTAATGTAATCATTTCAATTTGTATTTTGCATTTCTAGGCAATGCGAAAATTGGAGGTGTGGTCAATATATCGATTTATCTGTTGCTGCGCACGATGTAGTGATTTGCACCCCTTCACTTATGTGGATCATGCATTGCAAGTAAGACTTTGTACTTTTTTTTTTTTGGTTGGTATAGTGAAACTTGACATTCTATTAGTTAGATCAGTTCTTCCCTAAGATTTTGTCAAAGTGACTTGATATAAGTTTTGTGACTTTTTTGCCTTGGATCCTTGTGCTTATAATCCATAATTTTCTAATAGATGTTCCCATTGTAAATTACTGGGAAGTAGGAAAAGGTATTGCTATATTTATTGGACTATTCCTAACATCATGGGCAATTTAATATTCAGGAAATTGATGCTGTCAGTTGTGCTTCATCTGTTACATGTTCCCATTACAAGGTCTTCATAGACATGGCAGTATCAAAGTACCTTTCAGTTGGTGATCCAGAGTCTTGTGAGAAGCTTGAGAAGATGCTTATTTAAAGTCTGAATGAGAGGCTAGAAGGCATGGAAGAAGGAAAATCCCATTCTATACTCATGCTGCATCCCGTACTTTACCTCTCTCTAAATGCCTCACTGATTGCATCTTCGACTATGTAAAAAAGACCTTTTTCTTTTTTTTCTTTTTTTCACTTGAGACCACTATGGACTAGCCAAAATAAAATGGTTGTGGAACAACGGCCTCCTGTAGTCCTGTTCAGTTGAGGGGCTTGCTTTGTGATGCTTTGGGAGTTCTTATTTCCAGTGGATTTTCTTTGTTGTTTATTTCCTTGCGTTTAGGCTTTTTCCCCTAAATGATGAAAAGAAAGTTAAAATTGTATTTTAGTACTCCGTCTTTAGAAATATTTTAAAAATATGTCTCACAATTTTTTAGTCATAACTGCTAAAAAGATTCCAAAAAAAGTGCTTTTTAAAATGTTGTTGGACAAAACTGAAATATTGGAAGTTTTTTTTTGTAAAAATATCGATTTTTAAAAGCTGCATTGAATTCAGTATTGATTTTTTTTATTCATAAAATTTGAATTCAAAATTTTATTTAAGAAGAATAAATATTGAATTAGTTGAACTAACTAAATGTTAGTATCGAAATGTTGGAAGTTGAATTTTCTTATGTATTTTTAGAATATTAAATATTAGGAATTTTTAATATCACTAGTTATATAGTATTTGTTAAATGATATAATTTAATGAGTTATTCATATAAAAAATTAGTTTATAAACTTCATAAATAAGAGAATGTATGTTTAGTATCTATTTTCCTAGTTGTTGCCAGAGATTAGCAATGAAATCTTTTTTATTTATTTATTGCATTAACCGGAAAGTTTTTAAAGTGGATGGGGATGGATAGGGGTTTATTGGGTGTATTTTGTGGCATGTTTTTTACTTGGCCTATTAATTAAATTAATATGTTGAGTTGAGTTAAATACATGAACCTAATTTATATTTAGAAGAAACCAATTAAAATAAATGTTAAAATATCTAAAAGTGATTAGTCATGTTACAAGTGGATTATAACTTAGGTAAAATTTACTTGTAATGTTAATGATTTGAATCTTAAAGACATCATTTTAGATAAGACTTTATCTAACTGTCACTTTCAGTCAAAAGTTACGTAAGTAATATGTCAAAGACAAAAAAATGTTAAAATACGAAATTTAATTTTCTTTTACACATAACATATTTTTATTAGAGACAATATATCTTTCAAATAAATTAAAAAGTTATATAATTAAATATAATAAGTTTTAAATAAGTTAATTAAATATAACAAATTTTATTAGTTAATATAAATTTAAAATAATTTAAAATAAGATAATAAGTCTAAAAAACATAAATAATAAATTATATTAATTAATTAAAATTAATATCATTATATATAAAATATAAATTGACAAAATCACCTTACAAGTTAAAGTATTTTTTAACGGAACGAAATCTGCTGATGAATCCAACCCATAACTTTGGTCAATCCATTGATTTGTGAATTTATGAGTTAATTCAATCCGTTGGAAACTTCCAAAGATGGATGACAACAGTGTTCCCACCTCCAATGACGTTCTTCCGTTCTTCCTTGTCATTCTTTCATTCTTTTTGCAGTATTTTTAGATTTGATTCTTTTTAAAGGTATAATATTAGGGTAAGTTATTAAATATTTTTATTAATTATTAGTTACTTTTAAATATTTATTATAAAATTAAGTTTTAATAAATGTTTGATAACTTCAATAAAAAAATACTTACAACTTACTATAAATATTGTATCATTAAAATACCATAAAAATTTAGTAAAATTAAATTTTGAAAGTACAGGTCAAACAATCTTACCAAGCCATCACTTCAACGTGACCTTTTTAACTTAACAAAAATTAGTTAATGTGTTATTTTGATAGTAATTATTGTGTTACTTAATTTATTATAATATTATTTATTTTTTATTATATTTAATTTGATATTTGAAGTATTTGAAATGTATATTTTTATGTGTTGTTGAATATTAATTTTGGATTGATTAAATATCAAATGTAAAAAAAAAGTAAAATACAAAAAAATAAATAGTTTTTGCTAGTATTTTAATAAAATAGCAACGGTTCAAAATTGTCACTAAATTAAATAAAAGTTTATTATTCTTTATATTTAGTAGCGGTTCAAATTGCCACAAAGTTATGGCATTCCATAGTTCGAAATTATAGTAACAATTATTAATTGCCACTAATATATTTAATTTTTAGCTCTTGCGAGTCTTTTGCAGCGGTTACAAATAGCCACTAAAATTTCAAAACAATTTGCAGCAATAATTCTCGCGATTGGTCTTAACCACAACAAATTAATCTGGTGACGATGTGAATCATGGCGGTTAACAAATTGTCGTAAGTAGAATTTAGTAGTGGTTGAAATCGCCACAAAATACCTCATTAACCGCCACAAAATGACCTTTTTTTGTAGTATCAATTTGAGTTTGATAAATAAATGAATTGAATTTGAGTCAAATACTAATCGATTTATTTGATTTAATAAATATATTTTTTAAATATATTTTTTATTAGATCATCTAACACATTAAAATATATATTCAAATTTGATTATACGTTAATCAAGTTGATTACATGTTAATCGAAGTTAAGTGCATATTTTAGTGTGTGACGTGACTTAGTAAAAGAGAGACTGTTGAAAGGAGTGTGCTAGAAAGTATTTGATTAGAACCAAACTCAAATTACAAAAACTAGTTCATATTAAACTTGAATCAAATTTCTAATCGAACTATTTCTTATCGAGTTTAGTCGAGCTGAGAGTTCAACTCGTTTCTAGCCCTACTTCATTACAAATCATCCCAATCCATCTTATTCAGGTTCAACAATCGCATCTCCTCACCTAAATAATATATGTCTTTATAACTCCAAATCACTCCAATTAGAATGAGAAATTATTGTATATTCATGAAGTATAATAAATATATGCTCTAATATAAATCTCTATTATTAATTTTAAATTAATGACTTAACATTTATGTAAGTTTATTTAAAATTCATGGTAAAGATATTTCTTAAAGTTTGTATTTATTGTGCTCTAAGAATATACAATAATTTTTTAATTAAAATGTTTCTCTTAAACCCCACAGGCTCAAACAAAGTCTTACTTGAATAATCTCATAAGAGTAATGTTATTAATACATAATAAAAAATTATATTAATTTTAAATAAATTTGTTTGAAAAAAAAAAGTTAGAAAGATTGTATTGAAATATGTGTTTTTCTTATTTTATTATCTAAAAATAATAATATAAAATAATATATAATTTTTTATATGCAAATATCATAAATCAATCCTATAATCTTGAAAAAGAAAAAGTAGTAAAATCACCTTGTCAAAGTTTATCAAAACAAAAATTGTCAATAGAAAAGGTTAAACATGATTCTGATACATATTTTCGTAACCTTGTTATTTAAACACTCTAAACACAACACCTATGCAACACCGTATACTAGTTAGTCATTCCTTCTTTACTTTTTGCCTCCTCACACTCATATAGTCATATGTCATTCCCGTATTCCAGTTCTCTCTTCGCATTCCACCGCAATCTTCTTCCTCTGATCCTTTTTCAGATCTCTCTCTCTATTTCTGAATTTCCAATGTCATCGTTTTGGCTGACTACATCATCCCCGATGATCACTCCCATAACTCCACCATCGCCTTCAAGGTATTGTTTTCCTCTTTCATACGGATACCCTTTTGAGATTTCTTTTGTGGGTCATTCTTCAATTGCATATATCAGATAGGGTGAGAAAAAAAATTGCTTGTTCTTCTTTCCCTTCTTGTGATTGAATGATAGGAAACTTAAACAGGATGATTAAAAAATATTTGTTGGGAAAATGTAACACAAATATGGCGAGTGCTAGTTGGTTTGCCATATTTTAAGGCTTTGGAGACTTGAAATTCTTTCACAAAAATGCTCTTTCTTTAATATATATATATATATATATATATAACCTTTCTTTGTATCTACAGTACTTGCATGAGCATACTTTTTGCATCCACACCTTCATTTATACTATAGTTTTATGTGTTGTATCTTGTTAGTTTGTTAAGAGTTCTTTCTAACTGTCATACTGGATTAGAAAACTTCCTTCCATTTGATGGAGGGTTGTAGGTGCCTTTTTAAAATGTGAATGTTGTTGGAAAAAGAAGGAATATGTATACAGGGGAAACAACAACACACAAATGGGCAATAAAATATTTCCTGTTTGAAGGAATTTGTGAGGAACAAAATATACAGTCAACCAAAATATCTATCAAAAGATATATCTAAGAATGCACAAAAATAAATTGACAAAGAAAACACACATAATTTTAACGTAAAAAACTTTCTCAATGTGAGAGGTAAAAATCACGGGACCTAGTCTAGAAAAATCTTCACTATAATAAATTAATGAGTACAACAAAATGTCTCCCAACAAACAATGATATCACAACAGTTTTACTACTACCAACAAAGTGAAAATCAACAAAGTAACAAAGCTCAAAACTCACAATGAGGTACAAACAACCTAACAAGTAGAGATGAGGAAACGAAATTATGACCGTACAAATAAAAGATCACACTACAAGGAGCAATATACTGAAAAATCATTCAAGTCGGATCACAAATGACCACCCGATCTAGTGCTGCAAGATTATCTCACAAAACTTCCTCCCTCTCAAACTCCACGACGACTGCTCTCCACGAAAGGAAAAATGAGATGCTAATGTTTTGAAAGCCCTATCTCCTTTTCTTTTGATTGCTCACATGCTAAACATAAAAGCACACACACAGTTATTCATTTTTTCTTGTTTTACTTTATGGCATGGGACTGACTTGGTGTTGGACCCACACAACAAACTCCCCCTCCATCTCAAGCGGAGGCAATTGCCAAATCGACAACCAAATGACAATCTTCAAACTTTCCCTTCAGTAGAGTCTTTGTCAACATGTCTTAACCATTATCATCAACATGAATCTTCTTAAGCTCCAACAACTTAGAGTTCAGAACATTATGTACCTAATGATACCTCACATCAATATGCCTAGATCTACCATGGAACATATGATTCTTGCCAAGATAGATAACACTTTGACTGTCACAAAACAAAACATACCTCTGCTAAGTAAAACCAAGTTCATGTACAAAATTTATCATCCAAAGTAACTCTTTACAAACCTCAGCAATAGCAATGAACTCAACCTCAGTAGTAGACAATGCAACACATTTTTGCAACCTAGATTGTGAAGCCGTAACTCTCCTTACAAAGGTAATCAAATAGTCAGAATTAGACTTTTTAGAGTTAACATCCCCTGCCAAGTTTGAATATGTATAACTACAAAGAAAAAGTTTCCCATTTCAAAAACAGAGCTTCAAACCAGAAGTGCCCCAGAGATATCTCAATATCCACTTCATAATTTTCCAATGCTCTCTACCAGGATTGGAAAGAAAATGACTAATCACACTAACTGCATGAGATATATTAGGCTTTGTGCAAACCATTGTATACATCAAACTTCCTACTACAAATGCATAAGGAACACGATACATACATTCTTTCTTTTCATCACTAGAAGGAGTTTGTTTAGTGTTAAGCCTAAAATGTAAAGTAAGAGATATGTTTACAACTTTAGTTTTATCCATATAAAACCGTTGAAGCACTTTATCAATGTAGTTCTCCTGAGATAACAACAACTTCTTGGTCACTCTATCACGAGTAATTTGTATGCAAATAATCTATCTTGCTGGTCCTAAGTTTTTCATTGCAAAAGACTTACGATGCTCCTATATCAACCTGTCAATTCTAGAAAAATTATGACCAACAATCAGCATATCATCAACATAGAGCAATAAAATGATGAATTCATTATTAGAAATTTTTTGCACAAACACACAATGATCAGAAGTAGTATTTTTGAATCCATGTTGAATCATAACAGACTCACTTCTTGTACCATTGCCTTGGGGCTTGTTTTAAGCCATACAAACTTTTTTTCAACCTGTAGACATAATTTTCTTTATTTTTCGTCACAAAACCCTAAGGTTGCTCCATGTAAATGTCCTCCTCTAAATCACCATGAAGAAAAACAATTTTCACATTCATCTACTTAACCTCTAAATCAAGACTGACTGCCAAATCAAGAACAAGTCGGATGGAAGACATTTTAACAGCCAGTGAGAAGATCTCCTCAAAATCAACTCTTTTTTTGTTATGGTAGCCTTTGATAACTAATCTAGCTTTGTATATCAGAGTGGAAGTATTCTCATCATTCTTCAACTAGTAAACCCATCGATTTTCCAAAGTTTTTCTGTCCTTAGGCAACTTGACTAGCTTAAAAGTATGATTGTGAAGCAAAAATCTCATCTCATCATTCATTATTGCAACCCATTCTGTCTTTTATTCACTCTCCATGGCCTCTTCGTAGCACTTAGGTTCTCCCCCATCAATGAGGAGTACATATTCATCAGATGAGTAACAAGTAAAAGGAATAAGATGTCTGGAAGACCTCCTAAGTAAAACAATAGGTTCATCAACAACCTCACGAACAAGAACATCTACCTCATTAGTAACATTATCAACAACATCCTCAACCTGATAATCCTGAATATGATTATGCACATAATCATGATTGTCAAAGTCAGCTACATCAGGCATATTAGACTCAATAACTAGATCAATATCAACTAAACCATAAATACTCAGAGACTCTGACTTCTTGCCTTATCAATATCTTCAATGGTCTGATCCTCCATGAAAATAATATCACAACTTCTAATAAGCTTCTTCTTAACTGGATAGTTCAACTTATAGCCAAACTCATCACGATCATAGCCAATGAAGATGCACTGTCTAGTTTTGACATCTAACTTGGACCTCTCATCTTTGGACACATGTACAGATGCTCTACACCCAAAGAGATGTAAGTGGTCATAAGAAACATCCTTTTCATTCCACACCCTGTGAGAAACATCAACCTGTAAAGCAACAACAAGAGATAAATTAATAACATGTGTAGTATTATACAAGACCTCACCCCAAAAAGATCCAAGTAACTTTGCTTCAAATAGAAAACAACTAACTCTTTTCATCAATGTCATGTTCATCCTTTCTGCCAAGCCATTAAGCTGAGGAGTCTTAGGGGACGTCTTCTGGTGTCTAATACCCTGCTGTCTACAGTACTCATCAAATGATCCACAATATTCACCATCATTATCGGTGCGAACATATTTCTGTTTCTTCCCTACTTCTTTCTCAACAGAAGCCTGAAACTGCTTAAAGATACCAAGCACCTGGTCATTAGACTTCAAGGCATAAACCTAAAGTTTATTTGAATGATCATCAATGAAAGTCACAAAGTAAAGCGCACCACCAAATTTTCTAGTCCTTATTGAACCACAAAGATCTGAAAGCACTAACTCAAACACCTTTGATTTCCTAAAAGGAGGATGACTCTTGAAAGAGATTCTTTTTTGCTTCCCAGCTAAGCAATGAGCACACTTTTCCAATCTTGAACCCTTCAAACTTGAAAGTAGATTCTTTTTTACCAAAGTATCAAGTCTCTTCTCACTAATGTGGATAAATCTCTTATGTCATAACTCTGACTGGTTATTACACTCAACTATATTAACAACAACAACATAAACTGAAGCATTGGTCTAGTATAAACCTGAACACTTCTTTTCATGTGCCACAACCAAAGAACACTGAGAGAGTTTCCACTGTCTACCACCAAAGGTACTAAAATAACTATCATCATCAAGAACACGAGCAAAAATTAGATGCAAACAGATGTCTAGTGCTTGTCTGACATTCTTCAAAATCAACTTTGTCCAATTATTAGTTTCCAAACAAACATTGTCAATGTCAATTACCTTTAACATATCATCATTACCCATCTTCAAAACGCTATAATCACCAGGAGTATAAGATATGAAGAATTTGTTCTTATATGTCACATAAAAATAGGCACCATTGTCAGCAACCTAGCTGGTCGCATCACAAGCAACATTAATCAAATTCTCATTATAGATAATCACAAGTTCTCCTCTAATAGTGGTGGCAACACGATCATCATTGTCATTATCCTTCTTTTGTTGCTTGCCCTTATTACCCTTGTTTTCTTTTTTTTTTCTTTTTCCATTGGTAGCAAAACCTTTGGGATATGCCCATTTTTACCATAATAATGACACTCAAGGTTTTTGTATTTAGATCTTGATTTGCTTCTACTCTTGTTTTTGCCTCTACTGCCTTGTCCCTGATCCCTCTCACTGTTTCTCCCCATATTTTCAATAACCAAAACATTTGACAGTGAAGAGGATGTTTGCTGAGTTCGTCGTCTTACTTCTTCATTCAAAACAACAGTCTTTACATATTTCATGGTCACAACACCTTTAGGAGCAGAACTAGTCAAAGTAACTCTGAGATTTTCCTAAGAATCAGATAGAGTATTAAGCAACCAAAATCCCAAAATTTCATCTTCAAATTTCACACTCATGTCGGCAACTGGTCAAATCATCCCTGAAAGTCACTCAAGTGATCAAAGATAGAATTACAATCCTTGTAACTCAAGTTCATAGTCTGCATCAACAAAAATAATTTATTTTTCCCAGATTTAGAGGCATACAAGGTCTCAAGCTTCTCCCACAAAGTTCTGACATATGAATCATTAGTAATATGATTCAAAACATTATCATCTACTAATTACGGAATAAAACCACAAACCATCTCATGCTCAAAAACTCATTCTTCATCAGATTTAGCCTCAGGCTTTTCACTAGCAAACGCCAATAAATGTAGTTTTTTTAAAATAATAAATCTTTCATTTTCTTTTCCATTAGTGGTAATTTGTGTTATTCAAACTAATCATTCTACTATAATTAAGCTTCATCATTCAATCAAGCAAACAAAGAAGTAAATAGCTCTGATGTCAGTTATTGGGAAAGGAAGGAGTGTATACACAGCGAAAACAACAACACACAAATGGATAATAAAACCTTTCTCGCTTGAAGGAACTTATGGAGAGCAAAATATATAGCCAACCAAAATATTAACCAAAAGATATATCCAATAATACATAAAAATATATAAACAAAGAGAATACACACAATTTTAATGTGAAAAACTCTCTCAATGTGAGAGGTAAAAATTACAAGATCTAGTATAGAAAAATCTTCACTATAACAAATCAATGAGCACAATAAAATTTCTTCCAATAAATAAGGATATCACAATAGCCTCTACTCACTACCATCAAAGTAGAAATCAACAAAGCAAAGAAAGCTCAAAACTAACAAAGGAGTACAAACAACTCAACAAGTAAAGATGAGAAAACGAAATTCTGATTGTACAAATAAAAACTCATATTACAAAAAACAACATATTAAAAAATTATTCAGATCGAACCACAAATAATCACTTAATCTAGTGTTACAAGATTAGCTTACAAAACTTCCTCCTCTCAAACTCCACGACAGCTGCTCTCCACCAACAGAAAAATGGGATGCTAATGTTTTGAAAACTCGATTTTCTTTTCTTTTGGTTGCTAAAGTGCCAAACATAAAAACACACAGACTTCTTCATTTCTTTTTTGTTTTACTTTATGGCTTGAGACCCACTTAATATTGGACCGACACAACAAATGTGAACATCCTTTTTTTTTTGTTTAGGAATATCGTAGTTGGTTTTGTCTCACTATTTTTGAGAATATATTATATTATTTATTATTTTACTATCTATTATTATTAAAATTGTAATTTTTTTAAACCACTTTAAAAATACACTAAGCAGTTGATATTTTGTAGCAAATAGTAGAACCATAGACCTAAGCTAACTTATATGAGCATTAATGAAAGAAAAAAAAATGGACCATTTTTTCTTAAAATAAGTGTTTAGCTATGGTAAAACTCGTGGCTAAACACCTGCAGTTGACCAAAGACCACTGGTCAACGTTTAGCGATCTTTTATACAGTGGTTAGTTGGTCGATTAACTGCAATAAAAAACTGTAGCCAAATGACTAAAATAACCGCAATTAAATACCAATTTTTTTGTTGTGTGCTGTTCTTATGTTGTTTCATTAGATGTGATCAATGTCAAATGCATGTTGTGGAATTCGTGGTCTGCTTTCTCTTCAAAATGTTTTGCTTTCTATCTCCAAGTTTACCACTTCATCTCAAGAGGACTTTCCATTTATGCTATGCATCTTCGTTCTTCATATTCAGTAATTAATTGTTCTAGTTAAGGCTTACGTATTAGTAGAGTTTCGCACCTTACTCATGCATGGCGTTGCCATGGATGTATCTGAACAGAGAAATTTTATGTTAATTAAGTTTAGTAAGTGCTCATTTCTGCTACAAACTTTAGATCGTCTCAGGTTCATTGTCTCCGCCTAAACTTATTGTTAATTTATTATATTATAATGTAATAACTAACAATTGTACTTTTGAGTCTTATTTTTTCACTAAAAAATTAAATTATGATTAAAAGATATGGACTAGCTAGGTTGTTTTGACACAATAATTTCTGACAACGATGTAGGCAGCTCAAACCTATTCTTCTAGTGCATGTAAAAGTAAAGGAATGTTTAGATTTTTAATGCTTCAATCGATCTTAGAGATGCACAGGAAAAGTGAAAAATCAATTGATATTTGACAGGAAATTAGTTTCCCCTTTCTTATTAAAATACATTTTCGAATTAATTTGACTTTAAATTTCCAAATGCCGAAAGCAAAATAAAACATCAAGTTAAACTGGATGAAGAAAAAAATTATCAAGTAACTGCCAAAGAAATTTTCTTTTGCACCCGAAAGGTTGTACATTTCAAAGTGATCTAGGGGTGGAAAAAAACATAATTCAAATATGAGGAATACATAATTGATGTAAGTGTTTCAACAAAGATGAACTAAATGAAATTCACATATTCAATCTAGCTACCGGAAATGGAAATATCATATAAACAAACGTATTAACGAAGACACTGGCATAGTATACTAGTATTCTATATCAAGTACAATCTATCTATTATATATGAATTTTGTTATTTGAACACTCACAGACATGTAACTTACATCATTCTTATATTAGCATATGGTACTTCAATTCTATTCTAAAATACAATATTTTAGCTCTTACTTACACTCATATTAACATATAATATCTATACAAAATATCATATTATAATATAACAAGTGTTAAAAAGATATTTTCTATTATATATTATGCAACAAAAATAACACAAGTATGTATTACACTATTTAGGAAATTAAAGTTGTGTGAATTCAATTTAATTACTATGTTATCAAAGTCAAATGAGCAAAATATATACTTTTTTAACGAGAATGAAAAATTACTATAATCGAAGTTAAACGACACATACAAATAAAAAAATATCAAATTTTAAAAGAAAAAAAAAATAAATATAATTTATCATCTGAACTAATTAATAATCTATAAATTTATTTTTTGTTTAAAAATTATCGATGTCTGAGTATCTATCTTTCACAATAAACTAACATGAAAAATATTACAGTTTGAAGAATGTATTATGCTTCTTCCTACAGTAAATTTAAAACCTCTCTTCTACTTACAAATCTATCATGATACAACCAACTACAAGAAAAATAAAAGGCACATTAAAAAATAAAAACCAAAACACTCATAAAAAAGATAACAAAAATACCCATAAAAAAGATAACAAAAATATAAGATTTGTCATTAAAAAAAATAAATATGAACAATTAAACTTAAGATCTATCATATTTGAATAAATTATTAAAAAATACAAAAGTGAAAAGAAAAGAAAATGATAAGACTAGCCTCTTGCTCAAAACAGTTTCACAAAAGAAGACTCGAAACAAGAGATAGGTAGAGAGAAAGAGAGGATAGGATTTTGTGAACAAAGAAAAATATATATACATAAATCATAGACAAAAACATCGATCACATGCATGGTTTTAAATTGCGGTCCGCAATCGCAATTGCGGCCGCAATATTGCGATTTTTGTGGTTTCCGCAACTGTATCGCTACTGCAATTGCGGCCGCTTCGGCCGCATTCTTCTGCAATTGGCCGCAATATTACATTTTTAGTGATCTCTACAACCGCGACTGCAATTTAAAACCATGATCACATGTTTCAGAAGAATTTTCCTTCTGTTTACCTGCAATAAAAAACACAACACTAGAAAACTTGCTTATTTTTAATTATTAACAAAAACAAATCAAAAGCGCAGCCTCATTCAACAGCACTAGACGATCGAGAGGACAAACTTCTTGACGTTATCACACAAAATCATTGTCATTGCATGGTCAAAGAACTCCACAGCATGGTACCCACCCTCAGTGAAATGTGACTCCACGTGCACCCCACGTGCCTCCAAGATCCTAACCAACTCCTTCTCCTTATCCACCAACGGGTCCCCATCGAACCCGTTAATGAAACACCTCGGCAGCCGTCCGATCTTCTCGCCGTAGGCCCTCTCCATCGCCGTTGGATTGCAGTACACATGGTCGCGGTCCGCACCCTCTGGCAATGACAAAGCCCACATGAGATCGCTGACCGGCACAGGCAGGGTCAAATCGTTGACCTGCATAATCTCTGATTTTGACCTCTGGGCCCCACCGAAAAAGGGCACGTTCATTATCAGCCCTACGATTTTCAAAGGATTAAGGTCGAGGCCGACTGCACGTAGAGCCGTGAAGTAGGCGATGTTTCCTCCCGAGCTGTTTCCCATTAAGAAGCACTTGGAGAAATCCACGTGGTCGCGGATCCACAGGTCGGATTGGGTCGGGTCAAGGGCCTGGGTTCGAATCCATTTGATGGCGTCGAGGGCGTCGTCGTAGGCGGCGGGGAGACGGTATTCCGGGGAGCGGCGGTAGTCGAGGGAGAGGACGAGGGCGGGGAGGTGGGCGGCGAGGGAGGTGCAAAATTCGTGGAAGATGAGGGAAGAGTGGCGGAAGTGGATGAAGCCACCGCCGTGGAAGTAAATGATGAAAGGGAGTTTGGTGGAGGAGGACGGCGGAGGGTGGGGGAGGAAGAGGCGGAAGGAGGTATTGGTGTTGGGGTTGAGGGGGAGGTCCTTGGAGAGTGCGTGTTGTGGGGGCTCGGAAGGGGTGGGACATGGAGGCACGTTGGGGAATTCCTCCAAGCGGGTGAAGGAACCGTTTGGGTTGAGTTTGATCTTGAGGAATTCATAGGGGTCAATTTTGGAGGTTTCTATGGAAGGTGTTGGTTCTGCCATTGTTGCTGAGAGGTTTTAGTTTAAGAGCAGAGGAAGATTGAAACTTGAAACTTGAGAGTGTGGAAAAGCATAAAGGAAGTGATGTAAGTTATAACTGTTGTGGTCTCGGATTGCTTCATGGTTGTAATCACAATTTTTGCCATGCATTTTTTTGGGCCACATAAATTTGGTTTTTGTGACTATTGATTAATTAATATTGGTTTTATAGTTATTATTTATTGGTATTCGTTAGTATGACTTATTTTTATTTATTACGTATTAAATAACAATACTGACTGATCTTGACTTGAGTGTGCCCATTTTTTATTTCTTTTTTGAAATTTTATTTTGAGTTTTTTTATTAAAAAATGATAGATTAAAAAAAAGAAAAAACATTTACATGTATGTAGTAGTACAATTTCAATGTTGCGTTACATAATTTTTTTTGAGTAATATTAAAAAACAATATTTTTGTGTAAAATTGTAATCTATATAAAATGAAAAACATTATAAAGAAGTTAAGTTTGAGTAAAAATGATAAAAACTAAAATTTTATTTAAATTGAGAAGTTATATAAGCAATCTGGAGTGGGCTTTTAGTAAGTTTGAGGAAATTTTATAAGATCTTATGTTCAAATTTTACTGTTGCTATTGTATAAAAAAAAACCCAAAAACAATCACTATTGTTAATGTTATGGCTCTAAATTATTCAAATGGCATTATTATTTATAAGTCTAAATATGTTTTTGATCTCTAAAAAATATAACATTTTTTTTTTGTTTAGATCTCTAATAATTAATATTTAACCATGTGTTTCACTTGTTTGAAGTATAAAACTTTTTATATTTATATTTAAGTAAGTAAAACACATAACGAAATATCAACAATAATTAATCATTAAGAAATACTGGTATATTCTAAAAAACTACAGGTATTAGAATAACCTCCAATAAATAATAATGATAAAAATTTATAACATTTTAATGAGTTTAATATTTAAGATGAATTGTTAAATATTTATTAAATATTTAAAAATAATTAATAATCAATCAAATGTTGGATAACTTATATTAGGTATCAAAATCTAAAAAAAAAAATATCATAAAAATTTCAATAATAATTTTACACATAAATGTTTTTTTAAAATATTATATTGGAGAAATGTTATTATAACCCTAATCATAGTCATTTGACAATGTACCAGTGTCTGTCACTCAGTATGATCACATTCACAACAATGTCAATGACAATCAGTATTATTAATACGTAATAAATAAAGTAGGTAACTAGGTATTAGGTAATACTAACGAATAATACCAACTATAATAGTTACGACTATGTAAAGTTACGTTATTTAATTAATTAATAATAAAAATAATTTTAAATTCTCATACTCAATTTTTATATTAATTTTTTTAATTATTAAATAAAAAATATTAAATATTTTTTTATATTTTTAAAATATTAAATATTTTATTTAATATTTTTTACTTAATATTAAAAAATTTATTAATAGAAATTTTTAGAAAAATATAATAAAACTCAAAAAAAATATTAATAACACACATTTTAAATATTTCTTTTAATATTTCTTTTTTATTGATAAAAAATAAAAATTACCAATATTATTATACCAATGATTCTTTTAAATATAAAATAAATCAATAATAAAATAAATATTATTGGCAACTGAAATTTTTTTTTATCAAACATGTAAGTATAATAGCAACTAGCTTATTGGCAACTGAAATTTTTCAAGGGGTATGGTGGTTGGAATTGAACGCCCCACCAGAGGCGCCTCAATAATTGTTGAGACCTAAAGCGAAATATTAAAATAAGACTTTTTTTAATAAAATTTACCAAAATTCTTATATTAAATAATCAAGTTATTTCAATGTCTTTTTTTTATGGATTATATATCCAGTACATTTAATTTCAACTGATAGTATAACTAATACACTTAGTTTATTGAGACATCATTAAAATAAAAAAATATTTTATTAATTTTAGTTTTGAAGAACTTCAATACGTATTAGAAATGTTAACGTCATTCTAAAAACAATACATGCATTTAAAAAAGAATTGAGAGTTTCCGCCGATGTGACTATTGTCTGACATTTGTATAGTTTTATTTATAATTTATCTTTGAAAATAAATGAAAAATATCAATATCGAAGTAGTTGTTGTATTTTAAGAAACAAGCAAGATTATTAAAATAATCAATCAAACAACTATTGTTTAATGACATCAGTTTTTAATGTTAAATTAAATAGAATTAATAGGGATTATTTGTGAGTAGTGAGAAAAATAGAGATTAAATTAGATAAATAGATATGAATTAATAGCGATATGAAAAGTGAGAAAAACAAATTTAATATACACTTAATTAAAAAGTGAGAGAATATGTATATATTTTATTATTTATTTTCACTCTTATTTATATTTAATATAAATTATAATTAATATAGAATATAAAATTGGGGCCTCTAAAATAATGAGACCTAAAGCAAGGGCTTGGGTCACTTGACTCTTGAACCGGCTTGCGCCCCACCTTAGATGGTAGGCTTAAGCTCAATACCACTGGGCCAAAGCCTCAGTGGCTTTTTGAACATGAAACTGATTCGTGGATGCATAGTTTTTTTTAGAGTTATGTTATATTTTCTTAAACAATTTTTCTATTACTTTTTCTTAGTTATTAAATAGATTTATTTTTCTTATTTAATATATTTTATATTAAATATTAGCATTATTAGAAGAACTATTAAAAGATGTGTTAGGAGGATATAGTTTAATAGGATGCAAGTACATTTCATTAGGCAGATTTTTAAATCTTTGAGAAGTAAAAGAAGACATCTGTTGAGATTTTGACAAAATCTATTGTGTTTAATAACTGGTTGACATGCACCATGAGAATCTTCCACGTCCTAAAGCGCATCAATTTTGTGGTTAGTTGTTATTATCGTTAATTAAAACGTCAAGCAGATTATATAATTGATGATCCTAAATATGTGGGTCAAACAAAGATTGGATTTCGTCTTTATAGGCACCAAAAAATATTAACAAATAAAAAGAGAGAGAAATTTTAGCCAAAAACAAAGAGGGGCTAGAGCAGGTCATAAGCAAGGTCTTCAGCCTAATGTCACGTAGAATTTTGTCAAATGCAGGATTACATTCTTTGAAAAATGCATGGGGTTAATGAGTAAGATGTTAGTGTGAAAGAATAATAAAAGAGATATTTTTTTATTTTTTTTAATAAATTTCAAAGTATATAGCATTTTTATAAAAGTGAAAGAGACTTTTTATATTTTATAATTCTTTTTATTTAATAATAGTAATTTTTTTTAACTCATGAAATAAATCGTCCTATAACTATATAACTCTAATAAAATAATTCTTCCTAATGATATATAATACACCATAATTCTTTATTACTCATAGAATAACTCTCATAACTTTCATAACTCACAATAGTTACCACATCAAAGGTCTCATAACTACTAAAATTATATTAACTTCAAATTATTATTATTTTTAATCAACATTTTCCCTTAATTTGAAGTCTTCTTCTTCATTCCAAGTTTTGCTTGCAATTTTTGAAATTCTTCAAACTTGAGAGGCATAGTAAAAATATCAACAATTTGATCTTGTGTCTTCACATATTTGGGCTCAATCACCTTATTGTCAACACACTCTCTAATAAAATGGAACATTGTGTCTATATGCTTGCTTCAGTCATGGCACACTAGATTTTTAACAAAAGATAGTGCAAACTTGTTATCAATTCAAATCTTTATTGTTTACTCTTGTGGAAAATAAATTTTTTTCAACAACCTTCTAAGTCATATAGCAATACAAGTGCAAGAAGTTGCTGCCACATACTTAGACTCACAAGTTGAAAGTGTAACAATGGATTATTATTTAGAACTCCATGAAATAGCACAATCTCCCATAAAAAATACAAAACTGATAGTGCTCTTTCTATCATCAACATCTCCTGCAAAATCACTATCATAATATCTCACAAGTTTGAAATAATTAGAAAATAAATGAAATAGCCCAAAATTAATTATACCTTTTAGGTAATGAAGAATTCTCCGAGCAACTTTCATGTGGGTAGCAGTAACTGACTCCATGTAGTGACTCACTACTCCAACCGTAAAATGAATGTCGGGTCTTGTCGAAGTTAAGTATCTAAAGCTTCCTACAAAGCTTTTGAAAATGGTGGGATCTTCTTTCACTTCATCAAACTTTGACAATTTAACTTCACATTCCATGAGTGTGTTCACGGAGTTACAATCAAACATGTTGAACTTATTCAAAATCTCCTTTGCATAAGCTTATTGAGAAATAAAAATCTCATTCTCCATTTGCTTCACCTCTAGGCCTAAATTGTATGACAAGAGCTCAATATCGGTCATCTCAAATTCATGTGTCAAAACCTTCTTGAATCCTTCAAACAAAGAAGAATTAGTTCCGGTGAAAATATGATCATCAATATAAAGACAAACAAGCAAAATATCTCCATTGTCATATGCTTTAACATAAAGAGCATATTCATGAACACATCAAACAAAGTAATTATCTTGAAAATACTTGTCAATACGGCTATTCTATGCTCTTGGTGTTTGCTTCAACCTATATAATGCCTTCTTCAATCCCAAGACTTTATCTTCATGCCCTTCTACCACAAAGTCAATTGGTTGCTCAACATATACCTTTTCTTCTAGATAGTCATTAAGGAAAGCGGACTTTACATCAAGTTCTATTTTTTCTCTCCCCTACACCATTTTGTTGTGGTGATCTAGGAACCGTTAGAGGGTGGCGAATTCCATTTGTTTAACAAAATTCATTAAATTCTTTATATATAAATTCGCCTATTCTATCAGACCTTAGAGATTTAATTACATACCACTCTTATTTTCTACAAGAGCTTTGAAATTTTTAAAAGTTACAAATACTTCAGATTTTTACTTTATAAAATAAACTCAAGTCTTCCTACTATAATCATCAATAAAAAGTAAAAAATATTCATTTTTACCAAATGATGAAGGATTGATTGGGCTACACACATCAGTGTGAACAAGTTACAATGACTTGGTTGCTCTTGTAGTTGCTTCCTTTGGAAAGTTTTTTCTTGTATGTTTGCCAATGAGACACGCTTCACATAATTAATTGGGATGGTTAATTAAGGGCATTCCTTTCACCATCTTCTTTTCTCCCAAGGCTTTGCGTGCTTCAAAATTTAAATGACTAAATCATATATGCCAACACCATGCTTCATCTTCAACATGGGCCTTTAAACAATTTGCTTCAATTGTATTGAGATTCAACATGAACATTTTATTTTTTGTCATAGACACCTTTGCAACCAAGTTACAATTATGATCTCTAAGCCAAAGATAATGATCTTTCATATGAATTTTATATCCCTTCTCAATAAATTATCCCAAACTCAAAATATTACTTTTTAATTTAGGTACATAGTAAACATTGGTAACTAACTTGTGACTACTATCTTTAAGAGAAATTAAAATGGTACCTTTGCTTTGAATTTGGACTTTTGAGGTGTCTCTAAATGAAACATTGCATTTCACCTTCTCATCAAACTCCAC
Source organism: Ormosia emarginata (assembly GCA_029884605.1). Classification (NCBI taxonomy): domain Eukaryota; kingdom Viridiplantae; phylum Streptophyta; class Magnoliopsida; order Fabales; family Fabaceae; genus Ormosia; species Ormosia emarginata. Next base: position 6,746,674 of record JAQQTP010000068.1, read on the forward strand.
AATTTTTTCTTTGTAGCCACACATATGATTGCTTACACCCTTATCAAAATATCATGAGCTCTTATCACCATTTTCATCATCTTTGAGTGCTAACAATAAGGTTGACTCTTCAACCTCTTTTTTATCAATAACGTTAGTTTTTTCTTCAACACCATTAGTGCCATAACGACATTCCGAAGCATAATACCCAAATTTATGACAATTGAAACATTCAATATTGGACTTGTTATACCTCCTCTCATTTGTTCTAGGATAGTTGCCTCTTCCTCTAGTCACTCCTCTTCCACGACCCCTAGTTGAATGATGGCTTGTCTCTTGATTGTTGGAATTGTCACGGTTGCTTCTTCCTCTTCCACCTTGGCCTAAAAAATAAATTTTTTATATTTATTTCCATTATATCAGTTGTTTTTGCAAATACTTCGGTCATTTCATTGTATTCGGTGTTATAGAATTATGCCCAAATTAGTTTAGAAAATTACTCAAATTAACAGATAATTCTTAACAGTATTAATGAGCTTCTATAACTCTATTTAGAATTATTAGGGTAGGAGGATGTTACAACGACCACACCATCTTCCTCATCTATGTCCACATCCTTTTTGACTCTTGTCTCCTCCATCATCTTGCAATGAAACCTTGACTTTAAGGACTTGCTCCAAAGGCTCATTTTACCTTTTACAATTTTTCTTCTTTGGCTAGTATAGCCACAAGTAACTCATCAATGGTCATGGTGTCTAAATCATATGAATTCTCAAAAATACTAGTCGCATAATCAAACTTTGGAGTCAAAGAGTGAAGCATCTTATCTTTCACATGATAATCTTCAATATTTTCATCATACCTTTTCATTTGATTAACATTGGCCAACATCTTTGAGCTATAATCCCAAAAAGTTTCTGATTCTGTTATATGCAAAGCTTCAAACTCATGTCGTAAAATTTGAAGTCGCACCTTCTTCACCTTGTTTGTACCTTGGAGAGAATTTTGTAAAATTCCCTAAGTTTCTTTTGCATTGGACACATTGCTCACCTTCTCGAACATCAAATCATCAAAACCTTGATGGATGAGGGACAAAGCTTGTTGGTCCTTTTTCTTTGACTTTGTCAATGCTTCCTTCTCATTTAGAGACAAAGTAACCTCGTTTTGTGGCTTAGTGTAACCACTCTCTACAATCTCCCAAGCACCTTGTGATCCAAGCAATGCATTCATGCGACGAAACCTAGCTATATAGTTTTCTTTTGTAAGATGAGAGAATTGAAATAGATCCATTGCATTATTTGTCATCACTTAAATCTCACTAACTTTGATACTACTTTATTGGTGTGAAAGAATAATAGAAGAGATACTTTTTAATTTTTTTTAATTCTTCTTCAATAAGCTCCAAAGTACATAGAATACTTATGAAAGTGAAAGAAATCATACACATTCTACAACTCTCCCTAATTAATAATAATAATTTTCCTTTAACTCATGAAATAAATTATCCTATAACTACATAACTCTAATGAAATAATTCTTCCTAATAACATATAACATACCATAATTCTTCATTACTCATAGAATAACTCTCATAACTTTCATAACTCAATAATTATCACATCAAAGGTCTCATAACTATCAAAATTTAATTAATCTCAAATTATTGTTATTTTTAATCAACATAGGAGTGCTAGAATTTAGAAATTATTTGGATGAGGTACTGGGTACAAATTAAAGAATGTTGTTCAGGCATGGGTATTGTACTGTACTACCACTTCATACTCAACTTGTTTGCATCCATAACTACTTTGTAAATACTCTTTTTCTAGACATGATTTGGGTACTTGAATTTGTTAGATAAAAAAGGAGTAATGCTACATGGCCAGAAAAATGTCAAAATAGATAGTTTATTCAAACAAACAAAATGGATAGTTTGCTAATTTTAAGTCCTACAAAAAATGGCATAGTTTTTTATTAGATACAGATGAATTCAACACCTAGATGCCCTGCTCAAGCATTGCTCGAACCCTCATTGGAAGACCATAAAGCCTGATAAACCCACCAGCATCAGCTTGACCATATATTTGTCCACTCTCAAATGATGAAACGTCTTGCCTATACAGGCTGTAGGGGCTCTTCCTACCTGTCACAGTAACAGAACCTTTGTACAATTTCAAGTCCACAGAACCTGTTGTGGTCTCTGTGATCTTCTGCATGAAAGCATCCATGGACTCGCAAAGTGGATCAAACCATCTGCTAGCATACACTAGTTCTGCATATTTGAGGGCTAGTGAATCCTTGACTTGCATTGTCTCTCTATCAAGTGTCAAAGATTCTAGCTCACGCACTGCAGTGAATAGGATGGTGCCACCAGGAGTTTCATAAACTCCACGGCTCTTCATGCCTATAAGCCTATTCTCAACCATGTCAACCCGGCCAATTCCTTGCCTTCCACCAATCTCATTTAGCACATTAAGTAAAGATGTCGACGAAATCCTCTCTCCATTAACTGAAACAGGAAGCCCTGACTCTATCCCAATTTCCACATATCTACAAGAAATAAGTGCATGTTTTTTTTTTAAAAAAAAAAAGAAGTCTAACGTGGCTTGGAGGTTATAAATATAGAAGGAATGATATTTACTCTGCTTCATCTGAAGCATCCTCTGGGTCCACAGACATCATGTACATATCCTTTTTAGGCTTATTTGTTAGGTCTTCCAAAATATCACCCTTTAATTTTACACATTCCATGTATGAGAGAAAGAGCATGATGTCTTTTTCAATATATAATTTTTAAAGTTAAAGATAAATAAAACACAACTAGATCAAACTAAAGATTTAGACTCCTAGCAACTTCTCATAATACAACACATGAATGAGGTTGTGCATTCAATTTGATAAGTCACATGCTCTAGATTAGTCACCATATTCTTTGATTATGTGGCAGTGCATTGAAAAGCATTAAACTGTGTTTTATGCTATTAATTAATATTGCATTGAAAAACATTAAATTGGTATTAAATATTATAAATATTTAGTTACCTTTTTTTAGATTAGCATATGTTATGGTAGTTTCCTATTATTCCTCCTTAATTGTGGATTGTTGTCTCTTATACTCCTTCTATAAAAGGAGTCTTTTGTACCAAATGTAATCATATCAATGAAAAATACATTTTTCAAGTTGGTATCAGAGTAGTGTCTCAACAGCATTGCCGCCTCTAATTTCGTGTCAGTATGGCTAACAATTCTCGACCTCCCAGCCAGCTCCGAGTGGTGAGTGCAACAACACCATCACGTCTATGGCAGGCCCTCTGCCAAATCAAAAACCTGAACAGAAAACGTTATTTGGGGACTTCCATTCTGTTCAGATCACAACCAATCGTTTTAATTGGGTGAACTATCTCCGGTGGTCATAATCTGTACACATGTACATCCGGGGCTGAGGCAAAGTAGGATATATGACCGGTGAGCGACTCCAACTAGATCTCACAGACCCACAATATGTTGTTTTGGATGCTGAGAAATCCATGTTGATGATGTGGTTGGTGAACTCAATGGAAGAAGATATTAACTCTAATTACATGTGCTATCTCACAACCAAGGAGCTATGCGACAGTGTCACCGAAATATATTTTGACCTGTGAAATAAGTCCCAAATTTATGAACTCACCCTACAAGCTGGAAGAATTCGGCAATGAGGTGATAATGTGACAAAGTACTTTCATTCTCTAAAGCGAATCTGGTAGGACCTAGACCTCTTCAATACATACGAATAGAAGTCAATCAAGGATGCCAAACACCACAAGCAGATAGTGGGAAAAGGCATAATATTCCAATTCCTTGTTGGCCTTAATGATGAACTTGATAAAGTCCACGATAGGATCATTGGCAAGTCTAGTCTCCCTTCACTTGGTGAGGTCTTCGCAAAGGTTCACAGGGAAAAACCCGAAGGAGCATAATGATAGGCAAAAACAAAAAAGGACACAGCCCCCACTGAGAGCAGTGCTCTTGTTGCAGAAGCCACTTCTCACAAAAGTTCCACAAACCAAAGGAGAATTGAAGAATCTGTACGTGCATAGTGTGATTACAGCAACAGACCTCGATATACCTGAGAAAATTGCTAGAAAATTCATGGGAAACCAGCACACTTAAAGGGCAACAAGTCTGGTTCTGGACGTAGCCTCAATGAGCACCTCCCACAGCCATTGAAACCGAGAAGAGCTCTCTTGGCAAGGATTAACTTGAACAACTCCTAAGGCTGCTAAAAACTAGTTCCTCTTCTAGTACCTTTAGTGGTTTTTTGGCACAAACAGGTAATTTTAGCATTCCTATTTCCCTTACTTGCACCTTAGAGTCGCCTGTGCCATAGATTATTGATTCAGGTGCATCAGATCATATGACTAGCCTTTCTTCTTGGAACATCAGTCCTTTTCTCCAAAAAATTCTCATCAGAAGGAGAGAAATAATAAAGAAAACACTGATGCTCTAAGAAGGTAACACCTATACTGACATGTAGTTTTTTTGTTCGGGGATTAAAACATTTGTACCCTATTTGATTTGGAGCATATCCAATGAAAATGCATTATTTAACCTTGGGGTGTTTGGCGAACTCCCCCCACTCATGCTGCCTAATGGTGGCCTCAATGTCCTCCTGGATGGAATGAGCGAAGGAGAAACTGCGCTCCTCAATGATGTTCTTCAAAACCAAGGTGTCACAACGGTTCTGCGCAGTTGTAGAAATGAACCTGGTCTAGTCGAAGTCCTGGGTAGGAGATGATTCCCTCTGTTGCCTGTTACTCTCACCTCGAAGTCTTTTAGGTGCCATGTGCCTGAAAAGGAAATAAACAGGTCAAAATTGAGCAACAAAATGAATAAGACAATTAAAATACTCAATTTCTGGAAAAATTGGGGTTTAACGTCGCGACATTGATGCCAGTGCCACGACACTGATGCCAGTGCCACGACACTCAAGCAGTTCATACAACACCGCGGCGTCATTAACACACGCCGTAGCATTCAAAGAACTTGAAACTTGCGCTGCGGCGTAAACATGCCACGCCGTGACATTCATGAATAGATAAAATGTACCCAGCAACCCACATCAATCCCAACCCCAAAATAAACCCTATAACAACTAAAAGTAAGGAAATACGAAACAACAAACTTAAAATTAAGGTAAAATCTAACTACAAAGGACCTAAAGCGGAAAAACACTAAAAGATAAATATGAATACGAAAATAACAAGAGAAAATGGGAGAAATTTACATACCTTGAATTGGAGATGGGAATATGATGCTTGGGATGCACAAAAATGCAAAAAATAGAGAATTATAGGAGAATGGGTGAGAAGAAAAACAAGAGAAAATGCAGAGAAGGAGAAGCTGAAAGGTTTGCGTTGCGATGCAAACCCTGTTATTTATTTAAGCAAAATACGCTCAGAACGCCGCAGCGTTAACTAATCAACGTCATGGCATGCATCTGCGAACTGACTTTTTAATTTTTTTTTTATGAAAACTGGACGCCGCGACGTTATCAAACTCACGTCGTGGCGCTGTGCTCTCTGCCTCAAAACCCTGATAGAGTAGAGACTAGAATGCCACATCGCAACAAAGTTAATGCCGTCGCGTGAGAGGTCTGACTACATAATTCTGCAGCAAACTCCACACAACAACCACTTTGGCCTCAATGAGACCCCAATCACTAATAAAAACTATCTAGCATGTTTAACAGATGCATGCAACAACAACATAGCAGAATTATCTAAATCAAATACACTACATACTAGACTTTAAAACTTAAGAAATTAATGCAAAAAGGTGGATACATCTAAAAAGGTACCTTTTTATAGTCCAGGCAGGACTTTTTCTACTTCTTCAACTTGGGGGAGCATGCTTGAAAGAGGCTTCCCTATCATCGCTTGGGGACGACCCCGGGGGCCTATTGTTCATTGCATTGGTCAGCTGCCCCACTTGAGTTTCAATAGCCCTGATTGAAGATGATTGGCTTTGAAGAATAGAATCATTTTTTTTGCCAGATGAGTATCAGTTTTAGTCATGTATCAATCAGATTTGACCATAAATTGCATGAACATGTCTTCCAATGCTGGTTTCCTTTCTTGCATAGGTGGCTTTGCTTACGATGAGAAACCAGGAGGATGTGGTGGTCTCTCATTACCAGTAGATGAAGATGCTGACACTTAGCTATCCCTCTATAAAAAATTGGGGTGGTTTCTCCACCTAGGATTTATACTACTGTGAGTATGGGTTGTTCTGAGGTGAATGATAGTTTCCCACATATTGAACATTCTCCAAAATGGATGGACAACTATCGTTGGTGTGATTATTCCCACACCGATCACACAACACGAAAGGGCTTTGATTAGGGCCAATACCCAAACTGTCGAACTTGTTTGTTAATATTGTCACTTGAGCAAACAGAGATGTAAGTGCATCAACATCATAAACTTCAGCTACTTTCCTTTGAGTGTTTCTTACTGAAGGCCATTGGTAGCTATTGGCGGCCAATTCTTCCAATAATTGGTATGTTTCATCGAAAGATTTACTCAACAATGAACCACCTGCAGCCGCATCCACAATTAGACGATGGTGAGGTAGTAGTCCTTTGTGAAAGGAGTAAATTTGGTGCCACAGAGGTATTTCATGATGTGGGCACCTTCTAAATAGATCCTTGTACCTCTCTCAGGCTTCGTACAAGGATTCAGATTCCGATTGCATGAATGAAATGATGTCATTCACTAACTCAACAGTCTTGGTTGGAGGAAAATATTTGTTGAAAAATTTTTCGCATATATCTACCCAAGTAGTTATAGATCCCGCAGGTAGAGACTGCAACCAGTTCTTGGCTCGATCTTTGCGAGAGAAAGGAAAGAGCCTGAGGCGTATCGCATCTTCTGAGACTCCATTGTGCTTGAAGGTGTATCAAATCTCCAGAAAGTTTGACAAATGTGCATTGGAATCTTCATTCAACAAACTGTTAAATTGTACAGATGTCTGAATCATTTGGATGATGGCCGGTTTGATCTCAAAATTATTTGCACAGATGGGAAGTCGTCTGATACTTGATTAGAGATTTTCCATTTGAGGATTAGCAAACTCGCTCGAAGGCCTCGTATGATCATTGTTTTCTGTTATTAATGGTACCTTATTCACAAAAGAATAAAATATATAAAATCAAAATGTAATAAAAGAAAAGACTTGAATTAGAACTAACAAAGCTCGATATCAATATTAGCAATATAGAAATTGATCGTAATCCCCGACAACGGCGCCAAAAACTTACTGAGTAGGAAACCAACCGTTCTTTTGCTAAGCGCAAGTACACGAGTCACTCAAGTAATAAAAATAATAAGTAAGATCATCTCCATAGGGACTATGGTAACTTCCAAAGCTAAATATTAATCTACAACTTAATTAATTCTATTCAAACAAACGTAAATTAGAAAAGGGATGAAAAATAAATTATAATGCATAAAGAAAAATAAATATAGGTGGAGAACATAAAGAATCCTTCTTTACCCTCTATTTCTACTGATAACATGCAAACCATTCAAGCAATGTAAACGATTAGATTAGGTTAGCCTGAGAAACTGACTTAGTTAAAAGCCTATGTCTAGGATGACTAACCCTATACTATTTACCTAGTTCACTATGCATCCATGAGAACTAAAGTAAACAACATGCATTAAGATCGATTCTCAACTAAGACTATACACGGCTAATAGGTATATGTCTATCCTATTAACGAATCAACACATCCCACCATTGGAATGAAATCAAACGTGCATCTATCATACAAATGATCAAAAACCTGAAGTCCTATGTCTAGACACAATAAATTTCAACAAATCACTCACAAGTTGATCAGACAAATAAGAGCATCAAGCACAATGTGATAGAACAAAATCCATATCTTTCATATAAACTCAAAAGGGTACAAATCAATCAATATTCAAAGAAAGATTCAAAGAAAACTCTAAACACAGCTAGCTACACATTGAATACAAAAATGCAATACAAAAATCCGTATTCAAGATAAATGGAAGAGAGAGAGAAGAAGAAAACAGAAGAAGAAACCCCAATGGATTGAGTCTTGATGCTTGGATCTTGGTTCCTTCAACCCTCTTTCAACCTCACAATGCTTTCCTAGCTGCTGGTTTCTCCAATGGACAAAAGCCCCAAAAATGTGACAAGAAAGAAAGAGAAAACCTAGGAGAACTAAGAGAGAGAAAGAAAGAGAGAAAGAAAGAGAGAGTCTCACCTAAATCTGTGTTCCACGTATTTATAGACGCACAGATTTACGCATCACGCTTCGGCGTTACATAACATGTGTTGCGGCGTGCAAAACTTAGGGCACCAACACCGTGGCATTCACTTCCTTGCGTCGCGGCGTGAAAGTCTCAGGTTGACAGGGTGCACAGGCAGAGAAGAGGATGCCGCGACCTGCAATTCCTTGCGCCGCAGCGTGATGTACTAGAGCGTGCCTTGTGATTTCTCTTCCATTGCAGGACCTTTGCTTGCTTCAAGTTAGTTCTTTGGGACAATCTTGCAATTGAGAAATTAACCAGTCAAATACAAATGCGATTAGACTCAATCCAATCAAAGATTAGGAAGGATTTAAACAATATTGAAAAGGAAGACCTCAACATGGATTTTACATGAAAATGAGGCCAATGCCTTCCAACAGTGCATCATAACAAGGACACAACCATCAATAATACATAGAGATAGGGAACAAATAATTACATTCTATGAAGTTATCAACAGGCAACTCTGAGGTGCAAGTAAGGGAACTAAGAATGCTAAAATTACATGTTTGTGCTAAAAAAACCACTAGGGGTACTAGAAGAGGAACTAGTTTTTATCAGCCTTAGGAGCTTTTCAAGTTAATCTTTGCTAAAGGAGCTCTTCTCAGCTTCATGGGATATAAAAGGTGCTCGGTGAGGCTTAGGACCAAAACCAAACTTACTGCCCTTCAAGTGTTCTGGTTTCCTATGGATTTTCCAAAAATTTTCCCGGGTATGTCGAGGTCTGTTGCGGTAATCACACCACACACATACAGATTTTTCAATTCTTTGTTTGTTTGTGGGTAATGGCTTCTGCAACAAGAGCACTAGTCTCAGTAGGGGCTGAGTCCATTTTGTTTTTGCCCATCATTACGCTCCTTTAGGTTTCTTCTCTACGAACCTCCACGAAGACCTCACCAAGTGAAGGGAGACTAGACCTACCAATGATCTTCCCACAGACTTCATCAAGTTCATCGTTAAGGCCAGCAAGGAACTGGAATATTCTACCTTCTTCCACTATCTGCTTGTGGAGTTTGACATCCTCGATCGACTTCCATTCGCATGAATTGAAGAGGCCTAGGTCCTATCAGATCCGTTTTAGAGAATGGAAGTAATTTGTCATATTATCTTCTCCTTGCCGAATTCTTCTAGCTTGTAGGGTGAGTTCATAAATCTAGGACTTGTTTCCTAAGTCAAAATACATTTAAGTGACATTGTCCCATAGCTCATTGGTTATGAGATAGCACATATAATTATAACTAATGTTTTTTTCCATTGAGTTCACCAGCCATATCATCACCATGGAATTCTTAGCATCCCAAACAACATAATGTGGTATATGAGATCCGGTTGGAGTTGCTCACTGGTTAGATATTTCATTTTTGCCTCTGCCTTAGATGTACATGCGTACAGATTATGATGACCGGTGGTAATTCGCTCTATTGAGACAAATGGCTGTGATTTGAATAGAATGGGAGTCCCTAAATAACGTTTTATGTTCAAGTTTTTGATTTGGTAGAAGGCCTACCGTAGACATGATGGTGGTGTTGTGCTCACTACTCGGAGTTGGCTTAGAGGTCGAGGAACTGTCAGCCATACTGACACAAAATTAGAGGCGACAATGCTGTGGAGACACTGCTCTAATACTAAAATGACAAATGTATTTCATTAATATGATAACAATTGGTACAAAAGACTCCTTTTATAGAAGTTTGATAGGAGACAAAAATCTACAATTAAAGAGAAAAAAAATAGGAAACTACCATAACATGCTAATCTAAAAAAAGGTAACTAAATTTTTACATATTAATCCACAACATTAAACATGGTTTAATACCTGTTTAATGCTTTTCAATGCATTGTCGACATATTCTTTGATTAATAAAAAAATATTTTATTTTTCTAGAAACATTCAACCCTAGAATGAAGATGCCTCTAGGAGCACTTACAATTACTTGAATTAAGAGTAAGTCATGTCACATTCAGGTCATGTATACAACATAGGAAAATGATTTGTCCCTTTGGATTCAAGTGAACATTGCGCCTCAGTTTCCCTCTAAGTGATTTATCTCTATATTTTTTATTTGTCCATCATTCTTCTTTACGTGTTTTCTTATTTTATTTTAAACATTTTTTGTACACCTACGATTGTTCAAATAATTAAGGGTTTAGCGAATCTAGTAATTACTTCTTATTCCTTGTGGGATTGACAACTGGAACTCAAGTCCTATATTACTATACGATATAGTACACTTGCTCTTAGTGTATTTTACGCGTATCAGTAAACAAGAAGACAATACAACAATTAGGGGTGTAATTGACACCATCTTAAGAAGTCTGCAAGAGGGGGAGAATTTAATTCCAGCCGAAAGAAACATTTAAGAGCAGTAATGATGATTGGAAGCAGGACACTCCAAAAGAGAAAAGAGCCACCAATCACTTTTCTAAATGGAGATTTTTAAGGAGTCGATCAGAATTTGGATGATCCAATGGTGATAACAATCTACATGGCCAATTTCAAAATAAGAAAGATGCTAGTAGATCAAAGTAGTTCAACAGATATATTATACAATGAAACTTTCAAAAGGTTGCATATACCAAAATCTATGATCAAACCCTTCACAGGACAATTAGTCAGATTCATCGGTGAGCCGGTAGATGCCAAGGAATATGTGAAAATTTTAACAACTTTTGGTTCAGAATTTGCCATCAGCTCCATAGAGGTCAATCAGTTATTTAATTGTTAACTGTAACGCTCCATATAATGTTATTTTTGGCAAATCATCTTTGAGCAATTTTGAGCGATTGATTCAATGTCACACTTAACAATGAAGTTTTCTGCTGAACATAACTAGATTGGAGTTATCCATGCTGACCAAGCTTTTGCACAATAATGTTATAATGATAGTCTCAAACCAAAGAGGTTTGAACCACGTATCCTATACGCTCCAACAGAGCATCGAAACCATCATATCTAGGTGGTAGACCTTGACCCGAGACAAGATTTTTACTAAAGGAGACCAAAGCTTGAAGCAGACATAATATTTCCCAAACCGTGCTTGGGATTCTACTGCATAGTAAATTTTTTTAAAATATAATTTTAAATCTTCCTCCTAACAATCTTCTTAATTTTAATAATTTCTTTATCAAGTAATAGGAAGGTTATTATGAGAATATTTTAAAAAAGATATAGCATAACTCTTTTTTTAATTCTTTTAATCAAAAGTTAAACACATTTCAATAAAAAACATTCATCTAATGGATCAAAAGCTGGAGCGCACAAGTCATAGCATCCTCCTTTCCCAAATATGCTCCAAGAGGTTAAGATTAACTACTTTTCTTAGATTTTATCTTCAATCCTAAGCGTAGATCTCAAGTCATACCTTATCAGGCATTTTGTACTTGGAATGGTGCTATAAAAGTATACTTTTCAAGTTCAATTCTTTCTTTCATTTTTCAATGCTGGTTAATGAATGTCATGCCTAGTTTTATTTCATTGATAATCAATATATGCTCCACACGATCTCACACATCTTATTTATTAGATATCATAACAATCAACATCAGACATAAGGTTGTAACCAAAACTTTCTAAGTAATTAAAGTAGTTTGTGAGAGTTTGACTCTCTCTCTCTCGAACGTGAAAGGATTGTTATTCTAAGTTTGGGCTATGATTTGATTGCGTAGGTTATATTAGACTTAGGATAATTTCTCTCCAAGGACACTTCGTATCTCTTAAGTTTTATTTAAAATAATGGAAAATATTTAAACTTTTTTTAATAGGTACTATTATATCTTGCACGTAAACATATAATTTGAAGGACGTTATTTACAAGATATGACATTGTTTACACATATTGCAAATAAAATTATATATACACATTTATAAAAAAAAAATTATATGTTAATAAAAAATAATGATTGGTCCACTGGCAAAGCCCACTGTTTAGATTCCATAGCATAAAGCACAAAAAAATCAACACCCGTATTGGTCAATTGGGCCCGGTGGTATAAAATTAATCCAGCGTGAAAACGGACAATTGAGCCTAATCATTTGGTAAAATAATTTATTCTGGGGTTGAGAACCTAATCATTTGGTCAGTCCAACTTCCATGAAATTGGTCCAGCATGAAAACGGGCTTCTGTAGGTCCAATTGGATAAAGATAAAAAATGAAGGTGACAATTGGGCCTGTGAACATGTAATCATTGGTGGATAAAAATCCATCATCGAAAAACTTACAAGGTTGGTATCGAACCAGACTCCGAAGATTCTAATGGGCATGCTAGTGGACCATCTGAGCAATCACGTTCTGTGTGCTAAATGGAACATTTTTTAAAAACATGTAAGTTCATTAAATATGAGTATCTTGGTTAGGGTTAGGGTTTAAAACTAACGGGATGTTGACGGGGATAGGGAAAAGAAATTGTGATGGAGATAGGAGATAGGAGATATATGGAAGATTGGAAGAAAATTATTATTGAAGACAAGTACAAAAGTATGTGATTTGTCCAATATACTTATCACGATGACAGTCAAGTATTCTTCATTAATATTGTTTTACATTATTGAAGGTGGATAATCTTATTGTAATTTAAACTCATTTCTCAAGCACAAAAAAATATGTTAGAATAAAAATAATGCCCGCTCTTAAAGGTACTACAGTAGTCAAAGCTTGTTAAGGTCTATGCAGCTATCAAATTTATAAAATTTGAAACAAATGAGACTAATCTCTTTAGTCTTAGAATTTGAAGTACAAGATGATATGTTAATTATATTAAATAGACTAAAAATACTTTATTGTACTCTCAATATTACTTTCAATTTATGAAGCATGGATTTACTATTTTTTAGACATATCTACGTGTTAGATACGTGTTTGTATCAGATATATAGAGACACTTATATGATATACGTGTTTTGCATGTTTGAATGTGTTTAATTAAAAAAATTATTATTTTTAGTTTAAACACGTCTCGAACATGTTTGAACATGTCTTAGACATGCTTGAACGCATTTAAGACATTTAAGACACGACCAATTAATATTTTTTAAAAAAAAATTAGTTTTCATAATTAATATTTAATTAGTAATTCGTAATCCACACAAACTCAATTACATAACTGACGTCTCAAGTCACTATTTTCATATATCAGTATTTTAAGTTTTATCTTTTCACACGTCACTATTAGACTTTTAAGTTTTATCTTTTCACACACTACTATTTTTATCTGCTCCTTTTACCTCTACTCGTACCAAGTCATCTACTTCGTTGTCATCAAAGTTTGCCTCACACCAATATTTCCTCTAGTTAATTTTTTTTAGATATACATGTATTTGTATATGGTTAGTTCTATTAGAAAAAGTTAGTTTATGAGATTTTTTAGAATACGTCGCCAAGAAATTATACTACATATTTTTTAGAAATGACTTATTAGGTAGTAAATATTGACATATATAACATATATTAAGATATTATAAATTTTCAAGTTTATAAAAATGATATTAATGAATTATAAATCTTTGTTATTAAATTTTACATTATATATATATATATATATATATATATATATATATATATAGGGGATCGGTTCTACACTAGTGTAAGTTTTTTTTTTACTCACACTCATTTTTAACCATGAGATCCACTTTCATCTAATTGTTGAAAAAAATTTACACCGATATAAGTTGATCCTCCTTTATATATATATATATATATATATATATATATATATATCGTGTGTGTCCTATTTTTTATCTATGTTTCATAACTTTCAATGAATTCCAAAATTTATACGAATAATTTCAATAATTTTATTGTACTTTATTTTTTACTTTTCTTATTAATTTAGCTTCTTAAAAATATTATTAGTTTAGTACAACCATCATATATTAATTACATTTTATTTACTTGATTTTTATGTTCTTATATTTTATTTTCTTATTTCTAATATTACTATAACAATCAAATCTTAAATTTATATGAATCACTTCAATAATACTATCTGATTAAATTTAACTCCTTCGACGAATTTTAGTTTTGTTAGCATTATTATTGATTAATTATATTTTATTTATTGCTTGATTTTTACACTTTTACATTTTTCTTATTTTCTTTTTATTTTTCAAGTGTTTCATTCATTTGCTTCCGCTCATTTTTTTTTCTTGTTTTTCATATTTTGCTTTCTCAATCAAATTCTTTATTTATATCAGTCGTTTCAATTATACCATCCTATTTTATTCTTTATTTTTTTATTAAATTTAAGTTTTTATGGCTAATTTTTCTTTTACTACGATTAACCTTCACTAATTATTAATTACATTTTATTAACTTCAGTTTTAAACGGATAATCATTTTTTATAATTTATTATTTATTTTTTAACATTATATATCCTATTTATAACTCAAACATCTAACTATTCTAATTTCAATTAAATAGTATTTTATTAACTTAAATGTTTTTAATTTTATGAATTTAATTTGAATGTACTGTCAATGTAAAAAAAAATACACTATCGTCTTATCATACATTTTCACGTCATTAAAAGTGTTTGATTCTTCTAATAATTACTTAAAAGTCACACATGTGATAGTGTATGATTGATTAATGATGTAAAAAAATTTATATTGACAGTTCATAAAAAAAAATTAAACTCTAATTCAATTAGCATTCTCCTATTTTTCATTAACAAAATTTCCATGCTAACATGTATAACTTTCCTTCATTTCACTATTTGATGCACTGTCACTTTAAAATTTTTTACATTATCAACTAATTTAAGAGTTAAATATTTTTAATGTCATATTAATATATGATTGGTTTAGGGTAAAAAAACTTTTATACTATATATATATATATTCTTACGGAATTCATCTTACCCATCTAATTAACATTCATTCATTTAACATAAGAAAACGCAGTGACATAATATGTGATCCACGTTACTGTGCTGGCAAAATTGGTAGCATTGCCTTTTTAAAAAGCTTTCACCCATTCAACAACTACTCGGTCATCTCCTAAATCCATAAATTACAATATTAGCCCACCCAATGACTATTAAACAGGGTGTGTGTGAATGCACTCTAATGACAATGTAGCATGTTAGACAAAGCTGTTCCATCGCATGACATAAAAACGATGGCCCAGCCAAAACTATCATACTGCTTGAAACATAAAGACCGTGAAAAGTGCCATTCCGCATTATTCATTGTTTTCGAGGCAATGGAGAGAAGAGAAATATTTGACGTAACTTACTTTCATTTCAGTCTTACGACATCTTGTGGGGCTTTCTCTATAAAAAACAATATAGACCACAACTTCCCTTTTTCTCTCTTTGTCATTAACATTATTATTATATAAATGCCCATTCCATATGAGTTGTGGTGATTCAAAATCTATCACCATGTCTTTTCGAAAACAAAATATAATAGCTTTCGGATAGAGGAAAGGTAACACAAAGAAAGGGCATGGACAGGCTAGCTCTACAAATACAAGAAGTTGTAGCTCATGCTATCGATCTAATTCTTCAAAATTAAGTGCGATATCAATGTCAAAACACAGAATTTCAATCTTTTAGTCTTTGCCTTTTACATTTTTCCCCTCTCTTACTCAAATAATTCTACCTCTAATAATATAACAAAATAAAATATTCCCTAATTAGACTGGATAGTCCCAATTACTATGACATCCTTTATCTATTACAACAATGATTTTTACATGAAATTCGCGTAGTTCAGATGGTTCATACAAATTACAATCATACTAAAATTCAATAAACAATTATTGAATGGAAAAAGATGAGGTGCAGTGGAGATCCATAAACAATTATCCTAAAATGGAAAAAGATGAGTACAGTGAAGATCTATAAATGGTAATCTTAAAATGGAAAAGAAAAATAGTTACTAAACCAAAAGCTTTGATATCATACTGTTTTTTGATTTTCTATAGTATCTTTCACTTGATATGTAAGAGATTAATATTTCAAGATACGGTCAACCGCTAAAGCTTTGATATCATATCTAAACATCAATTTTATTTATGCAAAAACAATTAACATAAATGCATTAATTCTATAAACTTAAACTGTATGCTTTTCACAAAATTTTTAAGAGAGAGCAATGAGGGACAAAAATTTTAATTAACAAAAACAAAGATCATATATATATATATATATATATAGGGGATCGACTTACATCGGTGTAAATTATTTTTGACTTACACTCATTTTCAATCGTTAAATTCACTTTCATCTAATGGTTGAGATTGTTTCATTAAAAGTAATCATTAGATGAAAGTGAATCTAACTATTGAAAATAAATATAAGTTAAAAAGACTTACATTGATATAAATTAATCTTTCCTTTTTATATATATATATATATATATATATATATATATGAAATAAATTATATAATATTTTAACGTAAAAAAACATTCAATGTGTAAGGATAAGACCACATGACTTAGTCTAACAAAATATCTCCCACTAATAAAATTAATTTTATTGGTACACTATAGTGTTTCAAATAATTATACAAGAAATCCCACAAAATTAAATACTTCATGCAAAGATGAATAATAACAAAAGAATAACTCAATTAATAAACTTGTAAACAAAGTAGAATTAGTCAATAAAGAAGCGAAACAAGACACACACAGGTTATGGTATTTCTCTGCCCCTGCCTCTCTCAGTTTCCTCATCTCACAGGCAACATTCAAAGTCAATAAGAAAAGGAAAAAGCTCATCCTATATAACCTTAAAAGAGATATATTCTTTATAAATTTACTTTTATCTTTTTTGTTAAAGTGGGCCCCACGAAGTAGTACACCCACCAAATAAAATTAGAGGTGGCAAAATAAGTTAACCCGCTCAGTCCGTCCCGTCCCACATTCAATTTGCAAAAATGCAGGATAGGACGGGTTAACCCGTTTTGAAAAATGGGTTGGAAGAGTTAACTCATCCCGTTTTAGTGCGGGTTAGTGGGTTGACTTGAATAAAGAAAAAAATGAAAAAAAGTGAGTGAGTTGATCCTAAAAAATAAAACAAAATGTATAAAAAATAAAAAAATCATAAAAATTAAAAAATAGAAAAATTATAATTTATAGAGATTAAAAAAAAATAAATTTAGTATCATACCCATAAAAATATCATAAATACAAATAATAAGACTAATTTGTAACACTTTTTTAAAAAAATTCAACCCGGACAGCTAACCCACTGTCTCGCTTAACCCGCGGGTTATATGGAGCGGGTTATGCAGATTAAAATTTAAAAATGAATTGAAATCTTGAGCTCAACTCACAAAAAAATAACGAATTAACGGGTCAATCCAACGAATTGAACCCATTTTGACACCTCTAAATAAAATGCACTGATAACCTAGCACTTGCATAAGAATCTTGATGACATTAAACCTACCGATACATGTCCACATCAAATAATGTTAACGGCATTCACTACTTTGTCTTTACATTTGTAACAATTTTTACTATTTGACTGAGAATTTTTTCATTACAGTAGTTCTTACAATTTGATTGAGAATTTTTTGTATATTTCGAAAATATCACACTCAACAGTTTAGATTTAATTTAAATATTAATTTAAATATTATTTAATATTTTAAATTTAATCTAATGAACTGTGTGATTATATTGTATACATGTTATAATTTATGTGAACTGAGTATAGTTTTCAGGAGTATATAAAAATTTCTTTCATCTGATTACATATACTTTTATCTCTTTTTTATATATATATTTACATTCTAATTTTATCATCTTACTCTAGTGTGAACCAAACACTCTATCTAACTACATCACTAGTTATAAATTAGATTTAGAGGCTAATGAATTGAGTTTAAGTTAAATATTTAGACTCGGTTGTTAAATAAAATTGAATTTGAATTTTTATTTATTTGGTTTATTAGTCATAGAGCTAACTGATCAAGATATATATTTAATTTTATTACTAGTATTATTAAACTCATTTTAATAAAATGTGTAAAAGTATACTTTATTGTGTCACAAATTTAATCATGTGTCATAACCTAACTCATTAAGCCTAAACTAGACTAAGTTTGAGCCAAGAAAACAAATTTACTGTGATATTAACCTAAGCCTAAGTAAGCTCTTTATATAGCTTAAGTTAACCCCCCCCCCCCATTGTGACCCTTATTAGGGGCAAAAATAGGCTAAGTTAGGCTAAATTATACCTAAATGAGTCTAAATCTCGTTCATAAAATGTAATACCCACCATAGGGTATCACATTTAAGACTAATCCTAATATAATTTACCCAAGTTGTAAAAGAATTAATTTTGTAAAAACATTGATTTTAAAATTTCGTTTGCGAAAAAACTGAAAAGAATTAAAAACCATAAACATAAAATCTAATTAAAAACAAACTCGCCATAATTTACATATTGAAATTTTGTTTACAAATAATTTACATAAATACTCTCCCAAAAGATAATATATACAATACACACCAAAACAGAAACTACTCAACTAGAACTTCTACAGACTAAGGATTTGAGCTCTCATTAGGAATCCTCCTCCACAATGTTATCATCAAAGAATCCTGGCAGATACAGTACACGCCGAGTTGGCGTCCTGGCAGACGACACCATAGAATTTTCATGTGGAGTATAAGTATTTCTACTCTAGAGCTCACGAATAGGCATAAAGAACTCTAGACGCACAGACACATGTTGTGTCATAACAAGAATTTCATCTCTAGTACCACTTAGATTCAGAGTCAAAACTCCGGTATAAACAAACCGCTCTCTATCTAAATTAACCCTCCAAGCGTCAATCCCACCATAGAATTGAATTATAACAAAACCTAAAACCCGACGCCTTGCCGCCATATCAAGATAATACAGAAAAACCATCACCGGTAGTAAAAAGATTTATCCGCTTCCTCGCCTTCTCGGTCTTCATCAAATATATACAATAAAATAAATATAACATAACGAAAAGGTGAGATCCCCTACATCAATACCAATGTGGCAGCCTAGAAAATGACAACACAGATACAGTATAATCATATACAGTCATATTATCATTTCACAAATAACATATCAAATAAGCATAATTATCACATCAGTATGCTGACCCACTATGCATGTGTAAAACGACCCATTTCCTACTCCATGGAGTTAATCACAATTTCGGAGAGAATGATAGGGAGTACATGTATGCATATCGTTAGCCTTAAATCATGTGCCAATATATATCATATCATAGTGCGCAACATGGCCGATACAGACACTCGCAACCAATCACGAAAAGAGTAGTAACTCTATCGAGACCGTCAGTGTGTTTGCAAAGGATACTACGACGCAGTGGTGCTACTAACTGGCCACATATGACATTCCACACCCTGACGTCTCCAAGATCACTGAAGATCGTAACTACGCAATTCTCACCTGCACGAAGGTGTAATTTCCATCTCCTAGGTCCATTGCCTTAATTGACATCATTTTCCATGCATGATGTATGATCCAAACACATACATATCATATTTCACCGTATTTCACATATACACACCACATTCTTGACGGTATCACTTTCCAACATAACGGGGCTCACTACGACAGTCCGACAGCAAACTACTGTAATTTTCTAATAGCGTAAACATTTTATCGCATTTTTGAAATTGCGTAACATTTTTCTTACGTTTTCAAATTATGTAAATATTTTTCAACGTTTTTGCAATCGCATAAATATTTTTAAACGTTTTCTAAATTGCGTAAATATTTTCAAATATTTTCTAAATCGCGTAAAGGTTTTAAATCATTTTCTCAATCGCGTAGCGTAAAAATTAATCGCGTAGCTTGAAAATAGTAATTTTTAAATCACGTAATAGTTTCCAAGCATTTTTCACTTACATAAAATATTTTCTTAACTTTCTAAATTTATTTATAAAATTCTCTACATAATATAGACATTTTGGCCTTATTTAAAATATTTTCCTATTAAAAATTCTTAAGGTAATATTTTCCACTATTTCCTTGCAAAAATTTTGTCTTTCTTGATTTACTTACAAAAATACTAATTTAATTCCTAACATAAAATCTATTTTCTTCTTTCTACTAAAAATTCATTAAATTAAATTCTTGTTAACTAATTACAAAAGTCCACACTTAGTAAAATAATCTTGGATTTAAAATACCATACTTTGACATATTGGCCAAAACTTTCGTTTATGCATCATAAAATATGATTAATCATTTTTTTCATCACAAAATCCTTTACAAAACCTTTAATCCTATTTCTTATCATTAAATTCTTTAATCCACAATTTAAGAAATAATTTGAAACATCTTGTTCTCTTGGTGATGTTCAAAACTGTGAGCCTCCATAGGTTCTTTGGAACCCTCATACAATTTCCTCATCATGTGAATCACATCTTACTTTACACAATAATCATCATGCTTCCATAATCACATAAACAAGCATATAAAATCATCATGCTTCCATAATCACATAAACAAGCATATAAAATCAAAGCTAGAAAGTAAACCAACCAAAAATCACCACATACAAAGCAAGCTTAAAACCACACAAGTGAATAAATCCTTGTGGATTTTTCACCACAAATAAGCCATCTCCTCACCACCAACATATGGTTGATGAGGTTAATCTCCTTCTTACCTCAAGGAAGACAAAAACCCTCTTTTGTTGCTTTCCTTCACAGATCTTGTGCAGCCTCCAAAGAAAACCCTAACAAGCTTAAACCAACATAAAGTTACAAACTAAGCTTGAAGAAGAGAAACCATGGAGCAATCATGGTTTAGAAATTCAAGAATCAAACTTAGAAACAAAGAAGAAGAATTTTACGTTGAAAGTTTAAGAACCATAGCTTGTAGTAAAGGTAGAAGATGAAAGATTTAGCTTAGGTCTTCAACATGAAAGAGTCTTAGAATGATATGTAGGCTTATGAAATAAGCTTGGATAAAATTTTAGAAGCTTGGATGATAGTATTAGGTGTGTTGGCCGAATGCTTCACGAAATGGGAGAAATGGAGTTTTGTGGCTAAGTTAGTAAGAAAGAGAATGGAGAGAATGGTTTAGGAGACCAAGTCTGATAAAAATGAAATGGTCTTCCTACTCTTAAAGCTCCTAGCCGTGGAGTGCATGCATGTGAGGGAGTTAATGCTTGATCAATCAAGATGAAAATCAAGCACATGGTTAAAGTCATCAAGTGGTCATGCTTTGGTCACCTTGATGAATCATAAGCTCTTGAAACTCCTAGAAACTCCTACTTGGACGTAGAACACCATTGAGCCATGCTAACCAAAATTTGTTTCATTTAATTACCACTTAAACTTAAGTTAACTAGTTAATTCGTCTAATTTAAAGACTAATTAAACAAGTCATTTTTGTTGACTTAATGCTATTGGTTAATAACATGTCAAGCCACTAATTTTGACCATTGGTAAAGACTAGTAGCACATGACTATCACATGGCTAAAGGCTAGATGAATTATTACTCACAGAATGGAAATTACTGCTCACAGACTAGTAATTATTGTACAATGAACAATAAAATAACAACATAGGGAAAGACAACTGAAGACGTTGAGCGTAGCTCCATATAGAAAATGTCTCCAAATATTCAATGCAAAGACAACTGCAGCTAATTCCAAATTATGCGCTGGGTAATTCCTTTCATGCACCTTCAGTTATCTTGAAGCATATGCTACCACTTTTCTATTTTACATCAATACACATCCTAACCCTTAATAAGAAGCATCACAATACACTTCAAAAGACTCATTCGGATCTGGTAGAATCAACATCGGTGCAGTAGTCAACCTTTTCTTTAGCTCTTGGAAACTTTCCTCGCACTCATCTGTCCAAATGAAAGCTTGATTCTTCCTTGTGAGTTATGTAAGAGGTCCGGCTATCTTGGAAAAACCTTCAATAAATCTTTGATAATATCAAGCTAATCTAACAAAACTTCGGATCTCAGTCACTGTAGTTGGCCTTTCCCACTGAAGAACCATCTCCACCTTTGCTAGATCCACTGCAATTCCATCTTTTGAAATCACATGACCCAAAAATTGAATTTCGTCCAACCAAAATTCACATTTAGACAACTTTGCGTACAACTTCTTCTCCTTTAAAATCTGAAGAACTATACTGAGATGTTCAACATGTTCATCCTGATTTTGAGAATAGATCAGAATGTAATCAATGAAAACAACAACAAATCTATCTAGACATGGGTGAAAAATCCTATTCATGTAATTCATGAATATTGCAGGAGCATTCGTCACCCCAAACAGCATTTCAAGATACTCATAATGACCGTAACACATTCGAAAAGTTGCCTTAAGTATATCTGCTACCTTGACACAAATTTGATGATAACCTAATCGTAGATTTATTTTAGAGAAAATAACTGCTCCTTTCAACTGGTCCATCAAATCATCAATCCTTGGAAGAGGATACTTGTTCTTGATTGTGACTTTATTCAACTGGAGGTAGTCCACACACAAATGCAAAGATCCATCCTTCTTTTTGACTAACAGCACTGGAGCTCCCTATGGTGAAACACTAGGTCTCACAAATTGTTTTTCCAACAGTTCCTCCAGTTGCTTTTTTAACTCTGCTAATTCTGATGACAACATTTGATACAGTGCAATCGAAATAGGACCCTCTCCTAGTACAAGATTGATAGAAAACTCTATCTCTCTTTCTGGTGGTAATCCAGGTACATCGTCAGGAAAAACTTCAGGAAACTCATTTATAACAGGAATAGCATTTACATCTTTTTCACTCTTGACTTCTAAAGAAGATAACATCTTGTATCCTTGTGCTCCATTCCTCAATAAAGATTCGACTTGATTGACAGTCAAAAATTTAGAAACCTTATCCTCAGGAAATACTAAGGTCTTTTTGGAACAATCTAACAAAATATGGTTAGAAGATAACTAATCCATCCCTAAAATTATATCTAAATCGATAAGAGGCAAACAAATTAAATCAACAAAAAAGACTCGATTATTGATAGTAATAGGACAATTTAGGCAAACTTTAGAAGTACTAACAAGCTTGGCCGTAGGTGCAGAAACAATCAATTGAAAGTTCAAAGATGACACAGGCAATTCTAAACGATCCACACAGTCATTTGCAATAAACGAATGAGTTGCACCCGAATCATATAGTACAGTTAAAAGATTACCTGATATGACACATTCTCCCTTGATAAGATCATCGGATTGAGAGGCCTCGGCTCCACTCATCGTATAAACTCATCCTCCAGCTTGAGACTTGGTGGCACGAACATTGCTTACCGAAGGCTCCACCTTCGCTTGATTACAATCCCTCGCAAAGTGACCAACCTTTCCGCATCTAAAGCAAATGATTCCCTTGATTGTATAGTCCTTCGTCATATGACCCTTTTCGCACTTTAAACATCTCATTGGCGGTGCCACATTCTGACCAAAACGATTGCTACTGGTACCTCCTCCACGTGACTGTTGTTGTTGTTGCTGACTTCCCAATGGTCTTAAATATGGTTTTCACTGAAATCGGTTGTTGTTACTGCTTCCTCCCCTTTGGAACCTCGATGATCCAAAGTTACGGTTCCAAGTATCTCGCGATGGCTCCAACTCTTCAAGTCTGTAACACATATCCATCAATGCCAAGAACTGGTTCATTCGCATTGGCAATACTCCCTTCTTCAGTTCAACCCTCAAACCTTCCTCAAACTTGCGACAATTCCAAACCTCATCAGGCTGGATCTGGAGATATTGTGAAAATTTAGACGAACTCTCAAACTTTGCTGCATACTCATTCACACGTGCACCTCTGTTACAAGACATAGCTTTCTTCACCAGGAACCAAAACTCAATAAGAGTCAGATGTAACCTTTCGGAAATCAAACACAGAGAATCACACAACTTAAGCAAAACAGACCTAACCACAAAAATTCAAAAGACTTTAACCGGGAGCTCTGATACCAACTAATGTAACACCCACCGTAAGGTATCACATTTAAGACTAATCCTAATATAACTTACCCAAGTTGTAAAAGAATTAATCTTGTAAAAACACTGATTTTAAAATTTCGTTTGTGGAAAAATTGAAAAGAATTAAAAACCATAAACATAAAATCTAATTAAAAACAAACTCGCCATAATTTACATTTTGAAACTTTGTTTACAAATAATTTATATAAATACTCTCCCAAAAGATAATATATACAATACACACCAAAATAGAAACTACTCAACTAGAACTTCTACAGACTAAGGATTTGGGCTCTCATTAGGAATCCTCCTCCTCAGTGTTATCATCAAAGAATCCTGGCAGATACAGTACACCGCGAGTTGGCGTCCTGGTAGACGACACCATAGAATCCTCATGTGGAGTATAAGTATTTCTACTCCAGAGCTCACAAATAGGCATAAAGAACTCTAGATGCACAGACACATGTTGTGTCATAACAAGAATTTCATCTCTAGTACCATTTAGATTCAGAGTCAAAACCCCGGTATAAACAAAACACTCTCTATCTAAATTAACCCTCCAAGCGTCAATCCCACCATGGAATTGAACTATATCAAAACCTAAAACCTGATGCCTTGCCGCCATATCAAGATAATACAGAAAAACCGTCACTGGTAGTAAAAAGATTTATCTACTTACTCGCCTTCTCGGTCTTCATCAAATATATACAATAAAACAAATATAACATAACGAAGAGGTGAGATCCCCTACACCAATACCAATGTGGTAGTATAGAAAATGACAGCACAGATAAAATATTATCACATACAGTCATATTATCATTTCCCAGATAACATATCAAATAAGCATAATTATCACATCAGTATGCTGACCCACTATGCATGTGTACAACGACCTATTTCCTACTCCATGGAGCTAATCACAATTTCGGAGAGAATGATAGGGAGTACATGTCTGCATATCATTAGCCTTAAATCATGTGCCAATATATATCATATCATGGTGTGCAACATAACCGATACAGACACTCTCAACCAATCACGAAAAGAATAGCAACTCCGTCGAGACTATCAGTGTGTTTGCAAAGGATACCACGACGCAGTGGTGCTACCAACTTGCCATATATGACATTCCACACCCCAACGTCTCCAAGATCATTGAAGATCGTAACTACGCAATTCTCACTGGCACAAAGGTGTAATTTCCATCTCCTAGGCCCATTGCCTTAATTGACATACTTTTCCATGCATGATGTATGATCCAAACACATACATATCATATTTCACCGTATTTCACATATACACACCACATTCTTGATGTTATAGCTTTCCAATATAACGGGGCCCACCACGACAGTCTGACAGCAAACTGCTATAATTTTTCAATTGCATAAACATTTTATCGCATTTTTGAAATTGCGTAACATTTTTCTTACGTCTTCAAATTACGTAAATATTTTTCAACGTTTTCACAATCGCATAAATATTTTCAAATATTTTCTAAATTGCATAAATATTTTCAAACATTTTCTAAATTACATAAACGTTTTAAATCATTTTCTCAATCGTGTAATAATTTTAAATCATTTTCTCAATCACGTAGCGTAAAAATTAATCACGTACCTTGAAAATGGTAATTTTTAAATCGCGTAATAGATTTCTAGCATTTTTCACTTACATAAAATATTTTCTTAACTTTATAAACTTATTTATAAATACTCTACATAATATAGACATTTTGGCTTTATTTAAAATATTTTCCTATTAAAAATTCTTAACGTAATATTTTCCACTATTTCTTTACAAAAAGTTTGTCTTTCTTGATTTACTTACAAAAATACTAATTTAATTCCAAACATAAAATCTATTTTCTTCTTTCTACTAAAAATTCATTAAATTAAATTCTTGTTAACTAATTACAAAAGTTCACACTTAGAAAAATAATCTTGGATTTAAAATACCACACTTTGACATATTGGCCAAAACTTTCGTTTATGCATCATAAAATATGATTAATCATTTTTTTTCATCACAAAATCCTTTACAAAACCTTTAATCTTATTTCTTATCATTAAATTCTTTAATCCACAATTTAAGAAATAATTTGAAACATCTTGTTCTCTTGGTGATGTTCAAAACCGTGAGCCTCCATAGGTTCTTTGGAACCCTCATACAATTTTCTCATCATTTGAATCACTTCTTACTTTACACAATAATCATCATGCTTCCATAATCACATAAACATGCATATAAAATCATCATGCTTCCATAATCACATAAAGAAGCATATAAAATCAAAGCTAGAAAGTAAACCAACCAAAAATCACCACATACAAAGCAAGCTTAAAACCACACATGTGAATAAATCCTTATGGATTTTTCACCACAAACAAGCCATCTCCTCACCACCAACATATGGTTGATGAGGTTAATCTCCCTCTTACCTCAAGGAAGACAAAAACCCTCTTTTGTTGCTTTCCTTCACAGATTTTGTGTAGCCTCCAAAGAAAACCCTAACAAGCTTAAACCAACATAAAGTTACAAACTAAGCTTGAAGAAGAGAAACCATGAAGCAATCATGGTTTAGAAATTCAAGAATCAAACTTAGAAACAAAGAAGAAGAATTTTACGTTGAAAGTTTAAGAGCCATAGCTTGTAGTAAAGGTAGAAGATGAAAGATTTAGCTTAGGTCTTCAACATGAAAGAGTCTTAGAATGATATGTAGGCTTAGGAAATAAGCTTGGATAAAATTTTAGAAGCTTGGATGATAGTATTAGGTGTGTTGGCCGAATGCTTCACAAAATGGGAGAAATGGAGTTTTGTGGCTAAGTTAGTAAGAAAGAGAATGGAGAGAATGGTTTAGGAGACCAAGTCTGATAGAAATGAAATGGTTTTCCTACTCTTAAATCTCCTAGCCGTGGAGTGCATGCATGTGAGGGAGTTAATGCTTGATCAATCAAGATGGAAATCAAGCACATGGTTAAAGTCATCAAGTGGTCATGCTTTGGTCACCTTGATGAATCATAAGCTCTTGAAACTCCTAGAAACTCCTACTTGGACGTAGAACACCATTGAGCCATGCTAACCAAAATTTGTTTCATTTAATTACCACTTAAACTTAAGTTAATTAGTTAATTCATCTAATTTAAAGACTAATTAAACAAGTCATTTTTGTTGACTTAATGCTATTGGTTAATAACATGTCAAGCCACTAATTTTGACCATTGTTAAAGACTATTAGCACATGACTATCACATGGCTAAAGGCTAGATGAATTATTACTCACAGAATGGAAATTACTGCTCACAGACTAGTAATTATTGTACAATGAACAATAAAATAACAGTATTAGAAAATTTTGATAATTGTATCTGGCTTCAGGTTTAGTAAGATCCCTCGGCCCCGCATTAACAATACAAAATTTTTTGTCCCATAAAAGATTTTACTTTTTTTGGGCCCTCCTCGGGCCCACACACGACCCAAAATAATATTAAAATAATCACAATTTCAGAAAAATCCACAAAAATTCTCAAAAATCATAAAAATTAAAAATTTCATATTTATGCTGAAAAAATGAAATTCGGAGTGTTACATAAAACGTTGGCTTAAGTTTGACCTATTACCTATTATAGACTTTTTTTTAAGGCTTGGCCTGACTTCTTTGTAAAAATTTAAAAGTATGGCTTGACCAAGTAACCTTAATTAGTGCTTGTTTTGTTTAAATTTTCCTCACCGATAGTGGAAAAATTTGACTTCTCTAGACACTTTTGCTAGAAGCAACTAAAGTTTTGCTTTACCACCTACAAAATGTAATACAAACAGTCTCTTAAAAGCCTACATTACATAAAGGCCTTCAAAAAAGCCAAGAATATTAAACTTTCTTATTTCAAAATAAATAATGTTATGAGTTCAAGTGTGAGTGAAATAATTAAGTCCCACATTGAGAAGGAATAGAAAAAGTGAAGATTATATAATTGAATGGATCCATGAACCTAATGCCTTAAGATTTTGGATTAAGATATAATGTCAAGTCCACTATGCACTACTAGAAAAATCAGATTTAGAGACGAAATTTAGAGACAGATAAAATTTTATCTCTAATAGAGACGAAAACCGAGACAGAAATGATGATTCAGAGATGAAAAATAAAATTTACAATTTAGAGATGGAAATTATCCATCTCAGAAAATTTCGTCTCTATTCGCTTCTCTAAAGGTCAATCTTGAAATTTAAGAAGTCAAATAGATTTAGAGAGGGAATTTAGAGAAACAATCAATCTTGAAATTTAAGAAGTCAAATAGATTTAGAGAGGGAATTTAGAGACGGAAATTATCCGTCTCAGAAATTTTCGTCTCTAAATATTCAATCTTAAAATTTAAAAAGTCAAATAAATTTAGAGAGAGAATTTAGAGACGAAATTTATCCGTCTCTAAATTTTTCATCTCTAATAACACTATATTTCGTCTCTAAATAATTCATATAATTTTAATTAATAATTATTTTTATTTTAAAAGTTAGAGACAAATTGTTTCCGTCTCTAAAATCTTCAAAATTCAAGGGTTTCATAAATCCAAATTTACCAAATTAGATCTCCTCTCCTCTGTGCTCTTTGATGCTCTCTGTTGGTCCGCTTTCTCTTCGTCGCAGTTTGCTTTCTCCGTCGCGGTCTGCTCTCTCCGTCACGGTCTGCTCTGTCCCAGTCGTGCAACTCCCTTTTCTTGGCTATTCTCCTCTGCTCTCTCCGTCACGCCGTTTGGTACGCCCTTCTCTCTCTCTCTCATACGGTGCTCACACTGCTCTCTCAAACTGCTTTATTGCATTATTATGTGTGTCGATTTTGTTGAGTTTGATATTGGAAACTGATCTTTGTTTTACTTGCCATTGCTTTGCCCTAATTTGTATTTGAGATGGGGATTATTTATTTGTCGTTTGTTTATAAGATCACAATGAGCATGGAACCTTTTGGATGTGATTGTATTCATCATGAAACTCATTTGGTTTTAGTTTCAAATTGCATATGAGAAAGTTATGGGATATGCTCTCCTCATGTTAGCATCACTTTCTACTCTATCTGTAGCATACATTAACGTCTGTTGAATAAAATTCCGTTGCAGAGGTTTTGATGATGAAATGAGAGTCGTGGTTGTAAGAAATCTTGAAGGCAGGGGAATTATTTTGCATCCAAGGACAAACTTGACACAGGTATTTCCTTTTGGGGTTTGCAACTCACAATTATCATGATAAACTAATTCTTTAAAATGTAACAAAAATTCTCATTACTTTTATTGGAGGCTAAGCTTATGGCAATAGATTTTATTTTCTACTTGATCAAAATAGAGGATGGCATTAAAATTATTACAGATCATGGTGAGGAGCTTCTAGCTGATGTTGTACTATTTGCCATAGGTAAGGATACAGATAACTTGAACTTTTAAAATGGCTAGTTTGTTGATACTTGATAGCCTGATCAGTTCATGATTAATGACTTTTTATACCCTAGCATAGGATTGCAGCATCATATTGACTCTAACTATTTAACTTACATGGAAGTGATAATAATGTTTCTTGCAAGTTTTATCTCATGGAATTTTTGCTTGCCTTTTTTGAAAATATATATCTTCTGTTGTTGGTTGCAGGTAGGGCTGCTAATTCTAAGAGGTTAAATTTAGAAGCTGTAGTGTCGAGCTTCACAACACTGGAGCAATAAAGGTTCATTGCTCCCTCTTTCAATTGTTTGCTTGTTTTCTTGAATGTCCCATGAAATCTTATTCTCATTTCAGGATCTGTATGATATTTAGATCCATTGTGATTCTATAATACTAAATTGTGATCTTTATATTTGGTTATATAGATACAATTACAACATATGACTATTTTGTAATGGAACTATAAAGCTGCAAATGCCATAATTTGGTTATCATGTTGATGTTGACTAGTGTGCTTAACTCTATTGAGAACTCCAAAGAAGTTATTAAGTATAATGAAATTTGTATATCTAATCTACCCACTTCCTAAGTGGAAAACAGAAGAACTTTGCCTTCTATTTGTCCTTTGTATATTAGGGTAGTCTTTTTGTAAAACAAATTCATATTCTTGCCACAAGAGTGCTGTCATTATCCTTAATGTTTCCATTATCCAGTGGCAATCTTAGCTTGCCTACAAGATGACAAAATTATGGTGAATTGAGAAATTTGATTGAATACTTTGAACTTAGATCAAACGGTTATGGAATAAGACTTTTCTTTTGAACTGATTATGAAATAGTTACTAATAAAATTAGTTGTAATTGTTAGAGGTAACAACTAAAAGAGCTACCTTGCCAATTATAATTTTTCCTTGACTAAGCACAAATATTGCAATGATCCAAAATTAAGTTCTTAGTTCTATTATGTAACTGACAAATTCTTTGATGGTTTAGCTAGTTTGTGCCTTAGGTAACTAGTTGTTGAGTCTCCAATTACATATTCTATGCTTCCAACATT
Organism: Ormosia emarginata; assembly: GCA_029884605.1. Taxonomy (NCBI): domain Eukaryota; kingdom Viridiplantae; phylum Streptophyta; class Magnoliopsida; order Fabales; family Fabaceae; genus Ormosia; species Ormosia emarginata. The sequence goes on from JAQQTP010000068.1 coordinate 6,777,419, forward strand.
TTATAATTTTCTAGTTTTAGTTCATCAAAGGAAAGGGATTGGTTTTGGATTATTGGGCATCTAATAATAATAAAAATAGCTATAAACGAAGGAGAGCACATGTATATGGGATTGTGGCATCAAGCGACATCACTTCACCATCCATCTGGGATGATTGGAAACCTCTTAAAGCCTCTTCCACTCCTTCCTTCAGCGATATTCTCTGGCCCTCTGTAGGTTTTCATCTCTTTCTCTCGATTTGTTTATTATTCTTTTGGATCAGGCAAATAGAATTCATAATTTAAATGGAACCCACACGTAGGACCTTCCTAATTAGTAATTAGATTAGGCATCACATAACATGCAATGCATGAATAGTATATATCAAAATCTAATGAGCTTTCCATGCTTTTCTCATTTTTAAAAATAAAAAATGAATAGGGGCATTTGCTGCAATGGCACTACTGGGAAAGATGGATCAGTTATTGGCACCAAAAGGAATCTCAATGGCAGTTTCTGTTGTCCTTTTCGCCACACCCTTTGCCCCTACTGCTCGGGTACTACTTCTATTTAGTACTTAATACGATAAACAAATTAAATGCAGTGTCTAAAATAAGTTTGTTACATATTTGGACATATGCCTTTGTTTTCAGCTATCATAGAGGCTTATAAACTTTAATTAACTTATGAAAGAAAGTCAAAAGCCACTTTATTATAAAATGATTTATAGTACTCCATTACCATGCTATGCTAGAGATCCCAGACTAAGTGAAAATAAAATCATCCAAACAAGACTCTATTACCAAACTATGCACATTCTTATGCATTCAACTGCTCTCTCTCATTACCTTAATTCTTACATCAGAACTAAATTATCCACATGTGATTATGCAGAAGTACAATATGTTTATGGCCCAAATAGGTTGTGCAGCCATTGGTGTTTTGGCATTCACTATATTTGGACCCGGATGGCTGGCCAAGAGCGCTGGTCTCTCAGCCTGCATTGCTTACATGATCTACAGTGGCACCAGTCACCCCCAAGGTATTTTTGTTACGATGTTACTTTGTTGTTGATTGAATCAAGTACCCAGCTCCAGCATTAAGTTGACAAAATTTGTTACTTTCGTTATTCCAATAATATACATATATGCAGCTGCAAGCCTGCCATTACTTTTCATCGATGGTGTTTTTAACGTGCTTTTCGTTAAATAATTTGTTACTTTCGTTTATAACATGCTTCTCTATGTAAGATAATTTTGTTAAGGTCAAAATTTTGACTTTTTAAATTACTATATAGTGATATGCACTGGTAGCTCTGTTAATAGAAATACTCTTAGCTTTGTTAGTACAACATAGTATAAATCTAATTGCAATTACATTATAATTTATAAACATGTTTTAATTCTATTGATGTATTATGTCTAATTCCAGCTACATGATAATGACAGGAAACTTATGTGGTGAACAATGAAGAGGACAAGAGCAGCCCTAGTTCAGTGATGCCAAGGGACAAATACCTAAAGCCCTTAATATTTCATGATGGAAAACTAGCATTCTTGCCTACTCCTTTAGCAACTCTCGGTATGTTCATGTGGCTTCCAATTGGAATACTTTTGGCCATTTATAGGTGAATGTCACTGTTGAGTTCTTCTAGGCGATTGTCAACAAAATTCTCATTTTTTCAGCTCAAGTAAACTTGCAATCGAAGATTTACAATGAAGTCCGAGATTTGAAGAGAGATTTGATTTTAGTAAATCTTTTGGAATTTGGATTACTTGATTAATATTTTGATCAATGTGTTATTATAGATACTTGGGTAATATTTTGAACAATGTGTTGAATGTTAAAATTAGTTTATATTATTGCTTGAAATTTTATACTATATACATGAATAGTGTATATATATTCTGAAATAAAAATTCTATAAAAATAATATATAAAACATTTTTTATATATTTTTAATATATTATAATGTGCATAAGAAAATATTTTTTTTTATAAAATGAAGGTATCTAGTTGTGGCAAACCACAATTAGATGCCTATTTTTTTTTATATTTTTTAAAATATTAGAGATGGATTTAGAGATGGAAAAATTGTCTCTAATTTAGAGACGAAATTTTTTCATCTCTAATTAAAGAATTTGAGACAGATTTTGATAAATGAATAAAGACAAAATTTTAAAATTTAGAAACAGAAAAATTTCATCTCTAATTTAGAGACAAAATTAATTTTTCCATCCTTAACAATCAGAGACGCCAAATTTAGAAATGGAATAATTTTCATCTCTAATTCCATCTCTAAATATTTAGAGATGGAATTTTACACATTTAGAGACGGAATTTGTTCCGTCTCTAAATTTGAAAATTCTATTAGTGATATGGTTTCTCACTTAACCTATAGAAGAATCCAACTGGTGGTATATATGCTGCTTTTGGATACTGGGTTAGGTGGAAAAACAAGGTCTAACAATACTGTCAAGATACTAAAAAAAATGTAAAAAGGCTTCCCCCTCAAAGGGGGAGCAAATTCTCGTGTGGAGGACTTACACTTGAGGGAGGATTGTTAGGATTCCAAATATGAGTGAAATAAGTCCCACATCAAGAAGGAATGGAAAAAGTAAGGATCATATAAATGGATGAACCCATGAACTTAATTAGGGGGAGCATACTTTCGTGTAGATGACTTACACTTGAGGGGGGATTGTTAGGATTCCAAATATGAGTGAAATAAGTCCTACATCAGGAAGGAATGGAAAAAGTATGGACCATATAAGTAGATGAACCCATGAGCCTAATTATGCCTTAAGTTTTTATGTCAAGATGTGGTGCCAAACCCACTATATGATTTCTAACTTAACCTATGAAAAAAGATCTCCCAATATATTTTGGGCTCCCATAAACCAACAAATAAATATATTATATTAATATATAATTAATAAATTATATAATATTATGAATTTTAATTATTATATATACAAATAATAAATAAATAACCCAATTTGATAGACCAAATAGGTTTTTTTAAAGGCCTAGACCTTGACCTTCTTAATTAAATAGGTTAGGCCAATGTAAACAAAAGAAAAAAGTTAAACCATAGGGCCTAATAGGCCACCTTTCTCATACCACATGTATCCCTATTTATAATTTTCTTAAGTCGCGCATGGATTAGTTAGAGTATTGTTATTTGGATTAGAGTGACCAGCTAGTCCGACTGTCAAAATCGAGAATCCATCTCTAATTTGATTTTGGTTCAATGCTATAACCATTGTGATGGTTAAACTGAGTTGAATCGGTCAAAGTTGATCAAAAATTAGGTTGGACTGGGTTAAATTGGACAATGTTTATTATGTAATTTCAATGTGTAAAAAAGTTTAGATTTGACAATAAATAAATCACATATAAAATATTATAACATATATATATATATATATATATATATATATATATATATATATATATATATATATATATATATATATATATATGGTTAGCTAATTCGATAAGACAATTTAACTTATTAAACCTAAACTTAATTAGAAGCTTTTGAGTTTATTATCCGGTCCAACTTTTGACAACATTAACTTAGAGTATAGACCTTATTCCTCCTGGCTTCAAGATAGGCCTAGTGTCACAGAGTTATGATTTACAAATATACTGATACATTTATATTTTTGAGGATGTCACCTAAAAAAAATTGGGAGTTATTTTTTGGAAAAATAGCATCCAACCACCCTAGACTTTCACTTAGTTGTAAATAGTCATCCTAAACTTTCAAATCTTCCAATTTAGTCCTTAAACTACTCTAATTGCTGAAATTAGTTATTCATTCAATCACAGTCAACATACAAACGAAACACTACATCATGTATCAGCATGTGAGTCATTAATTAACGTGGCAAATAGATCATTAATGACTCACATGCTTACATGTGATGTGAATTTTTCGCAAGCACACAGATCGTTCAAGTAGTAAAATAAGATCGTTCTCATGAAGATCGACTTGAGTACTAACTCTTACGACAATACCAATTATTTAAGCGATCGAAAACAATTATGAAATTACAATTTTAAACAAAATAAGAAATTAATTAATAATGCAAGTAAATAAATTAAAAAGGGATATAATTCCACCAAGTTTTTAAAAGCCTAGGACTAGGATTTCACTACAATATTCGTTATGCTGAATATCGATTCTATCTTTGCTAATGAACAATTATGTTCTTGAAGACAATTGATCCTAAATTATTTAAAGCCCAATCACTTGACACTAAAAATGTGTTATAACCCTATTAATTTCATTCTCATAGCAATTAATTCAGTTATAACCTGTTAAGTTCTATGACAGCCGTTTTGCTCCTCAAAGGATTTAAGCCTATCTTTAGGTCTCAATTCCTACGTTCAATTTTTAGATTTTTAAGCAATTAGATTTCATCTCTCACTACAAGAAATTTATAGATTAGCTACGAAAAAATCCGTAGCTAATCCGTAGTTAAATTGATTGGCTATGAATTCGCTATGAATTAGCTACGGATTGGTCCGTAGTAAAATTTTGGTAGCTAATTAGCTACCAAAAAATTCCATAGCTAATCCGTAGCTAATTAAAAAATTTTCGTAGCTAATCTGAAGCAAATCCGTAGCTAATTTTTATTTAGAGACTTTCTACATTTTCGTAGGTAATTAGCTACGAAAAATTTTGTAGCAATTTCGTAGCTAATTTTAACAATCAGTAGCAATTTTGCAGTTATTTCGTAGCTATTATATTGCTAATTCCATAGCAATTCCATAGCTAATCCGTAACAATTATCCATAACAATTTCGTAGCTATTTCCTAGCTATTATGTTGCTAAATCTGTAGCAATTCTGTAGCTAATTCGTAGTAATTATCCCTAACAATTCCATAGTTATTTCATAGCTATTATGTTGGTAAATCCGTAACAATTCCTTAACTAATCTGTAGCAATTATCCCTAGCAATTCCGTAGTAATTATTCCTAGCAATTCTATAGTTATTTCTTAGCTATTATGTTGTTAAATCTGTAGCAATTCCATAGCTAATCCGTAGTAATTTTCCATAGCTAACCCTAGCAAATCCCTAGCAAATCAGTAGCAAACCAAAATTAATTTTATAATAATATTAATAAATTTTAAAATTATACCTGTAAATAGAATTCAATCCAACCAGAATTCAATCCAAACAGAATTCAATCCAACAAAATTTAAATCCAATTAAAGAAACCCAACAAATAGTTTGTGCAAAGCAACAAAATATCATAATTACATTAGTTCAAAACATGTTCTACATACAAAAAAAGGATAACTAATCCATAAGTACAAAATCAATCTAAGTTAGTCTCATCATCATTAGCTTCATCATCCTCTGCAACTGCATTGCCTTGTGATGGTGTTTGCGGTACATCACTTCTTGCTTGAGAACCAACAATGTCACAGAGGATGGGCCCCAACTGCATTTGGACAAAGGAAGCAATCACTTCGTTAACAGCTTCCTTAATGGCTTGTGTCGAAACAGTGCAGCAGGAACCACCAACATGTGAGGAAGAAGCAGAGCTAGATCCAAGAATGTTAATACCTAAACTGTGACTCATGCCATCGACTCGTCCCTTCTTGTTGGGACCCGTCACTTGCATCCACACCTCCTGATCTACCATAGGATGCAGTGAAGAGTCTTCTCCATCCTTATTTAATATTGTGGTGTCATAAGAGTCTTGAAACGAAAAATGTAGAAAACTTTATCAAAATAATCAACTTAAATATGATTAGTTTTAATTTTAAAGACACTTATAATGAAATTTTTCGAGCGCTGAGTGACATATTCTTAATTTTTCCTCTTATGCACACTCTCATAAAAGTCTCTGAAAGAGACTGGACGATTCAACTCTACCTCCTGTAACCAACATCTATTAGAATATAAAATTCTAAAATCACAAAAAACCTTGTATCTTATTTTTAAAATGAGACCAACCTCAAGCAATTTAGATTCATACAGCCAAAGTGGATAACACAACATACAAGCTGCTAGAACCTTAACTCGCTTGTACTATAATTATACAATAGTATAAAATAGAATTATTATGATATTGCAACAAATACATAAGAAATTTTCTATATTACCGTCTTCTTTTTATGTTGACCAAAGCTTATTGAGCCTGCAGTGTGCAGTATAGCATCAGACACGGCCGCTTTGTTGCTTCGACTAGTAACAAACTTCTTTTGCCACTCTGGCGTTAACCAAATGTCAACTAGGCCATCCCACACTTCTGACTTCAAAACTGGGGGCCCATGGCCCTTAAGGTCAGCCATGTTTGATGTCCCTAACTTTTTCATGATTGCCTTCCTATGATTCTTCAAATCATCTGAATAATGGTCCATGCATGTTCTGTCCCAAATAGTTCTTACCATGCAATGATCATAATCTGATGCAAATCGATATTTATTCTAAAACAAATCCATGTTAGTATTTCTCTATATAGATAATTGTATAATACAATGTGGCCAGAAACATAATTACTTACCATAAAATCCTGAAATAGTTCATCCTTCAAGTTAACAGAATAATTTTTTCATTTTTCAGCTGGAATGGGCATCCGTGTGATCACAGTGGCCATAACTTGAAAACTATTTCAATAATGGAAAGCTCCGCATTTTCCATAACAGAAGTACGTATTTCAATTGCACAAATTTCTTTAAAGAACAAGCTAAGCTTTGTTAATGCTCCCCATATAGGTTTTTGTAACATATGACGAAATGCTAGAGGAATTAACCTTTGCATAAAAACATGACAATTATGACTTTTCATTCCATATATCTTCCCATCATCTCTATTGATGCAACGTGCAATGTTTGAAGCATACCCATTAGGAAATTTCAATTGTTTTATCCATTCACACATTGTCCTCCTTTGATTGGCATTTAACACATAAGTTGCCTTCGATTTTTTATACTTGCCATTCTCAACAATCAATTCTAAGGTGGGATGTTTGCATATTATCTTCAAATCTTCTCTTGCATTTGCACCGTCTTTTGTCTTGCCCTTTATGTCCATAACAATGTTGAAGATATTCTTAAACACATTCTTCTCAACATGCATAACATCCAAATTATGTTGTATCAGACTAGTGGACCAATAAGGCAATTCCTAAAATATGTTCTTCATCACTAAGTTGTGAAACTGACCAAAGCCACGTTGTTTTTTGTTACGTTAATTCAAGCCAAAAATGATTTCCTCAAGTTGAGTCACTTTATTCAATACATTTGTCTCACTCATTCGTTGTGGCGGCAAAAAACTTTGCACTGTTGAATTCTTCTTAAAAGAGTATCGATCACGACGAAATGGATGTTCAGGAGGCAGATATTGATTATGACAATCAAACCAATAACACTTCCTACCTTGCTTCAATACAAATGACTTACTGTTCTCCATACAGTAGGGACAAGCAAGTTTTCCATAAGTGCTCCATCCACTTAGTATTCCATAAGCTGGAAAGTCACTTATTGTCCACAACAAAGCTGCTTTCATATTAAAATTTTGCTTATTCCATGCATCAAAAGTGTTCACCCCATTGTCCTACAAAATCTTTAAGCCATCAATCAAGGGCCTAAGATAGACATCTAAAATTTTACCCGGTGACTTCAGTCCAGGAATCACAAAAGTAAGGAATATGTATTCCCTTGTTAAACACATACTTGGGGGAAAATTATAAGGTGTGACAAAAATAGGCAACATGAGTATGGAGTAGCTGAACTATTGAATGGATTAAAATTGTCTGTGCAAAGGCCAAGCCTAACATTTCGAGTTTTTAGCGCAAATGTCGAATGGATGGCTTCAAAACTTTTCCAAGCCTTAGCGTCAGCTGGATGCATGATCACTGATTTATCTTGACGCACTCCATCCGCATGCCAGCACATATATTGTGCAGTCTTTTTGGACATAAATTGACGTTGGAGTCTCGAAATAATGGAAAAATATCGCAACATTGAGAATGACAAAGTCCCACCTTCGGTTTGAATCGCGGGTGTCCGCATACTAAGCACACTGAGTAAACACCCTTGTCCATGTATTGTCCATAATACAACATGCAATGATTGGGATACGCATCTATCTTCTCATATCTTAATCCCAAAACATTAACCATTCTTTTTTATCTATAATAATTTTCGAGTAACCTTTCTAATTCTGGAAGCATGCTTTTAATTATGACAATCATTCGGTTATAACAACTCTCACTCATGTTGAACTCTGACTTCAAATTCAAGAGTTGAGTTACAGCTGACAATTTTGTGTGCTTATGGCAACCATCCCATAAAGGTTCGTCAGTGTACCTCAATAAATCATAAAACTTTGAAGTCGACGGATTCGGATCCTCTTCCAAATCTTGAACTTCTGGATTTAATATATCACCCGCAGTATCCATAACCATATCCATATATGGATTCCTAGTCTCCACTTCATCATCATGGACAATGGATGCTGAACCACTATCCCCCCATCTATCCTCACCATGAATGGTCTAATTTACATAACCCTCCACAAATTCCTACTTGTACAGATGGTTCTCTACTGAAAATGACTCCATCTAAACGTGGTTCTTACATTTTGCACATGGACAACGAATGCGACTTAATGCATCAGAAACCATAGGGTGTCCTTTGGCGACCTTGATGAAATCATCAACTCCATCCTTGAATTCTTCACTTACAAGGCCAGTGTGATCCTTTCTTCATAACATCCAACTTCGATCAGGTTTCATAATTGCTAAAGTCGATTTAACACATTAGTACTATTATTTTCGAAATCCTCATCTCTCTTAACATGGTATGGGTATGGCCCTATCCCATTCGAGAAGACACTTTTTCAACACTTAGTTGATAGTACTCACAAAAATCACACATCGTATACTTGACGAAATTTCGGTAGCACTTCCCATTGGTCTCCAAGTGCACGACTAGAACGTGGTGACATCTACCATGATCAAGTATGCACCCTGAGAACAAAAAGAAATGTTACACAACAAAATTTCATCAAGTATATGATATGAAATTTAAGGAGTAACTATAATCAAGTGAAGGAAAAGTTTCTTCCCAAACTGTCCAACTTGGACAATTCAAGATTCAATACAATGAGCAGTACCTTCAAAAAGTACATGTGCTTACTAATATTGAATCTCAAACGAAAAACTAAGGCTTCGCTCACCAAAATGATTATATGACAAAGAATGCTACAAAAAATAAACTAAATTCTCAACAGTATACCAAAAAGTAATATTGACTCAAGTAGAATAACTAAATAGTATAAACAAGAATATAGTCTTTTAGTTTGAGTTGATAGGTTTTGTGCCTTAGTTACACAGTTTTGTACCATGAGAGAGAGGGGGGTATGTTTTCAATGTCCCTTAATCATAATTAATATATACAGTTGTTATAATTAAAAAGTTTCTTCCTCAAGTTCATCAGCTGAAAATGCACTTGGATTTTTAACACTAGAATCCAAACTAACAGAATTGCAAGCTACAGTTCTTTCCATCCAAGGATCACTCCTTCTGAAATATATATTAACCAAATGCACAAGTTTTGACAACCACTTGAAAGAAAAATAAGCAAAAAATTATCATAATACCTGGCAAATCAAATCTCCAATTAGTGTCAAAGTTGCAGATGTTAGAGCCTTAACCAAATGCACAGGGTATTTTCCAAGAAGAGCCAGGTACTGTAAAGTAAAGCCAAGAAGAGCCAAACATTAGCATTTCCAGCATCATGATTTACTGTCTCCACAAAGTTATGGTCATTAATATCACTCATAAAACTCTATAATTTCAGACTAAATTTCAGCTACATCTTGTTTGGTCCCTTGAGCAGGTTGGTTGTGATATTATAAGTGCTTTTTCGAATGCAATTTTTAAAATATTAAATATGCAATGCTTGATTGCTAAAAGCAATTGGCTAAATTATATTGGCAAGATTAGTAGTTCTAGAAATATCCATAGGTTTGTTGTTAGATAGGCCAAAATCAGTTACTTGACGGATAGGGCAACCAAAATTAGTTCCTTAATCACTTCAATCACTTCAATGATGATCATAAGTCTAACCTTGTGTAAACTGTTACTTAGAAGTAATTATTAGGTATTAGCCTATATTGGACACGCACTAGGAAAAGGGCAACCAAAATAAGTAAGTAACTATAAGTCAATAAAAAAAAACCCACAAGGAGCAAGAAGCTGAGTTCTGACCATGCATGTCTGCATAACATGCCAGACAAAGTTCACATTCATCATTGACATGACATTTGGATTACATACCTGAAAACCTATATACTTTATCAATTCTTTGATACGGTCAACAACATAAAGTTGCCCATCCTTATTAAAATATCCAAGATCTCCTGTATGAACCCACCCTTTTTTATCTGTAGTCAATCTTGTGGCCTGCAGATTGTTGTGATAACCTGAAAATTTTTGTAAAAGTTTTACTAAATTGCATCTAGGAAAAGAGCCAACATAATACAAATTAATGCCAAACTGAATGTGAAGTAAAGAAATAAAATGAATCTTGAACAATTTTCAGGCTAAGTCAAATACTTAAAATCATAGTATGGTCTAAATAATTCATATAATTTAATTAATTTTTTAATTAATTAATTAATTAGTATTAATTTTTAAAATCATAGTTGGTACTTAGTAGTATAAATGACAACCATCCAAAGGAACACATACAAAATTTGGATCTTGAGTCTACAAAATGACACACAAAAATCATGCTAATAACCATTTAGTGCCTCGTAGTTATAGCATCATCCATCATAAAAATTCTAAAATTACATCCTGTTTCCCTAAACCAAAAACTAAGAATTTTATTGCATTGTGATGTGTATGAAAAAACATCATATTTTGTTCTTGTGTTTGCATGCATTTTTATACATTCTAGGCATTTTAGTTTCCTTTTTTATTTGTTTTTCCATTTAGTTCGGATAACTGCGGTGTTTTTGGTGTTATTGTGCAGGATTGGTGCTTAATTGGCCTTGAAATAGATGAAAAACTTGCACAATTGAAGTTGGAGCTTAAAGGGTAGCATTTTAGGACAAAAAGCTCGCTCCCAGAGGGAACCACGGCCTGCCTGTGGACTGCACCACGGCCATGGATCAAACAACATTTGCGTGAAAAAGTAAAAAGGAGAGTTCGAGTCAACCACACCCACGGCCATGGTCCGGACCACGGCCCGGCCATGGTCCGGACCACGGCCGGCCGTGGTCCGAACCACACCCCCGGCCGTGGTCCGAAACACGACTATAATTGTCAAACAGAGACAACCACGGCCCGGCCATGGTCCCTACCACGCCGTGGTTTGGTGTGCGTGTCGATTTTTAAGTCCGTTTTTCTTTTTCGATGGGCTTGAACCAGTTTTAACCCATGGGGTATTTATAGATGTTCTGAAGACAGCATTAGGGTTCGTTTTTGGTTTGGAATGAGGCACATTGGAGGCTCTTGATCTTCATCTTCCTCTCTTCCCTCTTGGATTACGGGTTTGGAGGTTCTTGGAACATGATTTCTGGTTTCTTCTTCTCCATGTCTGAGTAGTTCCCTTTTGTTTCTAGGATTGGGCAATGCCCTTTGATACATTGATAATGATTAATTGATATTGTTTATCCCTTTTATTAATCTTGAATGTTGTTGATTCAATCCTTATTGCGATTATTCATGTGAATTTGCCGGCCACTTATTTGTATCTCATAAATATCTAGGGACGTACTGAAAGGTGAACCTAGGTGTTAGAACTATAAGAATTGAACTTAAGGTTTAAATCACGAGAGTAGGTTTAGCCTTTCGAGGATTAATGAATTACCAAAAAAACGTAATGGGTTCAATTGAAATTCAATTACCACGAGAGTAGGAATTGGTTTAATTGGGCACGGTTCTTGTATCTTGAAAGGGAACATTAACTAATTTAGGGTAATTCACCTTCAATTGAATTTCAAGTGTTAATAAGAGGATTGTCAATTAGGAGTCTTGTATCATTGTGGTTAACCCCAATCCTGGAAGCTTTCTTAAATCTGAAATCTTTTCTCAACAATTTGCTATTTTTATTCTCAATTTTTTGCGTCTTAACTTTATTTATTTAATTGTTTGGTTTCTACGTTCTTGTTCAACAATTATATTCTCTTTTGTTTAATTTAATTGAATTAATTAGTTAATTGGTATTCATAAACATAGTCCCTGTGGATTCGATATTTTATTACTTGACGACGAAACCGTACACTTGCGGATTTCACCCCAATCAAGTTTTTGGCACCGTTGCCGAGGACTGTGTTCTTCTTGAATATCAGTTAAATTTTTAATTTAATTATTTTAAACTGTTTTACTACTTTCTTGTTTTCTTTTTTAGTGTCTACAGGTAATTCTCTTGTTTATGCGAAGAACTAGATGTTTTGGGACTCTTGAAGAAGTTGATCCTGAAATTGAAAGAACCCTTCGCAGAAGGAGAAGACAACAAAGCCAAAGAGCAAGAGATAGACTTGAGCCAACGCTTGTCATGGCTGCACCTGCTGATAATAGACCTCTTAAAGAGTATGCAGCCCCTAATGCTCGGGGTTTGCGTTCTGGAATTGCTCGGCCAGACATTGAAGCTAGACAGTTCACTATACCACCGCTTTACTCACCATGATAAAAGGCAGAACCAGTTTGGAGGATTGCCATCGAGAGGACCCAAACGATCATGTGGATATGTTCTTGGAATTTCGTGAGACCCTCAAGATTGAAGGTGTCTCTGTTGATGCTATTCGCCTTCGCCTATTTCCATTATCATTGAGAGATAGAGCTAGGGCGTGGTTGAGGTCAATTCCCGCTGAGACCATCACTTCTTGGGACCAATTGGAGCAAACTTTCTTGAACAAATTCTTTCCACCATCCAAGACCGCTCATCTGAGGACCCAAATCACAAGCTTTGCTCGAAAGATGGTGAATCATTGTCGAAGCTTGGGATAGATATAAGGCTTTTTTGGAAGCCCCCACACCATGGGTTAGAAAAATGGTTGATTGTCCACACCTTCTATAATGGGCTAGAATATTCTTCGAAGGTGTCTCTAGACTCCGCTTGGTGGTGGAGCTTTGATGAACGAGAAGACCGACGAAGCCTATGAGATAATTGAGAGTGTTGCCACAAATCATCACTAATGGGCAAATGAAAGAGGTAATAACCCGAGAAAACTCTCGGGAGGTAAGTTTGAGGTAGACGGAGTTGATTTAATTATGTCAAAATTTGATTCTTTGAATAAACGTTTTGACATGCTTGAAAAAGCTCATGTAAATGCCATAGGTGCCTCTAACAATTTTTGTGAGATTTGTGGAGCACAGGGACACATAGGTGCTGAATGCCAAGTTGGAATTGGCCCATCACAAGGTGCACCGGTGGAGCAAGTGGAATCATGCCACAATTTCCATGACTTCAACCAAAAGGGGAGGAATGATCCATATTCTCAAACTTACAACCCCGGTTGGAAGTCACATCCCAACTTCTCCTACCAGAATAGTCAACACCAAGGGGGCAAGGTAGTGCTAAACCCTCTTCTCGGACTCCAACAGTACAAAACTCTAAACTTGAGTCTCTTCTTGAGAATTTTGTTGAGAGTCAAGCTAAGCAAAATGAGGAGTTTAGGCAACATGGGCAAGTTGTGACTGAGGCCATTAGAGAGTTGTCATCTAAAGTTGAAAATTTGGCCATTCATAATAAATTGTTAGAAACTCAGATTGCCCAACTTGCAGGCACTTCACATAGGCAACAAGGTAAATTTCCTGGTCAGCCTGAAATGAATCCTGGTAATGAACACTGCTTGGCTGTTAGTTTGAGAAGTGGTAAGAGGATCCTAAGGGTAAGGAGGTGATTGATAAAGATGAGGGGGATGAGGAAAGAGATACTAAGACACAACCCTTAGAGGAAGAGGAAACTAATGAAAAGGTGTCTAAGTATGTACCCCCTGAACCATACCAACCCCCAGTGCCATTCCCTCAAAGATTCTAAGGCCAAGCTAGATATGCAATTTGGGAAGTTCCTAGAGGTCCTTAAGAAATTGTACATTAATGTACCCTTCACTGAGGCGTTGAAACAAATGCCTACCTATGCTAAGTTTCTTAAGGATATTTTGTCTAATAAGAGAAAACTTGATGAATATGAGACAGTAGCTTTAACTGAGGAGTGTAGTGCTTTAATTCAAAATAAATTGCTTCCTAAGCTAAAAGATCCAGGTAGCTTCTCTATTCCTTGCTTGATTGGTGACACAAATTTTGATAAAGCTCTGTGTGACTTGGGGGCTAGTGTCAGTCTTATGCCCCTTTCTGTGTGCATGAAGTTGGAGGTGGGTGAGCTGAAACCCACAACTATTTCACTTCAGTTAGCGGATAGGTCCGTCAAGTACCCCGTAGGCATCTTGGAGGATGTTCCTATTAGAGTGGGTAAGTTTTTTATACCCGTTGATTTTGTTGTGCTTGACATGGAAGAAGATGCTAAAATGCCGCTCATACTTGGGCGACCATTCCTCGCCTTTGGAAGGGCAATTATTGATGTCCACGAAGGAAATTGACTTTGCGATTGAATAATGAGGAAGTAGTTTTTAATGTTTTCAATTCTGAAAAAATCTTAATTCCTCTAATTCATGTAATCGCATAGATGCTACCGATGATGTGGACGAGTTGTACTTTCGGATATGCAGAATCGTGACTCATGCTGAATTAGAGGAGACCTTGCCCAAGGTTGCTTCCAAGTTCGAGAAGGTAAAGCCCTGCAAGAAAGGACCAAAAAAGCGGGATGACAAATGTGTCAAGAAGCGTGAATTTAAACCAGGGGATAAAGTTCTTGTTGATAACTCGCTTCTACGTTTCTGTCCAGGTAAGTTGTGGTCGAAATGGTCTAGACCATATGAGATTGTTCGAGTCTTATCCTATGGTGTGCTTGAGGTGAAGATAGAAGGCCAGAAGACATTCATGATAAATGGCCAGAGAGTGCAACACTATGAAGAAGGAGTGGGGACTGAGGACCACTCCATTGACATCACCTGAGCATAGAACCAGCTCATAGTCAAGCTAATGACTATAACTTAGCGCTTATTGGGAGGCAACCCAACATTCTATCTCTTTTCCTTTATTTTCTTATTTTTATTGATTAACATTTTTTTTTATTTTTGTTTCTTAGTTAGCTATTGTTGAGTCAGCTTTGGTGCCTTCCTGAGTTCGAAGCCTTTGTAGGGGGATGTATATAGCTGTCGGCCAAAAAAAAAATGGAGTTTTAGACCGGATGTTCGAGTTCATGGCTACACGTATCCTTTTTCCACCACCGCAGTGAGTTCTTTTCATTTATTCCTTCCATAGTTTTAGATTTTTACATTGGGGACAATGTAAGGTCTAAGCTTGGGGTTTTTTTTTTTTTTTATTTTTATCTTCATTATCATGCATTCCCATATCTCATTTTGCATTGCATTTTTACACCATCTTATATTTTTGCTTTTTGGTTGAACCTTGTCCCCCTCTCTTTTGGGAATTTTGAGATGATAATTGATTTGGAACCCAATTTATTGATTCTTGTGGTAGGCAACATGTGCATTGTCTTTAATTGATAGTGGAGGTGATTTCTTGATAGTTGATAATTAGCATATGTTCTCTGAATTTGTGTTTCTCATTGATTTTTGAACCTCTAAAAGTGAGTTTTGAGCTTGTATGGGATTTATTCACTATATGATTTTTCATCCCATTCTTTGTGTTGAGTGGTCATTCCTCATTGATTTTGTGCTCTAGAACTTGATTTGAAACCATTTTGAGGCGAAATCTTGGTTTGCATGCTTGATGTGATTAAGGCATCTTAGGTATTTTTCTGGCCTTCTGAATTTGTTACACTTTCATCCACTAGTTGCCCATTTTGAGCTTATTGTATAATTGTTTTCTTGATGCCTATGATGATACATTGTTGGTGATCATTTAGAATATTGAATGGAGCAATCTGATTTTGAATGTTGTATTGGAAATCATGTGTTTTGAAAATGAGGTCTTTCCCCTCTAAAAAAAAATTGAGGAAAAAGGGAAAACAAAATAAAAGAAAAGCTTGAAATGAAAGCTTGAAAAGAAAGGGGAGAAAATGTGGAATTATGCCTTGATTGAAAATTGTCTTTGCTCCGTGTATGTTCTATTGGGTTTCTTGTGCTTGTTGAAAATGTTGTTAGCCCTTTGTGCATACCCTCCTTTCTTTATCCTTCCTGACATCATTCCCATGGCCCCGTTATATCCCTTGAAAGACCTTTTGATTCTTGCATTCATGCTGATTATTAGTGGAAATTTGGTTTCTTATCAAGCTTATAGAAGTGCATTTTCTTTGAGGAATATTAAGCGCATTGTCTTCATCCTTAAACACTTTGAGTGTAGTTAGTGGAGTGATCCTAATTTAGTGAGAAGCATGATTTCTGAGAACTTTAGCCTCTAATTGGACTTGATTTTGATTACCTCTCTAATTCTTGGTTTGTCTTTGCCTATTGCTTGGTTGGATGTTTTCTCGGGTTCCTAATTCATTATTGTCTCATAATCCCATTTCTTGGTTTGGTCTTAGTTATTGCTTGGGGACAAGCAAAATCTTAAGCTTGGGGGTATTTGATGTGTGTGAAATAATATCATATTTTGTTCTTGTGTTTGCATGCATTTTTATACATTCTAGGCATTTTAGTTTCCCTTTTTATTTGTTTTTCCATTTAGTTCGGATAACTGCGGTGTTTTTGGTGTTATTGTGCAGGATTGGTGCTTAATTGGCCTTGAAATAGATGAAAAACTTGCACAATTGAAGTTGGAGCTTAAAGGGTAGCATTTTAGGACAAAAAGCTCGCTCCAGAGGGAACCACGGCCTGCCGTGGACTGCACCACGGCCATGGATCAAACGGTGCGTGAAAAAGTAAAAAGGAGAGTTCGAGTCAACACACACCTGGCCATGGTCGGACCACGGCCGGCCGTGGTCTGAACCACACCCTGGCCGTGGTCTGAAACACGACTATAATTTTCAAACAGAGACAACCACGGTCTGGCCGTGGTCCCCACCACGGCCGTGGTTCGGTGTGCGTGTCAGATTTTTAAGTCCATTTTTCTCTTTTCTGATGGGCTTGAACCAGTTTTAACCCATGGGGTATTTATAGATGTTTTGAAGACAGCATTAGGGTTCGTTTTTGGTTTGGAATGAGGCACATTGGAGGCTCTTGATCTTCATCTTCCTCTCTTCCCTCTTGGATTACGGGTTTGGAGGTTCTTGGAACATGATTTCTGGTTTCTTCTTCTCCATGTCTGAGTAGTTCCCTTTTGTTTCTAGGATTGGGCAATGCCCTTTGATACATTGATAATGATTAATTGATATTGTTTACCCCTTTTATTAATCTTGAATGTTGTTGATTCAATCCTTATTGCGATTATTCATGTGAATTTGCTGGCCACTTATTTGTATCTCATAGATATCTAGGGACGTACTGAAAGGTGAACCTAGGTGTTGGAACTATAAGAATTGAACTTAAGGTTTAAATCACGAGAGTAGGTTTAGCCTTTCGAGGATTAATGAATTACCAAAAAACGTAATTGGTTCAATTGAAATTCAATTACCACGAGAGTAGAAATTGGTTTAATTGGGCACGATTCTTGTATCTTGAAAGGGAACATTAACTAATTTAGGGTAATTCACCTTCAATTGAATTTCAAGTGTTAATAAGAGGATTGTCAATTAGGAGTCTTGTATCATTGTGGTTAACCCCAATCCTGGAAGCTTTCTTAAATCTGAAATCTTTTCTCAACAATTTGCTATTTTTATTCTCAATTTTACGTCTTAACTTTATTTATTTAATTGTTTGGTTTCTACGTTCTTGTTCAACAATTATATTCTCTTTTGTTTAATTTAATTGAATTAATTAGTTAATTGGTATTCATAAACATAGTCCCTGTGGATTCGATATTTTATTACTTGACGACGAAACCGTACACTTGCGGATTTCACCCCAATCAAGTTTTTGGCGCGTTGCCGGGACCGTGTTGTGTTCTTCTTGAATATCAGTTAAATTTTTAATTTAATTATTTTAAACCGTTTTACTACTTTCTTGTTTTCTTTTTGAGTGTCTACAGGTAATTCTCTTGTTTATGCGAAGAACTAGATGTTTTGGGACTCTTGAAGAAGTTGATCCTGAAATTGAAAGAACCCTTCGCAGAAGGAGAAGACAACAAAGCCAAAGAGCAAGAGATAGACTTGAGCCAACGCTTGTCATGGCTGCACCTGCTGATAATAGACCTCTTAAAGAGTATGCAGCCCCTAATGCTCGGGGTTTGCATTCTGGAATTGCTCGCCAGACATTGAAGCTAGACAGTTCACTATACCACCGCTTTACTCACCATGATAAAGGCGAGAACCGGTTTGGAGGATTGCCATCGAGGACCCAAACGATCATGTGGATATGTTCTTGGAATTCGTGAGACCCTCAAGATTGAAGGTGCCTCTGTTGATGCTATTCGCCTTCGCCTATTTCCATTATCATTGAGAGATAGAGCTAGGGCGTGGTTGAGGTCAATTCCCGCTTGAGACCATCATTTCTTGGGACCAATTGGAGCAAACTTTCTTGAACAAATTCTTTCCACCATCCAAGACCGCTCATCGAGGACCCAAATCACAAGCTTTGTTCGAAAGATGGTGAATCATTGTCGAAGCTTGGGATAGATATAAGGCTTTCTTTGGAAGCTGCCCACACCATGGGTTAGAAAAATGGTTGATTGTCCACACCTTCTATAATGGGCTAGAATATTCTTCGAAGGTGTCTCTAGACTCCGCAGCTGGTGGAGCTTTGATGAACAGAAGACTGACAGAAGCCTATGAGATCATTGAGAGTGTTACCACAAATCATCACTAATGGGCAAATGAAAGAGGTAATAACCCGAGAAAACTCTCGGGAGGTAAGTTTGAGGTAGACGGAATTGATTTAATTATGTCAAAATTTGATTCTTTGAATAAACGTTTTGACATGCTTGAAAAAGCTCATGTAAATGCCATAGGTGCCTCTAACAATTTTTGTGAGATTTGTGGAGCACAGGGACACATAGGTGCTGAATGCCAAGTTGGAATTGGCCCATCACAAGGTGCACCGGTGGAGCAAGTGGAATCATGCCACAATTTCCATGACTTCAACCAAAAGGGGAGGAATGATCCATATTCTCAAACTTACAACCCTGGTTGGAAATCACATCCCAACTTCTCCTACCGGAATAGTCAACACCAAGCAGGGCAAGGTAGTGCTAAACCCTCTTCTGGACTCCAACAGGTACAAAACTCTAAACTTGAGTCTCTTCTTGAGAATTTTGTTGAGAGTCAAGCTAAGCAAAATGAGGAGTTTAGGCAACATGGGCAAGTTGTGACTGAGGCCATTAGAGAGTTGTCATCTAAAGTTGAAAATTTGGTCATTCATAATAAATTGTTAGAAACTCAGATTGCCCAACTTGCAGGAGAGAAACTTTAATTCTTTGCCTGAGTTTAAATCTGCCAAACCACCACAATAACAAAACGAGTATGCGATAGCTATGGCAATAATCACAATTTGGTTTACCTCACATGACCCAAGTAAACTTTTCTTGACAAAATCAATCTCCTCCTCTGTGAGTTTGAAATTGGCAATGAACCTTATGCTTTCTTCCAAACCAGCAAACACAGTATACTCCCCGCCAAAGGGATTCTTCCAAAAATACAAATCGAACCTAAAAGTAAATCACAAGTCAATCTTCTCACAACCACATATCACCATGCATATGAGCATTTAAAGAATAACTAAGTCTAATATGGAAAAAAAAAAGATGCTTAGGATCCAATAATTAAAAAAATCCACAAATAAACATTCTCTAGTCACAGATGAAGTGCAGTCAAGAATAAAACATTAGCCCCTAACAGAATCAAAGGAGACAGAAACACTGAGAAAGTGTTCAATTCAGCAAAACACAAAACAACAATCACTTTCAGTTTCAGTTGCACTTCCTCAGCAATCAAACATCAAGGAACAAAGGAAAATGCAAAAATATGGGTGCTTTGAGGAAGAAGGGTACCACAAGCCAAATGGTGAGAAAAATACTGCGTGGAGACTTACCAAACTCAGATCTGAGAAGCGTGGAGCGCGAAGGGTGGTGAGAAGGGCGGTGCAAGGCTGGGAGAAGCGTGGAGCGCGAAGGGCGTTGCACGGTTGGGAGAAGCCTAGAGCGCGACAGAGAGAACAGAGGACCGTTCAGAGGTTCTAATTTGGGAAAAATGGGTTTCCAAAAGGCAAGCTATTTTGAAGACATTAGAGACCGAAAGAATCCGTCACTAACTTTTATAGAGATGGTGTGGAGTACGAGAAGAAGAGATGAGAAAGACCAGAGCGACGGAGGAGATGAGAGCAGTGTTGTGGGTGGCTCGATGAAGTTGACAAGTGGCGCGACCGGGGGAGGCAATGATGGATATTTGGGTGGAGGATGTGGTGTGGGTTTCGTGTTTACAATAGAGATGGTGTGGGAATAAGAGCAATTGCAGTAGGAGTGTAAAGAAGGAGGGAGAGAATTTGAGAAATTTCGAGAAAGTGGAGGGAGGGTCTGGCGCGTAAAGATTAGTACCAATTTGCTGAAGCTAATTTCATTATTCAATAAAAAGTTAGCTAGGGAAATACTATGTAGCTAATCCGTAGTTAATTAGCTACGGAAATATTTTGTAGCTATTTGTTTTATAAAAATTTTTTTGCATTCAAAATTTAGCTATAGACTTTTAATTGGTAGCTAATCCGTAGCTAATTAGCTATGACTTAGGTACCAGATATTTTCATAGCTAAATTTTGTAGCTAAATCGTAGCTATTCTGTAGTTATTTGCTTGATAAAATTTTTTTTTGACATTCAAAATTTAGCTTAAAATTTGATTTCGTAGCTAATCCGTAGCTACGTATTAGCTACGAAATAAATTTTCTAGCTAAATTCTATAGCTAAACTATAGCTATTCTGTAGCTAATTGTCAAAAAAATTTACATTTAATATTTAGCTACGAAATTTTATTCCATAGCTAATCCGTAGCTAATTAGCTACGTATTAGTTGTAAAAAATTTCTGTAGCTAAATTTCGTAGCTAAATTGTAGCTATTCCTTAGCTATTTGCTTCATAATTTTTTTTTCCATCCATTCGTAAATTTTCTACATAAATTTATTCCGTAGCTAATCCGTATCTAATTAGCTACATATTAGCTACGGAAAATTTCTGTAGCTAATTTTGGTAGCTAATTTCTAAAATTCTTGTTGTGTCTCAATCATTCACCTAATGCCTACGATCATGTAAATATGACGCGCAACATATCACAAGCATTAAGAGAACTAAGAATGAATCAAGAACAATAATTTCTCATTAACGAAGAATTGAATCAATAATCCAACATAGAAGGGTAAAAAGTTACATCACAATCCTAGAAATTAGAAAATTAGTCACACATAGTAATTGTAGCACAAACAAAATCAAAGAGGTCATCATGATTCTATCTAAAATAATAAAACAAAAGGGAGTAGGAGAAAAAGAAAAGAAAACTATATGTCTTCGATAAATGTCTCCTTGAACCCGTATCAAACCTTTGTGCCTCCAATCCTTGGTAAAAAGCTACCCAACCTCTTTAATCTTGTCTAATAATAGGAGATTTAACCTAATAGGAGTGTATCTTGTACAAAATCTCCTTAATTAATCTCCAATATGTCAAAAATCAATTTAGGAAACTCAAAACACGTTGTCTATTGTGCACACAGGGTAGGCCGTGTGAGTTGAGGATTCCACATGGGGTATCCTGTGTGACTCTCTGGGACGACTTGGACACCTCACACGGAGTACCCAGTTTGAGGTTATAGAGTGGGATTTTGGTCTGGGGGTCTGCATATAGGTTGTAGCTCTCCTCCTCATCTTTTTACCGCCACCGGAATCACCTCGTTTCGACCTCTATAGCTCGAGTTATGGTTGTTTTACCATGAAAAGGTCAAGAAATCTGCGAATACGTACTATCTGAGTTTCAAGCTCAACTTCTTTGCATTATACCCATCCAAGTCTTCATGAATCCATTTCAAATCACTCAATTGGAATCTCAAATCATAGTGAATAGACGAACTCATATTACCAAGGACAATCTCATAAATATGCAATCAAAGTGGCATAAATTCTCACAAAATTCACCTCAATTTATATCAAATCAAGCATAAGATGTGTGTAACTATCAACACATCAGCATGTGACGCACGAAAAGTTTTTCCTACACTACTCTACTCAACTTGTAACACGTGATACTTTTATGGTACATGTCTTTAGATCACAAAATAAAGTATTATTAAATTAAATATAAACGATTACAAATTTGCCCAAAGTATATACTCTGCGAGTATTTTAGAATTTCTCATGATGTTGTACTTCGTTATTCATCTAATTTAGATTGGACGAACTATGAATGACTAATTACAGGAATTAGTATAGTTTAAGGACTAAATTAGAATATTTAAAAGTTTAGTGTGACTATTTATAACTAAGTGAAAGTTTAGGGTGATTGAATATTATTTTTTCATATGTTTTCAAAACATTCCATTCAATGTTTTAAAAACCAAACTGAATCGACCGATTGAACCAGTTAGACCATGAATGAATCAGTCGTTTTTCTAATTTAAATATTTTTTGGTTCAATCACAAATTTAATTAATTGAACCAATTAAATCAAGACATAGAAGCTTTACAGATTTAATCTCCAATTCGATTTTTAAAATATTGATTCCATTGATAAATTTTACACAGCCTCCTATTGCTTATTAATAATATTTAATGAAATATTTTTTAGCGACATGTTTAAATGACAGGGGAAGAAAATCAAATAAAAAAGAAGAAAAAGCGATGGTTGAATAATAATTTGACCACACAAGCAAAATAGCAATATTAGTATTTCTAGACGGATATGACCCCTTGTTGAAGTAGTTGTATCTATTTTCACACGGGCCCATTGGTAAAACAAAAATATTTTAACATATGTATTATAAGTTACTTGGTTTTAATGCTTTAAAAATCTGACAGGTATTTAAAAGAAGGACCGAAATTGAACCTGGTACCAACCCGAATTTTGTAAATACTTATATATTTTATAAATATTTGATATCATGTAAATAACAATATAGCATATGTAAATTATGTATATATATAAGTAAAATCTTAAAGATAAATATTAAAATATATTGCTAGCATTATTAAGTTAATTCATGACACAAAAAATAAATCAATACTAAATATATTTTTAACTATATAAATATAAAATAAATTTTTAATATGAAAATATAATACAATATAAGAAATAATCTAATCCTATAACAATTAATATGTGCAAATGGCTTAATGATAAAATGTTTTAACTTTTAATATTTGGACAAAAATTTAGTAAAATTCTTTAAGTGCTTGTAATTTTATTATCTAACATGTGTATTATTTTTTAACTAACTTATCATCTTCCTTTTTAAAATCTTCATTCATAAAATATAAAATATAATACATATTATGTTTTGAGAGGTGCTACACATCTCCACTAATAGAGCCCGAGCGGCAACCCGCCTTCTTTTATATGTTAATCAAAATCGGGAAAAAAAATGTCCTAGCTATAAAATACAGGTGAGGGTGTTTTATTTGAGTTTTATCCTTATAGCAAAAATAAAAATGTTTTAATGATCCTCTCAAATGCCAAGTTTGATGCTTCCTATTTTACAATAACTCCATATTAAAATTAATTACAATATACCATTACCATAATATCAAATTAAATCGTGGCATAAAAGCAACTTGGCCAAGTGGTAAGCAGGCACGCCAGTATCAAAACGTCTTGGTTTCGAAACCTTGGATCGGAAATTTGCTACGATTCTCAAAAAAAGTGAACCGGTCAGACCGGTTCATGAACCGATTTAGAAATTGCTTCCTCATTCATGGACCCTAAGCGTAAGGCACAGTGCACCACCTCAAACCATGGTTGGACCCTGGCCTGCAGGCACATTATGTATATGGTGGGCAAGCCACGCCTCCCCCAAAGCTCTCTCTCTTCAAAAGTTCCATTCCTTTTCCTTATTCTGCTGCTTTCTCCAGCACCACCACCTCCTCCTCCATGAGCAGCAGCAAACATCAAAACATTGGAAACAGTTTGGGATCCATCACACAGTTGTACTTATCGCCTCACACCTTTTAAGCCCTATGATGTTGGGTCCATCACTCTTTCTATTCTCAAGAAAGACCATTACTATTTTTTTTTTTTTAATAGTTCTTCTTACAAATGAAACTGAGGGTTGTTATGTTGATATTGTTTTGCAGATACAAGGGTTTTGTCGTAGCATGCTTACTGTAGGAGAATTAGCAAAAGGTGTGCGCTGCTAAATTTGCCTTTCTTTTAAGTTTTATATTTATTTTTTATTTTTTATTTCATTTTGGATCTACAAGGCCACAGCCCACAAGGGCTAGCTCCAAAGTAGAAAGAACAGAACAAGGGCCAGGGATTTAATTTGTCCTGATTCGCCATAAAGTCAGCTACTCTATGGTTTTTAATTTATTATAGATATCATGGTTTTAAATTGCAGTGCTAACCGCATTCTTGTGCCGCATGATATGCGATTTTTGTGGCCTCTGCGATTCGATCGCGACAAAGAATTACGGTCACATTGACTGCATTTTTTTACAATTGACCGCAATATTGCTTTTTTAGTGATCTTCGCAACCGCGACCGCAATCGCAATTTACAACTATGATAGATGTATATGGAGTAATGGACCACAATCACTATATGATATTATGCTTAGTTTTTTTTTTCTATTAATGTGAATTTTTGCATATGAAAGCAGTAGAGAAGGAGGACTCTGGTCCTACAAAGATTTTGATAAGGACCAAGGAGAGAGAAGGAAACCTAAGCTTTGGTAAACATTATGTATATGGTGAGCAAGCCGGAGAGAAGGAGGGCTCTGGTCCTACAATGATTCTGATCAAGATCCAGGAGAGAGAAGGAAACCTAAGCTTTGGTAAACATTGGTTTTTAATTTATTATAGATATCATGGTTTTAAATTGCAGTCTGTAATCGCAATTGCGGTCGCAATATTGCAATTTTTGTGGTCTCTGCAATTGCATCGCGACAGCAATTATGGTCGCATTGACCGCATTTTTTTACAATTGACCGCAATATTGCATTTTTAGTGATCTCCGCAACCGCGACCGCAACCGCAATTTACAACTATGATAGATGTATATGGAGTAATGGACCACAATCACTATATGATATTATGCTTATTTTTTTTTTTTTCTATTAATGTGAATTTTTGCATATGAAAGCAGTAGAGAAGGAGGACTCTGGTCCTACAAAGATTCTGATAAGGACCAAGGAGAGAGAAGAAAACCTAAGCTTTGGTAAACATTATGTATATGGTGAGCAAGCCGGAGAGAAGGAGGGCTCTGGTCCTACAATGATTCTGATCAGGATCCAGGAGAGAGAAGGAAACCTAAGCTTTGGTAAACATTGGTATTATTAAATTGTAATGCAATGTGTCAGTATACATGTCCATGCTCTTCGGTTATAGCATTGACTGTAAAAAAAATGAAGGTGTGATTTTACCAAAAGCCAATTTTGTTAACTTGGGCTTTATAGCATAACACATGCTATGACTTGAATCATATGTTAATTTTGTCAGCACAAGATTGTGTGATTTAAATTTATGTTTCAAATGCTTAAGTAGTCTTACCATCATATTTAGATATAGGTTGAGTTCTGTAGGTTGGCATTGACTTGGCGTTCGCACCATTTCCTTTGATATGTTGATGTAGATTATAACTGCTGTTTATTCTTCAGTCTCCACCCTAATTTGTTTTAAATATATCATCGAAATCCATGAGTACTTATCCTATTAATTGTTAGTGTTTTTATTTTATTTTTTCTTGTGACGAATCTGTTACTTACTTTAGAAGTGTTAATTGTGAGGCTACAAGTACATTAGAGGCTTTATTTGTTTGACATTTCAATATACCTACAACACTCTTCTGTCTCTCTCGTTGAAAAATAATAAAGATTTTTGGTTTTGATGGATTTTCTGGAGGGAGATGCAGATCAGCTGATTGAAGGCCTAGAAACTAGTCTCAAAGTTAATTAAACAATATAATCCTAGTAAACCCTTGTTATCCTGTATTTAATCCTAGCAAGGACATTTTGAAGGGCTTGCTGCAATAGTTATTGTATCCTAAAATGCTAAGAATTTCGAACTTGTTAATTACTTGTGACTACATCCATATAGCAGTGCCATTAAATTATTAATAATAATATAATAATAATAACCACACACATTTTTAGTTTAGGGGGAAACTGATGCCGGCCTGTTTTGGAAGCTAAATCTGACATGATGAAACCTTTTTTGGGATTTGAAAATAAGGATGACTTGGGTGGACAATATTTTTTGTCGACGTGCGCGGTTCGAGAGAATGTTTTACTTTTCGAGAAATACTTGTGTTTTTTTACTACATAATTTATGTTGATAAAATTTATATAAGTATATCATGTGATTATATAACTGTGTGTGTGAGTAGTATTATTGTGGATATTATTTTATTATGTTGTGCTTTGGGACTGATGATGTTATATATCATTATTAATTTGATTTCTTTACCTTAATCCTTCTCTCTTTATGCCCAGTTTGTCCGGGGAAGAACCATCAAGCAATGTTGATTTTTTTTACTTTGTGAACAAAATTGTAGCTAAAACATAAGACCGCAACGTTAAAATTAAAAGTTCTTCACAAAAACCACCGTGGTTTGAGGCAATGGCAAAAAAGGTGTGGGTGACTCTAAGATGCGGTGGTTCTTTTTGAAATTCTTACTTGATCATAAATTTTAGATAAGTCCATGCTATAAATTTTAGATAAATAAATTTTTAATAAAATAATATTTTTTAATACAATTCTTGCTTGATCATAAATATTATTTTTTCAATAAAATTGTATTTTGTAATGTTTTAAATTATTTTTTAATACAATTCTTACTTAATCATAAATATTATTTTTTTAATAAAATAATATTTTTTAATGTTTTAAATTATTTTTTACAATGAACACAGTGGTCTGAGCAACAACCACCACCGCCCAATCTCTGGGTTGAGGAAAAAATTGTTATGCTTGACTCCTAAGCTAAAAAACAGAAGTAAAAGTTTTAAAAATAAATAATTGCAACTTTAAAATTAATGGAAAATTCTTAACTTTAAAATTAATGGAAAATTCTTAACTTTAAAATTAATATAATATTAAGTAACTTGAATCTTTACCTGCTATTAAAGGGAAAATTAATATAATGCATGTTCTAAAGACTTTACCTAAACTCTTCTTTCCCCCTCTCTTCTATCTTCCATCCAAACAAAAGAAAATAAATTTTGTATATCATATTTTATTTAGATCACTTTTACAGAAATATTTTCGGTACAGAGTGAAAATTAAGTATTAGACTTTTTAATATCATTAGTTATATAATATTTGTTAAAGTTCAAAAAAACTTTATTTGTTAAATGATACAATTCAATGAGTTATTGTTTTCATTCATACAATAAATATATTATAAATTTTATAAATAAGAAAATGTATGAGCTCAATAAATTTTCCTAATCAATTCTCTTTTTAATTATCCTAATTATTAAATAAAAAAATGATTGAATATTTTTTAAAGTTTTATTATATACTTTTAAAACTTTTTTTTAATAATTCTCTTAATACGTAATAAAAAAATATTAAATACAAAAATAAAAGTAAATAGATTCAACGTTTTAAGAATATATAAAATATTCAATATTTTTTATTTAATAATTAAAAGAACTATTCAGAGAAATAATTATGATAATTTAAAATTATTCTTAAAAGTGCAGGGGGATGGCGCTTGTGTTCTCACCGGCACTAACATTTTCAAGGATGATACCATAGATTTCTTCTTTGGCCATTCTTTTTGCAGTTGGCAATGTTACTAAACGACGAGATGCTAATATCAAACAACCAGCCCCACCAAACCCTCACTTCAACGTGACTTTGCATATCATCTTGTACATATATTAAGATAATTTAAAATTATTCTTAAATGTTTTTTTTATTTTATCTTTTTTAAAAATATATAAAAATAATATAATAAAATTGATGTACATATATTATTATTGATTTGCATATCATCTTGTACATATCATTTTTACACTATTTTTCAAAACATATTATCTTATTTTTTTTATTTAATGAAGTCGGTGTATATGAAAAATCTGCAAAAAAAATAATGTTTAATACTGTAATTATCATTTTCCTAATATTTATATGCACGGGGAATTGGCAGGCTGTGGCATTTTGGATCCAAACTCTTCATCGGCTCATTAGTATCTTAACACCTACGAATGACTATGGTTCTTAGGTTAACCTCCCTTTCCATCGCTAAGTTTTTTTTATAAAAAAACAAATGAAAGTTTTATTATTAAAAATACAAAGGCAAGAACCGAACTTGAGAAATAATTATTTTTTAATATTATTTTTTAATATTATTTTTTATATTTAATTAATAATATATAAATTTATAATTAATCACGCAGTATTAACTAATTAATAAATAAATTCATAATTTAAAGTTAAAATTTAAATTTATTTATTAACTAATTAATATACATAATTAATTATAAATTTATACATTATTAATTAAATATAAAAAATAATATTAAAAAATAATATAAAAATATAAGAGTTGATCCAACTTATACCTTGTGTTAAAACAAACACTTAACTTACAACTAAGTAAATGCTAGGTTGTAATGCTTATATTTATATATTTTGTATATATATAAGCTAGAATCAAGTACCAACAAAGAAGAGGCTGATCCTTTCGCTTCGGGATCAGAGGGATCCCCCGTTACTCCACTACTGCCTTCCCCTTATTCATTCTATAGGGCGGGGGGACCAACAATCCATAGTGTAGAGGGCTGGCTCATCAATCGAGTACGGTCCGTGTGCCCTTTTTCTCTTAGTCGCTAATAGAAGAGAGCTGCACAATCAATCATTGGAGTGCCCGGGCATATCAACATCCAACCTACTTTTAATCTTTCACGCCTCCTTTCTCCATTCGCTCTCTCTCATGCAAGATTTGCTATAAATACTGTGCTTGCACTCGCTGCAAATAAAACCACCCTGAGATAAAACCCAAATCAGAACCCCAAGCAACACTCTTCATCGGCTCCTTAGTTTCTTAGTATAACCTCCCTTTCCACTTCTCTCCTCCGTCTCGGCTTCCTTCGTTCCCCTTCATGACTAGCAGACCCCAAGATATTGGCAAATATTTGGGCTATGCGGAGGAACGCAAGGAAAATCCTCAACAGCCCAAGCAACCGAAACAAAAAAAAGTTACAATACAATCAGCTCTTTCCTATTCTGACCCACCGAAGAAGGAAACAACGGCTGAGAAGAAATGATTATCCGTCTCTCCGCCAACCACATAGCCTCTTTCACGCTCGCTACTCTGCTTGTTTCTCTCTTCCCCCTCCTCTCCGTTCTCTTCCTTTTCTCACCATGTCTTCACCATCTTCTGCTGTGACCGCCTCCATGGAACACCACCACCTTTTCCATCTTTTCAACCCACCTTCTTCGTCTTCTAGATCAAGATCAATTACAGGCACAACCTACCATCTTTCTTTCTATCTCCATGACTTTCACAGCCCCGCCGCCAGATCCTCCGCATTCAGGGTCGCTCCGATGACGGTGCAGCGCGGTGACCGGATACTGGACGACGCCGTTTTGGAGGAAGTTCCTGCGGTGGGTCTAACGAACCCCATGGTGGTGGTGCAGGTTCACATGGGGGTGACGGTTTTCGACCTCACCCTCTCTTCACCACCTATCTTTTTATTTCAGTTCTTTTTGTATGTGTTGGATATGAACTGCGATCCAGTTGTTGAGTTGTCAATATGGTTTTGCAGATTAATGGTGATGGGCTTTGTTGTGGCAGTGCCGAAAAAATTGGTCAAGGTAAGAAAACCCCTTTTTCGCTTTATATGTGTGAATCTTTTATTGATAATGATTCCAATGATCGTTGAGGTGATTTTTATGGATATAACAGAAGGTCAAGAGGACTATGGACCAGGAATTACAGTGATGAGTATGAAGATGACAGATGAGGTAATCTATCGTGAACAAAACTTCACTCAAACTCTTTCTTTTTAATTTTTTTCTTAAATTCTTTTAATTATCTTCTATTTATTATTTTCAATCTCATTTAATTAAATTAATAAATATATAAAAAATAATTAAATGAGTTAAAAGAAATTATTAAAGAAAAAAATTGTAACCAAATTTTATTGATATATCAATAGCATATATTGAGCTCTTGTGCATCCTAAAGTATGTTTTTTAATGCACTCAAATTGTCCACCTCACCTTTTTTGTTATGTCAGGTTAAAGAGAGAAAGACGGGAATAAAGTTTTTGTCTTTCTTTCTCTCTCAACATGATGGATCCAAATTCATTACTATAATTGATGAAGGGGGTTTATTAGTTATTGATTTATTGGTTATGTCATCTCTGTTTGTTTGATTTGTTTATTATTATTTTTTGGATCATTTCTGTTATTTTTGGATAATTTCGAGCACAGAGATTAATCAATAACTACAGCATAACTTTTCTTCACTGAATGTTTTCTTTTAGATATTGTATTATATTTTTAGAGCAATAATAAATATACGATTTAGGAAGATCTTCATTATTAATTTAAATTATTTTAAAAAAATTATGTAAATATTTTTAAAATGAATGGTGAATATCCTCCTTAAACAAGTATTTGTAATAATTTCTCATTAATTTCTCCCTTATACGGTATCACCTTGGAAAAGATTAATGTGTTAAAAACAGTAATTGCCTTTGAATGTACAATAGCTCTCGCTGTTCTCATGAAAGACAAGTACTTTATCTTCTCTCTCAGTTCTTTTTGTACGTGTTGTATGAACTGAGATCGCGTTGTTGAGTTGTGAATTTTGTTTTGCAGATGGTGGTGTGCTTTGCTGTATTTGTACTGACGAACTTGCACAAGGTGTTTCCTGTTCATAAGCTTTATTTTGTGAATCTTACATTGTTACGGACTCTATGATAATATGCTTTCTTTGGGTTGATTTTTGTGCATATATATAAAAGAAGGACAGCAGGCAGCACCCAAAAATTTTGAGTAGTGGGAGCATCAAATATAAGAGTTAGAAATTAAAATAAATAGTTTAATGAATGTTTACATATGATAAAATTTAATAAATTTTTTATTAAAATTTTATCTATCTTTCATATAAAAAAAGTTAATGTCATAAAAATTATTTAATAAATTTTATGAATAGAAAATTATAAATAACTTTGAAAACAAAATTAATAATTTATTAGTTTAGTAATAAAAAAACTGAAAAGTAAGTGGGGGCAAATCAGTAACATGGGTCCGTCCCTGACAGCAGGACTATGGACCAAGAATGATTGTGATGTAGAAGACAAGAATGATTGTGATGAAGAATTTATGCAATCAAATCGGCCTAGTACCTATTATGGTAGGTTCAAATCTTTGGTAGACTTTTCTATTATTTAATTAAGTTCAGTGATGTAATGTGTCATATCCATGCATCTTCGGATATAGCAATTAACAAATAAAAAATGAAGATGCGGTTATACTGCTTTTTCCTACATCACTTTTAGAGAACGTTTTACCCGGCTTATTTTGGGTTAAAAAGTTACTTTAAAACAGAAGTTAGAAATTAGAGCTTTAAAAATAAAAGTTGAAGTTGTTTGAAAATTTTATTTTTTTTAAATTGAAAAACTACTTTTAAGCTAAAAGAATGTTGAGAAGTTTGAATGGCATCTTTGTTTCTTTACCCACGTGAAGGTGACGTTCTAGTTTGCTTGGAAAAGGAAAAAAAGCAAAGAAAATAAATAGGAACAAAATAAATATTATTGAGAATCGAATAGTGACATACTAAAAAAAAGCTTCGCTAAAGCTCCCTTTCTTGGCTTCTAATGAAAGCTTCTTTCCTTTAATAAAAAAAAGTTACTTATGTTTGGTAGAGCTTTCAAGTGAACTATGTTTGGCCTAACTTCTCCTTTTAAAGAGAAGAGAAGCTAAAAAAAAGGTTGGCCAAACGTAACCTTAATTGGTAGCTTGGGCTTCACATAGCATAACACAAGTATGACTTCCTATCACCTTTGCATAACAATATAGTAACTTAGTATATTGTCATTTAAAAGGAAAATTATCTGGTAAATGGTAAATCATAAGTGTATATATATACCACAAAATTTGTTGAGATTGTACTTTAACATTTTTCTCATTGAGTTTTCTCTTGTTCATTTTGTTTTTGGTTTTTTTCCTTTGTCTCAGGTCTTCACTTCTCTATTGATCAGTCGTTAAGCTTTTGTTTGTAATGTAATCATTTCAATTTGTATTTTGCATTTCTAGGCAATTCGAAAATTGGAGGTGTGGTCAATATATCGATTTATCTGTTGCTGCGCACGATGTAGTTATTTGCACCCCTTCACTTATGTGGATCATGCATTGCAAGTAAGACTCTGCACTTTTTTTTTTTGGTTGGTACAGTGAAACTTGACATTCTATTATAGTTAGATCAGTTCTTCCCTAAGATTTTGTCAAAGTGACTTGATATAAGGTTTGTGACTTTTTTGCCTTGGATCCCTGTGCTTATAATCCATAATTTTCTAATAGATGTCCCATTGTAAATTACTGGGAAGTCGGAAAAGTTATTACCATATTTATTGGACTATCCCTAAGGCAATTTAATATTCAGGAAATTGATGCTGTCAGTTGTGCTTCATCTGGTACATGTTCCCATTACAAGTTCTTCATAGACATGGCAGTATCAAAGTACCTTTCAGTTGGTGATCCAGAGTCTTGTAAGACGCTTGAGAAGATGCTTATGTAAAGTCTAAATGAGAGGCTAGAAGGCGTTGAAGAAGGAAAACCCATTTTATACTCATGCTGCATCCCCTACTTTACCTCTCTCTAAATGCCTCGCTGATTGCCTCTTCAACTATGTGAAAAGACTTTTTTTTTTCTTTTTTCCAGTTGGATCACTATGGACTAGCCAAAATAAAATGGTTGTGGAACAACGGCCTCCTGTTCTGTTGAGGGACTTGCTTTGTGATGCTATGGGAGTTCTTATTTCCAGTGTATTTTCTTTGTTGTTTATTTCCTTGCCTTTAGGTTTTTTCCCCTAAATGATGAAAAGAAAGTTATAATTGTATTTTAGTACTCTGTCATTAGAAATATTTTAAAAATATGTCTCATAATTTTTTAGTCATAACCGCTATAAAGATTTCAAAAAAGTGCATTTTAAAATGTTCTAGGACTAAACTGAAATATCGGAAGTTTTTTTTTTGTGTGTAGAAATATTGGTATCCGAAAGTCGTATTGATTTCATTGAAAGTCTATTGACTTCAGTGTTGATTTTTTTAATTCATAAAATTTGAACTTGAGAATTTATTTGAGTGAAATAAGTATCAAATTATTTAAATTAACTAAGCATTTTGGGAGTTGAATTTTTTATGTATTTTAAGAATATTAAATATTAGGAATTTTTAATATCATTAGCTATATAGTATTTGTTAAATGATATAATTCAATGAGTTATTATTTTCATTCATATCATAAATTAGTTTTTAAACTTCATAAATAAGAAAATGTATGTTCAATAACTATTTTGCTAGTTGTTCCCAGAGATTAGCAATGAAATCATTTTTTATTGCATTAACCGGAAAGTTTTTAAAGTGGATGGGGATGGAGAGGGGTTTATTGAGTGGATTTTGTGACATTTTCTTTTACTCGGCCAATTCATCAAATTAATGAGTTGAGTTAAGTCAAATATGTGAATCTGATTTATATTTTAAAAAATTAATTAAAATAAATATTAAAATATCTATGAGTGATTAATCGCATTAGAAATGAATTGTGATTCAAGCAAAACTTACTTATAATGTTAAAAGTTTGAATATTAAAAATGTTACTTTAAAAAAAACTTTATTTAATTATCACTTTTGATCATAAATTATATGAGTAATTCGTTAAAGATAAAAAAATATTAAAATACGAAATTCAAAATTTATTACAAATAACACATTTTAATTAAATATAATATAACTTTCAAATAAATTAAAAAGTTATATAATCAATCTTAGACAAATATAATAACTTTTAATTAAGTTAAATAAATGTAATAAACTCTACTAGTTAATATAAATTTAAATTAAATAAAAATAAAATAATAAATTTTAAAAAATATAAATAACAATTCAAATTAATTAATTAAAATTAATATCGACAAACTTGCTTATCGAATCCAACCGCAAATTGGGTCAAATCCATTGATTTGTGAATTTATGAGTTAATTCAATCTGCTTCTAAAGATGGTGACAACATGGGTTCCCACCTCCATTGACGTTCTTCCGTTCTTCCTTGTCATTCTTTTTGCAGTATTCTGAGATTTGGCTCTTTTAAATTAATGGATTTATTTTGGAGAAAAAAATGAAAATTTTAATTATTAATATAAAATTTAAAAAGGTTTTATTAAATTCATAATTTATTATATATGTATTATTTTATTATGATATGAATAATTGGTTTTCTGTTTAAAAGATGAAATCCTTTATTTTTAAGAAATCAAATCCATCCTTAAGTTACTACAATGCAAGACGATGATTCAATCTATACTCCGAACTTAGTAAGCCATTATTTAAGAAGAATTTTATAGTATCTAATTTTTTTAAAAGGTATAATATTAGGGTAAGTTATTAAATATTTTTATTAATTATTAGTTATTTTTAAATATTTATTATAAAATTAAAATTTAATAAATGTTTGATAATTTCAATCAAAAAAATATTTTCCTCCGATCTTACCAAGCCATCACACCAAGCCATCACTTCAACGTGACCTTTTCTTCCTCCTATCCTTTTTCAGATCTCTATCTATTTCTAATTCTAATGTCATTGTTTTGGCCGACTACGTCATCCCCGATGATTAGTCCCACAACCCCACCATCGCCCTCAAGGTACCGTTTTCCTCTTTCATACGGGTACCCTTTTCAGATTTCCGTCATGAGTCATTCTTCATTTGCATATCAAAGAAG
The DNA here is from genome assembly GCA_029884605.1 of Ormosia emarginata. Lineage (NCBI taxonomy): Eukaryota > Viridiplantae > Streptophyta > Magnoliopsida > Fabales > Fabaceae > Ormosia > Ormosia emarginata. Next base: position 6,812,579 of record JAQQTP010000068.1, read on the forward strand.
GTGAGAAAAAAAAATTTGCTTGTTCTTCTTTCCCTTCTTGTGATTGAATGGTAAGAAATCTAAACAGGATGATTAAAAAATATTTGGTGGGAAAATATGGCATAAATATGGCAAGTGCTAGTTGGTTTGCCATATTCACTTGCCATATTTTAAGGCTTTGGAAACTAGAAATTCTTTCACAAATATGCTCTTTCTTTTTAAAAAAAAAATTAACTTTTCTTTGTACCTGCAGTACTTGCATGAGCATACTTTTTGTATCCACACTCCTTCATTTATGCTATGGTTTTATGTGCTGTACTGTTAAGAGTTCTTTTTAACTGCCATACTGGATTAGAAAACTTTTCTCCATTTGTTGGAAGGCTGCAGGTCCTTTTTAAATGTGAATGTGAACTTTTCTCCATCCTTTCTTTTTGTTTAGGATTATGGTAGTTGGTTTTGTCCCACTATTTTTTAGTATATATTATATTATTTATTATTTTACTATCTATCATCATTAAATTGTAAGTTTTTTTAAACCACTTTAAAAATACATTAAGCTGTTGATATTTTGTAGCAAATAGTAGAACCATAGAGCTAAGCTGACTTATATGAGCATTAAGGAAAAAAAAAAAGGACCATTTTTTCTTTAAATAAGTAAGTGTTTAGCCACAGTGCTATGGTAAAACCCGCAGCTAAACGCCAGTAGTTGACCAAAGACTGCCGGTCAACGTGTACTGATCCTTTATACAGCGGTTGGTTGGTCGTTTAACTGCAATAAAAAATCGCAGCTAAATACCAATTTTTTTGTTGTGTGCTGTTCTTATGTTGTTTCATTAGATGTGATCAATGTCAATTGCATGTTGTGGAATTTGTGGTCTGCTTTCTCTTCAAAATGTTTTGCCTTCTCCAAGCTTACCACTTCATCTCAAGAAGACTTTCCATTTATGCTATGCATCTTCGTTATTCATATTCATTAATTAATTGTTCTGGTTAAGGCGTACGTATTAGTAGAGTTTCGTATCTTACTTATGCACGGCGTTGCCATGTACGTATCTGAACAGAGAAATTTTATGTTAATTAAGTTTAGTAAGTTCTTATTTCTACTAACTTTAGATCGTCTCAGGTTCATTGTCTCTGCCTAAAGTTATTGTTAAGTTATTATATTATAATGTAATAACTAACAAATGTACTTTTGAGTCTTATTTTTTCACTAAAAAAATTAAATTATGATTAAAAGATATGGACTAGCTAGATTGTTTTGATATAATAATTTCCGACAACGATGCAGGCAGCTCAAACCTGTTTTTCTGGTGCATGTAAAAGTAAAGGAATGTTTAGAATTTTAAAGCTTCAATTGATCTTAGAGATGCACAGAAAAAGTGAAAAATTAACTGATATTTGACAGGAAATTAGTTTCCCCTTTCTTATTAAAATACATTTTCGAATTAATTTGACTTTAAATTTCCAAATGCCTAAAGCAAAATAGAACATTAAGTTAAATTGGATGAAGAAAAAAATTATCAAGTAACTGCCAAAGAAATTTTCTTCTGCACCCGAAAGGTTGTAAAGTGATCTAGGGGTGGAAAAAAACATAATTCAAATATGTAGAATACATAATTGATGTAGGTGTTTGAACAAAGATGAACTAAATGAAATTCACATATTCAATCTAGCTACCGGAAATGGAAATATCATATAAACAAACGTATTAACGAAGGCACTGACACAATATACTAGTATTCTATATTAAGTACAATCTATCTATTATATCTGAGTTTTGTTATTTAAATACGTACAATACAATACCCAATTTATATCATTCTCACATTAATATTTGGTATATCGATTTTATTTCAAAATACAGTACTTCAACTCTTCCCTACTTTCACATCGACATAATATCTATATAAAGTATCATATTGTGATATAGTAAGTGTTAAAAAGACAATTTCTATTATATATATATATATATATATATATATATATATATATATATATATATAAATTTTCTATCATATTTCAATTTTTTTTACTAGAATGAAAAATTATTATAATCAAAACTCTACGACACATATAAATCAAAAAAGATATATCGAATTTAAAAAAAAAATAATAAACACAGTCTATTATTTGAACTAACTAATAATCTGTAAATTTACTCTTTATCCAAAAATTATCAATGTCTAAGTATCTTTCACAATTGAGACAAACACGAAAAATATTACAATTTGAAGAGTGTATTACGTCCCCTCCCACAATAAATTTAAAACTCTCTTCTACTTATAAAATCAGCACGATATGATCAACTATAAAAAAAATGAAAGACACCTTAAAAATTAAAAATCAAAACACTCATAAAAAGGATAACAAAAATATCAATAAAAAAGATAACAAAAATATAAGATTTGTCATTAAAAAAATAAATTTGGACAACTAACCTTAAGATTTATCAAATTTGAATAAATTATTAAAAAAAAAAGAGAAAATGGTAAGGCTAGCCTCTCAAATGAGATCGCTGACACGTGGTCGCGGTCCGCACCCTCCGGCAACGACAAAGCCCACATGAGATCGCTGACCGGTACCGGCAGGGTCAAATTGCTCACCTGCCTAATCTCCGATTCTGACCTCTGGGCCCCACCGAAAAACGGCACTTTCATTATCAGCCCTACGATGTTCAAAGGCTTAAGATAGAGGGCCTGGGTTCGAATCCATTTGATGGCGTCGAGGGTGTCGTCGTAGGCGGCGGGGAGGCGGTGTTCGGGGGACAGGTGGTAGTCAAGGGAGAGGAAGAGGGCGGGGAGGGCGGTGCAGAATTCGTGGAAGATGAGGGAGGAGTGTGTTGGAAAACTAAAGTTGAGTTTGCTGCAGAATGCGTAAAAAGAATGCGATGCTGATTCATTGACATGAAGTCTAATTAAATACAAAAGTAAAATAACTGAAAGCTAGAAAATAACGCAACATCTAATCCCAAGGCTAACAACTCCTAATAATCTGGGATTCTCCTAAGGAATAGATAAAAGCAACAGACTTCCTAACAAATAGGAATTTATTGAAAAACAGAAAGTTAAAAATCTTAACACCCTCCCTTAAACTGAATGCCATCTATGCAATCAGTTTAAAAACGAACTTGAACAGACTCCAAGTAATCCACGCAACTTCTCAAATGCTTCCAGCTTTAGAGGTTTGGTCAGGATATCTGCAACTTGGTCTTCACTTCGACAATAAACCAAATCAACGGTTTTATCAGTTAAAAGATCACATAGAAAATGATATCTCATATCTATATGCTTGCTTCTTCCATGTAAAACTGCATTCCTTGAGAGTTTGATAGTTGAACTATTATCACAGTGAATCACAGTAGGCCCATGTTGATAAAAATGTAAGTCTTCTAGAATCCTTCTCAACCAAATTGCTTGCCATGCAGAAGTTGCTTGCAGCTATGAACTCTGCTTCAGTTGTGGACAAAGTAACAACCTGTTGCTTCTTTGATGCCCATGATATGGCACATGAACCCATCATAAACACATGGCCTGATGTACTCCGCCTATCATCCAAATCACCAGCATAATCGCTGTTAGTGAAACCGGTCAAAGTAGATCCTCCACTTTTCTTGTAGAAAATACCGAAATCTGTTGTTCCTTTCAAGTAACGAAATACTCTTTTAGCAGCTTTGAGATGCAGCTCTGTTGGTCTTTCCATATACCTGCTAATCAGACACACTGTATACATAATATCAGGCCAAGTGGTGGTCAAGTACATTAAACTTCCAACAATTTATTTGAAGTAAGTACTATCAACCCTCTCTCCATCAAGATCCCTTGAGAGCTTCAATCCCAGTTCAGTTGGAGACCCAACTAAATTACAGTTCTCTATGTTAAACCTCTCCAAAACCTCCTGGGCATATTTCTTTTGCCCAATAAAAATTCTAGCCGTTGTTTGCACTACTTCTATACAAGAAAATATTTCATTTTTCCCAAGTCAGTCATGTCAAAATTAGCCATCATAGTATTCTTAAAATCAACAAACATAGCCTTATCATTGCCTGTGAAAATAAGATCATCGACATACAAGCAAACTATCAGGATCTTACCGTCTTCTCCAGACTTGATGAATAGAGTGTGCTCATATGGACATTTGCTGAAACCTGCCTTTTCAAAGTGTTCTTCTATACAACTGTACCAGGCTCGAGGTGCCTGTTTCAGTCCGTATAAAGCCTTCTTTAGTTGGTAAACCTTATGTTCATTACCTTTTATCACATAACCAGGAGGCTGCTCAATGTAGACTTCCTCAAGTAGTTCACCATTAAGGAAGGCCGATTTCACATCAAGTTGGAAAACGGACCATGAGTTTTGTGCTGCTAATGAGACCACCAGCCGAATTGTATCTTGTCTCACAACAGGAGCAAAAACCTCTTGATAATCAACTCCATGCTCTTGATTGTAGCCTTTCACAACCAGCCTTACTTTGAACTTGTCAATTTCTCCTTTTTCATTCAGTTTTGTCTTATAAACCCACTTCACACCAATGGTTTTTTGCCCTTTAGGAAGATCAGTTAGCTCCCAAGTCTCATTCTTCTCTATAGCTTGAATCTCTGCATCCATGGCTTTTTTCCACTTTTCTTCTTTTACTGCTTCTGTAAACAGTATAGGATCAAAGCCTGCAAATAGGGCGTAATGAGCAGTAGTGTCGTCATCAGATAATTCATCTCCACTCACATAGTCAATCATCCAAGATGGTCTTCTCCTTTGTCGTTGTGGTTTTGAGACAGATTCTGGATCTTCATTTGGAATTAAAACACTTGTTGAAGAACTTGGTGAAACTTCTCTAGGGAATTGAGCAGGAAGCTGCAATTGTGATTCAGGCCCCTGACTTTCAAGAGGAGGTGACTGAAGGATTTAAAGGATACAAACCCAAGTGCAGGTTGTCTCAAGTAATAAATTTCTCGGGAGTCCGAGGTCGATCCACAGGGAATTGATGAAGAAAAATTAATTGAGGTAAGAAGAGAATTTGTCACAACACCAAAAGTAATAAAGCAAGTTCACAAATGAATTTAAGGGCTTGCTTGGGTTAGGAGATCCACTCTTGGTAATAAATTAAAGGTAATATTATTTCTCTTTATAACTCAATTGAAATCCACACACAACGGAGGTTTCAATCAGAAAATATAACATTCAAAGTTCAATTATATATGCAATCATATTATGATTCCTTTATTTATCTACCAACATTTGTAAATGAGTTCAAGCATTCACTGTGCCAATCCTATTGTCTACAATAAATCAAGATCTCCATTATACAAAGAAGGTTTCTAAATTGATTGGAAACAAAATATAACACATATAATGTCCAATTGATAATATTTCATTTAAGCACAAGAAATAAAATAATCTAACCTTATTTCATTACCAAGAGCTTCACTCTTTCACCCAAGCAAGATGAAGATTTAGTTACTCATGGATAAGAAGAAAGAAAGAGAAAAGAAGAGAAAGATGAACATAGCTTCACTTTAGAATAAGAGAAAATTACAACAAAGTAAAACAAGAAACAAGCATAACCACAACTTGTAACAAACTAAGCCTAACACCAAGTGCTCCAAATGGTCAGCCAATGGTGCCTTTCATAGAGGATTAGGGATACAAAATGACAAGGGGGCTGACTAGGAGTGGGTGGATGAGTGGATGAATGAGTGGAAAATGCCAAATGGTGAAGATAAGAGTGAAAAATCATTGAGATTTCTTGTCTCCGAAATCATTCATTGCTTAAGTCATTCATTTCGTCATTTCTGAGCCAAGTGGTCTTCATGAAAGTTCTAGGAAATTGTCTAAGCTTTCCAATGGCTCTAGAATCACCTAAAAATTCGTCCTACAGCCCAATATATGACTCAATTTCTACAGACTGTTCAGGCCCAGTTTCAGCACCTCGGTTTTGACTTTCAGACCCAATATCACTATCAAGGAGCCCGAATCAAGTTTTGTGTTCAACATGAAAGTTTTAGATCTGGGTCTTAACTTTCAAATGTCCAAATTTCAGCCCAAAATAATTATTGTAACTCGAGTTATGCTCTGATTACTGTACACTGTTTAGGTTTCAGACACAAAACTCGTGTTCTGTCTTCCACGCCCAATTAGCTCCACTAGATGTCTGAATGAGACTTTGAGCTCTTATCAAAGTTGTAGAGCTCTCTCTTATCTTTCCTACAAGGTAAAATTCATAATTATCAGACATTTAGAACTCAATATATGGCCGAAATACAGAAACAACGTAAGACCAAAATAGTGCTGAAAAAATTAATTAAGTCCAATTTGAGTCCAATCTTACAAAACATAACCAGACTTAATCAATTAAGTACATGAAAAGTGTTAATGACTAAAAATGAGGGTTTATTAATGTATAAAATATATGATTATCAAATTTTCCCACACTTAGCTTTTTGCACTCTTGGACAAAACACAAAAGACCAAAGTTAGGAGACAAAGAAAAATGACACAGACTCAAAAGTTAAAAACTCTAAAAGACTCGATGAAGCAAGAAGAGCAACAAGAAATTCAAGGGATCAAAGTATTAATGAGGTAACATTTCTTCACATCTCAAACCAACAAGAAAGGAAACTTGAATTGAAAAGAATGAATCAAGAATGATAGATCCTCACAAAATTCACTCTCAATCTCTCAAGTGTTTAAAAGGTAAGTATTTCACTCTATTCAACCTATGAACAATTGCACTACCATAAGCTTGCTTATCTTCTACTTCTCCGCTACTCAAAACACATGCATACAAAAATCAAGAGGACTTTATTCAAAGTTGTAATAGGGTCATGGTAAAAGAAAGAAGATAATATGGATATGAAAAGATAAATACCAAAGAGAATAAAAGAGCATTATGGTACAGTTAGCGTGGAGAAAATGTTTGAGAACATTCATCATAAAGGACAATCACCAATATTTGACTAATGTTTTGTTGAAGATCAATCCCAAATTAGTGAATTGAATTCATTGTTAGACTTGAACATTCTCCTTTTCTTCTTATTGTTTCCAAGCATCCACCTTTATTCTGATAATCCTTTAATTGCAATGGTGGTCAATTTTTAATCCTTCAATGCTCTCTTATTTCCTAAGGTTGGGTAAAAACATGTTTTTTTTTCTCTTTTTTTTTTTTTTTTTTTTTTTTTTTTGAAGGATAAAATGAGCTAAAAACAAGGAATGGTCGAATAAGTTCAAAGGAGTTATACAATGAAAAATATACAAGGATGGCTATTTGGTCAAAGTAGCTCTTTCAAAATGCCTCAATCATATTAATGTATGCATGTGAAAATGTAGCCTCAAAAAGAATCAAAGCAAGTTCTAGAGTAACAATTCCATGAGTGAAAATCACACAAGAAAGAAGAGAATGGTACAGATATTCAATTCATTCATCAATAGGCTCAAAATCTCACCAGACATATTTCTATCATTCTCAATCCATCATATCAACATTCATTTCCAAGCTTATGATTTTTAAGAAAGAAGACAATTTATGCTAAGATCCAAGAATCTCAATTGTTTCAAAGGATGTGAAAGTGCATTCACTTGAATCTTTCAAAGGAAATCAAAAGACCAAAACTTTGTTACTTCCACAAATCAATACTAATTAATTACTATCTAAAAACTCCTTACTCTGCCACCAATTAAGATGTGTCTCAAGAGTAAAAATTATTTCCAAAATTTACTCTTTACTCTGCTATCACTAATTAGTTTTACTACGAATAGGTTTCTGACAGTCATATCACTAAACACACTTCCAAATTTAAATGCGTCTCAGAAGTAAAATTACTCCTTACGCTACCATCACTAATTAGTTTAGTAAGTCCATGACAATCATATCATACTTCCCAAACAAAACAAAAAAAAAATTTTTTAGATCAACTATCCTTCCCCCCCAACTAGATCACAACATTGTCCTCAATGTTAAAATATAGATGAGTAAAGGATAGAAGATATTACCTGTTGGAGAAATCTGACACAAATTTAAACAAAAACAAAGTATGATAAATCCAAAGTAAAGGAAAGCTATAAACGACGTGTCAAATCTTGCTCCTTTTTCATCTTGTTTCCCTCGCTGCTTCCTGCTGACCAATCTATCTGAGCTATGACTAGATCAGGATCAATTTTTTTTCTTTTATTTTTTTTTTGTTTTTTTGTTTTTTTTTTCTTCAAGAAAATCATCAGGGTAAAGAAGTGTAGAAACCCCTGAAGGACCCTGCTCAAAGGATCATCTGTCCAAAACCAAAATACAGCAAAATCATACAAGGATAAAAGAAATATAATAGCAAATAATGACATACCTGTATATACAACTTTCATGACGTATCTTTATACTGCGCGTCACGAGTGCAGTAGTGGCATATTTTTATACTGCGTGTCACCAGTGCAGTAGACACTCATGATTTTTTTTAAGGACTAGCGTGCAAAAGTTCACCCGAGTCAATGACGGGTTAGCCAAAGGCTGGGGCTCCACAACTAATTAAAGTCATAGTACTCCTTTCGGATCGCCCTTGTTCAAACTCCTTTTTTTTTCATTTTTTTTCAATTTTTTCAATTTTTTCATTTTTTTTTCAAAAGAAAACATGAAGAAGAAGAAGAAGATAATATGTATCGATTGTTGTGGATATGACTCACATCTGCCTCTGGTTTCACGTCCAGTAACGGCTTAAACGCCTTCTATGAGTCGAGGATAAGCTTCCCATCCAATTTTCTTATAAATTGGCAAACAGGGTCTTTTAGAGTCAGATTCCCAAGACTGTAGCGTTTTTCTTCATCCTTGAGGAGATTCCACAAATTAAGAATTTCACGATGCACCAATCCAAAGGAATGTGTCTCAAGAGTCAATAAGATATCATCTAATGACTACTTACTCAGTCCATTCTTAATGAAAAAATTTTATCTTCTCTGTTTGCGAAAACTATCCCCAAAGTACGACATCGCTTGTTACAATTCCATCGTCCACATTTGTAATAGACTTGTAACCTTTTTTCTCTTCTCCTTTTAGAATACAAACTTCTTCCAAGACCTGGCATGTATGAGTCAAATGAAATTGAAGACTCACCTGCTAGTCGGACCTTTGCTTCAATTATCTAGCGTACATCTTCTGGCATACCTTTGTGCATTAACAGTCACAATCTTTCACATCGAACTTTGTAGATTTTTTTCAGAGCATTTTTAGGGAGAGAAGGAAAATATTTTCTCAGGTTTGAAAGAATGACATCCATTTTAAGGGAGAAGAAGGATTCAGTTATTTTGGGAAACTGAAAAACAAACCGACTTGAGAGTCACGGAGTACCGTATCCGCCACTTAACCGGCAACACAAAGAACTGCAAAAACAAGGCAACAAAATTAGAGTGAATTCTATTCATAACAAGGATCAAAAAGAGAGATGAATTCTACCTCATTAACTTGGTTCTCCAGAAATGGTTTGAGCCTTTGTCCATTGACTTTAAACACATTACCATTCCTAGGATTCTCAATATCTATAGCCCCATGAGGATACACATGTTTGACAACAAAAGGACCACTCCATCTAGATCTCAATTTTCCAGGGAATAGGTGCAGACGAGAATTATAAAGCAGAACTTTTTGACCAATTTCAAAAGATTTTCTCAAAATTATCTTGTTATGAAAAACTTTTGTTCTGGCTTTATAAATCTTTGAGTTCTCATATGCATTATTTTTCAATTCCTCAAGTTTATTTAATTGCAATTTACGTATCTTGCAAGCATCATCAAGATTTAGATTGAAAGCTTTAATGGCTCAAAATGCTTTGTGTTCCAATTCTACAGGCAAGTGACAAGGTTTTCCATAGACTAACCGATAGGTTGACATGCCCAAAGATGTTTTGAAAGCAGTACGGTAAGGCCAAAGTGCATCGTTTAGTCTTAAAGACTAATCTTTACGATTTGGGTTAACTGTTTTTTCCAAAATTTGTTTAATCTCCCTATTTGCCAATTCAACTTATCCAATTGTCTGAGGGTGATAAGGGGTGGCAATTTTGTGTGTAATACCATATTTCTTCATTAAAGATTCAAATGGTTTATTGCAAAAATGTGTTCCCCTATCACGTATGATAGCTCGAGGGATTCAAAATCGACACAAGATATTTTCTTTTAAAAATTTGAGAACAGTTTTATGATCATTGTGTCGGCATGAAATCGCCTCAATCCATTTTGAAACATAATTAACTGCAACTAAAATATACACAAATCCAAATGAAGATGGAAATGGACTCATGAAATCAATTCTCCAACAATCAAAAATTTCAATGACAAGAATGGGGTTCAAAGGCATCATGTTTCTTTTTGAAATTGAGCCCAACTTTTGACAATTTTCACAACTTTTGCAAAAAGTATAGCAGTCCTTAAATAAAGTGGGCCAATAAAATTCACGCTGCAAGATTTTCGCAGCTGTTTTCTTTGAAGAGAAGTGACCTTCACATGCATCCTAGTGACAAAATTTAATGACACTACCTACCTCACTGTTGGGCACACATCTCCGAAAGATTTGATCAGCACAATATTTGAACAAGTGTGAGTCATCCCAATAAAAATTTTTCACCTTTGTCAAAAATTTTCTTCTATCTTGGTGCGTCCATTGAGGCGACATCTTTCCTGTTATAAGAAAGTTGACTATGTTAGCAAACCAGGGCATGGAATTGACAGAAAATAAAAAATCATCAGGAAAAGAATCATTGATAGGTGTGCTGTCAAAAGGTGAGCCTATTGTAAGTCTGGACAAATGATCAGCGACAACATTTTCGGCTCCTTTCTTATCTTTTATTATGATGTTGAATTCTTGAAGCAACAAGATCCACCGTATCAATCTTGGTTTGGCATCCTGCTTAGACATCAAATATCTAACAGCAGAATGATCGGTGAAAATCACAATAGAAGAGCCAATTAAGTAAGATCGAAATTTGTCCAGTGCAAAAATTACAGCAAGTAGTTCTTTTTCAGTAGTGGTGTAATTCATTTGTGCACTGTTTAAAGTTCTACTTACGTAACAAATCACATGAGGCTTACTTTCCTTTCTTTGGCCTAAAACAGCGCCCACAGCAAAATCACTAGCATCATACATTAACTCAAAAGGCAAGGACCAGTCAGGAGATTGCATGATAGGAGCAGATGTCAGAAGACTAATTAATTTTTCAAAAGATTTTTAACATTCTTGAGTCCAATCAAATGGTGCATCTTTCAACAGAAGATTACATAATGGTCTAGATATAGCACTAAAATCCTTAATGAATCTTCTGTAAAATCCCACATGTCCTAAAAAGGAACGAACTTCTCTGACTGTTTTTGGGGAATGCAAATGAGCAATTAATTCAACTTTGGCTTTATCAACTTCAATTCCTTTAGAAGAAATCATATGAACTAACACTATTCTTGAGGTAACCATGAAATGACATTTTTCCCAGTTTAGCACAAATCTTTTTTCTTCGCATCTTTTAAGAACTTTTTCCAAATTATCAAAACAATTTTCAAAAGAATTTCTAAAAACTGTCAAATCATCTATGAAAACCTCTAAATAATGCTCAATCATGTCACTAAAAATGCTTAACATGCATCTTTGAAATGTTGCCGGAGCATTACAAAGGCCAAAAGGCATTCTTCTATATGCAAAGGTACCAAAAGGACATGTAAAAGTGGTCTTTTCTTGATCTTCCAATGCAATTGGTATTTGATTATAACCTGAAAAACCATCAAGAAAACAGTAGTATGGATGTCCTGCTACCCTTTCTAGAATTTGATAAAGAAATGGCAAGGAAAAATGATCTTTCCTAGTAGCAGCATTTAATTTTTTAAAATCAATACACATACGCCAACTAGATGAGACTTGCGTAGGTATCAATTCACCTTTATCATTTTCAACCACTGTTATTCAAGATTTCTTAGGCACAACTTGTGTAGGGCTTACCCATTGACTATCAGAGATAGGATAGATAATTCCAACATGAAGCAATTTAAGGACTTCAGCTCTAACTACCTCTTTCATGTGTGGGTTTAATCTTCTTTGAGGTTGTTGAGAAGTTTTAGCATTATCTTCTAAATGTATTCTATGTGTACAAATTAATGGATTAATGCCTTTTATGTCCTTTAATGTCTATCCAATTCCACTTTTATGCCTTTTAAGTACTTCTGTTAACTTACCTTCTTGTTCTTCAGTAAGAGACGAGGAAATTATCACTGGAAAGTTTTGCTTTTCTCCCAAAAATATGTACTTCAACCTAGCAGGTAATGACTTTAGTTCAAGTGTGGGTACTTCTTCATGGGCATTATCATTCATGGGTTTTAACTCTTCAAATCTTGGTTTCCATCCCTTGTACTGCATTGCCTATGCACAATCAAGCAAAGAGCATATTTCAGAGATATCATCTTCTAATTGCATGCCTGAATCAAATGAATTGACTAAACAAATTTCTAATGGGTCAGAAGAACTCTTTGTTTGAAGATGATTATCTATAATGACTTCAATTCCTTCAATTTCCTCCTTTTCATCAAGGACCTCCTGTGGTTGCTTGCACATGTTAAAAACATTAAGCTCTAGTGTCATGTTTCCAAATGTTAGCTTCACCACTCCATTTCTGCAATTTATCAAAGCATTAGACGTTGCTAAAAATGGACGGCCTAAAATAACAGGAATTGACTTGCAACTATCAACCATAGGTTAAGTATCCAAGACAATAAAATTCACAGGATATATGAATTTATCAACTTGAACCAACACATCTTCCACTATTCCTCTTGGAATTTTGATTGATTTATCTGCAAGTAGAAGAGTTACAGAAGTTAGTTTTAACTCACCTAAGTTGAGTTGCTGATAAACTGAATATGAAAGCAACTTGACACTAGCACCAAGATCAAGTAAAGCTTTTTCAATTTTATGTTCTCCAATAATGCATGAAACTGTAGGACAACCAGGGTCTTTATATTTCAACGCATTATTATTCTGAAGAATGGAGCTTACCTATTCAGCCAAAAATGCTTTCTTTTCCACATTTAATTTCCTTTTAACAGTGCACAAGTCCTTCAAATATTTAGCATAACAAGGAATCTGTTTGATAGCATCTAACAAAGGAATATTGATCTTCACTTGTTTCAAAATTTTAAAAATTTCAGTGCGGTGGTCCAATTTCTTTGGGTTATTCAATGCTTGAGGAAATGGGGGTGAAGGAGAGAGTTTGGTTTCCTTTTGGTCAGCTTCTTCATTTTCTTAGGGAATTGGTTCATCTTCTTTCTCACATGGTTCAGGAATCTATTTTTCAACAACCTTTCCACTCTTAAGAGTTATCACTGACTCGACTTAGTCCATTTGTTAGTTTTTTGAACTTCCCTCATTTAGACTGTACTGACCTTTAGGATTTGGTTGAGATTGAGAAGGAAATTTTCTTTTCTCATGAATGGTGAGAGCAGAAGTAAGTTTGGCAAGAATTTCTTTTATGTCAATCATGGTTTGATTGTTTTGTTTATTAATGGCCTCTTGCTTTTCTATGAATGCATGCAGTGTTTCCTCAAGGTTTTTCCTATATGGTGGAACATAAGGTGCATATCCTTGAGAATTTTGAGAGTCCTGCTGTGCTTAAGGAAGTGGTGGTTGCACGAATTGTGACTGATTATTATTCCTCCAGCTGAAGTTCGGGTGATTTCTCCATCCCGGATTGTATGTATCTAAAAAAGAAGAAATAAATGGCTTGTTAAAATTATTCATTGCATTTACTTGCTCATGTACAACTTCTTTAAAAACAGGAATCTTAGGACATTCATGTGTTGAGTGTCCTAAGTCATCACAAATGCCACAAATTTCTTCATTTTGTACAGATTTGATTTCTTTTGCTTTTCTTAATTCCATGGCTTCAACCTTTCTAGCCAAACTGGCAAATCTAGCATTTAGATCTTCCTCTTGACTAAGGTGATATTTTCCTTTATTAGTACTTGCAAGATTAGATCTAATTGAATTTTCAGAAGTGTTAGTACTATGCCAAGATTGAGAATTTTCAGCCAACTAGTTTAAATAGTCTAAAGCTTCATCAGGTTCTTTATCAAGAAACTCACCATTGCACATTGTTTCCACAAATTGTTTAGTTTCAGAAGTTAAACCTTCATAAAAGAAGCTTATAGTGCGTCATTTTTCAAAACCATGATGTTGGCAAGAATTTAACAAATCTTTAAACCGTTCCCAACATTGAAAATATGTTTCATTTGAATTTTGGGAAAAATTGTGGATTTGTCTTTTTATAGCATTGGTTTTATGTGTTGGAAAAAATTTCTTTAAGAACTCACCTTGCATTTCTTGCCATGTGCCAATTGATCTTGGATTCAAAGTGTTAATCCAAGATTTTGCTTTATCTTTTAAAGAAAAAAGAAACAATTTAAGCTTAACAATCTCTTCATCGCAATTTTGATCATTGAAGGCAATACATACTTTCTCAAATTCTTTCAGATGTAAATATGGACTTTCAGATTCTAAACCATAAAAATTAGGAAGTAAAGAAATCATACCTGGCTTAAATCTAAAATTGTTAGCATTGAGTGGAAAGATAAAACATGATGGACTAGAACTTCGAGGTGGTTGCAAATATTCATGCATGGTTCGCAACGGTTGATTTTCATGTTCATCATGTATACTTTCATTGTTAGTCATTGTGTCAATTGTGTGTGATTGTGATTCAAACAAATCAATATATAAGGTACCAAGGTTAATTTTAACTAAACGGCTAGAATTTAAATCACAATACCAATTAAGCATAAACACATAAATAACTAAAAATAAACAAAAATAATGTACAAGCTGGTGGTGTCACCCACCAATAAATATTAACAAGGATGTGGTATAAACCAACCACCTAATAAATATGTACAAAGGCATGGAATAAACCAACCACCAAATAAAAATAAAAATAAAAATAAATGGTGTGGTAGAAACCAACCACCAAAAATATATATATAACAAAGGTGAGGTAATAAACCAACCACCCAAAAATAAAAAAAAAATAAAAAAAATAAACTACGAGAAAATAAAATACGAAAATTAAAATGCGAAAATTAAAATACGAGAAATAAAGTGCAGAAAGTAAATTTAAATATGAAAACCAGAGAGTGACAGAACCCCATAGAACCGTGAAAGAGAAGAGAAGAAGAAATATTATTTCATTAAGTTAGATTACAAAAAATAAAAAATGAGAAAAGTAAAAAGGAGAGTTTTTCCTACTAAGTTAGTGCGTAAAATAAAAGGAGAGTTACCCCCACTAACAAAAAAAATAACGAAAATAAATAAAAAAATTAAAAAGTAAAAATAAATGACATAAATATAAAAGTTAGAAAGTTAGCATGTTAGTAAATTAGTAAGTTAGAGAGTTAATAAAGAAACCGAAGGATCAATGAGCCAATCTTTTGCTCGGTGATGAGGAGAAGAGAATAGATTTTATTAAAGAAAACAAACCTCAATAAATCAAAACTTCAAATCAAGTCCCCAAGAATAAAAAACTTGATCATGCGGGATTTAAAGGATGCAAACCCAAAGTGCATGTTATCTCAAGTAATAAATTTCTCAGAGTCGAGAGTCGATCCACAGGGAATTGATGAAGAAAAATTAATTGAGGTAAGAAGAGGATTTGTCACAACACCAAAAGTAATAAAGCAAGTTCACAAATGAATTTAAGGGCTTGCTTGGGTTAGGAGATCCACTCTTGGTAATAAATTAAAGGTAAGATTATTTCTCTTTATAACTCAATTGAAATCCACACACAACGGAGGTTTCAATCAGAAAATATAACATTCAAAGTTCAATTATATATGCAATCATATTATGATTCCTTTAATTATCTACCAACATTTGTAAATGAGTTCAAGCATTCACTGTGCCAATCCTATTGTCTACAATAAATCAAGATCTCCATTATACAAAGAAGGTTTCTAAATTGATTGGAAACAAAATATAACACATATAATGTCCAATTGATAATATATCATTTAAGCACAAGAAATACAATAATCTAACCTTATTTCATTACCAAGAGCTTCACTCTTTCACCCAAGCAAGATAAAGATTTAGTTACTCATGGATAAGAAGAAAGAAAGAGAGAAGAAGAGAAAGATGAACATAGCTTCACTTTAGAACAAGAGAAAATTACAACAAAGTAAAACAAGAAACAAGCATAACCACAACTTGTAACAAACTAAGCCTAACACCAAGTGCTCCAAATGGTCAGCCAATGGTACCTTTTATAGAGGATTAGGGATACAAAATGACAAGGGGGCTGATTAGGAGTGGGTGGATGAGTGGATGAATGAGTGGAAAATGCCAAATGGTGAAGATAAGAGTGAAAAATCATTGAGATTTCTTGTTTCCGAAATCATTCATTGCTTAAGTCATTGATTTCGTCATTTCTGAGCCAAGTGGTCTTCATGAAAGTTCTAGGAAATTGTCTAAGCTTTCCAATGGCTCTGGAATCACGTAAAAATTCGTCCTACAGCCCAAGATATGACCCAATTACTATAGACTATTCAGGCCCAGTTTCAGCACCTCTGTTTTGACTTTCAGACCCAATATCACTATCAAGGAGCCCGAATCAAGTCTTGTGTTCAACATGAAAGTTTTAGATCTGGGTCTTAACTTTCAAATGTCCAAATTTCAGCCCAAAATAATTATTGCAACCCGAGTTATGCTCTGATTACTGTACATTGTTCAGGTTTCAGACACAAAACTCGTGTTCTGTCTTCCACGCCCAATTAGCTCCACTAGATGTCTGAATGAGACTTTGAGCTCTCATCAAAGTTGTAGAGCTCTCTCTTATCTTTCCTACAAGGTAAAATTCATAATTATTAGACATTTAGAACTCAAGATATGGCCGAAATACAGAAATAGCGTAAGACCAAAATAGTGCTGAAAAAATCAATTACGTCCAATTTGAGTCCAATCTTACAAAACATAACCAGACTTAATCAATTAAGTACATGAAGAGTGTTAATAACTAAAAATGAGGGTTTATTAATGTATAAAATATATGATTATCAGGAGGCTGCAGTGGCTGGTTAATTTCCCCACCAGCTTCCTCAAGATCAACTAAAGTTTGTTGTTGTTCGGTGCTTCTCCATTCCCATGTGTTTTCTTCATCAAATAGAACATCTTGACTGATGATTATTTTTTTTGTAATAGGATTATATAACCTGTACGCCTTGGATTCCTCACTAACCCTAATAAAAACACACTTCACACTTTTATCATCAAGCTTTGTTCTCTTTTCATCTGGAACATGTGCATACGCTATACACCCGAAGATTCTAAAATGATCAACTGATGGCCTGACTTCACTCCAAGCTTGTTGTGGTGTTATGTTTTTTACAGCAAGGGTAGGGCTTTGGTTTTGTACATGAACACTCCAATTGACTGCTTCTGGCTAAAAAGTCTTCGAAATATTTTTTTTTCACCAACATACTTCGCACCATGTTCATAATTGTCTGATTCTTTCTTTCTACCACACTATTTTGCTGCGGTGTGTATGCAGCAGTAAGCTGCCTCCGTATTCCATGCAATTCACAAAAACTTACAAAGTTATGTGAGTTAAATTCACCACCATGATCTGTACGAAGAATCTGAATGTACTTGCCAGATTCTTTTTCAACTCGAGCCTTAAAGCTTTTAAAAACAAGAAAAGCTTCAGATTTCTCTTGCAAGAAATAAACCCATGTTTTTCTACTATAATCATCTATGAAGGTTATGAAGTACCTTTTGTTTCCATTCGATATTGGATTGATTGGTCCACAAATGTCTGAATGAACCAACTGTAGGATTTGCTCAGCTCTCCATGCTTTTCCTTGCGGGAAAGAATCACGATGTTGTTTGCCAACAATATAATCTTCACACATTTCTGTAGGACAATTAATCTTAGGTAATCCTTCCACCATTTTCTTCTCATGTAAGGTTTTTAAGCCTTTGAAACTCAAATGACCATAACGAAAATGCCACAACCATGTTGGGTCTTGCACTCTTGTTGAGAAACACTTCTGGACATCATACTGAATGTGTAGAGGAAACATACGATTGGCTGTCATTTTTGCTTCTGCTATTAGGCCCTTTTCTGGATGATGAATTTGGCACAAACTTTGTTGGATGATGGTGATATAACCCTTCTCTTGCAGTTAGCCCATACTAATGAGATTGCTTTTCAAATCTGGGATATAAAACACACTAGAAATTGTATGCACAATGTTGTTTTTCATATGGAATTTGATATCCCCTTTCCCCATGACAAAAATGCAGGAGTTGTTCCCAAGCTTCACAGTCTCTCTGAATGTTTCATCCAAATCATAAAACAAAGACCTGTTTCCGCACATGTGATTGTTGCAACCCGAATCTAAATACCACATATCACTTGATGAATTCTCCTCCTTATCAATGTAAGCCATCAAGAGCATTTCTCCTTCAATCTCAGCAAAATTTACCTTGGTTTCCTTCTCTTTATCAGGACACTCGTACTGATAGTGGCCAAGCTTGTGACAATGATAACATTCCACCCTCGCTTTGTCAAATTGTGCTCCTTGATTGTAAGAAAGTTGGCGTCCTCTACCTCTGCCTCTTCCTCGAAATCCCCCACGTCCTCTTCCTGGAGAAGTAGTTCCTTCATGAGTAGTGACCTTCAAGGCTTGCTCCTCCACAACATAGCTGGTCATCCTCTGCTCATGAACTAACAGTGAGCTTTGCAACGCATCAATTGAAAGACTATCAATGTCATTTGATTCTTCAATGGAACACACCACATAATCAAATTTGCGTGTCATTAAGCGAAGGATTTTCTCAATGACTGCAAAATCTTCCAGCTTTTCTCCATGAATGCGCATCTTGTTTGCAATTGACAACGTTCGTGCAAAGTAATCATTAACTGACTCTCCTTCCTTCATGTGAAGAATTTCAAACTCTTTGCGAAGAGCTTGGAGTTGTGCATGTTTCACCCGTGCAGTGCTTTCGTACTTCTTCTTCATCGAGTCCCAGATGTCTTTAGCAGTGTCCTTCTTTAGGATGGTCTCAAGAATGGTACGATCTATTGCTTGAAACAAATAATTCTTTGTCTTCAAATCCTTCAATTTCTGATCCTCCAATGTTTTTCTCTGTGCTTCTGTCAAAACAGTTTCACTAGTGGGTTCAGCGATGCCAGCTTCCACGAGACTCCAGTACTCCTTGGATCGCAGAAAATTTTCCATCAACATACTCCAATGATCATAGTGACCATCGAAGTGTGGAATCGCAGGTTGCACAAAGCTATTTTCAAAAGCCATTGAATATCTTGCTGCAGCAAGAATGAAAGCTGCTGCTTTTTCAAATCAGGCCCCAATAGGGGCTCTGATACCAACTGTTGGAAAACTAAAGTTGAGTTTGCTGCAGAATGAGTAAAAAGAATGCGATGTTGATTCATTGACATAAAGTCTAATTAAATACAAAAGCAAAATAACTGAAAGTTAGAAAATAACGCAACATCTAATCCTAGGGCTAACAACTCCTAATAATTTGGGATTCTCCTAAGGAATAGATAAAAGCAACAGACTTCCTAACAAATAGGAATTTATTGAAAAACAGAAAGCTAAAAATCTTAACAAAGTGGCAGAAGTGGATGAAGCCTCCACCGTGGAAGAAAATGATGAAAGGGAGTTTGGTGGAGGAGGATGGCGGATGAGGAGGGTGGGGAGGAAGAGGTCAAAGGAGGTTTTGGTTTTGGGGTTGAGGGGAAGGTCCTTGGAGAGGGCGTGTTGTGGGGGCTTTGAGGGGTGGGTGATGGGGGCACGTTGGGGAATTCCCCCAAGCGGGTGAAGGAACCGTCTGGGTTGAGTTTGATCTTGAGGAATTCGTAGGGGTCGATTTTGGAAATTTCTGTGGAAGGTGATGGTTCTGCCATTGTTGCTGAGAGGTTTTAGTTTGAGAGCAGAGGAAGATTGAAACTTGAAACTTGATAGCTTTATGGTTATGATCACAATTCGCCATGCATTTTTTGGGCCACATAAATTTGGTTTTTGTGACTATTGATTAATTAATATTGGTTTTATAGTTATTGTTCGTTGGTATTCGTTAGTATGACCTACTTTTATTTATTACGTATTAAATAATAATACTGGCTGATCTTGACCTGAGTGTGACCATATTTTATTTCTTTTCCGAAATTTTATTTTGAGTTTTTTTTTTAAAAAAATGACAGATTAAAAAAAAAACTTACATGTAGTACAATTTCAATGTTGGGTTACATAATTTTTTGAGTAATATTAAAAAAGGTATATATATATATATATTGTGTAAAATTGTAATCTATATAAAATGAAAAACATTATATAGAAATTAACTTTGAGTATAAATGATAAAAACTAAAATTTTATATAAATTAAGAAGTTATATAAGCCACTAGAAGTGGGCTTCTAATAAGAGGTTTGGGTAAATTTCATGAGATTTTAAGTTTAAATTTCATTGTTACTATTGTATAAAAAAACTAAGAATTTACATAACTCATTGTTAATGTTATGACTGTAACATTACGACTGTAAAATTACTCGAATGGCATTATTATTTATAGGTCTAAGTATGTTTTTTAATTCTGAAAAATATAACATTTTTTATTAGGTCCCTAATAATTAATATTTAACCATGTGTTTCACTTATTTGAAGTATAATTTTTTTATATTTATATTTAAGTTAGTAAAACACATAACTAAATATCAATAACTAATTATTAAGAAATACGGGAATATTCTAAAAAACTACAAGTATCAGAATAATTTCCGATAAATAATAATGATAAAAATTTCTATGATATTTTGATGAATTTATTATTTAAGATAAATTGTTAAATATTTATTAAATATTAAATTAATAATAAATATTTAAAAATAATCAATACTCAATCAAATATTTTATAATTCATATTTGGTACCAAAACCTAAAAAAAAATGGTTATCATAAAAATTTCCAATAATAATTTTACAAATGAATGTTTTTTTAAATATTATATTGGAGAAATGTTGTTATAACCCTAAGCAAAGTCATTTGACAATGTAGCAGTATCTGTCACTCAGTATATGATCACATTCACAACAAAGTCAGTAACAATATATCAGTATTATTAATACGTAATAAATAAAGTAGGTATTAGGTAATACTAACGAATGGTACCAACTATAATAGTTACGACTATGTAAAGTTACATTAATTAATTAATTAAATAATAATAAAAATAATTCTAAATTTTACTACTTAATTTTTATATTAATATTTTTAATTATTAAATATTTTTTTATTTGATACTTTTTCACTTATATTAAAAAAATTATTAAGAGAAAATTTTGAAAAGATATAATAAAATTCAAAGAAAGATATTAATAACAGACGTTTTAAATATTTTTTAAATATTTATTTTATTATTAATAAAAAAATAAATATTATTAAGATTATTCTACCAATAATTCTTTTAAATATGAGATAAATTAATAATAAAATAAATATTAAAAAAATGTCAACAAAATTTGCTGCCCTCAGACTCATATAATAATTTCATGTGGCTAAAAAAAATGCTTGGCAAATTGTGATCATAATAAATTCACAACCATGCAGCTATCCGAGGCATCAGCATCACCAGTTATATCACTTCCTTTATCCACACTCTCTTTCAAGTTTCATCGTTCAAATCTTCCTCAGCTTTCAAACTCAACCCAAACCTCTCAACAACAAACAATGGCAGCAGAAACCTCCACCATAGACCCCTACGAGTTCCTAAAGATCAAGCTCAACCCAGACGGCACCCTCACCCGAAACTACGTCGTTCCCACGGTGCCCCCATCCCCCACCCCACCTTCCGACCCTAAAGCCCCCCTCTACACGCCCTCTCTAAGGACATCCCCTCAACCCAACCACCAACACCTCCCTCCGCCTCTTCCTCCCTCACCCTCCGCCCCCTCCCTCCACCAAACTCCCCCTCCTCCTTTACTTCCACGGCGGCGGCTTCATCCTTTACCACCCTTCCTCCCTCATCTTCCACGAATCCTGCTCCGCCTTCGCTGCCAAACTCCCCGCTCTCATCGCCTCCATCGACTACCGCCTTTCCCCTGAACACCGCCTCCCCGCCGCCTATGACGACGCCGCCGACGCCCTCAACTGGATCCGAAACCAAGCCCTAGACCCTTCCAATTCTGACCCGTGGATCCGTGACCATGCAGACTTCTCCAAATGCTTCTTAATGGGAAGCAGCGCCGGGGGAAATATCGTCTACTTCGCGGGACTACGTGCGGTCGACATGGATCTCGATCCTGTTAAGATCGTAGGGCTGATAATGAACATTCCTTATTTTGGTGGGGTCCAGAGGTCCGAATCGGAGCTCCGGCTGGTCAACGATCACATCTGCCCGCTGCCCGCGAATGATCTGATGTGGAGCCTGTGTTTGCCGGAGGGTGCGGATCGCGACCACGTGTACTGCAATCCGACGGTGTCGGATGGGGTTCACGGGGATAAGATCGGACGGCTACCGCGGTGTTTCATCAACGGTTACGGTGGGGATCCCTTATCGGATAAGCAGAAGGAGTTGGCTAAGATCTTGGAGGCACGTGGAGTGCACGTGGTACAACATTTTGTTGAAGATGGGTACCATGCTGTGGAGATCTTTGACCCAGCTAAGGCGTTGGCTTTGGGTGAGAACGTCAAGAAATTTGTACTCGAAACTATTGCTGCTCTCCTTAATCCCACTTTGTAAATGTGACTCTCAAAGTGCGAGTGAGGCTATGCTTTATTATTGTTATTTTTAAAAATAAATGAGTAAGTAAATGTTCCAACATTGCATTGTTTATTTGTTGCAAACAGTAGTAGGGATGGTAAAATTACCTGCACCCGTGGGGATCTACGGGGTTTACCCGCGATGAGATGGGAGATGGATATCCGTTTAATAAATAGGGGCGAAGATTATAATCTTTCCGTAAAGTATTTGTAAACCCGTTTAGTATATATATTTTATTTAATATATATTATATATTATATATTTTTTAACTTTGAGATGAGATAAAAATACATATATTTTATTATTTTAAAATAATTTTTTATTAAATGAATTCATAATAATAAAATTTGTTAAAAAAATATATATTATTTATGTAATAGTTATTTATATAAACTAATTATTATAAAATATAATTGAATTTATTTTGTTATTTATAATATTTTTTTAATTTTGTAAAATTTTATATTGTTAAAATTGTAGTATGTGATGTTAAAATTTATTTATTTATGTTTGTTTTATAATTTTTAAGATTTTATTTTAAAGTATCAAATATCTATGCAGATATCCGCAAATACCCGTCTACCTGCGAAAATTATAAATGAGTACCTGCAAAGAAAACGGGAGCGAAGGTGGGAGAAACACTACCCGCCCCCCCCCGCCCCAGCCCCAGCCCCAGCCCCAGCCCCAGCCCCAGCCCCAGCCCTTAACGGAAGGGAAATAAATCAAGAGTTTTTTTTTTTAATCAAACATGTAAGTGTAATAGCAGCTGGCTTATTGGCAACTGAAATATTTCAAGGAGTATGGTGTTCGGAATTGAACCGCGCCACCAGAGGCGCTTCAATATTTATTGAGACCCAAAGTGAAATATTAAAATAAGGCCTTTTTTATTAAAATTTACCGAAATTCTTATATTAAATTTATTTTAATCAAACTCTTATAATCAAGTTATTTCAATGTCTTTTTTTATGGATTATATATCCAATACATTTAATTTCAACTGATAGTATAACTAATACATTTAGTTCTTATAGAAAAAATTAATACATCGTTTATGGAGACATCATTAAAATAAAAAAAATATTTTATTAATTTTAGTTTTGAAGAACTTCAATACGCATTAGAAATGTTAACGTCATTCTAAAAACAATACATGCATTTAAAAAAGAATTGAGAGTATCCGCCGATTAGACTATTGTCTGACATTTGTATAGTTTTATTTATAATTTATCTTTGAAAATAAATGAAAAATATCAATATCAAAGTAGTTATTGTATTTTAAGAAACAAGCAAGATTATTAAAATAATCAATCAAACAATTATTGTTTAGTGACTTTAGTTTTTAATGTTAAAGTAAATAGAATTAATAGGGATTATTTGGATGAGATACTGGGTACAAATTGAAGAATGCTGTTCAGGCATGGGTAGTGTACTGTACTGCCAATCCATACTCAACTTCTTTGCATCCCTAACTACTTTGTAAATACTCTTTTTCTATACATGATTTGGGCACTTGAATTTGTTAGATAAAGAAAAGAGTAATGCTACACGGTGAGAAAAATGTCAAAACAGATAGTTTATTCAAACAAACAAAATGGATAGTTTGCCAATTTTAAGTCATACAAAACATGTTTTTTTATCAGATACAGATGAATTCAACACCTAGATGCCCTGCTCAAGCATTGCCCGGACCCTCATTGGAAGACCATAAAGCCTGATAAACCCAGCAGCATCAGCTTGATCATATATCTGTCCACTCTCAAATGATGAAATGTCTTGCCTATACAGGCTGTAGGGGCTCTTCCTACCTGTCACAGTAACAGAACCTTTGTACAATTTCAAGTCCACAGAACCTGTTGTGGTCTCTGTGATCTTCTGCATGAAAGCATCCATGGACACGCGAAGTGGATCAAACCATCTGCCTGCATACACTAGTTCTGCATATTTGAGAGCTAGTGAATCCTTGACTTGCATTGTCTCTCTATCAAGTGTCAAAGATTCTAGCTCGCGCACTGCAGTGAATAGGATGGTTCCACCAGGAGTTTCATAAACACCACGGCTCTTCATGCCTACTAACCTATTCTCAACCATGTCAACCCGGCCAATTCCATGCCTTCCACCAATCTCATTAAGCACAGTAAGTAAAGATGCCGGCGAAAGCCTCTCTCCATTAACTGAAACAGGAAGCCCTGACTCTATCCCAATTTCCACATATCTGCATGAAATAAGTGCATGTTTTTTAAAAAGGTAAGTAAACATGACTTGGAGGTTATAAATGTAGACGGAATGATATTTACTCTGCTTCATCTGGAGCATCCTCTGGGTCCACGGACATCATGTACATATCCTTTTTAGGCTCATTTGCTGGGTCTTCCAAAATATCACCCTTCAATTTTACACATTCCATGTATGAGAGAAACAGCAGGATGTCTTTTCCAATATATAATTTTTAAAGTTATGGTAAATAAAACACAAAACTAGATCAAATTAAAGATTTAGACTCCTAGCAACTTCTCATAATACAGCACACGAATGAGGTTGTGCATTCAGTTTGATAAGTCACATGCTCTAGATTAGTCACCATATTCTTTGATTATGTTGACAGTGCATTGAAAAGCATTAAACAATGTTTTATGCTGTGAATTAATATTGCATTGAAAACCATTAAATCGCTATTAAATATTGTAAATATTTAGTTACCTTTTTTTAGATTAGCATGTTATGGTAGTTTCCTATTTTTTCTCCTTAATTTATAGATTGTTGTCTCCTACACAACTTCTATAAAAGGAGTCTTTTGATACCAAATGTAATCATATCAATGAAATATATTTTTAAAGTTAGTATCAGAGCAGTGTCTCCACAGCATTGCCGCCTCTAATTCCGTGTCAATATGGCTGACAATTCCTCGGCCTCCCAACCAGCTCCAATTGGTGAGTGCAACACCATCATCACATCTACGGTAGACCCTCTTCCAAATCAGAAGCCTGAACAGAAAACGTTATTTGGAGACTCCCATTCTGTTCAGATCACAACCATTCATCTCAATGGAATGAACTACCTCCGGTGGTCACAACCCGTACACATGTACATTCGGGGCAGAGGCAAAATAGGATATCTGACCGGTGAGCGACTCCAGCCAGATCGCACAGACCCACAATATGCTGTTTTGGATGCTGAGAATTCCATGGTGATGACGTGGTTGGTGAACTCAATGGAAGAAGTCATTAGCTGAAATTACATGTGCTATCCCACAGCCAAGGAGCTAAGGGACCGTGTCACCGAAATGTATTCTGACCTAAGAAATAAGTCTCAGATTTATGAGCTCACCCTACAAGCTGGAGGAATTCGGCAAGGAAAAATACTTCCATTCTCTAAAGTGGATCTGATAGGACCTAGACCTCTTCAATACATATGAATGGAAGTCGATCAAGGATGCCGGACACCACAAGTAAATAGTGGAAGAAGGCAGAATATTCCAATTCCTTGCTGGCCTTAACGATGAACTTGATGAAGTCCATGGCATGATCATTGGCAGGTCTAGTCTCCCTTCACTTGGTGAGGTCTTCGCGGAGGTTTGCAGGGAAGAAACCCGAAGGAGCGTAATGATGGGCAAAAACAAAATGGAATCAGCCTGCACTGAGACCAGTGCTCTTGTTGCAGAAGCAACTGCCCACAAAAGTTTCACAAACCAAAGGAGAATTGAAGAATCTGCACGTGTGGTGTGATAACTACAACAGACCTCGACATACCCGAGAAAACTGCTAGAAAATTCATGGGAAGGTAATTTTAGCATTCCTAGTTCCCTTACTTGCACCTCAGAGTCGCCTGTACCATGGATCATTGATTCAAGTGCATCCAATCATATGACCAGCCTTTCTTCTCTATTTAAGACCTATTTTCCTTGTTAAAAGTGAAAAAATTCGAATTGCATATGGTAGCTTATCACCGATTGCAGGTAAAGACAATATAATCCTATCCAAGATTATTGACCTAAAATATGTCCTACATGTTCCCAAACTTCCTACGATCTTCTATTTGTAAGTAAAATATTCTAAGTATCCATTTAGCTCTTAAAATTTAGCATGGAATTTGAATTGAACCTCTTAATTTCAATTTTTATATTTGGAATGCCATTTAGAATTAGAATTGTAATTTCATAAACCAATTCCATAGAATTGAAAAATAACTAAGTTAGGTATTTCTCAATTCTTAGCCTATACCTTAAGAATTATCAATTCCATAACTTAAAAATTAAAGTCTCTCTCTCTCCACATTTATTTATGAACAATCACATTTATTGAAATTTTATATTTCTATAAACAAATTATTTTTATATTTATATAAAAATTATTATAATAACTATTTATTTTATTTTTAAAAAAAATAATGAAAAATTTCTTTATGAAAAAAATATGACTATTATATTATAAAAATATTATTATATGAATATTTTTATTAATTTTGTAAAACTTTTTTAATGTTTTAAATATACCTTTAAACAATAAAATTATAATTAAATTTAGAATTACAATTTTTAATCATAATTCTTTGACAATCTCAAACATAGAATTTAAGATTCTAGACCAATTCTAATTCTGAAAGAATTGGAATTCTATGTTTCAATTTGAATTCCGTTATCCAAACGGACCCTACTGCCATGTAAAATTCTCAAATTCTTATTGCATGTTTCAAGACCAAACTTCAGGGAGGACAATTGGCAGTGCTAAGATGATAGATGGACTCTACTACTTTGATGATGACTTTGAGAATAAAATAGCTCAAGGCCTTAGTGGTATAAGTTCTCAACCTGTACAGGACCAAATAATGCTCTGGCATAGTAGACTAGGACATCCTAGTTTCCAATACATTAAACATTTGTTTCCAAGTTTATTTCAAAATGTTGATTGCTCTTTTTTTGAATGTGAAAATTATGTTGCATAAAGTTATCGCATCTCTTATCCCTCACAACCTTATCATGTTATCCAAACCTTTTCACCTAACCCACAGTGATGTATGGGGTTCTCCGAAAATCATAACACAATTTGGAAAAAGGTGATTTGTAAGTTTTATAGATGATCACACACGGTTATGTTGGATCTATCTAATGCATGAGAAATCCGAAGTTCCAACTATGTTTAAATTTTTTTCAAATATGGTTGAAACCCAATTTGACACAAAAATCAATATTTTCAAAATTGACAATAGCATTGAATATTTTAATAAAACCCGGAGGGATTTTCTTATAACAAAAGGCATTCAACATCAATCTACATGTCCAAACACTCCTCAATAGAATGGTATTGCTGAACAAAAGAATAAACATTTACTTGAAGTATCCCAAGCCATTATGTTTGAAGGAAATGTTCCCAAATACTTGTGGGGGAACGTTGTCTTGATAGCAGCATACTTACACGTGTGTTAAATTATAACACTCCTTTGGACATATTTAAAATGATTTTCCAACATGTAGACTGCATGCTAATTTGCCCTTAAAAGTTTTGGTTGCGTTGCTTTTGTGCATTTTCCCTCTATCTCTAAGTCTAAACTTAACACTAGAGCTGAAAAATGCATTTTCATTGGATATGCTCCAAATCAAAGAGGGTACAAATGTTTTAATCCCTGGACAAAAAAATTGCATGTCAATATGGATGTTACCTTCTTGGAAATGCATGTCAGTGAAGAAAAGATTGATGTTGCAAGAAGGTAACATCCATACCGACATGCAGTTTTTTCATCCAAGGATTAAAACCTATGATGCACGGATACGGGTACGGGTATCGGATATGATACGTGTATGGTAAGCGGATACGACTTTTGTTAAAAAATTAACCTAACAATTATCAAGTATCCGAGTATCTAGTACGGATGCGGATGCAGTGCAGTACTGCATTAATCCATCATGTGACGAGAACTTTAATAGACACAGACATTATGAAGTATCCGTGCTTCATAGATTAAAACATTTGTACCCTCTTTGATTTGGAGCATATCCAATGAAAATGCATTTTTCAACCCTGGGGTCAAGTTTAGATCGAGAGATAAAGGGTAAATGCACAAAAGTAGTTCAACAAAAAACTTTTAAGGGCAAATTAACATGCAATCTACATGTTGGAAAAATCATTTTAAAGTTGTCCAAAGGAGTGTTATAATTTAACACACGTGTAGGCATCCTGTTTATGAGGCATGTTGTTCTTAAGACAGCATCCCCCCACAAGTATTTGGGAACATTTCCTTCAAACATAATGGCTCGGGATACTTCAAGTAAATGTTTATTCTTTCATTCAGCAATACCATTATGTTGAGGAGTGTTTAGACATGTAGATTGATGTTGAATGCCTTTTGTTATAAGAAAATCCCTCAAGGTTTTATTAAAATATTCAGTGTCATTATCAGTTCTTAAAATATTGATTTTTGTGTCAAATTAGGTTTCAACCATATTTGGAAAAATTTTAAACATAGTTGGAACATCATATTTCTCTTGCATTAGGTAGATCCAACACAATCGTGTGTGATCATCTATAAAACTTACAAACCACCTTTTTCCAAATTGTGTTGTGATTTTCAAAGGACCCCATACATCACTATGGATTAGGTGAAAAGGTTTGGATGCATGATAAGGTTGTGAGGGATAAGAGATGCGATGATTTTTTGCAAGAACACAACTTTCACATTCAAAAAAAGAGCAATCAACATTTTTAAATAAACTTGGAATCAAATGTTTGAGATACTGGAAACTAAGATGTCCTAACCTACTATGCCAGAGCATTATTTGGTCCCGTATAGGTTGAGAACTTATACCACTAAGGCCTTGAGCTATTTTATTCTCAAAGTCATCATCGGAGTAGTAGAGTCCATCTATCATCTTAGCACTACCAATCATCCTCCCCGAAGTCTGGTCCTGAAACACGCAATAAGAATTTGAGAATTTTACATGACAATCAGAGTCTTTGCAGATTTTACTTATAGATGGAAGATTGCAGGATAGTTTGGGAACATGTAGGACAAATTTTAGGACAATAATCTTGGATAAGGTTATATTGCCTTTACCTGCAATCGGTGAAAAACTACCATATGCAATAGAGAAGAAAGGCTAGTCATATGATCGGATGCACCTGAATCAATGATCCAGGGTACAGGCAACTCTGAGGTGCAAGTAAGGGAACTAGGAATGCTAAAATTATTTGTTTGTGCCAAAGAACCACTGGGGGTACTAGAAGAGGAACTAGTTTTTATCAACCTTAGGAGTTGTTCAAGTTGATCCTTGCTGAGGGAGCTCTTCTCGACTTCATGGGCTGTGGGAGGTGCTCAGTGAGGCTTAGAACCAGAACTAGACTTGCTGCCCTTCTAGTGTGCTGGTTTCCCATGGATTTTCCAGCAGTTTTCTCGAGTATGTCGAGGTCTGCTGCAGTAATCACACCACACATGCAGATTCTTCAATTCTCCTTTGGTTTTTGGAACTTTTGTGGGTAGTGGCTTCTGCAACAAAAGTACTGGTCTTAATAGGGCTAAGTCCATTTTGTTTTTGCCCATCATTACGCTCCTTCTGGTTTCTTCCCTGCGAACCTCCGCGAAGACCTCACCAAGTGAAAGGAGACTAGACCTACCAATGATCTTGCCACAGACTTCATCAAGTTCATCGTTAAGGCTAGCAAAGAACTGAAATATTCTACCTTCTTCCACTATCTGTTTATGGTGTTTGGCATCCTCGATCAACTTCCATTCATAGTATTGAAGAGGTCTAGGTCCTATCAGATCCGCTTTAGAGAATGGAAGTACTTTGTTACATTATCTCCTCCTTGCCGAATTCTTCCAGCTTGTAGTGTAAGTTCATAAATCTAGGACTTATTTCCTAGGTCCGAATACATTTCGATGACACTGTCCCATAGCTCCTTGGCTGTGGGATAGCACATGTAATTACAGCTAATGTCTTCTTCCATTGAGTTCACCAGCCACATCATCACCATGGAATTCTCAGCATCCCAAACAGCATACTGCGGGTCTGTGAGATCCGGCTAGAGTCGCTCATTGGTCAAATATCCCATTTTGCCTCTGCCCTGGATGTACATGCGTACGGATTGTGACCGCCGGAGGTAATTCGCCCCATTGAGATGTAGTGACGAATCCAAAAATTTTAGGCAATAGGGACAAAGGCAATACACAAGCAAAAAGAAAAAGTCTCAATAATTATATTTATATATCAAAAAATATATTAATACAAAATGATGAAAAATCAAGTTATAATTGTTCCCTTCGCGTTTTTCATATTTTGAAAATGATGAATGAGCTTCTCATTATTAATACTATCAAATATTTTCCTCTCTATTATTGTAAAAATAAAGGTGAGAACGTGTGGGGTGAGAAGGTGTAAAGATAAATTTGAGTGAAGAAAAAATGGTTAAATAAAAGAAAAGAAGAGAAAGTTGAGAAATCTGAAAAGCCACTGCCCACTGTAGATGCGTAACAGTGGGAGAAGACTTCGGTGCTCTATGACTATGTTGACAAACTTTGGTGCTCTATGACTATATTGGCTCTAAATCATGTGGGTGCTTTTGGAAAATAATATTAAAAAAATAAGTTTTACTTTCTATGATTATAAATTTACTAATTTATCTGTACAGGGGCAAAAGTTACACATACAAAGGGGGTAAAAATGACAAATACCTATATAGGATTCAAAGAAAAGTTTCCCTGTTAGGTGGGGGCATGTGTCCCCACTCCTTTCAACATGAGTTCGTCCCTGTTGAGACGAATGGTTGTGATCTAAACAAAATGGGAGTCCCCAAATAATGCTTTCTGTTCAGGTTTCTGATTTGGTACAGGGCCTACCATAGACATGATGGTGGTGTTGCGCTCACCACTCGGAGCGGGCTGGGAGGCCGAGGAACTGTCAGCCATACTGACACGGAATTAGAAGCGACAGTGATGTGGAGACACTACTCTGATACTAACTTGAAAAATGTATTTCATTGATATGATTACAATTGGTACAAAAGACTCCTTTTATAGAAGTTGTATAAGAGACAACAATCTACAATTAAGGAGAAAAAATAGGAAACTACCATAAGATGATGATCTAAAAAAAGGTAACTAATTTTTTACAATATTAATTCACAGCATTAAACATGGTTTAATACCTGTTTAATGCTTTTCAATGCACTGTCGACATATTCTTCGATTAACAAAAAACTGTTTTATTTTTCTAGAAAAATTCAATCCTAGAGTGAAGATGCCTCTAGGAGCACTTACAATTACTTGAATTAAGAGTAAGTCATGTCACGTTCTGGTCATGTATACAACATAGGAACAGGATTTGCCCCTTTGGTCTCCAATTTTTTCATTTTTTAAAAGCTGTTTGTTTCTTTATTACATTTCATAAAACAAACTTCTTTATCACATTTGCTAGAATGAAGATAATCTGCAAAACATACCTCATGGCTAAGGTGCCAAAGGTTCCTGTCCCTGCTATATATCGATTGTTTTGTCACAGGAACAGGTATATTATGCTTCTTGGCATACTCAATAGCATCCTCTCTCCCCGTAATATCCCACTCCCTCCATGGAGCCACAACATTTAGTTTGGGATTCAGAGCAAAGAATGTGAGCTCAAATCGAACCTGAATGATTAAACATAAATGTGTCAGATGAAAATAATTTGACATGGTGGAGTGTTTTGAGCCTGATAGTAAGACATACCTGATCATTTCCTTTCCCTGTACAACCATGGGAGACAGCATCAGCTCCAACTTCTTTCGCAACATCCACCATTGCCTATCAGTAGGTATGAATTAATTTATATAAGGAAAAAGAAAAAAAAATGCACTCTACCATCATGGTCATTGACATTATGAATTTATGATTCTTTTTTTATATAAAAAAAGTGAATACTGCACTACAAGCTAACAACAGAAATGGCTTTATCAAGAGAGATGTAATATTGGAGAAGAAAGAAAAGAAAGAACAAAAGAGGACCAATGTAGGGGGCTAATATCTCATTTATCAATGAAACTCAAAAATAGGCCAATGCATATAAACATTTCCAAGGGATAAAAACAGTACCATTTTTTTCTACCCAAATATATCAAGCCTAAATCAGAAATGTACCTTTGCAATGACAGGTCGAGCCATTGAGGTCCCAAGCAAATACTTCCTCTCATAAACAGCACCAGCACGAAGACAAGGGAATACATAATCTTTGACAAATTCCTCCTTCAAGTCCTTCACCACTAACTGAGACGCCCCACTGGCTTTGGCCTTCTCTTCTAAACCTTCCAACTCTTTTATACCCTATGGAGTTTTCAGAATTCAGCATTTGTTACCAAACATGCAGCAAATAAAGAATAAGTTGGTTATAACAAATTCTCATCTACTTAAAAGTCTAGAACCTTAAAACAACTTTTCCAATAACACAACAATAACTAATAGCAGAAAGTGAATTACACAAGTTATTACATACTTGGCCAACATCAGCAGTGAAGCAAACCACTTCACAACCATAATTCTCTCTGCAAGACCAACATTGTTAAATAAGACATTATAATAAGAATGCAACAATACTAACAAGGAAGCATATACATTTTATAATAAGTGGACAATGAAAATTTAAAAAATAATAATAAGATAATTGGTGAATTGACAGGGTTATCTACGGTTCATTATCTGACATGTTCATAGATATTTCCTCTCATGCTTTAATACAAAACCCCAACTAAAATCACCAGATCATCCATATAATCTCAAAAAAGCTTCCGAGCGCTCTTTCCCCAATTTATTCAACAAATTAAATACATGTTTTGTGCAGAGAAACCAGTAATTCAACTGAGCTTCAATTCTAACTCCCTGAGTATTTGTCATTCAGAATACGTATAAAAGAGTAAATTACCAAATTAGACCCTGAAAAATTTTGGCAGAAGTAAATTAGTCCCTACAAAAAAATTAAACCTGTCCTCTAGTCCTTCAATGTATTTAAAGTCAATTCAAATTGTTCCTTATGTTAGTGCAAATTAATCCCTTAGGGAGATCAAATTTTCGTCACTGCTGAAGAAACATTCGAGCACCACGGGACAAATTAATCATTTTCTAAACACTAATTTGATCCTGCCAAAAATTTTCAGGACTAATTTAGTAGTTTACTCTAAATAAAAAGTAATAGGAATTAAAAAATATCAAACATACCAAACTTGCGTTAGAACTTCAGCTATAACAACTATACCTCAGCCATGGGACAATGACAGATGTGTCTAGGCCACCACTATAAGCTAACACAACCTTATTTAATTTTCCACGTAGCCCACTACCATTCCTAGTTTCAGAAATTTCTGTCCCTGCATCACATGGCAGCACTGCATTAATACAATCAAGTAAAGAGAACTTCAATAGCATCACAGATACTAAACATAAATCTATACATAAACAGCCTTGAAAAACTCATGTTTTTCAACATAAAACATTCATATCCTAGATTCCTAGTAAGCCACACCACTTAAACCAACCCCTTCAGAAAATGATTTGTCTATGACTGATATGGCATTATTTTTACAACAATAATATTATATCTACACCTCAGAACCTACACGTTAGTTACACTTGGTTACAGATGACCAACGTTTATTGTATGGTTAACCGACCAAGAAAGTATTTTTTTAACAATAAATGATAAATGTTAACCATAGATACAATAAACTTTGATAACCAATGTCAGGTATAGATATAACATTACTATTTTTACAGTGTATGCTGATTTTCAACACTTGTTAAAATGAAAATTCAACACATGAAAAGCCAACTAATCTCACCTTGAAGTTCATTGGTTGCACCAATACTTGTTTTTGGCCCCAACTATGCACAGTGAAGTCAGAACACCCACCAAGAAAAGCATATATAGATATCAGTATGCAATGCTCAAACTAAGAATATTTGAAATTTTAAGATGGAAAAAAAAAAAGAAAAACTTGTAATGGTTATCGTTTAGACCATGCACCTCTTTGAATGATGATTGCAATGCCATTATTTAACGTTCAGACCAATGCAGCCGGTGAGGATGGGAGGTGTGCGGTGGCGTGAGCCAACAGTTGTCGTCTCCGTCGTTCGCCGGCGGTGGTTGCTACAGTGACAGAAACAGTGTGTCGGCGATTTTGATTTCAGAGATTTTATTTATTTAAACTTAATTTAGCAATACACTTATTCCATTACACACCACAAGGAGCTCACAGAAATCATCAGTGGTAATTACACAAAATAACAAAAACTCTAAAAAAAAACCAACTATAAATTTAAAACTAATAACAGAATATAAACTTGAATGCTCACACGGTGAGAACATAAGCTACTAAACCAATCACATATATCTATCCAAAAAAAAAAAAAAAAACCAATCACATATATCGATAACATTATCTTCACATTTCGAAAGTTACTCTATAAACTCTTCATAAAATTAAAACCGTGAACCTAGTACCTTATCAAGTACTTACAGGTAAAGTTTAAGCAGCAGAGAGTGGCGATGAGCTAGTGAACAGGGACTCCTGCAAAACCCACGATGATGACCTGACTTTAGAGTTGACGAACGTGAGTAATTAGGATTACATTTATATAGAAAAGGTAAAGTTAATGGGGATCACTTTTATGGAATAATATTTAATTTAAAAAATAAATAAAATTAAAATTATTAAAAGAGTTTATTTAAATTTTAATTAAAAGCATTATTTATTTCATATAATAAATAATAATAATTTTGATGAGTGGTTATTAATTTTTTTATTTGGTAGTTATTTTTTGTTATTAAGTGATTAACGTTTTAAATAAAATTTAATATATAAAATATATAAAATTAAGAATAAAAATTACAAATGACTATTTTATTTTATTAAGTTGTTATTAAGTAATTAATTATTTTAAATTAAGTTATATTTGATAAAAATTTGAGAATGATTATTATTTTTTATTAAGTAATTATTTGTTACTACTTGATCGTTAACGTTTTAAACAAAATTCAATATATAAAAATATATGAAATTAGAAAGAAATTTTGTAAATGCTTTATTATTTTTTATTGAAGCGATCATTAGTTGTCATTAAATAATTAATAATTTTAAATTAAATTTTGTATAAATAAATTTTTTTGAATGACTACGACTTATTATTGAATAGTCTTTTATTAATATTGAGTGATTAATATTTTAAATAAAGTTTAATATATAAAATACATAAAAATAAAAATAATAAATAATTATTACTTTTTATTAAATAGTTATTAGTTATTATTAAATGTTTAACCGTTTCAAATTAAATTTTATATAAAAAAATTATAAATATTTATTATTTTTTATTGAATGATTATTTATTATCATTAAATAACTAACATTTCAAATGAAATTTTTATTAAAAATAATTTTAACTATTAAATACAATTAAACTATCATTCTTTCAATTAAAATTAAAATAATTCTTCTTAATAATTTAGCGCTCGTTTTTTTTTGTCACTTTAAATTAAATATCATTCTTTAACAGTTTTTATCATTAATTCTCCTTTTTGAAAATCTAACATGAACGAAAAAAAAAAAAAGGGAAAGATTGGTACTAATAAGTTAATAACTCATATCTTCTTAATAAAATTTAAATTAACGCACCTGCTCTGTAACATTAAATTTTGAAAGCGCTATTTACTGGCTGTTGCATATCCTTAGCTGGGGAGTTTATTTCGTAATTAATAGCTGTTTTAATATTTTTCAAATGTCTTCCAGATCAGAAAAATAATATTTTTCAAATGTCTGAATATATTCAATTAAAAACAATAAAACTATTTCTATAAATACAAAATTAATAATATTTATTTTTAGTTTCAAACTGCAACGATAAATTAATATGGTAAATACACGCTCTCTGATTGCCTATAATAATAAATTCAATTATTACCACAAACATGCTCTCAAATATTCAATTTCAATTGCTTCGTAATTCTCTCTTAAGAAATTTTTTAATAAGATATTTTTGTTGACTAATTTTTTGGCAATTAATTTTTTAATCAAGCATATGACATTATTATGAAAACATTCGAAAAAAATACAGCTAATAATTATGGAAAAATTTCTCCTGATACAGTAAATATTAAATTAGTAATAATATCAATTCAAACATAAATTGAATTGCAACTCTATGCGAATCTTATATGTAATATCAAGAATTCAAATTTTAGGTTGTTACTTTGAAGAGTAATTAATCTAACTATCACACTAAATTTAAAATTACGTAAGTAATTACATGTAAAAGAAACAATAAGTAATCTTTCTATAATAATAATAATAATAATAATAATAATAATAATAATATAGTTTGCTTCTAAATTTAATGTATTTTGTTCTCCTGATTAAATAGAGTTGCAACTAATAAAATTTCATGAAGGTTTCTTAATTAGTTAGTTAAACGTCACGCAATTTCTTTTTTTTTTTACATACATCAAATTCGCAATACATTGTATTATGAAAATTCTTCAAAACTATTTCACCCTTAATTGTGTATATAATATCATTAATTATTATCATAAATTAAAAAATGATGCTTTTAATACATTTATAGCCACTAATAATATATGATTTTACATATAAATGATTGATTGTATCTAATAATATATGGATTTAACTGTCAAAAAAAAAAATATGGATTTAGATTTCAGATTTTAAAATTAAAAGATTGCTGCTTTTAATTCATTAATTTTGTCTAATAATATTTGATTTGATCTGTATGGGATTGATTGCGTCAAATAATAATATATGAGTTCAAATCAAAATTTTCTAATTTCAAAATAAAAATGTATTCGCACTATATAAATTTCTTGTGCTATTTTTCATTCCTTCATGTTAGGTAATTTGGTTTAGGGTTTACCTTTTCATTTTACTTCACTTTAAGTTGCTTGGTATGTGAGAATATATAGTGTTCCCTATTACACCTCTTTTGAAAACGTATGTGAAGCAGTTTGCATACCTCTTTTAGTTCTCTTTATCTTATTTCTCTAAGTTAAACTTTTATCTTTTTTTCATTCTCTTTGAGTGGCTCTTTTTTTTTTTTTTTTGGTTATTTCTAATCTATTGTTAAAGTAAGTATAATTTGAATTATGGTCCTTTTCACATCACATCATTATTTCCTTAGTTGCTTCATATTCTTATTCTTTTACTTATTTTATGTCAATTTTTTTAAAAAATTATATATTTTTCTTATATTTTCCTGAATTTTTTGAATGCTCTTATACCTAAGAGAGTCAACAATGAATGTTTAGAATTAAAGTTTTGATGGAAGTCCAAATTTTTCACCACATAAGTTGTTTTCCAAGTAGAAGAAAGTTAATAATATGCGGAGAAAGATTGAAGAACACAGACAGCTGCTATTTGTATTTGTTAGTTTTCTTTTTCTTAAAAAAAAAAATCAACTTCATGTGTTTATTCTTTAAGGGTTTAGTGTTAAATTTTCCGACTTTATATTTTTATCGTTTTGATGGACAATTTTTCAATGAATGTTTTTACTCCATTGCTTGCTTTTAGAGATTGGATTTTGTCAAAGTTATTAGAAATTTTTTAATATCAATATCTTTTCTGGAACTTATGTTGTTCATAGGGTGTTCTTATAACATTTTGAAGATATATGTTTGTTTGTAGAGTTTTGATTATCTAATATAGCTTTCATCACTGAAGTTTAACTTAAATTTTTTGGTATTATTAATATAGCCGCCATTCAAACTTTGAAATAATATATAATATTGATATAAAACCAATGTTCTTGGAATGGATAAAGTGCCAATAAAAAAATTAGTGATGCTAGAGAGTAGACATATGCAGAGTTTCTAACCAAGTTTATTTGAAAATCACAAATAGGAGAATGATTGCCAAGACAAAAAGGTTTTAATGGAAAGATTGTTTTATTTCCTCTTGATAGCGGTGGTATTACTGTATTGTCAATTATTACAAAAGGAAGTTAGGATGATATTTGGAAAGTTAATAGCTCAATATCATTTTTCTATCTGTGCATGTTATGCATTAGGATTAACGATGACAA
Organism: Ormosia emarginata; assembly: GCA_029884605.1. NCBI lineage: Eukaryota > Viridiplantae > Streptophyta > Magnoliopsida > Fabales > Fabaceae > Ormosia > Ormosia emarginata. The sequence continues at coordinate 6,851,361 of JAQQTP010000068.1, forward strand.
AAAATACATTGATACCATAGTTGAAGCAAGTGACTGGGATTCTACTTCAATTATTTCTGAACAACAAAGAATCAAAAAGCCTTCTCAAGTAATGATCAAAACCAATAACTTACTCCAATTATGGCATCAATGTATCTTTTTCATGGTCCAACAAGGCAACAATCCCAATTCATAACATGTATCCTTAGGAGAATCACATATTAATTCAATTCGATTAAATTTCTAAATATCATCACAACATGTAAATCCTTTTGGTATATTTAACAAAACCATACACTAATACCACTACTATCAGGAGGAACATAAAACAACTTTCCAATTGAAACTTGGCAATCATTCTCCTATTTGGCATACATCAGCTATCTAGCCTCACTAATTTTTTTTATTAGCCTCTTAGCATGCCAAGATCATTGTTTTTCTATCAGCATAGTATCTTAAAGTTCAAATGATGGATATATATTATTTACTAATGTGTGTTTGTTCAAGTGAAAGGGACTTGAGTATCTTAAACATGTAATCTTGAATTCGATTCTGAAATTTATATCTATAAAAATAATACTGTTGAGATGTATCTCCATTTAAACGTTTTACTATACCTTAAAAAATTAGTCTTTCACATATCATATATGAAATATTATGGGAAAAAATTGGTGAGTATATTAATACTATTTCTATGATGAGAGTTATATTAGACAATTAAGACTCCTTAAACAAACAAATCTTCAAAAGTTAGAAGAATAAATTAGAAAAAACATAAGTTCAATAAAAGATAATGATATTAAAAAACTGCTATTAACTTAGACAAAATCCAATCTCCAAAAGCAAGCAATGGAGTAAAAGTATTCGTCGGAACTTCTCCCCCAAAATGATGAAAATATAAAGTCAAGAAACTAAACACCAAACCCTTAAAGACCAAACAAAGGCAGCTTCATATATTCTTCAATCCTTCTCTACTTTAATAATTTTCTTCAGCTTGGAAGAGTATACGTGTAGTGAAAATTTTGTTAGAATAATTTTAAGTGTATTAGTATAAATCATATTATAATTTTATAAAATTCAAATTAATTATATGTTAAAATTATTAGAGCTTATTGTTTAGTTCAAATTTGTGATCAATATTATTATTGAGTCTATTATTGTTAAACACTATTTATATGTAAATTTTGTTTATAGATATTGTATATGAACTTATTATGGTGAATAAATTTAACTCATTTTATTGTTTTAACAAACTACGGTAAGATAAGAATAACTTCTCTTCCCGTCGTTTTAGATTACAATTATGACAATCTCATTATCTCCTTTCTAGATAATTCTAATTACTTGAATAAGTATTGTACTGTACATGCCGTAAATTAGGATTAAATTGATTCAAGGAATTTTAGTTAATTAATTTTTAGTTTGTCCCAAAATTCTAGCAAAATTTAGACATCCATCAAAACTGTAATTAGTTATTGGCTTATTGCCAAACATTTATTGTTGACTCTCTTTGCATGTATAAGAATATCCATTAAGAAAATATAAGAAAAATATCTAATCTTTAATACTAAAATCTGACATGAAACAAATAAAAAATAAGAATATTAAATAACTACAGAAAGTTAACCCAAAAAAGAAAAAAAAACTACAGAAAGATTGATTCAATATAGGAAAGGACCACGATTCAAATCACCGTGACAATAGTTTATAAATATCCCAAAAAAAAAAAAAAAAAAACCCACTCAAAGAAAATGAAAGAAAAGATAGAAAGCTTATCCCAGAGAAAGAAGACAGAGCAAATAAAAAAACTCTTTTGAGGTACACGAACTGCTACACGGATAATCCATTTCAAGATTATAACTTGCTCCAATGCGTGTCCTCACATTATCCAACCACATATATGACTTTGCCCATTGTCCGACGACATCTTCACGAGCTCTAACCCAAATCTTAAATCAAACCTAAATCAAATAAAACTCACAGAAACCACGCACCCCCCCCCCCCCCCCCCCGAAAAAAAATGAAGGTACACTATCAATATATCTATTCTTCAGACAGAATATAGAAAATTTTTTATAGGCTAGAGGCATAAGAAAAGAATATTTCCATTAAGCTTATAGATGGTGGAATTGCACGATGAAGACATTGAAGTGAGAATTTGAGTGAAGGAATGTAGACAGTAAAAGATGAATTCATGTTGGTTGGTCTCGTTCCCCCTCTAGGCTGGCTTAAAGTCAATACAGCCAAATGGATTTTTGGTTTCACATTTCATATAGGAGGAACCTGTATTTTTGCTTATGTCGCAGATCTTTGGGGACCGCTCAAAGGCCTTCAAACAGCTTGGAATTGTGGATGCAGGAACCTAAATGTCGAGTGTGATTCCCAAGCTGTGATTTCTAGTATTCAAAATGCAGCTACTGAGGTCTCCTCTCATTCGAAATTACTCCATCAGACTCAACTCTGGTGCAGGAAAGATTGGTCAATAGTTTTCAATAGCGTGAAGGGAACTTTAGTGCTGATTGGTTGGCCAGCTTCATTTACTCTCATGACTTGGCCTCACGATTTGGAGAAATTCTTACGTAATATGAGATCAAATTTCCCTTCACATGATTGATACCCATCATGGTTTGTCACATGATCCATCAAATTTCAAATCCTCGGCGCATTTATGAATGTCCAGTCCAACCACTAATACATCACTTGCATATGGACCACTTCCGTTCTTATTTATTTCACACACCAACCAAGTCCAAATTGTATCGCAAATTTAAGCTACTCAAAGTAACACATCATGTATACCACAGCATCTCATATCGTGATGCCAACAAGGCACCAACCAAATGTAGATGTTGTTTTGGCGCAAAAGAAACAAAACAACCAATTCATCAAACATTATTGAATTCACACACCATAAAATGCGGGGGGAAAAAAGAGAAAAAGGAAAAAAGAAACCCCCCCCCACACACACACACTTACTTGAACTGGCATGGCAATAATCACCCATCAACCAAGTCCTTTCCTCATATTTACAAGGTACAACTCATTATTGGATTCATTCTGCAGCCAGACATTTTTCCTTTCCCTTTTCAATTACCTTCTATTTTTTACTACTCTTATCCTTTCATTGCAAGACCACATTACTATTATTTTTGGTTCCTCATAAACAACAAAACTGGACTACGAAAAAAACACCAGTGTATGAATTCCTACACTAGTCCAGAGCCATTTTATATCTTATTCTTAGAAAACAAATTTAAAAAAAGCTTAATTCGCTTAGAAGCCAGGATACATCTACACTCAATTTGTAGATGTGTATAAACATATGCATCCAAGGTAATAGAAAGCTAAGCATGTCAGTGAGAGAGATGGCTGCAATAACATGAACATGAAAGGACCTCAGTCCTCAGTTCTTCAGAAAAACTAGGTATGTCTAGTTTTACCCCTCAGCATGGTATCTACACCTACCTCACTATGATTACAAGTGTTCTATTACCTGTTCCCAGGCTGCCTTGGATTCACATTGAATCCCAACATGGCAAAAGTAAAGTTTTTGCAAAATTCCAATTTTGGCTCCTCAAACGGGCAGCCAAATATGAACCAACATTCACAATCTAGTATGTCTTAACCTACCGCTATTCCCGCCATTTCATTCCGTATTATATCAATCGATGCTCCCCCACTGATAACATGGATTTGTTAAAAGCAAAGTACAAGATTTCTAGTTCAGCTCAAGGAATTCCAGCAACATGCCAATATCAAGCACACCTTGGCCATGTGACTCTTGTTAAAACAAGTGAAACTCTCAAGATTGAAACTTAGAGGCTTAGACTGATAACAAAATGCACATTAATCATCAAGTAAAAAGTATGAATGGATATTTACTATATCGAACAACATCATTCCGAAATTAAAAAAGGCAGTATGAAACAAATTGTTAGACGAGGTCAATGATTTCAAGTTTCAAAAATTATCAATCAGAAGCATAACACTCCAATTAAAGACACGAATGCCCACACAAAATTGCAGACATAGAATTGAAATTTCCATCTCTGTGCATAATCATCATCATCCAATTCAGAAGTGAGACAGTGTATTGTCAGACCTTTAAAATATAATTGTATGGAGATCATACACCAAATGGTAGATTAAACAAAAAGCAGAGTCCCATTTAGAGTCACCATTCCGGAATTTTTTTCTTTTTTGGCTACAACACCATTCTTGCGTTTTGTTTTCATTTAAAGATATGTTCCACAAACAGAATCCTTCAGTAAGATGAAAAATTCAAAAATTAAAAAGTGAGACTAACTCTTCAATTGCTAATATTAAAGCTAAAATTTAAATCATTTCAACAAATTATGTGTTATGACTAATCACAGAGCCAGCCACTCTTCAGAATAGAGAATGCACAAAACAAACTCATTTCTGTACGAAAACTTACCTACCCCAATTATTTCTGATTATAGTTCAGCAACAAATTATTGGAATTTGGAAGTCTCCAGACTTACAGGTATCTGAGGCCTTGAATCACAAGTTGCCCAAGATATGAGACAGAGAGAGAGGGCAGCCAATTCAGAAATAGAATTACCACATGCAAACCTTCTAAAAACTTTAGACACAAGAAGCTGGTCCCTAATGTAGCCTTGGGGAACTGGGGAAGACTATGGGCGTTATAGACATTAAAAAAAAATGGCCATATTTTGTTTCTAATAAAGAGCCAGCAATTTTTAATTTCTCATTTTATATGGTTCAAGCGATTGAATTTTAACCAACTATTTGGTTTTTAATGGATGATTAACAACAGCCTTTCTACAAAAAGTTGTGCTCTTTATTTGTTCCAAGTGGTCAAAGCTTATGAGCAAAAGGCTTGTCATAGGTCCGTGTACTGATGATAAAATGATATACTTCTCTGAGTTCTCTCAATTTCCGGTGACAGTGCACCTCCAATTAGCTCACACAGTAACATCATAATTGCTTGTAAAGGAGAGGAATGGGGCCAAGATATGTTCCCTTCAACTGAAACTGATGCTACTTACAATGGCACAATGTGAATATAACTTTAAAAAGTTAGAACAACCCAAAAAAAAAAAAGATGATTAAACCTTCCCTGGGTCCTTTAAAGGCTAAGGTCATGAAAATCTTATTCTTATAGTTACAGTCAGAAGGCACTAAGCAAATATATTCGTTAAAAAGGGCCAAATAGCTTCAAAAGTAAAAGAAATGTTCCCTCAACTTTAAACGACCCGGAATTTCCTGAAACTCAACAACTTGTGGTGACAATTTGACACGTAATTTGTGCTAAAATCATGCACTCAAAAAGTTTCTTCAGATGAAAAAGTAAAAACCAGGTCAGAGTAAAGAGTCATATGAAATGGAGGAAAAAAAAACACATTAAGGGAAGAAATTGATGTATGTAAGGCTTGTAACTCACTATTTTTCTCCCTTTTTTAGTTTTCTGCATTAGTTTCTACAAATGGTGAAGAAAATTAGAGTTGACCTACAACCATACAGGCTCTCACAAGTTAATGATAATGACAAGAACCATTCACTCAGTCAACAAAACTAAACTCACCGAGCCTTCTTCCGGGACTTGAACAGGAAATTAGAGGGTGGTGATGGTGAGAACTCAAAGGGCAAGTGGGGTGGCTCAGCCTCACCAGAAAGCATCCCCACAATCTCCTTCATGGAAGGCCTCTTCCCTGGAGATCTCTGCAGACACAACAAGGCAATGGTGATGCAGAGCAGTGCCTGCTCTTTGTCCAAAGAGTGAATGGAAGGATCAACAAGATCCAAAAGCCTCCCATTGTGAGCAAGCTGCCTAGCCCAGGAAATGAGATTAGCCCTCTCAAATTCCGAAATCGGCGATGCCGTTACTTGGAGAGGTCTCCTTCCGGCAACTAAAACCAAAAGCAGAACCCCAAAGCTGTACACATCACACTTCTCAGATAGCTGCCCACCACCACCATACTCAGGAGCAATGTAACACACAGTTCCCCTCATACTTGGGGTGCTGCTGATTCCACCACTTTTAGGTATATCCCCACTCACCCAATCCTGGCTATTCCTCCTCCCACCATTACTCCTAAGCTCACAACTCAAACCATCCAACCACCAATCAATGCTCCCTCTGCTACTCTTATTCTTCCTCTTTTTCTTCTGCTCCTGCACAACATCCTCATCTTTCTGCCACCACGATTCACCACCACTATCAAGACTCCTCTTTTTTTTCTTGCTCTTCTTCGAAAGCTCCTCACAAAACTCCTCCTTCCACCACTCCCGGGGCTTCCTATTCTTCTCCTTCTTCTTAACCTTAACCTTCTCCTTCTCCTCGTCCAGCGAAGCCCACCAATCCAACCTCTTCCTCTGTTTGGGTTCTATCGCTTCTCCACTGTTTCCTGCACACCCTGCAGGAGATGCAACCCACTCGTTCTTGGGTCTCTCCTTCTTTATCTCGCTCCCGATCCACTCCATTACATAGTCCTTCACCCTTCCGGATTCAGACCCTCCTCCATTATCCTGCTTCCACCACCAATCCCTTCCCGAAGAACCAGCTCCCTTCTTCCTTTGATCCTTCCCACTATCAATGCTGAACTTATCAAAACACCCATCCGATGACAAAATGCTCGATTTATCGACCGGCGACACCGCCGTCACAGTACAACTCTCCGGCGACAACCGATCAATAACCACACTATCCTCTTCAAACCCGGCAATAGTATTAGTAGTAATCATGCTTTCTGCTTCTTCTAAAACCGAACCACATTCGCAATCCTCAACAACAACAACAGCCCCCTCCTCCTCCTCCTCCTCCTCCTTCTTCTTACCATTATTCTCCTCCACCATTTCCAGATCATCTTCCATAGTCTTCACTTTTGCTAAACCGAAATCTCCGATCTTGGCCTTAAAATCGGAATCGAGCAGAATATTGCTGGGTTTTATATCGCCGTGGATGACAGGCGGGTGACAACAATGGTGGAGGTACTCGAGGCCTTTGGCGACCGAAACGGCGACGTCGAAGCGCTTAGTCCATTCCATGAGTTCGGGGCACTTGCGGTCTAAGAGGGCGTCCTGGAGGCTTCGGTTGGGCATGAGTTCGTAGACGAGGACGAGTTTCCGGCGGCGGCGGTCGGAGGAGAAGCCGAGGAGGGAGAGGATGAAGGGGGAGTTGAGGTGGGAAGAGAGGGAGAGTTCGTTGTGGAACTCGCGCTCGCCCTGGAGGGAACCGGGGGAGTCCATGAGCTTGAGAGCCACGGTTTGGCCGGATGGGAGGGTGGCCTTGTGGACCGAGCCGAAACCGCCGTGGCCGAGTTTGGTGGAGGGAGAGAAGGAGTTGGTGGCGCGGCGGAGGAGGGAGTAGGAGAAGCGCCGGTGGTGGTTGAGGTGGTCGAAGGGGGCGGTGCGGTTGTAGGAGAACTTGCGGTAGAGGAAGATTGTTAGGGAGATAAGGATGGATAAGATCAAGAGAGCAACGGTGATGGCTCCGCCGAGGATTATTTGGTGGTGGTGGTGGTAGGGGAAGGTGCGGCGGCGGATGTTGCCGCCGCGATGGGAAGGGATGGCGGCGGACGGGATGGCATGATTGTAATAATGAGGGGGAAATGTTAACCATTCACGTGTGAGACAGAGAGAGAGATAGATAGTAAGTAATGTTGTGAGGTGAGGGGAGTAGTGAGTAGTGAGTCTGAGGGAGTAAGGTCCTACTTGTTTCGTTCTTTGGCCAACCAATATAGTAATAGATAAATGAAGAAATAAATAATTGAAGTGAAGTCATGTTTTTCAAGGAATAAAATAAAATTATCTAGAGTTGAGATTCTCTTTTTCTTTTGATTTCGTATAAAATAATAAAGGATAAAAGTGATCTCAAATTTTTTTATATTTATTTTATTAATTAAGTTATAATATATATATATATAAATAAAATAATATTAATAAATATATATCATAATTTAATTGATAAAATAAATATAATAAATATAAAAATAGAACTAAATTTTATCCAATAATAAATTAATGAATGTGTATGTGTCAAAAAAAATAATTTAAATAATTACAAGTGTGAATTATTTATTTTGATGAGACTAATATTTTTTTTATTGTAATAAGAACGATGTTAAAGAGTTATTGTCTTGTGAGTTATGATATTTATGAAAAATATTAGTCTATATATTTTTTAAAGGTGTATTATTATTTTTTTAAGAATATAATTAAGTGAAAAAAATAATAATAAAAATATGCATAATTAATAATATGAGAAGAGATATAAAAAAATAATGTAAAAATAATAATAAAAAATCAAAGTTAAATATTTATATTGTCGTGTACTAATGACTTGATTTCTAATTTTTTTTTCTTAAAAAAAAACTGTGAGTGCAAATAATAGTTTTTGAATTTTGGTTTAAATATATGAATTTTTTTGTTAATAAGTAATATGTAATCCAGTAGTAAATTTTTACCAAAGTTAATAATTTACACCTTAAATTTCATTTTTCAACAAAACAAAAGGTATAAACTATTTCCTATTTTTCTCTGCTAAAGAAAACGCTACTTTTTCTTATCCATATTTTTTATGAGAATACTTGTTAGTTAATTAACAAAGGTAAGATATAACGGTAAGTGAATTGTAATTGCACTTTAAAAAAAAATATCAAAGTTTAAATTTTCATGAAGATAATTTATGAAAGAGTCTATTAATCAAAATAGTATATAATGAATATACAATAGTGTCTAATAATTAATCTTATAGTAATACCTATTGATTAAAGAAAAAAAGAAGCTTGTTAGTCATTAATGTAAAAGTAAATAAATATTTTTTTACAGAAAGTAAATAAACTTAGTACAAAAACTTTTACATTTAAAAAGATATATAGTAATCAAAATTTAAAATATGATAGTTAAATTTTTGAAAAAATTAAATAAATCAATTTAATTAAAAGTTGTAATGTAATTATGTAAATATTATGTAGTAGTAAAATATATAAAATAAATAAGGTTAAAATATTTTTTGTTTATTATAGTATCTCTCATTTAATAAGTTAAAAATTAATCTTTCAAGATATAATTAAGTATCTAAGTGAAGATCTCTTTTGATAGTTAAAATATATTTTTTATCATTATAAATGTCATTCATTTTTAATTTGATCTTTATACAATAAATTTTTTTATTTAGAATCTATACATATAATTATGTTGCATATCGTTTCTGTCATTTATTGCCTTTATGACACCGTGAGACTAACATGGAGTACTTATATTTTTATACTTATATATTATACTCATTTTTAATTTAGTCTTCCACTTTCATTGTGTAAAGGATAGGACTACGTTAAAAATTATTATATGTATAAGAATTAAATTTAAGATTTTTTATATAAAGATCAAATTAAATATTTGTCACAGATTAAAAATATATTTTAACTAAAAAAATGGCCACTTAACATAAAAGAAAGGAAAATAGTGTTTTTTATTTTTATTTTTATTTTGAAGCTCTTATCAAAGAATCTAAAAATAGGAAGTTTTATATAAAATAAGTAGAGCTTTTTTTTAATTCTTAATGCATTAAATATTCTATTTTTTATAAAAATGATCTATTTAAAATTCTTAAAGTGTACTTGGTAGCCAAACATTTTTATTAATAATGCTAGGGGTGTCTAGTAGATCGGGTCAACTCGGGAATTTACAGGTTTTGACCCAATTAAATTCATATAATGCAGGTTAAGTTGGGGTCGCGGGTTGGGTTATGTTAAAAAATGCTTTAACCTGCAATGTTTGAGTCAAGTAACGAGTTAGAACACGTTTAACTTACACAAACTTGACTCACTTATTTTTTTTTTAGTAAAAAATTATTTAGATGATAAATAATATATTAAAAAATAGAAAGTGAAGTCAATGATTATGTCAATACATATGACATGCGTGATAAAATTGACTTCAATTGGTTATACTAAATTGTTGTTTGAGTTATGACGAACTTTGTTTAATTTATTACAGACTTAGTAAGACTTGTCAGTTATTACTTTGTTAAGCACTTATTAACATATGATATTTAATTTATTTGAAATTAAAATCTATTATATTTGAATAAGGTCAGTTGAGATTTATTGTATTAATTTATTAGATTTTATATTTTAAATTTTTTTATAATTTATTTTTAAAAAATATATCGAACTTACGAGTTCGACCTAACTCAACTCACTCTTGAGTGAGAAAGAGTAGGTTAAGTTATGTCAAGTTGAACGAAAAAATCTCTTTGACTTCACTTAACCCAACTCATTGCTCTAGTAAACGGGTCGAATCCAAAAACGTTATTGAATCTATTTAACTCACTCAATAGACATCCTTAAATAATGTTACTCATATATATTTATATATATACATCATTTTATAACTATATAATTTTTACTATTTAATAATAATTAATCTCACTTAATTTTTTTGGTACTTATACTTTGATTTTATTTTTTTTGGGTGCCACTTATACTTTGATTTTAAATAACGTGTGAGAAGCAACTTTTTTTCCGTTTGGGAAAAATAGTGTTGAATTGCTGGTTGTTGAGTGTTTGATGATCAAAGCAAAGTCAACGAGATAATCCCATTGAAGAGCGAGTGAATCTCGTTGGGAGTGTTAAACATGCGCAACATAAGTGCGCGTGGCGTGTGTTTCCTGATGTCACGTACATCAAGCTCTGGAGCGTTTCCTTTGCAGTCAGCACTGCCATTGCCACGTTATTGGACCCCACGAAGTGTAGGTAAGGAAGAATTATTTTACTCTACCTTACCTTGCGTTCAGTTAATTTGATATTATTATTTTAAATATCAAATAATTTTTTGATATAGAAACTAAGATGATTATTTAAAAAAATAATAACAAAAATTTCGTTAACATGTATTCTTAGAAATTATAATACATGTAAAAAAAAAATAAAAAATTCAAATATTCATTATTTTAAAAATATAAAAATATTTAATATTTTTTAAATAATTAATAAAAATAATAAATATTATTTTAAATTCTTAACGTTAACCCATCAAACTCACCTTAAACAAAATCTGTAATAATATCTCTACTAAAAAGTGTAATTTATACAAAAATCTCTCGTTTCACATAATCATGTTATTTTAATAGGAGTGTTAAAATGAGTTAAGTTTGATAGATCGACTCTAATAATTTGACAAAATAGATAGATTTAATTAGTAAAATATCAATCCGAAATTTACATGGTTCGAATAGATTAAGTCCGAATAAGTTAGGTCAATTTAATATTTTAACACTATATAAAACTAAATAAATTAAATTATACTAATAAAATATTAATTTAAAATTTACATAATTCAAATAAATAAATTCAAAAATAACTCAACTCTAAATTAATTGACTCAAATGAGTCAACTTATCCGTTTTAACACCTCTTAAATTTTAGGTTAATTTTGTTGTTCGTGGAGGTGACATTCCAAATGCAACACTACTTCAGCATAAAGCAATGCCCATTGCTCAGTCACAGTGAAGCAGTCTCAGGTCAGATAAAGGGTTGACCTCGCTCTTCATAACACCAATTCTTTTCTATGCCTTTTCATATCCCCTCAGCCTTAGGGTAAATATTAAGTTATCTAATATCTACATAAATTACAGATACTTAATAATTATAAAATCATCATTATATATATTATTACACTAAAGTAGAGTAACAAAGAATTGTGCTGTCCATAAAGTTCACTGCTAACACCTTAACCAGGGAAAATATGCTTACATGGATTTAGTTTCTCTCGTATTATTTTTTTTATGTGACTAATTATAAATAAAAAAATAGATATAAAAATATTTAATAATAAAATTTAATTATAATTTATAATTTTTTTTATAATTTTATGTTTATTTTATTTTTTACTTAATTACATAAAAAAATAATATAAAAAATCCAATTTCACACTTACATACAGAAAATATACTTACAGACCTCACAGTTTGCGTGAACTCTTGATATTTTGAAAAAAGGGCAGTGAAACATCACAATAATTCCATAATTTTATTTATCACAAACTGTAAACTTTTAATTCTCAAAAGTCACATAGATATTACTAATCAATTATAACTCAAATAATATTTCTTTTTCACTAAAAGTGAAGGTCTAAAATTCGTTTCCTATCTTCTGAATTTGACAAAGACAATCTCCTTATTATCTATTAGAAAAAAAGAGTCACATAAACACTCTCCAATCAACAATGATAATCCTTTATCAATAAAATTTCTGTGTTGTGTAAATAATATTTTCCTTTGAAAAAAATGATTGAGAAAAAGTAAGCGAGAAAAAAAAAAAAAGAGTGACGTGACGATGACGATATGAGATTTCAGTATCAAAATTGACCCTGCGTATAACATCATTGTCACAAATATGAGATGTCTGCTTTTTAATTATTACGCCACCATTGACCTAACCAAAATTCTGATAGTCAAAAAGTAATTTCATTCTATATAAAAATTGTGTCCACAGTTTCATATTTGTAACGCAAGTTATCTATTCATACTTTCCATTCAAGTTACCTTACCTTACTTTCTGATTTGGATTTTTTAATTTTTTTTCTCTCAAAATATTTAAGTAGATAAAAGAGATAAATATAAATTTATACATTATAATTAAATTTTATTAATAATTTTTTTTATATTTATCTTTCTTATTCAATTGATTACTTAAAAAAATTTGAAAAAATTCAAATATTTACTTTATATGTTGATAACACGTGAGACCTCTTGTTTATTTATGATTATAGCTATTAAAACGGTCTAGATTATTTTTGGATTGGGTCAAATCAGATCGTATAAGTTTTAAACTTGTATTTTGTTAATTCATCATAACCTTATGTAATGTATTCAGACTAGATTGGTTCCACCCATTCTGAATCAATCCATTCGGATCGGTTCATATTGAATTATATAAATTTTGACTTGACATTTTATTAATTTAATTCGTATATTTTGTCGAATTATTCAAATTGATCCATCAAATTTGATTCATTTTAATGTTTCTATTTACGAGAATATAAACACATGATTACCTGAGAAAAGATAATAACAAACAGGTCTTATTTAGGTGCTGTCATAATAGCATTATTTTTTTTAGTAATATTAGTTTCACAAATAAAATTACTCACATATCTCGTACTCGACAATCTGTTAAAGAGGCATAGGGACCATAATCTGTGCTATACTTTTTAATTTTTGAATGTATCATTTTCGTTTCCCCTTTCTCTAATGGGAGTCAATTGAGGTTTATTTGTTCTTTTGGAAATGGAAAATGTTTGAACATGATTTCTTTAGTTGACGCATGAAAGTGTGAGATAATATAAAATTTAGAACTATATTAACTCATTTTTAGAATGTTTACCGGGCGAATAAGAATTTAAACATTGATAGTTCTTTTGTTCATATTCAAATGAATATTCTTGTTTATCAAAACAAAAAATAATAATAATCAAATATTCTCTAACAAACATGACGTCGAATAAAAGTGCCTAATGATCTAAATGTTCAAATTATTCAGATATCGTTTTTGCTAATGTTAATTGGCCTTTTTTTTATGAACTTAACAAGTTAGTTTAATTTATGACCTTTTTAAATTGACCTAAAATCTAGTTTACTAATCACTACCATCTTAGGACATTTCCATGTAGAAAATATCCTTTATATTAATCACTTACATTATACTATAGGATATAATGTTTTAAATTTAAATGATACTTTTTAAATTTTGTTAAATAATATTGGAATTTAGACGTTACCTCTCTTTAAAAGCCCAAAGTGAAACGCAAGAAGAAACTTCAAACCTACTAATATGATAGAAGGGCCTAAAACTTAGTTATAAAAGAATTAGAAGGAGAAGCCACGTGACATACTTTCATTGAAACACGTGACATACTTTCATTGAAACATTGTCATAAGTATCATATAATTATCAATTATAAGGGTGAGATCACACATTTTTCAGTTAAATCCATCTGTATAAAAAGCTAAATTCACCCATAAAAAGAAACTCTTGAAACTTTATACCTCATTTTGCAAATAACTCTATTGATTCTACCTTGCTTCGACCGTATGTGCATATTATGTGTGTTGTATGGCTTATGGTTCTTAAAAGATGAAACACTTCCCAATGTGGGTATTAATAACGTTCCACTAATAGCAAAATTGCCTTTAAGCATTTTGACTCTTAGTGGATTAGAAATCTAACCCCTATGTCCTTAAAATAGGTGTAGCTTGAAGAATGTTGGGACAAGCATAAGATAAATGGAACCAACACTTCCAAATCACATTAAAATATCAAAGGGCACTGTGGTAGTTGCACATAGGTCTTTGACTTTTGTAATCTTCGTAAGAGGAATCTAAAAGGTGTCCAAATACCAAGAAAAGTGAGAAAAAGTAGCTTGTTGCTTTTTACAGCTTACGAGATCAAGTTCCAGGCCAAAGCATAAAACAAGAGGAAGAAACCGAGCATTAATTAATAATTCTTTTGTGAATTTTATTTTTTTTATTAATTCTACAATATTGCATATGATTTTTTCTTTTATAAAAGTATAAGTTTTTCAAATATTTGTAACATTATTTTTTAATGAAAACATAACATTATTTTTTATATCTCCAGCCATGAAAATTTTGAAGAAGAAAACGAGAAGACTAAAAATAATATACATGAGTAATTTTTATTAAAAAATTACACCACAAACATATAAGAAACTTCATTTAAGTTTTTTTTTCTTTGTTTTCTCTTTTATATAAAAAAAAGGGGAATAATGTGTGATTTGAGTTTTTCAAATTTTTTTATTGCAGTCCAAACCAGTTTAAACGTATATTGACGAATGCAATTCTTCAATTTGATTAAAGACACTCAATTATCTTAAAATTAACAGATTCATAAATATATTAATTACAATCTCATCCAAGAATATAAATTCAAAATGTATATTTTTTTATGAGAAATATTTTATCATTGTATTCAATTTTTTTATTAATTCTCTTAATTACTAAATAAAGAAAGTATTAAATTTTTTTATAAATTAAGATATTATATATATTTATTTTTTATTTAATACTTTTTATTTAATATTAGAAAGATTATTATGAAAAATTTATAGGAGAATATAACACTATTATTTTTTAAAAAAAAATCATTATTATATATGAGTTTTGTTATATCTTAAAATTCAAATTTTAATAATTATCTTAATATTAAATTATAAATATAATACATTTAATATTCCAAAAATATAAAAAATATTTAATATTTTTTATTTAATAATTAAATAATTAATAAAAACATTGAGTACATTACTAAATTTAGAATATTATATATATTTATAAGATATTAGATGTATTTATTTTTTTTTTAATAATTTTTTATATTAATATTAGAAAGATTATTAATAAAATAATTTATAAGATGAAATGGATCTAACTATTGAAATTTTTTATAAAAAAATTCATTATTATATAAATCGATCTTTTATATATATATATATATATATATATATATATATATATATATATATATAAATATGGTAAAGACATGTTAATATCTTAAAATATAGAAAAAATATTTAATATATTAGATTTATATAATTAAAATAATTAATAAAAAATATAATACAAGAATTTAGAATACTTTTTAATGATATATATATTTATATATATAATATATATATATATATATATATGGTCATGAGATTTCTTCTCTTATTCTGGTGAAAACTGCTCATTAAATATATGATATATATATATATATATATATATATATATATATATATATATATATATATATATATATGATGAGGATCCGTTTATTAAGTGTAAGTTTTTTCACATCTTACTTATTTTAAGTTAGTTCAACTTTTATCAATGTTAAGATTATTTCATTAAAGATATATAATTAGATAAAAATAGATCTAACAGCTAAAAATAAATGTAAGAAAAAATTAATTTACACTAATATAAATTGATCCTTCTTCTGTATATATATTCAAGATATTATATGTACCAAAAGAAAGATTTTTTTTTTGTAACATAATACTATTTTTTTTTGTTACATATTATTATCTTTTAAAAAAAATCGGAATATATCATGTGAGTCCCACTTTTCTTGGGCAGTGGTTGGTCACAAAAAGTAAAAGCCCATTGTTGTCGGGGGCAGGGGCTGACCCGTGAGAGCGATATTTCCCAGGCCTAACTGATCATTATGTCCAAGACTTGACTTTATATTTTCTTTCTTATTTTTTGTAAAATCAAGAGAGAGAAAATCAAAAGAGATGGGAAGGGGAAAAAAAAGGCTGTTTTTGAACCCCTAATATTGGATTAGTGATTAGGATATTTGTTTTTTTCTTTTTCACTTTGATTATCTGTGTCTGTAATTTGGATTAGGACTTAAAGAGAATTAGTTCCCTAAATACATTAAGTCAATGTGGCGATGATTCTTTAAAACTATTCTGAGTTAATCTAATTTTTTATAAAAAGTGATCCAAATATACCTTTTTCATACGAAACATTTATTTTATAATTTTAATTACTATAATGAGATATTGTTACTTTATTTAAAAGATTGAATTTGAATAATTATTATTTTAAAAATCATATCAGTGCTTCAAAATTAAATATAAAAAAATAACTATAATACTGGAAGATATTGATAAATGAAGATATTGAGAATTTTTTTAGAATATTTTTATTTGATAAGTGAATTACTATTTTATGATAGGATCAAACATTTAAGAAGAGATCTTTATTAATAATATTTTATATATATATATAAATCTAATTATCAAATTTAATATTATATGTTTAAAAAATTTGAGATTCTTCTCTTCGAACCAACACATTGATAGATTGAAAATTTTGACTATTATCATAATTATATCAGATTAATTAAAGGTGCAATTGATTTTGAACGTGAAAATATTCCTTGGCAAGATTGCCTGTGATACCAACTGCTTCAGCTCCACGTGTCCCGAGACTGATAGAATGATTAAGAATCGTGTTTGGTGTATTGCCCGGGCATGGATGTCAGAGCTTCTAAATTACCTCTAAACTCCGTTTGTTTGGAGAATAATGTTCATACACAATTTCAAGGAGAAAAGAAAGTGTATATCCACAATTATTTAGTTAGATTATAGTATATTTATGTAAAAACAAAAACAAAATTATTTTATATAAATTTAGATGTGACTTTTGTGATTTTTTCAATAAGATTAATAATAAGAATATGTTATTTTAATATTATTGATCCATGTATAATGAAAATTTAACATTATATTTTTTTTTCTGTAGATAATTTGAATGGGAGATTCTTTATATTTCAACTAAGAATTAACTTATATACCCAAACTCACACAGACACGCTACACTCAGGGGAGGTGATGTTGAGCATTGCTAACATATAGCACCTTCTAGTACTACTATTTTTTATCCTTATATTATTACAATTTAATTTTAAAATAAAACTGTTTTATCTTGTGTTTTTAGGACTCCTTAGGACAGAACCAACTTCTTGCTACATTGTCCTTAAGCTTGGAGATCTAAAAATTAAGAAGTTGAGTATTTGTAAAGATATTTTAATGTTTAAGTCAATATAATTTATTAGATCATGCTATGAGTAAGAAAGGAAAGGATCCTTATCTTTATTGTTAATGTTGCTATTTATAATGGGAATCTCTTTAGCTGCCAAGAGTGCACATGAAAGTTTGTGCCATATAGGCCTAAGTCGATAGCCCATTTTAGGCTTGCTTGTTGATGTCTTATTGGTCTAGTTAGGATGATCCATCTATTCAAGGTTAAAGGTCATGCCTTTGCTGTTAGTAGGCTTGACCCTCAAAAGCCCAAAACTCCTAGATGGATCACTGCTCCCAGGTCAATGCTTCAATAGCTATCGTAGTGCCGAACTCCGATATAGTTCTATTTTGGGCCTTTGCTAGGCTGTCGTGAAGTAAATACGTGACCTCGAAGCGTAGTTCCCATGCTAGGGTTGAGAACGACTTGCTTAAGAGGTTGAAATTCTTGTCTTCATGTTCCAGAGTGAGAGACTTTTTGCTGTCTTGAACGGATGTGACCTTTGACTTGTCCAAGATGTTTCACCTGCTAAGTGCATGTCTTTTCGCCTACATGCTAGCAGCCTTTTGGCCACATGGCTTTCGAAGGCTGGTTCACATGCAACTCTAGGCTTAGGGTTATACGCCTCATAATTTTTTGAATTAATGGTCATGGATGATTTTGCCCACATTAATAGGTGGTGGTTACTAAACCTCTTTTCTATAAACAAGGGGTTGTGAAACTTGGCATCATTTTTACCAACTCACATTCATTTTCTCCTCATTTTCTCTCTCGCTTTCTTCTCCTACGAAGACTTCAAACGTTCACAGAGGCTCGTTGCGACGACTTGTTGCTTCCCTTTAACGACTCCACTGCTCATAGCTTCGCCTTCTCCTTCGAAAGGTACTTCACTCCCCCTTTTATTTTCCTTTTCAGTCTTATGGTTAAGATTAGAATGCTATGAAATGAAAGGGAAGAGGGTTCCGCTCTGGACATTTTGGAGCAACCACCATCTCTGCCTCACCATGTGCGACAAGGGAGGGTCTCCAGGGGTGCTTCCATTTCTAGGGTGCAGAGGCAGTCGCCCTCTACCAAATCCTTGGACTAGTTGATTAAGAGGCACAGGGAAATCAATCCTAGGTACCGTTCGACCTCTGATATAGATAGGGAATTGGATAGATTTATGGGGCCTATAAGTAGGGATTCTGATGAGTCTTATGCCTCTATAAGTACTGACTGAGCTTCAATCAC
Source organism: Ormosia emarginata (assembly GCA_029884605.1). NCBI lineage: Eukaryota > Viridiplantae > Streptophyta > Magnoliopsida > Fabales > Fabaceae > Ormosia > Ormosia emarginata. Next base: position 6,870,148 of record JAQQTP010000068.1, read on the forward strand.
CGACTTTATGGGTAGAGCTAAGGCGAAAATCATTGAGCCCTAGGGGCAATCTTCTCGGCAATCTCTTCTACCTTCCAACGCTAAGGAGTATTCTTGGGTTCACCTTGAGCCCCAAGAAATTACTTCTTGTTTCGATACGCATAAAGAAATTGCCCGTCTTCGAACTTATATGTTTTTTACGTATGGCGACTCTACGAAGGATGATTACCTGGTGCAACCCTATGGTGAGGACGAGGTCATCTACGGCTTGCCGCTACCTGCCCCTCTATACACATACATATACGAGACTTTCTTTAGCAGGCTTAACCTGTGAATCTTGTTTTCGAAGTTCTGCATTGGCATGCTAAACCGGATTTGGGCAGCTCCTTCCTAGCTCCATCCCAACAGTTGGACTTATATATGATCTTTTGAGATTGTGTGCCGCCATTTCGAGGTGGAATCGAGCGTCAATTTTTTTTTTATACATGTTTGATGTGTTGGGCTCAACTAGGGGGAGCAAACCAGCATAGATTACTATCTGAAATCACATGCACTGGAAATGCTTTTAGTTGCATGATGAGTCATACTAGGATTTCAAGGACATGTTCTTCAAGCTCCGGGGTCGTGAGAATTGGATTCCATTCTTTATCAGTGAAGATGGTAGTCCTCATTACCTTCTGAGTTAGAACAAGGACTTTAAATACAAGGGGGACCTCCAAACGAAGTGGGAGCAATTGACAGAGGTCAAGCAGATAACCTTCAACTTTTTCATCACTGTGACCAAGAAGTTTGAAAACTTTCAATATACGAAGATAATAAATTGGACTCCTATGGAAGTCCAAGGTTATTTTACTAAGTATGGCGAAACAAGTGTCATCATCCGCGCTATATAACTTTTTAGTCTTTGTTACTGCATTGTTGATTATGATTTTGTTTGTGACCCAATTCTCAATTTTTTTTGCAGATAACATGATGGATATAAGGGACATTAGGGAGCTGATGAAGAAGATGAGGAAAAAGAAGGGTAAGGTGGGGGGTACCACCACCTCGGAGGCCAAATCAACTGTCATGGACTCCGAGGTAACCAAAACTAACTCTAAAGCCTAAAGGTTTGCTAGCGGCCTTGCCACTGGATCAAAAGATGTCTCGAGCTCTGGTCCTCTTGTCCTTGAGACAAAGGACAAAAAGAGGAAGAAGAGAGAAGAAGTCGGAGAGAGTCAACTGACGAGGGCGGCGACAACTGATGTCGTGCCTCCCACGGTCCCTTCTGGCCATATGCTTGATGTCTACAAATCTTCTGTGCATGTTGGTGGCAGAGGGATTTTGACTTGACTATGGCCTTTCTTGCCTCCTCTGATTCTATTTGGAACAAGATGTTCGACATATGGGGGCATTCTGATGTGTTCATTTCCTAGGATGAGAACATGGAGAAGCTAAGCATGTGCTCGCCCTCCAAACTCTACCTCCACCTCCAAAAACTCCAATACCAGTTCACCTCCATTGTTCGCTACTTAAAGAAGACTTTGGATGCCAAAAAGATGTTTGTCCTAGAGTCGAACAACAAAATCTTAAGTGAGAGTGTCTATGCTCCAGGCAAACTTGGAGGCCTCAAAGAACCGTGCTGCAAAGGCGGGCAATAGGCTTCAATCTCTTGCTGAGCAGCAATTGGCGACCCATAACCATGCTGAGAAACAGAAGACCAAGGCCTTCGATTTTGAGGCAAAGAGCAAATAGCTAAAGATGTTAGTAAAGGAGCTGGATAAGTCGGTGAAGGATTTGTCTTCAACAAATACAAATCTAGAGGTTCCAATAAAGGATCTTGAGGATCAGTTGGCAGAGGCAGGAGATTAGAGGCAATAGAGGGAGGTGTTGGAAGCAGAAAAACTTTGATATCTCAATAACTGGAGCAATTCCACCAAGATGTGCTTCTACAAAGCTTTGGCTCAAGTCTTTGTTATCTACTCGGATACTAAGGAATTCCCGGGGGAGGACCACCTTAGTGTTGTGGAGGACAGGAAGATAGTTCTAATATTGGCAGAGAACGAGCATGAGGATGAGGACGAGCAACACTTGTTGGGATGCAACGATGCTGTAGTGAATGAAGAAGCCCTTGATCATCCTGCCGAGGATGAAGCAGTCGTGGGAGCTGAAACCAATTCCCTTCTTGCTTAAGTCTTTTTTTTTTCCTTTTTGCTTTTTTTAGCTCTTGCGTGGGCTTTTCTTTTTTATAAAGACATATTTTTGGCCAAACTTGAGGGCCTTTATAATACTTTGTTTTTTTAATCTATTTTGTAGACTTTATTGCCTCTATTTCTTTCTCCGTCTTCCAAGGTCCAACACCTCTTAGAATTTTTAAACATTTAGATATCTAACGTCTCTTTAATAACTTATTCAATGTGGGATTCATGGTCCCACATTTGTAAGACTTAGATGCTTTTAGGAATCCAATGTCCATTTAGCAATCTTCATTGAGTTGGGATTTGTGGCCATATATGGGGTTGGGATCCATGGTCCCAGACTTGTAAGATTTAGATGCTTTTGGGGATCCAATGTCCCTTAAGCAATCTTCATCAAGTTAGAATCTGTGGTATCAGACTTGTAAGATTTAGATGTTTTTAAGGATCCAATGCCTTTTTAGAAGTCTTCATCAAGTTGGGATTCGTGGTCTTATAAGGGGTTGGGATTTGAGGTCCCAAACTTGTAAGATTTAGATGCTTTAGGGATTCTATGTCCCTTTAACAATCTTCGCCTTGTACTCTTGTGCCAGTTTGTGCCTGCTTGGGAATAGTTACCTTTAATTTATGGAGAAATAAATGCTGTTATAATAACAGTGACAATTTTCTTTGTTGTTTCTCAATTACCTGTTACGCCATTGTTATGTCCTGTGCTTTAGAGCTCATTAGGCTAGAACTAACTTCCTACTACTGTGCTATGTTGTCCTCAAGCTTAGAGGTCTTGGAAATGAGGGGTTGAGTACTTGCAAAGACACTCCAAAGCTCAAGTAAGTATGACGTGCTATGTCATATTACGAACAAGAAATTATCTTTACCTTTATTGTTACTATTACTATTTATAGTAGGAATCCTTTTGGCAGTTAGGATTATCAAGGAAAGTTTGTATCATATAAGGGTCCTAGGCTAGTAGCCCCCCTTAAGCTTGCTTGTTGATGTCTCATTGGTCCAGTTAAGATGACCGCTCTACCCAAGGTTAAAGGTCATGCCTTTGCTGTTAGTGGGTTTGGCCCTCAAAGGTCCAAAACTCTCAAATGGATTATAAACCAATGATCAAATATGAAGTTTGAGAGTAAAGCGAACCTATGTTCTCATTATCTTATTATAGTTTTTCAAATGATGTTAAAATGTATTTTTTTTTAATAATAAAGCAAACCCATCTTCCCATGTTAATATTTTTATAAAGTTTCGTTATTTAAATATTCACAATACAATACACAGACAACACTTCGTTCACATTTACATATGATATATTTATATATTTATTCCAGTTTAGCATGATATACAAGAACAATGAGTCACACTCACATACAACATCATGTCCCAAACAGGTGTTCAAAAAATACTTTTGTTTTCATATTTAAATAATTTTTTAAATATTTTTTAAATGATGTTAACATTTAAAATATGAAATGTAAATATGTAAATTGACATAAAGTGCACAACCGAATGGTTCATGTAATATCGTGGTGGCTTGGAGTGATGATCATGAGTAGCATCCTTATCGTTTTAAAAATATATTCCTTTTAATAATGTGGTCTTTTTTTTTTTTTTTTGGGCATAATTTGGTCTTACTAAGCCACTGCCATGTAAAATGGTTTGGCCATTTTGAAAACAAGGAAAGGGACAGTGATGTTTGTCTTCATACAACAGATTGATCTTGCGGGTCAGTGACTATCGTTATTATCCTCAACATGCATTTGTATTAACATTCAAACGAAAATGAGATGGTTGTCGTATTAAGGTTTTGTGAACATCACTGATTTGTTCATTTTCGTATTATTGAATGCTCCACTGTTTTTTTGTGCTCTTCTTTCACATAGCCTGTTCATGTTCTGCACGGAAATAAGCCATGCTACTCCATTTTATCCTTTGCATTCTTTTTCATTTCAGTGGACCATAAGGAAAAAAATAAAAAATAAAACCCACACTTATTTAAGGGTGAAGTACTGTCAATTTTGTCATATATCGGAATAAGATATTATAGCATCTTAGATAGATATAAAGAATAACTAATCTTTATGGGTGTCTTACTAACAAGGGGTGCTTTGTTGCTCAAATGGTTCTTCCAAAAGCTCAAGATCAGCTTCATTATTCACTTCCCATAGTAATCCTAACTAGGGACCGGATCACCTATAGTTCAGAAAAAAACTGTATGTGAATCTTTTAAGATCTAATGGTTGATACTCACTCAATCATATTTTTGTTTAATATTTTATCATTAAAAAAAAATTAACGGTGAAAATTTTTTGCAGTTTCAAAACAACTACATGGGATCCTTATCCTCCTAACTGAGTTACTGCATTTCTGTTTCCCTTCTTTAGCTAGTGCTACTTTGGTAGTTTGACACAGTCATTGTTTGTACTTCGTAGTGACGTAGTCTTAATGTTTATCTTCAATGCTTCCAAAAAAAAAAAGTGACTTTCATTGCGTACCAGTACCAAAATGGTAAGATACAAAAAATCTCCGTCAGAAGGACAAGCAATGCTACATTTTTGAATTTTAAGTGCTATGTGGGGATGTGACATGTACTCTGACTCCTTTATGTGCGCAAGGACCAACGGAATTAACAATGGTATGGGTGCTAACCGGTACCTTGGCTTATTTTTAAATTAAAAGAGTTATAAAATATTTATAAAAATAAATAAAAATGATCTAAACTTACGTGTGACACATGACAGAGTAGTGGACAAAGTCAGCATACATAATCTACATCATAATGATCACGTGAAAGTTACAGAATTCCATTCCTGCTAATAACTCCATGAGGTAAGGTCCAATATCTAAAGTTTCCATGGCAATTTTTTTTCTAATTCATTTTCATGACATGTCAATATAAGTATTTATTACGTGCTTAATTTATAACTAGATATAGTAATTATAATTGCTCATTCCAATTGATATCCATAACTTCTTTATTTGGTTCAACAAAATTTTGGTATTTTTTATTGTGATATCTCTTGCATTATTTATCATTATAATTTTGTTTTAAAATTTGTTTAACAATCATTTAACAGTAAAAGATGCTGTCAGTGGGACAGAAGTACTATGACAGGTGGGTATTATAGAATTCTACTTCTAATTTAATCTGAAAACATTATAAAAGTCCATTAGTATAATTAAATTTCTTTTTCCAAACAATATTTTATTATCAGATATATGTAGGGTTTTAAATTAAAAAAATCTGAATATGGTAAAGTATATTTCTTGAGCGATTAGAAATTTAGGTTGTCATAATGAATCTTCTACAATTAGGTGACATAATACATAGTTAATTATATATTTGTTGTTTGAGATGTCACATTATGACTTTGAGATGATTATTATGTTTAGGAGTGTACATGAGACAAATTTAACTTAATTCAAACTCAACTCAATTATGGTCAAGTCCAAATCGATTTAACTCGATATGTGAACATAAAGTATAAATTTGAACATTAAATTATAGAAGTGAGAAAGTAAAAATAAGGTATATTTTATAATATAAATTTTAAAATAAATAATATTAATATAAGTATATTATCATATTATGCGTAAATTATTAATTTAAGTCAAAAAATCTTATTATTTATAACTATTTGTAAAATAAATATAAGTTCTAAAATAATTTGAGATACTAAGTTAAATTGGAACGATCTGAAGTATAATTCAATCAGACTCGAAAATACACCAAATTTAATTTTTAAAACCTGAATCAGTCTCAATTAACTTTGGATAAGGCTGAGTTAGTATGACATGTCAGATCTTGAACACTCCTAATTATGTTGTATGAGGACTATGTTATTGTTCAAGGAAAGATCCTATAGTGTTTGAGAATGGGGAGTTTGTAGCCATGGGAAGAACCAGAGCATTGAACAGCTAAAGTTCTACTACGATTGCGCTTCAATGTGCGTGGTAGAAATTGGGTTTGGTGCTGCATGTCTGCAACCTCTATCAATGGATACAGTCCCGTGGAATTTTTTTTTTTTGGGGGGGGGGTGGGGTGGCAAATGAACAAATTCTAAATTATGGTGCCAGAGATGTCAACAGGAACAAGAACTGCTAGGGGCTACAGTAGAAGCTGATAAATGGCCGAAAGGCTTATCAAGGATTTGAACTTTGGAAGGAACTAAATGGAGGTGTTTGTCATGCCATGCTTGACAGTGATATTTGAAGATCATGTGAATTTTGGTGTTTGCATTAACTATGTTAGGTATGTTGTTATATGTAAGATTTAAATAAATCCAAAGAGGTACCCTATATTTGGACATCCCACGCCTTTTTAAACGTTGGCATCCAATAAAAAAATAATTTATTTTTTTAGATTAATTATCCACTAATCAACACTACATATTCATTGGATAGGTTTACATCTTAAAAAAGAAAAGACAGTATTGAAACTTTATATTATAACTAAGTAGTATCCAAGATATCTCAGAATATAAGATTCCATATCTATCGGGTAGCTCAGGGTTGTTTAGTTGTTTACAGATGCCATTTCAAGAAGGATCATTTGAAGTTCTTGCTGTCCTTCCCTATAGGAAAAGATGTTCGATTCATTTATTCAAAATAACAAGGTTCAACAAATGGTTACAGACACAACATCAAAATTACCACTCAGGCTGTTCACATCAATAGTGACATAATCTCCAATCATTTGAAATAACACTTTTTTCTTTTTCCGTTTTGGATCACATTGAATTCCAATAAGTAAGGAATTTTACAGTTTGTTGTTTTATTACAAATCCAGGTCAAACATAATTACAGATAAAGATGGTACAACTGAACTAAATAGAAATTTCTGCTATCACTTTTCAATCTAGTCGATTAAACAGCCTTAGAGAAAACATTATGAAAAACAAAGCAACATAGATAAATCTATCTATTATCAAAAGCTTGAACCTGCAAGGTCCATTCATTACAGAGGCTTTGCACCACCACCATTCTCCTGTGCATTATTGACTGGAGTAGATGAACCACTCCTTTTGGAGGCACCATGGTGACCTGTGATTGTCCTGCCCATGAACCTTCCTGCCTTGCTCAGTCCACTACCAACGGCTCCAAGACCGCTCCCAACAATCCCAACTCCAGCACCAATGCCACTGCCAACGAGCCCGGCTCCAGCAACAACGCCAGTACCCACGAGCCCGGCACCGGATCCTACCACTGATACTGCTCCATCTAGTGCATCCATTGTGCTTCCTATGACTCCCTCCTCTTTCAGCTTCTTCCTTTCTTCTAGTATCCTTTTCTCTGCTTCTAGTGCAGCCAACTGCTCTTCCTTGTTAAATTGATGATACAAGACCTGAAATTCCAACCTGATTATAACTTTCAATCAACTAAGAGGGCCAGTAAGTGACCAACAAATAGGAAGAGCTTAAAATATGGCAACAATAGAATATCTGAAAACCTAAAGGGAAGTTGGAAAAAAGAAAGAGTAAATTAGCAACTTAGTACCTGTAATTATTCTCAACTTGCAATTTAAAATTAGAATTTAATTATGTGTACAAGTTAGTCCTGAATTTATAAAACTCGTATCAATTTCGTCCTTTTTGTATCTCACCATAAGAAGGACTAACTTGATATGAGTTTTGTAAATACAGGACTAACTCATACAATAATTAAATTCAGGGACTAAATTAAATTACAAGTGAAGAATAATTCTAAGAACAATGTTGCTAATTTACCAGGAAAAGATAAAGAAAAAACACCTTTTCATTCCATTTCTTAGTTTTCATCTATAATATATATTATACCACGCACAGCCCCATAATAATGTCACCATCAAATACAAATAATAGATCAATGCATATCTGTTTATACCTTTACTGTCAAGGTTCCTCGATCCTTCTTATCTTTCACCTTCAGCGTATCAAGTGATGGCAGCAGCCTCAATGCGAGCTCCTTTTCAGTTTCTGCTTCCAGCTCAATAAGGGGTAATTTTACTATTCCCAATCGCTTATCTTGCCCAATGTCTTTATCAAAAACCTATTTGAAGAGTCATGAACATCATTTATGTTAAATGTATTAAATCAACCAAGGTACAGAAGCAGTTCACTTGTTAAAGGGAAAAAAAAAACATAGGACTTCAAACCAAAATATCTATGAAGCACAGACACTAACACTGACATGGACACGTGACACAACACGGACATATACAGAGACACCAAATTCTAAAAATTACAAGACATGAACACGACATATATATACATATAAAATTGAGAATTTAAGAAAAAAGATTCATAATTCATAATATCATAATATCATAATTTATATATATAAATTAGTACATGAAAAAAGCACCTCTACCTTATTTTATTTTGTAATATTAAAAATTAAAAATTGATTAAAAGTTTAAAACACACCCAACCTCTAGGTGTTATTTTTTTGTTCCAATTTTTAAATGGCCATGACGAGCCATGTTCCACCGTATCGTAGCCATGTCAAAGCCGAAAAAATTACTTTTAAATTGGACGCGTGTCAAACATATGTCGTCATATGTTGTATAAGCATCAGTATCAGACATGTGACACGGCACCAAAATGGTGTTTCCTTGCTTTATAGCAAAATATTAACATCTATAGCTGTGTGTAGAGACAGTTTAAAGTGACGTTAAAGGGAGAAAAAACATAAGATTTCAAACCACAATATTTTGCTGTAAATCTTAAACCCTAAACCCTATAGTTGTGTGTAGAGACAGATGAAACCCTTGCTTTCAACCAGGGAAAAATAAAAATACAACCTCTGGTCAATATTCCAGAAAGGAATCTAACATAAAATTTTCCAAGAAATCACTCACATAAGAAACCTGCCATTTGAGTAAGTAGTCAAGTAGAGTTTCTAATATATACTACCAGAGCATATAGAACTGCCACCAGAGGCAGATCCATTAATTTTGGTGAGCTGCGGAAAAATATATACTAATAGAGAATTTTTAAGTATTGAAATAGGGTGGCTGTCTGGACCAGCTTACATACATCTCAATTAACTTGAAAAAAATTATAACAAAATAAGCACAACAGATAACATGTTTATTATACTATGGAATTATTTCATGCAAAATTTGCATTTTTGTGTAAAATAATCGCTCTTCACAACATGACATCTTCACTTTCTATTACGGTTATTCTATTGTAATAGGTGATTATTCGTAATAGGGGAGTGTTGAAAGACTTCTATTTTAACAAAAACATTGCGTAAAATTATAAATAACCATTACTCACAAGATAATATGTGATAATATTTGAAGGGTAATTTTGAAAACTTGTCAAATCAAAGCACATGAATGGACTATCTTTAGGGTAAATGCTAAATGAACAACACTTTACCCATACAAAATTTCATACCAGTCAAGGTAGTAGAGAAACTGAGGTGTTTTCAATGCTGTTTAACACATGTAGCACACACTAGAGACGGTGACAAGTGACAAGTGTAAAATATTAATTTAAAAGCAAACAAGCAATCAAGAGAAAAAATGGGGATACGTAAGCCGAAATTATCTTTACCTTTCAGGTTTCAAAAAAAGAAATTTTCTGTTGTTTTCATATTTGCCTCGTGTGTGGAGAGTAATTATTAGATATATCATTATTGTTAGAATATCTGAAAAATATCTTTATTGTATCTTGAAATATTTTAGAATATGATAGACAATCTCTTAGGATTTATTTCTTATTTATTACATTTCCTAATTTGTTTCCTTATTTAAATAGGTTTAAGAGTCTAGAATTAGTGTAAATAGGACCATTGAGTTTGTTTTTTGTATCACATTATTATCATATCAAATCAATATCAATTTCATATTATTCATTAGTTTATATCTCTCTTTTTCCTCTTTCCTATCTAAACCCTCCAATTCAACATGGTATCTGAGTGGTACCATCCTCTGTGACCTGTCACGTTACTTTCGCTGCTAAGTTTCCAAAAATTTGAAACTCCGATTAGCTACCTTTGGTTGTCGAGTTCTCCTTTCGGTACCCTCTTTCTATATCTTTTCCGACCAACCGTGTTTCCACTCCAGGTTTCAGACAAACACCATCTCCTTCACTGCTGTTTGCTATGAACTCTGTCTTGCGAGTTTTTCCTGTCGCTGCAACTACCCTTTGCCGCCGGCCGCCGTCACCTTTTCTGGCCAGCGACCTCACTAGTTGCACCGCAGGCCTCCGATCAACCAACCACTTAAGTCGTGCCTCCAGCAGCCTTCTCACGCGCTCCCACACGCCTCCCCTACTGTCTAAGCGCATATTCACGAGCCGCCCTTCCTCCAGTATGTGACGGCACGTCCGGCAAGCTTTTTGGCAGCCGCTGGTCTCCTCTACCAGGATCTGCCCTAACCTCCTTCAACTGACCTCTATGCAGACTTGTACACTCGCGCAGAGACATTCAAGTGTATTGGGGTTTCTGTTTTTGGCCATTGTACACTGACCCATGACCGTTTCACCCTCTTTCTGGGCTCCTCCGCCGTTCGTGTGCCTCAACGCACCATCTCTGACCTCCTTGTGGCTGTTTGGCATTCTTTGTGGTGATTATCTCTAGTTTTGGCTACTGTTTGATTCTTTTCCAATGCTAGCATAACATTGAGGGGGAGAATGGGAATAAATTCATCTCTACATATACTTCAATGCTGGTGTTTGTCATGCCGTTCTTTTCCCACTAATGGGTCATGTCAGTGGCTTCTCTTCCCACCGACGATCATTCCAGTGGTAACTCCTCTCCCACGGATGAATTATATTAGTGGTAACTTCTCTTCCCATCGACGATCATTTCGATGGTAACTTATTGGTTATGACTCACTAGCCCGACTCTTTGTCCCAAATGCTCTAGCCCCAACTCTGTCCCAGATGCACTGGCCTCATCACTGTCTTCATCCCAGAAGTAGTTGCTAGCTACCGTCTCGATTTGCTCCAGCCACTATCATACTATCAAATTATTTAATTGTTACAAGCTCAAGCTTAGGAAGCTTTAGTTTGAGGGGAAGTGTTATAATATCTGAAAAATATCTCAAAAATATCTTTATTATATCTTGAAATATTTTAGAGTATCATAGATGATCTCTTAGGATTTATTTCTTATTTATTACATTTCCTCATTTGTTTTCTTATTTAATTAGGATTATGAGTCTAGAATTAGTATAAATAAGACCATTGAGTTTGACTTTTGTATCACATTATTATCACATCAAATCAATATCAGTTTCATATTATTTATTAGCTTATTTCTCTCTTTTCCTCTTTCCTACCTAAACCCTCCAATTCAACAATTATGATAAACTTTATATACATGAAAATTTTTTGAACTTTGTAGTTTTGTGAGGAAATTTGCTCCCCCATCATTGAACATAGATCCGCTCCTCATTGCCACTAAGAACAGACTCGGAACAAATATTCTGCTTTTAACTATATTTAACTTTACCTGCCTATAATGTATCAACAGTTGTTAAACCTAATTAGCAATTTTACAATTCTCTGATCTCCACTTAACAAATCACAACCCAGCTTCAAGGTGCAAACAAAATACTAGACTGCAAGGTTCAAAACCAATAGGCAGCACTTGGTGACATGGGCCAAACTAACACCCGAGCAGGCATTAGTCCCTCACCCAAAGGGTTTGAGGACTAAGGACACCATGTAGTATTACCAAAAACAAAAAATACTAGAATTCAAAGGCATATATAAATTACTTAACCTATCTCATTCTTTTTTCACACCATGAGTTTTTTAAGGATTTTTCCCACCCTGCCTTGGAAAGCCTCTTTTTTTTATGAATTAGATTTATTATAAAATGAAATTATTACAGAATGCCAAAACTCAAAAGTATAATTCTCATGAACATGAATCCTTAACTAAATAGTAAGAAAAGAAAACCCACATAAAAGGGGCCATTAGAACGCTCAAGCAAAATATAGTTTACATGAAACAAAAAGAAGGCTCTAGGATCAGAATTAGAAGGTTCAAAACACCTGATCTGTGAAACAAAAGTAATCTATGAAATATGGCTCTAAATATCATACATTAATATCAGAACTGCAAGCAGGTAAATAACTAGATTTTTATCTTCATATATTGAACATAACAAATTTTTTAAAATTTCTTAATTTCTTCCACAAGTAATTAGCATAACTAAAGAGGATATATTCATGAAAGAAAAATGTCACAGCATATTCCTAAGAAAGAAGGCAGAAGAGAGTAACATAAAAGGATGCAAAGTACTAGTAGGGTAAAACCTCAAGAATGAGTGACTGGGTCTCCTTGTCTTCTGCAATCAAGTCAAATATCTCATTCCAAACAGGATTCAAGTTGTCATCAATAACCTTGGTTTTAACCCTAAATAGTGGTCGAATATACACAACTACATAAGGATCTGATTTTCCAATCATTTCCATATTCTTTAAATCATTCGCTTTCACTACAGTCACTGTAAGCCTTCCCTGGGGTTTAAGCTCTAGTTCACTGCAAAAAAAAAAAAAAAGGTGCTTAGGTAGTGTGAATATATATATATTATAGAAAAAGAAATTTTATTAGATGAGAAGAGAAGAATACAAAGAAAGAAGATAAGACATCCTAAAAAACAAACAAAAAATAAAACAAGAAAACCTATGAGATTGAGTTATGCAACAAAGCATGCCAATCTCTCTGCATGTCTAACAAAGGAACAAGCCTATGCTTTTGGAGCATAGCGTTAGTGTTAATCCTGTTAAGAACAGCAGTCCAAACAAAAGCTTTGACCTTTGAGGGAGCTTTGGACTTCCATAAGGGCTTGTCCAAAAGAAATCTTTCTTTATTAGGTGATTGAGTCAAAAACTGAAAATACAATTTATAAGAGAAAATTCTCAAAGAGTCAAGAGTCCAAATCCTTGAATATCTAAAGAGAGATGAATAGAATCAAGCAAAATTAAAAGAGACTCAAGTTCACCAACCTCTCTATCATGCAAGTTGTTGAAAAAATGAAGGTTCCAAGAGAAGTTATCCTGAGAATAAAACTGGCAAACAGGGGCATTATGTAAAGAAGAAAGGTGAAAGAATCTTGGAAAAGCCTCGGAGAGAGGAATAGTACCAACCCAAATATCTTCCCAAAAATTATCTTCCCACACAATCGCTGAGAAATAAATTTCCAAGGACTAGCATGTGTAAAACTCTGCCTATGCTGAGCTTTGTTGCAAATTCTACATAGCCGGTAGGTCCCTGGGATAAAAGAGGAGGGTTGTGTTAGGCGATCGACAACCAACGTAAAACTTTGTCAAATCTTTATGACATGGATCAAAGAAGTAATTGTGTTAAGGCTAGGTCGTTGCCCCTAAACAACGCGCTTTATTTGTATGGAGTGTCAAATGAGCAAGAGTGCTTTGCAACCCTGGGTGTAGTGAAAAATAAGCAAGGGTTCCCACATTTTTGTGAACGGGTGTGGGTAAAGAAGTTAGTTCACAAGAGTAGGATGCGTTTTGGAACTTGGAATATAGAAAGGCACACTTACAGGTAAATTAATGGAAATAGTTGACACCATGATTAGGAGGAGGATTAATTTTATGTGCCTACAAGAACTAAGTGGGTTGGAGAAAAGGTAAAGGAACTCGACACTTTGGGTTTTAAGCTTTGGTACACCTGGCAAGATAAAATCTAGAAACGCAGTAGGCATAATAGTAGATAAGAATTGGAAGAATAATGTTGTGGATGTGACAAGACTTGGAGATAGGATTATAGCTTTGAAGTTTGTTGTGGAACAGGAGACTTTTAATATTATCAGTGCGTATGCACCCCAAGTAGGGTTAGACGAGCACTACAAGATTAAATTTTGGGAGGATTTAGAAGGTTTAGTGCAGAGAATACCTTTGGGAGAGAAGATTTTTCTAGGTGGGGACCTAAATGGTCATGTGGGGAGCGAATCTAGGGGGTATGAGGGTTTGCATGGGGGTTATGGTCTAGGAGTAGTTAATGCAGAGGGCGAAGCGATTCTAGATTTTGCGGTAGCGTTTGATCTTACAATAGCTAACACTTGTTTTAGGAAGCGGGAAAAAGCATCTTATCACATATAGAAGCGGGGGTTCTTTCTCTCAAATTGATTTCTTTCTATTAAGGAAATCTGATAGAAAGATTTGCATGGATTGCAAAGTCATCCCTGGAGAGAGCTTGACTACCCAACACAGGGTTTTGGTTATGGATGTACGAGTTAAGATGAGAGTAAGGAGAAATTGTCGAGACAGAGAGCCAAGGATCAAATGGTGGCAACTAAAAAGGGCGGAAAACAAATGCTCTTTCAGAGGAGGATTATGGAGGAAGAGATTTGGGAAGTACAAAGGAGTGCTTAATGATATGTGGAACGAGATGGCTAAAGGGATTAGGAAGGTAGCAAAAGAGACACTCGGTGAATCAAGGGGCTTTGGACCCAAGGATAAAGAATCTTGGTGGTGGGACACAAGTGTACAAGATAAGGTTAAGGTTAAAAGGGAGTGTTATAAAGCTTGGCACGTGTGTAAAAATGATGAAAATTGGGAAAAATATATAAGGCAGCTAAAAAAGATACTAAGAAGGCGGTGAGCGAGGCGAAAGCTAAAGCGTTTAATGGGTTATATCAATCTTTGGGCACCAAAAGAGAAAGGTATATCTACAAGCTTGCTAAAAGTAGGGAAAGGAAGACAAGAGACCTGGATCAAGTGAAATGCATTAAGGATGAAGAGGGTAAAGTCTTGGTTACTGCAGAACAAGACATCAAAGATCGATGGAAGGGTTATTTTCACAAGTTATTTAATGAGGAACACGGGGCGTTAGGGGACTCGGACATTCTAAACACTAGAGAGGAAGACCAAAATAAAACATTTTATCGTAGAATTCGGGAGTTTGAGGTAAAAGAAGCATTGAAGAGGATGGATAATGGAAAAGCGGTTAGACCGGATAATATACCTATTGAGATATGGAAGTGCCAGGAGATAAAGGTATAAGCTCGGCTTACAAAATTTGTTTAACGAGATATTGAGGTCTAAGAAGATGCATGAATGAATGGAGGAGAAGCACTTTAATCCCTATTTATAAGAATAAAGGAGATATACAAAGCGTGTGCAAATTACGGAGGGATTAAGCTCATGAGTCATACTATGAAGTTATGGGAAAGAGTCATTGAAAGGAGACTAAGACAAGAGACTCATATTTCGGAGAATCAATTTGGTTTTATGCCAGGAGGTCAACCATGGAAGCAATCTATCTTCTACGAAGATTGACGGAGCGGTATCGGAGGAAGGAAAAAAAGACCTACACATGGTTTTCATTGATCTGGAAAAAGCCTACGATAAACCTGAGAGAAGTCTTGTGGAAGGCTTTGGAGAAGAAAAGAGTTCGTATTGCCTATATTCGAGCAATCCAAGATATGTATGATGAGGTTAAAACCGGTGTGAGAACACCGAGTGGGGGTCACGAGAAGAGTTCCCTATAACTATAGAACTGCACCAAGGGTCAGTTTTGAGTCCTTATCTTTTTACCTTGGTCTTGGATGTGCTGACTGCGTATATCCAAGAGCCAGTGCCACAATGCATGCTTTTTGCAGATAATATAGTCTTAGTTGGAGAGTCGAGAGAGGAAATAAACGAGAAGCTAGAGTTATGGAGACGGGCTTTGGAAGAACATGGCTTTCGTCTAAGCAGGAGTAAGACGGTGTATATGGAATGTAAGTTCAGTAAGAAACATGCTAATGCTAGCTTAGCGGTAAAAATTGGAGATCATACCATACCACAAGTTACACAGTTTAAGTATCTTGGATCCATCATACAAAATGATGGAGAGATAGAAGGAGATGTAAACCATAGGATTCAAGCTGGATGGATGAAATGGAGGTGTGCTTCAGGAGTTATTTGTGATAGGAAAGTGCCTCTCAAGCTTAAGGGTAAATTTTACTGCACAGCTATAAGGCCCGCAATGTTGTATGGTACTGAATGTTGGGCGGTAAAAAGCCAACAAGAGCACAAGATCAGTGTCGCGGAGATGAGGATGTTACGTTGGATGTGTGGCCATACTAGACAAGATAGGATTAGGAATGAATGCATTAGAGAGAAAGTAGGGGTAGCACCTATTGTGGAAAAGATGGGAGAATCTCGCCTTAGGTGGTTTGGACATGTAAGGAGAAGACCCTTAGAAGCCCTGTAAGAAGAGTAGATCGGATGGATAAATAGCCCAATAGTTAGAGGTAGAGGAAGCCAAGAAAGACTATAGGTGAAACAGTTAAAAAAGATCTAGATTTGAATGGCTTTTCTGAAGACTTGGTTCATGATAGGACACAATGGCGTCGTCTGATCCATGTAGCCGACCCCACCTAGTGGGAAAAGGCTTGGTTGTTGTTGTTGTAGCATGTGTAACTCTACTCACAGAATTGGTATCCCACCCATTCAGATGCAAACTATACTTACTTCGGATAACTTGATGCCATAAAGAAGAAGACTGTAGAGTAAAACACCAAAGCCACTTAGCTACCAAAGCAGTGTTCTTGGACACCAAATTACCTAGACCCAACCCCCTTTCCCTTTTTGGTCTACAACAAACCTCCAAACTAACAAGGTGGTCTCTATAGAATCCCTCGCTCTCGACCAAAGGAAATCCCACATAATTCTCTCTATTTTTTGCACCACACCCACTGGAATCCAAAAAAAGGAGAGAAAATATAATGGGATGCTAGACAAACAATATTGAATAAGAGTGATCCAACCACCAAAAGAAAAGAAGGCATCCTTCCAATAGTCTAACTGCATAAGTAGTGTGAATATATTTGAGCATTAACATTGAAATTGGCATTCCCAGTTTGTTTTTCTCTGTTTTTTTTTTCCAACTCAAGGGGGGGAGGGTTGAAAGAGACGAAATTTGCTTGAATACTTACACAAGAATTTCAAACTCAATTTAACGTTTTGTTAATCAGATATAGTAACATACTTAGCCATGTTTTGATCTGCAATCAGAAAGAAATAAAACCAAAGGCAAAAACTTCCATAAGATTCATATTTACCTAGTATCAACAGGTATACCGCCAAGTGGAACGACAATCCTATGAGGCCATTGGAGCATATCAGTAACAATTGAGTTCACAGTATCCTATGAAATGAAGGGTAAATATTAGTATGTTATAAGTACTAATTCAAAATCAGTACAGGGGAAAGAGGCAAGTACTTAAAACAGAGAAAACTCACATCAATCATATCTGAAATTCCAGGAAGTGCCGTCAAACTTCCACCAACAGCTTTCAGAGTGTAATCAATCCTAGGCTTTGGCTGATTAAATGTTAAAGGAGAAGTCAGTAATTCCAAGACTGAAAAATTAATATTAGTTTAGTTGCAATCAAGTATTTGGAAAGGCTGATAAAAGTTTTCAAGAATTCAATTCAAATATAGATTTAGGCCAAGAGAAGAATAGAACAGATTAATTATAAACAATAGTGTCCCCTTAGTCACAATCTTGAGAAATGTGTCATTCTAATAATGGCCCCAACATCATCAAACTATGATAAGTTGGTGAACCACCAAAGCTGATATTTAAATGCTACATTAACATATGTTTGATATGAAGGGACCCATTATCTACCTCTTGTTTTTTGCTTAACCAACTGTCTACTTAATCATACATAAATTCTTCTTACAGAAAAAGCAAAGTAATTGATGCCACACACAACAATCATAACCTTGCAGTGACAACATGCATATGCAACTTCAAGTAAATGGTTAACAAATGCTTTAAACTTGATTTGCAGGAGTCCACAAAAGGATTTCCACAAAGAAAATTGAAAATGGCAGAATGAAAAAACCAAGCAGATGGTTTTTTTCACCCTCAAGAAATATTATCAGAAAAAAGAGGAACAAAAAAACCCAGCAAAGCCACAATATCCTTTCATAAGCAATTTCAAGCCTTCATTCATATACAAACAGACTTTATTCTTTCCCTCCGCTTCCCCCCAAAGGTTACCTCAGCAAGTAGGGCCACAACAACAGCTGAAATGCAAGGGATCTCTTCAGCAAGTTGGAATATAACACGGATAATGGTGAAAACCTGTAGATCCTTCAACTGAAGCAAAAGGCAAAAAAGCTCAAATTTTGACAAATTGTAAAAGGAACATTATGAAGTTCAACACACACACATACTCAGCTGTGTTTAACCTGAATAGGGATTGATGCAACAAGTGCAGCTTCAACAGCCAAAATAATACTGGGATCACCACCCCAGCGGAAATCAATGTCCATTATGATTTGACCTTTGGTAAGACTCTGAACACGAATACCTGCATGGATGAAGAAATTATACATATATAAATTCTTGACATAAAAAACAATTTAACAGAAAACTTGACAAAGGGAAAAAAACTCGAGTGGTATGAAAAATTATATTTTCATGGCATTTTAATCAGTCTTACTGAATGCTACGTGTCTAGGTAAGCAGTTTAATAACATTCACTTTAATGCTGCACTCTTGTTTTTCATATATTATATAGATTTTAACAAACAACATTATTGTCAAAAGGCTTATGTTGTGTGTGACAACTTTTATTTTTGATTCCAGTTATCCATAAACCACATAAAACTCCAGATTTCATTTATTTATTATTTCATCTAGTTACCTTTGATTCAAGATAGATTATCTTGAACCCCATGATCAACTTAAATTATTGACCCAACTGGAAATAAAATAATTGCTTCTTTCACCGATTTTGAAAAGATACAGTGGAATGGGTTGTATCGTAGATATAAAATATGTAACTAGTTAACAAACATCCTGACCTCCTCCCTCTAAATCGATTAGAAAATGGCTTCCATCATCTCAGCATCTCATATTAACAATCCCTCACTATGAAGCACGGAAGCAGCTGCTGAAGGGAGTGTTGGCAAGTCAAGCAAAGTCACATACCAACACAATTATTCACAAGTCAATAAAATCTGTTTTCTTAATAAATTTTTCATTAGCTCTAAGAAGTTTTCAACATGGCACCGACACTGATCTAGCATGGTTTGGTGCTTAGCAGCCGATTGCTAAGGCTAGAAGACAAGTTTGAAATGAGGGAAAATAAGAGTTGATGGTCAGAACGCGTTTCTTCAGTGAAGACTGGGGTTTCTTTAAATTATGGACTGCAATTTATGATGGGATTTTGTTTTATCTGATGGAAGTTTTGGTTGTAATTGCACAATGGATTTAGTGTGTGTTACAAAGGCAAGTTATGTTTACATGGATTCCTATAAAAATAAAAAATAAAAATAAAATAAAATATAAAAAGGAACTCAATTTTTTTTCTCTTCTTCAATTATTATTATTATTTGATAGAAGAATGTGTTAAAAGGAAGAAAAGAAAGAATGTACATAAGAGACAAAAGGGAGTAGAAATGAAGAGCAAAGTACATAAGAAGGATTTGAACATATAAAAATCAGTACAATGATATTGTTGGATATGAAATTTGCCCCCTTAAAAAGCTATTGCTGGGAAATTCAAGAGGAATATTGTAAAAATAAATACCATCAGCAAGCTTATGGTACCCCTTAAGACAAAGAACTTAAGCTTGGTATATATTTGGCATAAAGAGGGAAAAAAACAAAAATAGAGCTCAAGAATTAGGAAAACCTGATTCTACAAAGAATCTCACAGATTTGTTACATATGAAGCAATCTAAAAGAAATGTTATCAAAATAGACTGACAGAGCATCCTCATTATCAGAATTTACACATTCCTTAAGTGCAGTGGTAAATTTAGGAGGGAAAAGAATGTGCAGAGGAATTACTCTTCGTTGATACCTTCAATTTTTGGAGCCACAGTTCCAAGTGACAGTTTGCTGAACTTCAATGAAGTAATTCCAGCAGGTCTATACTCTTCCAGTAGTGGTTCAACAGATTCTTTGATCACCAGAGATGCTGCCTAAAGGTAAACAAAAACCATGACGATTAAGTCAGCTATTTAAGCAAAGCAGGAATACAA
Organism: Ormosia emarginata; assembly: GCA_029884605.1. Lineage (NCBI taxonomy): Eukaryota > Viridiplantae > Streptophyta > Magnoliopsida > Fabales > Fabaceae > Ormosia > Ormosia emarginata. The sequence goes on from JAQQTP010000068.1 coordinate 6,890,254, forward strand.
CTGTGAAGATTTGCAAGCAAAATTAAAGTAGAAAGGTCACCTAGAGCCTAAGGACAAGGGGACAGGGGGTTATGTCTAAGGAAAGCCAGGTGCATGTTGTATAGAACATAGGCACGTTATAGAAAAAAAAAAATTAGAGAGGAAAATTGGATAAATACAACTAGAGGGAGTGATTCAGGAGAATCAGAAAAGGATAAACATATATTGGGTTTTCCTGAGATAGGACAAAAGGGATAACCCTGAGAAATGAACTAATAGGGATTTGTAAGAGTGCCATTGACCTCAAGTTTTTTAATTAATTCAAAGAAAATCATACATATTCTTCAGATTCTACGGAAAAGACATGCAAGGCATGCGCAACTGGGTGCTAGCTTGCACCTAAGAGGCCTTTTTGTAACTATGGAATAAGGGCTAGTGGGTAACCCAATGTCTGATTTTCGTTAATCAGTATAGAGTTTTGATGTTCACAGCTCTACATACTAACAAACAACCTCCAATTGAATCCATAATACAACATGTGTTCAGTAAATCAGCTATGCTTCCTCTTTTGGCTACTAGTAACTACTACGTTCAAACACTAAGTGGATGCAGCCTGTGTTGTCAAATCTTGAACTATATCGAGAATCGTTTGTTCAATTTTTGAATCATGAATCGTAACATACGATTCAGAAACACATCAATACAACTTAAATATACATGATTCCACGTCCTTCTTCTTGGCCTTAGGAGCCATACAGAGTGACTGCATGAAACCTCTACACCAAAAGAACAAAAACAAAGTGACTGCATGAACATTATGCACTAGAAGAACTAAAACAGAGTGACTGCCTCTGTGTGAAAACTGGTTTGAATGAATGCCCAGTCACCTATTTAGTTCTTTTTATTAAGCCTCTAAGCCCCTTCGAATTCTCTGATGAGAATATTTGTCAAAAAAGCAAAAAAAGAAAATATCACCAAATCGTCAGTGAGACAGAATCTCATCAATTTGTGTGATACATGCATGATCCAAAGTCATATGCGATTCACCACATGATACGAATCACTGGCTTGCTGAATCGTATCGAATTGTGTGATTTTGATGCAGCAGTAGAATCGAGCAAGTCAGGGCTTTAGGCATTAAGAGTATTATTCCTCAAGCCACATAGCATAGTGATATTTAAAGTAAAAAGCCATTACATTCATGAAACTGATAGATAGAATGATATTCTTGAAGGATGAAAGATTAATTTCTTCAACAATACTATGAGAACATGTCTTGTATTGCTATTGCTAGAGCAAGAGTCATATAAACACACGATAGCCAATACTTTCAAGGAAAACTTTTTGTTCTAATAACAACACAAATGGGGTGTTAGAAGCAATATACTCTGATACCAGAATAAATAAGCAATATAATTTTGTTTTTGAATAAAATATATTCTGTAAAATAACATGCCCAACTTCAGAAATGAGGGAAACATGAAGTTATAACCTATAAAACAAATCTTGTAAGAAATCAATGGATGACACTGTACAAACTGTTCTAAATTATTATACAAATACATAATGATCATGTAAGCATACTCACTTCTGCCACAAATGGCCAGAGTTTGGTCAGCTCCTTGTTTAGCCATTTCACCTGAAAAAGACCATGCAATGAAATCATACACAGAGCACAATCACAGTATACAAGTTGGGACACAAGAAATAGAGTTTCTAAATTTTAACTTTCAGCTGCATATAACTGGAGATAAAGTTGTAGCTTTGTTACAACAAACTTTATGTTCAGCGAACTAAATTGACCGGGCACATGTCAATAAATTTTTTATAATACTCTATTTCTGAACCTCCTTTAATACAACTACAAACAATTGACCATAACATAAAACAAAATATTTTGGCAATAATATTAATATCATACTAGAATAATAGGTGTTGTATACAATCATTTGAGTAGTACTAAGTTATATTTATAAATGAGAAAATCCCACCTGCTCATATACAGGAAAAGATATCCACTCAGGAAAATTATCACCACAAAGTTTCTTTAAATCATCTCTATTAAGGGATCCAAGGATTTTAATGTCAGCTGCCTGTAAAGCAAATAAATAATAAACATTAAGACAAGAAAAAAAAAATATCTACAGATTGAAACATGACATTTTTTAAAAATAAAATATATGTCCAGCTCAGAACACAACTCAACATGATATCCTTGTTAGTGTCATAGCATTCATCATAATATGAACCCCCCCCCCCAAAAAAAAAACCTTGTCTTTCTCCAATGCTGTGGTTAAATGAGTACAGAATCCGGGATCCGGACTCCATGCTAAAAGTTCACAGGCACAGGGAAAGGGTGCAATTAGGCTGTATGGTTGCCTTACAATACAAACAGATAAATTAATGATAAGCTTGTAACTCAGTGTACACTGAGACCAGTGTTAGATGTTATTCAATAAGCAAAGATTTCTCATTCAAAGTTTCCCAACATACTCCATTTATAACATCTTGGAATAGACCACTATGCAGTTTCACAATTGAGTTACCCTTATGACTTCATCATACCATGAACCATGACAATTGCAAATCATGACATACCTTTTGTTCCAATTCTAATATGTCACATCAATTATGGCAATCCAAAATTATCTTCTGCTTTCCTTAATGCAGGATTCAAGAAGACAAAGGAAGACAGCACAAACAAAACACACATTCATGCATCCAGCACTCAAATAAATAATTGAGATTTGAGTTGACCTTAATATAATTTTGAAAGTGGCTAGAAAGCTAAATTTCCAACTTTCTTTCCTTCCTCTTTGTTTCTCATTCTTAAGTACAGTTCACACAACACTGCACAGTTTCTCCTTCCTGTGGTTGGATGCTACTTCAGCCAGGGGAGAGGAATGGAATGCAGGGTTATGATTTTCCCTGGCCGTACCATATAAGTCTACTTTTGTTTGAAATGTTTAAGGGTTTGTTTGAAGGTTTAAATTATACACTTTACTAACCTACTCATTCTCTCATTAATCTTTCATAAATATCCAAACCAGTGTTACCAAATTCGCCCAACTCCCCTTCGAATAGCGATCTGGGTTGCGTGTTCCAGTTCGCGGTGCATTTTCGTTTCAGTTTGTTATGGAACATGTATTGGAACACAACCATTCCGGCGATTTTAGGCATTTTCATTCCAGTTTTCTGCTGCCAAACTCAACAAACAGAGCTTCTGTTCTCTGCAATACGAATGGAAGAGGGAAAAGGGTGGTTTTGCAGATATTAGTGAATCTTTGTTGAGTGTGTGTGTGGTTGTTTCATGGTTCTCCGTGGTGAGGTTATCTGTTGCAGGGGTATCATAATATGATTCAGTGATTGAAGCTTTTGTTGCCATGGTAGAGGCTAAAAACTGTGATTTTTAGAGTGACTGCAGTTCAAAATAGGAGAAAAAAAGGCTAAAACAAGAAGAAAAAGAAAATCCCTACCGGTGGACTGACCACATCATATAGGGAAGGAAAAAGAATTGGCCACACATTAATTGAGAGCACACTGGAAAAGATAAAAAGACAAAGTGATACTTTAAGTCTATAATTTATTGTACTACCTACTCCTAATTATTAATAGCTATACCTAAATTATTATTAATTCAAATTTAAAAACAAGATAGACATTATATATTCATGTAACATAAATATAATATTGTTTAATTTTTTAAAAATGTAAAAAGTAAATATGTCCAATATGTATTTTAATTTTGTTTTTAAATGTAATTTCTAAGTTTTTTAAAAATTTATATTAGAAGCGTACCAATAAATATATTCAAAGGTACCAAGAACCCAAAATGTAAACCATGCAAAATGACAAAGAGATAGAGGGAGATATAAACCATAGGATTCAAGCTAGATACACGAAATGGAGGAGTGCTTCAGGAGTGATTTGTGATAGAAAAGTGCCTCTCAAGCTTAAAGGTAAATTTTACCACACAACTATAAGGCCCGCGATGTTATATGGTACTGAATGTTGGGCGGTAAAAAGCCAGCAAGAGCATAAGATCAGTGTCGCTGAGACGAGGATGTTGTGTTGGATGTGTGGTCATACAAGAAAATATAGGATTAGGAATGAATGCATTAGAAAAAAAGTAAGAGTAACACCTATTATGGAAAAGATGGTAGAATCTCGCCTTAGGTGGTTTGGACATGTAAGGAGAAGACCCTTAAAAGCCCCGATAAGAAGAGTAGATCAGGTGGAGGATAGTCCAATAGCTAGAGGTAGAGGGAGACCAAGAAAGACTATAGGTGAAACGATTAAAAAAGATTTAGATTTGAATGACATTTCTGAAGACTCAGTTTATGATAGGGCACAATGGTGTCGTTTGATCCATGTAACTGATCCCACATAGTGGGAAAAGGCTTGGCTATTGTTGTTGTTGCTGTACCAAGAACCCAAATAGCATACTATCTAACTATACCCCCATGTACCATATATTTAGCAAAGTGACGTACCGCGGTACCCGTACCAGAGAGTTTTGCGAGCCAGGTAACTATGATCCAAACAAGGGAACATTATTTCCACTCCATTTCATCTCTTCCCGCCATTCCATTCCATTACTCATAAAACATACTAACCCATTGAGACCCTATATCCCTACTATATTCCTTTGCCCTTTTCACCATAAAACCCCATGTTAAGTGACCTAAAGTGACATAAATTTGCCTTCACCCAGAAAATCCCAGTAATCACATTCCTCAATCACATAAGTAACTGTTTATATATATATATATATATATATATATATATATATATATATATATATATATATATATATATATATATATATAAGAAGAAACTTTATTAGAGAGCACAGAGGAAAAACAGTAAAACACAACTAGGGTGAGGATAAGATATAGTCCAAGACACAGAAAAACTAGATACATAAAAAATATTTGAAGATTTAAGAATGTAGCAAGGCTGCTCAATCTTTTAGTATGTCAATAAGAGCAACCTGTTGAAACAACCATAAGCTGAACACCAAAGAGAGGCCATAAACATAATCCTATCCCATAACAAGTTTAGGGGCACAGAGACATCCTTAAAAATGGGCACATTCTTGTTTTTAGCATAAATGAACCAAATGACTGCATAAACAGCACACTGTCACCAAAAATTTTAGCCTCCTTGTTTTTGCCAAAACCTTCCGAACCATCAAAAAGTGCTACAAAGTTGAAGGACACACCCAATGCTCATCAAGAACCCCAAAAATATTGTTCCAAAGGAAAATGGCTGGTTTACAATGCAAGGAAAGATGGTTACTGCTGACTTACTGTTTGTAAGCTGGTTCTGCACACAACACAAATATCAGAAGAAAGGGCCAAGTGAGGCCTATGCAACAAGTTATTAGTATTAATCCTGTCAAGTATCCAACAAAACACTTACTTTAGAGGGAGCTTTGGACTTCCAAATGGGCTTGTCAAGAAGGGAACCATGATTCTTAGCAAAGGAGTTTAGAAACTAAAAATAGGATTTACAAGAAAACTCGCTAGAACAATCCAAAGTCCAAATTATTCAATCTTATAAATAAGCAGAAAATAGAATTGAATTGAGCAAGAATAAAAAGAGACTGTAGTTCACTAGCTTCTCTATCATCCAAAGAGAATATAGGAAAGAAAAAACAACTAGGGTGAGACAGTAGCCAAAGGTAGGCATTAACCAAAGGTAGGTCTTCTGAGTCAGTCCTACATCATCTTGACTTGTTCTCAAGTCATTTTAGGATAAAAAACCAACCAATGAAAAATGTGAGTTTGTGCAATGTGGAGGGTAAATAATATTGAGGAGCTTCACAGCTCGGATACAAGGTTTTCATTCAGAGAATAGAGAATTGTTTATACATTGTACACAACCGTACCTTGTGCAGGAGGCAAAAAAAACTAGAATTCATAAGTTCAATGATCCACAAATCTCACTAGTTTGGTTTAATGTTGTTATTGGGGTTAATTGATACATTTCTAGTCAAAAAGGTATTTTAGTATTTTAATCATGAGGGTAATTTAGTAGTTTAAATTAGGGTCTAATAGTTACAACTAGCAATAGTGCACCAGAGATTATTATTTTCCTAGAGGTCTCAGGTCTCAACTTCCTACAACGGTTGCCTTCTCTGTGTGGAAGGCAATTACAAAAATACTTTCTAAGTCAGAGACATGGTTTTAAATTGCGGTTGCGGTCGCGGTCGCGGTCGCTGTGATTGCGGGCATTGCGGCTGCTGCAATGCGGATTGCGGTCGTTACGGCGTGATTTTTTTTTAAGTTTACACAAAATATATAAAAAAAATCTATAATTATTATAACTCTTCATATATCCTTATTTATAATGTTTTATAAGATTTTTTACCATCTTAAAGAATAATTGAATTCATAACCAAAATAACATAATTATTGTTATAATAATTATTAATAAGTCTTTTAAAGTTTTATTTAGGCATATATAAGTATAAGAAAGTAAGAAATTAAATAATATATAAACTTAAATAAATTTCGAATAAATTTTACAAAAATATGTCATATTTTTAATACTCCATCAATAATTAACTTTAATTTTAAATCCTTAATATATGTTACTAATTAATTATAACTATTCTTAACTCAATTTTCACACACTATTCTCAAAATTTTAATTTTCTCATCAATTTTTTTCAATTTCTCTCCTCTCCAATTTTTCCCACTCTTTTCCTCAATTTTTTTCCCATTTTTTCCCAATTTCCCCCCCAAGGCCCCGTCTACCCCCAAAAACTCTCTCAAACCCAAGTCCAATTTCCCCTCCCGTATACCCAGGTGACTAGGTCCAGCCCTAACATTTTCCCCCTTTCCCCAAATCCCCTCTTCCTTTTCCCTAAATCCCCTCTTCCTTTCTCTCTCAGAACTCGGTCTCTGTCTCCACTCTCCATCTCCATCTCTTCGTTTCTCACTTTCTCCATCTCCATCTCTTCGTTTCTCACTTTCTCCATCTCCATCTCCATCTCACAACAGCCACAACCCACTCTTCCATGCGCACCCCTCCACCCACGGCCGCAACCCACTCTTCGCGAGCGCCCCCACCCACGGCCGCAGCCCACTCTCCCGCGAGCACCCCCACCCACAGTCGCAACTCATCTCTTCCAGGCGGCCCCACCCCCTCTTCCTCTCTGCTTCCCGCCCCCTTCCTCTTCTTCTTTTTTCTTTTGAGTCATTCTGACTTCCTTGTTTTGAATGAAAAAATGGATCGGAGGACTGTTGCAGCCCGTTGCGGTCGCAACACTGTTACGTTGCGGCCGCAACACCGTTACGTTGCGGCCGATTCACGTGATTTTGGATCACAACGCAATTGAGGCCTGATGTCGTTGCGGCACAGGCCGCAACGGCAATATTGCGGCCGCATAAGGTGATGCGGACCGCAATTTAGAACCCTGGTCAGAGGTATTGCTTACTGGAGGACAGGAATTCCGTAAATTGATGAAGCAATTTACAAAAACAACCAAACAACCAATTGCTTAACAAAAACATACTCTATTCTTTTCACACCAATTTCTTTTGAGCCATGATGTTTCAGTGTATAATTTTTTGCGATAAATTGTATTCAAACTCAGTATTGCTGCCCTACATGATCCTTTCTCACATTGATTACACCCCTCCTAGAAGACAAGTTTTATTAAAATCCACTAGTAGGATATTTCACCTTGTGCCATGAAGCTAATGATCTCCCAATTTTTCATTTCAAAATTGAAAAAGTCAACCACTGATTACATCTCAATTCATTAACTTTTTTCCAACATTGTCCAGAACTGAGAAATCCGCATCATCTCTAAAATATTGATCAGCAAAACCAAAGTCAATACAAAATTGCAAATAGAACAGCACCAGTGGTCTCTGATATTCATGAATGAGATGAGACAAAACGATTCATACATACCTTTGCAATTCGCTTGGCGCTTCGGTACCTCATCATGCGCTCCCATCCTGCCATCAATGCGATGCCGAATAACATTCCCATAAAAATCCCAGAAATCAAACCCATTTTTTTCCCAGATTCCAAAACACCACCTTTTTTTTCCCCTTTCAACACAAACCCAAAAACAAAAACCCAAATCCAAAAATCTAAACCAAAAACACCCACATAAAAAAAAAACACAAATTTAAGACTGAAACTTGCAAAACAACATACAAGTCAAGCCAAAAATTGAAACTTTCTATGAAATTTGAGAAGAAAATCTCAAAGGGTATTTAAGTTTAGACAATGAACGCCAATTGGGATGAGATTCTGCAGATAAAACAAACGTTGCAACCACAAGAAAACCCAAGTTTTAATTTTTCTGTTTATGAGTTGTGGGACTCTCTCTCCAACTGTGTGTGTGTGTTTCCAAAACTGTAATACGTAAATTTTATTGTTTATAACGTCACTTTCAGTTTCCTCTCTTCCTCCACAAGATTTTTAGAATTTAGAAACAAAGCATTAAAAACTGTGTAGCTGAGGTGTTAGCCTTTTAGGGACTCCACAACTTCAACGTCAGCCTTCAATTCTCTTTCAAGTTTGCATTTTTGGATTTTTTTTAATTCCATTTTTTGTAATTTTTATTTGACTGCAGGTTTCATTATTGATGTCAATTTATTCGATAAATTACACGTCTTGACCGCTTGGACCGTTTGGTTTTGGATAAATCGGACCAACAAGAAAAATAAAAGTCGTACCAGTGCCTTAATGCCATTTGGCTTTTGTCTCTTTCCTGCTGCTTTCACTATGTCCGATCATATCCTAGAATCTAACCAAACTAGTAAGTACGTATTAAGTAAGCTTAGTTTTTTTAAAAATTAAAGAATATTTAGTTTTAATTTAAAAAGTTGTAATAACTCTTTTATATTAAAATTAATTAAAAAATAAAAATTTAAAATTTAATTAAAGATAATTAAAGAAAAAATAATTTTGTTGATTGAGAAAATAATTATTGAAGAGATAAAAAAATATTACCTAATAGAAATATAAATAAAAGAAAAGAAAACAAAGTTAGATAATGACATATCACAGCATAAAAATGAAAATATAATAAAATATTTACTACTATTAAAAGATAATACTTTGATTTATAATATAAGGTTGGATTTATGGGCCATACTACGTGTTCCTTGACGTTTGAGCTTTGTGAGAAAGAATTTGGGAGCTAAATTTGCCTTCACCAGTCATTCACATGTAACCCATCTAAAGATAAGCTTAATACCAATATCATGTGACCAATTGCTTTGCTAGTAAGGTGAGATTTTTCTTTTGAGTAAATTGGCAATTTTATTAGTGAAATTATTTTTTATTTATAGTTTAGTCTATAAATTTATTTATGTGTATAATTAGTATTTGAATTTATAAAATTTATATTATATTTGTGCCTTAATTTAATTTAAAAAAGAATTAACTTGATATGACTTTTTATAAATATAAGAATTAACTCATACTTATTAATAAATTCAAGAGTTAAATTGTGAATGAAAGATATTTCAGCTACTAAGTTACTTATTTAATTTTCTTTTTCTTTTTCTTTTTGCTTAGGAAAATGGTTTTGCAATTTTAAATAATTTATCTTTTCTTAATCCACAAGTTCATAAAAGGGGGCGTAATTTTCTGTCTCTTTTTTTTTTTTGTGGGGTGGGATGGTGCGTGGGTAGGCATTGAAAGAACATGTGACACATGTTAGGTTGGGATCAATGAAAAAATATCCAGTATAGAATTAGCTGGATGCCGATTGGAAGCACAAAAGAGAATATCTTATTCCTTGATAACAATTTAGGTCCCACTTAGCAGGATGTGCGGATAATAATAATAGAAACATAATTGAGGGAGGCATAGTAACTATTTTTAAGTATATTGTGTACCTTTGTACTGTATATGCAGCTTAAAAATAACAATTATATATATATATAGAGAGGAAGGATATATATATATATTTATATATATATATATATATAATGAAATATGAAAGTTGATATATATATACTCATCTATTTGACTGTCGTATATATATATATATATATATATATATATATATATATATATATATATATATATATATATATATATATATATATATATATATATATATATATATATATATAGCACGCTCATCTATTTGACTCGAAAGTAACTGTTAAGATTTTGGAGAATGATTTTGAAATTATTTAATTGTCCTCATCACTCTTGCTATGTGCCAAAAAAAAGAAAATTGTTTCCCTCCCTCTTTGTCCTTTACTCTCGGACCTCCCTCTGCAATTGCAATTTCAAGTTTCAACCGTGTATAGCAGTTTGTGAGCAAAATATGTGGAAGTGAAGACCAAGGGTGAAGACACTCATTGAGCTGTTCTCATGGTCACTCTATTTGTGAAGAAATATGGCAGAGAGAGTGAGAGGGTTGAAAGAAAGTGAAAGAACTGATAATGTAAATTAGTATTGAATGAAAAATTGTGATACAAAGCCGATGGTGTGACTTGTATGAAAAAGAAAAAGTAACAAACTAATAATTACTACTATACACTCATCAAACTAACAATAAATGTAACTAATCTCTTACTATGATCCGTCATAGTTCCATATACGTGACGGGCCCAAACCCACTAAGCCCAATAAAGAAAACGGGTCCAATAAGAAACATCATTAACAAAGATGTCTAAGGGAAACATAATTGCCAACTGTTTACAATGGAAAGATTCCCACTTACCTGCATTTATACATCGATTGTCCGTTACAAAACCATTAAATTGGTCTAATTAATCAACTTTGTTATCGTTAGAACTAACCCTCTATAAGAGGACCACTATTGCCTTTGACAGGGTATGTTCATCTAGCTAATCTTTATATATAATCATCTTACACATTCTGATTTGAGCATTGGAGTGTTATTGCATATACACCCTATCTCGAGATACCAATTTTTAAGCTTTATAAACGCATATTCGAAATACAATCAAATCCCGATACACTTAAAGGATGAAGAGAAAACAACTTTCATAACTGAGGGAGCCAATTTCTGCTATAGAATGATGCCTTTTGAGTTAAAGAATGCATGAACGACATATCAGAAACTGATTGCTGAGCAAATGGAAAAAAATGTTGAGATCTATGTGAATGATGGCAATCATTCTTCCGACCTCAAAGAAATTTTTGATCAACTGAGAACCATAACATGTGCCTGAATCTAGAGAAGTGCGTGATTGAGGTTTAGGCAAGTAAATTATTAGGTTTCATTCTCACAAACCGAGAAATATAAGCCAATCTCGAGAAGTGTAAAGCTATCATGGAGATGAAAAGTCCAACCCCAGTCAAGGAAGTGTAAAGGTTGTTAGGAAGGATTGTAGCGCTATCCCGATTTGTATCTCGGTTAGCATCTCAAGCCTTGTTGTTCTTTAAATGTTTAATGAAGCCCGATAAGTTCCAATGGGATGAAGAATTTGGAAAAGCTTTTCAAAAGTTAAAGGAGTTCTTAACATCTCCACCGATCTTGAGCAAACTCAATCTTGGAAAAATTTTATACTTGTACCTCTCAATTTTAGATCATGGCATCAACTTGGTATTGGTGAAGGAAAAAAAGGAGAGACCAATATCCAGTGTACTTTGTCAGTTGGGTTTTGCAAGGGGAAAAGACATTATACCAGAAGATCGAAAAGCTACTACTCGCACTGATAATAACTGCCCGACGCTTGAGGCTTACTTTCAAAGTCATCTTATTATGGTGCGCTCCGATCAACCCATCAAGCAGATCTTAAGAAAACTTGAGCTTGTAGGAAGAATGATCTCATAGTCGGTAGAATTATCAGAATATGAAATTTAGTTTGAGCCGAGAGGATTGATAAAAGGTACTATCAGCTTTCCTAGCTAAATTCTCTGGGTGATCTGAAGTCGAGTGGAGGAAATAATGAACTTTATTTGTAGATGGAGCTTCAAATGTGAAGGGAAGTAGGGCAGAAGTTATTCTCGAAGGACCTAATGAAGTTGTAGTTGAAAAATTCTTGAGGTTTGACTTTCGAGCAAGTAATAATCAAGCATAATATTAGGCCTTTATCACAAAGATGACTCTAGCCAAGGATATGGGTGCGGCTGACTTGGTGGCAAAGAGTGACTCACAGCTCATAGCTCAATAAGTGAAAGGAGAATACCAAATAAAAGATTCTCGATTGGCTAAGTAGTTGGGGAAGGTCAAAAGCATAGAAAAATAGTTCACAAGTTTCAAAATAGAACACATACCAAGAGATCATAACTCTAGAGCCGACCTTCTGTCAAAACTAGTGAGTATCAACGAGCCAGGGAACAATAGGTTGGTCATTCATGAAACAATCAACAAACCTAGCACGGAGGAAGAATGGGTAATGTTGATTGTTTTGAAGCCTGATTCTTAAGAATACCCGATCTTGATATACTTACAAGTAAGAATAATCCCTGAAAACGAAAAGCAAGCTAGAAGACTTAAAAGAATAGCTGTTTTTTACGTCATTTAGAATAATGTGCTCTACAGGAGAGGATTTAACATCCTATTTCTAAAATTCTTAAGCTCCAATATGACCGAGTATGTCATGGCCGACGTACATGACGGTGTTTGCAGTCAACACATGAGAGGATGGTCGCTAATAGGAAAAATCTTGAGGACAAGGTATTTCTGGCCCACCATACGAAAAAACTACCTTAATTATGTCAAAAAATGTGACAAGTGTCAAAGATTCGGTCAACTTCATCAAGCCTTGCCCGAGGAACTCTACACTTCTTGTTCTGCTTGGCCATTCTATGGATAGGGAATGGACATCTTAGGACTCTTCCCCACTACCCTAAGACAAATCAAGTTCCTATTAGTTACAATTGATTATTTCACAAAGTGGATTGAAGTGGTACCTCTCACTCAAATAACAACTGAAAAAGTAGAAAAGTTTACTTGGAAAAACCTAATATGTAAACATGATCTGCCTTACGCAATTATCTCAGATAATGGAACATAATTTACAAACAAAAGATTCAAAGAGTTTCTTGATAGTTTGGAAATAAAATAATAATTTACATCGATTGAACATTCACAAGCAAATGGTCAAGTAGAATCAACAAATAAGGTAATTTTGAATGGCCTAAAGAAGAGACTGGATCGAGCAAAAGGGAACTGGGTGGAAGAATTGCCCAAGGTACTATGGGGATATCATACTATGGTACAATCTACAATTTAAGAATCTCCGTTTTGACTCACCTAAAGAGCCAATGCAATGATACTCGTGGAACTAGGGGAATCAAGCTTAAGAATAATGAATTTTCAAGATAAGGAGAATGAAGAAGACCGAAGAAGACTGAAGAAGAGAACTCGATTTACTAGAAGAAGATAGGGAAGTGACTCACCTTCGAGAAGAAACAACAAAGAGAAAAGCAACAAGAAGATACAATCTCAAGGTCAAACCTAGAAAGTTTAAGGTCAGGGATCTTGTGCTAAAAAAAACATAAATTCATGGAAAACCACCAAGAAAGGGGAAATTAGGACCAAGTTGGGAAGGACCATACAAAATCATAGCAGAGTTGGAGAAATAATCATACAATATTGCAGAGCTCACTAGAAAGCCGATCCCAAGGAGTTGGAATATGACCAACTTAAGAAAGTATTACAGCTAAGAACATAGCAAGACAAGGACATCATTTGCTCTTTTTGTTTTTTTAAATTTATGTCATTTACATTCCTAGAAGGCTAAACTATGTATATATAGGCTAGAGTCGATTGTCATATACAAAATGGTTGATGTATTTTTTCTCTACCGACATGATTTTTTTCAACTGGGTTTTTCCTATCGAAGGTTTAATGAAGCACACTCATCAATTTATAAAACGTGACTTTAAACATAAAATTCAATTGTTGCAATTTATATTTCTGCAAACCAAGTCACAACTTTACGATCGACACAGTAAATATATATATTCTTATGACTTCAAGTAGAATTAACGTGTTAAATAATTTGATATGAAGCTCAATGAGTAGGAACTCACGATATGAAACAAGGATCAGACAACCTATGCAACGACCAATCTAATGGATATCTCTAAAAAATCCAGTGCCGATGTTCTTCGGCCTAGGTTGTCACTCGGAACAATAGGTCAGGTTTCCAAAACCCCTAAACCTGCCGAGCGCTCCAAAAAATCTTGTGCACATGTTCTTCGACTTAGGTTGTCACTTGGAATAATAGGTCAAGTTTCCAAAATCCTTAAGCCCAGCGAGTGCTCCAAAAAAATCCTATGCCCATGTTCTTCGGCCCAGGTCGTCACTTGGAACAATAGGTCAGGTTTCCAAGACCCTTGAGCATACCAATCGTTTCAAAAAATCTAGTGCCCATGTTTTTTGACCCATGTAATGTCCCGGGACTACCTGCAGATTGATGAATGTCCCCACAAACCAACACGGGTCTTTTTAGCGTGCTTTGTCCTCACTCACACGCATCTTAGGAAACTTCCCAAGATGGTCACCCATCCCACACGTGCTCTAAGTCAAGCACGCCGAAAAGAAGATGCATCTTGTTGATATAGATGGTGCTAATCAATTCCTTTAATTCATCCTCAACTATGCAGTCCCATACCTGCACAGTCTCTAAATCCCTCTCATTCCAATGTGTATTCAGTTCATTCATGTGTCCATTCGCCTAGAAGCCTACTAGGAGTCGCTCCTTATCCGTGCTTCATTTTTTGCACTAGCGACCACTCCCTGCCCTCGTCGGCCTTAGGTGTCATAGCCCAAGTCATCACTTGGAACAACAATTCAGGTTTCCAAAACCTCTGAGCTTGTTGAGCTCTCCAAAAAAAATCTTATGCCTATATACTTCAGCCCAGGTCATCACTTGAAACAACAAGTCAGGTTTCCAAAAATTCTAAGCCTGTCAAGCTCTCCGAAAAATCATATGCCCATGTTCTTTAGCTCAGGTCATCACTTGAAACAACAGGTCAAGTTTCCAAAACCCCTGAGCCTGCCGAACGCTCCAAAGAATCTTGTGCCCATGTTCTTCAGCTTAGGTCGTTGATCGGAAAAACTACTCAAACCCACTCAACGAAGCCTACGCGATCAGAAATAGCTAAAATCATACTTAGACTACAGATAATCAATTTCATCATTTTTGTTTAGATAGGTAAACTTCAATTACAAGGATAGCAATATGAAAAGACATAAGAGTGCATCAACAATGATCAACAAAATGACAAAGTAAAGTTCATTAAAGTCAAGATATCAAAACAAACTTTTAAAGATACAACTGATCTATTACAACTGATCCAACATAACAAGTTACATAGTTACATAGAGGCATCATTCTGCTCTTCGTCGTCTCTTAGTTCCCTGTCACCATCCGTCGTCTGCTCATCCACTTGATCATTCTCGTTGGCGAAAGCATTATCTTCATTTGGCATCTCATAATCCTCAGGACTTTCAAGCACCCCATCTTTAATAACCTTCCAAGTGCCTAGTCCAAACAAATCAATGTCATAATGAAAGAACCGAACCTGATCAATGGTGCATCGAAAACCATCATGATAGTGTTTGATACAGCCTCGTTCCATCTCATCAACCGAGGCTTTAAGATCCTTGTTAACTTTTTCATCATCGGTGAGTTTTTGAGCAACTTCTCAAGCTGTCTTCTCTACCATAGTAGCACGAACCTAAGCGGCCTTCAAATATTTATCCAAAGAATCAACCTTTTTCTTTGAAGTTCTCAAGTTGGTCTTTAAGGATTCCAAACTTTCCTTCAGCTTTTGATAGTCATTAGTCAATTTTTTGTTATTTTCAGATAGTTCTTGATTCTTTTTTCCAACTCCTCAGCCCAACTCATCTTGCTTCGGACGCTTGCTAGTTCTTCCTGACACTCATCTCTTTCTCTTTTCATCCAAGTGGTTAACTTAACACTGGCATTAGCTTGATACATCAAGGATCAGACCATATTAGGTGTGCAAAGTGAGTAGGCGGCGATCCAATAGGCAAAATCGACTGCCCTAGTCTCATCAAACTTGGCCATAACCATTTCAATAGTAAGATGGTCATCAATGAACTGAGTGACATAAAACATGTGATCCCAAATAGACTAAGGCTCCTTATGATTACTATAGTTGAGCTCATTAAAAAAGGTGAAAACCTTATCAATGTCGCCCAGAGTCTCCGACCTCTCAGTGGTAGGCTCTAACCTCAACCCAAGGTAATTCGTGCCTAAGAGTAAGGTCCATAGTGTCTCGAGGCAGAATGGCAGCAAAGGGAGGAACAACCGTGATAGAGGGAACCCGAGCACCATGACTAGGAGTACCCTTGGCTCGCTTAGCAGCAACAATGGTGTCGGGATCAAGGTTATTGGATCCATCGATCGTTTTTCTTTTCTTCTTTTCCATCCTTCTCATGGTGAGCTTATGAGCAAAAACCAGCCCTTAGCACCAGTCATTTCTCTAGTTCTTGCAAATAAATGAACAAAGCATCAATATAAGAACAATGCAATTCAATGGATAAACTAAGGAGAAATACTTACAAAAATAATGCCTAAGAACTACAAGATCGGATTCTGCTCAAAGAATACGGGAACACTTATAAGAATACTTTTATTGCCCTTTTAGGATGTTAAGCTCGATCATCTCCTCATCATAGAAAGTCTCTTCAAGTATATTGGGTGAGTCTCGGGCCCCAACATCCCAAGTATTGATGAATGCAAAAATACGCACACCTTTGGGTTTATTTATTAGATTTTTATCTATTTTTATTTAGTTTTTATTTGATTTTTTTTTAGTTTTAGATAATTGTCAATTCTCTTTGTCTTTTATTAATATTTTAATTTTTAGGATAAATCTAGAAGATTTTGGATAAAATAAGAAGATCTTGAAGATAAATTATTGAGAGATCTTATCCAAGTCTTATGTTCTATCCAAAGTCCCAACTGAGTATGAAAACTTGAAGATAATGATAATTGAAGATTTGATAAGGATCCTTAAAGAGCAATAAGTTTGTTGTAATCTCGAATTCAACTCGTATTTCCTGACTTTGTTGTTGTATTTGGATCATATCTTGGGTTATAGATATTGGATCGACGCGATTCTTGCAGCGTTGGAAAGCTAACACAAAATGCATCAACTCTTCTTTTGACCTTGAAGGATAATTCTATCATATGAAGGATGAGAAAAATAAAGAGAGAAAAATACAAAAATCTGGCAACCTTCAATAAAAGGAAATTAAGTTTCCTAAATTTGGTTTCCTAAATCTAATCTTATCTTTTTATTACTTGGAGCCAAGTAAGATTACTTGGGCACCAAATGAGGAGCTTTAATGCATAATGCACCTCTGTTAGGTTAAATCTCCTATAAATAAAGCAGGGATGAAGAGATTGGGCAGCTTTTTACTAAGGGTTAGAGAGACATAAGGTTCGAGATGAGTTCAAGGAGAAATGAGGCAACCGTTAAAGACATGTTAATTCTTTTCTACTCCTTCTTCTACCTTTTGTTTTCTTATTTTTCTTAGATAGAATCATTGTTGTTTCTTTATTTATTGATCTTATTTGTGCTATAATTGTCATGTATGGCTAATTTTTTAATTTCTAGAATTGGGATGTAACTCTTTACTCTTCTATATTGAATATTTGACTTGATTCTTTGTTAATGAAATTATTGTTCTTGATTCATTCATAGTGTGTTTAATGCTTGAAGTATGTTGCACATCATATTTACATGATCTTAGACATTAGGTGAAGGATCAAGATATAAAATTTAATTGCTTGAAAATCTAAAAATTAAACTTAGGAATTGAGACCTAAAGATAGACTTAAATCCTTCAAAGAGCAAAATGGTTGTCTTGGAATTTAATGAGTTATAACTCAATTGATTGCTATGAGAATGTGATTAATAGGGTTTTAACATGTTTTTAGTGTTAAGAAATTGCGCTTTAAATAATTTAGGACAAACTGCTTTTAAGAACATAATTGATCATTAGTAAAAATAGAGTCGATATTCATCATGATGAGTATTGTAGTAAAATCCTAATCCTAGGCCTTTATAACTTGGTTGAATTTTATCTCATTTCAATTTATTTACTTGCTTAATTAATTAATTTAATTTTCTTGTTTTTAATTTGTTGTTGTCTTTATCGCTCTTGATTGCTTAGATAATCGCAATTGTTGTGGGAGTTAGTAATCAAATTGATCCTCATGAGAATTATCTTATTTTATTATTTGAATGATCCGTGCGCTTGTGAAAAACTCACATCAAGTATCAAGAAACTTAGTATTCCTAGTATCATCAATAAAAGAAGAAAGAACGGCTTCACCAGGAACAACCTTGAAAAAATGATCTTTAAAGGACTTGTATAAAGACTTAAATAGCCCAAGTATCTCCGACCATGGTTCCTATTAAAAGAAATCAATCTAGTAGATCTTTCCTATTTGCATGTGACCGAAAGAAGTAGAAGAACTTGGGATATGTTGGAACAAAGCGAAAACTATTGTATAACAACTAGAAACAACGAACAATGGCCTAACTATTCCGATGTAATTGCGAGGGCTCAATGTTCATAACTGACAAAATGCTAACTTCAAAGTCGGTGAAAGGAAGACGAAGGCCAAGCCATTGAAGTAAGTCTCGTACATAAAGAATTTGAACTCGTGATCAATAGGGTTAGGTTCTAAGCATATCCAATCCTCCTCATCACAAGGCTCTAAAATAAATTTGCCTTCTCAACCATTCTTGGCCACCCGGAAACATAATTTTAAGTTAACCATCTCATTTACCGACCTAAACTCAGAAGAGGTCCTAAGAACCTCATCTATAAAACACCCAAGGTATATCATACTCTGTGATCAACCTTTCCTCCCCCGATCTATCCTCCTCCTCCATTAAGCTGAAATCACTAGAACAACCTACATCATCGAAGGATGAGTCAATAGACAAGGGTGAGGAACAGTCATCCAAATTATAATGGCAACTGATATAATGAATAATAGCCCAAGCCCGACTAAAAAGAATCGAGCTAACTATATTTGCCCTAGACTCTTGGACACCCATCCTAACCCAATCAAAGTCTAAAACACCAATGTATCCACAAATGGGAAAATCTTGCGATTGAACACAATCTTCCCACGTCAGTTAGGAGTGCGAGGAGGATTCTCTCCAACAATAACCATGCTGTCATCGCTATCCTCTCCATCACTACCCTCCTATTGAATCCTCACCATAACTAGAATAAGTCGGCACAAAAAAAAACCCAACCAGATTAGAAAAGAAAACAATCAAAAGACAATAAACCAGAGGAATAGCCAAGTTAAGACAAACTCAGAAAAACCCAAGAATGAAAAAAATGCGAAGAATAAAAATAAAGAGCAAGGAAACATACAAAATACCTAAAACGATGAAGAGCACAAATGACCTTGAAGACTCCCACACACAGCGAAAGGAAGCAAAAGTTTGAAGCAACAAGAAACAAGAAGAGAAAAATGGAATTTTAGAGAAAGCAAAGTGAGAAACCAAAAAATAGAGGAGGGAATGCAAATTTATAGGAGAGGCCAAGAAACAAATTTAAAACCACCCTCTAATCTAACGACTACAAAGCAATTTATCCAACGACTCAAAAGAGAGATGTGTCATCCGATGAAGGAGATTGAAGGGTCACCAATTGAACGACACAAACACCATCCCCTTACAAACGACCAAGATCTATCATTCCTAGGATTTGACGGCTAGGGAAATATGACACGACAATGATGAGTGATTGAAGCAACAACTGCAATCATGAACATAGAAATCCAAGCGTTTTGGAATTCGAAGTGAAAAGCCTCGAGAGAATAGGTGATCCCTGAGTCTCACAACAAAAATGATGCATGTCAAACCTGACTGATTTAAAGTGATGAATCTCGACCAAATCAATCGCAAAATTAAAAAATAAGGATGACACAACCTCACAAAGCTCGATCACTCACTAGCTCTTCTAGCTCACTCCGAGTTGGGAAGGGGGCTGCGGACCGTACTAGAAGAAAATCTCAATCCAACTTTGATCCACCATCAAAAGCCCAGTCTAGCCCAATTCAAATAACATCTCATACAACCAAAAAGGTCGTGATCATTTGTTTCCCAAGGTCCTACCCAACTCAATCCATCCACAAAGACCCGATCCAACAAAACTTATTGGATATTACTTACCCTACTTGCACCGACCCATTAACTTTTACCCAACCCACAAGTCGAAGTTCATACCTGACCCGATCTTTATCCAGATACTAAAATATCTCTCAAAATATTTGTAATGGCTAAGACACGTGTCAACACCTCTATGGATAGTCTTTTAACGAATCATTGACCTAGCTGTAATCTAGGGTGTGTATTGTACCCCTGCCTATGATAAATAGGCAATGCTCATTTGTCTAAAATGATTTTTTCCTTTCTCTCTCTAGCCTTTTTATTTTCTTAATATTTTTCCTATATCATTTATTGACTTGAGTGTACCCTTTACGCGATAGAGCCAACCCATCTGAAGGCTCTCAGGAATAGTCCCACTACCAATCCCCATTATCCGAGAGAAGGAAAGGAATAACAAGTAAACAATTAATTATAAATATTAATTTGTTACATTTTGGAGTAACACAAACAAGCCATTTTTTTCTACGACAAATACCCGTCCTGCAGTTATGACTTTGTAATGTTCAAGCATGTTGATGGTGTTGTATTGGCTTTAAAGGATCAGATAAGGAAAAATTATAGGAGAGTGATCGTGACACAACTTGTAGTTATGGGGGTTATTGGGTGGTCAAAACACTAATATGATGTTGGTAACGACATCAGAGCAACAAATGATGTTTTTTTCTTGCCAAAAGTTCTTATTGAGGGCAATGTTTTGTTTAATATCTCGTGGAAGAGGTTGCTAAGTCACTTCCTAATGTATGGGAAAATCAAAGAAGTATCTCTTTGGTTTGACAAGGGGAATGAAAAGTCCAAAGGTTTCACATTTTAATTTGTTTATACTATTAAGAACATACTAACATTGGGCATGTTGGGACAACATTATTGTCGCGACCAGGATCGCGATGGGAGCGGCAAAAAATAAATATGATTTTGGAAAACAAAATAAAATAGAGTCGCCACCAACTTTATTTTTTATTAGGAAAAATTGAAAAACTTAAAAAAAAATAGTCTTTGAAACCAAATTTGGATTTGGGTGTCTAATTATGTACAGGGAATGATAGAGACTTAACCCCACAATACCCCTAATGCATCCGTCCTAAGATGATTACCCTAAATTAGTTATGCAAACTTTTAATAACTTTTGAAAATATTTGTTTTTAACCCTTTTGTTAAGAGATGAACCAATTCGACAAATAAATTATAAAAACTTAAATTTGAAAAGATTTTTATTTTAAAAATTTCATTTGATTTTTTTTAGAAAAATGAATCATCAAACTGTCACAACTTAGATGATTCTAAAAAAAACTAAATTAACATGTTGTCACAGTTCAACTAATTTCGTTTTATTTCTTCCTCACAAGGTTCAATTATTTTCTTTTATTATTATTTTTAAACAAACAATTTTTTTTAAAAAAGATAGTTGATTATTTATTTTTTCATTTTTTAAGTAAGAAAAAAAGTAGAAAAAAAAGAATTGGGATTAAAATGTAAATGTATAAAAACATTTAAATATCAATATGTAAAAACAAAAAAGTCAAAGAAAAAGTGGTTAGAATAGCACAAAATCTGTCCACTAAATCAAAAGAAATGCTCCGTTTCAGCATCAATATAAAAAAGGACAAGAACTCTTTTTTTTTTTATCCATCAAAGCCTATCACAACAGGAGAATAAATCATACACCATCACATGACTTTTGAAAAGAATTAACTTCATTTGTGCATCGCTGGAAGCAAGGGTGAAACAAAGTAAATGGCTTAACCAATTAGTATAATATTTAATGATGAGTTATCATATTTACACCATAGGACATCTAAAAGAACGATGGCATATTCAGTATAAAACAGGCAAGTTTTGGACTCAAGACAGGTCCACTTTCATCCTGATAAAACTCAGCAACTACGAAACCATGAGAGATATACAACATTTAGCATATTTAATCCCAACACATAGGATCAAATTAATGAGTATAAGGACACATTCTTTAACATCATGGAAAGCAACGTGACCCCAAACCCATGGAATTTCAAGTAGCAGCAACAAACAATCTTGAACCTCCCAAACATAACATGCCACAACAAGCAATGAAATGAGTATTAAAAAAAAAAAACCTTACATTATATATTACTCCTTATTTGCCAACTGACCATTATAACTAAAGGAACTTCTGTCAGTTTTACTCTTCATTTTCTAGGGACCAGACAATGTAAAATCATGCCATTTAAATTGTATGAAGAATCGTGACCAGTGATCAACAAGTTTCATGAGTCAAATTTAATGTATTCCTGATATTACATGGCAAGACAACAAGTTATACCAGACAAAATAGCGAACTAAAGGAGGGAAAATCAAATTAGCAGAGCTAGCCTCTTAACACCTAAATCAATATGGCATCATCAGCAGAAACAATTTTTGAAGAGGGTTATGATTCAATCATTTTGTCAAATTAATAGAGGGAAGACAATAAAAATAAAACTAAACTAAAAGGGAAGGTTTATACATTAGAAACCAGATTTAGATTCCATACAAAATCAGTCCAAGAACAAAAATAGGAGAATTCTAATTTATTCAAGATCCTTAGTACAACGATGAAAGAAAAGAACACCAGAAGAGGAAATAAAAAGAACTAAGATTACCAAATGGGAATCCTTCCAAATTGTTGAGAACAAAAGTTGTTCTGATCAATTTTTGTCCTCTATTTCTCATAATACAAACTTTCTCACTTTCTGAAAATTCTCACCCCCAAAAAAAAAACCCCCTTCAGGATTTTCGTTCTCTAGTATTTATAGAGAAAATTTTTTGAGCCGCAGGAGGACTTCCTTTGTGTTATCTTGTAGCTTGAGACGCAGAACCTGGATCTTGATGCATCATGTGGAGAGATTGCAAGGGTTGACGAAGCTTAGGTCTCACTCTGATTTCTTCTCTTTTTTTTTGTGTTTCGTCCCTCTGCTCTAAGTATTCTCTTTCTCCAAGTTCAAATGCTTTCCTTCTCATGTTGTGCGGTTCGTCCAAGGTGCAGGGGTGCTGAGTAGGGCATCAAGCCTTGTGTGTGGAAGAGGTTGAACTAGGCTTGAGTCTCCTCTCAATTTCCATTCTCGTGTACACTCCATTTGCTCTATGCAAAATCTCCCTTCTAATCCTTGTAATTTACCCAAAGATAAGATCCTTGTGACTTGAGCTTTGCCAGAATGGGAGTGACATTTGTTTCTTATTTCATCCTTCCCATATTTGTTTCCATATTTTTCTCTTCAGAGCCATCAAAGTCAGTCCTTGAAAACACGAATTATGTAGTGGCAATGGCCTATAGCAAGCTATACAGTAGCCTCCATCCTTGAGGACACTCTTGGTGTTGCAACTAGGTGTGGTCTAGTGGGGATGAGGGTCTTCTTATACGCGTTGCAGTGGTGGCTGGCTGAGCTTTAAGCCTTGTGAAGTCAAGCTAGGTGCGACTGCTAGGGTTTGGAGGGGAAGGAGCAGTAGCAAGAATAAGTGCTGGGTCATGGGTGAGGATCCAAGTTTAGTGGAGGATCCAGGTTTAGTGGATCTTGGGCTAAAAAGGATGAGTAAGTTCAATGTAAATGGATCAGACCCAGACTTCTTTTTTTTTTTTTCACCTACTCTTCATTTTTATTTTTTTAAAAAATATATTTTATTTATTACTTTTTATTATTATTTTAATTATATTTTTTAATTGATAGAAGCAGAGTTAATTAATTTTTCCTTTGATAATCCATAACCATTTTTTTTATTCTCACAAAACTAGGTATTCACAATTATTATCATGATTATGATATCAAAAGTATATCCAATTCATAAAGTTTGTTCGAATGACACTTGGATTCCCTTCATTCACCCCATCTTTTTGGGCAAAACAAAAATTTATTATAATAAATTACATGAAAAAGGTTTATTAAAAAAAATATTACATGAAAAAGGTTGGATACATAATTTTTAGCTAAACAAAAAAAAATAGTGTACAAAGTTATTAGATTGCATATAAATTTATACACATTTTTTTTTATATGTTCCGTATAAACTCAAATAAATTTAATAATATAAATTGGAGAAGTGAATTCTTTTATGCATAAATAGTTTTGAGCGCTCCTTATAAATTTTCTCAACGTTCTAATCAAGATGTGCAACTTGCCATATGAATGTCACTGATTATTTGCTGTGCCATCGGGTATCACTGATAGTGATAGTAATACTTTTTGCTAGACTTGGGAGCTGTTTCTTGAATTAGTGGTGTGTATGTAACGAGTTTGACTTGATCAAATTTGACTTTATATTTTGATAAGGACTCTTTTATTGGATTTGAACTTAACTTGATTATGGTTTGATAATGATTGAGTTCAAATTGAATTAATTTAATATATAAATATAATGTATAAATTTAAATATTATGTATAGTTAAGTCATAAAATTATAGAAATAAAAATTAAAAATAAGGTTTATTTTATAATATATATTTTAAAATAAATAATATTAATATAAATATATTATTATATTATATAAAAGTTATTAATTTAAATAAAAAATTCTTATGATTCATAACTAATTGAATAAAAGTATAAATTTTAAAATAATTTAAAATATTAAATTGGATTAGGACGACTTAAAATATAATTCAAACTCAAACTTAAAAATACATAAAATCTAATTTTTAAAACTTAAACCACTTCTTAATTAATTTTGGACTAAACTGAGTTAGTAGGACAAATTGGATCTTAAACACCCGTATCTTGAATTGTTAATATCGTATTGTGTAACACCTTCCTTAGGGCATCACATTTCTGACTCCCGACTCATAATCTGAAAATCAATTCGTAAAAGGTTTGAGTTATAAAAATATGGGTTTCAAAATCTCTTCTTTACTGAAATGTAAATTTACTGAAAATATTAGGTAATATTGAAAATCATATTTCAACTATTCATTATGCAATATTGACACCAATTAATATTTCACAATTTAAAGAGAAATATAAAATTAACATACTCTTTTTTTTTTAACAAGAAGAAACCCTATAACGGGTTCTACTTATAGCATGGTGGTGACAACACTAACTAGAAACTTTAACATACTTATTCCTTTTTTCGTCCATTTTGATCATCGACATCTATTCCTTTGTCAACACCTGCACATCTTGAGTCCCGAATGTCCACTCCTTATTGTTGTCACCAATCTCGGAGTATCCATCGCCCAAGTTATGTCTAAGACAACTCGATCCTTCTATTATTTGATTTTAACAAAGTCTGCAGATAAAGAAAAACAACATAACAAAGAGGTGAGATCACCTACACCAATACCAAATGGCAAACACAGAGATAACACACACAACAATATTATACAGGGATATCATACCAGACTTCTAATAATATATTCAATATTAATCAACTATCATCATCCAATCATATATCAATCCAAATATTCAAAACAGTTGTCATAGCCAATATTCCTCAATTAATATATCATACAGATATAAATGTCCAGATTCATGCATGTGCACAAAGACTCTGTTTTTCAAAAACAACTCCATGGAGGTTTTCACAATTTCGAGAAGAATGCTCTGGTTAATTGCCCAGCCTAAGCTCATAGACAATCTCCCAGTCGTAAAAAAGAATCGTGTTCTTGTCGGGTATCGTCAATGCGTTGCAATTGATGCATCGCTAAGTAGCATATGGTCTAGCCTTAGCCCACAGACATATATCCACTGGTGCCATCGACCGTACTTTGACGCCCAAGATCCATCATAGACCTCATTATCAATTCTCATTCCTCTTCAACCATTAAGGGCCAAAATAGCTTATTAGCTATACTTTATCTGATCGAATATATCGGTAAGTCAACCACAAGGGCCAAATTCTTTTCAATTTCATTTGTTCAATGTAATCATATGTCTCAACGCATATTTTTCTAATGCATGTATAATGCACCAATGCCAATCACAGGCATATCTTTCCAATGCATGTAAAATGTACCAAATGCCAATCACAGGCAAAACTTGTCATTTTCACAAACAATGTATGGACACTGGTTCAATAGTATTCATACTATATTTTCAACAGCGAAAATCATATTATCACATTTTCATCGTTATAAAACACTTTCGTCGTGTTTTCACAAAATTGCGCAATATTTTCATTACGTTTTCACAATTCCAAAACGTTTTAATTATATTTTCATAATACCGTAACACTTCTGTAACGTTTTCATAATACGGTAATATTTCTGTTATGTTTTCAAAATACCGCAACTCTTCTGTTGCACTTTTAAACCATGTACTAATTTTTCAACGTTATTCTCAATCGCGTAAAAATATACGTTTTTCAAATGACATAGTATTTTTTCACTGTTTCAAAATCGCGTATCTTAAAAATCATTCTTTTCAGTCGCGTAAATCATTTTCCATCATTCTCAAAATATTTAAAACACTTTCCAAAACACATAACGATTTTCCGTCATTTTCATAATCACGTAAAAATATTCTATCACTTTTAAATCACATATTAATTTTTCAATAGTAGTTCAAATTACGTAAAATATTTAAACGTAATTCAAATCGCATAGAAATATTTTACTGTATTTCAAATCATTTTTAAGATATGTAAAATATTTTTCAACATTTTACAATCACGTAAAATATTCCTCAATATTCCAAACATTATTTTGGACTTAAATAAATCAATATCATTTTCAACACATTTTTTAAATTGCGTAAAAATATTTTACTGCATTTCAAATCGTTTTTAAAGCTGCAAATAATTTTTCACCATAATTTCATTCGAAAATATTTCTTAACCTTCAAAAATTCCTTTTCAACTTTTCTCAAAATAATATAACTTTATATTTCATTTTTCACATTTTCTTACTCAACAAAATCTTTTCCAAAATATAATCTACAAAAATCACTTTTCCATTGATACAAATCAACGTTTCAAAATTTAACATTTTTTTCTAACGTATTTCAAAATTTGAAAATAAATTATATGTTAGTAAATTTTCAAAATACCATTATATTCTCCATTTTTTCCAAATCATTTCCAAAATCAATCTTCTTCAAAATAAATTGAAGTTCGAAAATATTTTCGTTTACAAAAACTTGATTTCTCAAGTGATAAAATGCTCTAATTCCCTTTCCAAATTCTTTATATCAAATCAATTATATTTCTACTTTGTTTACAAAAAAATCAAGAAAATACAAGTCCTCAAAAACGTGGACATGACTATTGAAATCATCAAAACATTGTTCCTTCTAAGTCAATATAGTTTTACACAAACAAAACCATTAAAAATCCTTTGCAAAAACCATGAACGTGTTCATTGAAAACTGTCAAATCTTTCGAGTAACAAAACACTTCGTTTTATAAAATATCATTTTGTTCCATAAAAATTTAGGCATAACCAATTTTTCAAAACTGTAGTATATTTGGCCATTGAAGCCATCAAACATTTTTCCTTCTAACTCAATTATTTATCATTTCTGTTTCACACAAACAAAACCATTAAAATCTTTGTTTTCAAAACCGAAATCGATGGTCATAAAAACCAAACCCATTTCTTCAAATTCATTTTTACTTTCTTTACAAATCCTTTTTCACTTTCTTTGCAAATCCTTAAAATCAACGTTTGCCCGTTTCATTCAAAACTCATGTTTAGAAAAACACTTAGGATCTTTTTACATAAAATAAATCAATAAAAATCCTTCAAAACCATGTTCTTGTTCTCTTGAAAAACATATCCTTTGTTCATTTTCCATGCTTTTCAAATCAATCCAATTTTATTCTTCCATGAAAATATTAAGTTATAAACACCTATGTTGAGGTGTCTTGGCCGAAATTCTCAATGTTCTAGGGACCCAAAAATTAATTCCCTTGTTCTTAAAATTTTTTAACATAAACCCTCTTCATGGGTATCAAAACTGTATTTCCTTTCCTTTGGCCATTGAAGCCAAAAATTGATTTTCTTTCTATCATCACAACATGGCATACATATACATAATTTCAACATATTCTCATCATGCATATTATAAGCATACCATATTATCATCATGCATATTATAAGCATACCATATAAGCTATAAAATCATGCAAAGCATATCAAGCGTAAATAGCAAATAATCAAAGTTCATAAACACACACAAATAATTTACATGACCATGGATATGAATCCTCACATGGATTCACTATCCATCAAATATAAGACCATCTCTCACCACCATGCTTGGTTGGTGAGATGGATATCCCTCTTACCTCTTGAAGATCCTCAAAAGCTTATTGATTTGCTTCTCTTTCCAAGTCCTTCACCACCAAGGGTTTCTTAAACACAAAACAACACATATATTTATTAGTATCTTAAGCTTGAATAAGAAAACCATGGATGTGCATCATGGTTAGAACCTTGAAAATTAAAAGAAAAGTGAAGAGTAACAAACTTCACCATTAAAGCTTCAATCTTTAGCTTGAAGAACAAGGTTGAAGAGAGATGATTTAGAGAAAATCTCCAACATGAAAATTGCTTAGAATATTATGTAGATTCAAGATCTATGGTTGGATGAAATTAAAAAGGATTGGATGGTGATGTTGGATGGTATGGACGAAATTCCTCTTGAAGAACAAAGATGAAATTTTTTATTTTTGTAAGAGAAAAGCTTCTTAGGCTTGGTTAAGACGAAAGATGAAGTGAAAACACTTAGTTTTTCCTTCCACAAATTTTGTGAAGCTCCTTGGAAAAATTCCTAAAAATCATAAACAAGTGTTACAATCAATAACAAGTGTAGAAATAGGTAAACCATGGTTCAATCATGGCTTAGAAAATCAAAACTAGAAGATTAGAAGAAGAAATATGAAATTTACCATTTTTGGTAGAATCTTGAAGCTTGGATTTGAAGATCAAGATGAATGATTTAGAGAAAACTCATAACTAGAGATGTTCTTAGAATGGTGTTTAGGTTTAGAAAATCAAGTTGGATGAAATGATAGAAATTTGGATGATGGTTCTAAGGTGCTTGACCGAAACTTGCTTGGAGAAGAGAAATGGAGAGAAAACTTGGTAACTTAGCTTCTTGAAAATGTTTAATGATGACAAAGGATGGCAATAATGGTCTTCAAACTTTTTCTATGGCCTTAAGGCCTCTCAAAACCGTGCCCCCCTCCAAGCATTCTCCTAAGGAAGCAAACAAAGCAATAATGGTCAAGAATGATGTAATATTGACCATGACAAGTAATAATGGTCATCAAAATCACCTTTAGCTCCAAAATACTACAAAAACCGTCCCCCCTTGCATTATGCATGCAATAATGTTGTCATCTTTTTCAAGCCATTATTTGAAGCATTCCTAACCATTGATTGGTTCAATGGTTAGGATTAAGGTAGACTTTTGATTAGAAGACTTAATCTAGGCCATTGGATCTTTCTCCTTTAAATTCTAACCATTAGATGTGTCTCCAAAATGAAGGGTCAAGATTACTCCTTCTTACTTTTAATCCAAGGGTCCTAATTAGTCTTAACCATTTTAGAAGACCAAATCTCCACCCTTGATTAATTCTTCATCCAATGGTCATAAATGGTCTTTGTCACTTTTTAAGACTAAATCTCCACCCTTGATCAATTCTAAATCCAATGGTTATAAATGGTCATAGCCACTTTATATGACCAATTCTACACCATTGATTAAATCTATGGTTGATATTGAAGCCTTCCTTATTAAGCTTGTCTAGATTAAATCTCTACCATTGATTAGATCAATGGTTAATATCCAATGCTTCTTCATTAAGTTTATTTCTTAACCGTTGATTAAATCAATAATGGATGTCCAAGCCATTAATGTTGACTAGGCAGTATAATATTTATTTTTATATCTGTTATAACCCTACTAATAATATTTTTACTGTATTTTTATCATCTAATAATTATATACGACAAAACACAGTACAAGAAAATTTCTAAAACTGTTTCTGGATTCAGGTTTAGTAAGATCCTCTGTCTCGGTCTAAACAGTACAAATTTTTCTATGCGTAGAAAAATTTTTACTTTGTGGGACCCACCTGAGCCCACGTAAGGTCATTTGGGCCCACATAGGACCACCTGGGCCTATATACAGTAAAAAAAATTCATAATCATCCACAAAAATCACAAATATTAGAAAACGTATGAAAATCAAGTCAGATTATTAAAAATAATTAACAGTCATGAGAAATAAATATTTAAAGATTTTTTCCGGCCCGAAAATTATTATTTTCCTGACATGGAGTAAATCATTCAAAACAATCAAATACGATGACGGAATAATCAAAATAATTTTACAGCGCTCAGAAATTACTAAACAGTAGAATTCTGTTAACTGTCAAAATTATTGTTTAAGAGATACGAAAATTTTGGGGTGTTACAATACTCCCCCTCTAAAAAGAAATTTCGTCCTCGAAATTTGACAAACATAATTTCACACCCTCATAATAAATATGAATATTACTCTTTCATCTTTCTTTCTAGATCCCATGTAGCTTCCTCTCTTACATCTTTTTATACTATTCTAACCAACAAAATCTTTTTGCCTGACGTTCACCTTCTCCTAATCAAATAGATATCTCAAACTCCTAGTTACTGAAGATATTGAATGTTACTCCAGAAAGAAAGTATCTCCATATCTCTGATACCAATACAGCGGTTACCAACCTTCATTCATGCCTAAAATAATTTTTCTCAAATGACTTCAATTTCCTAAAATCATACCCTACAACTCTTCTATTCTGCAGAAGCACATATCTTAAGCTCCGATGTAATACGTCACTGTTCACCTCTAATGGTTCACTAGGATTAGATAAAACTAATACTAGAGAAGTACTTCAAACATATTTCAATTCCTAAAAATTTTTCTTATATGCATCGCCTATCTGAACGCTTAATCCTTTACGATAAAATTTGGGTGAGAAGTCCTATGATTCAAATTTTTTTCAAGATTTCCATTACTGTCTTTTTGACTTTCCCACTGAAAAATTATTTTCAAACTTTAAAGGATCCACCACACTCACGCTGCGCCACTCCGATACTATGACATGGATATAAATAGGAATATCCTTTCTTGCAAAATATTCTTTCTTGCAAATGCAATATATGAAAGAACATTATAGAGGTTTAGGAAGAAAAGGTAGCGAAATGATCTGATATGTTACCAAACATATTCAAGAAGAATTTGATTTTGCCTGATTTTCAGGAATGAATTTTTTTCTGAATTATTAACACCTTATTGAGACAATCTCATAGGATATGGTTGAAAAATAACCAATCCGTTTTTCAAAGATCACGTCTATTTATGGAAGAAATAAACAGATTAAACCAACACAAAGATTTAATCCATAACAACAATTTGAATAACATGTGTAGTTCGATAGGCTAAGAATAGAAACAGAAGTAAACAAATCAGAGGTTAACGGATAGCTCTAACATATAATTGATCTACTCAATCATATGCCATAAAGAATAGGTTACCCCCAGAAATATATAGGATAGTTTATAGGATTAGTTCCAATGATACAATCTCCATTGTTTAAGTCTTCCGCTCAGAACACTCCCGTTCCATTCAGAGTAACAACTTTCCCTACTACCCAAGATTTTACTAACAGAAAACTCTATTTTCTAAGAGCATAATCTCTGGGAAAATGTGTCCAACTTTTCCGCAAATTATTTCCTTGACGTACATTCCTTCATTAAGTACCTTCTTTCACATCACTTACTGCTTTTGGTTTCCTCAATGGTCGTAAATACATTTTCCGTCGAAATCAATTACTTTCTCAATATCCCTAAAATATCAGGTTCTAAAATTACGAAATCTTATATTCCAAGACTGATTCTCTTCCATCAGATCCTGAACTTCAACTTCCAGTTTTCGCTGTTCAGCGATCCTCTATTCGTGCAGTCGTCTTTCTACATTGCTCCTGTTGCTCCTGTAGCTGCAACTGCATTACTAGTAACATGTTCCACTTCCACACAAGTATAACTATCCCGAGTCATTCCTTTCTTTTTTTTTCTTTTTCTTCTCGAGGCGTGCGGATCGAAATACAATGGATCTGATATCCATTATAAACAATATTGTTTCCTTTCGGAAATCAATAACACAGAGAACACAACATAAGCAAAATAGACCTAACCACAAACCCCAAAAGACTCAAACCGTGCTCTGATACTAATTAATGTAACACCCTCCTTAGGGCATCACATTTTTTACTCCCGACTCATAATCTGAAAATCAATTCGTAAAAGGTTTGAGTTATGAAAATATGAGTTTCAAAATCGCGTATCTTAAAAATCATTCTTTTAAGTCGTGTAAATCATTTTCTATCATTCTCAAAATATTTAAAATACTTTCCAAATCACATAACGATTTTCCATCATTTTCATAATCACGTAAAAATATTCTATCACTTTTAAATTACATATTGATTTTTCAATAGTAGTTCAAATTACGTAAAATATTTAAACGTAATTCAAATCGCGTAGAAATATTTTATTGTATTTCAAATCGTTTTTAAGATACGTAAAATATTTTTTAACATTTTACAATCACGTAAAATATTCCTCAATATTTCAAACATTATTTTGGACTTAAATAAATCAATATCATTTTCAACACATTTTTCAAATTATGTAAAAATATTTTACTGCATTTCAAATCGTTTTTAAGCTACGCAAATAATTTTTCACCATAATTTCATTACAGAAAATATTTCTTAACATTCAAAAATTCCTTTTCAACTTTTCTCAAAATAATATAACTTTATATTTCATTTTTCACATTTTCTTACTCAAGAAAATCTTTTTCCAAAATATAATCTACAAAAATCACTTTTCCATTGATATAAATCAACGTTTCAAAATTTAACATTTTTTTCTAACGTATTTCAAAATTCAAAAATAAATTATATGTTAGTAAATTTTTAAAATACCATTATATTCTTCATTTTTCCCAAATCATCTCCAAAATCAATCTTCTTCAAAATAAATTGAAGTTCAAAAACATTTTTGTTTACAAAAACTTGATTTCTGTGATAAAATCTTCTAATTCCCTTTCCAAATTCTTTATACCAAATCAATTATATTTCCACTTTGTTTTCAAAAAAATCAAGAAAATACAAGTCTTCAAAAAGCATGGACATGACTATTGAAATCATTAAAACATTTTTCCTTCTAAGTCAATATGGTTTTACACAAATAAAACCATTAAAAATCCTTTGCAAAAACCATGAATGTGTTCATTGAAAACTGTCAAATCTTTCGAGTAACAAAACACTTCGTTTTATAAAATATCATTTTGTTCCATAAAAATTTAGGGATAACCAGTTTCTCAAAACCGTAGTATATTTGGCCATTGAAGCCATCAAACATTTTTCCTTCTAACTTAATTATTTATCTTTTTTGTTTTCACACAAACAAAACCATTAAAATCTTTGTTTTCAAAACCGAAATACCGATGGTTATAAAAACCAAACCCATTTCTTCAGATTCATTTTTACTTTCTTTACAAATCCTTTTTCACTTTCTTTGCAAATCCTTAAAATCAACGTTTGTCCGTTTCATTCAAAACTCATGTTTAGAAAAACACTTAGGATCTTTTTACACAAAATAAATCAATAAAAATCCTTCAAAACTATGTTCTTGTTCTCTTGAAAAACATATCCTTTGTTTATTTTTCATGCTTTTCAAATCAATCCAATTTTATTCTTCTATGAAAATATTAAGTTATAAACACCTATGTTGAGGTGTCTTGGCCGAAATTCTCAATGTTCTAGGGACCCAAAAATTAATTCCCTTGTTCTTAAATTTTTTTAACATAAACCCTCTTCATGGGTATCAAAACCGTATTTCCTTTCCTTTGGCCATGAAGCCAAAAATTAATTTTCTTTCCATCATCACATCATGGCATACATATACATAATTTTAACATATTCTCATCATGCATATTATAATCATACCATATTATCATCATGCATATTATAAGCATACCATATAAGCCATAAAATCATGCAAAGCATATCAATCATAGGCAAATAATCAAAGTTCATAAACACACACAAATAATTTACATGACCATGGATATGAATCCTCACATGGATTCACTATCCATCAAATATAAGACCATCTCTCACCACCATGCTTGGTTGGTGAGATGGATCTCCCTCTTACCTCTTGAAGATCCTTAAAAGCTTATTGATTTGCTTCTCTTTCCAAGTCCTTCACCACTAAGGGTTTCTTAAACACAAAACAACACATATTTATTAGTATCTTAAGCTTGAATAAGAAAACCATGGATGTGCATCATGGTTAGAACCTTGAAAATTAAAAGAAAAGTGAAGAGTAACAAACTTCACCATTAAAGCTTCAATCTTTAGCTTGAA
The DNA here is from genome assembly GCA_029884605.1 of Ormosia emarginata. Lineage (NCBI taxonomy): Eukaryota > Viridiplantae > Streptophyta > Magnoliopsida > Fabales > Fabaceae > Ormosia > Ormosia emarginata. The sequence goes on from JAQQTP010000068.1 coordinate 6,924,748, forward strand.
GAACAAGGTTGAAGAGAGATGATTTAGAGAAAATCTCCAACATGAAAATTGCTTAGAATATCATGTAGATTCAAGTCTATGGTTGGATGAAATTAAAAAGGATTGGATGGTGATTTTGGATGGTATGGCCGAAATTCCTCTTGAAGAACAAAGATAGAATTTTTTATTTTTGTAAGAGAAAAGTTTCTTAGGCTTGGTTAAGACAAAAGATAAAGTGAAAACACTTAGTTTTTCCTTCCACAAATTTTGTGAAGCTCCTTGGGAAAATTTTTAAAAATCATAAACAAATGTTACAATCAATAACAATTGTAGAAATAGGTAAACCATAGTTCAATCATGGCTTAGAAAATCAAAACTAGAAGATTAGAAGAAGAAATATGAAATTTACCATTTTTGGTAGAATCTTGAAGCTTGGATTTGAAGATCAAGATGAATGATTTAGGAAAAACTCATAACTAGAGATGTTCTTAGAATGGTGTTTAGGTTTAGAAAATCAAGTTGGATGAAATGATAGAAATTTGGATGATGGTTCTAAGGTGCTTGACCGAAACTTGCTTGGAGAAGAGAAATGGAGAAAACTTGGTAAACTTAAACTTGAAAATGTTTAATGATGACCATGGGATAATAATGGTCTTCAAACTTTTTCTATGGCCTTAAGGCCTCTCAAAACCGTACCTCCAAGCATTCTCCTAAGGAAGCAAATAAAGCAATAATGGTCAAGAATGATGTAATATTGAATGAAAGTAATAATGGTCATCAAAATCACCTTTAGCTCAAAAAATACTACAAAAACCGTCCCCCTTGCATTATGCATACAATAATGTTGTCATCTTTTTCAAGCCATTATTTGAAGCATTCCTAAATTGAAATCAATGGTTAGGATTAAAATGACTTTTGATTAGAAAGACTTAATCTGCGCCATTGGATCTTTCTCCTTTAAATTTAACCATTAGATGTGTCTCCAAAATGAAGGGTCAAATTCTCCTTCTTACTTTTAAAAATGGTCCTAATTAGTGTCTTAACCATTTTAGAAGACCAAATCTCCACGCTTGATTAATTCTTCATCCAATTCGTCATAAATGGTGCTTATGTCACTTTTTAAGACTAAATCTCCACCCTTGATCAATTCTAAATCCAATGGTTATAAATGGTCATATTATTTTATATGACCAATTCTACACCATTGATTAAATCTATGGTTGATATTGAAGCTTTCCTTATTAAGCTTGTATAGATTAAATCTCTACCATTGATTAGATCAATGGTTAATATCCAATCTTCTTCATTAAGTTTATTTCTTAACTTAGTTGATTAAATCAATAATGGATGTCAAGCCATTAATGTTGGTAAGCGATATAATATTTATTTTTATATCTGTTATAACCCTACTTAATAATATTTTTCTTGTATTTTTATCGCCTAATAATTATATACAAGATCAAAACACAAGATCTGAAAATTTCTAAAACTGTTTCTGGATTCAGGTTTAGTAAGATCCACTGTCTCCGTCTAAACAGTACAAATTTTTCTATGCGTAAATTTTTTTTTACTTTGCGGGACCTACTTGGGTCCACATAAGACCACCTGGACCCACATATAGTAAAAAAAATTCATAATCATCCACAAAAATCACAAACATTAGAAAACGTATGAAAATCAAGTCAGATTATTAAAAATAATTAACAGTCATCAGAAATAAATATTTAAAGATTTTATCCTGGTAGAAAATTATTATTTTCCGACGTGGAGTAAATCATTTCAAAACTTGACCAAAATCTGACGGAATAATCAAAATAATTTTACAGCGCTTAGAAATTACTAAACAGTAGAATTCTATTAACTGTCAAAATTATTGTTTAAGAGATACGAAAATTTTGGAGTGTTACACATTGTAACTTGCTTTTCTTCCAATGCATAATATCTAGTAAAAGGTATCCATCAATAATTCTTTTTAGTGTTATTCCAAATATCAGCGTCCATACTAGTTGCATAAACTCAACATGTTTATGGGACCCAGCATTGCTATTTAACACAAATGGCTTTACACGAACCCTTCACGAATGCCTCACGTACTATGACAGTTACTGCATGTAATAAAATTGAGCATTGCTATATAACACAACAAGTTTCGACAATCGTTTTCACAAATGATGTGTCACGTAAATAATAGAGGATTATCGGTTAGAAATGAAGCATAAGGAATTACCGGGGAAGGAGTGATAAAAACACACACTGATAGCACTATTATTTTTCATTCGTATAACGTTTCATGAATTTACTTGAGAATGAGCATTTTCCAATAAAATTTGAAATAAGAGAAAAAAACCAATTGATAAAACGCCATTCATTTCCTCTTTAGATTTTCTTTTGTGTACCGTGCACGAATTTAAGTTCGTGGGATTCAGTATTATCTTTATGGGTCCTTGTTGGCATCACTCCCGTACTATTCATCTTAAGCTAAGATTCTTTGTTGTTCTTTTTGTGCTCGAGAAGACTTGAAAAAGAAATATAATTGGTGGCAAATTGTGTTTGATTATAATTGATAAGTGTTATTCCAAGGTTTCTAACTTAGTATATGTTTTGTAATGATAACAAACATATTTTTTTATGACTTAGATAATCATACTTTATCTTGGTTAAAAGTTCATATATATTTATTGGTTGAAAATATCATAGAAGAGTTGAAAGTTGCTTCACATATCTTGAAAGAAGCAGGAGAATGATTAACAATGCATAATGAAAGATGTGAAGATTTCTAAGAAAGTAGTCCAACCTATGGAGATTTGAAGACTTTTAAGAAGATGACAGAGAGGAATGCAATCTTATTTAAATTTTGAGGATGCTTGAAAAAAGAAGTTAGGACTGCTTAGAGATAGGTTGCTAGTTGGTGCAATTAGATATACCTATCAAAATTTACAAATAATTTGATGAAGAACAATGCACTTGATCAACAAGAATAACTAGTTGATACGTCTGATTTGCTAACGCAAGTTTTGTTATGCCCAAATGTTTCAAAACGTTCCAGAACCTTTGCAAACAGTCTGATCATATCTCCAACAACTAGAAAAATTTCAATGAATAAGTTTTATTACTGTGGACCTATGACACCTTCTCTCTAATACAAAAAGTCAACGATATTTTGAAAACTATCATTGCAATGGGTGTAAAAGGACTCAAATGGCACCATCTCTTTGTGCCTATAAATACCAGTTACAAGAAAAACTTCAAGTGCAGAAAAGATAGAGAAGAAAAGAAGATAGAAAGGACTAAATGAAAAATAGAAGAAATCAAGAGTTGAATTTGTGCTTTTAGTGTAGTATTCTCTTGTATTCTTGAGTTGTGTTTCCATTGGCATATACACTCTTTGTATTAAGTGATTTTGAGAGTTTATATTCTTTTTTAATGTAAAATCCTTGTGTGGGTGTTGTTGTTTTAGCTTGGAGAGGTTAGTGTTGAATAAAACTACTCGGTGCTAACTTGCAGAAGTTAGAGTTGAAGAAAATTACTTGGTGCTAACTTAGAGCTGCTAGAATTAAAGAAAACTACTTCTAATTAGTTTGAAGAGGCTACAGTATCAAAAAACACTTGAGTTTGATAGTAAAAAATCTCACCATGGTGAAAACTGAATGTAAGTTTTACATTAAGGCCGAACTAATATAAAAATCACTTGTGTAAGTTTTTTCTCCCTTTTCTTTTATTTTTATTGCTATACTCTATTTCTGTTACTAATTTCAATTTTGAATTCACATATTATCAGTGCAAAAGTTATATTTTCAAATTTGTTTTGCATGATTAAATTTTTAAAGGGCTTGAGTCACCCCACTCCCTCCCGAGCCTTCTTTCACTAACAATAAGCTCCCATGTAGTGACTTCTCATCATGTGAAGAATTTTGGTTTTGTCATTAAACGAAATTGGTTCACCTTTTAGGATCTTGAAATAATTTCTTAAGTCTCAAACTTTTGAAATTTTTATGTAATATTATATCCAAAGAAAGAGCATTACAAGACGTTCAATGTAAATGAGATTTCATAGTATTTAACAAGTCATTGACCATCATTTATCATGCAAAGGCGTTATTTGCAATAATTTGCACAATATTAGTTTCACCAGTCTTTTCAATAATCTCACTCATTAACTTAAAAGTGTAATTTGCTTTTTTATTGTAACCAATTGTATTAACTAATTTATGAAATATTATTCTCCCAAAAATTTATTCTCCCCACCTTTTTCTCTCAATGCCTACAAATAGTTTTGTTTGCTACCTCTTCATACAAATTTGGATCACCTATTTCATAAGATGTTCGATCTTGCACATGCAATCTCAACAATCATAAAGGACCCATTCATTTTTTTACTGGCTCTCTGTCCTTTCATTCATTAAAAAAATTTGCTAGTGATCTCTTAATGTGCACATAATTTTTTTTTTAATTTCTTGGGAGCTGCTCTCTTTCTACCATAGTTCATGCATTGAAAATTTATCTACTACACTCCACCTCATCCTTCTCATAAGTGACATGTCATTATTTCACTCGTCAGAAATTCAAGTTGGAACGCTTCTTATAACAACATCACAATACCTGTTTGAGTCCTTTGTGATTCAGTGGTTAATACTCTAAACGTAAATATAGATTTAAAAAATGTGTAAAATTTATAGAACAGAGTCTAATCCACTGCTATTATGGACATTCTGAACTACCTAGTTGGTGTTAGGGAATATCAAAGAGCATGCCCTCCATTATATCAAGAAAATTAAAATTGGCATAATTGATAGAAGGATAAATGCAAAGATTATTCTTTCGTGCACTGTTGAACTTAGGCTAGAAAAGATTACCACTTCAGGTAGAGAAAATTAAGATGTATGTGCCATGAAAGGTATCATCAGCATCATTTGATCATTGCTTAGTTATGGTCAGCACATATAGTATTAATATTAGATGAAGAAAAATGCTAACACACTCTTTTGAACACTTCTTTTAACATTTACTTTATTATTGGCCCAAGAGTAAGTTTTGCAATCATTCCTCCCATAATAATCATTTCAAGTGTATGAGATAAACCAACAATAAAACAAATGTTAAAAAGAGTGTTCAAAAGGATGTGTTGCTGGCATTCCTCTTAAATAAGAGTTTATCCAGCTTGCATTCAGTATTCTACAAATTTGACAAAACTGTTAAAAACAAATCCTAACTGGCTTCCTCTGATCATCTGCCATCCAGTAATTACTGGCATAAAATCTCTAGTAATTTTTTATGCATAATTGTTAAAATTTTAGGAATTAGATGAAAAAGGAAAAAGATATAGTGGAAACACAAGAAAATATATTCACCAAGACGCTGAAAAATTGTGCAATCCTATTATTCGTCTAACTTTTATACGTCTAACTTTTTTCAACTTTCTCACAAACTCATTCTGTATTCCGCAGGAATGTTACAATCACATATAACATGATTTAACATTCCTCTCACGCAGATATATGGTGGACATACATCCACCGTATTTTGGGTGGTCAAGAAACATTATCCAAAATTGTGATTCAAAACACTGACCTAACGCCTCCATTTATACTGAGAAGACAACTGAAAATTTGTTCAAGTATTTTGAAGTCATTCTACAAAGGGGAAACGATCTCGTCTTTGCTAAAATTTCATACGGAACGATGCTACATAAACACATATCCAGAGTGTATATAAGAGCATACACACCTAGAAGTCTAGAACTGTGACTAAGGAGGTATACAAGCATCACTCTAGGAAACATAAAGGAGACTGCATCACATTCCCTCTAACAGGAATACACAAAACCTATGATCAGACTGGATGTAAGAGAAACACAAATCATAAAAACAATGATGCAAATAAAACAAGATCAAGGGACCAAGACAAGTCCTAGTAAGCCATTTCGTACTTGTACAATTGTCAACATTGCTAAATATCACCATTACCTTGCTGAGCCTTTGACTCATAAAAGAGCCTTACAGTTGAGTAAATGGTAGAAGGTTCAGCCATTGCACCATTGCCATAATCCCCACAAGCTAACCTCTTTGTAACAGGTGGGATGAGAGAAATGCCGAGCTCATCAATGGTGACGAGATGCCGTTCTGTGAAAGGATTGTTCCACATAAAAGTGTTCATGGCTGGTGCAACAAAGAATGGCTTGCTGTAGTCCCATGCTCGCACAATACATGTCAGTAGATTGTCACACAACCCTCCAGCAATCTACAACAGCATATATTTAAGATAAGAAAAGGAAGAAAGTGGCAATTGCCAACTACTTAAGTACTTAAATAGAAACATGCACGTAACCCATGCACATAACCCATGAAGCACTGACACTGACACGAACACATGACACGACATGGACAAACCAAATTCTAAAAATTGTAAGACAAAGACATATATATATATATATATATATATATATATATATATATATATATATATATATATATAGCTTCAAGATTTACACTATCTTAATATATGTCATATGTGTCAATATTTGCCACTTAGTAAGCTCTTCCCAAAAAACATGGAGCATCATTTCTATTGACATTTTTCAAAAAATCTCCTAAACCAACTTATCCTAGTTGAACTAGCCATGTGCAAGTATATGTACAACCAATAAAATTAACTAGAGTGAATATCTAAAGATTAACTTCATTTTGCTCTCCATCATCAACAAAGAGGACCCTCTCCAACTCCAGTTCACCATTTTTTTTAAAGATTTTAAATTAGTCATGTCCGGCTATGTTCGAGCCAAATTTTTTTTTTTTAATCAGATACATTTGGACACGTGTCATAATGTGTCCGTGTTGAATACGTATCCAACATGCAGACACAACACCAAAATGGTGTGTCTGTGCTTCATAGCACATAACCCTATATAAGATGTACACATAAAAATGACATCATTTGATGAATAGGAAAACACATATCATTATGCAAACTTGCCTGAACTGTATAAACAGCTATGTCCTAGACAAGCCAGCTTGTTTAATTTAATCTGCAGTGAAATATAAGCCATGGTTTTATCATTTAACTATGCAGAGAGACACTATCTGCCAACATTTATCAATTTCACTACCTTGCCAAGAGTGTTTGCTGATAATGGAGCAATGACCATGATATCAGCCCATCTGCGAAGCTCAATGTGAAGCACGCTATCGCCTAGTTTTTTCCAACTAGACCATTCATCCTCATCTGTATATAAAATTACATCCTTGGGAATTGATGTTCTGTCGATAAAATGCAAAGATGCACTCGTAGCAACTGCTCTTACTTCTGCCCATTCAGAGAAACAATGGCAAAGATTTGCAAATTTGACAGCAGCAACACTCCCACTAGCAGCTAGTAGAATCCGAGGCTTCCTTGGTTCAGCATCCACTGACATAGTCTCTCCTTCTGCACTTACAGGTTCTGAGCAGGCCATCATCACCCAGAGATTTCAACAATGATCTTAAATATCCATGATTTAAACAGGAGTTTCAGCTTTCTCATTAAAAACCTTCAAATTGGTAAAACCCCTTTAGAGGACAGTATACAATTAACTGAATGCTTGTAAAATATCAATGCAAAAGGAGAAATTCCTTAGTTATTGAAATAAAACTGCAAAATACATGCATCTAATGCATAAAGTATAAGTCTAACCATAGCCATAGGTAGCTTAAGACCGATGACCATAATACATCTCTGTACTATGCCCTAAATTTGTTAATATATATATATATATATATATATATATATATATATATATATATATATCTCCCAGTATTCATATATTACCAGGTACAATATCCACCACATCAATGTAACATATTAAAGAAACCACCATCACAAATTCATACATAAACATGCACACACAGACCTAAAAAAAAAAAAAAAAAAAAAGAAACACACACACACACACAAATGCACACTAACACACGCAATCACCCAGAGAGAGAGAAGGAATTGCTTGTAACAATCACAGTGACCATTAATACTGAAGCAAAAAGAAGCAACACAGTTCAGTCCAGCAAGGCAAAGCAGATTTGGGACTACATTGTAAAGAAAGGGACTAACTTGAATAGTGATTCCCAGAAAGAGAGAGAGAGAGGGGAGTTTCGAATTGAATCTTAAATTAAAGGAACATATTCTCAGACATGTCCCAGGATGCGGACAACCCATGATTTCTATTCAAAGAAAACTTGGAAATCCGACCAAAGATTTGGATTATTTTTTTTTTTAAATGATGGGGTCGTGCAAAAAAAGAACTAACAGTAACAAACCCAAAGCTAAAAAGGGAAAACTGGCATCAACTTGGTTAGCTTCGTTTGCTAGAAATCACAACACAACAACCTCAGGCTCCACAGCACTCACTCTCAGTCTCAGTCAGACACCGACACCACAAGCTCTTTCATGCGTTGTGTTTGTGTTGAGCTGTGAGAATTGGAACAGAAGAACATAATAACGTCAGAAACAAATACAAGAGCTGGGGCTTTATGACCCACCCACCGTTTGGTTTCGCCCTTAACCCAGCCCACATGGACAAACATAAGAAACAAGCAACACCAATTTTTATTTTTTTAAAATAAGGGATAATTTTATTATTTATTTTAAAAAATTAAAAGTATTTGATAAAAAAGATTTCTATATCAGATCAAAAAAATAAAAATAAAAATTTCTATGCACCACAGACCAAAACATGGCATTGCCCTCACTTATACTATTAATCCAGCTCATCCATCAAACCAAATCTCTGTTTTTTTCTTCTTTTTTTTTTCATTTAAATTAGTCCAAAAGCTTCTTTTAGAACCGCACAGAGTCAGACTTGTGTCACCTCTCTCTCTCTCTCAAAGGGAAAACAATTCAAACAAAACGCTAACAGCATTCCGACCTGAAAGAGTATGAAACAATTATAACAGAACGCTAAACACATACTTACCTTGTACTTGGACGCGCGTCACGGTGGAGCAGCGGCTGTGGCCGTCAGGGCTGCAATCTCAGTTCTCAGGCGCGGATTTGATGGAATTCGCAGAACAGATCCCATTTTCTTCCATCTTGGTTTTTTTTTTCCTATTTTTTTAAAAAAAATTTGCTATAAAACGACTGTCGTTTCGACTCAGTTTTTATTTTTTTTTTAATATGCATGACCGGGCCGAGTCATGTAAACCCAACCGAGTAACCAGTTTTTCTCAGAAGCTAACCGAGTCAGACGATTTGCATTGCTTTGTAATGTATGCATGGCCAATTGGCTACTTGGATCGATTAACTTACCAGTTCACTAGTCAAACCATCTGAGTTTGATAACTATTATATGAAAACATATTTTGTGAAGAAAAAAGCTTGTTACGCATTACATATGTACACATCTTTCACATCTAAATAAAATTAAAGTATAAATATGTAAAAAATAAAACGAAACCAATAATAATTAAACAATAGAAATTGTGTAAATGTAAACTAGAATTTATGCAAATATAAAGTGTTGTTTATTTAAATATGTGTCTTTTGTGAATTTAAGTTTTCAAAGCAGTGAAATCGTCAATTCAAAATTCAAATTAAATATTCATCTCGTTAAAATACAAAATAGAATGGACAACTTACTTATCAACCTTAGTTAACGATGGGGTCTATCAATTACCTACTTATATATTATTTATTATTTTTTTTAAAAGGCTGATATAATAAATATGTGAGAGGTGAGCCTAACATTTATTAAGGCTGAAAAATGTGAAGAGAATAAGAACAATTCTAAATGGACTATTATCATGCAATAATTTTTGCTTATATCAAGTGCTTGCCATATTGTTCACCACCAAACACTAAACACTATTATTTTTTGGATTTTGATTGAGAGCACTAGAGCTTTCAAATGCTTGGACTCCCATCCGTTGATTGAGCTAATTTTATTTTGAGGTGTGTGAAGGTGAAGTTTTATTAAAAAAGACAAAACACAAACAGTGCTATAACTCTAGTACAGTGTTTGTAGCACTTATACACTTCCTTTATTTTTCAGTCACATCATCCTCCTTTTTAAATTTTTTACCGTAGAGATGTAAAATTTGATACAAATGTTACATTTTTATTGCTTGCCATCTCTTGCATTTCCAAATTTTTTGCTTGTACTTGGGCTTTTCCAGCTTGACATTAGACCTCATTTGTTTTTGGTTTAGTTAAAAAAAATTTATAAAAAAAACCCGTTTTAAACCAGGAAACCATCTGTATTTACCAGTTTTGCTAGTTTTTTACCGGTTCATTCGGTTTTCTTCCCATTTTTGGCTAGAATGGTTTTTTGGGTTGAATAGACTAAACACATGATCAGTTCACTGATTTTTTGGTTGAACCCGCTGGTACAATCCGGTGTTTTCAACCGTGATTTCAACTACAAAAGTAAGTAGCAGCTCACCTAGCTTGAGTTACAGCCTACGTATGCCTTGTAATTTCATAGTTTTCAGACTTTCATAGTGAGTCAATCCAACTGAGTACAACAACATCTCAGCTAATTAATCAGCTTTAACTTTCATGTTGCTTTGGAATTTCAAGGGCAACACAGTGCAAGTAATCGTCCCGACAACCAACAAAAATCCGGCCACCAATCATTAAAGGAGAAGAGAATATATTCCCCGGTAAGTCTAGCCTTGCAAATTCCTGCACAAAAGTTGTTTGTTGATTTGCATCTTCGGAGAAATTCAAGTTCACTCGAAGAAGGTGAATGCCTCCAGAACTTGAACAAATGCAAATTAACCTGAACAAGAAAAAAATTGTTTGAAATTGAAAGCTGATAAGATGCATTTGCCCCTTTAATTAAGAAAACCAACTAGGTTAACCTGTCTGAAGAATGGGACGCATCAGACTTAAACTGCCAGTGCTCGTCAACATAAGCAGATGCAGTAATTGGATCTCCAACATTGAATTCCCATAGTAGATCCCCATTCTCCTGGTGTTAATCCAACATATAGAACAAAAGAAATATCAACCCAAACGAATCATTTTGCATACTGCACACTTCTACACGGGACAACGATTTAACAGTAGTCGTTCTTTCACATTGAATTCACTAAGTTTGGTATTTAATTAATACAGAATATTCAAGAGTTAAACAAGAATACATCTACAAAGTTCACCTAATATTATTAAAAATAAGTAAATTACCATTCAACTTAGTTACACTTTAGGACAACTTTGTGCATTTTTTAAAGGGATGGAGCATAGAATATAAGTAAAAAAGGATCTTTTGGTCCCTTATCTTTATTTCTTTTTTCAATTTAGTCTCCTATCTTTTATTTTTGTCAATTTGGTCTCTTATCTTGCAAAGTTGCAAATCGTCATTCAATGTTGTCTTCCGTCACGATTCTGTCACCCCTTATAGAAATGATGATGTGTCACTAATGGTAATGGCCACATCATCGCCATGTCATATTCTTGTCATCGCTACATCATAATCACATCAGCACCGTTAATGACATGTCATCACTTCCATTAGGGTTTGTAATGGAACTATGATGGAGAACCACATTGAATGATGATTTGCAAGGTAAAGGACCAAATTGACAAAAATAAAACATAGGAGACCAAATAAAAAAAATAAAAATAAGGGACCAAAGTACCTATTTTGCCTAAAATATATGTTTGTCAAATTCGCTCTGAAAATTGCATTTTGTATGCCGTCAGATTTAAGGCATCATCAATTTACCAATACATTTTCGATGGTACCACTGGCACATACTGAAAGGCAAAGTGGATATTACTTTTGCAAGACACGAACTGATACATGTCAATTAACAACATGAATAATTAGGTAGGACAAAGAAATTTAATCCTCAAAATGACCAAATTTCATATTAGCACTAACAAAGTAGGAACACCACAATTCACGCTCTAGTCAGTAACTGCCTACATGAGGTGGATATGTGGGTTCATCTATGTTGAAATAGTGTCTAGATTCATTGTATAGGCTAACTAAATCATAATCAAATCTTGTAATTACGATAATTAGAATCTTTTGTAATCTTTGTATTTATTACAATAACTATATAATTCAGCCTCCATTGTGTAATTGAGACACATGGTTTCTTCATATGTCTCTCTCTTTTCTCTCTTTCAACATGGTATCTAGAACCATGCACGCTCGGTGAGCCCACTGCTCTTTGGAAAAACCATGTTTCCACTCCGGTTTGCCGGTCTTTCTCCTCTTGTTGTGTCCTCTTTCCATTAGACCCATCTCCTTTGTTGCTATCCGCCGCTGCCCACCATTGTCCATTGTCCATTGTCATCTGCCGCCTCTATCCAACTTTCCGGCTGGTGACCCCATCACCGGAATCGCCTCTCCTTGTTCGGCTAGAACCCAAAAACTAGGCCTGAGATTCCATCACATGCACCCACACACTATCCAAACGTCCCTGTGCGCAGCTCCACCCGCCGCCCTTTCACTGGTGCGTGGGCCATCCCCTCCGGCCTCCATTTGCAACGCCGAGCTCGGCCTTCTATCCTCTTTCTGGATATGCCCTCACCTTTTGTGTTTGTGACTGTTTGTCGCGACCCCCTTTTGAATTGGTGCATTCGGGTACTATTTAGTTGTGCTTTTTAGCCTGTTGTTTACTAATTCATGGCTAGTTCTACCTCCTCAGATAACTCTTAAGGCCACCACAAAGGCTGAGTATGCAAATTTTTTATAGTGGTATGCACAACGTAAATCCTATGGTTTCTCTTCTCCAAAGGCTGTCTATGTCGACTTTCTGAAGTGGTTTGAGCAACGTCAGACCTCTAGTTCCACTGCCTCTGTTGCACATATTGGTGCTTCATTTGCTTGTGTCTCTCATTCCCCATTCATTGGTACTTGGGTTCTTGATTCTGGTGCGACTGACCACATTTATGCTAATAAAACTCTTTTCTCCAACCTTTCTCACAATAGTTATTGGCCTACTGTTACTTTAGCAAATGGTTCCAAGATCCAATCCCTAGGGAACATCACTACCCCTCCCCTCCCCTCCCTTCCCTTCCCTTTCCTTTCAGTAGACTTTGTCCTTTATGTTCCTGGGTCTCCTTTTAATTTGCTTTTCATTAGTCGTTTGACTTGGTCTCTTGATTGTATGATTACCTTTACTAAAGACTCTATGATTCAGTAGGACCGGAGTTCGGGTCGGATACTTGGCACCGGATGTGAGTCCCGTGGCCTCTACCAGCTCTCCAACCTCTCTCGTGTTTGCACTGTCAAGGATTCCCCTGTCACCATCCATGCACAGTTGGGTCATCCAAGCCTTCCTAAACTACAAAAATTGGTGCCCAACCTCTCTAAGTTATCGAGTCTCGCTTGTGAGTCATGTCAATTAGGAAAACACACTCGTAGTCCATTTCCCGATAAAGTCAACATTAGAGCGTCATCTCCTTTTGATTTAGTACATTCTGATGTTTAGGGTCCCAGTCGTACTATTTCGACTCTAGGGTCCAGATATTTTGTCACTTTCATTGATGATTACTCTCGCTGCACTTTGTTATTTTTTACGCAAAATCGGTCTAAGTTGTTTTAAACATTTCAGAACTTTTATCATGAAATTAAAACTCTATTTGATGTTCCTATACATAGTTTGCGTAGTGATAATGTCCATGAGTATTTGTCTCAACCATTTCAATCCTTTATGGCTTCTCATGGCATTATTCACCAAACCTCTTGTGCACATACCCCTCAACAAAATAGGGTCGCTAAACATAAAAATAGACATCTCGTAGAAATAACTCAAACCCTTTTACTTCATGATAGTGTTCCTTTCCGTTTCTGGGGCGATACAATTTTTACTGCCTATTATCTGATTAACCGCATACCCTCCTCTGTGCTTGATCACCAGGTCCCTTACTCTATTTTATATCCCCACCAACCTCTGCATTCCTTATCACCTTATATATTTGGGTCTACCTTTTTTTTTCATAATCTCACTCCTAGTATTGATAAATTTTTGGCCCGATCTATTAAGTGTGTTTTTTCTTGGTTACACTCAGTCACAAAAGAGTTATTGTTGTTTTTCTCCTAATCTCCAACATTACCTCGTCTCGGACGATATTACCTTCTTTGAGTCTGTTCCTTTCTTCCATTCTCCTTCATCGACTCTTGAGCCCATCTTTGAGGTCTTACCTGTCCCTCTTCCTCTTATCACTGTTGAGTTAGATACACCTACGACCCCCTATGTCGAGCAACCCACCACTACTATTTGCCCCTTCCAGGTCTATCATCGTCGGGCACAATAACCTCCACCACCCCTACCTCCACCAGAAGTTGCAGAGGTCAATGTGGACTCTCCTTCAACACCAATTCCTTTACCAGCTTTGGCACTGCCTCCTGAGCCTGACCTTCCCATTGCTCTCCGAAAAGGCATACGGTCTACTTGTAACCCTTCTCCTCATTATGTTACTTTGAGTTATCATCGCCTATCTTCTTTGCATTATGCTTATCTTTCTTTCTTGTTTTCTGTGTCTATTCCTAACTCTCCGGGTGATGTTTTATCTCATCATGGGTGGAGACAAGCTATGATCGATGAGATGTGTGCCCTTCAGAGCAGTGGTACTTGGGAACTTGTTCCTCGTCCTCCCAAGAAGTCTGTTGTAGGTTGTCGGTGGATTTATACGGTCAAGGTTGACCCTGATGGCAAGATTGATCGTCTCAAGGCTCGTCTCGTAGCATAAGGGTATACCAATATTTTTGGCTTGGATTATGGAGACACTTTCTCACCCATGGCTAAGATAGCTTCGGTTCGATTTTTTTTGTCTATGGCCGCTATTCGCCACTAGTCCCTTCATTAGTTGGACATCAATAACACTTTTCTCCATGGTGATCTAGAAGAAGAGGTTTACATGGAGCAACCACCAGGGTTTGTTGCTCAGGGGGAGTCTTCTGGACTAGTTTGTCGTCTTCACAAATCTCTATATGGCCTTAAATAGTCTCCTAGGGCTTGGTTTGCCAAATTTAGTACTGTAGTTCAGTAGTTCGGTATGACATGGAGTGAGGCTGGCCACTCTGTCTTCTATCGTCATTAAGCTCAAGGGTGTATCTATTTGATTGTGTATGTCGAAGACATTGTTATCACTAGCAGTGATCACCATGGCATAATTTAGGTAAAACAATATCTTGGTCATCACTTTCAGACCAAAGACCTTAGCA
Source organism: Ormosia emarginata (assembly GCA_029884605.1). NCBI lineage: Eukaryota > Viridiplantae > Streptophyta > Magnoliopsida > Fabales > Fabaceae > Ormosia > Ormosia emarginata. The sequence goes on from JAQQTP010000068.1 coordinate 6,939,875, forward strand.
AATTTCGGTACTTCTTGGGAATAAAGGTGACACAATCCAATGATGGTATAGTAATTTCATAGAGGAAGTATGCCATGGACATTCTTGAGGAAACAGGTTCGTTGAATGCAAAGCTTGTTGACACTCCTATAGATTCGAATACTAAACTTCTACCAAATTAGGGGGAGCCACTCTCGGATCCACGAAGATACAGAAGATTTGTTGGAAAACTGAACTACATCACTGTTACCCATCCTGACATCTCTTTTGCAGTTAGTGTGGTAAGTCAGTTTCTAAATTCACCTTGTGATGTACATTGGGATGCAGTGATCTGCATCCTAAAGTATATTAAAGGAGCTCCTGGAAAAGGCCTTGTCTATGAAGATAAGGGTCACACTCAGATTGTTGGATACTCAAATGCTGATTGGGAAAGTTCTCCTCTTGATAGAAGATCCACTTTTGGGTATTGTGTATTCATCGAGAGTAATTTGATATCCTGGAAGAGTAAGAAACAAAATGTAGTTGCAAGATCAAGTGCCAAAACAAAATATCGAGCCATGACCTTAGCTACTTGTGAACTCATTTGGTTAAAATAGCTACTTAAAGAGCTTCGATTTGGGGAGATTATGCAAATAACACTCATTTGTGACAATCAAGCTACATTGCATATCGCCTCTAATTCAGTGTTTCATGCGAGGACTAAACATATTGAGATAGACTGTTATTTTATTAGAGACAAGATCCTATCTGGGGACATCACCACTAGCTTCGTCAATTCAAATGATCAATTGACAGATGTTTTCACTAAGTCTTTGAGAGGTCCTCGGATAAGTTATATTTGTAACAAGCTTGGTGCATATAACCTATATGCTCCAACTTGAGGGGGAGTGTTGAAATAGTGTCTAGATTCATAGTATAGGCTAACAAAATTATAACCACTTGAAAACTATTTTCTGTATTTTTATTGATTCACAATCAAATGGTATAAGAGACTCCTTTTATAGAAGGAGTGGAGGGGACAGACTAACTACAATTCAGGAGACAAATAAGAAACTACCATAACAAGCTAAACTAAGAGGGAAACTAAATATTTACATCATAAATTCTATTTACAACATTCATCTCTTCCAAAACTGCTAATTTCCAGTTTGGATCATCTAGTGCTTCCTCAATGTTTCTAGGCACAAACAAATTTGTAATTTTAGAGGTGAAAGCTCGATGGTTTTGGAAAAGCTAATTTGTAATCAGTATTAATGTCGTGTTATTAAAGCTGAGAATCAATAGCATTAAACCAGTAGTCAACCGAGTTTAATGTTGTGTATGTTGTGTCAATGGTGTAAATAGAATTTATTATGTAAATATTTATTTTCCTTCTTAGTTTAGCTTGTTATGGTAGTTTCTTATTTGTCTCTTGAATTGTAGTTAGTCTGTCCCCTCCACTCCTTCCATAAAAGGAGTCTCTTGTACCATTTGATTGTGAATCAATAAAAATACAGAAAACACAGTTTTCAAGTTGGTACCAGAACCGATGGTTCGGCTAAGACAAGTATTGGCGTGGACGACAGTAGTTGGAGGATCCATGTGCAGGATCCCTTGTGTCGAAAGTCTTCCTGGCAATGTGGAAGTTAGGTGGCGTGTATGAAGAAAAGCATGTGTGGCCCAATTTGGAGGAGATGAGGCTCTTGGATGCAGGTTGAGCTCTTGGTGACACCGTCAAATGCTTGATAGGCTTCTGCTTCAGGGGGAGTAACCGTGTGTGAAGGACTCATACTCGAGAGAGAGATTGTTGGGAATGCAAGTGTGAGTTAGATGTGGGAGAAGAAGTTTCACATTAGAAAGAAATAAATTGAAGGCTATAAAAATGAAAAAGACCTATAGAACTAATGCCTTAAGATTTTGGGTCAAGATGTAATGTTAAGTCCATTTATGTAATTCTTCACTTAGCTCATTGATAGAGATCTCCCTTGCTTTTGGGTTCCCCTATGGCTCAACATAACCAAATATTGTAATTACAATAATTATGATCTTTTGTAATATTTGTATTTATTACAATAACTCTATATAATTCAGCCTCCGTTGTGTAATTGAGACACACGATTTCTTCATATGTCTCTCTTTTCTCTCTTTTCTCTCTTTCAACAATCTTCATTCTTACTCGTACAATTTCACCTGAAACCCGAAGAAGAGAGAGAGAGAGAGGTGGAGATGTACAACAGTAACTAGTGTTGAAATCGTATCGTATCATATCTACTCATATCTTTTAGTATTGTATTATATCATATCTGTTGCAATTAAAATAGGAAGTAGAATATATAGTTACCATAAGTAGATATGTCAATCCCTAAAACTTAGGGATTTAGTTTAGGATTAATTGTATATTATGTGATGTGATTATAAATTCATAATGCTGAGAGTGTTTTCTCTCAAGCAATTCAATCACAATAGTCTCTGTTTTAACTTCAAGTTGGTATCTAGAGCTATACCTAGTGGACCCACTGTCCTCCAGTGAAAAATTTTGCCGGTAGATCGTGTCTCTACCCTAGTCTGCCGCCTCTTCGCCCGTCTCATCCTTCCGGCCGTCCTCTTTCTCTTTCCATCACGATTGTAGGAGTCAGATCTACCGTGAGTGTCAATTTTGCCAGCTGACCACACCATCGTCCTCCCTGGCCCCAAATTGGCCAACAACTGAAATCGTGCCGCCAACGGAGCTGCCATGTGCCACCACCAGCTCCCAGCGTTAGTTCGCTTCTGCCGACGCATGAGGGCCCCGTCCAACACCTTTTCCAACCGCCGTCGACATCGTCTGACTCGTCTCGACGTCCTTTGTCCAGATCTGCCCTCCCCTTTTCTGTTCGTCGCCTGAGTTGCCGAATGCATACACGCGCGATCACTCAAGTTTTCGGTTTCTTCAAGCATCTGTTCAGATCTCATGTCCTCTCTAGTTTGAATCATGTCTTCCGGCACAAATTCTTCCTCTACCAACATGGGTTCCCGCAATAAAACTTCTGAACCCATGAAGAAGTCTTATCTCCTTTGCTTTCTCGGCCACTCCCACAATAACGTCTCAGACACTAAACGGTAAGAATTATTTGGATTGGTATACTGCTGTTAATGTGTGGTTTTTAGGTCAGGGACTCTCAGAGTATTTAACCAACAAAGCTGAAGATGTTGATGCTATTATAAGGGAGGAATGACAGAAAGCCAATTATCAGTTGGTGTCCTTATTATGGCAATCCATTGACCCCAAGTTGTTGGTGCACTATTGCTCCTATAAATCATGTAATGATGTATGAAAGAAAGCTCAAAGTATCTATGCTAATGATATGCAACATCTGTATGAATCGGTTCATAACTTGGCAATGTTCCAGATGACAAATCATGACCTATCTTCGTATCTCAACAAAGCATAAACCACCATTGAACAAATCAAGTTGATCCTAACTAGCAATAACCTTCAGAAGGTGTTGGACAAGCTTGATAAAATGTACATGGTTTTTGTTCTCTGTGGTCTTCATAAGGATTTTGAATATGTTCGGAACCAAGTTCTGACAAATCCAAATATCCCTTCGGCGGAGGAACTCATTGATCATCTACTACGGGTTCCCCCGTCGGAGGCATCAACTAGGTTTGGTTCTCAAACAGGTTCAGAATCCTCAGCTTTTGCCTCTAAAACAGTTGACCATGGAGGTCGTGATCGTGATAGAGGCAGTCGTGGTTTTGGTAATCGCCCTCAATGTTCTCATTGCAAACGCTTTGGACATACTCAGGATCAATGCTATTCTCTGCATGGTTTTCCAGAGAAGTCTACAAATATAACACAGTCTCAGGAGTTGAGTATTGAGAAAAAGAATGAATATGGAGGTGGCAATCAAAATATAAAGAGTATATTCAACTCAAGGTAGCCTAACAAGCCTCATCTTCAGCCACTATAGCCCATACTGATAATTCTACGGTTTGCCTCTTTCATTCTTCGTCTGTTGGATCTTGGATTTTGGATTCTGGTTCTTTCGATCACATAATAGGTAATCCTTCCCTTTTCTCGAAATTATCCTTTCCCAAGACACTTGATGGTCCTTTTAATTTAATTTCTATTAGTCAACTTACTCGAACTCTTAATTGTTCCATAACATTTACTGTTGAATTTTTTTTTATACAGGACCAGAGTACTAGGCAGACCATTGGAGCCAGATCTAAATCACGTGGGCTCTATTATCCAACCTTCTTCCTCTACCATATGTGCTGTCACAGAATCTCCTAGTCTCCATCGTTTAGGTCATCTGAGTCTCGATAAATTGAAGAAGATGGTCCCTCATCTCTCTCATCTGTAGTCTTTAGAATGTGAGTCATGTCAGCTTGGAAAACATGTTCAGACATCATATCCAAGCAAGGTCAATAGTCATGTAAAGTCTCCTTTTGATATTGTTCATTTGATGTCTGGGGTCTTAGTCGTGTCAGTACAGTTTTAGGATATGTATTGTTACTTTCATTGATGATTTTTCAGAATATACTTGGATATTTTTAATGAAATATCGTTCATAGTTGTTTACTGTTTTTCAAAACTTCTGCAAAGAAATTCAAACTCAGTTTGGGCACAACTCACTTTACGTAGTGATAATGCAAAAGAATACTATTAACCTTTTAATTCCTTTATGGCATCGAATGGCATGATTTATCAATCAACCTATAACACACTCCACATCAAAATGGAATAGCAAAAAGAAAACATTGACTTATTATTGAGACAACTCGTACTCTTTTGTTACATGCTAATGCACCCTTAAAGTATTGGGGCGATGCTATTCTCACTGCAGATTACTTGATAAATTGAATGCCATCCTCTGTTCTAAATAACCAAGTGCCTCATTCTCTTTTATTCCATATCGATTCTCTTTATACTGTTCCCCCTCAAGTTTTTGGTTCTACTTGTTTTGTGCATGATCTTTCTCCAAGTCTAGATAAACAGTCTGCTCGTGCTATTAAGTGCATTTTCTTTGGCTACTCTCAGTTTCAAAAAGGGTATTGTCGTTATTCTCCTTCCACACATCGCACTTACATCTCTGCCGATGTCACCTTCTTTGAGGAGACTTCTTACTTCACCTTATCAACTGAACCAGCCTCCATTTCTCAGGTCTTACCAATTCACCTTGATCCACCTGCCTACGTTCCTCTCCATGCCAGTTTGTTACTTTTCAGAGTCGACCACGAATTGCAAATCCAGAAGTTGTTCCTACAAATTCTGGTGATTCATCTCCTACTCCATCATCTCCACCTACTCCAGGCCTACCTAAACCTTCCGCTAACCTACCCATTGCTATTCATAAAGGTACACGTTCTACCCATAATTTGTATCCCATTTACAATTTCTTGAGTTATCATCATTTACAAGTGGATCAGTTGAAAGCTCGTCTTGTGGCTAAAGGTTATACCCAGATTTTTTACCTTGATTATGGTGACACTTTCTTTCTTGTTGCTAAAATGGTGTCTGTTCGCCTTTTCTTATCCATGGCGGCATGAACCGCTGGCCATTGTATTAGTTGGACATTGCCTTTTTACACGGTGAATTAGAGGAGGAGGTTTACATGGAGCAACAACCTGGGTTCATTACTCAGGGGGAGTCAGGTTTAGTTTGCAAGTTGCACAAGTCTTTATATGGCCTTAAACAGTCTCCTGGGGAATAGTTTGAAAAATTTAGCACGGTTATACAACAATTTGGTATGATCCGTAGTAAGGCAGATCATTCGGTGTTCTATAAACATTCTCCCTCTAATCAATGCATCTATCTTGTTGTCTATGTAAATGATATACTGCTATTATAGGTGATAACCATGAAGGCATCAAAGGCCTAAGACAACACCTATTTCTACACTTCCAAACTAAGGACTTCGGTCGGTTGCGATATTTCCTTGGGATTGAAGTAGCTCAATCAAAAACAGGCATTGCCATCTCCCAAAGGAAGTATGCCCTTGACATTTTGGAAGAGATTGGGATGTTAAATTGTAAGCCCGTTGATACTCCTATAGACCTGAATGTTGAACTTCTACCAAATCAGAGGGAACCCTATTCAGACACCTAGGCAGATATCGAACATTAGTTGAGAAATTAAATTATCTCATTATGACCAGACAAGATATATCCTTTGTTGTGAGTGTTATGAGTCAGTTTCTTGATTTTCCAGATGATAGTCATTGGGTTGTTGTGGTTCGAATCTTGAGATATGTTAAGAGTTCTCCAGGAAAGGGGTTGGTAGATAAAAATAGGGGTCATACAGACATTGTTCTTATACAAATGTTGATTAGGCTAGAAAGGGGTTGGTATATGAAAATAGGGGTCATACAGACATTGTTGCTTATACAAATGCTGATTGGGCAGGATCTCCCAGTGATAGGAGATCGACTTCAGGTTATTGTGTTCTCATTTGTGGTAATCTTATCTCGTGGAAGAGCAAAAAGCATAATGTAGTAACAAGATTAAGTGCAAAAGCAGAATATCGAGCTATGGCTCTTACTGTGTGTGAACTTATATGGTTGAAACAACTAATTCAAGAGTTGAAATTTTGCAAAATAGGGTCCATGGAGCTCATTTGTGATAATCAAGTGGCCTTGCACATCGCCTTCAATCCGGTCTTTCATGAGCAAACCAAACATATAGAGATCAACTGTCATTTCATTCGGGAAAAGATTCTCTCTGGAGAAGTCACCACCTCATTTGTGAACTCTAATAATTAACTAATAGATATCTTCACTAAGTCCCTCTAGGGTCCAAGGGTAACATACATATGTAACAAACTTGATGTATATAACATATATGCACCAGCTTGAGGAAGAGTATTAATGTCGTATCATTTCATATCTATTGTAATTAGAATAGGAAGTATAATATATATTTGTCGTAAATAGATATGTCAATCCCTAAAACTTAGGGATTTAATTTAGGATTAACTGTATATTATGTGACTATAAATTCATAATGCTGAGAGGGTTTTCTCTCAAGCAATTCAGTCACACTAGTCTCTTTCAACTTCCAAGTACTAGCATAAAAGATTTCGAGCAAGTTTGTCTCCCAATCTGATCTTGTTTACTGACCATACATACCATATTAATATGTAAGACTAAAGCTATGAAACACATCACAGTAAATGACATGGAGCATTGTCAAAAAGGGAAGGGGGGAAGGGGAAAAGAAACACTGCCAATACCAGGCAGCCTATAAACAGAGACATAGATCCAGCAATTAACTTTGATCTCAGATAGGGAATATAAACATTACAAAGGAGAAGAGTCGCTGATCATGAATCCAATAGAGCAAAAATTAAAATCCACCAAATAAATCATATAAGGGGAAAAAAAGTTTATATGCCAGTCCTCACCAGTTTGAATGAGTACACGCTTCCATTTCTGGAGCATACAATCACCTAAGGGGGGATAAACAAAACAATTACTGATATAAATAAATATTTTACTAATTATTTAGAATTATTATAATACAAAAGCTGACCCAATAACTCAATTTATACTAATACCATGATTACACAAAGACACAAATACGTCTACTTTGGATGCACTACAAGTAACTACTTGATTAATCCCTAAGCACTTTCCCTATTAGTTATACTAAACTATATCCTAAACAGAAACCAATATCATTATTCACAATCTTCTATAGATCTTCACAAAAGGACATGAAGAGGTGAGTGGAAGGGATTGAAGTCATTAAAAAAAATTAGGAATTAGCTTTGTAAAATCCATGAAGAGAATGATGTACCTCATGAGGAAGAGCAGAAGGTATGCATGGCCCGGCAAATACTGGACCATCAGTAGTTTTCTGAACAAAATTCACCAATAATGCAAGTTAAAATTATTTCCATCTGGTAACATAATTTAGGATTGCAACCATAATGAGGTTCATACCTTCCAAAGTATGGATCCATTTGGCTCCAATGCAAGAACATGGCCATCTACCAAGCAACATATTACTGCACCGACCAGGAAAAAAAGTACACTGGTATAAGGAGAAAAAATTATACAAGACATAAATTAATTAGGAAGACAGACAACATAATCAAAAGGCAAAGCGAACAATACATACCAGTTCCATTTTGGTTGACAGCCAGAGAACCAAACACAGGGACTTCTACCTCATGTAGCCACAATATATTAAATGGAGAATGCTGGATTTAGTAAAGGAATATTTCAGTCTGACTTAGACCAATAGCTCAAATGACTTGAACAAGTCGCCAACTTCTACATGCAGCTATAGTAACAGATTTATGCATCTAATGTTCAATCTAAGGATTAATATCTTGGGTCAATGCCAAGCAACTTCAATCACATATTTTTATAATTTTTTCTTGTCCATTCTTATTCCATCACTAGAGCTTTTGGCTGAAAAGCTGTTCTATGTAAAAACTAAGCAAAACCAAACAAGTGCTTATTTATACTAGATTTGCTATAAATCAAAGTGGACGAAACAACTCAAGTTGTTAACACCAGGCCAGCAACGAAATCCTAATTCCTAATTCGTTAAGCTGTTTATATGCATGTCAGTCTAAACATCAACAATTAGTTTAACTCCTTAGTCATCCTGTAAAAAGGCTAGCTAAGAGGTTTTTGTAGACTTTCTTTAACCCATAAATTTACTTGATAAGCCCCCTCTATTCTCCCAATGTAACACTCTGGTCATCAAAAACACCTTGTTTCTCTTCCTTTTTGTGAGATTCCAACCTAAAATCAATTGGTATTAAGTGGAGTGGCCCAATAGATATATAAATTGCACTCGAAAGATTGAGGCAGGCGATGTGAGACTCTTAATACTTTTATTCTTCTTCTTTTTTTCTTTTTGTTCTTTCCTCTATGGATCCTTAATTGTCAGTTTGCAAGATAAACATTAAATATCACAGTTAATGTAGTTACCAAGAAATCAACACTTTTGAATCTAGGGGGAAGAAGCTGACATTTCTAATAGAAGGTTTTCACAAGAAACTAAATCCAAAGCCTGGAATTTGGGTATCGGGAAACAGGGCACTATATATCAGAACAGAATATCAGCTCCATAAAGATTTTTTTTTTTTGACAAAAGAAGAAAATTTATTAAAGAAAGAGATAGAAGTACAACAGCCCCCTAAAGTAATAAACACTTTTGGATGTATATTGAAAGATTTCTCAATTCATCATACCGATATTGATATAGCTGTTATACGACCACTAGTAGAGGCCACATACAGCAAGCCACGAACCTAAATGAAAAATAGTATAAGAAAATAAGAACTCAATAATCTTTTCGCTAACCAATATAAATGTATTATGTCATGTAGAATAGGAAATTCACCTCATCAATTGCAGGTGACCCATATATACTGCCTCCACATGGTAGCTTATAGACACAGCAATGATTTTTGTAATCAAGAGCATATAAGTTATGATCATGTGAGCCACACCTGTATAAATATTAAACCCAAGCTGAAAACTTACATAGTTTCCAATCACGCTACAGTTAACATACCCTTTTAACATATATCAGGGACTTGTGACAATAAGTGACATTGGACCATGTAGTATTTGACTTAGTATTAGACTCTTTGAACATGTATCATGCAGTGTAAAGTTCCACCCTTGCTTTTCCTAGTCCAATAATTAAAATTTTTGTACAAAGTGGTGTTTAGTTTCTATGAATGGTTTTAAGCATGTACTTTGTCTAATGCACAAGGACTAGTTTTAATGATGCGTATTGTTAGCAGAGAAATTTTATTAGAGAGGAAAGAGGAAAAGTACTTAGGGAACAGGAGGATAAGATATCTTCCAAAACAGAAAAGTCAAGTAACAACAAGTATCATGAAAAAATAATGAATGCAGCAAATCCCAGTCTGTCTACCAACTCTTTCAAACAGCCATGTATAGAGCACCAAAGGTAAGCACATCCTATAGAAAATTTATTCCCGTGGGAACTCAAAATTCCTTAGAATCTTATATGAAGTCGAAAACCAAACATCAAATCTATAATTTCCATGATAAGTTTCTAGAGAATCCTTTTCCAATCTGTGTACTAACCACCCTTTGAGGTTTCCGGGTTTGACAACTTAATTTGTAACAAAGGGCATGTGAGAAAACTATTATTTTTTTCTTGGAATAAAAGTTGCTCAATCAGATAATTTATGAAGTATATTATTGTTTCAATTGGAAAAAAAAAAAAAAACGGCACAGTTGAATGCAAATTTGCAGACTATAATAATTTTAAAAGAAAAGCAACTTAGATGTGGTGGCAATGGATAGGTAATTGACAAAGGAAGATATCATACACTAATTGGTAGCTTGACATGTATCTCGGTAAAAGTCATCCAAATACATGCATAAAAAAAAAGTCATCCAAATACAACACCATAATGTTAACACCAGTTCTTCTCAACACATTTGCATGCCTTGTGTCTTAAGACAATAGAAAAAAAAGGTTTTGAAGCATTGCTGGTAGTCTACATGGAACAAATTTGGAAATTCCAGTGTGCTAGTTGGACTTCAACCTACACTATTCTAACTATTATTTAATATAAAATTGAAAATAGGTCAAAGAAAAAAATAATAATGTCAACCAATAGTCGTTCATGAATTCTCTTCTCTTCTATTCCACTCCTCAAGTATACCAAATGCCACAAATAGCTATTTCAAAGATTGACCTTTAAAATCCTGCAGTCTTCTTACGGAACAATCTTATACATTCATCCCAGCTAGGAAGGTTCTAAATAGAATGGAGATTTTATGTGCTGTTTGTTATAATCACCTATACTTACTTTAGCACAAACTGTTAGGTCAAATATGCACAATAAAGTAACACATCGATGAAAATAATGATATGCAAAACTTTTAAATAAAAAATATGCATGATCACTCAAGCATAGAAAGAGAAGCATAAAAAAAAATTACCAGATCAATTGTCTGCATGTGTCTACAACTGGTTGTGATTTTACCTTCATGAGTTTAAAACATAATTAGAAATTGACAACAAAAAGGGGGAGGGGGGGGCTGCATAATCAAGTCAGATAAATGAGAAGTGACACTTTTAGTTATCGGGAAAAAAAAAAGTTAATTAGAGAGAAACGAGGGAAGGTATAACTTGGGGGTGCTTAAGATATCCTCCAAAATAGAAAAATACAAATACAAGGAGTGTGAAAAGAAACCAAGAATGCAGCAGGGCTGCTGTTTCTCAGCATATCTGAAATGGAAAGTCCCTTGAAACAGCCATGAGCAGAACACCCAAGAAAATCCATGAACAAATATTTTGAAGGATCAAGAATTATTTTATTATTTCACTAAGACTTTGTTTAATCAAAGTGAAAGGTTTTCACTGAAGACCAAAAATTTAACATTTTATATAATGCTAATAATAAAATGTGGAATTTATTAACAAAAAAATCAGACTTGAATAAAGTTAAATTCTTTCAATGAGCAAATAAAAACTGAAATGCTGCAACAGATAACAAATTTTAGGATTTTTAATCATAGTAGGTTACCAGGTAACAGTGCAGTGGTAAAAGTGACTGCAGAAGCAGTGGTGCTAGAGATAGATAATAGTGATAGGGTAATTCAGTTAGTGGTGGTCGTAGTAGTGAAGTTCATCGTGACAGGCTCATTGTTTTAAGAAGTAGTGAAGACAAATCTACAAAAGATCAGTAAATGTTGTGGGATAGTTCTTATGGCACTGGTGATGCAATGGAGGCAGGGGTGAAGGCTGGTTGTAGCAGCAAAACTGGGTGATTAAAAAGAGATATAGAATGAGGTGACAAAAAACAAAGTGATGAAGATGGATTTAGAGGTTGATAAGGCCAAATAGTAATGGATGGTCAAGCTTGTCGCAGAGGGCTGGTGGCATTACATTAGTGACACAATGAGGTGAATATGAAAAGGTAGTAAAGATGATATGACAAGTAATGAAGTAATTATGAAAATTTAGTGGGTAGCAAACTTGTGATTGTCACATAACATAATTATCTTCAAGATGCAAGTAAATGTATATATCCAATAAAATTTTGTTAATGCTAATTTCAATTGGACTGAAGTACTTGCTTGTTTGGATGTGCTTTTCTTAATAATTTATTAAAAAATATATATATATATTTTTTATATTTTAGTGTATTCGGATGAGCTTTAAAAAACAAAAAAGCTGAAGCAGTAGTACTTAAAAAAGCAGAGACCCACTAGGTCATCTACAAGAACATCAGGCGGAAAAAAAAATAAAAAAAAAAAAAAAGCAAGAAAGGAGAGCATTCTGGTTTTACAATTTTTTTAAACAGAATCTCTTTCTCTGTAGATCTATCTCCTTAAATCCATCTATCCATGTATCTATAACCTTTTATTTTTTAAGTTCCTTCTGCAATCACTACATCCCTTCACAGGGTCTGCGTTGTAATAACAAAAAACTTGACTAAAGAAAACCTAAAACTTTCAAGCAGACACCAGGAAACCTCAAACAAGAAAAAACAGGTGTTTGATACAGCGCTAAAACCAGATACCTCACCAGATGTTTGAAAACTCCAACAGATGTGTCCATTCAAAAAGTCAAGAAAATATATTTTTCCCATGTAACACCCAACAACAACCTAGAGAAATACCACGTGTTAGAACATATGGATAAAATTTTAAAATTTGACTGCACTAGAGTAACTCAAGACATTAACAAATGAAAACCAACCTGGGAAAAATCAGAAACAATTGCTGCAGTACATTCAATGCGTCCTTCTAGTTTGATCTCCCACTGGACAGAACCACTAAACCAATTATTAAGTAGCAGTTTTAGAAGTTCTAGAACCCAATTTTTTTAAAACTTCTCTTAATAGTTCTAGCATAAAAAATGAATAGCACTGCTATGATTGAAGGTTAGATTTGGCAACTACAACAAAACAAAACCCAAAGTTCCTATTTGTCAGCGACGAAGCAGATCAATATTACAACAATTGAAGGACATGACAATATAAAATGTAATTACAATTCAAGCACTAATGTAGTTTTAGGCTATGGGAATGATGCAAAAATGGACAGAGATATCTACTCTTGTCCAATTTAAGCATAACTCTGCCAGATTGTGTAAATTAAATTTTAGAGAGAGACGTAGTTAAATTTTCCAATCTTTTAGGATATTTTAACAGCTTGAAAAATAAGAGGATAAGATTAAGTACTTTGTTCTATATTACCAATTAGCTTCCTCGTTCTCTCTGGTAAATGAATTCTATATCATCTTGATGCTTTTAACAAAAGCTAGGTCATCCAGATTGTACTGATGTTTATCTGTGATCCACATCATACATCAATCTGTACTAAAAGATTTTCAAGTGTACAAGAAATAAATATGATCCTATGTGCACTAATGGTGAAAATTAGATTAAGAAAATGAATTGTTGCAGGAATTGCAAAATTTCATCAGTACCTGGGGATTAAACTATAAAATGAAAATGCATTCAAACACAAAATTTCATTAATTTTAGATCAATGACAGGAAAAACACCAAGCAATGGATTAAAACCATTTATACAAACTATAATTTGTTTTTACCTTCTGGCATTTATGCAGAGAAATTTATGTGAGTGAGATCCAATGAACAAATAAATGTCTGAGCCTTTAAACACAAGCAATGGTGAAGCATCAACACAAGATTCCATGTAAACTTTCCAAGAGTCTTTCATATAACCTCTGCTACCTCTTTGAACATTTCCAGACCAAGTTGTTCGGTGTGTATCAATTACAGCAAGCTGCTCTTTATACAATACCTTGTTGCATCGGCTAAATGAAGATGATAATAATATTGAAGAGGAATGCCATGGGAAAGATTCATCAACCCCTGATGTAACATCTAAATAACCCCTCTTCAAGCGTTTAGAAGGAATAGAATTATCATCATTACCTTTAGAAATCATCCTTGACTCAAGAGGATTAGAATTTTCAGTAAGATTGGAAGAAAAATTGTTATTTTGTCTGTCTGTATTTAATTCCAAACAACTATCCAGCCTGCTATGCAAAGAGCATGATCCTCTTTTCTGGAGAAGAGCCATACAAAGTTTAGAAGGACTTGGATAGTAATAAAGAAATCTCATATCAATCCCCAAACTGTGAGCAACATGTGCAGCAGAAAGAGAGTTACCGCCCATCGTAAAGAAATCATCATCATTGCAAACCTTTTCAACCATCAAAGCATCATGAAAGGCCTGTTAAAGTAATTATCAAATCAATATCTTCATTTATGCAGAAGACTATTTTTTAAATAAGCAATAAAAATTTACTGAAAAATCCCAGAAGGGAACATACCTTTAGTGGACACAACAATTTCATAAAGAAACAGTTTAGGAGTCAACAAGTTATATGCATAGAAACGCACAAATGGAATATATAGAAGCAATAAATGTCTCTCATTATATAATAAGTTCATATATTCATTCATTATTTGTGATGCATCATGGATCACACAAAGGACAGACATATTCAGGGCAGTCATAGATTTTCTTATGGAAAAGGAAATTTTATTGGAGAGAAACGGGGTGAAGTACAACTAGGAGGAGAATAAGGAATCCTCCAAAACAAGAAAGCCTATATACAAAGGAAAACAAGCAGTCAAAGATGTGTATTTAACAAAATGAACATGCTTGAAAAGACCTGAACAAGCTGACTTATGAAATTGTCCTTCCAAAATGAAATAATGCCAAGAATGGCACTAATTTCAGTCTAACACAAAACGTTTGATTTGAGAAGATCTATGTTGGAGGATGTCTTTGGTTAATATAGGTTTCAAGCATCAACTATCCTAAGAGCTTAAGGAATAAGGTGCATGCCTAGGAATGGTTTTGTCTCTAACACACTGTCTTATGCTTTTAAGCATGGACAAAGCACAGTAATCATACGTTGCGCTGAAAATTCAATTAATTAAGAAAAGTGGGGCAGCAAGGATCAAACTCCTAATCACTTGGTCATAGAGGTCTCTAATACCATGTCAAGAACTAAATCAACCCTAAAAGTTTTTTTTTTTTGGGGAGGGGGGGGGTTACAAATCAACCCTAAAGTTAAAATTGTTAGGTGCAGACCCAAAAATGGTTTTTTTTGTCTCAACAAGTAACAATAGCATAGTGTCAGCTCATTCCCAATCAAATTAAACTACTGCAACAGAGAGCTTCTAGCAACTTCTACTTCAACCTTCACTCTAATCTATTGCCACCCGTTCTCTCTTTTAAGTAGTGCAAGTGTACAACAAGAAACTTGCAATTACAGGTTGTATATTCTCACTTTTTATCCCCTTTCTCATGGGTCAGCAGGCTTTGTATGGTAACTAACAAATAAACTAAATAAATTATTATTATGAAAATTAAGAGGCAAACAATTATAGGAGACATTGACACAAACCCACTCTCCCAAAAAGAATTTGATTTTGATATCTTTTCATGCACGCTACTCATTAAATTTACAATATATAGTTCAATAAAACAAGTCCAAAAGGAGAAATTGTGATTTCTGTTCAGATACACGAGATAAAATGTCATATAAAATTATGAATCCATACCTTTTTAATAAGTTGCCGACGATCGCTGCAGCCTATGTTACCAACCTTATCCTTGACATTCTCTGTCAATAATGCTGAGCCAATCAACAACTCATAATTAACTTTACCACTAGAAGACACAGGAAACGATTCTGTAAAGATGAAACGTTTAGGAACTACAACTGATGGAAGTTTGTTAATCATCCAACTCCTGATCGCAGGTATTAATAATTCACCAGGTCTTTCCTTGTCTTTTAATATTATAAAGGCTTCCAGAAGCACAAGCTCTGCTTGATTATTTCGACAAGTTACAGCAGCATCATTTATATATGGATGTTCCCTTAGCAAATCTTCAATTTCTTCCAGGGCAATACGCTGTCCATTGACTTTTATAATGCGGTCCTTTCTTCCCAAAAATATAAAGTCACCACTTGACAATTGTTTGGCTAAATCACCAGTTCTAAAGTATAACTGGCTTTGGTAAGCATTAACAGAATCTCTGCAACCATAACTTTGAGGCAATTTTACAAATCTGTCAGACATTATATTAGACTCAGTATAGTAGCCCCTAGAAATGCAGGAACCACCAACATACAGCTCTCCCTCATTTGATGCACCATTTTCACCAAGAAGCACCACATCACAGTTAGTAATGGGTAAACCTATTGGCACACTAGTTAGCATATCTTCCTTCAAAATCAATGGTATCTTCTTGCAATCAAAATATGTGCAGTCACCAGAGACCTTAGTTAAAAAAAAAGGAAAAGAAAATAAATGCATTAGCCAATGATAATGCTACAAAAGACTAGTAAAGTGCAATATAACAAGCACCATGGCAAAAATTCTTATAAACAAATTACATAATTTGCATTAGTAATAAAAGAAAAACAGAAATGCATTAGCCAATGATAATGAAACAAAAGACAAGTTGCAAACAATAGCCTCAAGACAAAATCTAATGTAAATAAATTATATAATTTGCCCAAGATTTTTAGCTCAAGCACCAAGTTCCTCTGGCCACTACTTGATCCCGGGATCAAGTCCCACCGAAACCGCTTTGCCTCAAACTTTAGCCTATCCTTCCCCTCTCCACACCAAGTCTTACACCTCTTTTGTTACCAAATAATAATAATAATAATACTAATAATAATAATAATAATAAATAATAATAATAATTTGCATTGGTAATATTTTAGTAAATATTAAAATAAATGCAAAAAAGGGAACTCAAAGTCCAACAAGCATTTCTCAAGAAAAGAAAGCATGTGTCTAACCATTTTTGTAAATCAAACCTACCCTACCATACCTCAATTAAACCTTCCATTATTCTCTAAATTTCTTAAATTTTTGTGCTTGAATTTATTCTCATAATTTGGCAGTTTCCATATAAATTCCAAGACTTAGTGGTTTTACCCATTGGCATATTGATTTAACAAAACTTTTGAGTAAATTAGACACACCTTTAGGTTATGGAACCTATATAAGCACATCGTCTAGTTTCATATTATAAACACACCTCCACTATTTTTTATTTTCATATCACATTTAACAATCCCTTCCATCATATGTTTGATGATAATATTAAAAGAGTGCTAACATCAATGTCAACGTCAGCATTTTAATGCAAGAACTACACTTTTTTAATGCATAATCTAATTCAGAAAGAAAAAGACCAACTAGGAAATTCATGTCAGGAGTTCTCTCATTGAGTTTAAATCAAAGTGGCTAAGCTTTTTTTATATAAAAAAATGAGTTTCTATTAGAGAGACAAGACAAATAGTTAAAATTGGGGGTAGGATAAAATATCATCCAAAACAGAGAAAATAAAGAAAATAAGAGAGCCAAAGGCTAAAAAATGCAACAAAGCTGTCAAACCTCTCAGAAAAAATAGAAACTCTATAGACAAGCATAAGTAAAGAAACAAAGAGAAGCCACAAACACAATCTTAGCCAATCCCATAACATATTTAGGGGCAAAGAGACACCTTTGAAGATGCAGGCAATCCACTCCAACCAAATATACCAGTGAACTGCAAAACTGCACTCTACCACAAAATTTTGGCATCCTTATACTTACCAAAACCTTTAAAACATATCATGAGAAACCAATCAACATGAAATGATACACCCAATGTTCATTGAGAACTTCAAACAAAATATTCCAGAGGAAAGTAGCCACTGAACAATGTTAACAAACGTGGGCCACTTTTTCCAAACTAGACTTGCACATAACACACATATCAACAGAAAAAGTTTGTGGTGAATGTGAATTTGCAACATGTCATTTGCACTAATCCTATGGAGTAATACTGCCCAAACAAAAAACTTGACCTTAGAAGGAGTTTTAGGTTTCCAAGTGGCTCACTTTTCAAGCCAGAAAAGCTCGACTCCATAAGTAAAATGTGGACAATTTAGCCTTTTCGTCACAAAATTAACCCCGTTTCTGTTTCGATTAATGCAGGGAAGGTCTTTGTATAATTTGAAATAAGATGCGCTTGCATAGGTTTTCAAATCCAGAAGGGATCCCAATATAATGTACTCTAAACCTTTTATTTAACCAAATTAGTCAACAGTAAGGAAGTAACTTGGTCATGAAACTCTTCTTGATTTTTTCTAAATCTATACTATGACAAAAATAAAATTAATAAGCTGATTGACATGCAAATCAGAGTAGTCAATAGCGCACAATAGGCAGAGCATCACGGCAGCTGTCCATGATAAGCCTTCCATCGCGTCGCATTTTTTAGGAGCAGGAAT
Organism: Ormosia emarginata; assembly: GCA_029884605.1. Taxonomy (NCBI): domain Eukaryota; kingdom Viridiplantae; phylum Streptophyta; class Magnoliopsida; order Fabales; family Fabaceae; genus Ormosia; species Ormosia emarginata. Next base: position 6,958,114 of record JAQQTP010000068.1, read on the forward strand.
CGCGGCCATTTAGCTGCCAAATCACGGGAGTTGCGGCCGCTTCAGTTCTGCAGAGACTGAAGTCTCTGTTTTCTATTTCTTTTTAAATGGAATTCCCTTTTCACCCTCACTTTAGCTGTTAAAACTTCTATTTTTCCCTCACTTAAACTGATGAAGTCTCCATTTTGCCCTCACTTAAACTATGGAAGTCTCATTTTTGCCCCCACTTAAACTCATCTTCTTCCTCCCAACGACCAATTAGGGTTTGCAACAGCTCCTTCATGCTCTCCAAACACAGCATCATCTGCTCTTTCTTGCACAAATCCATCGCATACAGAGAGCCAAGAAGATATAGCTGCTCTGTTTTCCACCTGTTTAACAGGCCTCTGTCCTCACACTGTTTCTGTTTCACAGTTTCTTGCTTTGTTTCGGCAATTTTCCTGCACTCACTCACTCCCCAACTCTGTTTCAGCCTCTGCATTCCTCTGTTTCGCACTTTCTCAGCCTATTCCAGACTTTTCCAGTCAAGCCCATCTCTGTTTTGTGTTTTTTAATCTATTACTTTGACGTATGAATGATGAATATATCTCGAGTTTTGAATAATGTTTAAAATTTGACCATCTATTATGTGTATTAGAAATTATGAATGTTATCCTCACTATCTTCGATATAGTGGCCGCTCCGCGCCGCTATTCAGGATTGACTACTATGATTAAAATACTAGTATTGAATAGAAACGATGACCAACTATAATATCTAGTTATCTACCAATAGCACAGAAAATCTCCTAACATCACTAAAATTTTATAGGGTAAAGGAAAACAAATTAAAATACAGGGGACTACTTATAATCATAATTTATACCTTAAATGTTTTAACAGTAAGCAATAGGCTTCTGTTCCTAAGGCAAAAAGTTAGGAACAAAATGGCATCTAATTGTAACTTTCTATTTGTTACAAATTATATTAGTAAAGAATATGTATACTTATGCCCAGCTCAGAAACTTCCAATCTTTGAAAAGTTAAATATGGATAGCAATAGCAAATAGGGTCAAATTGTTCTGAAGCACATAAAAAATATTGCAATTCCACTGCTATAATGATCAAATGTCATCTCCTACCTAAAAGAAGTGTAGTGATTGAGCGAAAAAAATAAAATAGTCCGCACACCACACAGAAATGCAACAGTAGTAATCCCACATTGTTTCATTTATTGTCATTGCAGCAGCAGCATGTAGTACTGATAATAATATTATTAAGTGTGGCAACTCTGTTTCCAATTAATTCACTTAGTCTATAATATCTCATAAGCATGACCAACAACATGAGCATTGAATTGCAGTAACAAAGCAAGAGCAGAAAACAAGGCAGCAGAGAGGAAATATTTTTGAAATTACCCTCACGCATGGGAAAGAAACAATGCTATGACAAAATTGAGTGTAAAAGAATGTCATAACAGGAACCAGACAGCAAATACAAATTACAAACTTTCCTGCAAAATCTCAGACTTGAAAGATAGCCTTCTGCTCTAACCTCAGTACTTCCATATAAATTCAAGATTGATGTCTTTGGTAATATAGTCGAAAGCATCTCCCACAAGGTCAAAGGAAAAGTTTCACCACTTAGCACAAGCAATTTCAGCGAACTTTGAACCCGCATGTAAGCATGAGTTTGCAATCCAGGAAGAATTGTCCTCATTAGTGATGGAACAACTGTAAGCCTATTAACAAAATAAGCCTACAGAAGCATTTAATATTACAGGTGAAAGTAAGCAATTAAAAGAGAAGAATAATTTTATTACTAACTGATAGAGACTAATAGAATACAGAATGCTTCTCAAATATATATGATATTTAAAATATAAATTACAGTCTTTATGAATGTCATGAACCAACTCTCCCAAAAGCTTAAATTGTTAGGTGAAAACACATAAATGGTTTTTATTATATCTCTAACACGCCCTCTCACACAAGAGCCCTTTATGCTTGAAGCCACAGGCCCATCTTTACAATGTGCTAAAATTCAACTATTTTTATTTAGAAGAATAGGGGCGGCAAGGATCGAACTCTAGACTACTTGGTCATAGAAGCTCTGATACCATGTCAAGAACCAACTCTCCCAAAAGCTTAAGCTGTTAGGTGAAGGCACATGAATGGTTTTTATTATATCTCTAACAATGAACAATGTTTAAGTTATACCTATACACACAGAAACATTGCAAAACAGCATTTCCAATAATCTTGCCAAAAACATAATGGGAAGTTATTTGACAATATAGCTACAAAATTAGATCCCCAAAGGCAACACTCATGATAAGTATTGAGTTAGAAGGGAATGCAAACATGCAGTTCTTGCTGAATGTGCAACAAGAAGTCAACAAATTACCAAGTAAAAGATCAATAATGACAACAAATAAACCACAAAAGCTCAATCAGGAATCAGCATACCTGCAGAAAATCTATTATAGAATATACATTTTCTTTAAGCTCGCTGAAAGGAGGAATAACTAAAACACAAGCAGCCAAAATAGCACTGAGAAATTCTTGCAGGTGGTCAACAAAGCTAATTGATGACTTAAACAACAATATTTCCTGTTCATTCAGCGGATACATTCCTTGCATCCATAAAAAGCGGTTTGAAAGACCTAGCAAGAATGTAAAACAAATGGGATTTGTGACATAATATGGTATATAGACATAAAAAAATATTATGGTTCAAAAAAAATTATTTAAATAACAGATAATTTACAGAGAAATTTCTTTGTTTTGGATGACAATCTAAAAGCATTCATTAAGAAATGAACAGTTACAACAACAACAAACAAGCCTTATCCCACTAGGTGAGATCAACTACATGGATCAATTGACACCATTGGGCTATATCAAAAACCAAAATTTCAATAAAACCATTTAGAGCAAGGTCTTTTTAGTGCATTCTCCTAAAGTTTTCTTAGATCTTCCTTTTCGATCCACTTTTCTCGCTGGACCCATTATTGGTCTTCTTCTCACCTGACCAAACCACCTTATGTAGATTTCAGTCAGAAGATGCTGCTAAATAAGATATGTTTCTTCTCATGTGCAGCACAGAAAAAAAAAAGGAAAGTAAACTGACAATTGCACAAACCATGTTACAGTTGAGTAAAGAAATCTTGCTTTCATGTACAATAACAGTCGCAACAAACTACAGTAACAACTTACCTAGTTCAGTGCCACACACTCCTTTAGGCTTTCCAGTTGATCCAGACGTGTACATCAGATAACAGAATGATCTCTGCTTTTCATTGGCACAAGGCCATGCCAAATCTGTTGGACAGCTACATTCTTGAAGGTTTTCTTCAATGGAGAAGTTCAAAACAGGACAGCTAATTGACTTTACCAGCCAATGCAATTCATCAAGCTGGTCCAAGTTACTTTTACCGAATGAAGATCGGGACCCTATAATGAGATCAGCATTTGAAGAAGAAACAACTGACAATATCCTTCCGTTTGGCCAAAAAGGATCCAGAGGCAAGAAGGCCTCCCCACACCTCAATACAGAAAGAACAGCAATAATATATTCCACAGAAGGAGGCATATATATTCCCACTATCTTTGGTCTATACTCTTCACTCGAGTCAGCCATTGGCTCTGCACTAGGCATGACAGTTTCCAAGGACTCGGATATCTGAACAGTTGCCTCTTCACGGTTGACGTCATCATCACCTGCAGCAGAACACAGGATGCCAATGCAGCATCAAGCACAATGTTTACCCCATTCTGACATATAAAAGAAAAGACTAATAGATAACAGGCCATCAAATAATAGCTTGTGGGGCATTTGCAAAAACTTCTAGGGAGTAGACATTTGAGAAAATGGAACCACATATTTCCATGGGAAAATAATAAATAGCCAGAATGAGTTGCCATTTTTTTTTTGTTAACAAATGGCATTGTTTTTTACCCTTGGATAAATGAGTGACTCCCACCAGTTTGATTTATCCAACAGCCACCATGAATTTGACAAATTCTGACTAAATTTTGTCAAATATTGTTCTGATTGTGTAGCATTACTCATTTCCTTAATATTAATTATTAAAATTGAGAAAAATTAAATGAGAGATTATCACGTAACCTTCAAATCATCTCTTACTCACTTTTATAAATATTTCATAATTCATAATTTTCTCAATTTAAAAATGAAAAATTACCCGTGCCATCGCTTTCCATCCAAACTCCTCCAACCAAACATAACCCAAAGCAGCTTTCCCACAGTTGTCACTAACATATAATCAGCTTACAATTACAATCATTTTCATTCCCTCCAACTAATACCTTGCATAACAAGCTTAAAATAAAAAACTAACTAACTGAAAATGTAACCAAAAAAACTAACTGAATTTTCCATCATTAAGTGAATAACGAACCTTGAGGTTTGGGTCTGATCAAGTGTGGGTCATCCGCACCAAGCAGGATAGACCTGAGGCGAGAACTGAAGGAATTAACGGCCTTCAAGACACGAGAGTAAGTGAAGCAACGATCCCCGTAGTACAGTGGCGGAGACACCGATTCCACGCGCTTTTCTAAGAGCGTGGCAATGTCTCCGTTGAAGTTGGGTGAGGTAGGATTTTGGTTCAGGTGTCTGGAAAGCTGGGCCACGCCTGAAGCATGAATCGCTGCGATTTTGTTAGGGTTCGAGGACGCCACTCGGAAGAACTCGTGTGAAACGCAGCAATACTGTAACTGTGTATCCCGTTCTGTGCGTTCGTCGTTCATCGTTTTCGGGTTGTGCTTTGGAGTTGGAGTTATGGTTGTGTTGTATGTTTGGAAGAGTAGGGGCTCAAGACTTGAAATTTTGTTTATTTTTCGGTCTGAAGTACATCAGAAACAAGGCCCAGCCCACCCAAGATGGGAAAAAGCTATGCCCAAACAATTCACAATGTTCAGACCAAAAAAAAAAAAACAATTCACAATGCGAAAGATAAACAGAAACCCATATGCTGTTTGGAGGGTCAAACGACTACATAGCTGGAATCACAACATGGGAGTGTCTCCGCAACGAAAAATTCTTAAGTGAGTATAATTTATTGTGTCATTATTTAAGTACTTAAATTATTATTTAATATATATAAAATTTTATTAATAATTAATATAATTTTATGATAATATTTATTATCTTATATATATTAAATAATAATTTAAATATTTATAATAAATTATATCTACTTAAGAATTATTCGTCTTTAAATAGCTTGTGCAACCAGGCTAGGCAACTGAGACACCCAATTTTGCAGTAGTTGCTGCAGAGAGGCCATTCTAGCTGCTTCATGTGCGGTTGAATTGTTCTATCTCTTGGTCCAAAGGAAACAATAAATGTGGAATTGGGATCTTATCTGATTAATGTCTTTGGTGATTGCTTCAACAATTAGAATATTTTTTAATATGGATTACCACTAATTGAAATTTTGAGTTTTATTAAAATGGGTTAATGGTCAATTCTTATGGGAGAAAGAATGGGTCAAAGGTGATTCATTTATTTTAGCCCTATTACACCTTATTAGGTTAATGAATCAAATAATTATTAGTGCAGGTCAATTTCTTAATAACCTATAATGAGATGACTAATTAGGGTTAACATCATTATAAATACAAGGTAGGTCCTATTTTTGCTCTTAACTGCAAGTACTTTATCCATTGAAAATTGCATCTCAACTTGGAGACCGGAGAAGAAGACTTAGTATTAAGGTGATCATCCAATTTAATCATGATTAAGTAAGGTATGCAATTTACATAGTTTATATCTTTATGATATGTTTGGTGTTTTTCGATCATATATGGCATATACATTATTTATTCAAAGTGGTATCAAAGTCACCATATATGATTTTATGATCCAATTTCTTAAATTGCGTGTTGTGTGACTTGAATTAGAGATTCCTTTTCGTATACAACTATGGGGTTTTTTTAATCTCTTAGATTTTCCTAAAATTGGACAAATTAACATTAGGGTTTTTGTAAATATTGCTATAAGAAATCATTTAACACCAAAATTGTATCAAACCGTGCCATATAGAAGGAGAATTTCGTGTTCAAATTCTTGGTTTTCAAACCTAGGATTTCAATAAAAACCTCAATTTGTAAATCCATGTTTCTTGGCTTGTTTTGATTCTTAAATCAATAATTTGATGTTGGTTGAATGTTTGTATGTTGATTTACATCATTAAATCCAACTGAAATTCACTCCTTTTTGCGCTGAAACTCAATGACATGTGCGAACCCAGTTCACATTTTCCTTACCCAGGAACAAGCACAAATCCTTGCGTTTTTCATCATGGATCTGTTCGATTTGGTGTTAGATTTGATTAATGGCTGAAATCAAAGCAAGAAACACTATAAATCGCGAGTTCTTGAGCTTTTACAACTCGACAATGGCAAAACCCGTATAGAAACGGGGTCGACCAGCAAAAGGAAGAAGACCTAGCTCCTTGGGCGTGTGACATAGCCTACTTGTGGGTTGGAGCTCGTGGGGGCACGTGGGGCCCACCCAGTAACCTATTTTTTACTAAAATTCACCAATTTGCTCCTAAAACTATTTTTTATTTTTTGGTGAATTTTCTAAATTTTTTTTGCAAATTTATATATTTATTCTGGAATTTATCTTTTCTCTGGTAATTTTATGCATAAAAATATCTTGCAAATTTGTGAAATTTTTTTAAAGATAAATATTTCATGATGCTCTTGAGTAAGTGATAGTGTTCACTCTCCGTAATTAGGATGATTTTATGCATACTTTCACCTTTGGTTGTGTGTTCAAACTCAAATGGAATGCATTACGTAATAATTCAAATCAATAGAGATCTGTGCATATAGAGCTCCTAATTTTATGCTGATTTTTTGTATGCTAAATGTATATTGTGGTGATTGGGGCAATTAAAAATTCTGCTTATGGGTTTTATAAATTAGTATGATTAAATATTCACCAAAGTGATTTTATTTATATTGATCTATAGGATTTGTTTTAAGAAAATTAGTGCATGCAATCACTTGCCCAAAGGAGGTTATTGCATGTGTTAATTTGGAATGACATGAATGCATTTGTGGATTGGGGAATATTTTAGTCAAGTAAGTCAATCTGCCCAAAGGGGATGACTTCTGAGGCTTCATACACTACATATACCTTGCATGTTCTTTATACTCTGCCCAAAGGGGAAGTGTGGTGATATGTTTTGGAATTTTGGATAACAGCGAAGGATATCAAGAGTTATTTGTAATTGTCTCTTTTTTCTTTTTTACATATTGCATTTTATTCTTTAGTATCGATTGGTTTTAGTTTAAACAACAACACTGTCATTGTTGAGGAGTTGATTATTATAAACCATAAGAATTAGAAATAAGACGTTGAGTTTTGCTTTAGGATAGCTGATCTTGACATGGCATTATAGAGAATGAGGCGGATAAGACAATCGCTAAGAATAGTTCAGAGCAATAAAATCTTTATGCTAACTAGAAGAGGTCTGACAAGCTTGGAACTTTAGCTGTTAATAAAACAATTTTTAGGCATATGTTCAGTAATTCACCACTAGCTAAGAGCTTGAAATAGAAAATCAAAGTCATTGAGGATAGGTACCAAGTGTCTAACAATGTTGTGGCTGGATACCTGATGAGCGGACTCACAAGCATGAAGTACGATTTTGTCAAGGGGATTAGGAATTTATTGTTAATATGTTTCATATTCTTTGTTATGCCTAATAATGCTAATTCTTATGCTCCTAAGAAAACTTTGAACATCAAGAAGCATGGTGGTAACAAGTTTGCTAGTCAGATTCAAAATGTAAGAGGGGGTAAAATGTCATATCTGAAAAAATGTAGAACATCTTTTCTACAAGTAGAAAGGTCACAAGAAAATGAAGTGACATAGGTTCAAGGCCCTTAGCACTTATTTGTTTTTTAATCCTTTTGTCAATGTCCTAATTCTTGGTAGAATGTGTTCTTGAGATAATAATGATAAATTTTTTAAAAGACTTCCACTTAAGGGGAAGCGATACACGTGTAAAGGCTCACACTTGAAGAAAAAAGTGCTTGGAATTCAAGTATGAGTATAGAGATCCATAATTGATAGTAAATGCACTAAGTTGAAACCATACAAATGGAAAGATCTATAGGTCTTATACCTTAAAAGTTTGAGTCAATATAATATCAAGATTTGTAACGACTTTTCTAGTTAAGCCTATGAAAGAGCATCACCTCGATGTTTTAAGCTCCCCATAACATATAACAGAGAATTATCAATGTTAAAAGACCATATTACTAGGTAAGAGAGATATACAAGCTAAGAGTAGAGAATGTCTTTGAATGTTGAATGTGGAGTATCATAGAGGTCTAGAATCAATGAAAAATCTTTAATGTTATGACACAAATGTTTAGGATATATTGCTAGGGAAATGGTTAAAGATGATATTCTTCCTTCCTTAGTTTTTAATGACATGGGAACTTGTCTGTTTTGCATAAGGGGAAAGTTGATAAAGACTAAGAAGAAGGGTTTAACCCGTAACTCTAGCTTACTAGAGATTGTGCAAATAGACATTAGTGGCCCTTATTCTCTTACAATTTGTGGTGCAAAGTTATTTATCACATTCATTGATGACTTTTTTTTTCTGTATGGCTACCTTTATCTGATAAAGGAAATATCTGAATCTCTTAAAATTTTAGTTTTAAGCTAAAGTTGAAAAGCAATTGGGAAAATGTTCTCAAGATTGTGAGATCTAAACAGAATGGTGAGTATTATGGTATACATGACATATCTGGCCAATGCATTGAGCTGTTTGCAAAGTATTTGCAAAATAGTAAGATTATTCCCAATACTCTATGCAAGGTAGAGTAGTGTAATCGAAAGGCGAAATTGAACAATTAAAAGATATAATGAGGAGCATGATTAGTAAGACTAATTTGTCATATTGTTTTTAGCGAAAAGCCATTAAAAATGACCTTGTATATTCTAAAAAGAGTTTCATGTAACAATAAGTATATACAATTGTCAATAGACTCTATCTCCGTGCACAAAGGAAGAAAATCATTTCATTGTGAAAATATGTTGAACATTTTTAAATGTTAAAGTTTATTTTGAAATTTCCTTTTGTAATGGTGGAAGCCTATACATTTTTTTATCATTTTATGTAATAAATTATAAAAAAAGTCTTATTTTCTATTTTTAATTCATCTTTGACTATAAATATATTTACTAATTATTAGCTTAATAAATTTTAAAAAAATAAAAAATACTTTAAGAAGAGATTTGATAAAAGGAAAGAAAATAATCAAGCTATAAATAAACAAGCTAAATAAGTCAAGCTCAAACTTTCATATTTTTAAATAAACCAAACTCAAGTTTTAAATTTGGCTTGATTAAATAAATGAGTCAAATTTTGACAAATTTTTTTTTACAAGCCAAGCATGAGCTTCAAGTGTTTAGCTTAACTCGACTCATTTACACTCTTACTTCCAGCCATCCAGCTTGTTTAAAATTCTTTCTCTAATCCATTATAGAGTACTACCTCTAGATTGACCCCAATCAACAAGCATCCCTAAATATTTCCTCATTTTATCCCAGCATTGAATGTTTAAGATGGATGAGATGCGATTTCTAACATTATGCTAGACATACCTTCCAAAAATGATCCCTAATTTTTTGCAATTGATCCTCTGCTCCGAGGCTAAGGAAAAGGAATTAAGGATGCTGATAAGTTGGTACACTTACTCTTGCTCTTCCTTAGCTTTAGCAAATAAGATGGAATCATTCACAAAAAATAGATAAGTTAGAGTAGGAGTGGCATTAGTTAGCCTTACCCCTGTTATGGTACTTTGGTCTTTAGCATGTTGTATTATATGAGATAAGGCATCAATGGCCAGTATAAAGAGGTATAGGGAGATGGGATCCCCCTGTCTCAAGCCTCTTTGGGGTATGATAGGCTGGCTCAAACACCGATTAATTTTGATTCTGTAGATGACCCCATTAACACATTTCATAATCAAGTCTACCCAATTAGGATGAAAACCATAGGCTAATAACACCTTTTCTAAAAAAAACCATTCTAGCCTATCGTAAGCCTTGATCATGTCCAACTTTATTGCTAGGTTATTACTGTCACCTCAACTCCGTTTCTTCAAAGCATGGAATACTTCATAGACAACCACAATATTGTCTTGAATTTGTCTTTCCTAAAGAAAAGGACACTGGTTAAGGATATATATATCAGTTCACCTAATAATTTCTTCATTCTGAGCACCATGACTTTTGTCATAATTTTATATAGGAAGTTGTAACAACGAATTAGTCTGTAATGATCAACTGATTCTAGCATTGGAATTTGTGGGATTAGCATAATTTTTGTTTCATTAATTTCCTCTGGGAAGGCACCCGAAGTGAAGAAATTCTAGAGTCCATGACAAATATCCTCCTTTACTGTATCCCAATTATTATGGAAGAAGATCCCACTAAAACCATCAAGACATGGTGCATGCAGTCCCCAAAGGTTGTCTACTGCATTTTTAATTTCCAAACTTGGTGCCCCTGAAGACTTGAATTAAAATGAAGTGAAAAGAGTTCAAAGACTAAAAATGTAGAAATTACACTAGAGGCCTAAGTATATGGGCTATGGCTAGTGCACCAGTTTTGGATTTTTTTGTTTATGTTTTTTTTAAGTAATTCACATTCTATTACTTTCAGATTTATTAAAATGACACAAAATATATATACCAAAAGAAAAATGACACAAAATATTAAATTGAAGCCACACACTTACATACACATTACCATCAGTCTTGTAGCACTAATGGTTTGTTCACTCTCATCCCATTAGCTTGCTACATGTTCGAGACAACACTTCACCACAACCTTCCAAACCCAATATATTACCTCACATTGCACTACCTTGTTTTCTACATAACGACATGTGATTTTGGCACCTAGACATATGTGATAGATGTGAGAATGTAGGCAACATGTGATTAGTATTTTTTATTAAATTTTGTGTTGTTTTTTACTGTAAATTTTTTGTGCTTTACTCCATCGAATAATTGATACATTATGTATTTTTATTATTTTTTTAGAGTGTGTTTCTTTATCTTTTTTCTTCTTTTTTTTGTAAGATTATGAGGTATCCTCACAGGTTCGGTTCAATTGAACTATCCATGAGACTAATCTCTGTTTAACTACGGAAGCACAAGGATTATGCGTTCTCCCTATTAAAGTTGTTTTCCTAGGATTTGAACTTGCTTCTTTGTTTTAGAGGGTCGAGGTTGCTAACCACCTTAATCCACCTTTGTGGGTTAAGAGTGTGTTTCTAACATGTTAAAAAAAGTAAGACTGTAATTTTCTTTCCCTTTGATAAGTTCTTTAGCTCAACACTTTTTAAGCAAAGTTTAAGGTTTCAATTATTTAGTTTATGCTAGATATAAATTCTCACAATATTATGTTGTTATTGGTAATGATGACAAAAAAAATATGGAGAGAAATGAGGTTGAGGTTAGTAGTGTTCAGAACTTAGTTCTGAGGATTACCTGTATAGGTATAAAACAATGTGCTCCTTCGTAGCGCAACCACAACAGCAACGAGCGAGGAGGTGAATACCTGCAAAAGACACTTCGACACTCAAGTTAGTAGGTGCACAATAAGAGTATAGTGAGGTTTCAAGAATTAGTTTATACATTGTCTCTCTTGCTTACTGTATTTATATGAGCATTTTAGGGTATGTAGTGTCTGAGCATTCAGTGCATGTCGAATGTTGCTACCTAGGATTGTAGCGACACGATCATGGGAGATAGGATCGTGGGGACATGGTCGTGGGGACCGCTACTTATTTGTCCTTACTCGCCTACTTGTACGGGATATTATTAAGATTTGTTCATGTCATTACGCCTAAGTTTAGGCTGCTTCATATGTACTATACGCTCAGGTACCAACTTGACGGGTCAGGTTACTCCAACTCTTTGGGCTCGTAACCTGATCCAGAACAAGTAGCATTTCAATTTGACTATCCACACTCTCCATTTTTAAATTTTTATTATACTTTTTTGGTGTATCTATCGTCACTCATTTTTCATTAACTTTTTATCAAATGACTTTTGATTTTATTTTGATCTAATGACTCAAAATAGCTCACTCAGTAAAAAAACAAATAGAATATGAGTGGCAATAAATACTCTCACACTTTCTAAATTCTTTATTTATTATTTTATTATCTATTCTCACTCCTAATTAATGGCTTTCTTTTCTTAAAACCCTTCTTCTACACGCACAAATCCATGGCTGCAAATGCATCAGTCCATGTATGGACTTTGCCTCTACCTTACGTGTATAAAATGAATACTGACGCAGCTATCCATGGGAACGGAGATGGCAGATTAGGTGTAGTAATAAGAAATATGGAAAGCATAGTAATCACTGCAGCGACTTGGAAATTAGTGGAGAAAGTTAATGTCCTTGTTGTAGAAGCAATGGGTATAAATAAGACAGGGGTTGTTGTTTGCAATGATCTTTTTTTCCCATGATATTGTTGTTGAACCTAATTGTTTAAACTGCATTGTGGCTCTCCAAAACATTCACAATCGAGGTCAATAGTTATTTTGATATGATAATTCAATACTGCAAGGTTTTAGCTGCAATCAGGTTCTTTGCGTGCTCATAGGTTAGGAAAGGACGCAATAAGGTAGCTCACCATCTTCCTAGTTTTCTTTCTCTGTTCCTAATACTATTTGGGAATAGAATGCTCCTTGGGAAGCCATAAACTTGGCAATGTTGATGTACTTACCATAATGCTAGTCAAATGTACTGTACTTCAATGTTTGTAATGGAAAAAGATAGTCTTACACTTTTTTTATGGGTGTGTTACTATTCACATCCTTTTTAAGAGATGTGATTAAGTGAGAGAAAATAAAAAAAAAATGTATAATAAATGGTATTAGATAGAATATGAAAAATAGTGTATATACTATTTGATGTAAAAATATAAGAGTTGTTTGTAATGCTAGGCAATGCATATACTGTACTTACATGGTATTGCTAGAATGCTAGTCAAATTTAAAATCATACTTAATAAAGGCCATTTATTCTATCATAAGTTTTTTGCTATATTAAGTTTAACGCCCATAAAGCCATTTTTTTTTTTTGCCTTTTCTCATCTTTTTCATGCAAAGAAAAAAAAAGTAAAGGCTATTAATGCATTATGAGTAATGAGCTTACTTGGCACTAGAGGAGGGAATAGATCAAGTGTCCTATTAGAGGTCTATGGCTTGGTTTATTTTTAACTTATATAAGTTTACTCTATTTAGCTAACATGTCAAACTTAAGCTTATGGAAAAACCTATTTAACTATATAGAGCATGATTTGGATTTTTAAGAAAAATGTTACTTACACAGACATTTCAAAAATAGATAATACACAGATCACATAAGACATGTTAATGGATAAGAAGCAAAGGATGATTAAGAAAAAAAAAGAAGAAAGATGGGTGTTTGTTTGGGTCTGTGAAATTTTTGTGTAAAATTGTATCTATATAAATAACACAACTCATTTTTTAAAAATACTTATTTGGCTTACCATGCTAGTTTATTTATTTGTTATTTGTATATATATTTAAGAATTTATAATACTTAAGTAATTTATTAACTATATATTAGTATAATATTTTATTTTGTTCATAATATTATAATTTCATTAAAGATTATACCTATTTAAGAATTTTAAAGTTCAAGTTTCTTAGCTCATAAGAATGCCTTTATGCAATATAAGCATTTATATGGATTTTCAGACTAAGTTACGTTATGTTTGAATGACAAGTAAAGAGAGAAATGGAAAGAAAATGAGGGGAATGAAAATAATTTTTTGTGTTTGGGAGTTTTAAAATACATAGGAACGGAACACAGGAGGAATCATTCCTCTCATCTTCCCCTCAAATGCCCAATTTTTGTTTCCCCCAAAATTGAGGTGGAATAGGAGGAACACATATTCCGTTCCGTTAATGAATCTTCCAAACAAAGAGGGAGGAACTATGTTCCATTCCTTTCCTTTCATTTTCAATCCATCCCCACCTATTTCGTTTCGTTCCATAATTAAAAAATATCAAAACACAGGATTAGGCTTTTATATTTTCACAAAAATGGCTAGATTGAGTCCCAAAAAAAATCCTATGACAGGTAACAAGCCAAGTTCATACTGATATTTCATAAAATAGGCCTAAACCTATTTAGGCAAAACTTAGCTTAGTCTAGTTAAATTTATTCCTACCCCTACTTAGCACAAAGGCACTTTGATATTCCCTTACAATGATAAAATTAATTTCAGCCTATTTGCAATGATTTTTGTAACAAGTTTAAATAATATATTACAAAGAGAAATTTGTTTAAAACCTTTTGTGTGTCGAGGCTTTTTAACAATGGGAATTAAACAAATGAAAGTATTATTAAAAGGGCTAGGATTAGCACCTTTGTTGAGAATATCAAGTATCGTGGAGACTACATCATTCCCATGATGTGTCACATATTTTGGTAGAATAAAGTAGGCATTTCATTCAGACTCGACGCCTTTGAGGGATGCATCTGTTTTGAAGCACAAGTGAGTTAGTGACCTCTTCTTTAGTAAACTATTTATTTAAGATCTCAACCATTTCTTAATTAACTATCCCCCAATCCCAACAACAACGGTAACATCTTCAACATGGTCAATAAGCTTAGTGGTAAACAAATGGTCAAAGTAGGATATTATAACACTAGCTATGTCTTCTTCTTTATCAAAAAGAGTTTTGTTACTTACATAAATTTTTGTTATATAGAAACTTCACAAACAATTATCTTGAGTGCTTTTAATATGGACTTTACAGTCAAAGGTCTATTAATGGACCCTTTGACTTTAGTCATTACAATAAGTTTTAAAATTTGTAATTTTGCCTCAAAGTTTATCTTATTTATTTAGTTTAAAGTCCTGTAACTATTGTTATTTCTTACACCAAGCTTCTTCCATGACCAGGACCCACAACCTTCTTCTCATCGCCTCGCACCATCGTCTATCTGAATAATCCACCACCAAGCCAGCAATCTCAGTTCCAGAGTCACCGCTACCTCAGAGCCAACATCGGAGCCCAGAGTCATCACCCATACCTTCCAAAATTCCATGTCACCAGACCGCCACCGCCTTCAAACGACCCATCAAACACTTGGACCCATCACCACAAAATTACCCCCACAAAATCTGGGTGGAAGTTTGGAGGTGTGACGCAGATGGTGATTCAGTTAGGTGGTTTTGTTCCGAGTTTGACTCACGAGTCGCAGTGAGACGAATCTAGTTTGATGTGGCTGCTAGGTTACTATTGTTCAAGAATCTGGGCAAAGCGAGGCGAAGTGGTTCGTGGTTAGGGCGTGACTTGTGAGTTTGAGATAGAGGCAAAATAAAGAATGTATGGTGACAATTTGGGTCACATAAGTGGTTGGGTTCGAGGTTGCGACCTGGGTCCAGTGGGTTGCTATTTTGGATGGCAAAAATATTGGTCGTGGTTAGGTATTTTGGTGGTTTGGGTAGCAGAGGCGTGGTGGAGGAATGGTGGTCCAAATTCCATATCACCAGAAAGTCTCATTCAGACACCGTCTTCATCCAACCCATCAAACACTTGCACCCATCACCATAAAATCACCATTGAACTTGACCTTGCTCCGTCACCTAAGACCACTGTGCCAACCCTCAAAGCATAGCCCCTGCAATTATTCTCTTCCGCTCAGACACTAGAGTCATTGCCATTGCTGCCATCTCCGACCTATCGTGAGGGCTGGCAGGTGGCCAGTCACATTCTGACCTTGAGGAGATGGAGATGACATCTGATTTAGTGTTGTGGTTGTTGCATAATTTCCTTTTGTTAAAAAACTAATTTTACAATTATCAATGATCATAGGTAAACTTTTGCAAAGATCAATGTTCATTTTCAACTTTCAGCGTTACCCAAATTGCATGTAACTAGTCAACAATTACAACCGCCCATCTTATTTTACACAGATCTGATGTCTCATATTGCAGAGTCCATGATAGGACCTTTGATCGGATGGTCCATATTAAACACACCCAATTATCTCATCCATTCATTTTTCTTACTTTTTTTTCTCTCTCTTTTTTTTATTATCTCAAGCATCTACAACCCACATTGAGTTTGTGTGTTATCTGTACATAAAATTTCTTTGTAGTAATCATTTCCCTCTAAGAAATTCTCCTTCATCATCTTTAATTTTCTCTACCCAGTTTATTCTTTCTTTTTTTTCTTATTCAACACCTTCTCATGGAAGAATTTGATATTTCGATCAACATACTTCAATCAAGTTGCCCTTAACCTCTGAGTCGACCAAATTTCATCATTTGTTTGTAATGTATGAAGCAATTTCTCCACCTCTTTTATTTTTTCCAGTGTATCCACAATTTGAGTAGCCTTACTTAAATCCTATAAAGAAATGTTTGGTGTACAATACAGTGTATTTGTGTGAGGTGATATAACAAGAGTGAGAGTATGCAAAAAATGAGATATGCCTTATTGTAATTAAATGATGAAAATTATATAGATGTGAGGTGATATGTATATATTTGTATATGAATAACATTATTAAATTACTTGCCTTTGTTTTTAAGGACACTCATTATAGAATAAAAGTAAAAAGTATTAAATTAAAAGTGCAATATTTAATACATTGAGAATTGTACTTTTTATTTAATGCTTTTTACTTTTAAATCCTTAACAACAATAATGGAACTTGAAAAAAAAATTAGGAGGGCCATAGTAAATATTTTTGTATGTGAATTTTTTCTTCTTTTACTCATTAGTCTTTCTATTAAAAATGTATCGATTCTTTTATTTTTTATCATTAAATCTTTTAAAATGAACTTTTTACCTTCAAAATAATTTGGAATTTTTTTTATATAAGTGAACAAATATCTATATATCTAGGGAGGGGATCCACTTACACCTAGTGTAAGTAAAAAAGACTTACACCTAGTGTAAGTAAAAAATACTTACACCTAATCTTACACTCTTCATTTATTGTGATCTTGTGACTACGATAGGAGATAAATAGTAGTCACATGATCATAATAAAATGAAAAATATAAGATTTAGTGTAAGTCTTCTTTTGTTTACATTAGGTGTAAGTGGATCCCCTCTATATATATATATCATTATCTTCTATATACAATATATTAAAGTAGGCTCTTGCAAGCCATTTAATGTTAAATCGTCATAAATGATGATGTGGTATTTTTAAAAAAAAAAAAAAGTTTATTTTTAAACTATTTATTTATACCTAAGACCATTTAATATAAAATTATTTAATTAATGCAACATGTTTATGAAGTTTAAAGAAAATATTTTCAATCAATAAATCTAACAAAAATGTACAACTACATTTTAAAAAAATCTTAAAAACCTAAAATATTAATAACAAAAAAAAATGTTTTTATGAACATTACGATATAATTCATAAACTATTCATGTCATCTACCAACTAACCGAGAACAACAATTTCAAAATAAAAGCTCAAATAAAATGATGAATACAATAAAGTTTATGGATACAATGTCATCTCCTTACGAGAAATTCTTTAGTAGTTCAGGTAATGTTTTAAAAAATGAATTGGCAATGCCTATAAGTTATGTCTCAATTAGTTTAATCGGTTAAATTGTTAGTCGAACTGTGTAATTGAACTTGATAACATAATGAGGAGCAACTGGACCGAAAGACATAGTCAGTTCACAATCTGATTGGTTAATTTGGTATATGCAATCCTTGTTTCAAAACATTAGCTCTAAGAACAATATGTTTTCTTTTGTTCTAATCATTGAATGTATATCACTTCTACTATAACAATAGAAATATAATTAAAATAGAATATATTGATGGCCATATTACTGAAGTGGCACACAATGCTGAAATAGCACATATTCAATAGTATAGAATTCCTGACTCTTAAACTATATATAAACTAAATAACTGATGTGACCTCTTGAAAACAAATAATCCCGATAATATAATTAGTGACTATAAAATAGATGAATAAATATATTATTATTGACTGACTTTATTGAACTTATAAGTATTAGTTAAATATTTATATTCATCGATAACTTAAGTTTATACATATTAATCTTTATTCTCAATTTATTACCAAATTAATGATTGTCAAAAAATTAAAAACATTACTTTTAAAATAAGAATTATTTTAAATATTTTTACACAAATGGCTAAAAGGCTAGTTGCAAGTAAAATAATAAACAAGCATTACATTAAAAAAAAAATCTTATATAGTAAACTCACACCAAACAATGTGTGTAAAAGGTATTACATTATATAGTAGCTATTATAGTAGCAAAAATTTTTACATTGAATAATATGAGGTAACGTCATTAAAAATATATAACTTTCACAATAATTATATTAAATTTAATATATAATAATATATAATTTATTAATGATATAAATTTTTATATACTAATAATATATTAAAATTAAAGTCATATATATATATATATATATATATATATATATATATATATATATATATATATATATATATATATATAAAGTTTTAAAATGAGGAGACCATAGCCCTTTTATCTAAATTAACCAGTGATTAAAAAATAAGATCGGATTGACTAATTCGATCAAAAAATCAGTGAATCAGTCATAGGTTCAATCTATTTAAATCAGAGAACCGATCGAACAAAAATTGACTAAATTGGTCAAAAACCAGTAAAATTGACAAAAATCGATGGTTTATTAGTTTGAAGTGTGATCGGCAGCCACACCTTGTCGCCGGAGAATTGGTGCTTGAAGCTCTTCGTTGGCATCGCAAAGGGCAGAAAGGAGCTTGCCGCTAGCATTGTAGAGGGCAAAGATGAACTCGTCACCAACGTCAAAGAGGAGATCGTCATAGGAGAGCTTGGTTGCTGCCATAGACATAGTGCCTTGCTAGTCATAGATAGTTCTACCAACAAAAGAGTGAAAGAAATGTGAATGCATGTGTCTTGAAGCATGTCAATTAGTTTTTGATGATAACAAAGACAAAGATGAAGATCAAAGAGCAAAAGAGAAAACCAAGATCAAAGGAAGAAATCAAGAGGTTTAAATATAGGCATTAGAACATCAATGTTAAATGCTCCCAAGATATCTCAAATGGTTTTTCAAAAATGATCTTAATCAATATGGTTTTCAAAGATCAATTCCTAAAAAGAGGACTTCTTTTATCTTGGATCATGTCAAACAAAGTTCAATATTGTTTAAATCCATGTTTTCTAAAGTTAGGAATGACATAAATCCTCTTTCAGGCTTGAAAAATGAGTTTAAAATATAGTGTAATCGATTACCATTGTTTAGTAATCGATTACAAGCTAAACAGATGTCTTGTAATCGATTACATAATCCATGTAATCGATTACCAGAAAGTCAGAGGACGTGTAATCGATTACACCCAAGCTTGTAATCGATTACCATGTTCCCAAAAAGTCAAGAACACGTTCAAAGGGCCATGTAATCGATTACATCAATATTGTAATCGATTACCATAAAGTCAGAGGGCGTGTAATCGATTACAGAAGTCATGTAACTACAAGCCCAGAAGGCCAAGAACACGTTCTATCTTCCATGTAGTTGATTACCAAAACCCTGTAATCGATTATCAGTATTCTGACATGCCCAATGACTATATTAGATGCATTAAATGCTTGACTTTAACCACCATCCAACGACTCTTTTAATGAATGGGCTTTAAATACAGTTGTTGGGGCATCATTGATGGTTGTTCTTTAACCTGAAACATCTTAGTAATACATCAAAACGAGAATCAATCTCTGAAATCACTCTTTGCTCTGTTTTTGACTAATCTTTGAGATATCATTTGTGAACATTCTTAGAGCTTTAATTTGTATCATTTACTCTAGTAAGAGCTTTTCTATATCAACCTTAATTGCTTTGTAAAGAGAAGATGAGGTATCCCTCCATTTTGTAAAGGGTGAGGCATCCTCTTATTTGAAGAGACTCAAGCTCTAGGGTGAGGCATCCCAAGGAGTTGAGTGCTCAAGTTTGTAAAGGTAGTCAAGCACCTATTGAAGCTTGAAGATATAATGGAAAATCTTAAGTGGTTACTTGAGGACGGATGTAGGTCACAAGTGGATTAGTGGTCGAACCAGGATAAATTATTGTGTTTGATTCTTTAAACCCTTCTCTTTATATTTGTGCATTGCTTGTATTCTTACTTGATTACTTCTCTCTTGGTTGGTTATTAAGCAATATCTATTATTCTTATCAATTTATTCATTTCAAATAGTCAATAGCTTCAACAAAATTCTATAGTCAAGTGTTTTGCGAAAGAATTGCGAACTTGTTTTATAAACTCAATTCACCCTCTCTTGAGTATTGAAGCCACTTGGTAACAAGTGGTATCAGAGCTAGACTTTTGTATAAAGAGCTTAGCCGCTTCAAGAGTAAAGATGACTTCAAATGGTTTTTCTAATGATGGTTCTTCTATAAATAGACCTCCATTTTTCAATGGGGATGATTATGCATATTGGAAAGAAATGATGAAGATTTTTATTGAAGCTATTGATATTGATGTGTGGGATGTCATTGAAAATGGTCCTTTTGTCCCCATACGTCTAGTTGATGGTGTTAGAACAAATACACTAAGAAATGAATGGACCGATGATGACAAGAAAAAGGTTCAACACAACTTGAGAGCCAAGAATATCATCACTACTTCTTTAGGATATGATGAATTCTTTAGGGTGTCAAATTGTAAGACCGCTCAAGAAATGTGGGATACATTGTAAGTAACTCATGAAGGTACAAGTGAGGTAAAAAGATCTAGAATTAATATACTCACTCACGAATATGAAAATACAAGAAAAAAGGAGATTTGCGAAGGATAAATCCGCCGCAAATCACTCAAAATCCGCCTCAAATTAATAATTTACGGCGGATTCGAGTCTGCCGCAAATATGGTCGACGCAATATAGTTTACGGCAGATTTTTATTTCCGCCGCAAATCCGCCGCAAAACTCTCCAGTGACATGTCGGCATAGTTGCCAGAAAAGGGATAATTTGCGACAAATTTTCCGCCTCTAATTTGTGGCGGATTTTGCGGCAGATTTTTTCGCCGCTAATTTGTGGCAGATTTTGCGGCAGATAATCCGCCCAAAAAATATACCTAAATTTGTGGCTGATATTTCCGCCGCAAAATCCGCCACAAATTTTTTTGAATATTAAAAAAAATTAAATTAAATATTCAAAATCCACAATATAACAAAATCTACACAGACATCAATTTCAACCTGTCAATGCATTTAATCAATCCATAAAACAAACATAACAAATCGTATACAAAGTTTGTTCAAATACAAAGTTTAATAATCCTCATTATCATTGTCATCTTCATTATGATCATCTTCATTATTCTGGATTTATACAAAGTCTTCAATGCCTTCTTTCGCTCCTGCTTTGATCATATACTGGATTTACCATGAAAATAAGAAGTTGGGGTGAGAATTTGAAATTCTCAATAATAGATTTATACAACATAATCTCATAATAAATCCAATTACTGTATATAAAACAAGTTACTTAATTATTAAATAGAAAAGTGGCATAAGTCAAAACAATTCGTCTTTTCATTTCTGACATAAACCATTTATAAATAAAAACAAGAAACGTTTATAACACATTTCTAATAAGAGTTACCTTGATGTGATTTTTAAATATAAGTTAAGATAGAAATCTCATTTGCACCTGAACTAGCCGTAGCCTTATTTAAAAAGGAGCACCATTCTATTTCATTTATTACATTCAATAGATTCCCAACAATTGCCACAATTTCAAATATTTCCAATCATATATGTTCATCAATTAATCTTTAAACTTATCTATTAGGATAACAATTGATTTACATGCATCACGAATACACTTTATTAAACACTCTTACTAAGGTCTCATCACACTTATAAATGCATACAAGAAAGGTCCCCACACTTAGGAAAGCTAGTTTTTCCCAAAACAACATTTTGACATTTTTCTCAATTTCAACCCTTGACCTTTACTCAGTAAAATGAGCATAACTTGAGCTACGTATGTCGAAATGAGGTGAATTAGGTGTCCTTGGAAAGCTAAGAGAAAGAGCTACAACTTTCATGAAGAGCACAAAAGCTAATTCTCATTATATCTTGAGACACGGGCCGTGTTGTTTGACATAGGGGCGTGTCTACTGCTACTTCGCACGTTCCCACTAGAACCTTTGCGAGAGGGACACGGCCCACCCCGTGTATTCAGACACGGGCCGTGTTACTGGGACAAAAGTTTTGGAGAACTGTGGTTACGGTTCCATTGGCCAAAATCTTGGATTTTGACCACTCCAATTCAGTTTCTAGGTGAGTTTAAGTCCCAAACAAGTTCACAAACATGAAGGGAACATAAAACACTAAAAGATTTCACTAAAAATAGATCAAAACACTACAAATCTCATCATTGGTTATTGAAAACCTAAAACTCTAAATTCTCATTTCAAATGGAAATCAAGGTATACAAGTAATGAAAAACTATTCTCATGCCTCTAGGAAACCAAATCATGTTATTCTCAAGTTTTCTAACAAGATTCAAGCCAAAACAAGCAAAAACAACTCAAAACTCCAATTCCCACATTAAGTCACAACTCAAGAACAAGATGAAAAGAATAGGAAAGTAAGTCAAGAACAAAGTTTTCCCCCTACCTCAAGGTCTTAAAGATGACGAAGGTTGCTCATGGAAGCTTTTGTCTTGAAAGGGGAAGTGAGAAAGGGGAAGGGAGAGAGGAGACATAATTAGAGAAAGAATGTCATCTGAAAAATGAAAATGGCAGAAGGAAGAAGATGAAGTAGATTTAATTTTGCGGTGGATTTTTTGCGACGAAAAAATCTACCGCACATGTATTTTTGAATTGCGGCATAATTTGCATGAGCCGCAAAATATTTTAATATTTTATTTAGAATTTTTTATTATACTTATCAATTTTCTGTGTGAATTTTTCCGTCAAATTGAAATTTAGATTTGCACTGATTTTTGCGTATGATTGTTTTAATATTTGTTTAAAATTTTTATTATCTTGAACTAATTGTGGCGAAATTTATGTGGATTTATCCATTGCAAATTTTTTTATCCGAAAAAAATATATTTTATGCTAGAAAAGTCATCCGGAGATTTGCGGCGGATATTTCTGCCGCAATATTATTTTTTTTTGTGAAGAAAAATCCGCTGTAAAATCCCCCGCAAATTTATCCGCCGCAATATCCGCCACAAATGTTTTTTATTTTTATTTTTTAAATTTAAAAATAAATTTCTATTTTATTTAATAATTTGCGGCGGAAAACTTTTTTCATAAAAAAAACTTTTTACGGTGAATGTTTCGCTGGAAAAAAATTAGGAGGGAAAAATCCACCGCAAACAGATCCGCCGCAAAATCCGCCGCAAATTTGAGACAGATTATAATCCACCGCAAATATGCCTCCATTTGCGGCGGATTCGAATCCTCCGCAAAAACGTATTTTTCTTGTAGTGTGAATTGTTTAGAATGAACCAAGGGGAAAGCATTCAAGAAATGCAAAAACGTTTTACTCATATAATTAATCATCTTACTTCATTGAGAAAAGTTTTTGCTAATGAAGATCTTATTAACAAAGTTTTGAGATGTTTGAGCAGGAATTGACAACCCAAGGTGACGACAATATCGGAATTAAGAAATCTTGCCGCAATGACTTTGGCCACCCTCTTTGGAAAGCTTCAAGAACATGAGTTGGAACTAAACCGATTAAGTCAAAGTGAGGAGTAAGATAAGAAAAAAAAGGGATTGCTCTCAAGGCCACCTCCTCAACAATTTATAATGAGGATGAAGATGATGAAGATGGTATTGACAATCTTGAGATGAATGAAGAAAACTTCAGCCTCCTTATTAAGAGATTCGGAAGATTTCTTAAGAAGAAAGGAACTCAAAGAAGACCATCTTTCCCTCCTAAAAGGTCATTTCAAAAAGGAGAAGGAACCTCTTCTACTCCAACTTGCTATGAATGTAGAAAATCCTGACATGTGAAGATGGAATGTCCAATTTATCAAAAGAAGATGGAGAAGTTTGAAAAGAAGCCCTTCAAGGAAAGGAAAGGAAGAAGAGCATACATTGCGTGGGAGGATAACGACATGGATTCCACCGATGATTCGGAGGATGAGGAAGCCCATCTTTGCCTTATGGCAAATGGACAAGAAGAAGAAGAAGAAAGTGAAACCGAGGTAACCTTTACTAATCTTGAACTTTCTCTTTCATATAGTGAATTGCAAAATGCCTTTCAAAAATTGCATGATGAATCCATGAGACTCACTAAAATGGTTTTTACTTCCAACAAAATAATCTCCTTAATGACTAACAAAATTTCTATTTTAACTAAGGAAATTGAAGAACTCAAAGTTGAAAAATGAGACTTTAGGACTTATTGATGCCAACTCATCATGCATGATTTGTTCTTCACATGAAAATGCACCCACACCTTCATCTTATTCTTCATGTAAAGAATATGAAAATGAAATTGAGGACTTGAAAAATACTCTTGCAAAATTTACTTTGGGAAGAGATAATTTGAATATGTTACTAGGAAAACAAATGTGTGTTTTTCAAAAAGTCGATTTGGGATATAATCCAAATAACCATAAAAAATCCTACAATAATTTCTTTGTCCCATCTAGAACATCAAGTACCCCCTTTATCAAATGCTTTCATTGTGGAAAGAAAGGATATAGTGCATCTATATGTAATGCTAGAAAGAAAAGAAACACCAAAGTAGGAACTAAAATGGTTTGGGTTCCTAAGGGCACCGTGCCTATTTCTAACACACAAGGACCCAAGACATTTTGGGGACCAAATGTAAAAACTTGAATGTGTGTTGTAGGTGTGCTTGAAGTCCAAAAGTTCAAGTTAGTATCTTGATAGTGGATGCTCTAAGCACATGACTGGTGATGACTCCAAGTTCTCCTTCCTTGTTCCTAAGAAGAGTGGACATGTGACTTATAGTGACAACAACAAAGGAAAGATCCTTGGAGTCAGTAAAGTTAGTAAGAATCCTTCCTCATCCTTTGATAATGTTTTACTTATTGAAGGACTCAAACATAACTTGCTTAGTATTAGTCAATTGTGTGATAAGGGGAATAAAGTAATATTTGATTCAAATTGTTGCATAATTGAGGGTAAGGATGATAAACATATTAGGTTTGTTGGTCACAGGGTCAATAACATATATAAGATTAGCCTTGACAACATTTCCTCAAATGATGCTAATTGCTTTATGACTAGAGAAAATGATTCATGGTTATGGCATAGAAGAATTGCTCACATTCACATGGATCACTTAAACAAATTAGTTTCTAAAGAACTAGTAATTAGTCTTCCAAAGCTCAAATTTGAAAAAGATAAACTTTGTGATGCATGTCAAAAGGGAAAACAAGTAAAGGTTGCTTTTAAAGCTAAAAAAGTGGTTTCAACTTCTAGATCTCTACAACTTTTGCACATAGATCTTTTTGGTCCCTCTAGAACTATGAGCTTTGGTGGGAATTACTATGCCTTAGTGATGGTGGACAATTTTTCTAGGTTTACATGGACATTGTTTTTTTCTCACAAAAATGATGCTTTTCAATCATTCAAAAAGCTTGCTAAAGTTATCCAAAACAGAAAAGGTTTTTGTATTGCATCCATAAGAAGTGATCATGATGGTGAATTTGAAAACCATGAATTTGAAACGTTTTGTGATGAACATGACATTAAGCATAATTTTTCAGCCCCTAGAACACCATAACAAAATGGTGTTGTAGAAAGAAAAAATCGATCTTTAGAAGAAATGACAAGAACTATGCTCAATGAGGCCAACCTTCCTAAGTATTTTTGGGCGGATACGGTTAACACTGCGTGTTATGTTATGAATAGGGCTCTAATAAGGCTAATTTTAAAGAAAACCCCCTACGAATTATACAAAGGAAGGAAACCAAATGTCTCACATTTTCATGTTTTTGGATGTAAATGCTTTGTTTTAAATAATAGAAAGGATAACTTGAGGAAGTTTGATGCAAAATTTGATGAGGGAATATTTCTTGGTTATTCTATACATAATAAGGCCTTTAGGGTTTATAAAAAATGAACTATGACCATAGAAGAGTCCATACATGTTACATTTGATGAAACTAACCCAAACGAGCCAAGAAAGGAGCTTGTTGATGATGTTGCAGAAATCCTTGCAAGAACTCACCTAGGAAATCAAGAAAAAGAAGTTAAGAAGCAAGAAGAAGGCCCATATGATTCCCCAAGACAAGAGGACTCTCAAATCATGGATCTTCCCAAGGAATAGAGAACATCAAGATATCATCCTCTTGACAAAGTGATAGGTGATGTATCAAAAGGGGTTATCACTCGTAACTCTTTTAGAGATGTATGTAATCATATGACTTTTGTTTCTCAAGTTGAACCTAAAAACATAAATGAGGCTATTAATGATGAACATTGGATCTTGACCATGCAAGATGAACTAAACCAATTTGAGAGGAATCAAGTTTGGGAATTAGTCCCTAAGCCTAATGATCATCCTATAATCAGCACCAAATGGGTTTTTAGGAACAAACTTGATGAAACAAACTTAATAATAAGAAATAAAGCTAGGCTTGTAGCTAAGGGTTATAATCAAGAATAAGGTATAGATTATGAAGAAACGTATGCTCCCGTAGCTAGATTAGAAGCCATTAGAATGTTACTTGCATATGTTTGCATCATGGATTTCAAACTTTTTCAAATGGATGTCAAAAGTGCCTTTTTAAATGGTTTCATACAAGAAGAAGTATATGTGGATCAACCTCCCAGTTTTGAAAGTTTTGAGTTACCCAACCATGTTTTTAAACTTAAAAAGGTCTTGTATGGCTTAAAACAAGCTCCTAGAGCTTGGTATGAAAGGTTGAGCAAGTTCCTTTTGGAAAATGGTTTCTCTAGGGGAAAGGTTGACACAACTATTTTCATCAAATATAAAAAGCATGACATTTTACTTGTTTAAATATATGTTGATGATATTATATTTGGTGCTACTAATGACTCTCTTTATAAAAAATTTGCTAATATCATGCAAAGTGAGTTTGAGATGTCCATAATGGGTGAGCTCAACTTCTTCCTTGGCCTTCAAATCAAGCAAACAAGGAATGAGACTTTCATAAGTCAATCAAAATATTGTAAGGAGTTGCTCAAGAAGTTTGGAATAGAAGGAACAAAGCAAATGACTACACCAATGGAAACTTCCTGTTACTTAGACAAGGATGAAAGAGGTAAATAAGTAGAAATCACTAAGTATAGAGGTATAATTGGCTCACTCTTTTATCTTACCGCAAGTAGACCGGATATCATGTTTAGTGTATGCATGTGTTCTAGATTTCAAACAAATCCTAAAGAATTACACCTAAGTGCTGTAAAACGAATTATGAAATATCTAATAGGCACTTCACAAATGGAATTGTGGTACCTTAAGGGTGCTTCATATAGCCAAATTGGTTATTCCGATTCTGATTTTGCTGGGTGCAAAATAGATAGGAAGAGTACTAGTGGGACATGCCACTTGCTTGGAAGCTCATTAGTTTCTTGGCATAGCAAGAAGCAAAATAGTGTGGCATTGTCAACAGCTGAAACTGAATATGTTGCAGCTGGAAGTTGTTGTGCTCAAATCCTTTGGATGAAGCAACAATTTCTAGACTATGGTCTTGAGCTGGATCACATCCCCATAAGATGTGATAACACTAGTGCAATCAACTTGTCTAAAAATCCCGTTTTACACTTAAGAACAAAGTACATTGAAATAAGGCATCATTTCATAAGAGATCATGTTCAAAAGGGTGATTGCATGCTTGAATTTGTGGAAACCACTAAGCAACTAACAGACATTTTCACTAAACATTTGGCAAAAGAAGCCTTCTATTATATAAGAAATGAACTTGGCATATTTGATCAATCATGCATAAGCTGATTGTTGCATAAATACATTGTTTTGCTGCATAAAATGCAAATTACTGCATAAACATACATTTTTCTGCATAATCATGTCCCTTTGCTGCTTAATTTTTTATTTTTTTTTATCCAATACTGACTTGAGCATCGGAGATTCCCCTTAAGTTGTTTTGCAGGTGCTTCCTCATGTCAAAGATCTCCAAGAAGCTCAAAAACATCTCAAATCTATCCAAATGGGGTAATTCTTGGTAAAAATAACAATCTTGTATGATTATATGTTTTGAATCACAATCTGTGTGAATGGTATACTTGCATGATGTTTTGGAATTGATTTGAGAAGTTTTGGAACTATTTTGGAAGGTTTAAAATTGATCCTTTAACTAATTGAAATGCAAAATCTGAGTTTTAGTAGGCTGGTAATTGATTACAAGACCTTTGTAATCGATTATAAAGGTTCTGTCAAGCAAGTAATCAATTACACCACACTGGTAATCGATTACAATGAACCCAGAACTCAGGTAATTGATTACACAAATCATGTAATCAATTACAAGGCTTCCAGAAGGCTGGTAATCGATTACAATGATATTGTAATCGATTACAGGGGCAAACAGAAAGCTGGTAATCGATTACACAAACCTTGTAATCAATTACAAAGGGGTTTTAAAGGGTCTCAGACGCGCGAAAGGTCACCCATTCTGAAAGTTTGACCCTTCTTCTCCTCTGCTCCCACGAAACTCCCTCCTCCCAAATCTCTCCTTCTCACTCCATTCTCCACCAAATCCTCCAAAATCACCTCCCTCTCACTCGGAATCCCTCTCCCACCACAACCCGACCAC
Source organism: Ormosia emarginata (assembly GCA_029884605.1). Taxonomy (NCBI): domain Eukaryota; kingdom Viridiplantae; phylum Streptophyta; class Magnoliopsida; order Fabales; family Fabaceae; genus Ormosia; species Ormosia emarginata. The sequence continues at coordinate 6,986,957 of JAQQTP010000068.1, forward strand.
TAAATCTCTCCAAACCCACCCCATTCTCCACCCACACCTTCACCCACTCCTCCGTTATTCTCCATTTCATCCTCCCCTCCACACCTTCCAATACCTCTAAACACTCACCAAATCTCACCTCCAATCATCAATGGCTAAACCAAGCCACTGTGCCAAACGTGCAAGACCAGGGGCCAACATTGGAGAATCCTCCAGTGCTCCTCCACACAATATCTCTGGGTTGGACCTGACCAGGCACTTCTCAACCACCAAGAAGGCTGAGCTCTTCAGAAAGAACTTTTAACTGAGGAAGTTAATCTCGCCATGGTATCTCACACAATCCTTCTGCACTTTTGAACCCCTAGAGAGCTTTCAGTTGATTGAGAGGCTGGGGTTGCTTGGGTTCTTCAACATTCAGAAGGCCATCTACCCAAATTTGGTTCGTGTCTTCTATGCAAACTTGAGGTACGAAGATCATTGCTTGATATCTGAGGTGAGGAAGACTCAGATTAAAATTTTTCAGGAAGAATGATGTAGGTTAACCAAGCTAACCTATGCTGGGACCAGTTTCTATGGAAATGAAAATACTTGGGGAGCTGAGTTTGAGTATAAGAGCGCTCTGACGTCCCTAATCCACTCTGGTTACGACCTTCCAAGAAACAATAAAAGAGTTATGGCAACTAGTCTGACAATGGAGAACAAGGTACTCCATTATCTAGTGGTTCGAGGCTTGATTCCCAGAGGCAGGAATTATTCTCAGGTATTGCGAGATGACGTGGTGGTCTTGTAGGCCATGACCACTGGTAGGCCAATCAACTAGGCCAATTACATCATTTAGCACATGCTGGATATGAAGAAAAAGAAAAACTATGCCCTCCCCTACGCCATGTTAGTGACTGTTATCCTGGAGCACTGTCACATCTCCTTGGCTGAGGAATCCAAGGATACCAGCTCCAAGGGACCTTAATCCATTAGTCTGCACACCTTGAAGAAGCTTCAGCTGAGCAAGGTCGATGGACAATGGTACTATTTGGCCCATGGCAGGTATGGGCATATTTCTCATGGTCCAGAGAATGATAAGGAGGATGAGGATGAGCAGCCTGCACCAGCTCCACCAGCTTCAGCCACATTGGAGCTTCTACTGCAAGAAATGCGGAGTTAGGCCATTACGATGGAAACCCGGATAGACTGGATTGAGCAAAAGGTGGATCACCTGGAGCTGAGGATGGACTATTCCGATCAGGAGCTTGCTGCTATTCGTTCGCTTCTGGAGGGCCCCAGACATACTACACCGAGAGATGCTGTTGCACCTACCACCTCCTCTGCCCCTTCTACTGCTCCTCTATCGTTTGCTGACCCCTCTGCCACTCCCGCTGGAGTTCCTGCTGATGACGAGGAGCTTCTTGGTTCCGAGGACGATCTTGACACCGGAGACAATGATGTGGACCTCGGAGACGTTGCTACGGATGTAGAGAGTGACAGTGAGGCCACTGATAGTGATCATGGACCTTTGCCATGATAGTTTCTTTGTTTTTCTGATATTTGGCTGTATATGATTGAAACAATATTTATATAAAATCAGTTGGTTCTTTTGATGTTTCCTATATGATTATTGAATATTGATTTAATTGGTTCCATTTTGATCTATTGGATTGATTGTACATTTACTGGTTTGAACTAATTGGTTTCTGCTGTTTAAAATTTTGGGAAATCATGAAAATCAGTGGAAATGCTGCCGAAATTTCATCTAAATACTATGTTTTTTATAATACCAACGTGGGAGAGATTAGTGTCTTGCATAAGAACGGGGGAGTTAGATTTAGAGCTTTCACATGAATATATCACTAACCCTATATTGTGCATACATTACGGGGGAGAGTTGCGCTTAAATCTCTGATATATATATATATATATATATATATATATGCAATTGTTTCTCTTCCTTTCAATGTTCAGTTTGTCATCATCAAAAAGGGGGAGAATGTGAATGCATGTGTCTTGAAGCATGTCAATTGGTTTTTGATGATAACAAAGACAAAGATAAAGATCAAGGAGCAAAAGAGAAAACCAAGATTAAGGAAGAAATTAAGAGGTTTAGATATAGGCATTAGAACATCAATGTTAAATGCTCCCAAGATATCTCAAATGGCTTTTCAAAAATGATCTTAATCAATATGGTTTTCAAAGATCAATTCCTAAAAAGAGGACTTCTTTTATCTTGGATCATGCCAAACAAAGTTCAATATTGTTTAAATCCATGTTTTCTAAAGTTAGGAATGACATGAATCCTCTTTCAGGCTTGAAAAATGAGTTTAAAGTATAGTGTAGTCGATTATCATTGTTTAGTAATCAATTACAAGCTAAATAGAAGCCTTGTAATCGATTACATAATCTATATAATCGATTACCAGAAAGTCAGAGGTCATGTAATCGATTACATAATCCATGTAATCGATTACCAGAAAATCAGAGGATGTGTAATCGATTACACCCAAGCTTGTAATCGATTACCATGTTCCCAGAAAGTCAAGAACATGTTCAAAGGGTCATGTAATCGATTACATCAATATTGTAATCGATTACCATAAAGTCAGAGGGCGTGTAATCGATTACAGAAGTCATGTAATCGATTACCACAAGTCCAGAAAGCTAAGAACACGTTTTATCTTCCATGTAGTCGATTACCAAAACCCTGTAATTGATTACCAGTGTTCTAACATGCCCAACGACTATATTAGATGCATTAAATGCTTGGCTTTAACCACCCTCCAACGGCTCTTTTAATGAATGGGCTTTAAATACAGTTGTTGGGGTATCCTTGATGATTGTTCTTTAACCTGAAACATCTTAGTAATACATCAAAACGAGAATCAATCTCTGAAATCACTTGCTCTGTTTTTGACTAATCTTTGAGATATCATTTGTGAGCATTTTTAGAGCTTCAATTTGTATCATTTACTCTAATGAGAGCTTCTCTATATCAACCTTAATTGCTTTGTAAAGAGAGGGTAAGGTATCCCTCCATTTTGTAAAGGGTGAGGCATCCCTTTGTTTGAAGAGACTCAAGCTCAAGGGTGAGGCATCCCAAGGAGTTGAGTGCTCAAGTTTGTAAAGGTAGTCAAGTACCTATTGAAACTTGAAGATATCGTGGAAAATCTCGAGTGGTTGCTTGAGGACTGAACGTAGGTCACAAGTGGATTGATGGCCGAATCAGGATAAATTATTGTGTTTGATTCTCTAAACCCTTCTCTTTATATTTGTGCATTGCTTGTATTCTTACTTGATTACTTCTCTCTTGGTTGGTTATTAAGCAATATTTATTATTCTTATCAATTCATTCATTTCAAATAGTCAATAGCTTCAACGAAATTCAATAGTCAAGTGTTTTGCAAAAGAATTACGAACTTGTTTTATAAACTCAATTCACCTCCTTCTTGAGTATTGAAGCCACTTGGTAACAAGAAAATGAGAAAGAGAGAGAATGAAACAGACGTTTTAGAGTTGAAATTCATTGTTTTTTAATTTTTTTAAATTACAATTTAAAATTGTTTCTTGAAAATTGTAAGCCTTGAAAAGCATAGAAATTTCCTAGAAGTTTCCTCTTGGTACTTCCACTAGCACCAAGTACGAAAAGTTTATGATTTATAAAGCATAAATACGGACAGAGACATAGAACACGACACAGATATGAAGACACATCAAATTTAAAAAATTATAGGATATAAAGATGACATATATATTTAAGAATTTGGTTTTATATATATATATATATATATATATATATATATATATATATATATATATATATATATATATATATAATTACAAAATTTAAGAAAAAGATTCATAATTTATTAATATCATTTTTATAAGTTTGAAGATTTACAATATCTTAATATATGCATATGTGTCAATATTTACTACTTAGTAAGCCCCTCCTAAAAAATATAAAACATAATTTCTATTGACATATTCTAAAAAATTTCTTAAATCAACTTCTCCTAATAGAACTAATCATGTATAAGTACATGTGTATAAAAAAAATTAATTAGATAGAATATTGTTATGAGGCAAACTGTGATGACGACAAAGTGTACGGCTTTGTACGAACAGAGGTAGAATGCGCAGATGAAAATAGTGGTGTGTGAAAAGATAAAACTTAAAATCTTAGTATGTGAAAATAGTGGCTTAGAACATTAGTCATGTGATTGAATTTGGGTGAGTTACGCACTTACTAATTAAACATCAGTCATAGAAACTAATTTTTTTTAAAAAAAATTTAATGGATTGTTTCCAAGTCGTATCCTAGACGTGTTCAAGCGCGTCTGAGACGTGTCTGAGCGTGTTTGAGACGTGTTCAAATTAAAAATAATAATATTTTTAATCGGATACATTCGGACACACATGACACATGTCGTACTAGTGTCTTCATATGTCTAACACTCAAATATATCTAAAAAATGACGTGTTCGTACTTCATAATTTATGATTATATTTTGATTTTTTAATAATTAACAAGTTTATTATTTATAATATGTTGTTAAATTAATATATATATATAGAGAGGGAGACGTTTATACCAAGTATGTTTTTTTTTCTTACACTAATTTTCAACCATAATTTAATTATTATATTTTGATCTTTTTTAAGAAAAAATAATTAACAAGTTTATTATTTATATATATGTATATATAATATATATATATATATATATATATATATATATATATATATATATATATATATTACTGATTCAACCTTAATTTATTAAAAGATAAAATTTAATTAATTTTTTTATATTTATTATATCTATTTTATTAATTAAATTATAATATTTATGTTTTTTAAATTAAAAAATATTAATAAACATATATTATAATTTAATTAGTAAAATAAATATAATAAATATTAAAAAATAAAAGACAATTTTATCCTTTATTAAACTACTGAACCATGAATTAATAACTTTATCGGTTTAATAACTAAGCTAATTTTTAAAACATTAAAATTAACATCCGCCTCTATTTATAAAACTTTTTTTTTTTTTTGCTATTTCCTTTGGAATGCTACCGAAAGTACCATCACTCCATGTCTCCAGCCTATGGACATAAACTTTTATTTTTTCACGCAGATGTGAACTCCGTTGGGCCCAGCACGAGGCCAGCACCTGCTGACAAGCTTCCTCATGAAGCGTAAATTTCTGAAACAATCTCTATATTCTTACCTCACATTTTAATATTAATTTTTATATTTAATTAATAATATATAAATATATAATTAATCATATATATTAATTAATTAATTAATTAATTCAAGTTTTAATTTTAAATTATTAATTAATTAATTAATACATATAATTAATTATAATTTTATACATCATTAATTAAATATAAAAAATAATATTAAAAAATATTATAAAATAATTATTTATCTTCTTCAAAACAAAATATCTGCTTCCTCATGAAGTTAAAATTCTTCATAAACGAAATAAGTTGTATTTGAATTTAATTAATAAATTTAAATTTAAGTTAATTTAATTTTATAAATTTAAATTTAATTAAAAATAAATTTATAATAACGTAATTTATATTTAAAATTTTTTATCTTAAAAATAAGTTTAACAAAATAAATATTATTTAGATAAAAATAATTGAAAAGGTAAAAGTTTTAGAGAAGATAAGTAGAAATTAAATTTTCTCATTTGATTCTCTTGATAAACAAAAATCTTAACACAAAAATAAGATTTTCTTGCTTTATTTCAAACGTGAATTAGAAAAAGAAAATCTATTAAAACAAATGTAAAGCAAAAGATCCAAATAAAAATGTATCAACATTCGTAAAATCTCATTTACATTTGCAAACAGTTTTCTAAACAGTCGTTAACATTATATTTAAATGATAGATAATGAGAGAAAAAAATAAAAATGAAAAAAAAAATAATTTTTTTATTTAAGAGTTTTAAATTATATGAAAAAAGAATAAAACATATTTAAAAGTATTTCTTTTTTTTAAAAAAAAATTTAATTTTTATTCTTTTAAAATTAAAATAAAATGTGAAAAATAATTCTATTTTATTATTAATTTTTTAAATAAAAATAATAATTATTATATTCTATTTTTTTTTTTTATTTATTTTATTCTATTTCGTTAAAAAAAATATCTAAACGCGGAATAAATAATTGGCTTGCCAATCTTGAGTTGGTGCCTGCCTAGTACCTTGTGTACAAGAAAGCACAACTCACATGGCAGAAAAATTCTGTTGTACTAACCCATGTGTAATGTGGTAGCAAAATTGACGTAGCTGATTGTGCCACATCATGAACTCATGAACCCCACCTCATTAAAACTCCTCCTGTCCACTAATTCGCTGACATACACACTCTCTCTCTTGCCTAACAAGACAATTGATACGAATTTGTAATTAGTTAGTATAGTGCTTTTGTTAATAATATCGATTTCAACTCTTCAATATCTTAATGTTTAAATTTTTATGTCTTTATCAGGTATGTACACCATCGGGTTCTAAAAAAGAGGTTTATCACATGTGTATATTTTATTATGATTGAATCAAGGTGATAAGTTGTCTATTATTGAGTCAATTGATGAAGTCATATGTGCAGAGTTATCTAATAAATGTAAATATCTAATGTTGTATAATGTTATTACTACATTTATGATACATGGTCTTTATGAGTGTGGTATTAGTTATTCACCTTGCATAAAAAATAATAAGTGCTCAATATTTTATCTAAAAAAATTTGTTCAAAAAGCCCCTTTCGATGAAGATGACTATTCAATATATAGAAAAAGAAATTTGAGTGTAATAGTCATTAAAAAGGATGTTCACTTGGATAATAGGAACTTGGTGTCATACAATCCAAAGTTATTAATGAACTATCAAGCACATATTAACTTAGAATTTTGTAAAAAATCAAATTCAATCAAGTATTTGTTTAAATATGTCAACAAAGGTCCTAATCGCGTTACAGTTTCTATGTCCAGAGAATCGTCAGGTATGACTCAAAAAGAGGAAGTTGATGAGATTAAACAATATTATAATTGTCACTATTTGTCTCCATGTGAGTCAATTTGGCGAATTTTTGCATTTGATATCCATCATAGGTGGCCCCCTATTCAAAGGTTGACGTTCCATTTACCAAACCAACAAAATGTAATTTTCCATGATGATGATAGGATTGATGAAGTTATGGATAAAAATAAAAGCAAGAAAACTATGTTCCTTGCATGGATGGAGGCTAATTGTATGTTTAATGAGGGGTCAAGACTTGACATATGGTGAGTTCCCTTCACAATTTGTTTATTGTGCTAATAGTCAGCAATGACAATTAAGAAAAAGGAGGTTATCAATTGGTCGATTAAATTTCATACCTCATGCACTTGGAGAGTTGTATTATTTGATGCTATTGCTGAATTTTCAAAAAGGTTGTACAAGCTACGCTAGTATTAGAACTGTCGACAATGTAACACATCATTTTTTTCAGGATGCGTGTCATGCTCTTGGATTATTAGCTGATGATAGAGAACTTGTGGATGCAATAAAAGAAGCATCTGAGTTGGGGTCTGGTCATTATTTTCGTTGGCTTTTTGTTACTTTGTTGTTGTCAAACTCTATGAGTAAGCTTTTGTTTGTGTGGGACCAAATATGAGAGTTACCGGCAGATGAGATTGTTTATGAAAGGCAGAAACTTTTGAATCAACCAGGTATATAAATAATTCTTACGAGTTTATTGATTTCAAAAATTTACATTTCTCTTTATCATTTAGTTATTGTCTTTAAATGGATTATTTCATTTTTGTCTTAATCATGCTTTCTTTTCATTTTTTTTTCAACATGACTGTGTGTGGTTTTAATTTACATAATTTTTGTTATTAGATATCACAATTACATATGATGAGTTGAAGTCATTATGCTTATTTGAGACTGAGAAATTGTTACGTTCAAATGGAAAATCATTGAAGAATTTTAGTCCTTTACCATATCCTAATTTACCTTATGAATGTCAATTTGAAAACAATTTTTTGGTCAATGAGTTATCTTACAACAAGGATGAAATGATTGAAGAGCATAAGAAATTGTTTCCACGATTAACTGATGAGCAACATGTTATTTATGATCAAGTTGTCAATGTTGTATGTAATGGGAATTGAGGATTTTATTTTGTTTACGGTCATGGTGGAACTGGTAAAACATTTTTTTAGAATCAAGTCGACTTCGTTCTGAAGGAAAAATTGTTTTGAATGTTACTTCAAGTGGCATAGCATCCCTTTTCTTGCCTGGTAGTAGAACTGCTCATTCACTCTTTGCTATTCCATTAGCTTTGACTGAAGATACTACATGCAATATTAACTAAGGAAGTTTGAAAGCTAAATTGTTGTGTCATACAAGTTTGATAATTTGGGATGAAGCTTCTCTGATTAATAGATGGGCATTTGAAGCATTGGACAAAACTTTGTGTGATATCATGCGCTATTCAAATGTCAATGGTTTCAACCAACCTTTCGGTGAAAAAGTTATTGTTTTGGGTGGGGACTTTTGTCAAGTGTTGCCTATTATTCCAAAAGCAACAAGGGCTGGTATTGTCATGTCTACTATCAATTCCTCTAGATTATGGAATTTTTGCAAAGTGTTGAAGTTAACTAAAAACATGTGCTTACTCTCTAGCATCGGCAATCCAAATCTTGAACAATTTTTTGAATTTAGCAAATGGATTCTTGTATTGGTGATGGTAAATTTGGTGTTGAAAACAATGGTGAGTTTGATGTTGAAATTCCAGATGATCTTTTGCTTTTAAACTCTTATGATCCTATTCCAACTATTGTTGAATCTACATATCCTGACTTGGTTGAACATTTGCATGATTTTAAATATTTTGAAGACAGAGCTATACTTACACCTACAGTCGAGATTGTTGATAAGGTCAATTCATATGTTCTTTCTTTAATACCTGGTGAAGAATAATGATATATTAGTTGTGACTCGATTTGTAAATCAGATGAAGATATAGGTTTTGATCTTGAATGGTTAACCTCTGGTCTTCCTAACGATCGACTAATTTTGAAGAGGAGTGTTCTAGTTATGTTAATGCTTAATATTGATCAGGCTTCATGTCTTTGTAATGGAACAAGGCTGATAGTTGTTGAGTTAGGTATCAATGTTCTTGGTGCTAAGGTTGTCACTGGCAATAATATTGGAAATAAGGTGTACATCCCTTGAATGAATTTAATTCCTTCAGATCTTGGGATACCATTCAGGTTTCAACGCAAACAATTCCCATTATTTGTTTGTTTTGCCATAACCATCAATAAGAGTCAAGGCTAAGCTCTTTCACGTGTTGGTTTATATTTACCAAGGCCTATTTTCTCACATGGTCAACTCTATGTGGCAATATCTCATGTTAAGTTCAGGTGTGAATTGAAAATTCTCATTTTCAATGATGAAGGTGAACCTTACCACACGAAAAAGAATGTTGTCTTTGAAGAAGTTTTTCAAAAAAAATGTATTTGATTTTACATTACCTCACTTTGTCAATTGGATTTCTTTTATCATTCAGTCATGTGCGGTTATTATGATTGCCAAAGTTGATATCCTTTTGTCTAGTACTTTGCTTAGACTACATCTTATATAAAGTGTTATAAACTTATTTTGGTCATTTTTTATATACATTATTCTCCATTCTTGAAAAGTTATATAAAGCAGGATTCTTATTGGTTGAAATTATTGAATATTAGTTGCTTAAAAAATATCATCCTTTTTTTTGTAACAATAAATTTTTGTAGTTGATGAGATAAAGTTAAAATAAATTTTTATGTTAATGTAACATGTGAAAATTTTTGTGTTTATTTCTTAAATATACTTTATTGAACAAAAAAAAATAAAAATTTATCTATTATTTTATATATTCTACATCTATTAATTTAAATTGTCTAATTTCCATAATTACAGTTAATTCATAGTACTTATAATTACAATAATCTTAATTATTAAAATAACAAACACACACAACAAAAACGAGTAACAACCGTACATCACACGGGTTACCCTACTAGTGTACCAACATTCGTAAAATCTCAGTTACATTTGCAGACAGATTTCTAAACACCCACTAAGTGATGGGCATGCCTGCCTAGTACCTTATATACAAAAAAGCACAACTCACATGACAGAAAAATTATGTTGTACTAATCCATGTGTAATGTGGTAGCAAAATTGACGTAGCTGATTGTGCCACATCATGAACTCATGCAGCCCACCTCATTAAAACTCCTCCTGTCCACTAATTCGCCGACATACACACTCTCTCTCTTGCCTAACAAGACAATTGATACGAATTTATAATTAGTTAGTAGTGTTTGTTAATAATATCGATTTCAACTCGTCAATATCTTAATGTTTAAATTATCCAAAGACTATTTCCAAACCTTTACTAAATTTAGAAAATAGTCACTTAAAAGTGATCGACTTATGTTAAATCTTTATCTTCTACAAATAGAAAAGATCAAATTTTCATCCTTCCGTATTATTCGTTCAAAATGTTTTAATAACTCTACTCCATTTGTTTTGGAGGTAAAAGATTTGAAAAATGTCAATTTTATAATTTTGAACTAAAATCTAAAGTATCACTTTTGATCTTTCCAGATTTGTTTAAACATTTTTCTTCCTCTTTCACTTATTTGCCTTGTTTTAATTAGTTGATTTCATTCACTGCAAGCGCGTGATTATGCATGATTAGTTTAGATTATTACATTACACTTCTGTATCACTATAATATACATGTGGTTTAAATATATTTTTGAACCATATAAATATTACGATTTTTAGTTTTAGTTCTTCATTTTTAAAATTTTAAAAATGAGTTCTCAAAAAAAAAAAAACTTTTCTTTTGATCCTTATGTTACATTTCTATTAAAAGTTGTTGTTATCTGTTTATATGAAGGATAAGCTTCTTACGTGGATATATGGATGTTGAGGTGGACATTAATAATTTGAGGACTAAAAAAGAAGGACTAAAAATAAAAAATCATTATATTTAAATAGACTAAAAAAAGGGTTATAAGAAATTAAATACATATTTAATCTGAGACTTGCTTATTTTTAACAAACTAGCCAGAAACTCTATCCCTATACACAATTTTCTTCAATCCAAAAATTTCATCTCTAAACACAATTTTTTTCGACCTAAAAACCACACCTTTGAACAACTCACTGACCCACAATCTATCATCTTGACTCACGGTGATTATGTTTTCAGTTGAGTAGTGGTGGTTCTATGGGTTTTGTGGCAGAGGTGAAGACAAAGAAATTTTTGTAGACTTGTGGTAGTTAGTGTTGTTTGGTGATATGGAGGGACAAACATGAGGTGTGATGGGTGGTGTTGGAGCTTGCTGTTAATGGCTTTTCTTCAAGACCATGAAAACAAAGAGGCACACAAAGTTCATGACATTGGTGGTCTCTTTTGCATGGAAGCTATGAATCTTGTGGTTAGGTGCATGGTAGCTTCAATAATGGTATATAAATAGAGGCCATGATAAGGACGATCTTAAAGTGTGATGAGTCTCAAGTAGGTGGTTATAGAGATTTGTTAGTTTAGTTGGAGGTTTGATGAAGATGGATTTTGTGTGAATAGACTGGGTAGTATAGATCTTCATGGTTTGGTGTTTAAAGGTGATAGATTCTAGGTCGGTGAGTTGCTTAGAGGTGGGATTTCTACTTGAAAGAAAATTATGTTTAGAAGTAGAGTTTCTGGGTTAAAAAAATTGTACAGAGATAAGGTGTATGGCTAATATGTTGATGATGAACAAGTTTTAGATTAAATATGTTTTTAGTCCTTTATAACAATTCTTTTTTTAATATTATTTTAGTCCTTATATATATATATATATATATATATAGGATCTATTTACATGAGAGAAGTGTTTATTGTAAGAGGTGAGAGTATGAGTAAATATGACTATTGGATCTTATATGAATGGTCAAGATTAGAATATAAACGACGTGTGTTTTTAAGTGGTGCACAGACCTTTTAAAACTTTTAATCTTGACCATCCATGTATAGTTGTATGGTCAAAATTTCCTCTCACCTTTCACAATAAAAACTCCTCTCATTAGATATCTTCTCTTATATATATATATATATATATATATATATATATATATATATATATATATATATATATATATATATATATATATAGGATCTCTCCGTAACGGGAGAGGATCCGTTAAATGAAAAACACATGTACGCATGCGGTACAATAATAAAAAAGTAAAAAAAAAAAATTACATATATCGTGTATATGTAAAAATATGTGTTATTAAAGTAATTCTCTCTTGTTTTATACTAACATGAGAGAATCCGAATCCTATATATATATATATATATATATATATATATATATATATATATATATATATATATAGGGAGGAGATCCACTTACACTTAGTGTAAGTAAAAAGACTTACACCTAATCTTACACCCTTCATTTTATTGTAATCTTTGACTACTATTTATCTTCTATCGTAAGTACATGATCACAATAAAATAAAAAATATAAGATTAAGTATAAATTTTTCTTACTTATATTAAATATAAGTTGATCACTTCTCATTATATATATATATATATATATCAAATTTTTGTTTTTGTCTTTCTTTTTTTAACCCTTATATTGTTAATGTCCATCTTAACATCTATTAGATCTATGAAGAATCTTTACCCTTTTTATAAGACTCCATGTAAGTAGATAATAACAACTTTTAACTGAGATAGAATAAATGACCAAATAAAAAGGAAAATCATTTTTGGAAGACTCGTTCTTAAAATTTTAAAAACGAGAAACTAAAAAATAATCATTATATTTAAAGGTACTTAAAAAAATATTTAAGCCTTTATATGTGTTCTATTCTACTGTGTACCTTTGTTGCTTACTTCTTTTCCCTCTATTTTCTTTTCTCCGTTTCTCTCCTCATTGCCTACTTGCCTTTGATAAGTGTTTGATAGAAAAATGGATCTATATATGGACCTATTTTATTTGAGGAGTTTAACCTACCCGTCGTATCGTTTTCTTTCGCTATTGATGGAATCATATATATAAGCATATGCACACTATCTGTTTGTTTTTGTTTTTACATTTCACCCCATGTGGTCAATAATTAGAATTCTTGGGACGAGTAGATGGGTCAATTTAAATAGTCTAATAAAATATAAAGGTGGAGTTAATAAAATTTAAGCCTGAATATAATTTAGTGAGTTTGTCTCACAATAAGTTTATGCACGCTATCTGTTTGTTTTTACATTTCACCCCAGGTGGTCAATAATTAGAGTTCTTAGAATGGGACGAGTGGATGAGTCAATTCAAATAGTCTAATAAAATATAAAGGTTGGGTAAGTAAAATTTAAGCCTGAATATAATTTAGTAAATTTGTCTCACACTAAGCTAAGATGACCCAATGCCTAATTATTTATTGGAATGCTATCAAATAATTTATATGATATGTAAATAATTTTATCTCTTACTTTCTCTAATATAAATTGATATTTATGTCATATAAACTTTTTTTTTTTATGTTTGTTGGGATTTAAATTATACAAAATAAAAAAGTGATAAAGCATAAAATAATTTTTTTAAGTGTTAAAAATTTAAGAAAAAGTCTTAAAAAATTAAACAATTTGGCCCAATGAGTTGGCCTGCCCAACTCATGGCCTGCAAAGGATGGAGTTAAGCTAACAATTTGTTAATCCACAATACTTTTAGGATTCGTTTGGATTGATGGTATTGAATGGAATGGAATGGAATAGAGATATGTTTCATTGTTTGGTTATGTTAAAAAAGGATGGAATGAGATGAGAGTGGGTGGGATGAATTCCATCTCATCCCACCAGAAACTATCAATTTTTCCCCCAATTTGAGGGGTATGAGATGAAATTATATTTTTTAGTATAAATATCATTACATCTCACAAAAAATCATCTATTTCCTAAATAATGGAATGGTAACTTTATTCCATTCCATATTAAAATATCTAAACAATGGAACGGTACTTTTTTCCCATTCTATCTCATCTCATCCCATTTTATTCAATTTCATCACTTACTAAATATCCAAACATAGCCTTAGTCAAATATAAATTTAAATTGACATGCAACAATCAATCTAAATGGATTGTCCCAACTAGAATTGACACCTCTATTAATAATTGTTAGCCCACAATATTTTTAGGGATCAGGATTCTCTACAGTGACTGCAGAAGTCCAGTGTTTTTTTACAAGTAGTTTCATAATATATCGTATGCAGTATGTAGTATGTATTACTGCATGCAGTATTTATTACTTTTATATATAAAAAAAATTAGACCCACCTCTCCAGTCATTAAGATCCGGATCCATACTTTTAGCCTGACCTGAATTTAAATTGACCCGCAACAACCTGCAGCCTGAATGGGTTGTCCCAATTAGAATTGACACCTCTATTAATAATTGGCTTTTTGGGTCTTTGAATAAGTATTTCATAAACATTATTACGAGTATTTCATAAACATTGTTACGAGAGTAATCCTTTAATCTTTGGTTAATAATTAGTTTATTATAAACAAAAAAATAAAAATACATATGTCTTCATAAAAAAAATGTAAATATAAAATGTAATGAAAAAGATTAATAGTGATTAGTGAAGAAAAATTAGAAAAGTAGATAAACAATATTTAAAACTTTGTTTAATTAGAACATATATAATAATATAAAAATGACTAAAAATGACTAAGAGTTGTTTAACATTTTTGTGCAAAAATATAAGAATGAAAAATGTTTAAGAATTCTTTTTATTATTAATAGAAATTTACTAAAATACTAATAAAAATGTATGTGTAGAAATTAAGTTGGATGAACACATAATTAATATAAATTAAAAGTTTTAGACATAGTAGTTTACATTTTACCCCAAACATAAACAGTATAATAATTTTGCAGATATCAAATATTTTAATTTTGTAAATACAATAGAAAATATAATATTCAAGAATGTTATTTATACACAATTTTTATTATACAATTCTTATATCACTTCCTGTTTAGATAATAAAATAAATATATATATATATATATATAGAGGGAAGGAATCCACTTACACCTAGTGTAAAAAAAAGACTTACACCTAATCTTATATTTTTTATTTTATTGTGATCATGTGGTTACGATAGAAGATAAATGATAGTCATAGAATCACAATAAAATGAAGGGTGTAAGATTGAGTCAAGAAATTTTTTTTATTTACATTAGGTATAAGTGGATCTCCTATATATATATATATATATATATATATATATATATATATATATATATTTCAATACACATTTTCTGTATCTTTATTTTCCCAAACAAGAAAAGTATAAAAAAGGTATAACCATTTTATTGTAAATAACAAAGTCTTGAGTCAATAATGATTGATACAACTGCTAAGGGCAAATCGTATTAACTAAATTAGTCGATATTTAATTCTTGTCAGGATTCACAGTGAGTTATTTATAAGTTTTTCTATAAGCAAATCGTATTAACTAAGTTAGTCGATATTTAATTCTTGTCAGGATTCATAGTGAGTTATTTATAAGTTTTTCTGTAAGCATTCGATGAACTTGGAAGTATATCTTGACTTAGGAATAAGGCAAGCTATCCTTGATCCTAAATTTTCTTTAAAAAAAAAAAAAACTCTTAAAAGATTAATAGGCTTCGAGTGGAATGGCCATGACTGGTTTACCCATGCGTACAGCAAGCCCATACTTCTCAGTCATGTCTAATTCTTGTGGTTTCTTCCCATCTGCAATCTTCCAATTAAAGCAGTGCAGAAGAGAAGCCAAAATGAAGTGCACTGATCTATGAGCCAGTGGAAGCCCAGGACAGATCCTTCTTCCAGCTCCAAAGGGAATGAGTTCAAAGTCATGGCCTTTAATATCCACTTTGCACTCTAAAAATCTTTCTGGCACAAAGGAATTTGGATCACTCCAAGTGCTGGAATTTCGTCCAATGGCCCACAAGTTAACTAGAACTTGCGTATCTTTGGGCACTCTGAAGCCACAGATTTCTGCCTCAGAGTTTGATTTGTGGTGCAAAAAGGGGATTGGTGGGTGCAACCGAAAGGTTTCCTTCACAATTGCCTCCAGGTAAGGAAATTTTGAGATGTCTGATTCTTTAGGTTTGCCATCTTTGCCAAGGACTTGTAAAAGCTCTTCTTTGGCTCTGGCCATCTTCTCTGGATTATGTAGCAATTCTGCCATTGCCCATTCTACTGTGCTTCTTGTTGTGTCTGTCCCAGCAACAAATAAGTCCTAGAACAAAATCATGCATGATAAAAGTGTTATTGTTATTTAATTAATGGAGTAATGATTAATGTCCAAAACACGTGTATATACGTATATGTGTGTATGGAGAGACTCTTGTATAAATTTATTGTACTTAACTTAGGTGTACTAAGCTAATAAAGTGTTGTTACATCATTGAACATAACATTTAATTATTTATGAATTAACCATGTGTCAATACTTTATTGTCTTTTGCACCCAAGTAATATAAACTAAGTATGAGAAATTCTAAAAGGTATGCTTAGGAGTTAGGGTTTTGGAGAGAAAGAAAATAGAAGGTTTTTTATTAGGAAAAGAGTATAGAAATTCTTTAAATTTTGACTTTTTTTACAAATTACTATCATGAACTTTAAAATAATCTCAATTAGTCTCTAAACTTTAATTAATATCTCAATAGATCCTTATGTTTAATTTGGATTCATTAATTCACTAACGATAATACTGCATGATATCATTTTATTTGTATTAATATTAATTAAGAATTGTTTATTAATTTATTTATTAAAATTTAATTTTAAATATATTTTTTTCTTGCAAAATAAATGAAAAACAAATTTATTTAAAACAATTTTTTTATTTTGTAATAACAAAATGTATTTATAATCAAATTTAGTAAATAAATTAATAAATAGTCCAAAAAATGTTAATATGAATAAGATGTTGTTACATAATATCATCGTTAATGAATTAATAAATTTAAATTAAACAAAAAGATCTATTGAGATATTAATTAAAGTTTAGGGATTAATAAAAAATATTTTAAAGTTCGTGGTTGTAATTTGTAAAAATGTTAAAGTTCAGATGAATCGCATACTCTTTTTCTTTTTTATTTTGAATAAACACTCTTTATATTAGAATTTTTTTAAACAAAAATATAAAATAAAAGATAATCATATAACCTCTCAATCATCATTTATTCATTTTAATAAACATTTTATAACTCTCTCACTTTAGAAATGAAAAACAAATTTTTCTTTTTCTTTCCTTCTAAAATTCTCATTCCAAACATATATATCTTAAGTGTTATTGGAATAACAAAAAAGTTATTGCTCTATATCTTTTAATATATATTACATCAATTATAATATTTAAAATGTTATTAAATAGAGAGTGAGTGATGACCTATAAAACTGAGATGATATATATTGAATGATGCATTTTCTTGCTTGGGAAATATCAAGCTTTTAAATTTTAAACTGCATCATGTGATGCGACCGCAACAAAACGGTTGTAGAAGCCGTCACGACGGTGACATCGCGGCCGTATTTAGCAACATCAACCGCGATGTGATCGCAACGCGACCGCTACTAAGATTTAAAATCTTGGAGAATATATAAGAATCTTGGTTAATACAAAAGTCTCCGGTCTATATGTATCTAAGCATGTATATACTCACCGCAAGTAAATGTAAGAGATCATGGCGACTCAATTCTGCAGAATCATTTAATTCAATGAGAGTGAGGAATGAATCTAATACATCATGACAGGCCTCTCCAGAATCCATGTCTGAAGCTCTTAACCGCATTCTTTCATCAAAAATACCATTGAAAACCCTCAGTAGCCTTCCAATATAATCCTTTCCCCTTCCTCGTACGCCTTGTGGGTCAAGTAAACGGAGAAGTGGGAAAAAGTCTGCGACATTAATCTTTCCAGTTTCTTCCATTATATCTTCTATAAGCTTCTTGAAATCTTGAGACCCTTCACCAGGGCTATACTGAGCAAAATCCATGGAGAAAAACGTGTAGGACAGAGAATTAAGTACTGTTGTGAATGCAGCATGACCAATATCAATAGCTTCACCTTTGGTGCAACTTATGTGCACAAAGTTCAGCAATTCTTGCACCTTTTTCTGGCGAAGAACCCTGGTGGAGTCTAGCATTTGAGGGGAGAATATGTTTGTGGAACATATTTTCTTTAGAGTTCTCCACTGAACTGATACAGGTAACCACACCATTGAAACTTTGTGGTGGTCATGCGCTCGCATGATATCTGGGATTTCCCTGCTGGAAAAGACTAGGTCATTTTTTGTTAATGCTTCTTTGGCAGTTTCTGGTGAGGAGATGACTATAGTGGTTAAGCTCCCCAGCTTGAGACTCATTAGGGGCCCATAAGTTTTGGAGAGTTCAGAAAGTGTGTGATGGGGATCTTGGCCAAGTTTAAAGATGTTTCCGATTATGGGATAAGGGTAAGGACCTGGTGGCATTTTGGTGGGTTTAGGGCCTCTTTTGATGAGTAGTTGTAGGTTGGGGATGATGAAGAAGTGAAGACATGGCCATATGAAAATCATCATCATCAGAACTGTTGTGTAACACTCCATATAGATATATATGGTGGAGGGCTATAGCTAGCTCCTATCTCATTTAGTTTAACTGGATCATGTGAATCTCTTAAACATGAGCAACGATGGATGGGGTATATATAATGAAGGGCTATAAGCAGCAATGACAAGTACAAGCCTCATGAAATTGAATGCGTGGTTGGCTTCTAAAACTAGGTATGGTTTCACTGTGAGAGGGTAGAAACTGTACAAGCCATGGAAAATTATTGGTAGGAACAGTTATTGTTTTGGACCAACCGGCAACTTTCAGTAACCTGGCCATACCTAGAGAGAATCTTTTAGGTGAGATTTGTTTTTT
This sequence comes from Ormosia emarginata, assembly GCA_029884605.1. Lineage (NCBI taxonomy): Eukaryota > Viridiplantae > Streptophyta > Magnoliopsida > Fabales > Fabaceae > Ormosia > Ormosia emarginata. The sequence goes on from JAQQTP010000068.1 coordinate 7,005,941, forward strand.
CTATACCATTAAATGTAAGGTTGACAGGAAATTGAATTAGTTTGAGAGTAACTCGAGACTTGATTCGATGATTAGTTTGATGAATGTAGTTATGAATTAAATGAGTTGAATTTGAATTTAAATTTGAATTCCTTAAATAAATGAATTGAACTTGAGTTAAATATTGTTTGAGTCATTTGTTTTTATATATATATATATATATATATATATATATATATATATATAATCTCTACTCGTAAGAGAAGTGTTTATTGTAAGAGGTGAGATGGGTAAATATTGATTCATTGGATCTTACATAAATGGTAAATATTAGAATATAAATGCATGTGACTTTTTTAAGTGGTCACATGACCTTTAAGTAACTTTTAATCTTGATCATCCATGTATGGTTGTATAGTCAAGATTTATTTCTCTCACCTTCTCACAATAAAAACTCCTCTCACTAGATATGTCCCATATAGGAGATCTACTTACACTTAATATAAGTAAAAAAGACTTATACTCAATCTTATACCTTTCATTTTATTGTAATCCTGTGACTATTATTTATCTCCTATCGTAACTACAAGATCTCAATAAAATGAAAGGTGTAAGATTAAGTATAAATTTTTTTTACTTATACTAAGTGTAAGTGGATTCCTTCTCTATATATATATATGGCATATGACATATTTATTAAGAAGAATTTTTATTGTAAGAGGAGTAAATCTTGACTATATAATTATATATGGATAATAAATATTAAAAATCAATATATATATATATATATATATATATATATATATATATATATATGGTCACATTTTGTTTCCATTTTTTGCCATTGTTATTTTTTTATATTGACCATGTTTTGTTTCTATTTTTGCCATTGTTATCTTTTTATATTTACAATACATAGTTTCAACTGTTGTTCTACCTTTCTCATTTTCACAACTTATATCCCGACTGCTACCTTTCTCACTCTCATATTTTCTTTAAATTGATCCACGACCTCTCTCACTCTCCACCTCTCTCATCTTTGTGACTTATTTTATTCCTTACTTACAGACCAATATGTATACTAGTTGAAAAAATTGTTATTGGACACAAAATCATGCTTCAACACAATGAAGCTAAGTTTTGAAAAATTGCTACTAATTTATTTGGTTTGCTGTTGAATAATATAAATAGTTACTTTATCTTTTTAAACTTGCCCACTTGCATTAAACAAATTAATCATCATAAAATACAAAAATAAAAAATGCGGATTACATCCGTAGTGTGTGTGTGTATATATATATATATATATATATATATATGAGGAAGGATCAACTTACACCAAGGTGTAAGTTAATTTTTTTCTTACACTTATTTTTAACTGTTAGATCTATTTTCATCTAATAGTTACCTTTAATGAAATAATCTCAACCATTAGATAAAAGTTGAACTAACGGTTACAAATGAGTGTAAGAGAAAAAAAACTTATCTTGGTGTAAACGGATTCTCCTCTATATATATATATATATATATATATATATATATATAGGTATATGAGAGGATCAAACTTACAGAGTGTAGTCTTTTTGACTTACACTCATTTTCAACCGTTAGATTACTTTCATCTAATAGTTACTTTTAATGAAATCATCTTAACCAAGATAAAGTAGATCTAACGGTTAAAAATGAGTGTAAGTCAAAAAAACTTACACCTTTAAAATCGATCCCTCTTCTCTCTCTCTCTCTCTCTCTATTGTATATATATATATATATATATATATATATATATATATATATATATATATATATATATATATATATATATATAAGATATATAAGATGGTGAGAGATTACATATTCATTTATTGGATCTTATATGAATGGTCGAGATTAGAAAATAAATGCATGTGACTTTTTTAAGTGGTCACATGACCTTTAAGTAACTTTTAATCTTGACCATCTATGTAAGATTGTATGGTCAAGATTTACTCTTCTCATCTCTCACAATAAAAACTCATCTCACTAGATATGACTCAATATATATATAAATCGTGGATGGTCGAGATTAAAAGTTCTTAAAAGTCATGTGATCACTTAAAAAAATATATTTATCTAATATATATATCTAATAGTTAACATTTACTCTTATCACAATATATATATATATCTTTATATATATATATATATATATATAATTTTACATTTAAAAAATAATTTAAAAATCAAATAAGCTCTTTAGATCCAATATAAGGAAAGAATATTTGTTAAATTTCTTTAAAAATTAGTTCCAATATAAGTTTCGTAAACATGATGCTTTTATTTTTTATGGTGAGATTATGAACATATCATGGAACTCCGCCATATAATTACGGAATTAGAAATGTGAAATGTCATCATCTGCCTAATTTGTAGGTTTCCCAGCTTATATATAAAACAAATTGGATGCATTAGGTGTAGAATGCAGACATTGCAATACCCGAATATAAGAAAGAGAGCACATTTTATCAATTCAAGTCTCCGACAGTATCAGTGATGATGACACCAGGTTGGAACAAAAATTAACTATGATATTACATATAACAAGTTGCGGAATGAAGATAAAATAAATATTCTGTTAGTTTATCCTTGGAAAGAGAAGGAATGCATGGACTAAATGAAGATAAACTTTTTGGCGTGCTTAATATCACAAACTTATTCCACAGGACAGGAGGTGTTTAAAGCAATGTAATAATGCATTAATAAGTAATAACAACCAATGAGCTAGAGAATAGAAAGGAACATCATCAAGTCATCATCATGAGTTCATAAGAAGGTACCAAATGAATGCTAATGGCCATTGCCATGATCATCATGACCCTCCCATGGATGCCTCCAGCCCTAGAACAAGTAAAAAATGAAATAATTTTATTGTTAAAAAAGGATTTATTATTGGACACAAAATCATGCTTCAGCACAATGAAATTAAGTTTTGAAAAATTGCTACCATTTTATTTGGCTTGCTATCTGAATAATGTAAATTACTACTTTATCCTTATAAACTTGTCTACTTATATACTTTTAAAACAAATTAATCATCATAAAACATAAAAATAAAAAATGCAGATTGACATCCGCTAGTGTGTGTGTATATAATAATAATAATAATAATAATAATAATAATAATAATAATAATAATAATAATAATAATAATAATAATAATAATAATATTATTATTATTATTATTATTATTATTATTATTATTTAATGTTTTATAAGATCCAATATAAGGAGAGAATATTTGTTAAATTTCTTTAAAAATGAGTTCCAATATGCGTTCCACCAATTACCTCTCCTCCTCCGTCGGTTACAAGGAATCTAGCTAGTTTTTCATCTCTTGTGCATTGATGCTTTTATTTTTTTTATGGTTGTGGGAATTTTTTTTTTTCTTTTTGGTATACAAATTGGTAGTAAGGACATGTTACTCTAATATTACGATTCAGAGCACCAATAACATGTTTGGCATCACAAAAGGTAGGTAGAAGTTGACATAAAAGATTACCTCCAAGGCACTTACTTAAAAAACTTTTCCACAGGAAAGTTATTTACCCATTGTCCTTGGGCGCCAGGAGATCATGTTTTGATTATGGGTAATTTATGAAGAGGATAGGTTGTCTTATTCAAACATTAATACAGGACATAACTTTTAGGATTAAATTGGTATACATAGTTAATATAAATAAATTTTAAAGGTAATTTATAGTGATAATATGACATGTCAATAGAAGATTATTAAAATATATCGAACTCAAATTTGCTTTATTATTTTTTTTTTAACGTTTCAAAATTGTTTTTTATTTTATTTTTTAGAGTATTCTTCTACCTGATAAGTGAGAGATTAAATTCTCGGAATATAATCAAACATTGAAGAGGTGACCCATCCTAATTGTCAGGAATACAACTCAATATAGTAGAGTTATTAGTTGAGTCTGTTATACCAATTTTGTTAGTTAGTTATAATAGTTACTAATTTGATATGTTAGTTAGTTAGTTGAGGATTGTATTGGTAATGCTTAGCAGCATTACTGCAACACTATATAACTCTTGGTATCATTTTTTATTCAATGGTTAATCAGTTCATTCGTTCTTCATCAAACTTCTCTATTTCTTTCTCTTTTCTCTATTTGTGATCTCTGCTTAATCTACTTCTAGTCTGATACCTTTCATGTAACACCCTAATCTCATTCACTGTAGTATACCTTACGTATACTAAGTAAATATAATTAGTATGTCACTTTCTTACTTAAACGTAATTCACAACCTATTCAATATCTATTTAACGAGTAAATATATAGAGCCTTTACAGAAGTAAGAGAGCAAGACATTTTACACCTCAGGAACCTTGCTCTTTACTAAACATCTATATGATATGTCTGAGATTACAAACCTTTACAAATTACATATATAAACTTAATTACAGTACCATAAATATAATTACATAACTAAAATAATTACATAATCAGCTCAACTAAAACTTCATCACCTTGCCTTGCGTTTGCTTTGATCCTCTTCTGAATTTATTATGGAAAACATAAAACAGGAATTGGGGTGAGAATTAACAATTCTCAATAGTAAAGCTTTTATTACTGAGAATTGTTAATTACTGAGAAAACATAAAATCAGATTGTACTTAAGCATTTGGAAATGTGGCATAAGTCAAATCTCAATCCTTTCCCTTCCCAAAGCAAACAATTCATTTAATAAAGAAAACAGTTCAATCATTATACTAAGAACAACCTCTAACTCACTATAAATACTAACTTCAACCATTTCTAAGTAGCTTTTATTTTTATATCCATTGAAAACAAGACAATTGCCTATATAATCGTCAATTTTATGCAATGTATGGTAATGTATGTTTATGCCTAATGAAAATATTAAAGTATGCTTATGTAATGATTTTAAAAGATTTTATTTTAGAAAACACATATTAATTGAGTATTTCAAGCAAGTTCTTTTGTTCCAGGATGCGCTTTTTAATGTAACACCCCCAGCCAGGGCTCTAACCCCCGGGAAGCTGTGTTAATCTACTTAGTATTATTCACATGACTTGGTATTAAATCCTCTCCTTCAGACTACAGCCCTTCACTGGGATTATTGAATCCCCTCCTTCAGGCTACAACTCTTCATTGGGATCGAACCTGGGACCATGCCTTTTGATCCTCCTGAAGGAGAACGCCTCCTTGTATTATTTTCTGGGTAGTTAGGAAGCCTTTTTGTTCTTTGCACTACCAAACATTTTTAACATTACGCTTGATGCCCTTTTGTCTAAGTTGCTTGGCGCCCTTTTGTCCAAGCATAAATTTGCAATACATGAAAATTTTAAATAACAAGTTTGAAAATCCAAAACATGCAATAGTATTAAAAACCTTTATTTATTTCACTTTTTCACATCATCATACTTTTCCTTGCATAATAAGGAAGCAATTATCATAATCATTTCCATTTATACATTTCATCACATGATTGTAGAGAGGGACTCATTCAACGTCTTCTACTTTTACCCTTTCTTTTATATTACTTTTCAATATTATGCCTTTCATCAACATTAATACCATACAAGGTATATTTAATGTTTCACAACATGGTCTTTTTTATATTGTTAGAGAATATTAGAATTATTACTTATTAGGTTATTAGTCTTATGTTAGTGGGCTTGAGCTCATACTAGTAGTGTTAGTATTTGACCTAAGTATTAATATATATAGGATAGTAGGTTATGGTTTTATATAAGATTATCATATCAATAACATTATCAATTTATAGTCGTCTTTGTCTTTTTTTCTTCTTCCTAACTCTAAACTTGTAATTCTTTAACATGGTATCAGAGCGGTACCATCCACCTTGAGAGAGTTTCTTCCTTCCGCTGTTTCAAGTTCATAGAACTCTTTTGTATATTCTCCCGTGTGTTTCTCTCAAACTTTTTACTCTTTTTTTGTTGATCGGTATTAAACTATTATGGAAAAGAAAAATATACATATATCCCTGTTTGAAATCGTGTTACTATCACTGCGCAACCAATGGTGCTCGCGGTTCTATTTCCTAGGCGACCCAAGAGCGGTCGCCGGTGATTCGCGGCTGGACATGGCAGGACAGTGCCTGCGAGACAATCGGCGAGGTCAGTGGTGGTTGGCTACAGTGGTTCGTGCCTTCCTATGTTTTCTGACATTAGGTTCTCTATTGTTTCTTTCATGCACCCATTGTGCAAGGGTCAATAGTGACCCTATAAGGTGCGACTAGGGCTGCGACCGGAAGAAGGTGGTGTTCGTTGGCGGTGGGTGACCGGAGCTCCGACGAGTTCTGTTTCAGACTCTGTTTTCTATTCCAGGCCTATTTCTCAATTCTATCTTAATAAAGGGTGATTCGAGATAGTTCTGATGGTGTTTCTCTTGTGGTTTTGAGGTTTTCCGCTGAGAATCCTCTGTGGATTTCCTTTCTTCTTTCTTTCTTGGTGATAACTCTCTGTTTGGCTTGGGATATCCTCTGTTTGGTTGATGACTTGTTGTTTTGCCTCTGTTTGGCATGTTTAGTTGCTGTTCTGTCTACGTTTGGACTATTTGGTGCCTCTTCCATCTTTGCATGACCAATTTGGCATCAGACTGAGAAGCTCCCTTAGGCTCTGGAGTAATTTGTGTGGTTTAGGCTATTTGGAGGTAATTGTTCCTTTCTTTTGCTATCAAGGGTTTGCGGATTAAAGACTTTGGTCACTAGTCAAGGACCTCATTTGTGTTACTAGGTGGTGTAATACCCGACTCAGTGTTTTGGAGATCAATTTGGAGGTCGAGGGGCCACTAAGGAGAAATGTTAAAGACTCTAAAATAGGTCTCATTTGCTTGGGACATGTGTCGAGGAGAAGCAAGGAGTTGTCTATCAAGGATGTTGCCAAGGTTTTGTTATTCAGGGAGAGTACTAGTTTCCTAAGTTCTTTGTTGCGAACAACTGAGTTGATCTAAATGTTAGCGGTGTTCTTTGTTTTCAGTTTATGTCTTTATGGGTTTTCTTCTTGTAACAAGCTTAAGTTTAGTAAGCTTAAGCTTGAGGGGGAGTGTTAGAGAATATTAGGATTATTACTTATTAGGTTATTAGTCTTATGTTAGTAGGCTTGGGCTCATACTAGTAGTGTTAGTATTTGACCTAAGTATTAGTATATATAGGATAGTAGGTTATGGTTTTGTATAAGATTATCATATCAATAACATTATCAATTTATAACCGTCTTTGTCTCTTTTTCTTCTCCATAACTCTAAACTCATAATTCTTCAACATATACCATAGCATTAAACATCGATATCAATTACATTTATCATCCATCACATTATATCATAGCTCAATGCCTTATTTTCATCATTTATCAATACATGGCATAAACAATGACTCACATCCTTTAAATAAATCCATTTGCCATAACATTACATAGCAAACTCTAGCATATAAGGATCTAATACCCTATTATCACATCATGCTAGCTCAACATTATCCAAAAAGAGAGCAACACATGGCTCATAAACCATTCAACCTCAAACTATCCCAAAACACCTCAATATTTGCCTAAAAAAGACTGATTTTCAAAATTACACCAAATGTGCATCCTAACTTCAAACATTCTGAAATTTTATAGGCATATAGCCTTATATGTTAGCTTTCAAATGCCACTAGAATAATGTCAATCTGATAACTACAGCTCAAGTTACGTAGTAAATAATACATATTATCAAGATGCTGCCCTGTCTCATGCCTAGGGTTGGTTTTACCATGCCTAGGCGTGGTTCACTAACGCCTAGGCCTGACCAGTACTAGAAAATTATGCAGAAACATTTTTTTTGCATTCCTTTTGATTCCAAACCAAAAACCAATCCAAAGATCATGAACAAATCATGAAAATTATCAAATTCAAGTATCAAAATCCTCATCTAAAATCACAATCAAAATTGGGTTTAATACCCTTTTTTCACTCTAAAAAATCATCAGGAATCAAGAGAGGAAATCAAGTTCTCACATCATAAATCAACCACAAAAGCTTAAATCTTTCATCATCAAATCAAAAATCTCACTCAAAGTCATCAAGAAATCAGATCTTAAAGAACAAAAGAGAAAAAAAAAAGAGTGAGAAAATCCCCTACCTCAAGTCTTCCATGGTTCCTTGCTTCCCTTTGCTTGATTCTCCTTCTTCTTCCTCCTTTTCTCCCTTTTTCGTTTCTTCCTTTGCTTCTTTATTTTCTTCTATTTTTCTTTCTTTTCCCAGCAGCCTTGGCTACCTTTCTAACGAGAGAGAGATGGGAGGAAGTGAGAAAAATCTCGCTTTTATCAAAACCTCGTATATGTTAAAAACACTTTGATTTTACTAAATCAAGTTTCCTAACCTCCAACAACATTAAAATAAATCTAATGATGTATCTAAATTCTTGTTTCACCATTTTCTTAATTTTTCATATCTGTTGTGTCTCAATTCAGTACTTAAATACTCACTCGGTATCCTTAAAAATATTAAACTGACTCTATTTGTCTTCAAAATTTAACCACATCCTCTTTCATACATTTGTGACTTATAAATAAACTCTCCATATTTATTTTCTTTAATTTAGTATTTATGTTATTTTTCTGAGTTAAAATAGTCATTTTGCACGTTCTATGTTGCGACAAAGTGTCTAAATTAACTCAAAACATCACAAAATTTAGCAGACATGTTAAACAAGTATTAAGCTACTTCTATAACCTTATACAAGTCTAACATGTCTAAAAAGAGGATGTTATATTTCATGATATCAGAGCTAGATCAAATCCATGGAGACTTCAAGTACGCGCTTCACTCTGCAAACATTCTCTAGTCCCATTTCACTCAAGCTTAATGAAGGAAATTTCCTTCCATGGCGCCAATAGGCTCTTGCCACTATAAAAGGTTTCAAACTTCAACGATATCTTCAAGAAGGTATAAGTTCTACACCACAAAAATTTACATCAGATAAAGATGTTGCATTTGAAAGATACACAAATGATTACTTAAATTGGGAACAACAAGATTCTTTAATGCTCTCATGGCTTCTTGCTTCAATGTCTGAATCTCTCACTACAAGGGTGGTAGGATATGATCATTCATTTCAGGTATGGAGTAAACTTGAAATTTTCTTTGCAAGCCAAACACGTGCTAAGATCAAGCGGTTAAAAACACAACTTCGTAGTATAAAGAAAGAGACACATATCAATGAGTATCTGCTTCAAATCAACAAAATTGTGAATTCGTTACCTGCTGTAGGTGCACCAATTTTAGTATCAGATCATGTTAATGTAATTCTTGATGGTCTTAGAGAATATTATGACTCTTATGATCTCAGTAGCCTCTTGAACTAATCCATATTCAGTTTCTGAAATTGAAGCACTTCTCTTGGCTCAAGAAGAGCATATTGAAAAACATTGAAAAATTGAGATGATTGGTTCAATTCAAGTAAATGTTGCTCAATCTTCATAGTCAAATAGGTTTCAAAATGGTAGAGGATTCAGAGGTGGTTATCCTCATAGAGGTGGCTATGTTCAAGGAGGTTTTAATGAGCATTTTCATTCTAATTTTGGCAAAGATAAATCAACTTTTCAAGGAAGAGGAAGAAATTTTAGAGGTGGAAGTGGAAGGGCATCTTGGTTTAACAAGTATCAATTGTGTGGAAAGTCAAATCATTTAGCTTGGGAGTGTTGGCATCGTTTTAATAAAAGTCATCCAAATCCCTTTGGTGACCAATCTGCTACACCACCTCATCCACTTACACAAGTTATGACAACTAACATATCTACTAATCCCTTATCCACTGCTACTCATTCACCATTCTAAGCAATGCTTACTACACCCTCAACTATGTATGACCTTATGTGGCATCCAAACTCAGGTGCTTCAAACCATCTGACACCAGATCTTTCTAATCTATAAATCAGGTCCAACTATAATGGTTCAGACATAGTGCAGTTTGGTAATGATTATGTATGCCTATCAAACATATTGGCTATTATGAGCTTCCTTCTTCCAATACTTCTTTTCCTTTAACCTTAGCAATTTAATGCATGTACCTGGAGTTTGTAAAAATCTACTAAGTGTATCATAATTTTGTAGAGAAAATAATGTCTTCTTTGAATTTTATGCTGATTTTTTCCTTCTTAAATCTTAGGCTACCAAAGAGATCCTTCTCCAAGGCAGACTTAAAGATGATTTGTATGTCTTTGATCATCTATTATCAACTCCAATGTCTATTGGTTCTTCTCTGTCTACTACATATGTTCCTAATCATTATATTTTATGTAATTCTGTAAATATTGCAAGTTGTAATTCACTTGATAGTGTCTTTGATCTATGGTATGCAAGACTTGGCCACATTGCTGTTAAAACAATATCTCAGGTACTTAAATAGTGTAATGTTGATGTTCCTTCAAATTGTTCAAAGTCACTTTGCTCATCTTGTTGTATGGGTAAATCTCATTGTTTACCTTTTTCAGATTCTAATACTGTCTATGAACCTTTGGAGTTAATATTTTCTGATATTTGGGGACCATCACCTATGCCATCAACTATTGGTTCTAGATACTATATTGTGTTCATTGATGCATACTCTAGATTCAGTTGGATTTATTTACTGCATGCTAAGTCTCAAGCCTTTACCATATTCATTCAATTTTAAAACAATGATTAAATTACAACTAAATAGGAAAATTAAATCCCTTCGAACTGACAATGGAAAAGAATATATAGCCTTCACACCATATTTAACTTCTCATGGTATTCACCATAGACTTAGCTATCCTTATATCATTTATGAGAGGAAGCATAGACACATTACTAAAATGGGCTTGACCTTGTTGGCCCATTCTTCTCTTCCTTTAAAATTTTGGAGTGATGCTTTCCTTACCGTAACTTATCTCATCAATAGTCTGCCCACACCAATTCTTAATAACTTTTCTCTATATGAAACAATTTTTCATAGAAAACCAACTTACTCTATCTTCAGAACATTTGTTTGTGCATGTTATCCTTTCCTCAAGCCTTACAACACACATAAACTTGATTTTAGGTCCATCAATGCACCTTTCTTGGTTACAGTAATAATCACAAGGGGTATAAGTGTTTGTCTCCAAATGACAAAGTCTATTTTTGCAGGCATGTATTGTTTGATGAGTATATTTTTCCATTCAAAAGTCTTGCTCCACTTTTTGTTTCAACTTTTGCTTCATCTTCTATATCAAATTATGCCCCATTTATTCCTATAGTTAATCAAAATGCTCAGAATTTATTATTTGTTGATAGTCAATCTGCTCCTATTGATATTTTGCCCACTGGACAACACAGTAACCTTAGCAAGGTCAGTTCTAGTCCAATTTAGTAGCCTACTTTAATTCCAACACTTTCAGAACCAACTTCTATCATTCCTGCAGTTAAACAAACTATTTTAGCAGCTTTTGTCTTAGAATCAATGTCCACTATCAACACTCATAATATGACCACAAGGTCCAAAGCTGCAATTTTCAAGCCTAAGGTACGTATTTACTACTATTACTGAACCTATTTTAGTTAAGTTTGCACTATCTCAGCATGAATGGCGCAATGCAATGCAAGAGGAGTTTAATGCTTTACTAGCCAACAGAACCTAGTCTTTAGTTCCTCTTCCCCCTCATAGGAAAGCAATTGGCTGCAAATGGGTTTTTAGACTCAAATACAATCCAGATGATTCCATAAATAAGTATAAGGCAAGGTTAGTTGACAAGGGATTTCATCAGCAAGCTGGTTTTGACTATGCTAAAACATTTAGTCCAGCTGTCAAACCAGTCACTATTAGACTCATTCTCACAATTGCTCTCTTTCACCAATGGCATATACATCAACTTGATTTTAATAATGTTTTTCTTAATGGAGATTTCAATTAGGAAGTCTACATGCAGCAACCTCAAGGCTTTGCTACCGGTCTTTCTACTCAGGTTTATAAATTGAATAAGGCTATATATGGATTAAAATAGGCTCCTAGGGCCTGGTTTGATAAGCTTAGCTTTATCCTTTATCAATTTGGTTTTTAATCTGCCAAAATTGATTCTTCATTGTTTTTTTAAGTTTACTCCTCAGATCACTATATATGTTTTGGTATATGTTGATGATGTCATTGTCACCAGTAATTAAATCTCCACTTACAATTCAAACTCTCCTTGTTGACCTCCATTCTATTTTTGTTCTCAAAGATTTGGGCCAATTGCACTACTTTCTTGGAATTGAAGCTAATAGGTTGAAAACTAGTGGTCTGTATCTATCTCAGACAAAGTATATCACTGATCTCCTAATCAAGGCTAAGATGGACCACTGTAAACCTACACCTACACTAATGACGGTTGGCCTGAAGTTATCAGCACATGGTAGCACACCTATGCAGGATCCATCTCTATATAGGCCTATTGTTGGTGCATTGCAATATGCAACTATTACTAGACTAGAAATTGCATATTGTGTGAATAAAGTTTATCAGTTTATGCGTGCTCCTCTTGAGAGTCATTGGAAGATTGTTAAAAGAATTTTAAGGTATCTTAGTGGAATTATCACTCATGGTCTTCACCTTCACAAGTCATCCACTTTGCAGCTTCATGCCTTTTCCAATTCTGACTGGGGTGCAGATCCAAATGACCGCAGGTTCACCACTAGTCATTATGTTTATTTTGGCAGCAATTTGGTTTCCTGGACTTCCAAGAAGCAAGTTGTGGTCTCCAGGTCTAGTATCGAGACTGAATTCCATAGTCTTGGTACTGTCATGACAGAGTTGTTGTGGATTCAAGCTCTTCTAAGTGAACTCTAGCTCACTGTTCCAACTCCTCGTATATACTATGATAATCAAAGCACTATCTTGCTTACAGCCAATCCAATTTTACATTCTCGAACAAAGCATTTTGAATTAGATCTTCATTTTGTTTGTGAGAAAGTGCAACACAAACTTGTTTCAATTCATCATATTCTAGTCATAGAACAAGTAACAGACATTCTCACTAAGGCTATGTCTAGTTCTTTGTTTCATTAGTTCAAAATCAAACTCAGAGTTGAAGATCTCTCTTCCCTTGAGTTTAGGGGGGCTATCAAGAATACAACTCAACATAGCAGAGTTAGTTGAGTCTATTATACCAATTCTGTTAGTTAGTTATAATAGTTACTAATCTGATATGTTAGTTAGTTAGTTGAGGATTGTATCGGTAATGCTTAGCAGCATTACTGCAACACTATATAACTCTTGGTATCACTATTGATTCAATGGTTAATCAGTTCATTCGTTCTTCATCAAACTTCTCCATTTCTTTCTCTTTTCTCTCTCTCTGTGATATCTACTTAATCTGCTTCTAGTCTAATACTTTTCACTAACAATATTTTTTCTTTACATATGAATCTTAAGATCAAACCTAAAATTACATACTTAAATTACCCAAACTCCTTTCGTTCAAATTAACACAATTTCATCTTGAAATCTTATAAGTTGAACTAACTTTTATCACCGACGCTTTTAAGAATGTGGATATCAACGGTATACACACTTATAAGGACAATCACTGCAACATATGTGTTATCTACACCACAAAAAAATAAGCCTCCTGATGAAATCTATGCCACAAAAATCTTAATCTTAGCTTGATATTAAAAAATCTTATATATAATAATTGCAATTAGATAAATTTTTTTGTCAGTCTCAAGTTTAATTTAACACTAATATTTGAATACGAATATAACCAATTCTATTTTAAATTAGGATTTAATTATGGTGCACTATTAATATAAAATTTATTTTACACTATCAATTAATTATATTTTGTCACGTCATTATAAGTATTTGATTCTTATAATAACTAGCTATATCATAAATTACATATATGATAATATATGATTAGTTGATAGTGTAAAAAATTTTATATTGACAATGTATCAAAATTAAAGTCTTTAAATTATATATTGTGTCTAACACAAAAATGACTTAAAATGTGGCAAAAAAGCTTATTACATAATAGAAATGGAAGTATATAAAAGTGTTGAAATATGGGTGTAGCATTCCCCTTGTGTTGAAGCACTTTCTTAGCATAAGAAAAATGAATCAAATGATTAAAAGTGGCGTCTGCTTGCGCTCTTCATCAGTACAATGAGTTTGGATTAATTGTAAAAAAATTGTTAAAAAATTGATTATGTATATAATTAATTTTAAAAAATTAATTATATAAAAATTAATTTGTTTAAATGTATTAATATCTTTAAGATATAAAATTTTGTTTGAGTTGTATTAAAATATCACTTTTATCTATTAAATTACTAAAAAAAAATAAAGATAAGAATAATTCTAAATCATCTTACTCAATTCTCCTATTATTCTTCTTAATTACTAAATAAAGAAAGTATTAAATATTTTTTTTACGTTTCTAAGACATTAGATGCATTTATTTTTTATTTAATATTTTTTATTTAGTATTAGGAAGATTATTAAGAGAACTTCTAGGAGGATATAACAAAACTTTAAAGATAATCGCGTGGGCAATTAGGCAAGTGTTGAACGAAGGTTATAAGTAGTAGGGGTGAAAACATGTTGATAATCATATATTTTATACATTAATAAACCCTTATTTTTAGTCATTAACACTCTTCATGTACTTAATTGATTAAGTCTGGTTATGTTTTGTAAGATTGGACTCAAATTGGACTTAATTGATTTTTTCAAGACTATTTTGGTCTTACTACATTTTTCACGTATTTCGGCCATATCTTGAGTTCTAAATGTCTGATAATTATTAATTTTATCTTTTAGGAAAGATAAGAGAGAGCTTTACAACTTTGATGAAGAGCTCAAAGTCTCATTCAGACATCTAGTGGAGCTAATTGGGCGTAGAAGACAGAACACGAGTTTTGTGTCTGAAACCTGAATAGTGTACAGTAATCAGAGCATAACTCGGGCTGCAAGAATTATCTTGGGCTGAAATTTGGATATTTGAAAGTTAAGACCCAGATCTAAAACTTTCATGTTGAACACAAAACTTGATTCGGGCTCCTTGATGGTGATATTGGGTCTGAAAGTCAAAACAGAGGTGCTGAAACTGGGCCTGAACAGTCTGTAGTAATTGGGTCATATCTTGGGCTGTAGGACGAATTTTTGGGTGATTCCAGAGCCATTGGAAAGCTTAGACAATTTCCTAGAACTTTCATGAAGACCACTTGGCTCAGAAATGACGAAATCAATGACTTAAGCAATGAATTATTTCGGAGACAAAGAATCTCAATAATTCAACTACTCATCCAATCATCCAACCACTCCACCCACTCATCCACCTACTCTTAATCATTCTCCTTGTCATTTTGTATCCCTACTCCTCTATAAAAGGCACCATGAGCTGGATGTAGAGGGGAGTTAGACACTTGGTGTTAGGCTTAGTTTGTTACAAGTTGTGGTTATGCTTGTTTCTTGTTTTACTTTGTTGTAATTTTCTCTTGTTCTAAAGTGAAGCTATGTTCATCTTTCTCTTCTTCTCTCTTTCTTTCTTCTTATCCATGAGTAACTAAATCTTCATCTTGCTTGGGTGAAAGAGTGAAGCTCTTGGTAATGAAATAAGGTTAGATTATTCTATTTCTTGTGCTTAAATGATATATTATCAAATTGATATTATATGTGTTGTATTTTGTTTCCAATCAATTTAGAAACCTTCTTTGTATAATGGAGATCTTGATTTATTGTAGATAATAAGATTGGCACAGTGAATGCTTGAACTCATTTACAAATGTTGGTAGATAAATAAAGGAATCATAATATGATTGCATATATAATTAAACTTTGAATGTTATATTTTCCAATTGGAACCTCCGTTGTGTGTGGATTTCAATTGAGTTATAAAGAGAAATAATCTTACCTTTAATTTATTACCAAGAGTGGATCTCCTAATCCAAGCAAGCCCTTAAATTCATTTGTGAACTTGTTTTATTACTTTTAGTGTTGTGACAAATCTTCTTCTTACCTAAATTAATTTTTCTTCATCAATTCCCTGTGGATCGACCTCGGACTCCCGAGAAATTTATTACTTGAGACAACCTGTACTTGGGTTTGCATCCTTTAAAATCCCGCAATCACATGTCAAGTCGGGCTTTGCTTTAAACAGAGCTGATCTGTATCCCAATTATAAGGTCTAAACCTGACATATGAGCTTTTAATAAGCTAATTTTTAAGGTATGACCTAACTTTTTTAAAAGTCTGGCCTGACCTAAAAGCCTATTTAAAGGCCTATTTTGCAATGAAGCCTTTAAATAGAGGCCTTTACATAGACCAACAGACTTTCAGACATTTACATAGGCTAACAAACCTATCTTTAAATAGGTTAAGATGCCTTTACATAGGCTAACATGCTTACCTTTAAATAGGTTAACTTGCCTTTACATAGGCTAACAAAACTAAGCCTTGAAAAAGTCAACGGACCTACTTAAGGCCAATAGGTCTTTATTATAACTTAACACTCACCTTCTAATTTTATAGATACTCACATCTTTCTTACTCTAGTCTTTGGTCGATGTGGGACTTGAAAATATACCAAGTTACAAAATTATTAGAGGCATATGGTTGTAACTTGGTATATCTCAAAGTTTCATATCGATCAAAGACCAGAGTAAGAAAGTAGTGAGCATCTATAAAAATAGGGAATGAGTGTTAACTTATTATTTTCATTCTAATTCTAATAAATATATTATATTAAATATATTAATAATATATGTTATTTTTATTCTAACTTACTAACTTAGGTTTTAGTTCTTGACTTTTATTAAAAAAATTTAAAATTTAATTAAAAATATATTAATATATTATAATAAATTAATAATTATAATTATAACTTATAATTATTATAATAATATATATTATATTATATATAGTTAAACAGGTCAAAACAGTCTGTCAGGCTTAAAAAGCCTATTAAATAGCCTGAAGTCTAGCCTTTTTTATTTAAACAACTTGTTTAGTAAACAGGTTAGGCCAAGTCTCAGACAGGCCAGGCCGTAGGCTTCTCACGGGCAACCCGACCTATTTTCATCCCTAATAAGTAGGAAACAGGATAAAGGGCAAAAGAGTATTTTAGCATAAAAAATAAGAAATAATAAAAAACCACATAATCCCTGTTGGTAAACTCACAAAAAAAGAGTTTGGCAATTACGAATCTATGTCATAGTTAGCATAGCCTATTATAAGATTTCATATATTCTTTTAGGTCGAGAGAGAAATGGTATGAATCTTGGTGGATGTTATTATACATCCTCTTAACTTTAGGTGTATGATATACTGTTTAAGATAATTTGTTATTGCAAGTCATTCGATTTTTTTTTTCAAGTTGCATTGTTTATTTTTTTTCTGTTGTACAATTGTGTAAATAATATCAGTTAAAATTTATAGACTTTTCAATAATATATATTTTTAAAAATATATAGGGTTTTTTTTAAAAAAAACCTTACAAATTTTAGCTTGTGCATAAATAATTGTGCATATTAAAAATTTTACAGTTTTTAATTAGTAATATTTACATACAAATAATATTTTTTAAAAAATCCTTACAATTTTCTCTGTGTGGGTGTGTAATGAGTTTTTTAAAAAGATTTATTTTTTAACTGGTAATATTACTAAATTTTAACTAGTAAAAAAATATTACTAGATCTTAAGCGGTAATATTTACACACAATAATATTTTAAAAAATATTATTTTTTTAATAAATATTCATGCATGCTGAAAATCTTATAAATTTTAACTGATAATATTTACATAATTATGCAATTTGAAAAAAAAAACAAAATAGTGCAACTTGAAAAAAAAATTAGATCATCAAATTACAGGTTATTCATCATAGTCGTTAATGTGTTTTTCAACACAATCAATAACTATAATCTCGTGGTGCATCATGTACACCTTGCTAAGCAAGGTGTATATTAGACAACACCATGAATCCCCTACAATGTTTAGTCAAGGATTGAAGGCATGTTCTTTCCGTGAAAGACATAACTTGCCTATCCTATTCAACCTCTGCGGGTAAAAAAATAAATCACGTAATCTTAAATACTCTAAACAAAGCTGAAACCAAATTATACTTTTTAATTAAAAAAATAGCATCTAGCCACCCTAAAGTTTTACTCACTTGTAAATAGTTACCTTAAGCTTTTAATTTTTCTAATTTAGTTCTTAAACAATACTAATTCTTACAATTAGTTCTTTGTACGTAGTTCACTCAATTTAAGTTAGCTAACTAATAGAGTACTGCGTCATGAGAAATTTTAAAATATAAGGATTGAATTGAAAAAATTGAAAGTTTAGGGTGGCTGTTTGCATCTGAGTGGAAATTTAGGATAGTTAGATACAAGGGACATATTTAGTGAGATTTTTTTTTTGTGAAATAATGAAATGAGTAAATCTTGACCATATAACTATACATAAATGATCAAAATTAAAAATTATTTGAAAGTCATGTGACCACTTAAGTCATATGCATTTATGTTCTAATCTTAACAATTTATGTAAGATCCAATAGTCAAGATTTATTCATCTCACTTCTTATAATAAACATTCTTCTCACTAAATACGCTCCCTATTAAATACTATTTTTACTTTTTAATATATCAATAACCATCAACAACTTTTAATTCATTAACTCAAACATGTTACACCTATGGATAATGCTCTCACGAACTCAGATCCGTGAAACATCACACAAATAGTTTGATTTAGAGCAACTACCTGGTGTTTTATCAATTTGGTATTTATTTTAGTTTTTCTTTTACAAAAACGCCTTTACTTGCAATCCATGTTCACGAAAACAGTTTAGTTGCAAATTATATTTAAACTAAAGAAACTTTATTTTTCAAAAAAAGAAGGGTTGTGTTTAAAAAATAACTCAATAAAAAAAAATTCAAATGTGGTCTGTGCTTGTGGCTAGGGCTGCATACGGGTCAAGTTGGGTCAGGTTTAGGGAAAAAAAAATCCAAACCAATTAAGTGTGATCGGATTGGGTTGGATCGAGTTTAGAAAAAAATTCTCCCAATAACCTGGACCGAACCAACCCGATTACAATCGAGTTAGTTCGGGTCGGGTAGTCGGATTGTCCAATTACAAAATTGGAAAAAAATAGAAAAAGAAAAAGAAGGAAAATTCCAAAAGCTCCCGAACTCCCTAGAATTCCCTCCTACACGTGTTGTGCTTGTTTTGGATCTGGTGCTTCATTCCTCAATGGGGTTTATTTTCTCTTTCTTCATTCTTATCCATGGGAAATTCAATTTACAAAGTTCCATCTTTTTTTTTTCTGTTCTTCTTTGCAAAAATTGAAACACCCTTCACAGTATGGCCACAATAATCAACACTCAAAAACATATCAAACAAAAACACGATTTCAGATCTTAATCCATACAATTAATTACACAGAAAAATCTCAAAAATAACATTTTTATCGTGATATATCTATGAACAAAGGAAAAAGAGGGGGGGTTATGCCTTCTGCGAACCTGGCGCGCGGTTCAAAGGTTACAGCTGGGGGGTGGTCACACGATGCCACAGCGTGGTGGCTGTGCAGGGGAAGATGACGATGGTCATGGCGGCTCAAGCGACTGAGGGGCTTGGTTGCAGATCAGGTCACGGTGCTCTGGTATGGCAACGCAGCAGCTGGATCTGGGTTGGAGGCTCGCAGTTTTTGGTAGTTGCATTTCTGGTAGTGGCTGGATTATGTGATGGTGGTGATGCTTGTTTTTTGGGTTCGTTCACGGTGGTGGCTCGGATGGAGGTGGGTTACGGTGGTGGGTTTGCCTAAGTGGGTTGATGAGGTAGGTCACAAAGTGGCTGGACTATGCATGGTGGTGTGGGTGAGGGGTTATGGGCTATGTGGTGGTTGTTTGGTTATGGTTGGAGGGTGGTGTTGGTCACGGTGGAGGTTGATGGTCACAGTCGTTGATGAGGTGAAGGATGATGATCTGCAGTGGTGAAGTGGTGCCTTGATGGGTTGTTGGTTTGTAATGGTGGAGGAATTGGAAATCAGAAAAGTGAAGGAAGAGGAATAATGAAAAGTTGAAAACGAAAGTGAACTGAGAAGTTTTTCTATGTAAAATATTTGCACAAAACGACTGTGTTTTGATTTCGAGTCATCGGGTAGTCGGATCGAGTTCACGGGTTGTATTTGTGAACCCGTTACTCGAACCAATTATTAATCGGGTTAATTGAATTTGACCCGATGACCTGAAAAAATCCGAAAATACAAAATTAGGGTGGGTCGGGTTGATCGGGTTAGTCGGGTTAGGTTGGATTATGTGCAGCCCTACTTGTGGCAATTAAAAGTTGGTAGCCTATTGTTACGGGTCAAGTTCGCCTAACTAGATAAAACAGAAAAAAGTAATCCGTTGTTAGTCATCTGTTCCGAAAGAAACCAGAAGAGAACTAGGCATAGGATGATGCCTTACGAACAACTCATCGGGTCTTGTACCTTAGGAACTCAAAAGATTTTGATTGGCTTGAAGGACTTCTAAGCGAAAGCGATCCCCCAAGGTGTCCAAACATTGGAACGTGAGACTACACAAGGGCCATTGGATGAACAACATCTTGAGATTATGAATCCGTCTAAGAGCAAAGAGTCAAAACCCATTAAGTGCATGTTTGGGTAAGCTTTTTTTAGATTAAATTAGTTTTTTTTAGAAAAAAGCTGTTTCAACAGTGTTTAATTATGTTTGGCAAAATCAGCTTCAACTTTTGCATAAAATTCAATGAAAAATAAAAGTTTTTTTAAGCTAATTTTTATAATGCTGAAGATTAAGTGTGTGTTTGTTTCAGCTGTGAAAACTTTGATTATTTCAATAATCGATTATAATTGATTATTGTATAAAAGCTTTTTATTATAATCGATTATAATCGATTTATTTTTATGTTTGGATATGTTAGTTGAAAATTGATTTTAAATTAATCTATTTCATTTGGTTGATATAAAAAAGAATCGCTTTTATGCATTAAATTACCAAAATAAGTATAGAATGATTAAAAAAATTATTTGATTGAGGACAAAATGGTATTTACATATCAAAATGTAAGGAATAATCTATAAGCTAGAATCATAAGCTTCAATGTTCAGCATTTTAAAAATTAGCTTAAAAAAGCTTTTATTTTACATTAAATTTTGTGCAAAAGCTGAACCTGATTTTGCCAAATATAATTAAACATTGTTAAAACAACTTTTTTCTAAAAAAAAAGCTAATCTAAGTTAATTTAATCTGAAACAAACATGCACTAAAACTTATGATTCTATCTTATACATTATTCCTTACATTTTGATATATAAATACTATTTTGTCCTCAATCAAATAACTATTTTAATTATTCTATATCTATTTTGATAATTTAATGCATAAAAACGATTCTTTTTTATATCAATTAAACGAAATATATTAATTTAAAATCACTTTTCAGCTAACATATCTAAAAATAAAAATAAATCGATTAAATCGATTATAACAAAAAACTTTTATACAATAATCAATTATTGAAATAATCAAAGTTTTCACAGCTGAACAAAAAATACACTAAGTGTGTGTTTGGTTCAGCTGTAAAAGCTTGATTATTTCAATAATCGATTATTATATAAAAGCTTTTTGTTATAATTAATTATAATTGATTATAATCGAATCGCTTTTTATGTTTGGATATATTAATTTGAAAAGTAATTTTAATTTAATTTGTTTCGTTTGGATGATATAAAAAAATTACTTTTATGTATTAAATTACCAAAATAGGTATAGAATGATTAAAAATGTTATTTAATTGAGGACAAAATGGTATTTACATATCAAAATGTAAAGAATAATCTATGTTTTAATCATGTAAGCCTTCAATCTTCAAAGATTATAAAAATTAGCTTAAAAAAGTTTTTATTTTACATTAAATTTTTCTGCAAAATCGAAGTTGATTTTCTAAACGTGATTAAATTTGTTAAACAAATTTTTTCTCAAAAAAAAGCTAATCTAAGCTAAAAGAATCATTATCAAACATGCACTAAGACTTTTGATTACGCCTAAATTATCCTATTTTTGCTAACTAGAGTGATAATCCTACACCTACGAGCTGACCTGTAGTTATTTCTAAAACTAGAAAGGAAAAATAACCTTAAACAAAATCAAAAAGAGGCATGCGGGCATCAGAATCCTAGCCTCGTACTTAGCCAACCATTATTTTTAAATGCTTTTTATCCCTTTTGGACAAAGATACGTTATAAATAGCCATGAGTGAAGACAGCAAAGGGCAGAAGATCGTGGGCAGATTTTTCAACCTATGTGCAAATTTCAGTTTTTCACCATTCATGCTTCTCTCAATTGTTTCGTCAAGTTCTTGATCTAGGCCAATAGAATTAGTTTTCATTCCTTCACTTGTCTCACAAGTATACATATCTATTTTCTTTTTTTTCTGTCCTTTTCAAAAACACCCCGAAACACCTATCGTCCAACTTTTTGTCCTAAAAAAAAATGAGGTAGTTATAAATTAGCTGGGCAATTTGCTTAACAATTTAGAGCAAAAAGACTTTGGGCATCCAATGTTTTTTTGGTAGATAAAAGTTAAGAATGAAAAAAGTTTTTATTATTCTAAGATCAGGATAAGTTTTCAATCTTAGCAATATGTGTCAAAGTAAGGAATTTCCTTCATATAATAGTATAAAAATAGTACATATAAAGCATATGATTAACATTTTTTTTGTTTCTATAATTATATATTCGGAAGTAATTTTTATCAAAACAATATAAATAACCTTTTTACAAACTTATTTTCCAACAAAAAAATCATGTAAAATTAATTTTATAAAATCTTATTGAAAGAAACGTTCAATTAAGAATGTTCATAACTGAATCAAATCGATCTAAATTGAAAAAAAAATCAGACCATAAAAAAAAAAATCGTACGAAACTAATTAATCTTGATTTTATTTGATTTTCTTTTTACTAAACTGATTTGTTTGGCTTACTTATAAAACTGAATCAAATCAAATTAAATTCATATAATATATATATTTTTTTATTTTTCAAAATATATTTACTCTATAGGTGAGAGATTAATTTCTCAGGGTCTATTTAGATTATGGAATTTGAATTGAAATATATAATTTTAATTTTAATCTCAATTCTTTTAAAATTAGAATTGGTCTAGAATCTTAAATTTTATATTTGAGGTTGTCAAATAATTAAGATAAGAAATTGTAATTCTCAATTCAATTATAATTTTATTGTTTAAATGTATGATCTAAAATATTTAAAAATTAATTACAAAATCAAAATTAATAAAAATATTCATACAATAATATTTTTAAAATATAATAGTCATATTTTTTCATAAAGAAATTTTTCATGAATTTTTTAAGAAAAAAATAAATAGCTATTATAATAATTTTTGTATAAATATAAAAATAATTTTTTATATAAATATAGAATCTCAATAAATATAATTGTTCATAAATAAATGTGTATGGAGAGGAGAGAGAGAGAGAGGGGTTTAATTTTTAAATTATGGAATTGATAATTCTTAATGTATAGGCTAAGAATTGAGAAGACTTATCTTAGTTATTTTTCGATTCCATAGAATTAGTTTATAAAATTAAAATTCTAATTCTAAATAACATTTCAAACATAAAAATTAGAATTAAGATGTCTAATTCTAATTCCAAGTTCTAATTTCATGTTCAACTCTAATAGCCAAACGGACACTCAGGATAGATTAAATGTTTAAGCATGAATCTCTCCTAACGATGTTATTTTTATACACATGAATCTCGAGATTGAATTCAAGGACTACATGTTTAAGATACTCAAGTCTATTTCACTCAAACCAACACACGTTGATATATATAATTATATATACTTCTAATTATAATACTTCTTATAATTTATATACTTATATATGATTATATTTTATTTGTTGTTGTTTGCAAGAAAATTTTTAAACTAATTTATAGTTTAGATCTATCTGATGATATTTCTATTTAGATTTTTAGACCAATTTATTGCTGATTGGTTCATATAAATTAAAAGAATAAATTTGAGTATGAATTGTTTTTAGAAAGTACATAGCCAAAAATCAGTTTGACCAAAATTGAATTAAACCGATCGAGATGAGTTTCGTTTGGTTTAGTTCTCTTATCAAAATAAATCTGATCGATTCTTAATATTAAAAAAAAATTAGTTGAATTCAAATGATTTTTTTAATTTTCTTTTCTCCAACCAAACCAATCCAAATCGTTAATCCTACATTCAATCTTTTCATCTTCCAATCTTTATTAAGTGTTGGCATTGAGTTACAAATCCTACGAAAAGTAAGCTAAAATTAAGCCAATAAAATCATCCGATGGTGATAGTGTAATTTCACTTGAATTCGTTATTATGTCATTAATGTGTTTCTTCTCAATGACAGGTGGGGAATTGGTTAACTTCGCGAGATGGTGCGCTCAGTCGTATTTGAATGTAATGGATCTATCAAATTTCAACCATGATATACTTTGCTTGATTCAATTTACTAATGTCATCTCCAATAAGCAGCTCATTGAATCTGCTTAATGGGGTCCAATATGCAGTCTAGCTCACAATTTTTGTGCAAATAAAAAGTATTCTAAAAGAGTTTGCCTTTCAAATTGACGCATGAGAAACTAATTAATGAGTCAACAACATGAATTGCAGAATTTTAATTTCCCTCTTTGCTCCAGTCATATCGTATCTTTTTGCTTTTTGTTACATATGACTTTGCCCAGAATGGTGAGTAACAGCAACCGCCAATCAAATAATGAATCAGTGGAAGAAAAATGAGAGGACGCGGTTTGATCGTGCAAGGACGATGATGGTAACGCCTGAGAGGGAGTTCGATACACAGAATATTATGGGGGAAGATTTCTACAAGTGATGTTGATATTAGGAGAATTTAATTTTTTTTTCTAAAATAAATTTAAATAGAGGAGAGGCTCAATTTTTCTTATTTTAAATTCAAGACAAATCACAAACCTAACGAAAAATTATTAAATTAGAATCTAAGTTATATAATTATTATAAGCGAAAGTTTAATCATGTGAGTCAATTTCATTGGCTTAATATATTTTTAGTTATATGCAAACCCACTTATACTACTCAAAATTTTAAAGAACAAAGTAATGTGGCCGATAGTTTGGTGGGAAGTTTCATCGCTTTAGAATAAAGTTGTGTGTTGTACCAAAAAAAAAAAGTTGTGTGACCAATGCACCAAAAAAAAAAAATGGCGTAACCCATCAAATCGAAGACGAAGGCCATTCATCAATGGGGAAACCCTAGTTGAAGTGGATCTGTCCAATATCTGGTGTTGCCTAATAAAATGGAAGAGACCGATAAGAATAAAGGTGCTTCAATCTATTGTCGTGGATGGGGTTACAATTTGCAAAGTGCTTATGAATCTACCGTAGTTATAGAGATGTCAAAAGAGTCAATTTAGCTCACCTGGTTTGGTCAACTATGTGTTAGTTGTTAAGTAGTCTGGTTGACCTACTTTAAGAATGAGTTGAAAAATGATTAAATTGGCTCAATCCATTAAGGCAGGTGGATTAAATGAGTTGGTCAATCAATTAAAAAAATTTAAAAAAAATCAAATAAACTAAATACCATAAAATAGTCATGTTACATCACCAGTAAAATATCCAAAATCATGTAATTAGTAGTTATCAAACTTTAAGTAACATCATAATTCATGTCATAATCACCAACTTAAATAAATAAAAATCTGTAAATCTCAACTTCAACAAGACAAAACAATTTACATAAGCTTTTTAAAGAAAATCAAAAATAAAAACTTTTTAACCTGCAGGCCAACATGATTAGAATTAGCCAGTGGATTAAATGGTCCAGGTTAAAATGACTCATTTCTTTGTGAAAAATTTGAATAGCCCAACTTACTATTTTGATATAGGTTGAAGCGGGTTGCCTTGCAGGTTGTAACCAGCTCCAATCGTAAATTGTTAGTTTCTTGTACAATATGGACAATGGGATATCATCAAGCTTTGTTGATGTTGTTTGCTAAAGTAAATTTGTGGGTGCCACCACTTATTGTTGCACAAAAGCAATGAGGAAGAAGTTAGGCTACTTCTGTTAAGAATGAAAGAATTGAGAGCACTTGCTTGGTTCCCCCCCCCCCCCCCCTTTCTTTTGGTATACCAAGCTGAGTCCTGAGTCAAATATATGAAACTTGTGGCAAGGAAGAGCCGAGTCAGGAGAAAAAGATTTGGCGTGATCAATTGAATCAAACACATGCATTGAGTTGGCTTATACATAATTCAATAAAAAAAAGGCTCAAGTTATATACAGACACATTTTTTTTAATATACTCATATTCATATTTTCAGCACCCAATTTTGATTAGATATTTAAATATAAAAATAAAAATATAAAAAATTGGTCTTTGAAAAGATTTGATTGAGAATTAAAGAGTTGACTGATTGAAAACTTATTTAATTGAAACTTTGACAATAAGTAAGAAAATATTATTTTTGATTTTATAAAAACAAAAAAGGGAAAGAGTATTAAAATTTTTAAACACAAATATATCCAGATTTAAAATAAAAGATAATAAGGAAAGATATTATTTTGGGGCAAAATATATGTTGAGATTTTTAGCATCCCTAAATCAAATTCCAAATCACTTGAGATTGCTCTTTAATTATGCATAATCTGCAGCAATAAAAAGAAAATTTTGATTAATTCTTCTCCATCAAGTAATCAAGGCATCACTTTGCCTATAAATAAGGAGACACCAAAAGCACACAAACACAGAGTTTCTTGAGAAAACAACCCAAAGATAGCATGAGAGAGCGCACGTACAACTTGCGAGAGGGGCTAGCTTCACTAACAGAGAGAGCTCAAGAAAAAAATTAGTGCATGAGGTGGTATTCCTAGAGTTTTCTAATCAAGATTCTAGGCATAATTTTTATGCAAAAGAAAATATTTTCTCTTTAAAAAGTTGAGAGTTTTTTTTTAGCTTCACGTTCACCGTTTGTATGATGGAAATTGAGTTTTGGTTTTCGTGAATCTCTATAATACTTTATTTTCCCTTCTCAATTAGTTTTTTTAATTATTATAATTGGTTTTCTTTGACTACGTGATTGTTGCAACGTTAACATGTTATTTTTTTAGTTAGTCTTATTTTTTTTATCATGTGTTATATTATTTCGTTTTGATTTGATTTGATTTTTTCATTTAATTTATTTGCTAACTTTTTCTAACTTTTGTTATATGTTATCTTTTCTCATTCATCATTTTTAATTATATTTTATTATGAATTAAGATTTCGACGAGAGAATACCCAAAATTAACCGAAGTGATGACGAAGTTTTAGCTTTCCAGAGGTGATGAGCATCCCTTAGGTTTTGCCAGGAACATTGATGAGGCCTGAGACTATTTTGAATAAAAAAAACTTATTCCAAACATCAATTTTTATCATTCTTTTGTACACATTATTTTGTATTTTGTACAATAAACTAAACCTTAAAACTCGGCTGAAGATGGAAAAATTAGGAGATGATCAAAGTAAAACTCCACCTAATACTCTTGAGGCCATTTTATTAGATTTTGCCAAAAGTAGTGCAGTCTAATCAATATCAACAGTTAAATAAATAATTTTTTATAATAAAAATAAAAATTAATGTGAACAAGTTCATGTATCCCCAACTTTTGATTGTGGTGAATTAAATTTTATTTTACAAAAACCTTTGAAAAGGCATTTTAAAAATCACCTTTTGTCAAAAATATTTTTTAAAATTAGTTTCACCTCTTTAATTCCAAAATCATATTTTGTTAAGACTATTTTTTGAAATTGATTTTTGCTTGGCAATTTATTTTTCAAAATATTTTTTTTGAAAGTTAAAATTTTAATTCATTACTTTTTTATCAAGTGTTGCAGGGTTTAAGTTTGTTTCATAAAATAATGACTTTTCAGTCACCCATTCATTATCATAGTCATTTGTCACTCTTGATAATATGTTGACAAAATGGGACGTGTAAAAAAAATGATGAAGCCCTTTCTGACAACCAAATAACTAGGACTAACATAATTAATTTAGTAGATAACATTAAATTAAATAAATAACTGTTTCTTAAACGGATGGTGTATGGTGCAAATACCTTTCTTACTCATAATTAACCCTTGAACCTAATCTCTTGAACGCATATCATATTTTTTAAGGTATCTAATTGCACCATTCTATTTTTAATAGATAAAGTGAATAGTGATGACTCTTAAATTTTTTTGGTTGCCTTCTCCTAACGCGGTGCTCCTTTGAAACGGTTGCAACACATTTTTTATAATCTTGAAAAATTTCTATATTTAACTATGTATTGCATTATTTCATATTTCAAATGTCATAAAATGTTTCATCTTCTGCTCTAGTGGGATGCTCCGATGGGATTTGGATGCTCCAGAATACTTCCAAAGTAGGGTGACATTGACAGTGGGAGTACCTACAAGAACACTCCAACGCCCAACTCAGAAGGTATTTTGAGTAAAGTGGTGTAAAGCAAAGAAAAAGAACATAAAAAAAAAGAATGAACAAACAATGATTGCTATTTATAGGGGATGAGAATGATGTTCATACCTAGAATGGTACGTTTAGTTCTACTATTCCTTATGGTTGGAGAGAGAAGTATGTTATCTATTGGCTTATTAGGTAGTGCGTGTCCAACAGATCCCATGTAATTCAGGCAGTGACGGACCTAGGAATTTTAGACAATAGGAACAAAGGGAATGCTATCAATACAGAAGTATAAAAAAAGTTTTAATAATTATATTTATATATAAAAATGTATTAATACAAAATTATGATAGATCAATTTACAAAATAGTCATGGAAGAAGACTAAATTTATGATCTTGGAAGCAAAACACATTCAACAAAAAAAACTCATTTCAGCATAATGAAAAAGAAAAATACAGAACTTTATGGGGATAACAAAAAAACCTAGAATTCCCATAAAGAAAAGAAGCACTTCGATGAAGCAGTCATGGAAGAAGAGGTGGAGGAGAGCAGATAAAACGTCTCTGTGGTCAAAGTAGATGCAAGTGAGTCTGAGTAGATAATGTCATCTGCTATCACTAGTCTGCAGAGATAAAAAAATTTGAGCGAAGAAGAATTTTGTGCTCTGAGTATATTGATACCAAACTCACATGAGTGCTGTTAAAGAATGAAAAATAATATTATATGAGTATACTCATGTATCAAACCACGTGAGTGCTATCGAAAAATTAAAAATAATATTATATGAGTTTTACTTTTTATCGCTATGAATTTACTAATTTGTCTGCATATAAGGACAAAAATTACACATATAAAGAAATAAGAAAGACATATACCCATATATGATCAAAGAAAAGTTCCAAAGTAGAGTGGAGAGATGTGTCCCCACTCTTCAACACGTGGGTTTGTCCCTGAATCCAGGTGGTGAGCGCCCTGCATCGGAATGAGGGACAGTTGTACTCTGGCATGAGTTGGGAATCGACGGCCTAGGCTAACCTGGGGATTAGGTAGTAGGCTTGGACCCTAGAGCTATTGTATGGTCCAATACTCCACCTGCATGTATACAACATGCTTGTCAAAAGCTTTGGTTGCTAAAAAGATGATGACACCTATAAGGAAAGGGATTAACAAGGTAGTGAAAAGGATAGGATTTATACTAGTACTTTCGTTATGATAGACTCCAACAGTTTTGCTACTACAACAGAGTGATTGGGCATATGAGAACCATGTGTGTAACGTAGAAGAATGGAAGGAAATCTATACTTATAGGATGTTAATTAGGGCATTGAGTATGTGCAGTCCAAGGGGAAGGAGACTAAGGAAGCTAAAGCGATAAACCACCATACCAACAAGAGAAATACCCACGTCTTAGGGACCAATAGGTCCATGGCTGCAGTTTCAATAGATTTTCTAACGATGAAGTAATTAGCAATTACAGTTGATGAGAACAAGTTAGCTAATAATGCAAAAGCTTTCTTTGGGTAATTGGGTGTCTAAGCCTTAATTAGCAAACAAAGAATCATCTACTAGCTCAATGATCTACACCAAAATGTAGTATTGAAAGTAAAAATCAAGACTACGTAAGGGGAGTTGCAGTTGATCCTTGGTTGGGGGAATGGTGGATGTAAACAAGGACCGATTTATGTGGTAAACAATAGAGGCACACACTCCCACACAATTTTAATTTTTATTATTATTATAGTAGTGATTGGTCATTTTTATCGCCATTTTGTTTTAAACTTTGCTCTATCATGTGAATGAATAAGTGAATTGCAAAAAAAAAAATAATTAAAATTTACTCATCTTTAATTCTTTTATTTCCACTATCCAAAATTTTTGGATCCACCTAAATAGTAATCCAAGTTTTGAAGGTGGACTTAGAGAACTAAGTACAAATGATGTGATATTGATCCAATAAGAATTACTATAGAATTTTTTTTTTACATTGTCTAGAAAATTGTTTGGAGTTTCCCCATATACTTTTCAATTTGGGATGTGAAAAACGACACAACGAAATAAAACATTAATTAGGTTAGGTTGTGTATTAGAAAGTCCATATTTTGTTGGCCAACCCAAAAAAATTAAGCTCATGAGTTGGCATGTTCCATTCTAAAACCAAGGCCTAAGTCTGTCAGGTTACTCTAAAGTATGAACTCTGGTAGCTCTTAAGGCTATGTTTGGAAGCTAATTTTAGAAGGGAAAGGGAGAGGAGGGGAAGGCTTATCCTATGTCTTTCTCTTGTTTGAAAGTTTTCTAATGGAAGGGAAAGGGAATAAGAATATTTCATTAACTCTCTGAAGCCTTCCCATCTCATCAATTCACGGTTCCCCTAAATCGGGGGATTTTGAGGGGGGGAACAAACAAATGTACTAAAATGCTCTTATTAAAAATTAGAATTTATATTTTCATATTTTCTATCTCTTCTCAGTTTTACAATGAAAACATTCTCATGTAAAATCTCTCTCTCTAACCCAACCCCCAAATCAAGACGAGGTAGTCAATTGGTGGTCGCTCTTGCTATATTGCTTGCTTGGGACTAATTCGTTTGCGAGTTACGACGAAATCTTGTTTGCTTGGTGGTCGCATTTTCATCTGACTTATAGTGGTCGCATATTTATCTGACTTACAATAGTCGCATCTTCATTGGGCTCACGGTGAGAACCCTTGATCTGCATCTTCATCGAGCGGCTCGGATGACTGGGACGGTGCGGCTGGGCTCTGATGCCACTCGGGTCCTAGCATGGGGTGACGAGAAGCGACAAATCTAGGTTGTTTTCTTTCAGATATGGTTGGTGTCGGTGGGTCGAATCCAGAATCGCGGCCTGCGGGTGGAGCTGGTGCGGAGCGTCACGGCATCGCTGATCTGGTTTGAGCGGGGCAGCGCCGGGTCGACACGAGACTAGGTGTAGGACGCAGACAAGTTCGGTGGTTGAAACGGCTAGACAACATGCAGCTGTGGTGCGTGGTGGCTGAGTCGCGGCTAGTCCGGTTGCAGATCTTTGCTGTTCTTTTTTTTTTTATTTTTTTGGATGGTGTGAAGTTGAAGATGAAGTGTGTTTGTTGATGGTTGAAGATGAAGTTGATGGTTATAGGTGGTTGTTTGGTGATGGTTTGGATAGAAGGTTGTTGATGGTGGAATGTTGAAAATGGATGGTGGTTATTGATGGTGAAAGGTTGAAGATGGGTGGTGGTTATGATGGAAAGTTAATGATTTGGATGAGAGGTTGAAGATGGATGAATAGTGGTTATGTTGGATGAAAGAATTTAATTATGTTAATTTTTAAAAAATATTAATTATGTTAATTTTTTGAATAAAGGGTAAAATGATAAAAAACATATCCTAAACTCCCGTTTCCTTCCCTTCATATATTTTACACTCCCAAACAAGGAACATGTAAACCTCTCATTTTCGGGTCGTTTTAATATGGACCCCCTTATTTAAGGTCCATTGATGGACCTTGTTGTTTGAGTCGTTGGATGCTTTGTAAATTAAATGGACGGTTGTCGTGTGTTACCCGTGACCTGCTAATCAAGTTGAAAAAGAAATGATAAATTTGTAAAAGACCCTTAACAAAAACAAAATTGTTTGTGTCAAATTATTGCAATGAAAACCCTAAAAGATCCAAAAAAAAAAAACACAATCCTTTGTTAAGTCCTGATCATGGTGTTGAGCAGTCCTACATCCGAAGGCAAGCTCCAGTAGTAGGGTTTAGCAACAAGAACGAGCTAGATTGTTGGTCATCGCAACACCAGATCAGAGGTCAATCACCACCTTCTCAAGGCCATCAAGACGGTGGTCTGTTATTCCGATTCAGAGCTCCACCTCGCTATCCAATTGCTTAGTAAACGAAGTTGTGGTAGTTGCTTCTCGAAATTTTTGCTAACAACACCCATTTATCTGATTCCTTTACCCAATACCCATTTGCAGTCGTGGTTCATAGTGGAGGAGAAGAAGACGAATAGCTCGTCAGTTGACAACATGAAGAACACATCTAAGATGTCAAGCTCGACCAGCAACGATTTTGAATAACTAAGTCGCGTTGTTTGGTGGGTAAATCGTTAAACTCCTATAGATGTGAATGTGCAATTTTATAACTTTGATTATTGAAAGAATTATATAAATGTGATAAATTTTTTCATAATATCATAAACTTGTATAATTATCAATATTCTTTTTAATCAAAATTAGAATTGCAAGCTAATTCCCCATGTGGCATCTTTTGTTTTTGTGTGTGTCTGTCTGTTTGCCCTCTTTTAATGCAAATTTTTATCTGTAGTTTAACAGGCCTGTCATTGTACCAGATTATTGATGTTGGTGAGAAGCAATTCAGATATACATGGTAGCAGGAATTTGGTGACCTCTGCGATATATATGAAGAGCATGAAAGTGGTGAAGATGGAAATGGTTTGCTTGTTGAATGTGGGTGTGCTTGGTGCAAGCTGAATGTACAATATATATTGGACGAGTCAACTAAGAATCTTGTTAAAATGCGGTCAGAGGAAGCTGAATGCAAGCTTAAGTCACGGAAGTATGAAACTATTATCGAAGATATACCTCGTTATAATACATACTCCATATTATGCACTTATTCCCTTTAATAAAATTTGTCATCAACTTGCTATCATCTGACAGTCTCTTTCTCTCTATTTCCTTGATAATTTGTTATGGGTTGCAATCGACAAGCATTAATAAGAAAATGCTTATGTGATATACACGTTCAAAATTTAACAATGATATTCATTAGCTGGTCACTGGTGGAACATTTCCTCAAAGTATTACACTTTCATTATCAAATTTTAAAGGTGTGCAGTGTAAGTCAATTTATATGTACATGAGCAAGTAATAATTTGAAAAAACTCTAAGGCAATACTATTGAAACTTACCTTTAAAATCTTAATGGTGAAGTTTTGGTACATGTTTTTTCTATGGTTGAAATTCATTCTGTTGCTTTCAGTAGTTTTAGTCACATATATTAGGTTAGTTAATAGAAAGAAGATGTAGTAGATTACTTGTACATAGGTTGGTGTGTTTCATATGGAATGAGACAAGTTATTAGTTTTCTACAATCAAACTATTGATGATGTTATACTTAGCCATTTGTCCTGTAACAAAACTTCCTGGTTCAGATTATACTCTGTTTCTATTGTTAAAATCATTATTTTTTCATCTATATGTTTCCTAAGCTAAATAGGATGCTCAGGTTTCATGGAACTCAGTGATCTTATTTCGTATATCACTTTCATCTTAGTGATAGCTAGACCACATTTAGTGATAGTTTATGATGCATGGATATCTCAGGCCTTTTTTTTTTCTCATTGACCATTTATTTATGTTCCTTACGAGAAAACCATTATCTTAGAGCCTGGGAACCCATCTATGAGGAGTCAGATAAAGGCATTAGCTACCGTTGAGAGTATGCTTAAACAACTGAGAGTATACTCTCTATAAAGTTTATCACCTGTTACTGATGTTCCTAATCCTATTTTGATAATTTTCTCTTTACCCTTCAAAACTTTGACTCCAAAGAGCTATAAAAAATGAATACCACTAAGACAATTTCTCACACCTATGTTAAGGTAAATAATTATGCATCCAAATGTTTCCATGGAATTTTATGAAGTGTCTTACCTATTAAATTTTGCAATCAGAACATCTCTGATAATCATGTATTAATATTATTTTAAAATTTTAAACATTTATTCTATTATATCATGAGATGAGAAAATTCAATTTTTTTCCTTGCTGATATTAGGCATGGTTATTTGCTTATCACCACTTTATTAAGTTCTTCCAAAGTCTTCTACTTTTATTGTACTTAATTTATTAACATTTATTTATTAAACTATCTGATTGAAGAGTTTTATACTTCCATTGTGTGCAACTACTTAGAGGAAGAATTATAATAAAAAGAACAAGGTTGCACTTAAGAAAAGGAAAGTGGAAACTCATCAAGGTGATTAAATTTATATCTTTCAGTTCTATAAAAAAAAACTTTCTGACACAGTTTCGGTCAGTCTTAAGATGGCATCATTTAGCAGTGTTGAAACCTTTCTGATAAGATTTTGTTAACTCATGGATTATATCTGTAATGTCTAGAACTTGTTATAGTTGGAGGCCCCCCAAAATCTACCTGTAAACCTGGATTAACTTCAACAACTGCTACCAAGGGCAGGCATTCTTCTCTGCTTTCATCTCCATTGGATCAATCTGCTGCTTCATCCTCTCCTCTGGGAGCTGTAAATATCTTTAAGAGCATTGATGAAGTTGTAGCATCACAAATGATTGGCATGCAAGATACGAATGCTGGCTCCAAGAAAGAAATCCCTACTAGGACAAACAATGCAATGAGGAACACACCAAGAGGCAAAGGAAATAATATAGCTGAACCAATAGATTTGCAGAGCATGTTAATTTCTCTTCTCATGAATAAGCCTTATGGACTGACTTTAAAGGTGTTGTATAAAATCTGAGTTCTTCTTAATGGTCTTCTCAGATGTTTTTTATTTTTTTTCTTTGTTACTACGAGATTAAGGGTTTTCCTTCTTTTAATGGTAACCAACCTCTATAATTTAATGGTGTAGCTATTCTGAGTTTTGGTAACGTTTCAACCACACAAAACAAGGAAGCAGAGGAACTTAGTGCATCTTGCTTCTCGTAGGGAGAGTTCCTCCAGTTGGTAGGATATTAAGCCAGATTTTCAATTACCTATTGAGTTTAAAATTTTACTACTTGAATCATTTTGACTGAGTATTATCAATTTTTTTTTAAACATTTAATCCTGTATCTTTCTTTCTCCAGGGAAATCTAGATTGGGATCTACCATAAAAAAAAAAGACTGACATTTGCACAATCATGTACACAAGTGGAACAATAGGTGACAAGTTATTGGTGTCATTATCAAGAATGAGGCTTTCATGGCTGAAATGTTGTCTATTGACCAAATACTTCTTTTAACTGACAAAGTGGTAAGATAACTATTTTTCTTGAAGGTTCACTAGTTTCATGTAATACTTTTTCAAGCTTGGGCAAGATCTAAGTTTTGTCATTTTTGTTACTTTTTCCAGCTTGTGTTATACTTGTCCTATTCTGTTTTTTCTTTATCTATAAGTATGTGAGAGTTATACTAGGTGATGATAATCTTCCGGTTTCAATTCCCATAGCTACTTGTATATTCAAAGAAGTTTCTGCGAACATGTATATTGTCATTCTCACAATAAGATGGTGCTGAGGATGATGTTTATCTTCTAAGTCTAGGACAAAACACGCGTGCTATATCTTTTTTTTCATGTATTAGACAAATGCATGGCTAGACTTAATGAACTTTCCTTTCATTATGCTACTGAAAGTAATGCTCATCAGTCCCCTTGGGATACATGTTAAATGTGTTAATCATATTCTAGTATAAGATGATGAGTAAAAAGACAAAGTTTGATTTATATGTGCATGGGATTATTTAACATCATCGTATGGTATGGTTTTTGAATCTTCCGCTAAAAAAGTGCAGGGTATTATTTTACATCATCATGATGGCAACTCTTCAATAAAGGATTTTATGAGTAATGATGCCATCGTATAAAACTGTTGTAGCATGATTTTGCATTCTTTGATTTGATTTTTTTTTATTTGGTTCTTGAGGAGTCCATTCCATTTAATTATGTCATATTAATTTATTATCATGTTGATGTGACAGGTCTTACCGAAAAACTGATAATATAATAAAAAGATAATATAAAATAAAGCGAATATAGAAGGAACAAACGTGATCTAGAAAAACTAAATACTACTTAGTAATAATAAATTCTTTTACAATAAATTGTGGCTTACACAAGATTAGACGCTGTCAGTGACACTTCCCTAAGCTTATACCACCAAGATGTAAATGACACTTGATCGAAATTAAACACATTGAAACAAACAACAACAGAATAAGGGAGATGATGTCAAATAGTAGGGAATATGTGACAACAATGCAATATGTTCCAATATCTTCCAATGTTGCTTTGTTTAAAAAATTGATGTATTAGAAAAACAAGGATATCACAATGCAATCCCTTTAGTTTTCCTCCTAAAGAAATAAAATTTAACTTTTCTGCTCTATATGGCTGTTAAAGTTATGCTAATGGCTGCTGCTACATATTTCTACCATCCACTTGCTAGCAAGCATGGATGAGTTTGATTCTGATAAAAAAATATTAAACTAAAAAATAATATCACATCTTATTACTTTATATTACTTATTTTTTTTAAATTTTTTTTGGCCAAATATATTATTTTTTGGCCTCTTCGGTCAACATGAATGCGGATTAACACATAGTTATCATTTATATTTATTCAGGTTAGCAGAGGGAAAATCAATGATAAGTTTGATGCTTACAAAACATTGTCTCAGATTCTATATACCGATTCATGGTTAGCCGAAATATGTCAATATAGTATGGTTTCATTCACTATTTATCCATATGAATCCACAACTATGAATTTTACTATTGATTCTCATGTGAAATCAGTACACGGCTGAACTGATTTCACATAACACTACCATTTCTTCATGCATGTATCGCTTGGAGACTGTTAGATTCCTGCATGGTTCTTACAGATGATCAATTAGCAATATAGAATGGACCATCATTGGTCTCATATATGCCTTACCAATTATGGTAGACTGTCATAGGTCCAATATAAAATGGACCACCATTTAGATGCTGAACCCATTATGATCGAAATCCATCAATTGTGACATTGAGCTTAATGGGTATATGTGATCAGCCAGAATGGGTAGTAAATAGAATTGTACTCATTAAGTTAATATATAAAAATGTTTAGATTACAACCCCACTACAGCCTTATAGGACCCAAAAAATAATCATACTAATATTATCAAAAGACCTAATCCAATTGTCCATGAAAGTCCATCATATCAAAAGGCCCATTGTTCCAACTATGCATGTGGGCCATCATGTTGTGGGGTCGGAGGTGCCCCCTTCAAAGCCTTGGTCGCATTCAGCTCCATCAGTTTCTTCTCTTCATTCAACAGAGCCATAACCAAGGTCGCTATCGTCTTCATCCTCACAACATTCTCTTGCAACTGGCGTTTCAATGTTGTGATGCGAAATTGTGAACAAAAAACACATTAAGGGGCTAATTGTGCTGGTTGTTTGCATAAAGTAGCATAAATTGAATTACAAGTTTGTAGGTGTGCTAGTTTGACTTACAACGCCTATGAGATTTGCGTGGAACCCCATCTCTATATCCAGCAAATCAAGGACCCAAGTTGCAGAGTTGGAACTATAAATCCATAATAAAGACATTGATTATTGTTAATTAATGACATTAAACTAACGCAAATGGTGCATCTAATCGAAAGATATACGGGGACATCCTGCACCTCTGGCCACAGTTGGGGGACCCCCTTTGCATCTGTCAGCTCCCAATTCTGAAAGTCATGGAATTTTTGTAGGACGTCCAAGGCAAAGTAGTCGGATTGGATGATCTCACTGAGCACCTGACACTGTGTTATCCGTTGTCGATATCAGTTAAATGAGCAAGGGGGTAGAAGTTAAATTGAATAATGAGATTATGCAACATATTTTTTTGTTGTTTACCACTTTCGTAATTGCTTCCTGACAACCAAGCACGTAACCATCAAGCGAAAAGGAATCGAGAAGATAAACTATGTAATCATCGAATAAGATGACAGTGAGATTCCAGTGGTCATCATCCTTCATTGGTATGTATATCTGCATGGA
Source organism: Ormosia emarginata (assembly GCA_029884605.1). Lineage (NCBI taxonomy): Eukaryota > Viridiplantae > Streptophyta > Magnoliopsida > Fabales > Fabaceae > Ormosia > Ormosia emarginata. The sequence goes on from JAQQTP010000068.1 coordinate 7,044,221, forward strand.
TTAGATCTGTGTTAGTAACTGCTTGGGGTATAGGGGTTGTGCAATAGAAAACAAACTTCATGACTAATGTATTTCAATAATGGGGTAGGTGTCATCCAATTTTCCATATACTTGTCCTTAATCACATCCAATGTAAGCCCAGTAAGCACATCGTCCTGAACCTAATTATTTAAATGAGAGAGTGAATTAAATTAATATATCCATAGTCATCATGTCCATGTGCTCAAAAAGGTACTTGGTAGTGACACAATTATACTGAAAAGGAGGGGGGAAGAGCCCATGTGGTGACACTTGTTGTGAGCTACCTCTGCATCCATGTAGTTTTTAGTTGCTGAAGTTTAATAATCTACAACATATTAGATATAGTTAGTAGTGGTGTATTGTGGTAATAGTGTTAAAATTTTGGAACTCAGTCAAAAAATGAGACATAAACACACCTCAAAATGTACTTCTTTTCCTGGGCACGAGCACATAAAGTCCCTTCTTAATGCAGTGGTATCACCGTATCTAAACATAGTCTCACTGTGGGTTTGCAAATGGTATTGCTCTATGAGTATGACTTCAATTAAGCAAGTATTAGGCAAGTGGAGCATGTCTTATACATTACCTTGGATCCAGACCCATACCAAATATGTAGTAGGAAACTTCCACCTCTTCAGGCTTGAGACGCATCTCAATGGTGGGTCAAAAGTTAGTATTAAGCCCCAACCCCTGGAGTTGAGTTTGTGTTAGTATGAATTAATTATCCGTACAATGGCAACCATGATAATAAGTGGTTATGAAATACTCTTTTTTTAACCACAACATATAACCGTTGCTAAAATTACACTTAAGTTTTACTAACCCTGGGCAATAGATGAGGGTTTGCTGTTGGAGGTGCATTTTTGCTCTTTTTTCTGCTAGATATCTATGCAAAATCGTTTAGTCCACTAGTTGGCTTAGTCATTGTGGTAGAATGCCCAACTCCATTGGTCCGTTTGGCAGGTACACCATGCTGGCCCGGTGAAAAGAATAACCGTCATCCAATCATTCCATAAGACCATTCAGGTCCTCTAATAATTGGCTAATAAGGCACATATGAAGGAAAACAAAATTTGTATTAGGACCAACCCATAAAACTTCAAAGATCCAGTAGTCATTTAACCAATTATATTTATGCATGTTTATCAAATTTATGGCGAGAAGAATGAAAGGGTTTATTTGGATGAATTTGTTTAATCATTAAAAACCAATTACATTATCAAACTACATAAGAAAGTTCTGCAAGAAAAAAAAATACATAATATATATTGGGCTAAGACAACCCAGGCGACAAATGGCAAGTCTCTGGGTATACCTAGTCTTTGGCTAATATATAAAATATTTTGGGCTAAGACAACCCAGACCACCACACTGCTACAAGCCAGGTATATCTAGTGTATGGGTTACTACAGGTCCAGTCTCTACAGCTGTAGAATTGAATGAACTTATGGCCTTGACCACAAATACAAATTTTGAATTTTTTTAAACTTACTAGAATGAAATAATAAATAAAAAAGCCCTCTATAGTCTGGCAGAATGGTCTCATACATATTTTGAGGTGCGTTCCAAAAGTTGTTAGTCCTACTATATCCTTTCCTTTTTTTTTCGAAGGACAACAAATACATATTCTGCATCCTTTCATATAGTATTAAACTGATTTTCATTTATGTGCTGATATAAAAATGATAATAATAATAATAGTAATAATAATAATAACCTATGAAGAGGCCATTCATTTTGGAGAGGGGGGAGGGTTTGGGGATGCATATAATGCTCCAACCATAAGAGTATACATCATTGGATCACTTGGGTTGGGATGGTCTTGCACCATATCTGTAGTGTCAAGCACCACGTCAGTGTTATGTAACAGCAAATTGTTATTGTCATTGACATGTTTAAACTTGCATGAATGTGGAGGGTCCATTGATGGTTGGTGATTTTCACCATCGTTTGAAACCTCTTGAGCATGTTCATGTCTCCCCATCCAAGCCATGTATTTCTTGGAATCTTTGATAGACTGCTCAATCCTTTCAACCCGATTAACCAACATCCCAGACAAAAAAAACATTAAAGAACTCATTTACATCATGACAATAGTGGCTTTACACAGAATGTACCTTCAGGCATGAGAGGATTTGTTTCATTGTGCTTGCATTGTCAACCACACTTTGTGTCAACACATGTGGTTCTTTGTCCAAATTTATTTCCTGCATAAACAGAGGCTACATCAATAAGGAGAATAGCACTAGTAAAGTTCTGCATAAAATTTAATGAATGCGTGAAACAAGAACCTGGCTGAGTGGTGAGTGGACCCCATTATTGTCTTTAGTGGTTGTTGTAACACCTTCCCTAGGGTATCACATGTCTGACTTCTGACTCATAATCTGTAAAGAAGTTCACACAAGGTTTGAGTTATAAAAATATGGGTTTTAAAATTTCTTCTTTACTAAAACATAAATTTACTGAAAATATTAGGTAATATTGAAAATCATATTTTAACTATTCATTATGCAATATTGACACCAATTAATATTTAATAACTTAAAGAGAAATATAAAATTAACAGACTCTTTTTTTTTTTAATAGTAGCAAACCCCATGACGGGTCCTACTTAATAGCACGGTACAACACTAACGTTAAAACTTAACATACTTATTCTGTTGTGTATCCATCTTATTGCATCAGACATTTGTTCTTTGTCAACACTGCACACCTTCGAGTTCTGAATGTCCACTCCTTATTGTTGTCATCCATCTCAGAGTATTCATTGCCCGTTATGTCTAAGACAACTCGATCCTTCTATTATTTGATTTTAACAGTACAGACAGAGCAAGACAACATAATACAGAGGTGAGATCACCTACACCAATACCAATATGGCAGCACAGAGATATCACAAACAGCAATATCATACAGATAGATTATATCATACCAGAATTCTAATAATGCACTCAACATTAATCAACTATCATCATCATACCATTAACATTATTATCATCACACAATAATCACAATAATGTCATCAACATGATTATCATCATCATCATCATCCAAGTATTCAAAACAATTGTCATAGCTAATATTCCTCAATTAATATATTACACAGATATAAATGTTCAAATTATGCATGTACACAAGACTCGATTTCCTATTCCATGGAGCTAAACTCAGGTCGGAGAAATGATCGAAAAGATACGGTACCACGTGCCTCGGACCACGTGCTTTAATTCTCATTTCAATTTTTGCACATCTAGCACATACACGGCCGGTCTTTATGGATCTTGATTAAGAATAGTATCTCGGTCGGGATCATCGGTGTGTTGCATCGGTCTAACCTACGGGAAGAAGCGCGACCAACCACCCGTGTAGGCAACCCGCACCCCGATGCCCACAAGGTCAACAAGTGACCTACACTACGCATATCGCACCCACTCAAGAGGTGTGTTTCTCTAGCAATCACCATATCAAATTCTCATTGGACCATTCCAATGCATGTATAATGCACTAAATCCAATCATAGACAAATATGTCATTTTTCTCACAAAGTGTATGGACAAATATTTGGTTCAACGATAATCATCTTGTACTTTCAACAAATGCAAAAATTATATTATCACATTTTCATAGTTGTAAAACACTTTTACCGTATTTTCACAATTGCGTAACATTTCTGTTACGTTTTCACAATCCAAAAACTTTTCTGTTATGTTTTCACAATACCATAACACTTCTTTTATATTTTCACAATACCGTAACACTTTCGTTACGTTTTTAAAATTCCAAAACGTTTTTATTACGTTTTTACAATACCGTAACACTAACAACATTACGTTTACAAAATTTCGTAACATTTACATTACGTTTTCAAAATGTTGCAACTCTTCTGTTGCACTTTTAAACCACGTACTAATTTTTTTAATATTTTTCTCAATCGCGTAAAAACATACGTTTCTCAAATCGCATGGTATTTTTCCATTGTTTCAAAATAAGTAACTTAAAAATCATTCTTTTACGTCACGTAAATCATTTTCTATCATTCTCAAAATATTTAAAATACTTTCCAAATCTCATAACAATTTTCTATCATTTTCACAATCACGTAAAAATATTTTATCACTATTCAAATCACTTAGTGATTTTTCAACAATATTTGATCGCGTAAAATATTTAAACGCTTTCAAATCGTGTAGAAATATTTAAACATTTTTTAAATCGCGTAGAAATATTTTGTATTTCAAATTATTTTTAAGATACATAAAATATTTTTTAACATTTTTCAATCACATAAAATATTCCTCAATATTCCAAACATTATTTTGGAGTTAAATAAATTAATATCATTTTTAACATATTGTTCAAAATTGCGTAGCTTAAAAATCGCGTTTTTAAACGTAAAACATTTTTCATCACAATTTCATTACAGAAAATACTTCTTATCCTTCAAAAATTTCTTTTCAACTTTTCTCAAAATAATAGAACGTTATATTTCATTTAATATATTTTCTTACTCAAGAAAATATTTTTCCACAGTTCTTTACTCAAGAAATTCTTTTTCAAAATATACTTCATAAAATCACTTTTCCATTGATGTAAATCAACATTTCAAAACTTAACATTTTCTAACGTATTTCAAAACTTGAAAATAAGTTATACGTTAGTAAATTTTCAAAACAATTATATTCTACATTTTTCCCAAATAATTTCCAAACACAACCTTCTTCAAAATAAATTGAAGTTGAAAATATTTTCGTTTACAAAAACTTGATTTTCTCAAGTGATAAACGCCGATTCCTTTCCAAAATCTTGTATTAAATCCAGATTACATTTCCACTTTGAAATTCACTTTGTTCATAAAAATCAAGGCATTACAAGCCTTCAAAAACGTGGACATGACTATTGAAATCATCAAAACATTTTTTTTTCTTCTAAATCAATATGGTTTTACACAAACAAAATCATTAAAGCCATCAAATACTTTTCCTTTTAAATCGATATGGTTTTACACAAACAAAATCATTGAAATTTTGTTTTTTTCAAAACTGAAATATCAATGGTTATAAAACCAAACCCATTTGTTCAAATTCATTTTTACTTTCTTTACAAATTCTTTTTCACTTTCTTTGCAAATCCTTAAAATCAACGTTTGCCCGTTTTCATTCAAAACTCATGTTTAGAAAAACACTTAGCATCTTTTTACACAAAATAAATTAATAAAAATCCTTCTAAAACCATATTCATGTACTCTTTGAAAAATAAATTCTTTGTTTATTTTCCTTACTTTTCTAAACATCCATTTTCACCATTCAAGAAAATATTAATTTTGTAAACACCTATTTTGAGGTGTCTTGTTCGAAATCCACCATGTTCTAAGTACTCAAAAATCAATTCTTTTGTTCTTGAAAATTTTCAACATGAACCCTAATCAAGGGCATCAAAACCGTAGCTCTTCCTTGGCTATTGAAGCTAAAAATCAATTTCCTTTCCACCATCAAGTCATGACATATACATATATATTTCATCATAGATAATATAAGCATACCATCAAAGCCATAAAAGCATGTATAGCATATCAAGCATATCATCAAAGCTATAAAATCATGCAAAGCATATCAAGCATAGAAAATTAATCAAAGCTCATAAACACCCACAAATTAATTACATGACCATGGATATGAATCCTCACATGTATTCTACATCCATCAAATAAAATACCATCTCTCACCACCATGCTTGGTTGGTGAGATGGATCTCCCTCTTACCTCTTGAAGATCCTCAAAAGCTTCTTGATTTGCTTCTTTTTCCAAGTCCTTCATCACCAAGAGCTTCTCAAATACAAAACAAAATACATAGAAATTAGTATATTAAGCTTGATTAAGAGGAACCATGGATCAAACATGGCTTAGATCATGAAAAAGAGAGAAGAAAATGAAGTTTCGTTATACTTCACCTCAAAAACCCAATAACTTTGATCTTGAAGAAACTCCTTGAAGATGAATGATTTAGAAGAAGTCTCAACATGAAAGTTGCTTGGAATATCATGGAGATTCAAGATCTAAGGTTAGATGAAATTAAAAGAGATTGGATGGTGATTTTAGGGGTCTTGACCGAATGGTTTCTCTTGAAGCACAAAGATGGAATTTTTTATTTTTGATAGAAACTTGAAGCTTGGATTTGAAGATCAAGATGAATGATTTTGGAAAAACTCATAACTAGAGATGTTCTTAGAATGATGTTTAGGTTTAGAAAATCAAGACTAAAAGATTAGAAGAGGAAACATGAAATTTACCATTTTTGGTAGAGTCTTGAAGCTTGGATTTGAAGTACTAGATGTTGGATTTTGAAGAAATCTTCAACATGAAAGTTATTTAGAATAAGGTAAGGATTCAAGAAACTAGGTTGGATGAAATTTTTGAGTGATGGAGGGTGTTCTTGGGTGTCAAGACCGAACCATGCTAGAAGGAGAAGGAGAGAAAATTTTAAGAAACTTTCTTGAAGGAAAGTTTCAAGAATGATGAAGTATGGTCGATAATGACCAAAGGTGACCAATATGGTCTTCAAAGCTCCCAAAATCAGACCAAAACCGTGCCCCCCTTCATGCATTCTCCTTGAATGCAAACAAAGCAATAATGAAACAAAATTGACTAAAGCTAGTCATAATTGACATAAAGCATCAAATAATGTCATAAAGCTTTTTTTTTGTCTTAAACAATCCAAAACCATCACCTTCTCTTCATAATGCATTCAATAAAGTTGTCTTCATTATTTTCCACCATTTGAAGCATTTCAGCCATTGATTAATTCAATGGTTAGGATTTTGGTATATTTTTAATTTTAGAAATTAATTAAGTGCGCCATTGGATTTTTCTCTTTTAAACTCTAGCTTAGATGTGTCTCCAAAATTAAGCACAAGATTGCTTCTTCAAACTTTAAATCAAGGGTCCTAATTAGTCTTTTTTACTTTAGAAGACCAAATCCCCACCATTGATTGATTCTTCATCCAATGGTCATAAATGTCTTTGTTACTTTTTAAGATTAAATCTCCACCCTTGATTTAATCTAAATCCAATGGTTATAAATGGTGCTGTCATTTTTCAAGACCAATTCTACACCTTTGATTACATCTATGGTTGATATCAAAGCCTTCCTAACTAAGTTTATTCTCACACCATTGATTAAATCAATGGTTATTATCGAAGCGCTTTATTAAGTTTTTTCTTAACATTTGATTAAATCAATGGTTAATATTCAAAGTAAGTATTCTCATCAAGGTATAAATCAAGTCAAGCTCTCTTTATTGACTACGTAAAGTATAATATTTATTCTTGTATCTTACAAATAATATTTTCTTGTATTTTTATCGTCAGATAATTAAATAAAGTATAAAATACGACAAGAAATTTTAAAAAGCTGTTTCGATTCGGGTTTAGTAAGATCACTGTCTTAAAACAACGGTACAAATTTTTACATGCGTAGAAAAATTTTTGCTTTGTGGGACCCACACAGGCCCACATATGGCCACTGGGCCATACATACCTTGCTAATGGAGCCCACAACAGGAAAAATTTCAAAATCATCCATAAAATCACAAAAATTATAAAATGCACAAATATCAAATCAGTTACGTAAAATAATTACCTAACGGTAAAAATTAAATTACGTAAAGTTTTCTCAGGCCGAAAATTTTTATTTTCCCGACGCGGAGTAAATCACTCAAAACGATCAAATACTGTTGACGGAATAATCAAATTAATTTTACGGCGATCGAAATCACTAAACGGTGAAATTACATTAGCTTGTCAAAATCTTGTTTAAGAGATCTGAGAAATTTTGGGGTGTTACAGCTGTGAGTCCATGACAATCTCATCACCATCAATGTCAACCACCATGTTAGGCATTGAATGCACTTAGCAACCCTTGCCTGCTACCACAAACTGGGCTTTAAATAAACTCTGTAAGGGATTTAAATAACAAATGTGATAAGCTTGTGATTTAGGGTGGGGGGAACCGTAATTGATTTGAACTTCAGAAAGTAATAGATTGAGCATCAGTTGTAAATGATAAATGTAATGGGCTTCTAGTTTTAGGGAGTTGGGGGGGGGGGAAACCGTAGTTAAGAATCAACCTATTAACTCACTATTTTTTGTTTGTGTTGTGATATAACAATACAATGTTACCTTTCACATATTTTGATCCTTTTTGGATAGTGCAACTCTCCTGATGCACTGATCCAGCTACTCGTGTAAATGCATCTTAACTTGGCAACGCAATACTTTCTGTTTTACAGAGGAAAAACTGTCATGACTAAATGGTATCACAAGTATTAAATTTGTGGTACATTGTGAACATTCGTCTGATGCATCTCGGTTCTTGTGGTCAAACTCCATTCACAAACTTGGCAAATTCTATGATAGCACTACCAAAGGTGCATTAAAAATCCTTCCCCATTGGTGATATGGTTTCATCTAGCAAACAACACAGGGTCAAACACGTTTTGCAGGATGTAGTTGTTATAATGTATTTTTTATTGTATGTGCATTATTACGTTTCTTGGGAGGTAGTTGTTTCATTGTATTTTTTATTTTGATATAAGAAATAAAAAATAATGTTAAAGAAAAATATTTTTTATTATGTGTGTTATTACGTTTACAAATAACCTTTTTTTTATTGATTATGGTAGAGAAAAATCTACAACTTCTTTTTAAAAAAATAGTATGTACACAATTAGTTAATAATAATATACACAATTTGTATATTTAAACAGGTTAGTGATTATACCAATTGTTGCAATGAATGAATTTATCTAACTTGGACAGTTAGTTTATTATTATAAAGGCTAGATACTAGAAATAAAAAAATGCAACACCACCCTTACATGTGAGATTCTAAACCCTTAATAGGAACGCCCCATGTGGCCTTATATAATAAGGCATTCAAATGCAACATGTTCGTTGTTATTTATCTGCCTTCACCAATGATGCAAAATAGATCATTCTATGATGACTACAGTTATGTGTCCGACTCCAGTGACTCATTTTATTCAACATACAAGGATGACCTCCCATTAATTAGTGATGTGATTTTCTTAAGCGTTTTACACTATGTGGTAGTCAATTTTGTGCATGTACATAATGTTATATCATAATGTCCATATCACCCATTGTAGAATCCACAAACGCAACCACAGAAGCCATGCTCTACTACAGTGAATCTAGCTTCCGTTCTTTTGTAGTCGTGATGGAGTGGGAAACCATCAGGGGACCATTGGTTTGTATATCTTACCGCTAATATTGTTTCATTTTTTATTACTCCATCCCGGGTGATCATTCACATGTCGTTTGCAGGTGATACCACAACATTTCTCCCGAGATTTGCAACTCTCAAGTGGTGTTCCTTGGAAAGTTTCAGATGGCAAGTACACCGCAGAAGTGGACTGGTATGGCCACCCGTTGGACCCGTTGGAGACATGGTTTACAAATGGATGGCCTACTCTTGCAAAGGATGATCTCCATTTGAGGCCATGAGATTTTATTGTATTCGAGTTGATAAGCGTTAGTCGCAGAGAGATTAGACTGAATGTGTTCAGCTATATTGATTATTTTAACACGGTTGCCACTGAAATATTGATTACGTTAAGCTTGACATTAATATAATCTCTATCTTTGAGTTTGCATTACTTTATGTTATTAATTTTTTCTCATCCGAATCAAACCTTTATTTACTTTATATTGACTATTAATTTTTTTTCCAATCAAAATGACATTAAATAATCTTAATCAAGCTACTAAAGTCTAAACTTACTAATCTCTATACATGACAAGTTACCAATATTAAACTTAATAAAACTTTTAAGTCTGACTCTACTAATTTCATATTATTTAACAATATTACAAAGATTTACATATAATGTACCATGTCACTCTATGTTTAGTACAATAATAAAGTTCACAAGTCAATCTATTCAAAATTTCATTTCTTTTCCAACTTCAAATTTTTACTTTTTCAAGTATGAAACCATTTACGACATTCATTATATGGATTAGCAATCTGAAGTATTTTATGAATTACAAGTGTTTATCATATAGCTTTACAATATCGAATCTTACATTTTAGTTCATAAAGATTGAATAAATAATATTGATAAATTGAATTAAAGAATAATATGTTATAATGTTAAGAGTCACATATTGTTTGCTATAATCTTTCAGTACAATATATATATTTGTTGAACCATTTCAGTTTAATGTTAATTAGTTATATATTAAAATCTCACATACAAATTTTTAATACATAATAACTCAAGTGATAACAGTGGCAAATATTCATTTCATGTGTATTATTCCCACATATCTGTTTGTAATATATACATCATTGTAATAATAAATAATAATAATATGCCATGAATAATGCAAAGCATATAACGACGTTAAAATACCCTAACCCTAACCTTAACGACGTCAATTACCATGTCAAGCGTCATGTCAATCTGCTACCTACTTCATTCATCCATTGGTGGTTGTCGCAACCGAAATCGCGATGGGACGACCGAAAAAAGATTAGAATTTGAAAATCAATGGAGTCGCCACCAATGTTTATTTAATTTGGAAAAACATTAGAAAAACCCTTAAAATAGGCAAAACTGATCTTTTGAAAAATGAGTTTGAGTTCGGGTGTCGATTACAAGTAGGGAAGGTATTAGCACACTACACTGCCCGTTACAAGAACGATACCTTAAGTTAGTTGTGCAAATTTTAATAATCTCAAATGTATTTATTTTACCCTTTTTAAAAAAGAAAAGAAACAACTAAATTGTGAAAATTTATTTTTTTGGCTTGACAGAATTGAAATTCTGGTCCTACGTATCCTCGGGTACAATGAGAAACTCAAAGTCACGTAGTTCTTTAGAAAATAATTGTGAGTTAGTTATTTTTTTTTAATTTTGAAAATATTTTTTTATTTTGAAAACTCATTCAAATTTTATAATGTTTAGAAAAATGTTCGAATCATCAAGCTGTCACAACTTAGATAATTCTAAAAGTTATAGGATTAACAAGCTGTCACAACTCAACTAATCCCAATTTATTATTGAGTTAATTTTAAACGAAAAAGTTTACAAAATAATAATAATAATAAATAAATAAATAAACCAAACTAATAAATGAATAAGCTAAAATGAATAAACATATATATAATGAAAGATAATAACACAAGAAAAAATAAGCAAACTTACCTCTAAGGTGTATAAAAATGATATCTTTCAAAGAAGTTGGTGACATTGTAGTACACGTTTCTCTCAAATCAAATCTTGAAAAGCAACTCACTTGTAAGAGAAATTTTTTTTACTAAAGTCCTCTAACTCTTATACTTAGTATTAAGCGCAAGAGTATAATTTCCTCTAACTCTTATACTTAGTATTAAGCTAAAGAGTGTAAATTTTTTTGATGTTCAAAACCATTGAGAAACACCCCTTTATATAGGAGGAGGAGAGGGAGAAGGAATATGATCTCTCCAATGTGGGATTTAAATTTCTTCTTTTTCCTTCCATTTTTTTCTTTCTTCTTTTGGATTTTCATTCATCTTTTCTCTCTTTTTTGTTCTTTCTTTTGTTTATCATGAATTAAAATGTTTGAATGATCCAAGCAACAAAAATTTTATGGACAAAATTGGATATCAACAATGGTGAGCTACAAAAGTAAGATTTTAATATACGATTTAATTTTTTTATAATATCTTCTAATTTAATATGTGAGAGAATAAATTTTATAAATACATACAAATACTTAAATATTTAAATAAAAATTCTTTTGACAGCGTTATTTTTTATTTTTTATACATAAATTTTAAAATTAAATTAAAGTCACATGCCCCAAACTCTAAATACTTCTACTCCCCCTCACACCCGTAAGTGATTTTAATATACAATGTGTTAACAGAGAATGGCAATATTATGAAAACCATCTAATAAAATAAAAATCAATAGAGATTGTACCACTACCAAAAAAAAAATACTGATAATAAATTGTATAAAGTTATTGAATTGTACATAAATAAATTGTACACCCAATATGAAGAATATTTTATTACATAAGGAGAATATTTTTATTATTTTTTTAGCAACCAGAAGACTTGTACTACCAATCCGAAAAGCAACGTTAGCATTAAATTGTATCCTTCCACCACAATTAACGTATGCTCTCCATTTCTCCTGCACATGTGCTACCGTGCCTGCAACGTTCTCGAACAGAGTGCTCCAACTTTTAAGTTTGACTTTGCTATCCAGCATGTCACGTCTTTCTTCTCCTAATCTTTTTCTTACACTATATCACGACAGATCGTCTTTCTTTTCTAATTCATGTTTGACTTGTTGAACGGCGCAACACACATTCCTCAATCACTGCTTCTTTTTCTTATAAGTTGTTGTCAACTACTTTTAATATTAGGTTTTTGTTCTGTTTTAAATTTATTATTTGCACTATTTTATTTTTTATTTGAACTTCAGTTAAATTTCGTTCTCAACTTTTAACAAAATCTTCTTATGAATTTATCTTAACTTGAACTTACTCTTTATAAATTTTAAAATTAGTCATAAAATTTAATTATAAAGTATTTTAAAGTAAATAAAAACATAATTTTAACATATACATAAATTTCACTAATAATGATAATATTTTTATTATCATTAACAAAATAATGAAATATGGTTTTGAGCACTCTCGTACACTTAATTTAAAAATACACTATCACCTGTTGTAGTTCATAAAAAGTTGAGTCTGAGGTATAACTTAAACCATATTTATTAAAGCTTGGTTTCTTTTATGTCTTGCATTTTATTTTATTACTTTTTAACGTTGGTGGCATATAAATGGTTTACTTTTAAAACTCAATCTAGTCAAACTAATTAATTTGTATACATTATAATTTGTAACTAATGTTCATTTTTATAATTGTTTTTCATCAAATTTTACACTTACATTATATAAGGACTTCAAATTATAATTAAAAAACCTACGACCAAAATTAATATAAGTAAATAAATTTTTTGACATTATTTTTAATTTAATAATATCTCGTACATCATACGAGTTAAAATATTAGTTAATATATTTATAAATGCTATTGTATTTTCTATTACTATTTTAAAATTTAAATATCATATTTTATGTATAAAATAACACATTACATAAAACTAATATCAATGATAATTCGACACTCAAAATATCTATTAATTTTAAACCCAATCAAATATTCGTATTTGTTCAATTATAATAAATATCGGCATGAGTATAAAACAAAAAAAGAGTTGCTAAAAAGATAAAAAATAAAAAAAAAATTCTGTAAATTTTTCATAAACCAATTATGTTGGGCCAAAATTCAAAACCAAAAGCCCATTATAACCCATTCTTACAAAAACAGGTCTAATCTGTTTAAAATCTTCTATAACCGTTTTTGAAGATCAGTTTTAACCAACGACCCATTTACGTTGAAGGCAGGAATCAACAATTTGTAATGTGGGTACTTCGTACTCGCACATGACAAACTATCACCTATATACTTGAATCTTTCCACAACCAATTATTCACCCACTTAGCTATCTATTAAGGCCAAATTACTATGTTTATGTCCTTTTATATTGTAGTTGATTCTGTAATATCTAAATATTTGTCCATTAGTAGTATTTGCAGATTCTGTAACATTTTTTGCCTACCATGAATCATGGATACACTTACTAGTTAATACCAGAATTTGCTTAGCCACGGGCTAAATAATAGGTTTGCATAATGGTGAGAACAAGCAACACTGCACCTGGAGTCCTCACAAAGTTTATAATAAATGGAGTCCATTTGGTCCACTCCCTTTGTGATTGTGCCAAAGAAAGTGAGCAAATCTTCATTGTTGATCTTGGTATCTTTCACCAGAAGTTCATTGCTCACAAGCATCTCAATATCTTGCATTGTGAACATATCAACCTTCTAAGAAACAAAGCATAAGAAGTGAATTGCCTGCTGATACCAATTCTGCTTTGCTCCCAAGTTGTCTCCACTACATGCAGTGGTGGGATTGCAAGCAACCATTTAACAAATCTTATTTCAAATCTAATAATTGCAGTTTTAATTTGTTGAGTTTCAGACAACCTTACAAAGGGGCAATAAGGCCTTATTACCCTTTTTCAAAACCATATCGCAATAAGCCATTGAAGTGCACAAACTTGAGTTGCAAAATGGGTGCAAAGAAACTACTCAATCAAAAACCAACACCAAATCATGGAACCAAATCATACCACTATGTTAAATCATACTACTGTAATAAACATTACACCATTTTAGAATCAGGAACCAAATCCAATCCGTGGCCAACATCCATAAGCAGAACAATTTTCCAATAAATGACAAACTCAATAAAATTCTAATATTGACAAAGTCCTTACAAAGTATACATACCACTAAAATAAACAACTCATGGACATGAATCACTTGGCCATATTTATCCTCCCGCTCGTATGCATCCAACCGTCTAGCAGTTTCCACACCAAATTTTCTGCCTCACAGTCTGTTAACAAAAAATTATTTTAATATTAAGTGCATAAAGTATAAAGCAAACCTACAAAATTAGTTCACATCAGTTTGTTAAAATAGGATTCAACCAGAACGGTTATCCCAACATTCTAATATTATACACTACCTTGGGTCAGTGGTGGGATGACACATGCTGCACCTATCATGGATTAGTCTGTGATCCCAGGCCTTGCGTTGCAAACTCCGCTGACGTGTAATAATCTTGGATAGTTATTTGAATTCAAATACATGTCAGTAACACATTATTTAAAGTCAAAAACTAATTACAACAGTTAAACCACTAAAGCCAATGAACAACCTCATCCATGTCGTTGTTTGTGTGCTGAGTAGACATGTTGTCATCGTCATGTGCAATTGATTGACTCGGGTTCACCTTGCCAGTCTTCCTAAACATTGCAACTTCCGAAAAAAGTGGGCAACGAGTTCGAGTATAACCTTCTCTCCTGCATATGCCACATCGCACATGCCGCTTACTCTGCCTTCTATCATGTGTAGCATTTGCACCGACACCCTTTCTGTCGACCCTTACTGGATCCCCAACAGTGCCATGAGAGGAATTCCCGCCATTGGAGTCGGCATAACAAACATGTCCTAAATGCTTCCTTTCCAGTATGAATGTCTTATTGATGACATCTGCTCGTAATTTGTTATAATCCTCGTCACTGTGGCATGCTAGACTGCACATGTGCCTACAACTATCAACCAACGCACCGTATCGACACAAGTATGAAGAGTTTTCCTCGATTGCACCTCGTTGACTTGTACCTACAACTGCTTCCTTTGCTTTCTTTGTCCATCTATCGAGAATGAGAGATTTTGGCAACTCATCCATGTCTAAAAATACCATAACAACAACTAAATGACCACAAGGAATCCCAAACGACTCTATCCTTTGGCATGAACATTTAAAAATCACTTTATCTGGGCAATACGACACACGCCACCTCCTACAAACTTTGCAGTACTGTGTCACCATATAAATCACTTGAGTGACTGTTTCCTTCAGTAGAACAACCTTCATAAGAGCTGCCTTATCTAGCATTTTGCGAAAAGAAAAACACATATAGTGTGTAAACAGAAAACGTAGACCGCTCCAACGCATGTAGATGAGTTTTCAACACGGGCTGACTATAAGTAGATTTGTAATCAACCTCAACCTCTTTGTTGCGCTGATAAGTCAAATAATGTTGAAACTGTTCTAAGAACTCTGTCATGTTATATCTAGAATCCACCATTATGCCAATTTGAGCATGCAAACCTTCACACCTAGATGTCGTGGGAAAACCAGCAAAAAACACCCCCTCATCAAAGTCGTTGCCCACATTCTCTTATTTGCATATATTTCCTGCACCCAACTATGCCCCTGCACATCACATTCCTTCACCAAATTCTCCCACCTTTGTTCAAACTCGTCCTCCTCAAAATCCCCCAACATGCACTCTTTAAACCCTTGGGTGAACTTTGTTTTACCAATATTAGTGGTTGCATTGTGTATCAAGTGCCACCCACATAATCTATGATATGCCTGTGGAATAACTCTCCTTATCGCATTCCTCATAGGCATGGCTCCATCTGTTATCATAACGTTTGGACATTTGCCCTTCATTGCTTCCAACAATTGACCAAGAAGCCATATATAAGTCTCCTCTGTTTTGTTTCCTACGACAACACTCCCAAATACAATTGTTTGATTGTGATGATTGACACCTGAGAAGACAACCAAAGGACACCTGTATTTATTTTTGTTGTAGGTTACATCAAATGCCAGAACATCACCAAAGATCTGATAATCGACCTAGCTAGACCCATCACACCAAAATAAGTGCTGCAAACAACCATCATCATCATCTGTATGCCTCCAAAACATGGCTGGATCCATACTTGCTAACGATCGAAGATACATTAGTGCAGCTTTTGCATCTCCACCATTGAGTCTTCGCTGCTTCTGGATCTAATTATATATCTCTCTTTTCCTGAATCTAACCATCTCAAAACCTCCAGACTGGTTTATAAAAGGACCCATAAATATTACGTGTGCCTATACCAACATTGCGCATGCTATTCATTTGAGCTATATCGGCATCTGTCATTCTCCGCTGTGACCATAGGAGTGCAACAAAGTTGGGAGGAACCAGTTCATGGTTATGATCATCACAAACATGGGATACATCCCATAGACCAGTCGATGGGTTAACGTGAACACACATTAATGCCTGACACTTACACCTACTCATACTTCTTGACTCCCGCTGAGGGTTTGGGTTGTTCACATATTTATCCTCTCGGTAGCCCTGCCTAGAACAATAAAAATTCTTCTACAATATTTCATTCTTCTTGTTTCTGCCAACCTTACCCTTCCTTACACTAAATCCATTCATTTTGCCGTATGAATTATAAAACTCATACGCCAATGTCACATTACCAAAATGATATTTCTCCAAGTCATTCACGGTTAAGGTTTCAAACCTAACTATCTCAACATCGTCCATGCCATTGATAACAACATATTCTTCGCCATCACCAAATGTTTCCTCATTCCAGTTTTCTATATCTTCAACCCTTGAAGACATTGATTCAATAACCTGCACATACATACCAAGATAATGGTTAGGGGTTTCCATATCTTATTCATGCTACTGTGCACTTATAACTAATTTTGCAAAAACTTTGCAACTTTTTATAGCAGTTAAGGTCTTTGAATGACCAAATGGACACACCTCACTAATATTATATATTTAAATGTTAGTTATTAAATATTCACATAAGTATGAAATATATAAAAAAAAAGTACTACATAATAATAGCCAAAGATTGTTAGGAGCAAAATGGCACCCTGGTTGCTTGATAAGTGAATGTGCAGTGTTTTGAGTAGGTTGCTTGTTTACTATTAAAAACACACATACATATATATATGATAAATTTTGCTACAAAACATTTATTTGTGATTACTATTAGATTATGCCTAATAACATGTCTTGTTTATGCCCTGTGGTATTATTTGCTAATTGGTCTCTATATTATTTAACCATGGCAATCAGTCAAGTTTAATTCTTTATGACTATAAAATTGGACAATAAACTCATTCTACTTGTTGGACGTTTGGCTCTATGGGTCTTGTTCTTTGCTACTTGTAGAATGCTTAGATGAGATGCCTTGTTCATATCAAGTTTTTACAATTCCTATTGCTCTTGGCGATGTCATAGTTGTTGGTACGAATGGGTTGTTTGATAACTTATACAATAATGAGATTACAACGGTGGTGGTTCATGCTATAAGAGCTAGATTAAGCCCTCAAGTGACAGCCCAGAAGATAGCTGCATTGGCACATCAAGGGGCACTAAATAAAGACAGATAGACCCTTTTCTCAACTGCTGTTTAAGATGCAGGATTCTGTTACTATGGTGGCAAGCTTGGTGATACTACAATTATAGTTTCATATATTACCAGCTCAGAAGTTGTGTAAATTCATTTTGTGCCCCCTTTAAATATACCCATTTTGATTTACAATTGGCATTCTTACTAAAACAAACATTAGCGCACATAGGTAATCATCAAGGATCTTACTATATAAGCCCAAAACCTTAACCCCTACTTTAGCAAATCAATCTTGGGACAAAAACTAACCTCTGTCAATTGAAGCCACGGTTGGTGAAGATGAAGGTGAAGCAACAGCCCCAAAAGCAGATTGACTCTGTTCTTCACAACAGCTCCAATCAAAACACGAGCCCCGCAACATTGATTCACCTCGTCAGTGTCGGGTTGAAGTGTTGGGAGTTTGCAGGTCAAATTGAAGCCACTAGTTCTCGTTAGTGACCGACTCCAAGCAAATTATATTACACTAACGAAAATCATAAAAAATTACAAAAATCAACCAATGACTCATATATAATTATAATTAGTTGAAGGATGTAAAAATAATAAAAAAATTTATCCATAATTATAAGTAAAGTCAAAGGTCTTATCATGAACCTTTATCTGAGAAGTTCGTACTAAACCTACTCCTCATTTTCCTTTCCCTTTAAACTCTTTTCTTTCCATTTCCTCCAAACTCCCAAATATAACCTTGGTAGTATTTTTGCGTGGACCCTTAAAATCATTTGCTATTGCAAGTTTTAAAATTTTATACTAGAGTCTATTCTTTTATTTATATTTTAGTCCTTAATCTATTGTCATTTTCAATTTAATCCTTCATCTTCTTCTTGGCACCACCAAATCAAGACCCTCATTATCCCCACCACCGGAGCTCCACCATCGGCCGGAGCCACCACAGTAAACTTGCGGCAATGTCTCATCATCTCCATTGTCTTCCAAAACCTAAAACCTCACTTGTGTGTCTCTATAGATCACTGAGATTTAGAGAAAAACAAAACAAAATGTTGTGGTCCTTCCTGAGAGCCACAACCCAACCACGGCACCTCAACTCCATTGCAATCTCATCTTTCAGTTACTTTTCTAAGGCCCCTTTCAAAGCTGATCCTAAGAAACCCGCCTCCCTCGCCCCCTTCTCTTCCTCCGTTGCCGATGCCGTCTTCGATGAGCAGGACCACATGCGCCACCTCGCCACCGACGAACAGATCTCTGAGTTCAAGGAGGCCTTCAGCCTCTTCGACATCCCTTTTCTCAAATCTGTTCTCAGATCCATTTTCTTTCCTCTCCCTAATTTGTAACCAAAATTTTCAGATCTCAAATCCAAAATCTCAGATCCAGAATCCGAAGATGACTGCAGACAAAGGAGAGGCGACACCGCAGTAAAGCACGGAGGCAACGGCCATGGCTGAAAGGGGTTTTGAGGCGTGGATGAACAATGGCAGTTTAAAGGGAATGACGACACGGCGACACCTTGAGAAACGTACAGGGGACGACTATGGAGATGCCCAAGGGTCCATCTCTCTGTTCAGGGGTTTCAACTCTGCTGGAGTCGAAACTTAGAAGCCACCTCGGTTTCAATTATGCTCTTCAAGACCGGCGGTTGGTAGCTTCGCGGTGGGGGAGTGTGGTGGCACTGGTTCAATCGGCGACTGTGCAGTGGGTGGTGGCGCTGGTTGGATTGACTACTGGTAGTTGGTGGTGGTTTGAATCTCAGAGGTTTTGAGAGCATTTTGTGATAATGAATTTTTATTAAGTTACCTGATCAGCATATATTCATTCTTTAATTTTACTCAACCATCTAATTTTCACTCAATCCAACAATATTAATAGAGGGTCCATGAATGGACCAAACTCATTAAGCCATATATAGATCCAAACTCATGGAGTCCATGTTAAAGGGAGAATTTTAATATGCATCACTTGTAAACGGATCAATCATGAATTTTGAGTTATTAGTTTATTATTAAAATAAATTAATAATTTATATAAAAATTTAATTTAATTAATTTTTTATAAATAATTATACATATAAATAATTTATAAATTTTAATTAATAATTTTTTATATACTTAAATTTATATATAAATATTATCAAATTAAAAAAAAGTGATTTATCAATAAGTCCAAACTTATTGAATCTATATTAATAAGCTTTTTAAATAATCTTAAGGTTAGGCCATATTTGTAGACCAAAAAAAAAGGTTAGGTCATATTTTATAAGAAAATATTAATATTAAAATTATATTATTATTCACATTTTTTTAAAAAGTATGATTGATTGACAGAAATTAATAAAAAAATATATAATAAACAATATTAAATAAAATATAAAAAAATGTATACTTGATATAAAAATATAAGAATTACATTTTATAATATAAGAAAAATGGTCAAATTGGAAGTTTTTTTTTTTTTTAACAAAGGTTATATTTTGTTGGACCGGTCCAAAAACATGTATTGACTTTGGCTTGGACCGATTTGTCTATTTGATGTATCCTCTGCATTTTTCTATTATTAATTACTTTTTCTTTTCTACAAAAGATAGTCATCTTTTTTATAAACTATATCGAGTCATCTTTTGTGTTAATTGATATTTAATCCATTAATAAGGATACACTTTTGACATTGATTGGATGCATTTAGAAAAAAAATGTTAGAGAGCAAACTAGAATTTTTATTACAATATCTTATTTTAGAAAAATATAATATGCTTATTGAATCTTGAATAAATAAATAATTTCTATTAATTTATTCCATCTCACAATCATCGTTGTATTATGTGAAAATTCTGAATATATATTTTATTTAGCTGTGTAGCATTTCTCATTCAAACCCTACTAAACAACATTCAAGCTAAATCCTCAAACTATTGTTTATGCTGAAAAATATTCGGGACTACCTATAGAAATGGACACTTTCCAAAACTTAGTTTATGTATTGTTACAAACATTTACTACTAAAAGCTTCATTAATTAAACATACTCCTGATGCTTCTGCTTATTAGAAGTCGCAAGCATTCAACCACAAATCTAAATATACATATATTTGCTATTCTTTGATGGGAATAGCCTTCAGAGGCTTCACTTTGTGTAAAGTAATCCCGAATTTCTCACTGATGTCCATGCCTTCTGGTTTTTGCGCATCTGCTAGCTTCCAATCAAAATGGTATAGAAGAGAGGCTAGCATGGTATGCACAACCCTGTGAGCTAGTGAAACTCCTGGACACATTCTTCTACCAGCTCCAAAGGGAATGAAACCAAAATCTTCTCCTCTGAAATCCTTTTCACTTTCCAAAAACCTTTCAGGTAGGAACGAATTTGGGTCAGCCCAAATGCTTGAGTCTCGTCCCATGCTTGGGTCAGCCCAAATGCTTGAGTCTCGTCCCATGCTCCATACATTAACAAGAACTTGTGCATCTTTTGGTACCCTGAAGCCACATATGTGTACTTCACCCACTGATTTGTGGATTAGTATGGGGGCTGCTGGGTGCAATCGAAGGGTTTCTTTTACAACGGCCTGTAGGTAAGGGAGCTTAGTGATATCTGAATCTTTAGGTTCTCCATCTTTGCTTAGGACTTGTTGAAGTTCCTTCCTGGTTTTCAACAATTTCTCTGGATTGTGTAGCAACTCTGCCATAGCCCATTCTACGGTGCTTGATGTTGTGTCCACTCCAGCGATAAATAAGTCCTGCCACAAAGTGTGTGACAATGAAAAGTGAATTAAAATTGGCACAATTGCTGTAAGGTGAAAATAGTTTAGTGCTTAATGGGGTTATTTCAAACCAAAGAACAAGAAAATGGTGAAGCTCCAAAGTATACAACATGGAAGACTCAATTTATGATAGTCCGAACCTTCAGTTCCTCTTTTTACATTTTTTTTTTGTTTAAATCTTTTATGTAAGGAAAGTATTTAGGTTCTCATAGTATAAGTTGATTTGATGAGCTATGCCGAGGGCCCGAAATACTTTTTTTCTGTTCAAGTGTCTCTCTATCTTTCTAGCATTGATATGTGAGAGTCTCACTTCAAAAGTATCAAATTGGTAAGGAAAGTAGCATTAGGTAATGAAAAAAAGATACTTGTATAAATTAAGTGAGGTATGCATACAATTTGTACCATTAAAAAAATTACAGTGGGATCGGACTATTATCTAAGGACTTACATATAAATATGTGAAAAATTTAACTACGAAAAGAAAAAAATATGTGAAAAATTATTATGTACTCATTTCCTTCTTCTTCGGAGTTGTTAGATATAATTTGCTGCAACTTAGTAACCATTTTAGAGAAGTCCAAAATATATAGAAAAAGTAATAATCAGATATCTTATTGCTAACATAGTTTTTTTGAAGTTTGCAACTGATATTGCGGCACAAGGGAAAGTAAGTATAGTTAGAATTTGGTCAGTTCAATACTCACCAGAAATAGATGTAACACATCAAGGCGTGTTAATTCAGAATTTTCCTTTTGGGTGAGATTGAGAAGTGAGTCTAACACATCACTTCCCCCCATGGAACCTACCTTCTGAATTCTTTCTTCAACGATGCAGTCAAAAACTGTAAGCAACTTCTGGTAATAGTTTTTCATCCTTCGTCGTGCTCCCTGAGGATCAAATCTACCTAAAATAGGATAATAGTCTGAAATATTAGGCTTTGAAGCTTCCACCAGCACACACGAAATAACATCCCTGAATTTTTTAGAAGAACCAGAACTATAGCTAGCCAAGTCAATGGAAAAAAGGGTGTTTGATATTGAGTTAAGGACTGTTGTAAATGCAGTCTGACCAATATCAATAGCTTCACCCTTTCTGCAATTTTCTTGCAAGTAATCAAGTAGTTCTTGCAGCTTTTCTTGGCGAAGAGCTTGGGTAGAATCAAGCTGTTGAGAAGAGAATATTTTAGTTGCACAAACTTTTCTCAAAGTCTTCCACTTTGATGATACAGGCAAGAATACAACAGAAGCTTTATCATGTGATAGTGCTTGGACAGCCTCAGGTATTAATCGGCTAGCTAAGGCTTGGTCATTTTTATGAAGTGCTTCTTTGGCTAAGCTTGGAGAGGAAATGACCACAGTGGTAATAGTGCCTATCTTGACAGTCATAATAGGTCCATATGTTTTGGAGAGTTTACTAAGTGCTTGGTGCAGTTTGGTTGGGCAAAGTTGCAATATGTTTCCGATGATGGGATATGAGGGAGGCCCTGGGGGTAGCTTGGGGGATTTTGTGTTTTTGCTGCTAAGGCCAAAGACGAGGACATGAATGCATGCATACACAAAGAAAATTACTGGGATAAATTTCAAGTAGTCCATGAGTACTAGTGGATGTTGTGGCTTCTACAGGGAGATTAAGGGGGTCACTCTATATATTATATAAGAGTTTTTTCTTTCCAATTTTTTTTTCTTTCATAAGGATGAATGTCACTCTATATGCTCAAATGATGTAATAATCAATAATGCTAAATACTTAATAAATTTCATTATTTAAATATTCAAAATACGATACTCAATTGATATTTTTTTATATCGATATATATTACATTAATTTTACTTTGAGATATATTATATTTTGACGTCAACCATATTCATATTAACATATAATGTCTATACAAGATATTGTATAGTAGATATTAAAAAAAAACATTTTCCAATTCTTATTTCATATATGTGGTCAAATATTTCATAAAATATAAAATATGGAAGACTTAGGGTGGTAGTGGTGTTGACTATGGAAATCTCGAGGGATGTCACTAATAAGTCTAACTTTCCTGAAGTCACTCCATCATAATATGCTTTTGGAAAAATATTCATTGGATAGTTTTGATGCTTATAACATATGCAACGTCAGCATATAATGCCATATTTTTAAAGCGATCCTGGTTCATTACTTAATTGGTTAAACTATATCAATACAAATTTTATTAATAGTTCAAATAAAAAAAAATTATTAATAGTTAATTACACCTACTTTCTTGGAGTTAATATTTATTTACTCTATACCTCTTTTATTTAAAAAATTATACTTATCTCTTTTACTTTATTATTTATAAGAGAAAATGATATAAGTCTCTTTTACTTTATTATTTATAAGAAAAAATGATATAAGAATCATACCATTAATAAGGGATATGTGTGTAATTTTTCGAAAAAAAAGGATATCAAATATAATAAATGCTAACTTCAGAAAGGTCAGTCTAATTACCCCAAATTTTAGTGACACACGAACTGGTTTAAAGAATTTGAAAAAAAGAAACTTCTATATGTTTGTCATTTTAGAGGACATTGAGTGCTAATGAAGCCAAATATTTTTGGGCACTCGTTTACTTGTATTCGAAGGGTTCCAACCTACTCGTGTCATTGACAGGGTGAGTTAGAAATATTAGAAAACAGTCGGGACATAAGGTAGTATAATTTGAGTGGTCCTAAATTTATTTTAAGAAACTCTTTTACATATATCTTTCGAAAAATAAAAATTTGTTTGACTAAACTATCCTTTTGTTATGATCCCTTAGCAAAGCTTCAACTGCTCCACCCTTATAATTAGGGAAGTACATATATATAGATATGAAATATAAATATGACATAATATAATGTGAGGTCCAGTCATATTTTATTCGGTGGCTAAAGTCAATAATGAAGGCAATTGATTGTCAAACAATTGCAGAACAATTTTGATGGAGGGTGGAAGTTGGAAGACAAATGCATTAATTGAAGGATGTTGGAAATCTCTATAAATAGAGATTGAATCCTTCCATCCGTGACACACCAAGGAGAGCCTCACAAGAGAAAGAGAGTGAGAGAAAAATTAGAGAGAGTCTTAGAGAGAGTTTTCTAAGAGAGAAAAATAGTGAGCCAATTTGTGAGAGTGTTATCCATAAATTGAAGATACAATATTCTTGTATTTTTGTATTCCCATTATTTTTATAGTGGAGGTTTAAGTGGCCTACGGGTCCCGTGGTTTTTCCTTACTCACATTGAGAAGGTTTTCCACGCTAAAAATTTTCTGGTGTTATTACTCTTATTTTACGTTTCCGCATAGTGCCTATTTTTGAGTTCACAGAGGAGGGAAATTATGCTGACATTTCCCAACAGTGATATCAAAGCTCTCTGATGCTAGATGCCGGATTCGTAAGAAAATTCTTAGTATGCTCTGTGGTTGCAGCATTGTCTGATCTTCCACATCAGAAAAGAATTATTCTCGTTGCTGGAAATAACGTGTGGCGGTGTGAAAGTGTTTTCTAGGAAAGTACTGGCTAGGAAAGACTTGGTATTTAAGTGTATCCATTAGTGAACCACCTCTCTTTCCTGGGAGCTTACCTGGTGCACTCTTTGCATACTACAGTTATTGTTTCAGTATACAGTTGTACGGTACTATTTATATATACAGTATTAGCCTGTGTAATTCAAGATGGAGGGAGCTGTTACTCATGATGGAGATATGTTCAAGTTAACTGCTAAAAATTACTCCTATTGGAAACCGATGATGGAAGACCACTTATACTGCAAGGATTTGTATGAGCCAATTACCCAGAAGGATAAACCGGAAGGGAAGAACGACAAAGATTGGGAGCTCCTGAATCGGAAGGCAGTAGCTATGATCCGCAAATACATTGATCGCAATTTGTTCGAGCATGTATCAACTTATACAAATGCGTATGAGTTGTGGACCAAACTTGAATCCTTGATTCAAAAGAAAACGCCCAGAAACAAAGCCCACCTTGTCAGACGACTAGTGAAGTTGGAGTACTCGGACAGTCAGAACATGATCGAACATTTGAATACCTTCAAAGGTATTGTGAATCAACTAACGAAGACAGAAATGAAGATAGATGATGAGTTGCAAACACTTCTACTCCTCAGCTCTCTGCCTGAAAGTTGGGACACTCTAGTTGTCACTCTCAACAATTCTGCTCCAGACGGAAAGCTTAGCATGGATTCTGTTACAGATAGTTTGCTGAATGAGGAGTCAAGACGGAGAGAAAGGGGCTTGAACAACTAGTTTGAAGCCAACGTTGCTGACAACAGAGGAAGGAATAAGAATTGTGAAAAAGGAGGTCATGGAAAATCACAAGGTAGATCCAAATCTCGCACTAGACTAAGTTGTTATTACTGTGGTAAACCGGGCCACAGAAAGTCTGAGTGTAGATTCTTGAAGAGAGATCAACAGGCTGGAACAGTCCATCCTGATCAGATAGACCCAAAGAAGAATAAGGAAGAAGGAACAACTACTGCGGTGGCCTCAAATGATGAGAATATATTTCTTGTCGGAGAAGAAAATTATCTAAACATTATATCTGATGATTGCATATGGATAATTGATTCCAGAGCATCCTTTCACGTCACACCTCATGAAGGTTTTTTCTCATCATACCAAAAAGGAGATTTTGGTACGGTGAAGATGGGCAACCACGTCACGAGTAAAATCATCGGTATTGGTGAAGTAACTTTGATAAGTGAGAATGGAACCAAGCTTGTGCTGAAGGAGGTAAGACATGTACCTGAGATGCGTCTAAACCTTATCTCAGCAGGCAAACTAGATGAAGCTGGGATGATAAACCATTTTGGTGCCGGCAAATGGAAACTCAGCCAAGGAAGCATGATTATTGCTCACGGCAGAAAGGAAGGCTCTCTGTACATTATGCAGGGAAAGATATGTAAAGGGGAGATGAATGTTGCTCTAGACACAAGCAAGGAATTGTGGCACAAACGATTGGGCCACATGAGTGAAAAGGGTCTGGAAATCTTAGCAAAACATTATCTTCCAAACATAAAGGGGCAGCCACTTGAATCCTGTGAAGACTGTCTAGCAAGCAAACAACACATAGTATCTTTCAAAAGATCAGATGATGCAAGAAGAAGAAAGTAGATTCTGGATCTTGTTCACTCAGATGTTTGCTCAACATCTGAAAGGTCCCTTAGCGGTGCCCAATACTTTGTTACTTTCATTGATGATTACTCCAGGAAAGTGTGGGTGTATTCATTGAAGATGAAAGATCAAGTTCTTCAAGCTTTCAAGGAGTTTCATACTTCTATAGAACGAGCATCTGGAAGAAAGCTGAAATGCTTGAGAACTGACAATGGCGGAGAGTATAGAGATCCATTTGAGGATTATTGCAAGACTCATGGAATAAGACATGAGAAAGTACCCCCTAAGACACCTCAGATGAATGGACTAGCTGAGAGGATGAACAGAACGATTGCAGAGAAAGTTAGAAGCATGCTTTCTTAAGCAAAACTTTCCAAGACATTCTGGGGTGAAGCAGTAAAAACTACAGTTAATTTGATCAATTTATCTCCTTCAAGACCTTTAAATGGAAAGATTCCAGAAGAAGTATGGTCTGGAAATAAAGCTTCTTATGGTCATTTGAGAGTCTTTGGGTGCAGGACATTTGTCCACATTCCTAAAGATGAAGGAGCAAAGCTTGATGCAAAGACGAAGGAATGCATATACCTTGGTTTACCAAGTGATGAACTTGGCTTCAGATTATGGGATCCTGTAAACAAGAAGATTGTTCGGAGCAGAGACGTGGTATTCTATGAAGATCAGACAATCCAGGATATTCAGCAATCTAAGAAGCCAAAGACTATTGTGGTACATAATTCAGGGGGAGAGATTCCTCAAAGGAATGAGCAACCTGATCAGACAATACAACCTCATCAGATGGAGCAAGCTGATCAGACAGAACAACCTGACCAGACAGAACAAAGTCAAGCAATGCAGGGAGAACAAATGGAGACTGATCAAGTAGAACAAGAACCTCAAACGAGAAGATCAACGAGAGTCAGACAACCATCAAGAAGGTATTTCTCAGATGATTATGTCACTCCCACTAATGAAGGAGAACCTCAAAGTTTCATGGAAGCCATTGAGACGAATGATAAAGAAAAATAGATGCAAGCCATGCAAGAAGAAATACAATCCCTGAAAGAGAATCAGACATATGACCTGGTGAAATTACCAGATGGAAGAAAGGCATTGAAAAATAAGTGGGTATTCAAACTCAAGACTGAAGAGAACAACCTAAACCCCAGGTACAAAGCAAGGATTGTTGTGAAGGGGTGCAACCAGAAGAAAGGCATAGATTTTGAAGAAATCTTCTCACCAATGGTGAAGATGACATCCATTAGAGCGATCCTTGGTCTAGCTGCAAAACTAGACTTGGAAATAGAACAGCTTGATGTTAAAACAACATTCTTACATGGAGACTTAGAGGAAGAAATTTATATGGAACAACCAGAAGGTTTCGAAGAACCAGGCAAGGAACATCTAGTGTGTCATTTGAAGAAAAGCCTCTACGGTCTGAAGCAAGCTCCAAGGCAATGGTACAAGAAGTTTGATCTCTTCATGACCCAACACAATTTCAAGAAGACCTCCGCAGATCATTGTGTGTTTGTGAAGAACTATGGAAATGGCAAATCTATCATACTATTGTTGTATGTTGATGATATGTTAATTGTTGGGAAAGATAAGTCAAAGATAGCTGCTCTCAAGAAGGCATTGAGCAAATCATTTGCCATGAAAGATTTGGGTGCAGTAAAGAAGATTCTTGGAATGAAGATCATCAGATCGATCTAGAAAGATGCTGTGGATGTCACAAGAAGACTATATCAAGAAAGTTCTTGAAAGATTCAGCATGCATAATGCCAAACCTGTACATGTTCCATTACCTGGTCATATCAAACTGAGTAAGACGCAATGTCCAAGAAATGACGAAGAAAAAGAAGAAATGAGCAAGGTGCCATATTCTTCTGCTGTTGGTAGTCTTATGTATGCAATGGTCTGTACAAGACCAGATATTGCTTATGCTGTAGGAGTTGTGAGCAGATTCCTATCGAATCCAGGAAAGGAGCATTGGAATGCTGTAAAATGGATACTAAGGTATCTGAAAGGAACTGTCAAAAGGTGCTTGTGCTTTGACAATGGAAATCTAATGCTCACTGGGTATTCAGATGCAGACATGGCAGGAGATGTGGATTCAAGAAAGTCTACATCAGGATACCTAATTACTTTTGCAGGGGGAGCTATCTCATGGCAGTCAAGACTACAAAAGTGCATTGCTTTAAGCACCACAGAAGCAGAATTCATTGCAATCACCAAAGGTTGCAAGGAGATCTTGTGGATGAAGAAGTTCCTACAAGAGTTAGGTCAGGATCAAGAAAGCTATGTTCTCTATTGCGATAGTCAGAGCGCAATCCATCTCAGCAAGAACTCAACCTTTCATTCAAGGTCGAAACACATCGACGTAAGATATCATTGGATTCGTGATGTGTTGGAAAGTAAACTGCTACAAATTGAGAAAATACACACAAAAGACAATGGGACAGATATGATGACAAAAGCTCTACCAAAAGAGAAGGTAGAAGTCTGTAAAGAAGTTGCAGGCTTAGCATCAACCTCAAACTAATCCAAGGATATTTTCCCAATGGCTGGAGAGGGAGAATTGTGAGGTCCAGCCATATTCCATTCGGTGGCTAAAGTCAATAATGAAGGCAATTGATTGTCAAACAATTGCAGAACAATTTCGGTGGAGGGTGGAAGTTGGAAGACAAATGCATTAATTGAAAGATGTTGGAAATCTCTATAAATAGAGATTGAATCCTTCCATCCGTGACACACCAAGGAGAGCCTCACAAGAGAAAGAGAGTGAGAGAAAAATTAGATAGAGTCTTAGAGAGAGTTTTCTAAAAGAGAAAAATAGTGAGCCAATTTGTGAGAGTGTTATCCATAAATTGAAGATACAATATTCTTATATTTTTGTATTCCCATTATTTTTATAGTGGAGGTTTAAGTGGCCTACGGGTCCCGTGGTTTTTCCTTACTCACATTGGGAAGGTTTTCCACGCTAAAAATTTTCTGGTGTTATTACTCTTATTTTACGCTTCCGCATAGTGCCTATTTTTGAGTTCACAGAGGAGGAAAATTATGCTGACATTTCCCAACATATAAATATATTAATATAATAAAAATTTAAAATTTAATGAAAAATTATAAAAAAAATTAAAAATATCAAAATATCTAATATAATATGTATCAAATGTCTATATAACATTTATTTTAAAATATTAATACTACATATCCTATTCTCTTGTTTTTTTTTACCGTTGTATTTTTTGATGCAAATTCTTTTGACGTCAGTCAACCCTACACTTTTATTCCGTCCCCATTAAAAGAATTTGTATCATGTTGCCCATGTTATAGCTATCATGGAACGATACTCGACCTCAGCAGAGGAGCGAGATACCGTTTGTTGTTTCTTAGTTTTCTATGAAATTGGAGAGAATCCAAGTAGAACAAACCATCTGAAAAGTGACCTGTGGGTTAAAGGACAACCGGCCCAATCAGAATCACACCAACCAGATAGGTGTAGGTCACAATCCTGACGCAACAAAACAGCCTGTCTTGGATTCCCTTTCAAGTATCGAACAACTCGGAGAGCAACCTCCCAATGGTCTTCTTTAGGCGCTTGCATAAATTGAGACAACACATGCACACAATATGAAAGCTCGGGTTTGGTAAAACAGAGGTAAATGAGATGGCCTACTAACCGCCTATATTGATTAGAAATAGGAAAAGGCAGATCCGCAGCTAGTGCCAGACGATGATTTTGTTCAATTGGCACATTTGATGGCTTAGCTCCCAGAAGTCCAACTTCGGCTATAATGTCCAGAGCATATTTTCGTTGACAAAGAAAGATACCAGCTGAAGATCGCGCTACCTCAACACCCAAGAAATATTTGAGGATCCCCAAGTCTTTCATGTGAAAACAATCGTGTAAATAGGCTTTAAATTCGGTGATAGCTTCATGATTATCACCTGAAATGATGGGGTCATCAATATACACCAACACTACAATATGTACCACCGATCTTTGCAAGACGAAAAGAGAATAATCAGAAAGAGATTGTTGAAATTCGTAGTGCTTGAGTGCAGCAGACAACTTTGCAAACCAACAACGAGGCGCTTGTTTGAGTTCATATAAGGACTTGTTAAGTTTACACACCATGCAAGATTGTTGAGGAAGAAAGCCAGGGGGCGATTTCATGTACAAAACCTCCTCAAGATCCCAGTGTAAAAATGCATTGTGCACATTCATCTGATGTAATTCCCAAGCTCGTGTGGCTGCTACGGCTAACACCGTGTGTATCGTTACCATTTTTGCAACAGGTGCAAAAGTCTCTGTGTAATCGATCCCCTCATTTTGATGATTGCCAAGAATTACTAACCATGCTTTGAATCGTTCCACACTTCCATCAGATTTATGTTTTATTTTGTACACCCACTTGCAGCCAAGTGCTTTCTTTCCTGGAGGCAATTGTGTCACTGTCCAAGTTCCATTGGTCTCAAGTGCATGTATTTCACATTTCATGGCATCTCTCCACCAACTGTCTTTCACCGCGTCACTATAAGTGACAGGCTCCTTTTCCTGTGAAATGGATGCAAGAAAAGCACGATGTGCAAGACAAAAATGATCATAACTCACATAATCAGTTATGGGATAAGGTGCACCTGAGTCTACCTTTGGAGAGGGCGAACAGTTGGATGGGCTCAATATTGTGGTGGTATTTGTCACATAATCCTGCAAGTGAGTAGAAGGTTGTTTGTGTCTATGTCCTCTACTCAATTTTGGCTCGATTAATGATATAGATGGAAGAATTGTATCTTGTTTGTCCATATTTTGTAGAGTAACAACTTGTTCATCGAACCCCACTCACCCCTTATCGTCCATTGTCATATCACCACTTCCTTCAGTACCTCCTGTGTGATTCGTTTCTACCACTCCATCAGTCACATCATCAATAATTTCTTCACAACTCCAATTATTAGGAGGAACATCTTTTCTGGTAGTAACATCGACAAAAAAGGGGTATTTGGTCTCAATGAATTCAACATCTCGAGAGACAAAAATCTCTTCTATTTCTAAGTCAAACAGCTTCCACCCTTTCTTGCCATATGGGTAGCCTATAAACATGCACTTCTTACTCCTACTTGCAAATTTATCACCATTCCTCCTTTGATTATGGGCGTAACATAGGGAGCCAAATATTCTCAGATGTTCATACGCAGGTTGCTGTCCATAAGGCATCTTATATGGAGTTTTCCCATTCAAAACAGTGGAAGGAGTTCAGTTGATCAAATATCCTGCAATTAAAATACATTCTCCCTAGAACTTAATAGGAAGATTACCTTGAAACCGCAGTGCTCGAGCCACATTCACAATATGTCTATGTTTTCATTCCACTCTCCCATTTTGTTGGGGTGTTCCGGTGCAAGATGTCTGAAAAATTATTCCATGGTCAAGAAAATATCTTCTCATGCATGTGAATTCTGTCCCATTATCACTTCTGAATATTTTTTCTTGTTTATGAAACTGCCTCTCAACTAAAGCGAAAAAATTATGAAGCATTGTCGACACGTCTCGTTTATCAGCTAATAGGTATACTTATACAGCACGTGAATAATCATCAACTATTGTCAAGAAATAAAAAGCACCACAAGTAGAAGGAGTTTTATATGCTCCCCATAAATCACAATGAATTAGTTCAAATGCACTACTGGCTTTATGTTCACTCAAAGGAAACTTCTCTCTAGTCTGTTTGGCTCTAAAACAGACTTCACATACTTTATTCACTATATTGCTATCTTCGTGTTTTCTAACTTCAGGAATCAATTGGGTGATCTTCAAGGAAGGATGTCCCAATCGTTTGTGCCACAACTCCATGGAATGCAATCCATCAGTTTTGTAGGCTCTCACTTTTCGAACTCCTCTGAAGAAATAGAGCCCATCCCTCTGTTCACCCGCTCCAATCAATATCCTCGAAGTACGATCTTGCACAACACATAACTTATCAGTGAATTGAATAACACATTTCAATTCATCCATCATCTGTGAAACAGATATGAAATTGCAGTTCAATTTAGGCACATAGAGAACATTAGTAAGTTTTAAGCCTCCATCTAGCACTATGCTTCCTTCTTTGATTGCTGTTGTATGTTGTCCATTAGGAAGTCCAACTGGACAACTTTGAATCTCACGTAGTTCATGCATATGATTCAGGTTTCCAGTTATGTGGTTGGAAGCTCTTGTGTCAATTATCCATGTATTGGTATCACACTCACCTGTCATCTTGTCATTAGAGTTTGTTTTCTGAGCATTTAGTAATTCTACTAGCGTCTACCACTTCTCTGTAGTAAGCCCAACCAAACCTGAACTATCTCCTTCTGAGATCTCGGTTCTTGCACTTATTCCACCATTGTGCACAACATTTGCACGTATTGTTCCTCCTTTTCCTCTTCCAGTTCCCGTTCGCTGCATTGGCTTGCCTCGTCCACTATTTTTCCCTTCACTTTTTGGTCTGTCCCCCCACCATTCAGGATAACCAATGAGTTGAAAACAGCTTCCTGCTTTATGTCCTATTCGATGACAATGAGTACAAGTCACAGGCTTGTCTTTTCCATCCCCTCTTCCCTTGACTCCTCGTCCATTTGTTTGAACAACCAAGCTCATCACTTCTCTTCTTTCTTCTGTGGTCCTGGTGATCATCCTCACCCTTTTTTCTTGAATCATTGTTGAGTACACCCTATTCAAATTGGTTAGCGGATCTGTTGCGAGGAGGTTGGATCGAACAGTTCCGTAAGTTGCATCGTCTAATCCCATGAGGAATTGATGAACTCTTTCTTCTTCTCTCCACTTCTCTAATTTTGAGGCTATATCACATCTGCACCCACCACAACTGCAGGCTGGAATTTGGTCGTAATTGGCCAACTCATCCCACAAAGTTTTCAGTTTTCCATAGTATGCCACCACCGTCATGCCGTCTTGTTTGCACCTCGCCAAATCAGATTTCAGCTGCTGTATTCTGGGGCCATTCACAATAGAGAATCTTTCTTTGATATTTGTCTATAGATCTTTTGCGTTTTCTAGATAAGACATGGTGGAACGCAGATTTAGTTCAATGGTATTTAGAATCCATGACACCAACATAGATTGTATAGTCCACCAGTCTTCCATCTCAGGTGAGCCCTCCTTTGGTGCTCCAATGTTGCCTTCTATAAAACCCCATTTTCTGCAAGCACGCAGAGATATTTTCATGGCACGCACCCATTCTTCGTAATTCTCCCCTTGAAGTTGCACTTGAGTAATCAAATTTCCTGGGTTGTCATTGGAATTCAAATCATAAGGTGATGAAGTCTTCTTCACTGTCTTATGCTCTTCTTGCTTATGGAGCTCTTTCTTAGGAGCCTCCTCTTCATGATCACTCATTGTCACTAAATTTTAAACAAAACCTGCTAACTTTGATATCATAAAAGATTCTGTGACAGAATAATCCTATTTTGTGTTTCATGCTTTGCAAAGGCACAAATATATACCAGAGAGTTACAACAAAACCTCCTAAGATTGGGCTATACAGATTGATTCTCCTAATAAATCTCCTAAGATTACGTCTAGACTACACAAATTGATATTACATGATCGTAGGCTAATAATACGGGATGAAAATTGCACATGGATTCTGTTATGATTTGATCCTAATAACTTGTTATCTCATCATGATCTCATGATTCCATAACAACACTTTTGATAAGTAAGGGTTTGCCCTTGCTGGCCAATCCTAAAATCTCATTTTATATGCCAAAAGAAAAACTGATATATACTATTATTTTAAATATAAAATATTTTTCACAACAAAAATTTATATAATTATTTAATATTACTTGACTTATTGTACTCAACTTGTTCACACTCTCTATCTATTCATACAACTTAGGGCAGGGTGACCAAGGTAGCTGCTAACGCAAATGGCTAATCACAACGACTATAAATGACCAGTAGTAGCTAGAATTCTAGAGATATTCACCTAGCTTGAATGTTAAGCCAGATGCATGGATAAACCGTCAGAATTTCTCAGATGCTGAGACCATTGCATGCTGCATATATATCATTCTCATATGCCACCACTGAAGTGTCACAGACTGAGTCTCATATAGATGCAGTTGATGTTCCATTTTCATGGTCACATATAATGTCCACGTTTACATTTCTGCTATTCAGACATTATCACCTGATGCACCGATAACCTCGTCCTCTCATCAAGCTTACTCTAGATGAGTTGCCGATGAGAGCTAGGTATAAAGTCCAAGGACGAAGGTGTCGTATATGGGTCGCATAACTCACGTTATTTCCCTTCCTTTTCTATATAATACCAATTTCCTTGCTTGTCTTCTTTTCCCACACTGCACTCATCCCCCTGCTACGGTTACTCCATATGACCAGCCAGCACTCGTTGTTTTGCCCCACTCTTCCTGTGTCATATTGCCCCACTACACGGCACATCCTACGCTACACAGAACCTGCTCACGATGCCTATATGGCTCTATCTTTTGTCCATTTACCTTGCATGTAGTTGGGGGTTAAGGGGCTTTTTTTTTATCAAATTGCTCTTGATTATAAAATTATTTATCAAAATGTCATTTTTTTGAATCTATATACCAAAATGACATTTTTTTAAATCTATATACCAATATGTCACTTTTTTTGTCTAGTGTAACTTTTTTTATTTTTTTTTTGTTCATATGTATAACGTCAAAGTAAATGACGTTTTTAACATAAAAGCGTCACGTGTGACACTATGACACAAGAAGCGCCACATGTATTGGCGCTTTCCACATAATAGCACCAACACATATGACACTATTACGTGAAAAGCGCCAAACCATATGGCATTTTCCATGTCATAGTGCCATAAGATGTGGCGCTTTTATTCTGAAAATGCCAAGTGTGTTGACGCTTTCAAAATGCCATGTTGTCTAGCCTGATTTTGGGCAAGGCCAAATTAGATTGGACTGTGTCTAATCAAATTTAACATGAGCTTAAATTTTACTAGCTCAACTTGCATTTTTTGTTAGGTTATTCGAGTTACCTCATCAAACTATTATTATGTTACTTAATATAAAAAAATTAATTTTGATGCATTATTATTGTAATTATCATGCAATTATGTATTATCACATCATAAAAAACATTTAACTCTCAAAACAACTACCTTTAAAGTCGTACATGTAACGGTCTTTGATTGGTTAATTAACAATATAAAATTTTCACACAAGCAATATATCAAAAAGTTTGAACTCTGAAGCACGCTTGCACTCTCCAGTCTCCTCCCTTGCTATCTTAAGCACGCTTCCACTGCCTCCCACAAACAACACTTATATGAAAAGTTTGACAGCGTTTCCCATAAATATTGGTTCTCTCCAAAAGCACATAAACTTGTTTGACATAGTTCAACTAAAGTTCAATCATTCGAATTCTATGAAAATTTTAATAGAGTTTCTCCTAAATATTGGACCTCCCCAAAAGCACATAAACTTGTTTAATTCATCCAGGGTACTAAGATCATCAATAGAAAAGTGACAAATGTGTTTAATTCAACAATGGTACCAAAATCACAATAGAAAATCACCAATAGTAATATAACAAAAATCACTAAATATAAGATTCTCAAAAGAACTAATGACATATAATATTACAGGTCAATGAGAAGGGCCAACATCAAAATATGGTGGCCTATGAGAGAGATCAAAATAAGGTCTTGACTGTGATGGGTATGATGGGTAACCCGGTGGCGGGTAAAGATATGGTGGGTAACCTTGTGGTGGGTAAGGATATGGTAGATAACCCAGTGGTGGGTAAGGATACAGTGGGTGTGGTGGGTAATATGTAGGTGGTAGTTGAGATGTCGAGTATGTAGTAGTTATAGTCATTGTGGTAGGAGGCCAAGTCATGTGCTGACTTGTAGAAACGAAGTCCTCAGGATGTCGAAGTTATGTCCAAGTATTCCCTAACCCATTCCTCCTTCTACATTGCATCCCCTATTCATTGGACTCCT
Organism: Ormosia emarginata; assembly: GCA_029884605.1. Lineage (NCBI taxonomy): Eukaryota > Viridiplantae > Streptophyta > Magnoliopsida > Fabales > Fabaceae > Ormosia > Ormosia emarginata. Next base: position 7,081,056 of record JAQQTP010000068.1, read on the forward strand.
CAGGTGGTCTTGGAATGTCATCTACTACTGAAGTTTCACGAAGTTGTTTCATTGTAATGTGATCATTCTCTTGCATTGAATGTAAGATCTGCTCAACAGATTCTCGAAGGGTCGCCATACTAAACCCTAATGTAGCGTCAGTAGTCCAACCAAACTGCCGTTCTACAATGTCTGCCTAAGAAACAAATATAATATATGTCATTACAATCAATACAAAATATATTTAGTAATGAGAGAATTGGTAAAGAGCTTACCACACTCCCAAGAGATACACCAGTGCGAGAAATTCAACGTCTGGTAATTCTTTTATACTAACACATGTACTCAGAACGCGAAGTGAGGTGTGCTTGCAATGAGGTTTCTATAACAAGCTTCTTCGTTCGAATATCCCATGTGGCAATGTAAACAAGATGTGTGCTTGGTCAATTCTTATCCTTCTTGCCTGCTAGTGTAATTGAGTGCAAACTATCAGGCTGATGCAGTCTCACTGGTATCGGATGGTTGAGACCAAATTGGCGCACCACCTTGTCTGATTGGTGTCACTCAATAATGTAAACAAATATGAGAGGAACCACTGCTAGCGCTATGTCCATACCAGCCACACACAAATATGGAAGTGATGCCACCTTCTCATCTGTGTATAGCTGTCATATAATCTTCAAAATGATATGTACATAGAATTAAGAAGCCATATACAGAAGTAATTAATTCAAATGAATGTAAAATAATACATACCTTATCATTCTTTAGTTGAACAAAGAACCTACAATAATAGTCAAATACGCTGGTCACAGTATCACTCAAAACCTTATGCTTATGCCACTTATTTATAAGTCAAAGTATTATACTATAAATGGAATGAGGATAACGTTAATTATATCTGTACAAGTAAGCAATAGAGCAAAGTAATATAAAGAAATGATATTATTCAGAAACTTACTGCCTGTCATCCGAGATGTGGATTTGCCATTGATTGTAAGAGGCCTCGATGTCGATAAGATATCATGCACAAGCTTTGTTGTTGTGTGACATGTAATTGAAGCTCAACTAGGAACCAACTCTAAGCATCCTTTGTTTTCCCTTCTATAATGGCAAATGCAATTAGCAAAAGGTTTTTTTTATCTACATCTTGTGTTGTTGCAATCAACAATTTATGATAGTATTTACCATACAAATGAGTAGTGTCAATTGAACAGTGGGCTTGCAATATCGGAATCTGACAACACATGGTCTAAATGTCCATAATAACTAACAAAACATTCTTTTCGAACAGTCAACTTAGTTATGCATAACATATTCCATGTCTTGCAACTCCACCACTATGCCTTCCATGTCTCTTCTCATGGCCTCTAACCATCTGGAGAACACCTCATAAGATTTGTCCCAATTCTCGAAAACTTTCATAATGGTCAATTGTTTTACCTTCCAGGATTTTTGATATGAAACTTTGTAACCGGATTGGCTTCAAATTCTTTCAACAATCAAGCATATAGGTACATTGGGTTTTAATTTAACCATCTCCAAAATTTAAGAGCAGATTATACGAGAGTCCAACTTGTAGTGATCTAATCACACAATTGGGTTGACGCAGCTGTGAGGTCTATTATATTTTGTAATTTGCCACACATGCAACCTCTTGCTTTGTGTGGCCCTAACTCTCTAATTACAACTATCGTCATATCTAGGGCATTTAGCAGTTAGTCTCTATGAATCAGAATCTTCAATCTTGTACTCTTGATGTCTGCGAATTGAATAATGTTGAAGGGCCAACTTCACAGAATCTTTAGATGGAAATTGCAACCTAATATATAATTCATCATCTAAGCTCCAAGTCCCACGACGACCTAATTCAGGAAAATTATCAAGATTACTTAATGCATCTCAATTGATCTGAGAGAATTGAGGGCATGGTGACACTAACATAGATTGAGGGCATGGAGATACAAACATAGATTAAGGGGCAACCGACAATGGAGGGCCTTCTTCTTGTAAATTTTTTTCAGTATCAAAGTTTTTTGCCTCTATGTGAGTGTCTGAATCACCAACCTTAGGTACTTGTCCTTCATCTTCACTTGTGTCAGATAATAAATCTTTAACAAGTTGGTTATTAGTTTCAACCGTTGCAGAACCAATAACATTCATACTGCACGGCTCAACTAGATTAGCTGAAGCGGCATATGTCATGGACATTTGAATGTTGATAGGCTGCGAGAATTTAGGAATATTAAAAGGACCAGCTTGAAATTTTGTTTCAACAGGAGCTTTAACATGCTCATCATGCCTACTCGTTTCTGCCTCAACATACAACTCAATTAAGCCCATGATCAAATATTGACAGAAGCAATCTATCATGCATTTAACATCATCATCATCTCCCAATGGAAGAGCTATCCATCTCCATGGATTGTTGAATTATGGAAATCGATACACAACTTTTGACACATATTGATTTGTTTGGAGTCTTAACTTTGAATGGATTTTATTTTTCAGGGGGTCCAAAGTCATATTACGTTTGATCATGATAGGCCTTGGAAAAAGACCTTCATACATTAGACCATCTTCACCATCATACATTGTCCCATTGAAGTAAATGAGCACAGTAAGAGATTTTCCCATGTGAATCCCACTTCTGAACAATAATAATTCAACACAAATGCAATCAATTTACATGTGCCAATTAAAACAACATTGCACATCTAACAATGAATTCATACTATTATTTTACGTACAAATAATTTTCTAAGCCCTACTAATTTGAATAAACCTACATTTAATTAATTAAAACGTATCAAGTAATCTAGCAAAAAAAATATCTAAAAAATTGACACTTACAAATGAATTCATACTATTATTTTACGTATAATTAATTCATACTATTCACACTTGGTACCCTATTAATCACACTATTAATTAATTAAGCAAAGAAAAAAACTTCTAAAACCTCTAAATACGTATAAACTAACAAAAATATATAATTAACATTCATACAATAAAAAAACTAATAAAAACAACCAATAAAAAAAGATTCAATCATTATAATTAATATTTACATATAAAGAATAATATCTAAATTGATCAAACAGGAGATCTAAGTACTACCTCAACCAACAACTACCAAATCTATTAGGTGAGAAAGAATTGAGAAAGAAAAAATTTGTAGAGAGAGAATAAATTTTGACAAAATAAAGAGTTGTGCTCGTTCCACACCTGAAGCTATGCATATATAATGGGCCACAAGAAAAACGGCAAGTGTAATGATGTTACTACACAGCATGTGCCAAAATATATAGCATTATTAGCCTTAGAATGATATCTATGTTGGCATTTTTAGATAAATAATGTCATTTACATTAGCGTTTTTACATAAATAATGCCAAATGAAAATGTCAACATAAACGACGTTATCTACGTGAACAGAAAAAAAAATAAAAAATATCACGTTTAACAAAGAGATGATATTTTAGCATATAATTTTAAAAAAATAATATTTTGATAAATAATTTTTTCATTAAAAACAGTTTGATAAAAAAACTGGGATTCAGCACTATAAAAGGGGAATTCGCAGGTAGCATATAGAAGGGAGGAAATACACAAGGGCTGAGAAATGAGGAAAGTTATGAGGAGAGAGAGAGCTGAGAAAGAAAGCACGCAGAAAAGAGAGAGGAGGATCTGCCAAAGTGAAAGGGGCTAAGGTATTTGAATGATCTTAACAATAAGGTTTCATTTTACAGTAAATTTTTGTGTTTAATTTTGTGCTCCTTTTTTAATTTTCTTAATCTGTTCTGTTGAAACTTTGTTTGTTTTAAAGTCTCTTCCATTTTATGTACCCAAAAGAAAAAAAAGCATCTTCCATTTTAAAGATACAGGCTCATTTAAACCTATGCAAGAGAAGAGAGCTTCATGAAAGCTCAAGACAGAACTCAACAAAACTTTTGAAACTCCTTTTTTTTTTCTTTTCAAAAGAAAAAAAAAATTGTTAGCTGTGCAAAATGCTGCAAGCGCTGCTGCCGCAACAGCAGTGTGATGCTATGCCGCAGCACCACAGGCAGTAATACCGGTACTCTAAGATATATAGTACCATGCTAGCATTTATGATATATAGGGAAAAAACATCACAGAAATATTTTTAATTTTTCTATTTTGATAAAACAATTATAACAAAAGAATAAAAAATTATGTAAGAACAACAATAATGAAGATATAGGCCATATAAATTAATATAAAAGAATATGGATGTATGTATATAATGACAGACTCAGAAATTTAAGACAGTGAGGATAAAATTATGAATATTTTATATAATTTTTTTAAAAAAATTATATTTACACATAAAATATAATAAAAACAATGAAAAATAAACTTATAATTGTTTCTTGTAATTTGTTAATATTTTGAGAATAATGAATATTTTTTTGTTATTAATATTATCATATATTTCTTTTTATACATATGTAATTAAAGAATAATTTAAAATTTTATGTCTCATGTGAATAAAAATTAGAATTGAAAAATTTATGAAGTACCAAATCAACTATTTATTTTAATATGAGGGCAAAAATTTATAAATAATAAAATCATAAAGGTATAAATGACAAATGTTATATATATAGTTATAAAAAAATTTAACTCAAATGGGGGCATATGTACCTATATTGAGACACTTAGGTCCGTCCCAGTATATGTATTTTGATCTCTACAGATCTTAGGGTGATCAAACTACAAATGGGTCACACCTTGCCTCCCTTCTTGGTTTGTTGGTTATATGCATAATACATTGTGCTTAAATATTGTCAAAAGCAAGGTTAGGCAAAACTCATTGGAAAGAAGTCCAAAAAAATGCTTGGGAGTCAGGAGATTCAAAGAACGAAAAATCCAAATATTATATCTGTTTGTTTTGCTTTTGCATTACTCAATATTTTTTTATATTGATTTTTTGTTAAACACAAAATCAAGTTTAATTTAATTTCGAGATATATTTTAAATATTCTAACACTCTTCCTCAAATTATAATTACTAAGCTTTAATTTGTTATAATTAGACACACGAAAATAAAATAAATTAAAAATAATCTAAAAACACAACATCGTAATCTTGGAAAAACTAAGAGGCACAAATTACATTTGGAATGGAACCATTTGCATTTAGAAAAATCTAGAAAGGGAACAAAGACAAACTGCATCTAGGATGAAACTAATCTGTTTTTTACTGGAATAATAGAGACAAAGCCAATTTTTTAAGCTGAATCAGACGGGACTGATTAAAGACTTAAACAACGGAGATAAAGTTAATCTTTCAAGTTGAACCAAATGAAACTGATTAAGAGCACATTGGAGGAGTATAACAGAGACGGAGAGATAGAGGGAGGATGCTAGAAAGATAACATGACAAGAGATGTCACTAATCTCTTGCCCATAACCTATCTCTTGCTCTTAAAATGACAACAGATGTGACTACATTGATAAAAGTCTATGAATATCTACTCGCCCATAACCTATCTCTTGCTCTTAATCTGAAGAGGGGAAGAGAGGAGGATAGCAACCAATGTTGACTTACTCGGGATGGACTGACATTATGCAAAGACAATAAGGGAAAATGTTGAGAACTGAAGAGGATCAAAACTAGATGCAGGGGGTGGTCTCTCCAACTTTGAAGGCCCAGGAGGCGGGCCATATATCATGCCCCCCATTGCCATGAATGCCATTAGCTAGAATTATCAAGGAATGGCGGCATCCTCGACATTCTGAGAACTTAAAGATCTATGCAAACGGATCAAGCTTGTCCTCTTGTTTCTTATGGGGACAAGAGCTAATAAAAGGAGAATGGAGGAAATAAAATTGAGGTTACAGTTTGATCACTGCTTCTATGTAGAGGCTCAAGGCCTTTCAGGAGGTTTATGCTTATTATGGAACAAGTGTGTTGAGATTGAAATAGTTCAAGCTTGCCAAAACTTTATTATCCATACTATAATAAGAGAAAAAGATGAGGTTATTTTTTGGGACTGCACCTTTATCTATGGAAATCCTACCTTCTAACAGAGGAGATTCCTTTGGGGGAATGCTAAAATCCTGCAAACTAATCATAATGCTCCTAGGGCTTGCATTGGAGATTTTAATGAGAATCTTCACCAACATGAAAAAGAGGGCCTAAGACCGCACCACCCAAGTAGAATGGAGCTCTTCCGAGAATTCCTTGATGATGCAGCTCTCATGGATATGGAAGTGAAAGGTTGCAAGTTTACTTGGTTTGGTAATCCTAGGGAGAGGCACATTACAAGGGAGAAAATTAACAGGATGTTAGTAAATTAGGAATAGAGGCAACTCTATCCAAATGTTATTATTACTGTGATCCCCCTGTTTCTTCATATCATTGCCCTCTTGTGTTGAACTTTAAGCCAAAGGTGAGTGATGGAAAAGATTTCAAGTTTGAGGCCTTTTGGGAAGATCACGAAGATTGTCATAATATCATTGATCGTGGGTGAAGGCAAAGGGAGGATTCTCCTGACAAATGGAAGAACTTCATCAATAAATCAAAGTCCTGTAAAGAAAACTCTTTCTAGCTGGCACAAGGAAACCTTTATGAATACAAAGAAAGAGCTAGTTAAACTGAAAGGAACTCTTACTGATTTACTAAACAGTAGCCCTTAGATAGTGCATACTGAGGAGATCTCCCATTCGAAAATGAAAATCAATGATCTTTAGAACTAGGAGGAAAAAGTTTTGGGGACAAAGGTCAAGACGGCATGTCTTAGATGGGGAGATAAAAACTCTAAATTCTTCCATGCTATGACTATTCAAACGAGGGATAGGAATAGAATTCAGAGGCTGAAAACTAAGCAAGGGGAATGGGTGGAGGGGTAGAAAGATGTTACAAAGGTAGTGATGGAGCACTTTGAGGAGGTGTATAGGGCTTCAAATATCCAATGTATGGGGGAGTGTGTACAAGCCATTCCGATTTGTGTAACAGATAATGTGAATAGGGATCAGTGCAAGCAAATTTTAGAAATAGAGATCAGGAGAGTTGTTGACAACATGGATAGTTTAAAAGCCCTGGGCTTTAATGGTTTGAATGAGCTTTTCTATCAGAACCATTGGGATGTGAAAAACAAAAATGTGTGTGAGGTCGTCCTTAATTTATTTTCTAAAGGAGTTATTCCCTTTGATATTAATGAAACCCAAGTTGTGTTGATCCTAAAAATTCCAAGGATGGAGGAGGTAAGCCAATATTTACCCATCAATTATTGTAACTTCATCTATAAGGTTATAACAAAAATCATGGTGCTAAGATTGAAAAGGCATATGGATGGATTGATCTCTCCTAACCAAAGCGCATTTACTGGGGGGCACCTAATCCAGGACAACATTATGATAGCCCATGAGGTCTTCTATGCCTTAAAAAGAAGAGCAGGGATGGGAAGGGACAAATATTTGCCAAGCTTGATATGAGTAAGGCGTATGACAGATTGGAATGGAATTTTTTACAAAGGTCCTGTTAGCATATGGATTTGACTCTAGATGGGTAGATTTGGTTATGAAATGTGTATTTGGAATGGCCTACAATTACAAGATCAATGGGGAATCCTCCCAAGCTTTAAGCCCTCAAAGAGGTCTGAGACAAGGAGACACCCTATCTCTCTACCTCTTCATCATAGCTATGGATGCCCTCTCCCATATGCTATGCAAGGCTGTCCAAGAAGGAACCACAGCAAGCAAAATGATGCTACTCCAACCTCGACCTATCTCCTGTTTGTCAATGGTATTATTCTTTTCTCTAAAGCTTAGCCAGTGGAAGCCTATGAAATCTCTAAAATCTTGAATACCTTCCAAAGCCATGGGTCAAAGGGTCAATCTTCATAAATCATGATTGATCTTTGGAAAGGTTGTGTCGAATCAAGCTAAGAACCAGATGGTCAAGATCTTTAGATTTTAGGCTTGGGGTGCCCTCGAAAAATACTTGGGCCTACTTGCAAATGGGGAAGGTCAAAGAGCTCTACCATATCCTGGATTAGAGATATAGGGAAAATTGAAGGGCGGAGGGAGAAACTACTAAACCCAACTGACAAAGAAGTACTTATTAAGGTTGTTATCTAGGCAATTCCCTCTTTATGCCTTGTCCGTAATCAGCTTCCCAAAAAACTTTTGTGCAAAAATATGTTCACAAATAGCTTATTTTTGGTTGTTATCAAAGAGTTATTTCATATGAATACAGCCTTACTAGCCAAACAGGCCTGGAAAATCATTCAAAATTGTGATTCACTGTGGGTTAAAGTGCTTAAAGCTATCTACTTTCCAGAGGGTGATTTTGTCAGGGGTAAGAAGAAAAGATAAGCCTCTTGGATCTAGGCTAGCATTCTCCAAGGCAGAGATTAAGGATGTTCAAGACCAAATTCGTCCTACTAATTCGGCCAGGCTCTAACTTAATTAGAACGGATTCAATTCTAAAAATTAGACTTAGTATATTTTTGAGTCGGGTTCAAGTTATACTTTAAGTCGTCTCAATCTAGTCTGGTATCCTGAATTATTTTAAAACTTATACTTTTTTACAATTAATTATAAATAATAAGATTTATTAACTTAAATTAATAACTTTTACATAACATAACAATATATTTATATTTATATTTTTTATTTTAAAATATATATTACAAAATATATTTTAATTTTAATTTTTTATTTCTATAATTTTATAATTTAACTATGTATAATATTAAAATTTATATATTATATCTATATATCTTAAGTTAATCCAATTTAGACTCAGTTATTATCAGGTCATGCACGGATCAAGTTTGAGTCTAGAAAAACAGCCGAATCAAAATGTTGGGCCAGATTCAAGTCAAGACAAACCTGTCCATGTTACATGCACACCCCTAGCAGAGATTTAATAAAAAAAAAGTAGGTCGTTGGGTCATAGGAGATTGGAGAAGCATAAATATCTGACAGAACCTTGGCTGCCTAATGGGTCTACTCTCCAACACCTCAACTCTAACTCAAACTTGAAAGTTAGCAGTCTAATGGACGAAGCCAAGATAAGATGGGGCCAATCTAAGCTAAGAGCTGCCCTCCCTCCCCAATATGCCATTCTTGCATTGTAGATCTTTATTAGTTGGACTGGTAATCAAGACAGGTTTATCTAGCCTCACTCAGAGTCAGGGGTCTATTATGTTAAATAGGGGTACCATATGGCAAAACGTTTAAGATTTAACTAAACCCCTACCGAATTCCCCATCTATGTCAATCCTTCCCCACCTAAAGGTTTGTAAGCAGATTTGGAACTTACAGGTGCCACAAAAAATTAAACTTTACATCTGGAAAGCTTGCCACAATGCCATGCCGGTGCGAGAAAACCTATTCAGAAGGAAAATTATAAATCCCTCAACCTGCCCGCTGTGCAACTTAGGAGATGAGATGGTGGAACATGCCATGCTCCTATATCTCTGGACTAAGCCTATCTAGTTTGGAGCACAAGTACATTGCAACCCAACAGAAGAAAATGTCACCAGTTTTGACAAATGGTTCCTAGAAAGGATGAATGCCTTAAAGACAACAGGGGACTTCTTTCCACAAGGAATTGCTATAATAGCAAACCTACCATGGGCTATATAGAAAGGAGGAAATTAATTCATATTCCAACACACCCAACCAAACATTATGTGACATATCCATATCTAGAATAAAAATGGATGCTTGGAAACAACAGGAAGAGAAGGAGAAGGTTTATGCCTAACAATGAATCCAACTCATCAATTTGGGATTAATCTTCAACAAAACATTAGTCAAATATTGGTCATTGTCCTTATTGATGAATGTTCTCAAATATCTTTTCCACTCTAACTATATTATAATGCTCTTTTATTCTCTTTGGTATTTATCTTCTTATGTCCATATTATCCCTCCTTCTTTACCTTGACCCCGTTACAACATTGAATAAAGTCCTCTTGATTTTTGTGTGCATGTGTTCTGAGTAGTGGAGAAGTAGAAGATAAGCAAGCTTATGGTAGTAATTTTTCATGGGTTGAATTGAGTGAAATACTTACCTTTTAATGCTTGAAAGATTAAGAGTGAATCTTGAGAGGATCTATCATTCTTGATTCGATTCTTTTTAACCTGAAGTTTCCTTGCTTGTTGGTTTGAGATGTGAAGAAATATTACCTCAAAAAATGTTTTGTTCCCTTGAATGACCTGGTTGCTTTTCTTCTTGTTTCATTAAATCTTTTAGAATTTTTTAGCTTTTAGTCCGTGTCATTTTTTTTCTTTGTTCCTTAGTTTTTTTGTTCTTATGTGTTTTGCTCGGGAGTGCAAAAAAGTTTAATGTGGGGAATTTGATAACAATGTATTTTATGCATTTTATAATCCTCTAACTAGGCTTCTTAAGGTTCAATTTGGCTTAATTAAGTTGATTTTGTCACATTTTATGAAATTAAGCTTAATTGGATCATTGAAGAAATTATTCTTGAATTATCATTAATTTGGGTGATTGCATTCTTAAGTAAAGTGACCACAACTTGAGTTGTAATTATCGATTAATGTGATTCTAGTCTTGTTGGAAAGTTAAGATAATTCTCTAATAACTATTCACTGATAGCGAAACCACATTAATAAGAATATATTTCATTCATCAGATAACCTTTTTACTTGGCTTTTTCAAGAACCTGGCTATAATTTGAGTTACAAATATCCGATGGATGTGATTTTGGTCTTGTTTTTAAGCTAAGATAAATTTCTACAACTTTCATGAAGGCCTCAAGACCAGAAACACATGTTTGGATAACTCAAATTGGAGTTGAAGCAAAATCTAGTGTTTTGAACCTGACAGCTTGACCTTTATGCACTCATTAGGCTATATCTCGGGCTATTGGAGTTCAATTATTCTGAAATTTTGACAGTGGAAGGTTAAGACCCATATCTACAACTTTCATGAAGAACACAAAAGCTAGTTCGGATTCCTTGAAGGTGATATTGGGCTTAGAAGTCAGAACAGAGGTGCTGACGTTAGGCCTGACCCATGAGCAGTAATTGGGCCATATCTTGGGCTGTGGTTATTGGATTTGGCTAAACTTGGTGTCTCTGGAAAGCTGAGACAATGTGCTAGAACTTTCATGAAACCACTTGACTCAAAAATGACGCATGCCATGAGTTCAGAAGGGAAACATTTCGGAGACAAGAATCCACCCACCATTTATCTCTTTTATCATTTTGTTATCATCATCCATCATCTCTTTTGGCTATTTGTACTCTTCTAATTCTATAAAAAGAGGCAATGGCTGATCATTTGAGGGTGTTAGCTTAGTGTTAGTCTAGATTTTACTTTAATATTTGTATGTTGATTGCTTCCTTTGTTGTAATTTTTCTCGTTTTAAGTGAAGTTATGTTCATCTTTCTTCTTCTCTTTCTTTTTCTTTCTTGTCTATGAAGTAACTAAATTTTCATCTTGCTTGGGTGAAAAGGTGAAAAGCTCTTGGTAATAAGTTAAGGTTAGATTAATTTCTTTCTTGCGCTTTAAATGATATATTTTTATGTGATCTTTTATATGAGTTGTATGTTGTTTCCAATTAATTTAGAAACTTTTCTTGTATAATGAATATCTTGATCCATTATAGGCAAATAGGATCGACACAAATGGATCTTTTGACGATTTACAAGTATTGGTAGATAGTTATTGGGAACCATTATATGATTACATAATTGAACTTTGAATGTTAAATCTTCCGATTGGAATCTTCATTATCATGATTTCAATTGAGTTATAAAACTAAATAATCTTATCTTTAATTTATTACCAAGAGTGGATCTCCTAACCCAAGAAATCCTTTTCCTTTGTGAACAACTCATATTATCTTTAATTTTGCGACACATCTTTTCTTTACCTCAATTAATTAGTTTTCCTTCATCAATTCCCCGTAGATCGCGCCTGACTAGAAAATTTATTACTTAAGACAACCTACACTTGGGTTTGAAACTATATAATTATATCCCATCAATTTATTAACTTAAATTAATAATTTTTACATAACATGACAATATATTTATATTTATATTTTTTATTTTAAAATATATATTATAAAATATATTTTAATTTTAATTTTTTATTTCTATAATTTTATAATTTAACTATGTATAATATTAAAATTTATATATTATATCTATATATCTTAAGTTAACCCAATTTAGACTCAGTTATTATCGGATTATGAACGGATCAAGTTTGAGTCTACAAAAACGGCTGAATCAAAATGTTGGGACAGATTCAAGTCAAGACAAACCTGTCCATGTTACATGCACACCCCTAGCAGAGATTTAATAAAAAAAAACTAGGTCGTTGGGTCATAGGAGATTGGAGAAGCATAAATATCTGACAGAACCTTGGCCGCCTAATGGGTCTACTCTCCAACACCTCAACTCTAACTCAAACTTGAAAGTTAGCAGTCTAATGGACGAAGCCAAGAGAAGATGGGGCCAATCTAAGCTAAGAGCTGCCCTCCCTTCCCATTATGCCATTCTTGCATTGTAGATCTTTGTTAGTTGGACCGGTAATCAAGACAGGTTTATCTAGCCTCACTCAGAGTCAGGGGTCTATTATGTTAAATAGGGGTACCATATGGCAAAACGTTTAAGATTTAACTAAACCCCTACCGAATTCCCCATCTATGTCAAACCTTCCCCACCCAAAGGTTTGTAAGCAGATTTGGAACTTACAGGTGCCACAAAAAATTAAACTTTACATCTGGAAAGCTTGCCACAATGCCATGCCGGTGCGAGAAAACCTATTCAGAAGGAAAATTATAAATCCCTCAACCTGCCCGCTGTGCAACTTAGGAGATGAGATGGTGGAACATGCCATGCTCCTATATCTCTGGACTAAGCCTATCTAGTTTGGAGCACAAGTACATTGCAACCCAACAGAAGAAAATGTCACCAGTTTTGACAAATGGTTCCTAGAAAGGATGAATGCCTTAAAGACAACAGGGGACTTCTTTCCACAAGGAATTGCTATAATAGCAAACCTACCATGGGCTATATAGAAAGGAGGAAATTAATTCATATTCCAACACACCCAACCAAACCCTTTGCTAGCGATCAAAAGAGCTAGCGCCCTATTAGTGGAGTTTAAGCAGCAACAATATCAAAAGCAAAATCAAACAGATTCAACTCCGATTTCGGAAGAAAAACTACTTGTTGGAGGCCCCCTCCCCCGAGCATCCTCCAATGCAACGTGTATGCAGATTTCTCTAGAGATCGCGGGTTTGGAGCAGTGGCAGCCAGTGGGTTCCGGCGGGTTCGAGCAGAGTAGCGGAGGCACTGGCAATCAGAGAGGGGATTGTTTGGAAGCAATTGAAGTGTGTAGGAAAGAAGATGCGGTCTGGGAAATTGACCTAATCCTACATGGCATCATGAATCTTAAGGTTTCCTTCACCCACTGCGGGTTTCTTTGGACCGCAAGAAAAGCAAACAGGGTAGCTCACGAGGTGGCTGCTTGTAATCTTAAGGCACTTTCCCTTGTATTATGGGAGTAGCATAGTTTCTTATAATTAAAATTATAACATAAATGCACGTGATTTTTTTAAGTGATCAAATGATTTTTAAGTAATTTTTAATTTTAACTATTTATGTATGGTAAGAATAGGTAAAGATGGATCGGAAAGAAAAAAAAAGGAAAGGAAAAGAATGAAACATAGTTCTTTCCCTCTTTGTTTAGAAGATTCATTAACGGAATGCAAAGGAATATATATTTTTTCCATTCTACCTCAATTTTAAGGACAATAAAAATTGAGCATATGAGAAGAAAAAAAGAATAATAATTCTCCTTATATTTTATTCCATTCTTATATATTTTAAAACTTCTAAATACAAAAAATTATTTTTATTTTTTTTATTTTTTTATTTTTCTATTTTTCTCTTTACCTGTCATCAAAACATAACGTTAGATTATACTGTGACTTAATATTCTTCTTTTAGATTGTGTAATCAAGGCTCTAATTAGTTTCCTTTATCTATTTCCCCAACATGGGGGCCTAACTGTCTTTGCCTTCATATGAAGTGGCCTGTTGGTTTGTTGGGCCGGGCCTTGTATGTTCATTTTTCAAATCTATGAAGATGAACTTTCTTGACAAAAAAAAATGCCAGTTTTTTATCCTCCTTCTAAAAAAGTTTCGTTGCTCCAGAAGTGATCACAAAGTACCGTTATAAGTGGATTTGCCTTGTTGACCTTGTGTTACCAATAAGAGTAGTTAAGTAATTAGTTAGTTAAATAATTAGTTACCTTGTCATTTTATAAAGTAGAAAAAAACCATTGTAATGTTGTTGTTGAATGTGAATGAAAATTGATGAGTTTTTCTCTCACTTGAAGAGGGATATATTTAGAGTTTTGGCTCGACTCGAATAAAAAATTATTAATGGTACTTTCGTTGAGAGATTCTACAATAGCAGAAACAACTCAACTTTTGAAGCTAGAACAAGCAATCTGTTGGAATAGATAGGGAGGGATTCCCATCCCAGAAGAGTTGTTATTTGGAGAAGTTGCAAAAATAGAAGAATTTCAAAATGCAATGCAATGCCAAAGGTTCGGTGGAACTTCAATCCCAACAAAATTTGAAGAAATTCGGAAAAGTAGACTGTTGGCTACTTCAAACCTCCCCGATCAATCAAGGAAGTGTGCAGAAAAGAAATGCGTTCAAGAAATCAAAGAGCCACAAATCTATTTCAAATTACATAGAAGAATTGTATCATAACTCTGCTCATGTACTTGCGGCAAGAACCAGGAATGCTTACAATATGAAAAGTTATATAAACAAACCAAATTTGTGGAGTGAATCATGCTTATCAATCTAAAAAGGCAAGCAAACAAAAATTGCTCATTCACATGAGAGATTTTTGTGTACACTAAACCAATCAATAACTAATATACTATCATATATCATCAAGGGTTGTGGTTGATGCAAAGCTTGTGGGATTCTCATAGCTATGAGATGTGTCCTCGTTGAGGTTAAATGTATCATGGTCCACTCTGTAGTAGGTTCGATGGCGAGCTAAAAAATCAAACACTACTGACTTGCTCCCAGAAAATTCCTTTGATAAGTAAGCAAGGGTTCGCCCTTGCTGACCAAGCCACAATCCTAAAATCTCATTTTATATGCCAAAAGAAAATTTGATATATACTATATTATTTTATATATAAAATAATTTACACAACAAAAATATATATAATTATTTAATATTACTTGACTTATTGTAATCAACTTGTTTAGACCCTATCTGTTCATACAACTTAGGGCAGGGTGACCTAGGTAGCTGCTAACGCAAATGGCTAATCCCTACGACTATAAATGTCCAGTAGTAGCTAGAATTCTAGAGATATCCGCCTAGCTTGAATGTTGAACCAGATGCATGGATAAACCGTCAGAATTTGTCAGATGCTGAGACCAATGCATGCTGCATATATATCATTCTCATATGCCACCACTAAAGTGTCATAGAATGAGTCTCATACAGATGCAGTTGATGTTCCATTTTCATGGTCACATATAATGTCCACGTTTACATTTCTGCTATTCAGACATTATCACCTGATGCACCGATAACCTCGTCCTCTCATCAAGCTTACTCTAGATGAGTTCCCGATGAGAGCTAGGTATAAAGTCCAAGGACGAAGGTGTCGTATATGGGTCACATAACTCACGTTATTTCCCTTACTTTTCCATATATCACCAATTTCCATGCTTGTCTTCTTTTCCCACACTGCACTTACCTTCCTGCTACGGTTACTCCATATAACCAGCCAGCACTCCTTGTTTTGCTCCACTCTTCCTGTGTCACATTGCCCCACTACACGGCACATCTTACGCTACAGAACCTGCTCACGATGCCTATATGGCTCTAAGTTTTGTCCATTTCCCTTGCATGTAGTTGGAGGTTCAGGGCTATAAAAGGGGAATTCCCAGGGAGCATAGAAGGGAGGAAATACACAAGGGCTGAGAAATGAAGAAAGTTATGAGGAGAGCGAGCTGAGAAAGAAAGCACGCAGAAAAGAGAGAGGAGGATCTGCTAAAGTGAAAGGAGCTAAGGTATTTGAATGATCTTAACACTAAGGTTTCATTTTTTAGTAAATTTTTGTGTTTAACTTCGTGCTCCTTGTTTAATTTTCTTAATCTGTTCTGTTGAAACTTTCTTTGTTGCAAAGTCTCTTCCATTTTATGTATCCAAAAGAAAACAGGCTCATTTGAACCTATGCCAAGAGAGGAGAGCTTCATGAAAGCTCAAGACAGAACTCCAAAAACTCTTGAAAGTTGAAACAAAACTTTTGAAACTTTTTTTTTTAAAAGAAAAACAAATTGTTGCTGTGCAAAATGCTGCAAGCGCTGCCGCCGCCGCAACAGCAGTGTGATGCTATGCCGCAGCACCACAGGCAGTAATACCGGTACTCTAAGATATATAGTACCATGCTAGCATTAAGTGTATGATATATAGGGAAAAAACATCACAGAAATATTTTTAATTTTTCTATTTTGATAAAACAATTATAACAAAAGAATAAAAAAATTATGTAAGAACAACGATAATGAAGATATAGGCCATAGAAATTAATATGCAAGAATATGGATGCATGTATATATGTATTTTGATCTCTACAGAGTGTAGGGTGATCAAACTACAAATGGGTCACACCTTGTCTCCCTTCTTGGTTTGTTGGTTATATGCATAATACATTGTGCTTAAATATTGTCAAAAGCAAGGTTAGGCAAAACTCATTGGAAAGAAGTCCAAAAAACTGCTTGGGAGTCAGGAGATTCAAAGAACGAAAAATCCATATATTATACCTGTTTGTTTTGCTTTTGCATTACTCAATATTTTTCATATTGATTTTTTTTTGTTAAACACAAAATTAAGCTTAATTTAATCCTGAAATATGTTTTAGATATTCTAACACTCCTTTTCAAGTTATAACTACTACGTTTTAATTTGTTATAATTTAACACATGAAAATAAAATAAATTAAAAATAATCTAAAAACACAACATTGTGATCTTTGAGAAGTCAAGAGGATCAAACTGTATTTGGAATAGAATCATCTGCATTTAAGAAAATCTAGAAAGGGAACAGAGATAAATTGCATCTGGGATGAAATTAATATGCTTTTGGCTAGAACAGTAGAGACAGAGTCAATATTTCAAGCTGGATCAGACAGGACTGATCAAAGACTGGAGCAACGGAGACAAACTCAATCTTTCAAGTTGAACCAGTTGGAACTGATTAGGAGCACAATGGAGGAGCATAGCGGAGGCGGAGATATAAAGGGAGGATGCTGAAAAGATAACATGACAAGAGAGGTGACTAATCGGAATTTTAGATTTTTGAGAATTAAGCAGTGGAATATTGATGGGACATGTCCCGGGAGATGGTACTATTCTAAAATCATGCTAAAAACGGAGACATAAAACATAAAGACACTGAATGACCTTTATATTTTTAAATATATTTGAAGTACAAAGGAATTTTTTATTTATATAGAAAATAGACTATACAAGAAAAAAAATAAATAAATATAATTAAAATAATATTGTACTAACTATATACAAATTAAATCAATCAAATATCATAACAAACACTAATAGATGAACATCACGCTAACAATCTTAACCCGAAATAATTGACAATTAGCAACTAGGAAGTAATATATGACTTATATATGTTTAGTTAATTCTTTGATTCAGATGCAGCAAATCCTGTAATATAACATCACTTCATTTCCCAAAAAAGACCATAATAAGGACAAGTATGACACGTTTATTGCGACTTGCGAAACAGGATAAGAAGCAAATTAGTTTTTGGGTTCGATTCATTGCATTCATTGCTATTTGTATTAGTAGATTGTCTGTATGAATCACTGTAAGCATTGCGGCATTACCTTAAAATAAAGCAACCTAGTTAAATTAGTTATTTATTCCGTAGAATTGACAAATTTGCACAATACGTGACTTCACGATGATTTTTATGTAGGATTCAGTGTATAAAATAGATATGAACCGTTAGGCAAATTATTCAAAATTATCCGCTTGGTTTTGCAGGGCATGTGATGTGACCTTTCACTAGAGCTATGTATTTTTACCATATACAAAAAGGAAACTAGCGAGAGAAGGAAAGATTTGAAGCCAACAACGTAACCATGGACTACCTTGCACTTCTTCTGCTAATTTCCTTTGTGTTGGCAACCATTTATGTCCTGATCTCCAGCTTAGGCATCAAGACACCCAAATCCACCAAACATCCCCCAGGGCCTCGCCGTTTTCCTATCATAGGAAACATCTTGGAACTTGGCAGCCAGTCTCACCAGGCACTTACTAAGCTTTCTCAAACTTATGGACCTGTAATGAGTTTGAAGTTGGGCAACACTACCACCATAGTCATTTCCTCTCCACAAGTAGCCAAAGAACTATTGCATAAAAATGACCAAATCTTCTCTAACAGGACAGTCCCAGATACTCTCCGAGCACTTGATCACCACATATTTTCAGTGGTATGGATGCCTCCTTCACCTCAGTGGAGGACCCTCAGGAGAGCTTGTGCTACCAAAGTGTTCTCTTCCCAAAAGCTTGATTCTACACAAGTTCTTCGTCAAAGGAAGGTGCAAGAATTGCTAGATTATGTCAAGGAAAGCTGCAAGAAAGGTGAAGCTTTGGATATTGGTGAGGCTTCCTTTAAAACCGTGCTTAATTCCATATCAAACACTTTATTCTCTTTGGATTTAGCTCATTATACTTCTGATAAGTCTCAAGAGTTTAAGCACATCATTTTGGGTGTCATGGAAGATGCTGGAAGGCCTAATGTTGTGGACTTTTTCCCAATCTTTCGCCTGCTTGATCCACAAGGTGCCCGTGCAAGAATGAACAGTTATTTTGGAAAGTTAATTGCTTTTTTTGATAGTCTTATAGAAGAAAGATTGCGCTTAAGAGCTTTAGAAATGGGATCCAAGGCGTGTAATGACGTGTTAGATTCCGTGCTGGAACTCATGCTGGAAGAAAATTCACAAATGAGCCGCCCTCATGTATTGCATTTATTTCTGGTGAGTTCTTTACACAAAAAAATAAAAAGTGATACCTTACATGATGAGAAATAAATATTCATATAATTTTATATAAAGTATAAAAGGCAATATGCACATACAACAACAGATTTCAATTATTGTGGACGTAAGAGTCATCAATTACCACACACATGAAAGTGCTAATATCCCCAATGGTGCATGATTAACTATTGGCATCAACTTAGCATGAAAAGGTAATAGTTAATTCAATCTTGATTTTTTCACTACACTTTTCTTTCATATATATAATTTTTTATATTATTCTTCATACTATTGATTACATCACTTTCTTTCACTAAATCATAATTATTAAAAAATATGATAAAAAGTGATGTGAGATGAAAAATAATGTAAAAATAATCTCAATTATTGTTAAAATAAGAGTCATCAATTACCACACACGAAGGTGCTAATATCCCCAATGGTGCATGATTAACTATTGGCGTCAACTTAGCATGAAAAGGTAAAAGTTAATTCAATTTCGATTTTTTTACTACACTTTTTCTTTATATTATTTTTTATACTATTCTTTATATCATTGATTACATCACTTTTTTCTCATCAATTTCTCTTTCTTAATTGTTAAAAGGTGTTGTGAAAAGTGATGTGAAATGAAAAATGATGTGAGGACATCATTAATTTCCAAGTAAATTTAACCGTGAAGAGTAGCTGGCGGAGTTGCCCCCATCACTCTTCCTGCCTTTCTTACACTAGAAGTTCCCAAGTCATTGGTTATATAGGCTGTAGCTAGACTTACAACTTCCTTTATTTGTATCTCTAAAGGAACTCAAATTTGTTTTTCAATTTTGTTAGTAAATCCTATAGATATTTCATCTAATGTGATTTTGCAAATTGATCATATCAGGATTTATTTGTGGCTGGAACAGACACAACATCAATCACAATAGAATGGGCAATGGCAGAGTTACTACGTAACCCAGAAAAACTAGAAAAGGTTAGAAAAGAGATTCAACAAGTCCTTGGCAAAGGTAAACATCTTGAAGAATCACATATTTCAAAGCTTCCTTTCCTGCAAGCAGTGGTGAAGGAAACTTTTCGTTTGCACCCAGCCATCCCATTGCTAGTGCCACACAAGTCAGAAGATGATGTTGAACTTTGTGGCTTCATAGTGCCTAAAAATTCTCAGATTCTAGTTAATGTATGGGCTATGGGGAGAGATTCAAGTATTTGGACAAGTCCAAACCAATTTATGCCTGAAAGATTCTTGGAGAGTAAGATTGATTTTAAAGGCCAGGATTTTGAGCTGATTCCCTTTGGAGCTGGTAGAAGGATATGCCCAGGATTGCCATTAGCTTCTAGGACTGTGCACATTGTGTTGGCCTCTCTTCTTTGTGGTTATGATTGGAAGCTCCCAGATGGGCTAAAGGCAGAAGATATGGATATGTCTGAGAACTGTGGGCTGGCCTTGCATAAGGCCCAGCCTCTCCAAGCTATTCCCATAGAAGCATAGCTGTACTTTTATTTTATTTTTTTACCTTGGTTAAGATTGTGATGTTATATACATTAGACTTTTAAGACTTGCGTGGTAGATGAGAAAATAATTGCATTCCGCAATCGATAAATGTTTTGACTTCCCCAAATTGAAGAGAAAAAGAGGTGAAAACATAATGCTTTAAAAGATATTCAGATAAAACAAGCATATGTTATTTTTATATTTTGATTAGAAATAATTTCTTTAAAAATAATGACATGATAATTATAAAAAATACTTCAGTTTTACCCAGTGGCAGAGCCACGTTTTACTGTACACCCCTGAAATTTTATTATTTTAATATGATATGTTGATTTTAGGTTTAAATGTTCGTTCTCGTTGTGTAAATGTGATCCCATTTTAATTTTTTTTAATCATTATGTGTTAAATACTTAAATCTCATTATTCTTTTTGTTAAAATATCTATATCCATATATATTATTATAAAAAGTAGAAGTGTGAAAATAAGGAGAGTGACACATGTCAACATGATAAAATTTATAAATAAAAATAAATTTTGTAAATAAAAAATAATTAATCAAAGATAATGGTAATAAAATTTAAATTTGAATTTATTAAGAAGAAATAACAAATAAGAGGAATAATGCTATTGAAATGATTCTTATAAATTTAAGAGTAAACAAATGAAGAAAGTGATACATGTCAGCATGATAAATATAATAAATAAAAAATAACTAATTATGGATGATGCTTAAAAAATTAAAACTTGAATTTAATAAGAGGGAAAAAAATAGTAAGATAATGCAATTGAAAGGATAATGATACTCATATGCCACCACCACAAATTTAGTAAATAAAAAATATTTTACCAAAGATAATGATAACAAATTTTAAAAAATTAAATTTATTAAGATGTAAGAAAATTAAATAATGTTATTGAAATGATTCTTATAAATTTAAGAATCGCTGAATGAAAAAAACAATATATGTAAGCACGAGGATTTAATAAATAAAAATCTAATTTATCAAGGGTAAGGATAACAATTTTTTTATTTGAAAGGACAAGGATAACAAAATTAAAAAATTGAATTTAATAAGAAGAAATAAAAATAAAGTTGGATAATGCTATTGACATGATTCTTATAATCTTAAGATTCGACTGAGATTATGATACTCATATGCTTAAATTATAATTGAATCAAATAAAAAGAACTCACAACATTATTTATTAGAGAGTAGTTCTAGAAAAATATTTAAATCAAACCTTAGAAAAATTTATGAAATATGCATCGTGTAAGCTATATATAATTCCATAAGTATAGATTATATGTTTGACGTGTCTTCGTTTACTTATTTAATTTTCATTTTCATATTGATAATCATAAAATAAATTATATTTTGGAGTATTTAATTTTGTTGAACATATGTCATGAGATTATATTTGTTATATTATTTTGTTTATGTTTACTAAATTTAGTTCATATTTACTAATTTTTATATTTAAGAATAATCTTAAAAACTTGAATAAGACAAAATAAAAAATAAAGATTCCACCAAAGACTAGAGTCTTCACATGACGGCTATGTAGGGATATCCTGCCCACACGATTACGATTAACTGAGCGGGGAGTGGTGGTTAAGCAAGAGTGCTACTGTTGTGGCTTGTTGAAGGAGACAGATCAGCAGCTGTTTATAAACTGTGGGTATTCCCAGATCGTGTCGGGCTCATATTTGTAGTAGGTGTTACAACATACTCATCATATATCATCGTTAGCTACCATGAATGATGTGGTGTGTCAGGTACCCATGGACTAGGTCAAGAAGCTCTTTATGATTTGGTGCGGGATTTGGAATGAGAGGAACATGATATGGAGAGGTCACCAACCTTTGCCGGCGGATCAGTTGAGATATAACACAAAGGTATCGCTTCAAACTTTCAATCGTGTCAAAGAGTATCAATGTGGTTGTAGAATTCTCATTCTGCCCCTTTTTATTTTAGCTCTCCTATCTTAGTTAGTTAGTTAATTTTCTGTTGTAACTGATTCTATTAGGATCAGCTATTTTTCCCAACTAGTATATATAGGTGTTCCCTGTCACACTCTCTGTATCAACAGAATCATTCAATAAAATACAAAATACATTCACTCTCATTTTCTTAGATTTTACATGGTATCAAGAGCTATAATCCTGGTAGCTTGATCGCATTTCTTTTCTATGGCAGAAAACAAAGATCAAGATGGGTCATCACCTTCAAGCAGTGAAGTGAAAGATCCACCAAAGAATTCCAAAGAAAGCACATTGAAGAATGATAAAGAAATCGAAGCCCATATTGACATTCTCTCCCCTTTCTACCTTCATGCCTCTGATCAACCAGGGAGATCTTTGTGAGTGAGCCCTTGCATGATGGTAATTATGGAGAATGGGTTGCAGGACATGAGCAACGCCACTCAGCCAAGAACAAAATGGGTTTTGTCGATGGATCGATCCCAATCGATGCGAATTCCCTCGATCTTGCACCTTTGGATGCGATGCAACGCCATGGTGAAAGGATGGCTTAAAAGCGCGATGGATAAAGATGCCCAGCGTCCAATATGCGTGCCTAAGGGAGACAAGAAATTTGGACAGAACTAGAGGCAAGATTCGCAAAAGAAAGTGCTCCGAGGATTTACGATGGAGCGTTCGATTGCTCTTCTCGGACAACAAAATTTGTCACCCGCATTATTACACCAAGCTAAAGGGACTCGGGATGAGGTTGGATCCATCTCACCCCGGCCTAAGTGTGTGTGTGTTTCTATCTGTTGTGACATTCGAAACGTCTTACAAGAATAAGAGAAAGGGAACGACTTTATGATTTCCTTATGGGGTTGGATGAGGCATTCAATTATGGTGAAATCCCAAATTCTCGGTATGATATGCTAGAGATCTTTCCCTTGGTCATGTCGAGGATGAGCAACAAAGACTCATTACGGCCATGCATAAGCCTATCACAGAGACTCTGCGCCTTCAAGCCCAAAACACCAAGTATGGCATTGATGATTCAGATGCAAGAAAAAAGGCCCAAATGTGATCATATAAGATTGGCCATACACAAGAAGAGATTCATATAAATTTGGGAGATAGTTGGTTATCCTTGATTGGAGAAATAAAACCGGGAGAAGAAAGGACCTTGGAATTCAAAGAAGCCGGGGAAGCGGCTAAAACTCGTCAGAAAGTCCCATTAGATAAAATGTAATATGATAATCTCATTCAACACCTAAATATGGATCTTGGAGCCACTTCAGAGAGCTTTCCAAGCCAAATCAAATTCCAATGAGGTAATTTTTATCTTAAAAAACTTGGGTTATGGATTCGGGTAGCGAACATTGTGATAAAAATATGCTAAAAGATGTTGTTGATACTAAGCACCAACCTTTGTTTGCATTCCAAATGGCAGAGTGTTTTTAAAGGAATAGGGAGTGTTAATCTACCTAATAAGTTAGTCTTGGATAATAAGTATAATTTTAAGTGCAATCTCTTGTCAATAAGTAGATTAACTAGGAAAAATGTGCCATAACAACCGCCGATTATTGCATCATACAGACTTGCATTCCAAGATGGTGATTGGGAAGGGTAGGCATCAAGATGGATTGTATTTCCTTGAGCCTACACCATTAAAAAACTTGTTATGAAGGTTGACAAAGCATAAGAATCATCTTTGGCACATTCGGCTTGGTCATGCTTCTAAGGCCAAATAGACCATATAGGCTTAGATATAGCTAAAGTTCAAAATGATTTTCATTGTGATTCTTGTATACGTGCTAAGCAAACTAGACTTCCTTTTCCTGTTAGTTCCATAAAGACTAAATCTTGTTTTGATCTTGTTCATTGTGATATTTGGGGCCCATATAAGACTCCTTCTATCTCAGGAGCACATTACTTTCTCTCTATTGTGGATGATTACAGTAGGGGAGTTTGGATTTACCTTATGAAGTTTAAATCTGAAATTGAACAATTGTTACCTAGATTTGTTTGCATGATACAAACTGAGTGATAATTTGGTAAAGTTATCATTAAGAAAGTTAGATCGGATAATGGATTAGAATTTACCTCTACTAGTTTGGTCGAATTTTTATACTCAAAATGAATCATGATGGATCTTAGTTGCCCTTATACTCCACAACAAAATGGTGTTGTGGAAAGAAAAATAGGCATATATTAGAAAGAGTGCTAAGTCTCCCCATTAAATTTGGGAGAATGTGTGTTCTGCAAAGACACATTATAAATAGGCTCCCTTCGAAGGTTATTAACAATAAAAGTCCCTATGAGATTCTTTATAATCATAGACTGATTACTCTTACTTAAGGGCCTTTGGTTGTCTAGTTTATGTTTTGAAACATAAGAAACAAGGAAAATTTGATGAGAAAGGAAAGGCTTGCATCTTCCTAGGTTTAGGTCGAAGTGGTTATAAGGTTTATGAGGAGACACTAATATCATATATGTTTCTAGAGATGTGATCTTTCTTGAGGGGAGTTTCCATTCAAAAACAATGATTTTGAAAATAGAAAAGAACAAACAGATTTCATTGAATGGGAACATGGCACAAGAAACACAACCACATTAGCAATGCCGATAACCACAAGAAAAATGACAAGGAACAATATGAAAATGATCAAGACATTGCCAATAATGACCCCGCACAATGGAAGCAAGCACCTTGTCCTGAAAAAGAATTAACACTTGGAACAAGGACTAGGCAAATGCCGAGTCATCTAAAAGATTTTCAAGTGGATTTGCCTCCCTCTATCTCTCATCCTATTTTGTGCATTACCCTTTGTCTGATTATATATGTTTCAATAAATGCTCCACTGCACATACTGCTTACCTTTTAGCCATCTCTAAGCAAGATGAGCCTAGAAATTTCTCACAGGCCATAAAGCATGAGCATTGGAAGAAGGCTATGCAAAAGGAATAGATGCTTTAGAAAGCAATCAAACTTGACCTTGATTGACAATTCGAAGGAAGGCAATAGATTCAAAGTGGATATACAAAATCAAGTATAAGCCAAATGGAGAGGTTGAGAGATACAAGGCTAGGCTTTGGCTAGAGGTTTCACATGAGGGAGAGGACTTCCATGACACATTTGCTAACGCAAAACTTGTCACCATTAAAGTTTAGCCATAAAGCAAAGGAATGGATTGTTTCACCAACTTGATGTGAACAATGCATTCCTTCATGGAGATCTAAAGGAAGAAATTTATATGAAAATCCCCAAGGATTTGAAAAAAGGGAGACCATAGAGTATGCAAGTTAAACAAGTCTTATGGCTTGAAGCAACCTCAAGGAATTGGTATCAAAAAATCAAGGATTGGCTTCACACAATCCGGATTAAACCACTCCTCTTCATCTACAATCAAAAAGGGGTTTTCCTCACTTCTCTCATTTATGTAGATGATGTTATTCTAGCTGGTAATAACTTGAATTTTATGCAACAGGTGAAGAACTTTCTGCACAAAGAATTCACCATCAAAGACTTGGGATCACTCAAATATTTCTTGGGCATTGAATTTAGTGAATAAAGGAATGGTTCTCATCAAAGAAAGTATGCTAACGACATACTCAAGGAAATGGAATTTAATTGCAAACCTAGCCATTTCCCCATGGAACAAAATTGCAACTTGAAATTAGAAAAGGAGGCACTCGATGCAGATCTTGTAAATGAGAAGACTCTTAGGAAGATTGTTGTAGTCACTAGATATCGACATAACATATTTCGTCACACAGCTATGTTTATGAATTAAAAAGCTAAAAACATATGGATTGCTTATAATTCTAAGGTACATCAAAACCAAGAAGGCATTAATAAGAATAATGACTTGAAAGCCTATTGTGATGCCGACCGGGGTGGCCGGAGAAGGCCACAACAGCTACATTTACTCTTAGAAGCTATTCTCCGGAGAAAAATGTTTAAATTGAGCCGTTAGTAGCCAAGTCCTCTCAAACGAATACAGGTCCATGGTATAACTCCATTAGTGAGCTTATTTGGCTTAGATATCTTATGATGAATTATCTCGTTGCACAAGATACTCCTACCCCATTATTTTGTGATTAAGCCTCTTTAGCCGCCAATCCTGTCTTTCACGAGAAACCAAAATGGAATGGATTGCATTTAGAGAGAGAGTGTCCGAGAAATTAAGCCTTTAAAGATCAACACCAAGGAGCAAATTGTGACATGTTGTTGGGAAGAGACAAGTTAGAGTTTGTTATAGTTGAACATTATTAACCTTCATGCTCCAACTTGAAATGTAGAATTCATATTTACCTTTTATTTTAGCTCTCCTATCTTAGTTAGTTAGTTAATTTTTCATAACCGATTCTATTAGATCACTATTTTTCCCAACTAGTATATATAGGTGTTCCCTGTCACACTCTCTGTATCAACAGAATCATTCAATAAAATACAAAATACATTCACTCTCATTTTCTTAGATTTTACAGTGGTTCCTTCGCTCCTATAACTAGTATCATAGTTTTAAATTGTAATTGCAGTTACAATTATATTACGTTTATCAAAATTACAGATAATTATAAGAAAATATAGTTGATGTGAGTGCAATTACAGTCGCAACGCAATTATGAATTGCAATTTAAAACCATGACTAGTAGTAACTAATGGTCTAGACCACCTCAAAATTTTCACAAAATAAATGTTGGCGCAGGAGTATGGTATTGGTATTGTGGTAAGGGACTGGTATGGGGGCTTTGTGGCAGGAAAATCATATAAGAGGACGAGTGCAGGATCTGCGCACACAGCGGAGCTATGGGCTGCTTGTGATGCCCTTGCCTTCGCTTGGGAGATAGGGTGTAGAAATGTGATTTTGGAAGGAGATGCCCACAATGTGTATACGTGCCTAAGGGAGGTTCAGTAGGATTTTTCTTATAATGGAGCTTTACTTCAGGAAATTTGTCATTTTGCATTCTGGTTTACTACATTCAATTGTTATTATGTTTCTAGAGATTGCAATAAGGTAGCAGATTCTCTGACTAATTATGGTAAGGTATCCGGATATCTAGAGTATGGTCCGAGAATCCACCTGATTTTATACTTCTTGTTACACTCTGATTTGGTTTAGTAATATATTTTATCTTCAGATGAAAAAAAAGAAAATATTCATATAAATTTATGATTCATATAAATTTAGAGTTTGATTAGGATTGAGATATTTGAGAGATAGAAATAAAACTAAAGAAGAAAATTAGAAAGAAATTACGAATCTAAAACTCAAGTAGATAAAATGTAATTAATTATTAATCAAGGTCAATGTTAACAAAATTATTAGACAAAAGAACTGAAATTTAATGAGTAAAAACAAAAACAAAATAGGATAGCGTTTTTGAAAAGATTCATATAAATTTAAGATTTGATTAGAATAGCAATATTCAAAAAATAACAATCATCAAATTCTTACAAAAATTCAAGAATAGAATGAGATAATAAGAAAAGAAAATATAAGAGTCTAAAAATTAAATAAATAAAATAATTAATCAATAACAGTGTTGAGAGTGAAATCAAATTTATTTATTTGGTACACGTAAAAAATACACAGCACATAGGAACATGTGACGCATCACAATACTGATGCTACTAACAGAGTGCCAAGTGAATAGTGGAGTTATTAGTCGACAATACTCATGTTGTCTAATTGGAGCAATACTGATGTTGTTTAAATATTAAGGAAATTGTTTAAATGTTATCATGAAAAATAAAATGCAAAAATAATTTTGATAGTACTAAAGCTGCCTCACCGAGGGATAGTACTAATGCAATCTTAGAGCTTTGATAATACTGATATTGTTAAGATGAGTGATAATACTAAAGTTATCATTGGGTTGACAAGCCAATTATCATGGTCGAGATTCATATCTTGGAGTTTGGAATGAAATGGTGATTAATAACAATACTGATATTGTTAAAAAAAATTTCAAAAGGAATTAAGTTTTTAGGAACTAGTTCTATAATGCTGTATAGCGATAATACTAATATTGTTGACGAGAAGTTCTGAAAAGACTTAAATCTAAAATTTGCACATGACAAGTCATAGGCCAAAAGTGCCAAACTCCACAATTAGGAGGTTATCACAAAGACATGTGCAAGAAAATGTACATTGATGGAAGAAAGGTGGTAACTGTCGGGAACATGGCACAATCTCAACATACATTAGATTACTACAAAATTGTTTGATGTCAGGAATAGTTAATGCATTTATTTATAAATAAGAAATCTTGGTAACATTACAAAATGTCATGAACATTATACACTCCTCACTAGCAGCAGAAAGACAAGTTACTGTTAACCACCAATTTCATTTTCATTTTTTAGATTAGCCTATCTTTTTTTTTTGGTCTAAATTTTAGCTTCAACCTTAGAAGTAATTCATAACTTGTAACTTGTACTCATCTTGTGCTTGGATTTATGTTGTAAATATACTTTTCAAGTTCAATTTCAATTCATATAATTTGATGACACATTTTACTTGCATTTGATGATGTTCAATACGTCTTTTTGGTCATGAATGTTGACAATAACGCAAAATTATCATAAATGTTTAACTATAAAGAACTTGTAACAGAGAATTAGGATAATACTTTTAAAATGATTCCTATGAATTTATGAGTCACGGAATGAAAAGAGTGATACATGTAACTATAAGAAATTTAATACATAAGAAATAATTAATCAAGGATAATGCTAAAAAAAATTAAAAACTTAAATTTAATAAGAAGAAAAATAATATAGTAGGATAATGCTTCTGAAATGATTCTTATAAATTTAGAATTTGACTAAGATTTGGATACTCATATGCACGACAAATTTAGTAAATAAGAAAAAATAAAAAATAATGCTAAAAAATAAAAAAAAATGAATTTAATAAAAATAAAATAATAAAATAATGCTATTGAAAGGATTCTTGTAAATTTCAGAGTCGGTGAATGTAGAAAGCTATATATGTCAACACAAGCATTTAATAATAAAAAACTAATTTAACAAGATTACTTATAACAAAATATAAAACAAGAAATTAATAAGAAGAAATAAAAAAAAATAAAGCTAGAGGAGCTACAACATCATTTATTAGAGAGTATTTCTAGAAAAATCTTTAAATCAAGCCTTAGTGAAATCTCTCAAACAAGTTACAAGTCAGTGATGTATAACTCCATTAGTATAGATCGTATATTTTATGTGCCTTTATTTATTCATTTAATCTTTACTTTTACATTGATAATCACAAAATAAATTGCATTTTGTATTGTATTCAATTTTGTTGAGCATGTGTTATGTAGTTATATTTGTTATATTATTTTGCTTATGTTTACTAAATTTGATTCATATTTACAATTGATTTGTAGTGTTCATTTCTTAAGGACATTTTTCATATTTAAGATCAATCTTAAGAATTTGAATTTAATAAGAATAAATAAATTAAATAAATTAAGATAACACTATTGAAAATATTGATATAAATTTATAATTCATATAAATTTAAAATTTGATTGGAATCAAGATAATCGAGAAATATAAATAAAATAAAAAAGAAAGTATGAAAAAATGAGTCTAAAACTCAAGTAGATAAAATATAATTAATCATGGTCAATGCTAACAAAATTAAGATTACCCATAAGAACTTAAACTTAATAAGATGAAATAAAAAATGATAATATTATTGAAAAGATTAGTATAAATTTAGGATTTGATTGATATATGGATATTCGAGAAATAAGAATAGAATGAGAAAATAAGTAAAGAAAATAAAAGAGTAGAAAAATTAAGTAACCAAAATGTAATTATTCTATGACAGTGTTACAAAATTAATAATTGTCTCAAGAACTTAAATAATAAGAAAAACAAAAAATAAAGTACAATAATACTATTAAAAAATTTGTATAAATTTAAGATTTGATTAAGAGTATGAAAGTTTTTATTTTATGATTTTTGTTTGATTAAAACAATGCCCATTAATGAACATTTGTTTAGTTATTTCTCAAAATTGCACCAAATTTCCTTTAAAGTAGTTACATTACAAATTAAAAAGGTTAAGTATTAATAAAAAGACATAACCTTTTCATTCTCAATGTAATGCACGGGATATAAATCACATAAAATCCATTATTTCCCTCTAATTAACAATCATCAAATTCTTACAAAAAAAAATGAAAGGTTGATAATTTTTTGGCATCTATTACAGGTATTTTTTTTATTGATTTCATATTTTTCTTCATCCAGTGACTTATAAACTCGTGCCGAGATGTATTACTTTCTTTATTTCTTTGAATAATTATCTTTCTTTATAAAATTTCTTATACTAATATGTATCACTTTCTTTATTTCCGTACATCTACTATATATATATATATATATATATATATATATATATATATATATATATAGATGCCTGAACAAATCAATGAAACACTTATTATAATAAAAAAATCAATCTGATAAAATAAAATGTGCTATATTTTGTTTTCCATCATTGATGATAACGTACGTCAAAAAGAAAAAAATATTGACGCTAACGTGTTTTTTCAAGTTTCAATTAATCAATGCATAATACATATATTTTATAACTAATAGTGCTTTTCAAATTTGAATTAATTATCAGATAATTTTTTTCAAATAAACAATGCATTATGGTTATTTAACATATTTTTTTGTTATTTAACATATTGATACCGTAGAATAACGTGCGTGTGAAATACTCAGCCCAAAGGACTATAATAATTTTCAGATAAACAATGCACTATGGTTATTTAACATGATTAATACTTGTAACAAAAAAAAAAACATGATTAATACCGTGAGTTTTCAAATGTAAAACAATCAATGGTTTAAATATATATATGTTAACTAAACCATTTAAATAAATGGTGCTTTTCAAATTTGAATTATTAAATTACTTACTATTTGAACAAATGTTTTGAAAATAAAGGGAAAAGAGAGTACATGTGAAGGTGACATGTACATTATAATAATATAAATAGATATAGATATAATGTAGCTATAGATTTTCATTGTAAAAAAAATGTAGATGTAGATTTTCTTTTTAATTATCAATATAATTAATTTTGCAGAAATTTTAATGAATTTAATTTTACACATTTTACATTACTTTACAGTTGCATGGATTCGAGGAGCAGACCTAGGAGACTCACGATTACAATATAAGACCATTGCTTTCCGGCATCTTTAATTTGGAAGAAACAATTATTTTTTGGGTAAATGCGCTTCGACCTGGTAATATTAGGGGTGTAATCGGGTTAAATTAATTTAAGTTTGGGGTATAAAAAAATTCAAACTGATCAAAAGTGACCAATTCGACTTTTATATTTTTTGGTTGAAAAACTCAAACCAAATCAAACTTATGAGATACTGGTTAGTTTGAGTCGGATCCACATGTCAGGGCATTTTCATAAAAATACAAAGAATTTTTTTTAAAAAAAATCATGAAACAAGATCGAATCGGGTTGGTTCGAGTTCATAAGTAATTTTAAAAAAAAAAACTCTAATAAAGTCGATTCAGTTTGGTTCGGGTTTCAAATCATGGAAACCAAGAACTAAACCAATCCTAATTAATTGGTTTTGAATCAAGCCCGACTACTTGAACTGAATTGATCCAAATTAATTAGTTCAGTTAGATTTTTTCAGGTTCGTCAGGGCTTCCGAACTAATTTACACCCCTACTTAATATACTACTGTATACAGGAGCATAACACATTAAAGATTAACGTAATTTACAAAGGCAACTTTATTATGACTCAATAATTTTATCATGACCGACTGCATTCACATTCACAATCACTGCTAATTCTAACATGTACCTTGTGAAGTTATGGTGCATGATAAATCTTGTATTACAACCCTTGATTAATTTGAACTTTAAATTAATGACTTTGAAACACTACCTTCAACCTGTTCAATAGGTTAAGGAGTAAAAAGTAAATATTTATATGCTATGTGAACATCAGGAAATGGGCTACAATCTCCGATCACCGGAGGAACTCCACCATAAAAGGTACAAGATCAATGTCCCAATCAAATCCATCGTCGTCGTCATCATGGAGATCCGCTCCTTCAACCACATCCTGGGTTGGCTCAAATTGACCCAATTTGACATCGACGACTTAACCGACACCGAATCGAATTGGATCGTAGTCTTCGACCCATCCTTCCTTTCAATCATCATCTTCGACGATGCCATTTTGTCGATTCAGATCAATACCACTCCTTCCAAGCCATCTGCAAACAAATCTTCGAATCCAACGACAGCCCTACGAACCTAGCTTCGATGGACGAGTTTGCCCAACAAGCCGAGTTAATGGTCATTGACATGTCCAAAACCGTCATGAGCGAGTTCAAATCAGAGCTCCTCCCAGTTAATGAGTTAACGAATGATTTCAGCATTTTCGACAAGTGGTTCACTTTGATGCTCACACTTCGACTCAGCTAAACCAGTTCTACATTCATTCCGCTACCTCGCATGGCGCCATGAAGAATGGCTGCTCTGGGCCTGTGTTGCAATGTTGGCAAGTATATCAAGCTCACAAAAGTAATAAAGAGAGTGAGAGAGTATCGTTCACAAGAGATTATGTTGTCAATTACTAATTTTGCTAGTGAGATTGCTATCTAAACTACCAATTTGAAGGAGAAACATATAAATTGCATGG
This sequence comes from Ormosia emarginata, assembly GCA_029884605.1. Classification (NCBI taxonomy): domain Eukaryota; kingdom Viridiplantae; phylum Streptophyta; class Magnoliopsida; order Fabales; family Fabaceae; genus Ormosia; species Ormosia emarginata. The sequence continues at coordinate 7,114,281 of JAQQTP010000068.1, forward strand.
AAATCACAAAACAAATAAGGAACAATATTTTTGGAATTTTAAGTAGGCAAGAAATATAGTGGGAAACAAGTTGGTAAAAGTGCTAGGGATATTGATTTCACTTAACCTTTACTTGATTTCATTAAACCTATGTTAATTTAGTTTGAATCCCTTAATTGATGGTGAGAAAGCACCTAGTTGGTTAAAACACAATTCCTTAGTGAGATGACATTTCCCTGATTACCCAAATTACTAATTTCTTAGTTAATTCATTCAATTAGAAGGATAAAACATATGAATCTCAAGAAAATCATACAATCAACAAAGCTTATTCCTAGATCTTGCTAGATCATAGCATCAATCATAAGAAGCAAACAGTAAAAAGCGATTTCTCAATCCACCCAATACCCAACAAATCAATTTATAGGTGATTAAGTCATAGAAGCATTAGGTACAAAGAGATTGATACTCAATTAAGAAGAAACAAACATAGATTAATCATCAAGATCCAATTACATCAAGTTTGGGTTAAGTTATATATCTCCATAGCATGGAAGATTTAGTTACTCATAGTCAGAAATAAAGAAAAAGAGAAAAGAGAAGAAGGAACCCTAGAATCCATAAGAGAATTAGGATGGAACTATCCACTCCTTGATCTCCTATGAAATCCTTGAAATTGAATTCCTAAGTTCTCCAAAGTGAAAGAAAATTCGAAAATGGGAGAAAGAATAAAAAAGTTTCCAAAAAATGGTCTCAAACACCTATTCATACTAAGTCACGTGAGTATTAGGCGGCACACCCCACGCATATGCGTGATTCCCTCGAGGTCAAAGCATGAATTTTTGTTGTTGCTCCCATGTATGTATGTGGCAAACCCACACATATGTGTGGTCTTCTCTATTCATGAGTGCTGCCATCACACCTAGGTGTGGTAGTTCCACGCTTAGGGATAGTTTTCACTGGTTCTAGAAGCTGCTACCATGCTTAGGCGTGGTCTCTTGCTTCAAAATTTATCTTCTAAGGTCTTGGTTGATCTCCTTGATGCTTGATTCTCATGTCCATTTCTCCATATTTCTTTTATGAAGCTTTCCTTGCCTCCTTGAATCTTACAAATTAACATCAACTATGAATTCATGGATTTAGATATCAAAATAAATCTAATAACTTCATGAATTGACTAAAGACAAGGTGACAATTAATTTTGAATCAAGTAACAAAAAGTTACATGCAATTAAGCATTGTTTCAAATAAACCAAGGGGAATTTTGAACCTAGCACTCATATTTTTATTTAATTTAAGCTGAAATAACTTCACTTTATGAAGTTATCATCCTGGAGAAAGAATGGTAGTATAGATCTCAACAAAGGGTTTTTTGTCTAAAGGACTAAAATACTAAAAATAAAACTTTACAGGTTAAATGGAAAATTCTAATATGGACCTCTTAAGAAGAGGTCCATGGATGGACCATTGATATTTTGACCATTGATTTATTATTAAAATAAATCAATGGTCCAGATTAGAAGTTAGATTTTTACAGATTTTAACTAGTAGCACTCGCATAAAAATTTAATCAGATTATTTTTTTTTGTACGAATAACTGTACATATAAGTAACTTACAGATTTTAACTGATAATTTTTTTATACACTCAGATTTATAAATAAATACTGTCATATTGAAAAAAGAAGTAGTCCATCTATGAACCCAAACTTATTGGGTCCATGATAGACTTCTCCGGATTACAACTCTGATATTTTTATCACAAACAGTGTATACACTCTTTTTTACACCTCATCTAATATCATTCATCATACTTACTTTCTCTTATCACTTTCTCTTTTTCAATCACACACCTTTAAAAAAAATATGTACAATACCTATACCTTTAAAAAAAGTATAAAACCATCATTTTCCTCTGGGTTAATAAGAAACGGTTTGTAACTAAATAAATAATACTGATCAAAATACCCCAAAACTTGTAACCTTATTAGGTAAAGTAAATGGTGCATGCATGCACCATTTCTCGGAAAATGCATGCTAGAATCAGCCCACAATCACATCCTCAATCTTCTTTATCTACTCTCTCATCTTCCACTCTCACACGCAAACCCCTTTTTTCTTTTTGGTCTACTCACCCTTTCTCAACAAATAAAAAAATGAGTACTCATATTCCAGTTACAAATTTAATAAAAAGAAATCCCACGTATAACAATTCCCACATTCAACAGAGCCAAAAATATTAGTCCAGGAGAGAAATATGTCCAAATTCCTTGTGGGAGTTAGTGTGTGTTTATTTTTTTTACAGAAATCTGATACTGTAGTTTTTGTATTCGATTGGATTTCATAATGACTTGGTGTCAAGAAAATTAATGAGAAATGGACTTGCCATCTTATGGCTTAGTCTATAAAAAAATCACAAACAAATCTTCAGATACTTTGTGACACCAAAGAACAGTTATTTTACGGATGATAAATTATGTTTACGTTAGGTACAAGAAAACATGTAAGGCATAAATTAGTTGAAAAATCTAAACAAAATTTAATCCATATTTAATAGCTAACAAAGAACATGAGTATCAGTCCTATTGTACAACACAAGAAAATATATCCCCACATTCAACTCAACACAATGTAAAGAAAGAAGAAAAGCAACAGACAACTTCGACATATTGCACAAAGAAAAACTACTGTGTTCCTCAATCCCTCACTTCCCTTGAGACTTGGTAATATATTTATTCTTCACTAACATTCATAGATGATATTCATGGCAGTTGCCCTGAATAAACACTTTTTTTTTCCTCACACTTTTGTTGGCTTCTCCACTATATAGTAGCTCTGTAGAGCTGAATAACCTTCGTCCATGATGGTCTACTACTTATGTCATCCCACCAGGCACTGACATTCTTCCTCTCCTTTATCAGGTACTCTTTCCCCATATTGTTCACAATATAATCAACATATGGAAGGTGACTAATATCAGCAAGGCTGAAGAAATCCCCAGCCAAATACTTGCACTTTGACAGCCTTTCCTCATAAATGTCCAACACCTTCCCCAGCTTTTCTTCACACTCTCGAATCACCTTGGGATCCGGAGTGATACCAGATGTTGAAGCAAACAAAATGTGAATGGCTAATTTGTAGGCTGGTGGATCAAAGTTTTGTCCTTCAACTTCCAGCCATTGTTCCACAAGACCCCTCTCTTCTATTGTTTTCCCTAGCAACTCAACCCCTTGAGACTTGTATTTTTCTGCATAATACCTCATTATTGCCCGAGATTCTGCAGAAGAAATTGAAAGCACAAAAATAACATGGACTAATATTAAGGGAAGAAGCTAAAAGTGAAAAATAATACAGGTTAAATTAAAATTTTGATTCTTACACTTTTAATTCATTTTTATTTTAATCCATATAGTTTTTTTTTTCAAATAAGTCTTTACAATTACAAACGTTTTCAAAATAGTCCTTATCATCAATTTCCGTTATAACACCATCATAATACCGTCAATTAGTTAAATTAGTAAATGTTTATTTGTCTAGTAAGTATTCTTTTAGATGCTTATTTTTCTGTAAAATGTTCAATAAATGTTTCTGCATTCTAGTAAGTGTTCTTATAGGTGTTTATTTTTTCTGAATAGATACTCATTTGTTAAATTTATATTTATTTAGAAGTTCTTTTTATTTTTGTAAAATATTTAGTAGTGATTAAATTGAAAAAATTATAATGAAAATTGACGATATAAACTACTTTAAAAACATTTATAAGTATAAGAATTGATTTGAAAAGAAAAAAAATTATAGAGACTAAATTAAAAATGATTGAAATTGACGGTATTATAATAAAAATTGATAATAGAGACTACTTTAAAAATATTTATAAGTATAAAAATTGATTTGAAAAGAAAAAAAATTATAAATACTAAATTAAGAATGAGTGAAACTATATGGATTAAAGTTTTAATATAACCAATAATAAAACATGAGCAAAAAGGCAGAATAGGGAGGAGTTTAATCTAATGTCTAACCATATAAAGTATAATCTCCATCTTGAATGACAGGAATTATTCCAAAGGGCTGCATGTAAATATATTATGAACAACAAACTTGAATTAGAAGATAAAGAAATGAAAAGACGTTGAAGACTATTATTGGCAATATACAACAAAAATGAAATAAAAATATAAGAATACAACCTGTAATTTGAGGTACTCAGGATTCTTGTGCTCCTTCTTACTGACATCAATAGCAACAGTCTCAAATTCAATTTCCTTCTCAATCAGACAAACCAGCACTCGTTTTGTGGAAGCATAGACGGGGCCATACACCTTCACCACCATGGTTAATTTCTCTTGAAATATCCGTTGACAAGATAAATAAAAGTGGAAGCACCACTGATTCGGGTTTGGATTTACACTGACGGTTAGTTCTTATAGTGCCTCTATAACATGTTCAGGTCATTCAAAGTCTTGAATTTCTCCTTAAATAAACAAACAGCAAATTACCTATAAAATAACAATATGATGACATCCACCAAAAAACTTTGACCAGCACTTGTTCACACTAATCTCACTATGAATCCCTTTCTTAGGTGAATTTCGTGCGAGGGTTCCTACTGAGAGATTCTTGGGTATTTTTTTTTTTTGGATCATTAAACTCTTGAATCATACTTCTTAATATTATCCAACCCCCTCATCAATTTTCTGGAGTATGTTTATTTTAGGTTTATCAGGGGTTTTCATAAGTATTCTAATGCTAATGACCATTTCAGGGCGTAGCTTTCTTAGGCTTGCGTGTTGGCCTTTGCTAGTTCATAAATTGTCTTAAGACTAAAAAAAAAGGTAAAAACTGATTATCATTAACTATTAATTGACTCGGAGTTGATAGGAAATGCATTGGAAATACATAGGACGAAGTTTGGAACTATTGAATGGTGTTGCAATCACACTTTATGTAAATCCAGTGGTACAAGTTACATGATCGTTTCTTACTTGATTAGGATAAGAGTAAATTTGAACAAATAAAAATGTATTTATATTTAAATTTTAATGAATTAAAATTATGATATATTTAAAAATAAATTAATAATAAATGCACCATTACTAACTCACGTTAAATGAATTTTTTCACATTTTACTTACAAGTTTTCGGTGAGGGATTCAATGCCTCACAATGAAACATCCCTTCGCTTTCTCCCTCCCATAGTAGAGTCTAGGAAAAAACAAAAACAAAAAAACCACGGAATTTGGTAAACAAGACTAAATCACTAATGTCCAAACAAGGGTTAGGTAAAGGTAACAATTTTAATATTTAATTGCCCTTATTCGCTATTCTATTTTTCCCTTTTGTTCATTCTCTAGCAAATACCTATTTAATAACAATATGATGACATACACCAAAAAAACTTTGACCAGAACATGTTCACACGAACATGTTGATAGGAAATGCATTGGAAATACATAGGACGAAGTTTGGAACTATTGAATCAGAGTGTGCAATCACACTTTAAGTAAATCCAGTGGTACATGGTCGTTTGAGAATGAACAAAAGGGCAAAATAGAATAGCGAATAAGGGCAATTAAATATTAAGAATGTTACCTTTACCTAACCCTTGTTTATTAGTGATTTAGTCTTGTTTACTAAATTCCGCGCTTTTTATTGTTTTTTCCTAGACTCTACTAAGGGAGGGAGAAAGCGAAGGGATGTTCCATTGTGAGGCATTGAACCCCTCACCGAAAACTTGCAAATAAAATGTGAAAAAATTCATTTAATGTAAGTAAGTAAGAATTATCTATTATTAATTTATTTTAAAATATATCATGATTTTAGTTTATTAAAATTTAAGAGTAGATATATTTTTATTTGCTTAAGTTCACTTTAGAGATATCTTATCCTAATCAAGTGGAAAAGGCTCATGGGAGAAATTTCACTTTATTTTGTTTACAATTATATAAATGTTTTGATATAAAGTAATAGAAATGCTTGTTTACACTTGAGAAGGAGAAGAAAGAAACTTTTAGGGACAATAAATTTTTAGGTATATACTATATGATAATATTATTTAATATTTATTATTAAATATGTGTCATTTTATTTGTACCAAAAAAAATGCTTCATTTTAATTATTTAAATTATTATTTTCTTATGCTTTAATTACTAAATTTAATTTTTGGTTTTGCTGAGTGCTCGAGGGTTCTTCAATCACAGAATGCTTTACATCTTCTTTTTTTTTTTTAATTTTTTATCTGAAGAATGCTTTACATCTTATTAAGGGAAAAAATTAGATCTTGAGGGGTAAGATTATATAAAATTTCTTAAAAGTTTATAATATTTTTTTGTGAAGAAAAGTTTATAAAGTTTTAAATTAAGGTTTTCAGGATTAGCATACCCAACAACTGTACCAAAAAAGCATCCACCCAACTAACCTCCTTTGGTTTGGCTCTGCTCCTATAAGCGCTCAAGGCTTCAAGGTTCTTTATCTTAATTTTTTAATAATAGTTATTGTTAATATATAAATAATGAAATAATTGTGAAATACAAGTGACGTGACACTCGTTAATTCGTTATAGTATAAGAATTAAAGAATGTACTTTAACAATTTCTGAGACAAGAATCACAAGACATGTTTAGGAAACTCTGGTTATTGTTGTGGCCACTTGCCACCATGTGTACAACAGTTTAAGGCTAAACGGCAAAAGTCAGCACGGAATAGAACAAACGACGATCCGTGATCTACGTTCCTTTGGCGTCTTGCGTTTGGTGGCAAATATAGGTGTCATTGTCGGGGTTTCTTTTGGGATGAGAATGTCGTTTTCCCATGTATCCAAGGATCTTGTGGAACACTAACTGGGCTCTGATTTGAGAATGTTTGTCGTGATTATAGATTAGTGTTGCATTATAATTTGATCACTTCAGAAGCTAAGAATTTCACGACTCCTGCCTACATTAGAGAAATCCCCGAGTATGTCTACTATTGAAGTCAGAAAGTTACTGCATGATAAGTTAAAAAATGTAGAAAAAGCAAATGATTATAGTCCCTTGCTTACTAAAATATTAATAGTACATATAATGTTCACATTTACATATGGTGTGGTTAAGTTTAATTTTAAATCCATTTTTCGGTGCATTTTTTACATTATTATTTAAAATTTAATTTTGATGTATTATTAATGTAAATTTTTTTATATTATTAATTAATTATATATCACTATATGTGTAATTTTTAATATAATTATTATGATAATTAAATATTTCATATGACATGATAATATATAATTAAATGACAGTATAAATAATTTTACACTAACGATATGATCAAATTAAATCCTATTATTTAATTTCTTTTATGTCACTTCAATTAAAAATTTTAACTTCTTAAATAATATTATCAGGACGAACTGCCCTCCTTAACAAGTCTTAACAAGTTTCGTGGGATGCAACTTGCAAATTCATAAAATTCTAACCAAACTTAACCTATCAGGGATAGATCCAGGAATTAACTAATAAATGAGCTATAATTATAAAAGTCAGGAATCAAGATATTTAAAAGAGAATTTATAAGTTTAAAAATTAAATACATCATATCTTTATCAAAATTGAGCACGATACTTTTTCATATCATAAAATTTATCAATAATTAAATTTGTGTCAAACTTTTCAATCATTTTTCTCTCAATATAAATGACTAAACAGTCAATCAAAAAATCATCCTCTACTTGTTTTTGAGCCTATTTTTGACAATTTTTATAACTAAAAATGATCTTTTAATAGTAACAGAGATTATTTTTCTCGACATGTTAAACATACAACATGTGTGCTAAAAATTTATATAAAAATTAGATTGTTCACAACAACTACTTGTCCCTCCTAAATTCGTCCCTACAACCTACCATATATTGCATGTAGGGATATTCAAGAGTCAGTTAGCTGTCAAAAAAAAAAAAGGGTCAGTTAGTTCGGATTTGGTGAATAAATGCAAATCTATTAAATTTAATTGGATTACTTTGATTTAATTTTAAAAACTATTTTTTAATAAACTCGAATCAAATTAACCTGACATTCAACAAAGCCAATCTAACGAGACTAAAGTAGTGCCACGCGTCCTGTTGTGGTTGGTGTGAATGTGAAGAAACTCGGTAATGTTTTGTTTGGATGATGAGAGAAAATGGGAGGAGAGAAAATAGAGAGGAGAAAAAATAAATAGAAAATTATATTTTTTTTCTTATTATTTAGTTGAAGAGAAAAGTCGAAAGCGAGAAGGAAGAAAATGGACGGAGAGTGGAAATAATAAGCAAAATATGAATAAGGGAAAAGGTTCCACGAAGTGAAGTGCGAGAAGTGTGGGAGGCACATGGAGAACCAAATAATTCTGTGGTAAACGGAACATATATAAAGAGAATGCGGTTGCCACAAAAAAGAAAGAAAATAAATTTTTTTTTTTGTTTGATTGAAAAGAAAAATAGCTGGTATGCTATAAAAAAAAAATAAAATTATATAAAATGACTAATATATTATTTATGTAATATAATAAATAAAAAGTATGATAATAATAACTTTTAATATCTATCTTTTTCTTATTTTCTTCTCATCAAAAGAGAGAAAAAAATTTAAGTAGAACCTATAATATTTTTTTTCTTCTTATTTTTTCTGTTGATCTAAACGGAAAAAAAATATTTTTTTTATTTTCTCTTTTCTTATTTTTTTTTTATCTATTTTCTCTTAAAATAAACATAGCATAAACGAAATTTGAATTCGGTTCCGCGAGGAATCTCCTTACAATGCACAGGTTTCAAAGAGAATATGCTCCACTTATTTGGAACCAGTAATGGATATCAACCATCCATCGAGTGTTGCATCATACAACTAATTATGACTTGGGGGGACTTATATTTGTTAGTATATACATCCAACAACTTTATTTTTTAATTTAAAATATGTTCCGTGTTACAATCTAATACCTGTCGCAACTCGCAATGATAAAAAAGGGTCACACGTAACGAAGTGTCATCTTACGCTCTGACAAGTGTTGTACGTTGTTAATGATTTGTATCACAATTGCAAAGAAATTCTTGAGTGGACTTTGTTTATTATATTATTTTTTGGATATGTTATTTAAATATTAATATATGTATAAATAATAATTTATATGTTTTTTTATTAAAAATATATAATTTATTTTTTTTGTAAATAAAAAATTTAAAAGTTTAACATGTTTAATTATAAATAATAATTTTTATTATATTCATTTATTATTTAATAATTTATAAATTATTAATATTATATAAATATTTTGTTTGTAAACTTAATTTTTATTTTTATAAAATAATTAATTTTTTATCATTTAATATAAACACGTTTGTTTTTTTAACGTGAATATAAAAAACTTGTTTAATATATAAAAACTCGTTTTTATGTTGAATGTTCTGGTAGATTTTGAGAATCTTTACTTAAACGCACCTTTGGGATGAAATTATCATTTAGTCTTTGCTTATCATCCTCAAATTGATGGTCAAGGCTGAAAGGACAATCCCAAACCATAGAAGACATGTTGAGGGCTTGTGTATTGGATTTTAAGGGGGAAGTTGAAGGTCTATTTACCATTAATCAGAATTTGCTTATTATCAGTTTTTTCGATTATTTTAAAATGGACAACAGACTAAATGGATGCTGTGTTTGTTTGAACAATTATCTCTGTCAAAAGAGGAATATGCGTTTTCCAAAATTTTATGGATGATCTCTTTAGTTTTTGGAAAAGTATCATCTTATCGTAAATAGTACTATACTATTTTTAACATTTAGTATTATTCATAGGGTCTACTCGTTAACTTTTTTTACGAGCATAGAAATCATGTGAGAAAATATTGTGTCATTAACTAATTTTTGTAGGTCATTAACTATATTTTTGTTATTCATTAATCAACTTTATTTCTACGTCAGTAAAAAAAGATTTTAGTTAACGTAAACGAAATTTTGATGACAAAATTTTTATAAGAGGAGAAGAATGTAACAACGAAAAAAAATGATTAATTGCGTCTAGAAGTTAATTAATGAACATATGCTATAAAAAAATAAACACGATTGACAATTGTTTATAGGTGAAGCTATCGTGTAAAAACCACTTTAAAAAATCACATGCATTTATGTTCTAATTGATCATATAAGATCAATAATACATTTAATTCTCTCACCTTTCAATAAATACTTCTCTGAATCTTTACGTAGATGCATATATGCAATAACATGATTTCCAAATAGAATATTTAAACTTTACGGTGAAGAATGAATAATAATATATATATAACCTATAGGTGATATATAAATAAAAAGCTGGTGTGAAAATAGGTGTGAGTACTGTTAGATGTGAAAATATCATTGTTGTTAATTTTTATATATGATCGAAGTGGGTGGTCTTAAGATTTGGTGATTCCTTGGAATTATCCTTCGAATAATAATAATAATAATAATAATAATAATAATAATAATAATAATAATAATAATAATAATAATAATAATATTGTGAAGTTGCTAATCTGTCAAGGACAATGTAAAAATTGATCTGAGACTGAGGTTCAACTTATTGGTTGGTTTTTGGAAATCAATATTAGCTATGGGTTCTTGGCTCTCCATTGTATGAAATGGGAATTACAGATGAAGGAAACATCGATGGAGGAATTTTTTGTTTGGAGTAATTCAAATCCGGTAGTGATGCGGATTTATTTTTCTTCGTGCTTTTTCATTATGGCTACTTAATTGTCCGTCTAAAATAACTTTTGAGAGGATCAAGGGATGTTTTGGTCATTTTTAATAATTGTGGTAATTAAAAGCGCCTTAATACAAAAAAAAAGAGAAATTAAAGGTCGATAATTAATAAAAAAAAAGAAGACACATTTAATTAAGAGAATTGAAATGAGATAATAAAGAGAGATAATAAAAAATTTCTCACTCAAGATAAATTGTTTCAGATCACTCTTCATTGATTGCATAAGTCTACATGTTAATTATGTATATGCCTTCTACGTGAATATAAAAAAAATATATAAAAAACTTGTTTAATATATACAAACTTGTTTAACATGTTTATATTACAAAATTGTTAAATGATACTTTTTGTATATATTATTAAAACAAGCTTTTTTATATTCACGTTAAAAAATAAATTTATTTTATTATAATAAATAATAAAAAAATCAATTGTTTTATAAAAATAAAAATTAAGTTTATAAATAAAATATTCATATAATATTAATAATTATAAATTATTAAATAATAAATAAATATAATAAAAACTATTATTTATGATTAAATATGTTGAGTTTTTAAACTTTTTATTTAAAGAAATAAGAGAGAATAAGTTATATGTCTTTAATAAAAAAAATATATATAAATTATTATTTTTACAAATATCAATATTTAAATGATATATCTAAGAGATGATGTGCTAGACAGAATCCATTCAAGAATTTCTCTACAATTGCGTGTTATTGCAATATAATCGCTTGATTAAGTTGTCGTCTCATCGTTAATCAGCATTGAAGGCCAGGTAATGGTTTGCCTATAAATGAAGAATTGGTGGTACGTGAGTATCGCGATTTGATAATTATAATTGAGGAAGGGTAGTCGATTTGATCTTGGAATATCACCTGTGACTCCGACACATGCATCGGTCAGGCAAAGGATCGCGTTCCCTCGTGGAAACATGCACGTCATTGAGCGCCACGGGCATCGTGTGAAATCTTGGTTTGTAAACACAAGTGGCGTTTTGCCGCTTGCGTGATATACGGATATGGGTGTAGTAATAAAGGGCACGATGGGACTATATCTCATTCTGGATCGTGAGCCGATGTCGAGTCAAGTGCCAAAATTCAAAGGCACATTTCTGATACCAGACAATGGATCTATAGCGGGAAGGGTTAAATCTTGACTCAATGCGATGGTTAGGTGTGATAATCCGTGACGATTCTATGTCGTGATTAAAAAAAGTATTTATTTCAATCGCCTTATCAATAATGCTGTTGTGGCGTACTGTCTACCGCTTACGTAGTTTGTTAGGTTGTAGCGGGGTATTCGTGTTCGTGCTTACACGAACATAGATTTAGAGACAGCGATAAGTTCCGACATGGATATCATAATATGAAAACATAGATTTTAGGCATCTTCTCAATAAACTTGTGCTATAGAGTAGGAAATGGTCATGCATTTTGTCATAATATCTTGGTTCACTCAAATTATAGTGATTTCTTTTTATTCCAAAACTTTGAGTGAGATCCATTAGGTGAGGTCAAAGTGCTTTTCAAGTCAAATTTGATAGCATAGGATATTATCTAATACGAAAACTATTTGTTTTTGGTTTTCCAAACAAAAAATATGTTCTGTTATGAACTTAACAAAATAGAAACTTTTTACTTTTGATAAGATAACAAAGGAGAAACTTGATGTTTAGTGATTTGGTGATCATCCTGGACAATATAAACTTTTCCAGAAGCTCGAACTTCTTATCTCTCTCTTCATCCAGTTTGTGAACATAAGCTTTCTCACATGCTTTTTCTTGATCTTTATTTTTGTCCTGTGTTCTCTACTCATGTAATGTGGCAATTTCAACATTTTTTTCTGATGGTCCCAGAGTGAAGAATGGGAAATTTGCAATAATAGCTCTAAATATGACTGGATGCAGATTGCTGAGCCTGTGATGAAACTATATACAAAGGCAATTGATGGTTCTAGCATTGAAAAGAAGGAAAGTGCTTTGGTTTGGCAATATCGAGATGTAGGCCTTGGTTTTGGATCTTCGGAGGCAAAGGAAATGTTAGATCATTTAGAAAGTGTTTGGCCAATGAGCTTATTGCCGAAAAGAGTAGCAAGTTCATTACTGAAGTGAAGCCCCAAGTTTATACTTAAGAACTTCAATCCAGTATTTGTTAAACTTTCTAAATGGCTGTCTAATAAGAGAATGGGAATAACTTTTATTTTTTAATCTATTAAGATGAAATTTCATTTCCAAAACACAGCCTATATTTTGAATTTCTAGTTGCATGAGATACTCTAAAATGGGGGCATAGATATAAATTTTAATTTTTTCCTTGCATTATGTGTTCCTTATGTTGTCATGTCTTTTTGTTGGAAATGATAAACCTATTGCAGATAGTCAACTATATATGATAACCTCTCCCTTCTAGGTTGGGATTCCATAGGAGGGATCAGCTTTATAACATCTTGCCCAAATGAGTAAAGGGTTTGTAATGTTGTGGTTTGACAAGCCTTGTATTGTTCTTTTGTATAAAATTGATGCTAAAAAGTTTTTGAATAATATGGTAGATTTTCAATTTAATGTTGAATGCTCAATGCTCAGCTAAAAAGCTGGTTGTATTATTTAACTTTGGCATGAACTCTATAATTAAGCTTTGTTCCGTCCTCTACATGAGCGGGTGGTTTTGAGATTGATTGAGGTTGCTAAAGAACTTCACACCAGTCGACAATGACAGTCCACTGGTGAGAAGTAGGGTTAAGTAGCTGCATTACTCAAATTAGTCTCAGAGCCAACAAGGAGAAAAGAGTAAAAGAAGAAAAAGTGAATTGACTTAAAATATCCTTAAGTGTGTGCTTATATAAAAGGTGAGATTACTAGAGCCTTAAGTGGTGGGTCATGTGTAAGTTATTGGGTTTGAACCCAATAAGACATATCGATCTACAAGTTGCTATACCCTTATATGGAAGGGATTGACTCATCTAATGGGACCTTTTCCTTGTCCTTGTTTTACAGGATGTGAGCAAGGCTTAGTTGCTGAAAAATATCTTTTCATCAATGGCTCAAAATGGCAAAGAAGTTGACTTTGTGCTGTATTGGTGATGACAGATCAGATAAGGACATGTTTGAAATAATTAGTAGTGCAATATCAAGAAATATTCTTTCCACCAATGCTTCAGTATTGGCATGCATGGTTGGAAAAAAAAAATAAACCGAGGAAAGCCAAGCGCTATTTGGATAACATGCTGGAAGTAATAAGCATGCTAGAATCTTCGGTCGAAAAGTCTGATTCTTCACCCTGCATAGAAGGAACAGGAGATTCCTCTTGATGGCAAATGTGACTTGAGGTTTCTCTTGATTTAGGTTATGGTTCGTTTGTGACGCTAGAAACTTTAATTTGTGACACAATTCATTTGGAAATTACTTCTTAATGTTTTTCTTTAGAGTAATGACAAATTTACACTTCTCATATACTTCTATGCAAGGTTTGAATAACACCCCTGGTCCTGATCCCAATATAACTTTTTTGAAAGGTTTGGATTGTACACGTATACCTTGCGGATCTGGCTTTTCTCTAATAGAGAGCTGTTCAGTAGGTTTCTCTAATAAGATTTGAATTTTTTATTTTTATTTAATAATTAATATTTTTTTTTATTTTTTAACATTATAAATATTTTTTAATATTAAATTAATATTGACTATTAAATAAAAATAAAAAATTCAAATCTTATTAAAAAAAATTACTAAACAACTTGCTGTTAGAGAGAAGTCGAATTCATGTATCTTTTGTGTATGTATCTTTTCCTATTCATTTATTTCTTTGTCGGCCAACTTCGAGTTATCATATTTCTTTGTGCAAACTTTATCTTCAAAAAACTTCTAATTGACTTCCTTTACAAGTTATTGGAAAACACCTTGATGCCATTTTAACTTTGTTAAATGGTCTAAATAAAGCCCAGTTTAGAATCTATGAGGAGTTTATATAGATAAATGTTGGCACTAAGTATCATTTTTATAGTTCTAAGGTTCACAGTATTGGAATTGATTTAAATTCCTAATTTAAATATTGATATTGATAATTTTTTAGTTTATTAGTAAGTTCATATTTTGTAATTATTATTGAGATATGTGTATTAAATATAAAAGATATGTAGTAAGTATGTAAGTTATGAGAGGGATTTGCTTTTGAAAACTAAGAAAGTCATAAAATGTATAAAAAAAATAGTTATTTGTCATACAAGTTCTTGTGAGAAATAAATATTTATATTTATAAATTGGTATAATTATGAGATAAGAAAGAGTGTAAAGATTAAAAGATCTATTATATAATGTAGAGATAATAATGATGAGTTGTGGGATAAAAGAAAATTGAGAATACCTATAAACATTTTCTTATAATCTTATTTTGATATTAGATTCTTTTTATTCATAAATGTAAACCTATTAAGTCGAATCAATGTTATAATGTGCGTAATTGTTTGTGATAATTTTCTCTAATTATAAATATTTATGCAAACACATGCTAAAAGAGATGATGAGTTATTCCTTAACACACAAGATTATCTATATTTTTATATATGAGCTTATAATATTAGAAATGGTCAAATAAACTACTCTTATTAACAGAACACTTCTAAATTCAAACTCAAATCATATATTTATTATGTACATAAGTTCAATTAAATGAGTCAACTTTATTATCATAACTATTATAGATTTAACTCAATCAATACAAGTAGCATAGAAATCACTATTATTCTTTAACAAACACAAATATTTATAGGAACCAAGAAAATATATTGAACTAGTTATTTTTATTTTTAAATTTTTTTACTACTTTCTCCCGTATTTATGCTTGCAAGAAAACACAAAAAAAACTCGAATCTCAGAAGATCAGTTACTGTTGACCGCAAACTACTCCATTTGCCATATTAGATGAAGAAAACAACAAAGTAAAAATAATGGCACCACTATCAATGGACAAAGATAGCGTAATTAATTGTCAAATCCTATACTTCTTTTAAATATGTAAGTATTATATACATTTTTTTAAAATATATGATTAAAAAAAATATTAAAAAAATGATGAATAATATTAAATGAAATATAAAAATAAATATATATATTATTTGTGATAAGAATATCAAAATTAAAAATAAAAAAATAATGCAATTAACGAGAAAAACTTAGGGTGAATTTATTTATTCAGATGTGTGAATTAAATTAATTAATATTTAATAAATTTATATATTTTTATGTTAAATAATTATTTTATATTAAAAATAATAATATATCACTTATTAATGTTAGTTTAATTTAAATAATTTTTGAAAATATTTATATATATTTATTCCTCGTAATTAACACAATTATTTTGTAATCCTCATAATTAACACACACATATACATAATAAATTTTATTTGAATTTGATAGATGTATTAATGACTTGAATTTAATAAATTTATTAATTATTATTTAAGTAATTAATATACATTTATATGTACTTGAATTTAATCAATATTATTGATTATCCTTTCAGTGGTGTTTTATATTATTTAATTAAAAAATAATTTATCATTATCCTCTTGAATTACATTTTTTATATGAATTAAAGATAAATTTGAAAAATTTATTATGAGTTAAAAATTGTGTTAAACTTTTAAAATGCACAGTCACTATGTCTGTTTTAAGAAGAGGTGATGACATACTGAAAGAAAAATGATAAGAAATGATCATTCTCTCATTTTAAGAATTTAAAATTTATATAAAAATAAGAGTTTAAAATATAAAAATGAAAAGGAAATGTAAGGAAAACTATATTCCTTTAATATGAGTATAACATTATAACAAATTTTGTTGAGTTTAATATTTTTTATTGAACATTAACACAAATTTTGTAGCATATATTATGATTCAGCTATTTTGTGAAAGTAGACAAATATAATTTATTTTGTTATTTTTACAGGTTTAAGGTTTTCCCATTATCTCGATATATATTAATGATATTAACATGATAAAAGAAAAATATAATATATGCAGGAAGAATTTTTATAAATTTAAGCGGCACTTTAATATTTTTTTTCTAAGTAAATTGTAATATTCTATTTATTGATATATAATAAATCTAAATAAAATCATCCAATTTAATACATTGAATAATCAATATCATAAACATATTATTTATTACAAATCCGTACATCCCACGGTTTTAAAAGCTAGTGTATGATGTATTTGCTACTTGGGAAAATTAACGTGAAGAACTATTAAAAAAAGAGGGGTGATTGATTTACACCCGTGTAAGTTTTTTTTTACTTACATTCATCTTCAACCATTAGATTCATTTTCATCTAATGGTTGATATTATTTTATTAAAAATAATCATTAGATGAAAGTGAATCTAAGGATTGAAAATGAGTGTAAGTCAAAAAAGATTTACACTAATATAAGTTGATCCACTCTCATTAAAAAATATTTAATTTTAAGCAAGATACAATGTTTAAATTATTTATAAGGATCACATGTAGTTTATTTTGACAGAAAAACCATTAAATCTTTCTTGATTAAAAAAAAACCTTTATGAAAAAATTTATAAATAGATATTGCTTGCTTATGTGTGATTATTTGTTCTCATTAAATGGTTAACGCTTGTAACTAAAGTAATATATATATTTGATACATGAAATTAAGAAAAAATTTGTGAATGATTATTTTGTTGAGTGGTTATTTTTTCTCATTGAGTGACTAACAACTGTCAATAAAATTATGTATTAAGTCTAAGAAATTAAGAATAAATTTGTGAATGACTATTATTTGTTAATGAATGATTATTTATTAGTTATTTATTTTGACGTGGTTGGTTAAAAGTTGTAAATGAAGTTTTATATTAAATACATGAAATTAAAAAAATTACAATTAGTTATTTTTTTTTTTTAAGTGGTTTTTTGTTTCTATTAATTAGCTAACAGTTCATTTAGATCCATGAATTTAAGAATAAATTTAATAATGACTATCACTTATTAGTAAGTAGTCATTTATTTCCACTAATTAACTAACAAAAATTGATAAATTTCTTTTGTAAAAATACATGAATTTGCGAAGAAATAACAAATGACTGTTGTTTAAATAAGTGGTCACTTATTTCTACCACGTACAACTATTGCTTTTATTAAAGGTATTATTGTCCATTAAATAAAATATAATGGTCCATTTTTAAATAAATTTTATCTAATGCTTCTTAATAATATGAACTTTTTATCACGTTGAGATTGATTCCTTTTTAGCAGCGCTTCACATTAATTTTTCAGTGAATCTATAATCTGAAATCGATAATAATAATAATAATAATAATAATAATAATAATTTATCTTTACTATATTTGAGGGTCTTTCCCTACCTTGCTATAGTAAATATTTTCGCGCCAATTGTTCTTTTTTATTTGTTGTCTGTGTCTTTGAAATATTTTCCTGTCTGGATCGTTAGATGGGGACTGCTTGACTTTATGTTATTATTTGTTTTCTTTTTTTTTTTTTTAGAATTACATTGTTTTTCTTTACTTTTTTGCTTTGATGGGATTTCAACTGTTGGATTAGGGACTTATTGGGGAACACAATCTTCTACCTTTATGTTAAACAGTAAGGCGCACGGTGGCTCGCTGCTTGCAAATGGTGAGGTACGCGGTGGCTTGTGACTTTGATAGTAGCTTGCTTTGGAGTTTGGATTCTCTCCAGCCGTTGGAAGTGTGACTGGAGTATCTCAACCGTTTATTTTTTATTTAATAGTTAAGATTTTTATTTTTATTTTTTAATATTAAAAATATTTTTTAATATTAAATTAATATTAACTGTTGGATGAAAAATAAATGGTTTTAGATGAAGTGGATCGGATCCCTTGCTTTGTGGTTGCAGTAATGGATTCTGGGTGGCAACAATGAGGCATTTTTTATGATGGTCGCATGTGCATCCAACGTTCGTTTCCATCGTCGTCGGCAGCTTTATAGATAGCTTTGTACATATAGTCTTATTCGGATGCATATGGATTCATGATATTTATTTTAGAAGCTCTCTCAAGTTAAGTTGTTTATGCTTTGCTAAATGTATATACTTGATTGGATATTTTGACTTCTTTGTATTTGAATGAGCTATTCATGAATTTGGATTTTTGATGTTTCTTTGAGAAGTTTGAATTGTAATGCATGTCATCTTTACAAAAGAAATATCCTTGGTGTGAGTTTTTACTGTTTATTTATTGCTTAAGGACGATCAATTGTTAAAGCTTGTGGGTATTTGATGTATGTGTAAAATCTACATATTTTATACTTGTTCAACATGGATTTGAGTGTTTTGAGAGAAGAAATATGTCATTTATTAATTATATTGAGTGATTTTGTGTCTATTGAATTAAGTGTTTTATTGTGTAACTACAAGAAATTCAGCGATTAGCGGCGACTATTTCCAGCGGAATCTTCACCTCCAGTAATCTTGGCAATTTATGGCAAAAATATTTGTTGGTCCAAACATCGAGAAAAAATATTAAGTAAAAATGACATAAATTTTTGGCAGATTAACCCATTAGAAAAGTAAATTGCCACAATTCTTTTTTTTTGCATTTCAGGCAGATTTTCTACCAGTAAATGTATCAGTTTTATTTCTTGAGATTTTTCAGCAGATTAATTCTGCTAGAAAATTCCTCCAACTTTTGAGGAGGTGCACCTACGAATTTTCAATGAATTTTTTGTCAGACATAACACGCAGCGTTACTCGAGTAATGAATTAGTTATGTATTCTAAGGTTTCTGGTGGATTAGACACCGAAAAATTGAAAATACTCATTGAATTTTTTTTAAGAGTCGTACGAGACTCCTTTCTTTCCATTTCTGTGACTCTTTTCTAATTTTTTTTTCTCGTCCTTCCTTTCCCTCTTCTTCGTTCTCTCTCCCTCTCCACCGTCGAGCTCCATCCTCTGGATGCCTCCAGCAAAATACCACTAGTCCCTGATTACCCTACTACAACTCCTTTCGGCGTTGCTCTTATAATGGATCCTGACTCTAATATTTTTCACATCCTTTTGTCTTGAGCATGTTGAGCAGGGAATGTAGTTATGAATTCTTTAGACTTAGGAAGAGGAACTTCACGAAACCAGTCGTGGTTAAAAGCAGCTTCAGCATCATCGTCTCATGTCTGGCATATCCTCCGCCTGAGCTCCGACCACAAGGGCCACGAGGCGGTGTTATTACCCTTGAAGGCCACGAGGGCCTGAGCTCCGACCATGGGTGCCATCGGGGTTGATGGCCCATGTGACCCAGACGTGGGTGGATGTGGTGCATGGGACGTGGCTTGAGCTTCTCACATGTATGTATTTTTTTAATTTTTTATTTTGAATGTTATATTTGTTAATAACGTGTGTGTGTGTGTGTCTATATATATGTACGATATACTGTTATTTATTATTTGTTGGTGTTTGTATGTTGTTATGATAGATAATTCTCTATTATGTTGTTATATGATTTGATTAATAACTTTACATTGTATAAGACTAATATTAATTTATATTAAATGAGAATGACAAAATGAGAAACTCATAATTATGACCAAACCAGAGGAAATCTCCATTATTAGTAGTATAGATTATATGTTAATGTGCAAATTTGAAAATTAAAATATTGTGACAAAAAAATGATAAGAAATATGAAATATTAGATATTAAAATTTTAATATTTTAAGTGAAGAGGTTGATTAATTATTTAATTTAGTTAATTAAATAAATTTAATATTAAATTAAAATAATTATTAATTATTAATTAATTTTAATAAATTAATAACGTATAATATAATTTACTATAATATAAAATAAAAGTAAATAAAAAAGTGAACTATATATATAATTAATAATTAATTAATTTAATAATAATTTGTTAATTTCATTTGAATGATAAATTTTAAGAAGTCTACTGACTTAAAATAAGAAATGGCAAATAAATTAGAAGTTAAAGGAGGAATCTTTATCTTCTAAAATCTACTAAAAAATTCAAATGAAGAACACTTATTAAAATTTAGAATTATTTTCATTTAAGTTAGTTTCAAATTATAACTCAAAATGTGATTTCAAAAAATTCTCCAAAATTACCATAGAAAAACCCTAATAAAAGTCATTTTGAACAATTTTTCATTAACAAATTTTTTAATTTAATTACACACAAGATAGTATTTTTTTCATTTTACTTATCCAAATTAATTTAATTTAATATGTTCTTGTATTTCAATTGTTGAAATAATTAATGTTCTACTGAGTTAGGAAGCTCTAAACCTTAATTTAGGCGATATTATTTTTGCATTGATAGGTTAAGTGGCTCTGAGTAGTTTGGGATTTGATTGCTCAAGTATCTTATCTTTTGTCATCCATTAGTAGTAAGGATGGTGACTTTAGTGATAAGAATATTAAGTGGTAAATGTGATAAAAAGTTTGAGTAGTGACACGAGTCCACCTTTTATGATGATAAAGAGAAGACTAGATATGGTGATCTAAGAAAAGGAAGAAAAAAAATACTGCAGATTAAAAAAATAAATTTGTAAGTTTTTTTGAAGTAGATTTTCTGACATACACAAGTCACATGGTTGAAAAGTTAGAGAATAAGACAGAAATTGAAAGCAGACGAAATTAATATAAAGAGTGGTTTCAACAACGAAAATGACATTATACAAGAGTATCGTTGTAACGTCATGTTCTAATATTCTTAATTATCCAACAACTTTTTAGAACATAGCACTACTGAATGTCTATTTTCTCTTACTGTCTATGATTTTTACATTCTGAATTCAGTTTTTCATTCTAAACTTTGCTGCATAGATTCTTATACTGTAAATTTTTTTTGTACTATTTTATTGATGAAACCTTTTTTTCTTTTGTACTGCATAATTATTTTAGTGTAGGACATTACATTCCATCTCCCTTAAAAAATTGTGTCTTAAAAATTTTACATTACCTGCATTAAATAAAGTCGGGTACTTATGTTTAATGTTCTCTTTCTTTTACCATGTGCCCCCTCCTTAGTTGATCGTCCCTGCCATACCACCCTGACCAAAGGAATGTCTCTGTCTCTTAGTTGCTTGCAGTCCTCGTCTATTATCTATACAAGTTATACCTCGTATGTCAGATCATCTCTTAATTGTATTGGCTCTGTCTCTATGACATGTGAAGGATCAGGACAACATTTTTGAAGTTGTAACACATGAAACACATTATGGAGTTTTGACAATTGGGGAGGTAAGGCAATTTGATAGGCTACAGGACTAACTCTCTTATGGATTTTATAAGGACCAATGAATTTGGGACTTAACTTTTTGGCCGTTAGAGTTTTACCAATACCAGTCGTAGGGGTTACTTTAAAGAATACTTGTTCCCCTTCTTGGAACTCTAGAGGTTTTCTTCTTTTATTAGCATAACTCTTTTGTCTACTTTGGGTTGTTGCTAGCTTTTCCCTGATAAGCTTTATCTGTTCTGAGGTCCTCTATACCAAATCAGGTCTTATTAAACTTTTCTCTCCAATCTCATACCAACACAAATGAGATCTATATTTTCTACCAATGTTTTGTATGGTGTCATTCCAATACTAGCATGGTGGTTATTATTGTATGCAAATTCCACCAATGACAAGTAGGTATCCGAACTTCCTTTAAAGTCTACCACACAAGATCTAAGCATATCTTCTAAAGTATGGATTGTTCTCACCGTTTGACCATCCGTTTATGGGTGGTAAGCAGTACTAAAGGTCAACCTAATTCCAAATGCCTTCAGTAATGATTTCCAAAACTTAGAGGTAAACCTCAGGTCTTTATCTAAAACTATGGTAGTTTGTACACCATACAATCTCACAATTTCTGTCACATACAATTAGGCCAATTTATTAAGTGAACTGTTTATTTTAATCGCTAGAAAATGGATAGATTTGGTCAGTTTATCTATCACTACCCAAATGGCATCATGCCTAGAAGAAGTCCTAGGTAACCCTACCACAAAACCGATTGCAATATTGTCCCATTTCCATTCTGGGATTTCTATAGGTTGTAACAATCTTGTAGGTCTCTAGTGTTCTATTTTAACCTTTTGACAAGTCAAGCATTGTATCACATACCTAGCTATCTCAACTTTCGTTCGGGGCCACCAAAAGTATTTTTTAAAATCTTGATACATTTTATTTATTTCGAGGTGAACAATATGCCTACTACTATGTGCTTCTTCTAAGATTTTATTCTTCAAACTCAATTCATTTAGAACACACAGTCTATCCTTACATATAACTACCCCTCTTTCTATTAGATGAAAGTCTGTATGTTTTCCTTTAGGAATTTCCTCACTAAGGGTCTGCAAGAACTTGTCTCCCTTTTGAGCTTCCTCAATCTGTGTCTTTAAATCATAAGTGACCTGTAAGGTACTTAAACAAATTATGCCTGGTTGTAAAGTCACTAAGAGATTTAAGTTCCTAAATTTTTCTATTACGTCCATTTCCTGTATCATCATGTAAGATACATGAAGAGATTTTCTACTCAAAGCATTGGCACTACATTGGCTTTTCTTGGGTGATACATAATTTCCATGTCATAGTCTTTTAGAAATTCTATCAATCTCCTCTGTCTCATGTTCAATTCTTTTTGGTCAAAGAGGTATTTCAAGCTCTTATAGTCTGTGTGTACCTCTAACTTTACACCATATAGATAGTGTCTCCAAGTTTTCAAAGTGAAGACCACTGCTGCTAATTCCAAATCATGAGTGAGGTAATTTTTCTCACGAGGTTTAAGTTGTCTAGAGGCATATGGCACCACGTTCCCTACTTGCATGAGTATACATCCTAAACCATGAAGCTTTCTAAAGGGTCTGGTATTACTGAGATCGGGGCAGTAGTAAGTCTTTTCTTAAGTTATTGAAAGCTAGACTCACACTCTACAAGGGTTCTTGAAAGTTATTCTTTTTTTGGTTAGCCTAGTCAAGGGTTTAGCTATCAAGAAAAATCCTTCTATAAACCTACAGTAGTATCCAACCAATCCAAGAAAACTTTTTATTTCAGTCACTATCTTTGGCTACTCCCATTTCATTACCACCTCAACCTTACTAGAGTCAACAGCTACTACCTCTTGGTTAACTACATGACTTAGGAATTTTACTTCTTTCATCCAGAACTCACACTTCTCTAATTTTGCATACAATTATTTTTCTTTCAAAGTCCTCAAAACTTTGTTCAAATGAGTTACGTGCTCCTCTTCTATCTTTGAGTAAATTAAAATATCAACAATGAACACCATAACAAATTTATCCAAATATGGCCTAAACACCTTGTTCATATAATCCATAAAGACAGCAGAGACATTAGTAATACCAAAGGGCATCACTAAATACTCATAATATCCATATTTGGTTCTAAACACAGTCTTTGGAACATCTTTTGTCTTCACTCTTATTTGGTGGTATACTGATCTCAAGTCTAATTTTTTAAAAACAAGAGGTCCCCCTCACTTGATCTAACAGATCATCAATTCTAGGGAATGGATATCTATTCTTTATTGTGACTTTATTTAACTGTCTATAATCTATGCACAGTCTAAGACTACATTCTTTTTCTTCACTAAGAGAACTAGGGCTCCCCATGGTGATACACTGGGCCTTATAAATTACTGATGATCATATATTTTATACATTAATAAACCCTCATTTTTAGTCATTTACACTCTCCATGTACTTAATTGATTAAGCCTAGTTATGTTTTGTAAGTTTGGACTCAAATTGGACTTAATTGATTTTTTTCAGCACTATTTTGGTATTACGCTGTTTCTGTATTTTGGCCATATCTTGAGTTCTAAATGTCTGATAATTATGACTTTTACCTTGTAGGAAAGATAAGAGAGAACTTTACAACTTTGATGAAGAGCTCAAAGTCTCAGTCAGACATCTAGTGGAGCTAATTGGGCTTGGAAGACAGAACACGAGTTTTGTGTCTGAAACTTGAACAGTGTACAGTAATCAGAGCATAACTCGGGCTGCAAGAATTATCTTGGGCTGAAATTTGGACATTTGAAAGTTAAGACCCAGATCTAAAACTTTCATGTTGAACACAAAACTTGATTCGGGCTCCTTGATGGTGATATTAGGTCTGAAAGTCAAAACAGAGGTGATGAAACTGGGCCTGAACAGTCTGTAGTAATTGGGTCATATCTTGGGTTGTAGGACGAATTTTTAGGTGATTCCAGAGCATTGGAAAGCTTGGACAATTTCCTAGAACTTTCATGAAGACCACTTGGCTCGAAAATGACGGAATCAATGACTTAAGTAATGAATTATTTCCGAGACAAAGAATCTCAATAATCCAACTACTCATCCAATCATCCAACCACTCCACCCACTCATCCACCTACTCTTAATCATTTTCTTTGTCATTTTGTATCCCTACTCCTTTATAAAAGGCACCATGAGCTGGATGTTGAGGGAGAGAGTTAGGCACTTGGTGTTAGGCTTAGTTTGTACAAGTTAAGGTTATGCTTGTTTATTATTTTCCTTTGTTGTAATTTTCTCTTGTTCTAAATTGAAGCCATGTTCATCTTTCTCTTCTTCTCTCTTTCTTTCTTCTTATCCATGAGTAACTAAATCTCCATCTTGCTTGGGTGAAAGAATGAAGCTCTTGGTAATGAAATAAGGTTAGATTATTCTATTTCTTATGCTTAAAAGATATATTCTTAAATGGACATTATATGTGTTATGTTTTGTTTCCAATCAATTTAGAAACCTTCTTTGTATAATGGAGATCTTGATTTATTGTAGACAATAGGATTGGCACAGTGAATGCTTGAACTCATTTACAAATATTGGTAGATAATTAAAGGAAGAATAATATGATTGCATATATAATTAAACTTTGAATGTTATATTTTTCGATTGGAACCTCCGTTGTGTGTGGATTTCGATTGAGTTATAAAGAAAAATAATCTTACCTTTAATTTATTACCAAGAGTGCATCTCCTAACCCAAGCAAGCCCTTAAACTCATTTGTGAACTTGTTTTATTACTTTTGGTGTTGTGACAAATCCTCTTCTTACCTCAATTAATTTTTCTTCATCAATTCCCTGTGGATCGACCTCGGACTCCCGAGAAATTTACTACTTGAGACAACATGCACTTGGGTTTGCATCCTTAAATTCTGCAGTCAATTACTTTTCTAATAACTCCTCTATTTCTTTCTTAAGCTCACTCAGCCTCACTGGGGATTGAAGTTGGCAGTAACACAAGAAGAGAGGTTGAATTGTGTTGCTTTTCACATAAAAATTTCATACTTTTCACATTTTTCTCAAGTTTATCAAACTTAGAGATGAGACGTTTGCTAAAGAGTACAATGATTAGGTAAGAGAGTTTAATAATAAGAGAGAACTGAAACAATAAAACAGGGTGAGAGAGTTTGTGAGAAGGTTCACTGGCTGAGTTAGAATGAACTCTCTCACAATTTCAAAATATAACACAAATTGCTTTTCTAGGTAATATCTTAAAGTATTAACACATAATCTTTGAAAAAACTTTCTTAGCAATAAGAAACAATTCTAGAACACAGAATCAAACCTTATATTGAGAATATTCCTCTTAAGTTCATTTTAACTCAAAAGCACTTTGGTTCCTTTTAAAGTAAAACTCTGATTTTCCTAGATTCAGTTCCAGAATAGATCTAAATATGATAATGTGAGGGAAGAATAGTAAGACACAAGGATTTATACTACTTCACCTCTAAACCACTTAAGGCTACGTCCAATATCTAGCAAATACTAAGGTTTTCACTATGTAAAAGGTATTCTTTCTTACTAAGCCTCTTTAGGCTCTTATACACGAGTATTCTTTTCCTATAGTTTCTCTAGATGCAATTCAACAAGTATTATTTCTCTTCAATCTCTCCAAGCTCTTACAACAAGCTTAACTAAGCTTCCAAGTGGCTTGCACAACCCACAAGCTCACTACCAACACTCAACAATCAAAGTCTAGTTGAAAGTGTTTAATATAAGTGGGTAGGTCTTGAAATCACTCAAAGAGTGTATACACACAATTTAGCAAAACCTGCAAAACACCTACTAAAGATTTCAGAACTTTCAAAATAACGTAGATAAATGTGAGAAAGTTGTTCTTCGTTTATGTAGCACAAATCATTCTTAGATTGTTCAATACTATTTTTTTCAAGCTTGGAGCCTTTTATAGCTTGCAAAAAGTAATTGTCAGAAACTCCCAACGGTTATTTGTCCTTCTTGTGGCAAATAGCCATTATTTTATTGTGTTTTGCTGAGTCACTGTGCTTACTTAAGTTCCTATCCAGGAACTCCCTCAAGATTCATCTCAGCTAACTTTCTCAACAACTCTCTCAAGCTTGATTTTTCACAACACCTGTTGTTCTTTGATTCCATCATCATCTTCATGGTTCATCTTGATATCTTGGATGACGATAGTTTCCTTTTAATCTCTAATTTGCTCTTGGTTTAGTCCCAGTGAAGATTTTTCACATTCTTGAACTTTCTCACAACCTTCTCAAGATGAGCTCTCTCAAGTTCTTCAGGAACTTTCTTAGGGTGCACCTTGAACTTTCTCAAGTTAGAATTTGTTCTTCTTAGCATTCTTTAATCATTTAGAAAGCTTCCTTATACTTGATTTAATCCTGAAAAAGATACATCTAACAAGAAAACTCCACAAATATCATGTTAGCATAATCAAAATGCTTAAGAGAATATGTTCATAATTTTCAATGTAGTTGTTATCATCAAAACATAACTTATAATCTTATCCACCAAAGGGCTTTAGAGCTTATAGGGACATCCTATATAGTGCAACTGATATGGGACCTACTCCTGGCATTAAATCAATGGAGAACTCAATTTCTCTTTCAGGAGGTAGGCTAGGAATTTCTGGGGGAAAAACCTCAAAGTACTCTTTTATCACTAGGATATCTTCCAAACTCATTTTAACCTCTATTTCTGATGATAGAAGGAGAATGTATCCTTGAGTCCTTTTAACTGAGTATTGGTGAGAAAGTATGATATCTTAGGAGTTTTTAATTTTTGGAATGAAGTGGAAAAGAAATAAATTTTTCTAAATAGTTTAGCATAACACGGTTAGAGGACAACCAGTCTATTCCAAGGATGACATCTAGCCCTTGTAAAGGCAAGCAAACAAGATTGGCAAAGAAAGAATGATTTTTAATTAGAATGGGAGGTAGCATGCATACAAATGATGACAAAACTTGACTCCCAGTAGGGGTGGTCACTGACAAGTCATAGGGAAATTCAGTCACATCTAATTTTAATCTCTTCACACAGTTATTTGATATGAATGAATGCTTCGCACCAAAGTTAAACAAACAGTTAAGAGTACTTCTTTAATGAGGCATGTACCTTGTATTAGATTTGGGGATTGTATTTCTTCTTGGCTGTTAAGAGCAAACACCCTTCCTGTGACCTATGGCTTTGGTGGACAGTCATTCTTCTTACCAAACCTACAGTCTCTAGCTATATTCCCAGGTTTCTCGCAAGTATAGCATACTTGTTGTCCTATCAAAACAAGGTTTGTCTCAGTGAAACTTTCCACACTTTTGGCAAGTCACTTGCACATTTCCTTGTTGTATTTGCTTGCCTTTATTCTCATTGGGCCTGTAATGGGAAGTACTACCTCTCTTCCTATCGTTTTCCTTCTTTCTCTTAAAATTGAAGCGTCTTCCTCTTTCGGCTTCATATTCCTAGAGATCTCCTTCCACAATCTTGCATTTAGTACCTGTAATTGGCTATTTTCTTTTGAAAGACTTTGTTTTGATGATAACAAACATGAAGATGTTGCAAGATCAAGTTCATGACCTTCAAGATTAGCTTTAGGACTTAGATCAATATATAAAGGTATAATGTGATTAACACAAATGCTTCAAAATTGTTTTTGTTTTTTAAAAAAACAAACACAAAGTGCCCAAAAGCTTATGAGATAATTTGGAATCTCTTGGCATTGATCAAAAACTTGACAAAACATTTTTTACATGTCTTACTCGAATAAAGATTTTCTTATTCAAATAACATAAGTCAGAGAAGCCAAGAAAATCATCTAGCAAGGCTTTATTCGAATAAAGCCCTGCTTTATTTGAATAAACGTTTAAAAATGTGAAAAGACGCTTCAGTTTTCAATTGTTTTTAATCGAATAACACTTCTATTATTCAAATAAAATGTTTTCCAAAAACCTAATTTTTAATGGTTTTTTCGAATAACCATGTTGTTATTCGAATAACACCTATATCAGAAAACTAATTCTAAAAAACTTATTTGAATAACGAAAATGTTATTTGAATCATATTTTCCAGAGAACTGTTCTTTGAGGTGCTATTTAGTGCCTTATTCGAATAATAAACATGTTATTCGAATAAAGGCCATATCCAACGAAAGGCAGCAACGACTAATTAGCTGTCATTAATGCTCCTAACCACCTCTCCAACGACTCTTTTCATTAATGAGCTATAAATATAAGTTGTTGAGCATTGATGAAAGTTGGACAATACATCTGAAAACCTTAGTTAAACATTAATACGAGTTTCTTTATCATTTTCAAACAATCATCTATTTTAAGCATTAAAGTGTGAATCCTTAATACCCATAAGCTTCAATTTTTATTATCTACTCTTAGAGAGAGTTTCTATTCAACCAAACCTTGTTGAATCTATAAAAGAGAGGATGAGGCATCCCTCAAACTGAAAAGGTAAAGTATCCCAAGGTGCGTTGAGTGCTTCAAATTTGTAAAGGTTGTCAAGCACCTAATTTCAAGCTTGAAGATATAGTGGAAATCTCGAGTAGTTGCTTGAGGATTGGACGTAAGCCACAAGTGGATTGGTGGCTGAACCAGGATAAAGCTTGCTGTTTGTGTTCCTAACTCAGCTTCTTTATATTGTGCACTATTTTATTGATTTCCTTGAATACTATCTCCCTTGTCTACTTCATTTGAGTGCAATATCTTTCTATCTCATTTATTTATTCATTTCTATCGATTAATAGTTTCAACGAAAATTGGCAATCAAAGGTTTTATGAAAGATTTGCAAAAAGTTTTTACAAACTCAATTCACCCCCCTCTTGAGTTTTGAGGCTACTTGATAACAATACCAAGTGTAGCATAGTCCTTGATTTCAAATTTTCTCATTTCCTTCTTAATCTATGGCATTAAACCAATCTCAAACTTAGAGCTTTTCCAGGATTTGTTCTGATTGTACTGAAGATGGGAGGAGAACTTTATCAATTCTTCAATTTGGTTACGTATTGACCAACCGTCATGTTTTCTTGGCGAAGATGTAGAAATTAAATCTCCTTCTCATTTTTGGCACTAGTTGGAAAATATTTATCCAGAAAAGCAGTTTGGAAAATTTCTAAAGTAATGGGGTTATTAGGAGTCTCTAAAAGTCTCCGAGCACCCTTCCACCAATACTCAACCTCACCAGTTAGCATATAAGTGGGAAATGTCACTTTTTGGGTGTTCGTGCAGTCTATTGCAATAAAGATTTTCTCTAATTCCATAATTCATCCTTCCACAATTACTGGGTCGTACATCCATTTGAAAACTGATGGATTAGCTTTTTTGAATTCAGATAACCAGTGGAAGTTTGGATTTGCTAACGAAGCACCTTGTCCTCTATTAGGACTCTCTTGTATGTGATGTAGGAGTTGATTAGTCACGACTATTTGATTTCTCATTGTTGTTGCTATTTCGATTAGCGCCTTTGTCATTTGTTCTGCTCCATTTTCAAGAGTAGTGACATTCTGCCTAGGTGGCATCCTTTCCTACAATAATTCTACTTGTTAATATTCTTTGAGTACTATAATGGTTTCCCAAACCACATTACCTAGGTAACCACTCTAATACCACGTTGTAACATCCTATTCTAATACTCTTAATTATCCTATGGCTTTTTAGAATAGTGCACTACTAAAAGTCTATTTTCTCTTACTGTCTATGATTATTACGTTCTAAATTTAGTTTCTTATACTAAACTTTACTGTATAGATTCTTATACTGTAAAATTTTTTTGTACTCTTTTATTGCTAAAACATTTTTTTTGTATTGCATAGATTATTTTAGTGTGGGACATTACACTCATGGGGAGAATATGTCGGATAAAATCATGAGCTGGACATCATTAGGATTGGGAAAGTTGAGTGGGTATTGCCTAGATTATTGCCCTTGCTGGTGACACTGAAAGCGTGTGACTCCTTGCACTCGTCTATCGAGTTTTAGATAGTAATTAATTGAGAGAAGAATAATTTTAGGGGTATTTGGCTGAAGTTAGAATTAGGGTTTTGATAATGATTGTGATGACAAGTGAAGTAGAAGTATTTTTCTTATTCAATGTAATATCATTGAAACTCAAAGAAAGACTATCTAAGTTTAATGAATGAGTTTAGGAACTGAGAGCATCAATATCAAGAAAAGTAAAATTTCTTTTAATCTTTAATAAATTACTCTAACTCATTTTAAAATATTTTCGTATTGGATCTCTCCTGGTAAGCTAGGATAGAAATGCTAGAAACTATTCAAAAAATATGACTTTTTTTTATGTAATGTTCCTTACTAAATACATCAATCATCATCCTTATCTTCAATAATTAAATACTCAAATTTTCTTAACATTTTTTACACTTTTCCTTATGCTTGATGATAACCAAATATTATAGGGGTCAACCCGTATGCCTTATCTAATCCAGAAACTTCTTTGGATTATAAAAGTTATATGGTGTAGATCTCTAGATTGGAGAAGGTATATGAGTTGATTTCTGTAAGATTTGACTATCATCAACTATATGAAAAAGCGTACAAAAGAACAGTAATAAAATTCATATATTTAATAGTTGAAGATAATTATAATGATTGATATATTTCACAAAGAACATTACATTTGGAAAAATTATGTTTCTCAACTTGTAGCGAGCAAATCAGGAGAGAAACCAACATAATTTTTTTAAAAAAATATGAGCATGATCGATTCAAGAGCTTAAAAGAAAGATGACTTTTTTTTTCTATGCTGACGTTCCTTGTTACATTGAGTAAGATATATATATATATATATATATATATATATATATATATGATCTTACTCAGGTGAGAGAAGTGTTTATTATAAGAGGTGAGAGGAGTACATATTGATCATTAGATCTTATATGAATTGTCAAGATTAGAATATAAATGCATTTGACTTTTTTAAGTGGTCACATGACCTTTAAGTAACTTTTAATCTTGACCATCCATGTATAGTTGTATGATCAAGGTTTATTTCTCTCACCTTCTCATAATAAAAACTCCTCTAACTAGATATGGCTTATAATATATATATATATATATATATATATATATATATATATATATATATATATATATATATATATATATATATATATATATATGCTTTCACTTGTCAATATTATCACTTTCAAAATCTTAATTTAACTTTCATAAATTTAACTTTCATCCAAATTCCGTTGAGATTAAATTGTTTTGCTACTCTTTAAAAATCGTTACACGACTACAAGCGAGACATATGCTTTAGGTGCGAGAACAAAGGTTATATATATATATATATATATATATATATTCTTTCACTTGTCATTATTAAATGATAATAATGATAGTAAATATATATATATATATATATATATATATGCTTTCACTTGTCAATATTATCACTTTCAAAATCTTAATTTAACTTTCATAAATTTAACTTTCATCCAAATTCGTTGAGATTAAATTGTTTTGCTACTCTTTAAAAATCGTTACACGACTACAAGCGAGACATATGCTTTAGGTGCGAGAACAAAGGTTATATATATATATATATATATATATATATATATATATATATATATATATATATATATATATATTCTTTCACTTGTCATTATTATCACTTTCAAAATCTTAATTTAACTCTCGTCCAAATTCCCTTGAGATTAAATTGTTTTGCTACTCTTTAAAAACCGTTACACGACTACAAACAGATATATGCCTTAGGTGCAGAACAAAGGTAATGGTCTTGAGGCTACCCTCTCAACTATCCTAGTTCTAATAACTTTGAGCACTCAATATTATCCAGATATTTCTCTTCATGATACTCTGGTACAATGTCATTTTCATTGGTGTCATCATTCTTGATAAAAAAAAATTGTTTGCTTTTGGTTTCTTTCTTATTCCCTAACTTCTCCACCAGGAGGTTTTTGTTTGCCAGAAAAATTAGTTTATAAGATTGTGTAAATTCATTATTATAATTCTCAACGCTTTTCTCCTTCCTTTTTTTATATCTTGTTACCTGTCCTCATCATCATAATAGGTGAAACCATTTTCAGTACTTAAACTTTTTTTATCATATCAACTGCTTGAAAATATTATTATTAGAATCATCTTCTTCACTATCAGAGGAAGATGAAAGATGAGTTGAGTAGTTAAATCTTGAACTACTCAAAGTCACTTATATAGTGATTTTGGCATATTTTCCGCCGAAAAAAATTAGGCAGATTTTCTGCCAAAAAAAATTATGTAACAAGCATCTTTTGACAGACATTTTGTTGGAAAATGTCATAAACTTACATGCTGCCATTTTTCTTTCTGGTGACCAAATTTGTAGGTAATTTTTGGTGAATTTATGTTTCCAACAAACTTTTTTTCTTGGAAACAAAAATCTGTTGGAAATCCGTTGGAAATTGAAATTTTTGGCAGATTTCCAGGAATTACCAACGGATATGCTCGTCGATAATTTTGAATTTCTTGCAGTTTGTTTTGAAGGAATTCAAGTGTTATTATGGAATTTTGGGCATGGTTACCAAAATTATGGTGAAGAGCACAAGGACCTTGCTATAGTGTATTAAACATAACTGCTACAAACCTTGGATTAAGCTAATCTTGGTGGCTATGGAAAAGGCAGGGAAATTACTACAACTTTTAAGAGACATTGAAACATAGTTCATACATTAAGAGGGTGAAAAATTGCATATAAATTGGCTGATAAAGTTTGATCAAGTGAAATCAGGATTCCTAAATTTTAGGAATTCATTTAGATCTTCAATTGGATTATAAGTAATCCTTACTTAGTGACCAAGCATCCATGTATTTAATGCAAGGATCATAAGGAGAGTCTCCTTAATCTTGGTGGAGTACTTGTTTCCAAATTTATAAGGAAACAATAAGAAGAAAATAAGAAACAAGATATTTGGTTAAAGCTTAATTAAGAAAAGTGTTGCTGTCAAACCTATTTTAGTGAATTAGGTATAATATTTACTACAACTATGCGATTTACCTAATTGCAGTGGCATTGGAAAAATAAGAGAGAGATTTACAAATCTCATGTTGATAACTTTCTATAATTCAGTTATTGTCAATGCGAAAATTACGCCCCAAGTTATTATAGAGCAAGGCTTGACAGCATGCTCACCTAGTTTGCCCTAGATTCTGATGTGTGTGAAAAATCCATATATTTTATGCTTGCTTAAATATGGATTTGAGTGTTTTGAGAGAAAAATTATGCCACTTATTTATTATATTGAGTGAATTCTAGGCTCATTGAATTAAATGTGCTTTTAATGTGTTTTGTAGGGATTTAAGAGCTTTTGTGGAAGTTTGGACATGGTTACTAAAATTTTGGTGAAGAGCACAAGGACCTTGTTACAAGGTTTTGAGCATAACTTTTGCTACAGAACTCGAATTGAGCTAATCATGGTGGTTATGGGAAGATGAGAAAAATTCCTACAACTTTTATAGATATTGAAGCTCATTTCATGTATCATGATGGAGAAATATCACGTGCAAAGTGGCTTGCAAAGTTTGACCAAGTCAAATCAACATTCTTAAATTTTAGGAATCAATTTAGATCTTTAATTGGAGTGCAAATAATCCTTACTTGGTGGCTAAGCATCTTTATCTTTAATGTAAGGATCTTAAGGAAAGTTTCCATAGTCTTAGTGGAGTATTTTTTTCCTAATTTATGGAAAATCAACAAGAAAAAAATATGAAACAAGATATATGGTCAAAGATTAAATAAGAAAAGTTTTACTGTCAAACTTATCTTAGTAAATTAGGCACAACTTTTTCTACAATTATGCGATTTACTTGATTCTTGTGGTCTTGGAAAGCTAAGAAAGATATCTACAAATTTTATGTTGACAACTTTCCTTAATTCAGCTTCCCTTAATGCAAAACGTGTGCCCCAAGTTGCGATAGAGCAAGGATTGAAAACATGTTTTCCTAGTTTGCCCTAGATTCCTTGAAGATTATAAATAGAGGGAAAAGCTAAGGATTTGGAGAGCTGGAGCAGAGGCAAAGAGTCCACTTTGGAGGCTAAGAGGAGTTCACCATTAAAGACGTCCAAGAGTCTTCTCTTCTAGGATTTCTTCATGATGTTTGTTCTACCTCTTAATCTGTTTTGTGCTTTCATTGCCATGAGTAACTAAATTCTTTTCTTTCTATGGTGAAAATGTAACTTGGTTTAAATGATTATGTATTTGGATTCTTTTGATTTAATATAAGTCTCTTTTTATTTAATTGAGTGTTTATCTTTATTCTTAATGCTTTTATGAATTGATCACTCATAAATTGATCTTGTGGGTTATATAGGAAATTGAAAAAATTGTGCATGACTTAGACCATGTGATAAATGACCTTGACTATATAGAAATAAAGGTTATCTGTTGTGTGCATTTTGCTTGAGATTCCGTAGATTGCATAATGCCTTTAACTTTTGGGATTCAATTAAGGGATTGATTGGGTTTTCTAGGATTAAAATTAATTAACACACCAGAGAATTGAGTATTAGTATAATTAGGAAATCTCCTCATCAATTGATTAGATAGAACTTAATTAGGTTGGGATTCCAAATACTAGTTAGAAAAACTAAGTGAAGTCGGATCCTTAACGTCTTTATCATTGAGTGTTACTCTTTAATTTGTTATTTTGATTTCTTTATTGTTTTCAAGTTATTTTATTTGCGTTGTTTCGTTTCTAT
Organism: Ormosia emarginata; assembly: GCA_029884605.1. NCBI lineage: Eukaryota > Viridiplantae > Streptophyta > Magnoliopsida > Fabales > Fabaceae > Ormosia > Ormosia emarginata. The sequence goes on from JAQQTP010000068.1 coordinate 7,150,004, forward strand.
TCTAATTATTTGTCTTACTTTGAAATTCTCATTGAGTCAAATCTTTGCTTAGATAATAGTTGGAATAGTGAAGTGGTAATTGACAACTCAATCTACGTGGGAACAATACTTTCTTATCACTCTATTACTTTTACAATTTAGTGCACTTGCCATATTAGTCAACAGATTCCTTAAAAGATTATAAATAGAGGGCAAAGACAAGGATTTGGTGAGCTAGAGCTAGGGGTGGAAATGGGCTAGGCCAAGTCAGGCCTTGCCTTAAACGGGTCTGACCTATTTTCTAAATGCAAAGCTTGAACCTAACTTATTTACCTGACCTTTTTAAAAGTTTGGCCCTAGTTTGAAAGGCTATTTAAAGGCCTACTTTGTAATAAGGTCTTTAAATAAGCCAACAAGTTTTCCTTTAAATAGGAAAATGAAATAAGTTAACAGGCATAGACCTTTATATAGGCTAACAGGTCTAGGCTTTAAAAAAGTATTATATTCTTATAAAATTAATTATATTATATAAGCATTAAAATGACATAATATATAAAGCAATAATACATATAACTAAATAGGTCGGCCTGCTAGGCTTAAAAGGCTTTTTTCAAAGGCTTGAAGCTTGATCTGTTTAACTAAATATACATTTTAAAAAGCTTTGGTGTAGCCTGTTGTTAAATGAGTTAGGCTAGGTTAGGCCCAAAACAGGCCAGGCCATAGGCTCCTGACAAGTGGCCTGACATATTTCCACTCCTAGCTGGAAGAGAGTCAAAGAGTGCATTTTGGAGGATAAGAGTAGTTCACTATTGAAGACGTCCAAGATCCTTCTCTTTTAAGATTTCTTTATGATGTTTCTTCTACCTTTTAATTTGTTTTGTTCTTTCATTGCCATGAGTAGCTAAACTCTTTTCTTGCTAGGGTGAAGATGTAACTAATGATGATGTATTTGGATTCCTTTGATTTAATATAAGTTTCTTTTTATTTAATTGAGTGTTTATTATTGTTTTTAATGCTTTTGTAAATTGGTCACTCATAAATTGATCTTGTAGGTTGTGTAGGAAATTGAAAAATTTGTGTATGACTTAGACCATATGATAAATGTTATAATCTTGACTATCTAAGAATATAAGTTATTGGTTATGTGGATTTTGCTTGAGATTCTATAGATCGCATAATACCTTTAGGATTCAATTAAGGGATTGATTGTGTTTCTAGGATTAAAGAGGATTGACACACTAAGGAATTGAGTATTAGTTAAACTAAGGAACCTCCTCATCAATTGATTAACTAGAACTTAATTAGGTTTGAATTCAAAATACTAGTTGAAAAAATCAAGTGAAATTAGATCCCTAACGCCTTCATCATTGAGTGTTACTCTTTAATTTGCTATTGTGGTTTCTTTATTTTTTCAAGTTATTTAATTTAATTTGTTTTATTTTTCTTCTAGTTATTTGTCCTACTTTGAACTCCTTCTTGAATTAATTCATTGCCTAGATAGTAGTTAGATTAGTAAAGTGGTACTTGATAACTCAATCCTCATAGGAATGATACTCATTTATCATTTTATTACTTTTGCGATTTGTTACCCAAGTGGCTTCAGTACTCAAGAGGGGGTGAATTGAGTAATTAAAAACTTTTTCATAAACTCTTTTTAATACAAATTTCTTGAAGCAATATAATGAATATATATATAAAGATGATAAAATGCCTTAAGAGCAGTAAATAAACAATTAAACAATAATAAATAAATTACTAAAAAAAGAGATAAAAGAGAGAAGAACATGCACAATATTTATCCTGGTTCAACCATCAACCACTTGTGGCTTACATCCAGTCCCCGAAACACAATTCGAGATTTTTTACTATTCAATACAAGCTTAAAATAGGTGCTTGCAACTTTTACACAACAGGGATACCTCACCCTATTTACTAGAGGGATACCTCACCTCCTTTGAAGGATACCTCACCTTCTTTACAATAAGGGATACCTCACCCTTTTACTGAGGGATACCTCACCCTTTTACAAAAGCATAAAATAGATGAAGAGAAACTCTCACTTAGAGCAAATATTACAAGTTGAAGCACTAGGAAGCTCTCTTAGGATATCTCAAAGTTTTGGCGAAAAGAGCACAGAAAATATAAGAAAAATAGTAATCACATTTTCAATCAAGCAAAGAATGATTCAAATTGTTGGGCAACTTTCAGAAGAGACCCAAGGTCTCCATTTATAGAGCAATGAAGAAAAGAGTCGTTGCGTGCCATTAAAACCATATTAAATGCAAAAACGTTGGCTGCCATTTTCAAAAACCAAAACAGAGTCTCGTGGGTTATTCGAATACCATCAGGGGGTATTCGAATACCTCTGATAAAAGGTATTTTTAAAAACAGATCAAAGGGGGGTTATTCGAATACCAGTTAAGGGTATTCGAATACCTCAGTTTAAAAGGTATTTTTTTTAAAATCAGGTTATTCGAATACCACAAGGGTTATTCGAATACCTGTCACTTAAAACAGGTTTTTAAGAAGCACTATATTCGAATGCCATGAAGGGTATTCGAATACCTCGTTTTGGAAAACAGAAATGTACGTAAAGGATGCAGGTTATTCGAATACCATGGAGGTGTATTCGAATACTTCAGTTAAAAACAGTTAAGAAAGCCATTTGTAATTGCTTTGAAAACCATTTCCAATCTCTAAAACCTTTGTTCTTTCAAAACCATGATTTGAATTTGGGATATTTAATTTAAAACCATTTTCATGTTTTCATGCAAAATTAATGAGATATCCAGAAAGGCTTCGTACATAAGATCCTAAGTCCTAAAGCTATTCTTGGAGATCTTGGACTTGGTCTTCTCATCATCTTCATGTTTGTTATCATCAAAACAACTATCAATGGCAGCTAGCCAATTACATTCTCCTCCTTTTTGATGATGACAAACTAACATTTGAGAAAAGAATTAGTTATATAAATTGGAATTCACAGGGTTGTTTAGAAATACTTACTCCAACTCTTTTTCATAAGAGGTGATTTATATCAGAGATGTGCACAACAGCTCTCCCTTACTTTTGGAATCCAATTTCTATTTTTGTCTTACCGAACTTTTACTTTTTCTCCCCTTGACTTTTCTCAAACAAAGAATTCAAGATTTTTCTCTCCTTTTTGTCATGATCAAAAAGATGGGGCAAGATAAAGCATACAAGAATAGCAACGGAGTATAATTTTATAAATTTAGCAAGATAAGCACAATATTCACCACATGAGCAAAGATATATTCATTTATAGATCGACCAATCGCATTGTATAATCATCACAACAGTCATGTACATTTACGAAGAGATTCATTTATATTTGATACCACTTGTTATCAAAATGTAAAACATTTACCACTTGTTATCAATTTCTTATAAATCTGCCATATATCAAGAGAATCATAGATATTAAACATTTTACATTGATGAAATATGTTATAGGAATTAGAGCATTGTATAGAACTAACTTTATTTACCCTATATGCAATGACAACATTAGCAAGATAATATCTAATTTGGCACATTATCAATGCTAAGCATCCTACTTATATAAGGAAAAAATTTAATCATTTAAGATCAATTAATCAACGAGTATCATACAATCCATATAGAATGTCACAATCGCTTAGGGATAGAGATACTTATTGAATTAGATAAAGAAAGATGCTTCTTTGTAATGTTCTTCGTTTATTAGTCCTTTAAGTTTGAGCTTTCTTGCATTGAGTATTCTATTCTATTGTTCTTTGTTCTTGAAGAAAGTCTCATCATGTCTCTCTTCATTCATTTTCCTCAAGTTGAATAATCTTTTTCATTTAAATGTGTGCTTGAGGTAGTTATAACCTACAAAAAAATAAAGAACTTTCCTTGGTATCCATTAATTTTTGGATCCACAGAGGTTAGCCAAACTCATAAGCAAGTAAGCATTCAAAATAATAAGTCAAAAACAGCAAAGCAGTTCATAAGAGCAAAAGATGTTTTGTTGATTAATTTGGCCAAGTGACCACTTGTTGCAATTGTTATCACGTTCATATATTTATCAAAACAATAGCCAATTACATTAAGCATTTGTATTACAAAGAATTTAAATATGCAACATATTCTTGAGAAATGAAGGAGCAAGAACAAGCTAAAGCAGAAGCAAGGAGTATGCATTTAAGTGCATCATGTGATTTTTATAAAAGAAGTCACATAAATTCAGGCTCAAAAACTAAGATGTATTGCATCAACAACATGTCATTCATAGAGTCAAATTTATATATTTGCAATTGCAAAAAAAAAAAAGAGAGACAAAATAGAGATCGGGCTGTAATTTTGGCTTTCAGCCATGGGTTATTCGAATACCTCATCACGTATTCGAATACCCAGAACAGATAAGAGAATAAAGGCAGGTGCAAGTATTTGAATGCCTTGTAGAGTATTCGAATACTCTAGAGACGAGAGAAACACTAATATCATAAGTCGCTAGCTATTCGAATAGCTATATTAGTTATTCGAATACTCTAGCTTTATAGAGACATAATATTGCTGTACTGATGTATGGTATTCGAATAACTTATGATGGTATTCGAATAGACCTATCAGAAAAACATAGATTTTCACGTACAGATGCAATGGTATTCAAATACCATAGGGAGATATTCGAATAACTTTAACAGGAAAGCATATATGTATCATGTACAGAAGTGCATTTTGAGATAAACTAACTTACCCAATGATGAAGTACTTATTCAAGGAATACAAGTTCAAACTTTATGAGAATGATGAAGAGAGCTTGGAATTATTTTTGGTTTTGTTCTTGTAGTAGCCACTTTCAAAATGCCAAAGTCAGATCTAGGCCTTCAAACACACCTACAACACATTTCAATTTTTGGCTTTTGGTACCCAAATTTTCTTGGGTCCTTGAATGTCAGTTTTGGGTATACTACCCTTGGGAACCCATACCATTTTAGTTCCAATTTTCATGTTGATGTTTTTCCTTGCATTATATGTTGATGTACTATGTCCTTTCTTTCCACAATAAAAACATTTAATAAAAGGACTACATGAAATGCTAGAATTAACAAAAAAAATTTTATAAAATTTTTGTTGATTTTTCGGGTTATATCCTATCCCGACTTTTTGAAAAACAACTCTTTATTTTCCTAATAAGATATTTAAATTATCTCTTCTAAAAGTGAATTTAGCAAGAGTGTTCTTTAAATCTTCAATTTCTTTTTCAAGCATATGACATGAAGAACAAGATGAAGAAGTAGAGGCATGTGAAGAATGAGATGTGCATGCATCAATTAATCCTAATGTCTCATTTTTAATTTTTAATTCTTCAATTTCTTTATTCAAAATTAGAATTTTGTTTTCCAAAGAAAAAAATTATTTTCTTAGATGAAGAAATTATTTTTGTGAGCCTTATTGATTCGTCATGCAATTCTTCGAAGGCATCTTGTAATTCATCTTAAGAATGAGATAATTCATATTTAGAAATTACCTAAATGTCGATTTCTTGTTCTTCTTCTCCTTTGACCATAAAACATAGATGAATTTCCTCATTATCTGAGCTATCAGCGGAGTCCATATCATTGTCATCCTATGCTATGTAGACTCTTCTTTCTTTGGAGGGTTTCTTTTCAAATTTTTTTGGGGAAAAAGGCGGACTTCTTTGAGTTCCTTTCTTTTTGAGAAACCTTCGGAATTTCTTCACTAGAAGACTGAGGTTCTCTTCATTTAACTCAATCTTGTCCACATCATCTCCATCGTCTTCTTCTTCATTATTGATAGTGGGGGTGGTGGCTTTAAGTGCAATCCCTTTCTTCTTCTTATCGTGTTCCTCACTTTGGTTAAGTCTGTTGAGTTCTAATTCGTGCTCTTAAAGTTTGCCAAATAAAGTAGCTAACGTCATTGTTGATAAGTCTCTTGATTCTGATATAGCTGTTACCTTAGGCTGCCAAATCCTGCTCAAACATCTCAATACTTTGTTAATCAAATCTTCGTTAGAAAAATTCTTTCCTAATGATGCAAGATGATTTATAATGTGAGTGAATCTCTTTTGCATTTCTTGAATGCTTTCTCCTTGGTTCATTGTAAGTAATTCATATTCACGAGTTAGAGAATTAATTCTCGACCTCTTAACTTCACTAGTACCCTCATGGGTAACTTGTAAAGTATCCCACATTTCTTTAGCAGTTTTACAATTTGAAATTCTGAAAAATTCATCATACCCGAAAGCAGTGGTAATGATGTTTTTGGCTATCAAGTTATATTGAACTTTTCTTTTATCATTTTTAGACCAATCATTTCTAGGTGCCTCGATTTTTACACCATCAACAACTCGTGTAAGTATAAATGTGCCATTTTCGACAACATCTCACACATCTAGATCAATAGCCTCAATAAATATTTTCATTCTTTCCTTCCAATATGCATAACCATCCCCATTGAAAAAGGGTGGTCGATTTATAGAAGTTGCTTCTGAAAAATCATTTGATGAAGCCATGTACTCTTGTAGCGGCTAAGCTCTTCATACAAGAGTCTAGCTCTGATACCACTTATTACCCAAGTGGCTTCAGTACTCAAGAGGGGGTGAATTAAGTAATTAAAAACTTTTTCACAAACTTTTTTTAATACAAATTTCTTGAAGAAATATAATGAATATATATAAAAATGATAAAATGCCTTAAGAGCAGTAAATAAATAATTAAGCAATAATAAATAAATTACTAAAAATAAAGAGATAAAGGAGAGAAGAGCAGACACAATATTTATCCTGGTTCGACCACCAACCACTTGTGGCTTACGTGCAGTCCCCAAAACACAGTTTGAGATTTTTTACTATTCAATACAAGCTTAAAACAGGTGCTTGCAATCTTTACACAATAGGGATACCTCACCCTATTTACTAGAGGGATACCTCACCTCATTTGAAGGATACCTCACCTTCTTTACAACAAGGGATACCTCACCTTTTTACTAAGGGATACCTCACCCTCACAAATTCACTAAGCGATACCTCACCCTTTTTCAAAAGCAGAAAATAGATGAAGAGAAACTCTCACTTAGAGCAAATATTACAAGTTGAAACACTAGGAAGCTCTCTTAGGATATCTCAAAGTTTTGGCGAAAAGAGCATAAAAAATATAAGAAAAATAGTAATCACGTTTTCAATCAAGCAAAGAATGATTCAAATTGTTGGGGCAACCTTCAGAAGAGACCCAAGGTCTCTATTTATAGAGTAATGAAGAAAAGAGCCGTTGGGTGCCATTAAAACCATATTAAATGCAAAAATGTTGGCTGCTATTTTCAAAAACCAGAACAAAGTCTCGTGGGTTATTTGAATACCATCAGGGGGTATTCGAATACCTCTGATAATAGGTATTTTTAAAAATAGATCAAAGGGGGGTTATTCAAATACCTCGAATACCTTTAAAAGGTATTTTTTCGAAATCAGGTTATTCGAATACCATAAGGGTTATTCGAATACCTGTCACTTAAAATAGGTTTTTAAGAAACACTGTATTCGAATGCCACGAAGGGTATTCGAATACCTCTGTTTTGGAAAATAGAAACGTATGTAAAGGATGCAGGTTATTCGAATACCATGGAGGTGTATTCGTATACCTCAGTTAAAAACAGTTAAGAAAGCCATTTGTAATTGCTTTGAAAACCATTTCCAATCTCTAAAACCTTTGTTCTTTCAAAACCATGATTTGAATTTGGGATATTTAATTTAAAACCATTTTCATGTTTTCATGCAAAATTAATGAGATATCCAGAAAGGCTTCGTACATAAGATCCTAAGTCCTAAAGCTATTCTTGGAGATCTTGGACTTGGTCTTCTCATCATCTTCATGTTTGTTATCATCAAAACAACTATTAATGGCAGCTAGCCAATTACACGATTTGGTGCACTTTCCGAATTAGTCAACATATAAATCCAACAAATGACTTTGGTTTAAGTTAGATTTTACCACTACATTGTCAGTGTAGACTTCTATGAATTTGCCTATCATGTTCTAAAATATGGTATTCATTTGTCCTTTGGTAAGTAACTCTAATATTCTTTAATTCAAAAAGAATCACCACCCATTCATAAGTCCCAATGGCCCCTGGGGCATCAAAATGCTATCTTGTTGACATCCTCTTCTGCAATGTATATTTGGTTGTACCTCATATGGTCATCCTTAAGACTCAAGACATCATGGTAGGATGTGGAATCAACTAACATATCTACAATCAACTTTGGGTATTCATCCTTTAGTGTAGCTATGTTTCAATTTCAAAAAACTAAAATTTAAAGTTCGTCATTTTTCTTCATTACTAGGATTATATTAGATAACCAGTCCACATACCTCGTTGTTCAAATAAACTTGGCATTGAAGAGCCTCTCAATTTCTTCTTTTATCATCAGGACTACTTCTAGAGTGAAGCATCATGTTGGCTGCTTTACTGGTCGGCACCCTGGTTTCAAAGGTAGTTTGTATTCGGCCAGGTCTTAGCTTAATCTAAGCATCTATCTATAATCCCATGCAAAGCAATATTGATATTCTTTAAATTGGAATATAATTGCCTTACTAAAATATAATGGAAGTAGTTTACTAATGAAAGTTAGCTGATAGGAATCACCATCTCCAAGATCAATCTCTTGTGTTAGATCTTGAGTTTTGACAGCATTGTTGCTATTTTTGAGTGGTGAGTTTTCGAAGAGGCCATCTTCCCCATACACAATATCGGGGACTTTGTTTTTTCCTACACTATCGTCTCTATCAGCCACATAGGCCGATAGTCTCTTTAGATGTTGTTCAAAGCTCATTTGTCATCCTTGGGTCATTTGTTAGCCATTAGGATGATATAAAACCCAATGTGATCGAGTTTGATATTAGTCAACTTTGGATCAAATTTGGCCTTTAGTGGACTATTGGGCTGGATTGCAGGATTGTACTCCCTGAACACAGCAAAACATTGTTGCACATAGCAGAGATTGTCATAAGCGGGAATTACCTCGACACCTCCTTCGTTATCCCACAATATTAACTTATGATGGACATTCCATGTTATGGATTCTACGGCATAAATCTAGTCATGCCCTAAAAGTAAATTATAATTAGCCTTGGAATGGACAACCACGAATAATGTCATCCTCTCGACAGATCCTACCTGCACATTCAATCAATACACGATTTTTCAAATTAGGTTCACAACTACTCCTCCATCAATCAATACAAGATTTGTAGGCACTCCACCCACATGTGCCTTGATCTGAAATGGCTTCAAGTAGTCTTTTATCTTTTCACTTGGTGTTTCAAATTTAGCAACATCATTAAAGAAAGTGATAATGGATTGCTCGTACACCCATGGTTCTTCCAAGCCTAAATCCTCTTCATTCTACAATATCTCGATAATACTTTTGAATTCTATAGGAAAATTGGTTACTAAATTGATTGTTGTTGATTGCCCCCTAGACCATCAGTGGTTTTTTTTAATAAAATCAACATCCATGTAGTCTTCCAAATTCACTTCTGGTTCTATAGTTCCTGACAATGGGTGAGATTGTTGGTATGCATCATATCCACACTTCACATTACTTGTGGTCTTAACATGGCATTGAGTCTAGATGACCATGTTGTCATTGACAAACTCTACATCGGTCTCATTTCCCTCATTGAATCGAGGATTTTTTTTACCTATGTTTGTATCATTTCTCCTACATGCCTTGCTTTAGACCTTTCCTATGTCATCATCAATTCTATATGCGAATGAATGAGTGGCTGATAATATTTGTATGGGCTATATGAGTGTGAAAAATCAACTCGACACCACATGTTGCCCCTTCTCACATGGTAGTCACCTACTTTCGAAACTCCAATGATATTCCCTAGCATTTTTTTGCCATTTTTCTAATAGGTATATTACCTTTAGGAACCCTGGTTTTAGTGTGCAAGGCCTCAACTGAAGGGAGAAAAGGGCCAAATTTCATAACTTTTCGCTTTCATGTTGCTTGCCAATGGTTGATACCAAATAGGGTAGTTTGCTTTGGAAAATAAGCCATTCAAAGTTGTGTAACAACTCTTCTTTGTGTCCCTATTACAACAGATTTAGGAATAATAATATTTATTGTCTTTTCTTTCTCTGTCATTAATACCTATTCATCCTTTTGTTTATTGTACACCATTCGACACTTTATACACATTTTCACTTGATGGCCTTCATTGTCCATCCTTTCAGGAACTGCATCATGGTTTCATCACATTTAAGGTACCTGTGGGTGACCTCTAACAGGTCAACCATCTCCCATAATTGTTTTCCCTTCTCAGTCATTGCTTCAAAATTAACCTAAATCATTCCAACCTAGAGATTCTGCGACTCTACATAACTAGCTTGCATCTCGAATGAATCAATATTGACCTTCACCGTCGACTTTGGTTTATTGGCAAACTTTAGCCTTCTTTCTTTGATCCCGTTCTGAATCATATCCCAAAATTGAGAACAATTGTTAGAGTGCTTATAAGAATTATGACATTTGCAGTAAGTCTTTTTTTAAGTTCACTAGGCAATGGAAGGACATACCCTTCAATCAATAATTTGTTTATCTTTCAAAGCATGTTGAATATTTGATCATCCTTACTGATATCAAACGAATATACTTGACAGTTTAGGTACTCCATAATTTTTTCCCTTTTTGTTGGTTTTAATGTGTGGCAAATATATAGGGGCCCTTTTTTGCAGTTTAGTATCAAATATTTTATTTGTTTTATTTTCACTATTGTTATTATACTCTACAATATGCACTCATTCTCTATTTGCCCATCATTCCAATCAAGCCTTCTCCTGTAGGAGTTACTAAATTTTTCACACCTTATTAGCTAGTTGAGCCATATCTGTGAAATGCTGATTAACTAAGTTTTTACATATGGTAAAATCTAATCCTTTGGTAGCTATCTTAACTACTTTAGGTTCAGGGATATGGATGAAACACCTACTTCTTATTTGTCTGAAACAATTAAAGTAATCGTCTATACTCTTGTTAGGCCTTTTCTTCATGTTAAAAACTTCAGTTAATCCTACTTTTATTTCTAGACTAAAGAATTGTTCATGGAATAACCACTCAAGTTGTTCCCAAGAATGGACAAAATTGGGAGGCAAAGTGGAATACCACCATGTAAAGGCATTATGTGTCAAAAAGCTGGGGAATGATTCCATTTTTAAATATTCATTATAAGCCAAATCCTCATATTCTGTCATGAACATAGCGACATGTTTAACAAATTCTTCGTCTCTTTCTCCTGAAAATTTAGCAAATTTAGGGATTTTTAGTCCCCTTGGGAGTTTTAATTGATTTATACACTCAAGGAAGGCTAACACAAATTGAGGGAGAAAAACTAGTCCAACATTGAAACCAAACCTAGCAAAGGCTTGCTCAACAATACTATTCACCTGTGGTTCTAGAGGATTTACCCACATGGCAAGCCTTATTCTGTCACTAGCACCATACACTTATTAGTGTTGATATAAAGGGTGATTGTAAACTTTGTCACCTTTACTTGCAACAGGTTGAGCTTGATGTTGATTTTGATTTTGATACACAGGGTTTTTGTGCCCTGTGTTCCGAGGATTGCAATAAGGGTAAACTACTTCTTCAATTCTAGTCATCATGGCAACACTTCCATATTATAGAGGAGTTAAACGAGTAGGATTTTGTCCAATTCCTATTGTTTTCTAGAGTTGGTTGGCTCGAGGAAGCTAGATTATTTTCAATATAAGGCTCTCTTCTTAGAAGGCTACTTAGCCTCCCTACTTGTTATGCCCATGCATTACAAACGTTGTTGGTCGACTTAATGAGAGAGGTGAGGATCGTATTCATCTGCTGAGTCACCATATGAACCATTTCGTGGTTATTGTCGTCTATCTATTGCCTAACAGCAGCCAATGCCTTTATGGTATTTTTTTTAGGCCCTTAAGGCATGGCCCCGGGCATATGTGGGAAAATATGAGCAACTGGAACTCCCTGTTTCCTTGCTATGTCATGCACAGGTACCACACTAGACCCTTGTGACCCAAATATGGGGATATACTTATGGCATAGTTAGGTCCATCATGGTGAAGGGAAATTATCTTGGAGGAATTATCTGAAGAAGGATAACAAGGTTTGCATGTACACTGGTGTAATTATTCCTATAGAACTAGTAGTGGATGGTGGCATACCGTATATTGGTATAAAGCTTAGAGGATACTAATGATTTCGAATATTGAAGCCTAAATCCTCTGGTATGTATGCCGTTGTGGAGGTCGGGGAGTTAGGAATTTTACGCCTAACCTCAATACTCGTAGTTTAGGTTTCGATCATGCAATTTTCATTAGACATGCCTCTGTGTATAACCTGACCACTACGTAAATACATACAACAAACACTGTGGCACGATGGAGAGCCTTAGTACTGTCCCTAAAATGCAACATCCCCGAGAAAATATGTTAGGCTTGTATATGGTCTCAAAGGTACTATTATATTTGTATAACATGTCAGTTAAGTTTTGTGACAAACTAAGTTCGTTTAGGCATTTAGTTGCAACCCAAAAGTTAAAAAATAGCTTAAAATAACTCATATAGTAGCATAAATTGCTAAGTTGAGGGAAATAAACTTAGAGATTTTGTTTCTAAGTCACAAATAGGGTGAATAAGGTGTAGTTAAAATTTAAGAACAATCAGAGTTAATTTGATATTTTTAGGCATACTGGTTGTGTGTTTTAATGCTAGATTGACAAGTAGCAAATATGAAAAATTAAGATATTGGTGAAACAACAATTTAGATGAATCCTACGATTTATTTCAAAGTTGTTGGAAGTTCGAAAACTTGATTTAGCTAAATTCAAGTATCCTTAGCAGATATAAGTTTTAGTACAGAAACTTAAGTTCAACTTTTCTCTAAATTCCCTCCATGTCCCTATCTCATTTTCTCTCTTATCCCCTACGAGCCCTAGTAGAAAAACAAAAAAGAAAGAAAGAAAAGAGCGAAAGGAGAGAAGAGAGGAAGGGGAAGAAATAAGAGGAAAAGCAAGAGGATCCAAGGCAAGATCAATGGCAAGGCTTCAAGAATCAAGTAGTCTACAAGAGGTAGGGGTTTTCTAACCTTAAATCTCATCATTTTCCTTCATCCTCTTCAAGGTTGGTCTTAGGTCTTTTAGATGGAGAAATTGGGTTTGAGAAGCAAATTCATTTTCTTTACTTAGTTCTTGTTTTCAATGGTTGAAACTAGCTAATTTCAGCTTAGTGAGCGCAAGATAGATACCTTTGTCTTAGAACAAACCAAGAAGTTCCATAAGTTGGAACTTAGAACATTAGGTATGTGTGGATGTGGTTATAGCCATTAATCCATGTTTAAGTGAATTAATAAGTTAATTTTAGTGTTTAATGATTTTAACAGGATTAGAGACCATGATTAGGGTCGGAAAACACTTAGAATCCAAGATTTAGAGATTAGAATTGGTTTGGAAACCAATTATGCATAAATGCATTCTGTAGAATTTTCTGCATAGTGTCACGTATGTGCGGAGGATTTTCAGGCCTATGCGTGGGACACTCAGTTGTCAGTCCAGTCAAAGAGTGTCACGTATGTGCGTAGGATTTTCACGCCTATGCGTGAGACTGAAAACAACTCGATTTTCAGTCCAATCAAAGAGTGTCACGCATGTGTGAAGGATTTTCACGCCTATGCGTAGGACACTCAATTTTCAGTCTAGGCAGAGAGCATCACACATGTGCATAGGATATTCACGCCTATACGTGGGACACTTAATATTCAGTCCAGGCGAGGCAAAGAGTGTCACACATGTGCATAGGATTTCCACGCCTATGCGTGAGTTCCAGAATTCATTAAGAATTGTATTCTTGATATTTTGGACTTCCCTATATATTGGGATCACTCTTATATGCTTTTGTAAGTGTGTTGAGGCATCAATATGGATGCTTTAAGAGGGAAATCATCACCTATCAAGTATGAGAAAGTTAGACCCTTTGTGCATCTTATAGTTAAGGATTGCCATAGGTAGGTATCTAACACCTTATGCACTTAATGTTGAATTAGATATCACACAAGATGTGATAAGTTGGTGTAATAGATACGAGTATACTAGAATGAATTAGTAGCATTCACTCTAGTTAATTAGTAAATGTCTAAGCCTTGGGATATCCTAGAGTAGTGGATTATCTTAGTAGAGTATCTAGAATTTTAAGTAATGAAGTGCTGCAAGTACTAACCACTCATGAGTTAGTTTCTCTCGAGTGGAGTCAAGTTTGTGTGTTTAGTTCCTAATCGGAGATGGTTGTGTACTAAGTTCTCTAATTAAGTGAGATCTCATGCATTGTTTAATACACAATAGGATAAATTATGACTTGAAAACTTGTCATATTCATTGAGTATAGCAAAAACATGCCTAACTCTTCAAGTAGTATAGTTGAGTTGGAGATGCATATAGGAAGATAGTTACTTCCTTGAATATTAAGTTAAGTATAGAAGTTCAAATCGTTAGATAATCCAAGAATTAGTTGTTACCTAAAGCATGTATTTGGAACCTTGAGCACTCTAGTATGACACTGGTCACTACAGGTAGTGCATTAGTAAGGAGAGACAGATATAAGTGAGATAAGTACAGTGTACTTATCTAGATGCACGAATTATTCACTTGCAGTAGAGTTGAGTTAAATGTACAAAGATCAGAGAAGTGTTGATTTGACTCCATAAGTTGGGTCAAAATGATGCACTAGTTAAGATATACTCTTTCATAAAGATGAGTTGAGTCTATGAGCAAGTTTATAGTTGGTAAGGATTATAGTTTTCCTTTGTCTTAGGTAGGACTAGGATGTGATATCTTCACTCCCTACCTTAGCAAGAGTTCATGGAACCAGAGTTTCCTAGAATGAACAAGTAGAGGTAGGGTTAAATCGTCAGCTTTGCAGTTACAGTTCAGTTGTATAGGCAATTGTCTATTGTTGTTGACATATGCGATTGTATGGGTAGTTTCTTATGTTAACGGTATATAGGCTATTGATTTGGGTATATTACTAGGTATTATGCAGTTATCAGTTATAGTGGAGAAAACTCCTATGATAGTAATTATAGAAAATGCTTTACGGTTGTATAGGCGATTGTATAATGTTGAGTTTAGTTTAATTATGTATACAACTTACATAGTTATTATGTCATGAAATATATGTTTATTACTGAGAATTTTTATATTCTCACCCCTGTTTATGTTTTCATAGTAGAAACAGGTCAAGGATCGTCATAGAGTAAGAAATTTAAGAAACAGAAGAACTAACGTAGTATAGTTTTATTTGTTTCTTATTTAGATAAAGGTTATGTATATTGTTTATATTTGCTTTATAGTTATTTTAAGAGGAATGTGGCTAATGTTGTATATATGTATGTATAAGTAAAAGTTTTTTGCAGTCGCTCGAGGCTTTCTATAATGACTTGCATGGTTGTTATAGATATATTGGTAGTTAGTTTATGTAATAAGTGGCGTATCTAGTACTGTATATCTCTATATATTCCAAATATATCCAGATATCTATCCTAGGACGTTACATTATGGTATCAGAGCAGTTCAACCTGTTGAGCTGGGGTATGGATTGACTTTGCTTAGGCATGAGCAGTAGTTTAGTAGGGTGTTGTGCATTCTTTTATCTCATAGTGAGATATGTAAATGGAATTGTATGACTTGCCTTAGGTATGGATGCTAATAGTTATCTGTGTGAACAGGAAACTATGACAACTACTAGGTGAACCCATAAAACTAAGAGACTGGTAAAGACTAGAGCTCCTAGAAAAATGGATGCTGCAATGAGAGAGCAGACTGCCATTAGTAGAAGACCATTAGAAAAGTTAGAAAATGACTCGCTAGGGAAGTCGATGGATAATAAAGAACTAAATAGGAATCAGGATTCCTCACGGTTCAGTAGAGTTACTCATTTGTTCTTCAATGGATAGTATGGTTCAGTTAGGGCTGATAAATGGCTTCAAGAGATAGTAGAGATCCTTGTGGTCATGTATACACCGATGAACGACGAGTGTCCTTTGCTTCTTATCAGTTAGTAGGAGAGGTCGAATGCTGGTGGGTCAAGCTAAGAGGTTACTAGATATATTAAGTGCTTAAATCACCTGAGAGGTGTTTAGAGTTACATTCCTAGACAAATAGTATTCCCTATGGTTGCAAAGAGCAAAAGAATCAGAATTTCTGAGACTTGAGTAAGGGGGATATTACTGTGGACTAGTATGGGGAGCAACTCATAGAATGTTCAAAGTTCTCTTCTCATTTTATGAGTAGTCCAGATTAAAACTGGAAATGTGTAAGATTTGAAGTTGGACTTAGCGAAGGTATTAAAAATGTTATAGAAGTAGATAACTCCAGAAACCACGCAGCTTAGTACTGGAGGTCAGCGTTTAAGCACTGAGAAAGTGGGTGATTAAGTTCCCATAGATAAGAAATTCTAGGATTTTTATCTTATGGAATTTGAATTCGCTATTAGTTGGGATTTTACATATATGTTTCCTAGAAAGTGTTAAAACATTCATAGAGGTATTTCACGGTAGAAATCACCACCTAGCATATATGTACAAGTTAGAACTTTTGAACATTCTGAAAGTTAGGAATTGTTTAAAAGAGGTGTGTAGGACCTTAAACACAATAATGTGGCTTAGAATACCACCTGAGGTGTGATAGTAAAGCAAGCTAGATACAAGTTTGATAAGAAAGTTAACCTTATCATAGAGGCATAGTTTACCCTCTTGTAGTAAAAGTTAGATTAAACATACAAGTTTTAATTAATGCTCTTTTCTCTCATTGAGTTATGTTGTAATAAAACATTAATCAAGATATAGTTCCTTTAATAGTTAAAACTGAACCATAGCACAATTATCCTAACTAAGGGAGTGAGTTAAACCCCTTGACCTTGCAAGGTAGTGAGTAAAGATCTATGCTAAGGATGGAGTTGTGACACAAGGTAGCGAGAAAAGGACATTGTGAGGGTAAAGATGTGAGTAAAATACTTTACCAAATTTGTAGAGGAAGTAGCCCTTCGATCTCTCCACATCAAGCAAGTAGTGAGACCAAATAAATCTTGCCAAGTATAATAAAGAAGTGAGATAAATGGTCTATCTAGGACAAAGTAACGAGATAAGTTTTTTGTCAAGAAACATGAGGAGTGAGAAAAGCACTCATGAGAGCAGTAGTAAGAGTGAGTTAAACTCTCTACCAAGGGTCTCAGGTAGTAAGAACAAGTTAAGTTCTCTACCAAGGGTGGTAAAGCAAGAAAAGCTTACTATCAAGGGTAATAGAATAAATGAAGTTCTATGCTATGCTAAGGAGTGAGATAAACCCTTATGCAAGTGCAGTAAAGTAGGGCTAACTTACCACAAAGAACTATAGGATGAGTTAGGTTCTAAGTTAGGTAATAAGGTGAGTTAAGTAGTTTGTCAAGTATAGTTGATCTAAGATCTAGTTGTCTTAGAATCAGAAATAGAAGGAGATTATCTCTAAAATTGTTTCTAGGATTATGGAAGAACATAGCCTATATGCTATTGTAGTTTTGGAAACTTTTAGAGAGACGAGGTTGCGTGCCAAGTTAGCTAAGAATCAGTTTTGGTTACATGTGGTACAATGTAAAGGTTATGTAGTTTTTCAAAGAGGAATTGCTGAGAACCCTAGCAAAGTTTGAACAGTGGTATAATGGCAAGGACTAACTAGTGTGACCGAGGTTATAAAGTTTATCAGTAGACTTTCTCTTTTAGTGCTACCTTGACTAGGTTAGCTAGAAGAGGTAGTAGTTTTGTAGACTCTAGCTTGCAAGTATAGTTTCTTAGAGTTTAAGAAGTGGTTGACTACTATGTTAGTATTGGTAATTCTAGATTCCCATGAGAACTTTGAGGTAGTTAGTGATACTTCGAAAATGACACTAGGGGGTGTTCTGATGCAACAAAGGTAAGTAGATGCCTATGCATCGAGACAGATAGATCTGTACTAAAAGGACTACCCTATGTATGATTTGGAATTAATCACCGTGGTGTTGCCTTACAGATTTGAAGATATTACTCATAAGGAGTCTAGTAGAGGTGTTCAGTGATCATATTAGTTCCAGGTACTTGTTTGATCAGAGGAAGCTAAACATGAAGCATAAGAGATAGATGGAGTTCTTCAAGGTTTATAACCTTGAGTTATAGTATCATATGGGTAAGGCCAATGTAATGGTCGATACACTAAGTAGAAAATCCCTACAGTTGTTCTAGATGATGGTCCAAGAGAGTGAATTTCTCAAGAGTTTCATGGATTTGAGTCTTGCGGTAACTATGATGCCATATAGTCTCACAGTGAGCAACATGGACATAGTAAAAGACTTAAGGACTCAAATTGTAGAAGCTTAAAGGAAGGAAGAAAGCTCTAAGGGACACTAGTGAGCAGATCTTCTTAGAAACCTAACAGAATTTTAGTATAACAACAAATGGAATGACAAGGTTTAGAGACAGACTTTGTATTCCAGGAAAGTTAGTAATCAAAGAAAGGATTCTAGGAGGAGTGTACAAGAGTAAGTATGTCATCTATCTAAAGGCTACTAAGATGTTTCAAGAGTTAAAGAAGATATTTTGGTGGCCTATTATAAAAGAGGACATAGCAGAATATGTTATGTTTTAAGTAATAGTGGAAAGATTAAGTAACCTACTCACTTTTTATCAAGTAGAGTTAGTTATCTTCTAGATTAAGTAGTTTAACTACTTTTAAAAGAGATAGATAGATTGCAGGGAGTCTTAGTGAATGTAGTGTTTGATAGAGATACTAGGTTCACACTCAGTTTTTGGGAAACCTTGCAAAAGAAGTTCAGAGCTAAGTTAAGATTTAGTACAACCTACCATCTATAGCTAGAGGAATCCAAGAGCTTAGAGGTAAACAGATTTCTTCTTGTGAGAGTATGGTGGGGAGAAGCTGGTACAGAAAGGACTACCTGAGAGTTAGAATCTCATGTAAAATGAGTTTACTCAGAGTTATTTGCATGAGGTGAGTAATTTTGTGGATAAAATTTTTAAAAGAAGGGGAGAATGTAACATCCCGAGAAAATATGTTAGGCTTATATATGGTCTCAGAGGTACTATTATACTTACATAACATGTCAGTTAAGTTTTGTGACAAACTAAGTTCATTTAGGCACTTAGTTGTAACCCAGAAATTAAAAAGCAGCTTAAAATGACTCAAACAGTAGGATAAATTGCTAAGTTGAGGGAAATAAACCTAGAGAGTTTGTTCCTAAGTCACAGATATGGTGAATAAGGTGTAGTTAAAATTTGAGAATAATTAGAGTTAATTTGGTATTTTTAAGCATACTGGTTGTGCGTTTTAATACCGGATTGACTAGTAGTATATATAAAAAATTAAGATATTGGTGAAACAACAATTTAGATGAATTCTATGATTTATTTCAAAATTGTTGGAAGTTGGAAAACTTGATTTAGCTAAATTTAAGTGTCCTTAGCATATATAAGTTTCAGCACAGAAACTTAAATTAAACTTTTTTCTAAATTCTCTCCATGTCCTTATCTCATTTTCTCTCTTATCCCCTACGCGCCCTAGCAGAAAAATAGAAAAGAAAGAAAGAAAAAAGAGAAAGGAGAGAAGAGAAGAAAGGGAAGAAAGAAGAGGAAAAGCAAGAAGATCCAAGGCAAGATCAAGGGCAAGGCTTCAAGAATCAAGTAGTCTACAAGAGGTAGGAGTTTTCTAACCTTAAATCTCATCATTTTCTTTTATCCTCTTCAAGATTGATCTTAGGTCTTTTAGATGAGGAAATTGGGTTTGAGAAGCAAATTCACTTTCTTTACTTAGTTCTTGTTTTCAATGGTTGAAACTAGCTAATTTCAGCTTAGTGAGTGTAAGATAGATACCTTTATCTTAGGATAAACCAAGAAGTTCCCTAAGTTGGAACTTAGAACATTAGGTATATGTGGATGTGGTTATGGCCATTAATCCATGTTTAAGTGAATTGATGAGTTGATTTTAGTGTTTAATGATTCTAACATGATTAGATACCATGATTAGGGTTGGAAAACACTTAGAATTCAAGATTTAGAAGATTAGAATTGGTTTGGAAACCAATTATGCATAAATGCATTCTGCAGAGCGTCACATATGTGCGCAGGATTTTCACGCCTATACGTGGGACACTCAGTTTTCAGTCTAGTCAGAGAATGTCACGCATGTGCGTAGGATTGTCACGCCTATGCATAGGACACTCAGTTTTCAATCTAGGTAGAGAGTGTCACGCATGTGCGTAGGATTTTCACGCCTATACGCGGGACACTTAGTTTTCAGCCCAGGCGAGGCAGAGAGTGTCATGCATGTGTGTAGGATTTCCACACCTATGCGTGAGTTCTAAAATTTTTCAAGAATTGTATTGTTGATGTTTTGGACTTCCCTATGTATTGGGATCACTCTTATATGCATTTGTAAGTGTGTTGAGGCATCAATAGGGATGCTTCAAGAGGGAAATCATCACCTATCAAGTATGAGAAAGTTAGACACTTTGTGCATGCTATAGTTAAGGATTGCCATAGGAAGGTATCTAACACCCTAGGCACTTAGTGTTGCATTAGATATCACACAAGATGTGATGAGTTTGTGTAATAGATACAAGTGTACTAGAATGAATTAGTAGCATTCACTCTAGTTAATTAGTAACTGTCTAAGCCTTGGGATATCCTAGAGTAGTGGATTACCTTGGTAGGGTACCTAAAAAATAAGCAACGAAGTGTTGCAAGTGCTAACCACTCATGAGTTAGTTTCTCTCAAGTGGAGTCAAGTTTGTGTGTTTAGTTCCTAATCGGAGACGGTTGTGTACTAAGTTCTCTAATTAAGTGAGATCTCGTGCATTGTTTAATACACAATAGAATGAACTATGACTCAAAAGCTTGTCATATTCATTGAGTATAGCAGAAACATCCCTAACTCTTCAATTAGTATAGTTGAGTTGGAGATGCATGTAGGAAGAGAGTTACTTCCTTGAATACTAAGTTAAGTATAGAAGTTCAAATCGTTAGGTATTCCAAGAATCAGGAGTTACCTAAAGTAGGTATTTGGAACCTTATGCACTCTAGTATGACACAAGTCACTACAGGTAGTGCATTAGTAAGGAGGGCCAGATATAAGTGAGATAGGTACAGTTTCCTTATCTAGATGCACGAATTACTTACTTGCGGTAAAGTTGAGTTAAATGTGCAAAGATTAGAGAAGTGTTCATTTGACTCCATAAGTTGGGTCAAAATGATGCACTAGTTAAGATAGATTCTTTCATAAGGATGAGTTGAGTTTATGAGCAAGTTTATAGTTAGTAACGATTACAGTTTTCCTTTGTCTCAGGTAAGACCAGGATGTGATACGTTTACTCTCTACCTTAGCAAGAGTTCGTGGAACCAGAGTTTCCTAAAATGAACGAGTAGATGTAGGGTTAAATCGTCAGCTTTGCAGTTACAGTTCAATTGTATAGGTAATTATCTGTTGTTGTTGACATAAAAGATTGTATGGGCAGTTGCTTATGTTAACGGTATGTAGGCTATCGGTTTGGCTATACTATTAGGTATTTTGCAGTTATTAGTTCTAGTGGAAAAAACTCCTATGATAGTAATTATAGATAATGTTATACGGTTGTATAAGAATGTTGAGTTTAGTTTAATTATGTATGCATTTGCCATAGTTATTATGCCATGAAATATATGTTTTTTGTTAAAAAAATTTATGTTCTCACCCTTTTTTATGTTTTCATGGCAGAAACGTGTAAAAAATCGTCATAGAATAAGAAGTTCAAGAAATATAAAAGTTAGCGTAGTATAATTTTATTTGTTTCTTACTATTGATACCCAATTTTGTTCATAAAATTTTTATTTTTGTTGTTTAATCAAGGACTAGTAATTGTGTTAAATGGTGTTTAATTACAACAATTTGAACACTTTCTTTTTCTTTCTTCTCAAGTTTTATTTGTTTCTATCTTATCTCCATCATTGCTTTTTCTTTTTATTTATACAAAAAAAAAGAAGCAGTAAATTTAATTACAACCCAAAACCAAAAGAAAAAAAAAAGAAACAAACAAAACAAGGAAACGTAGATGCTGCTTGTGTTTTTTATCTTTTGAAATGAAGCAATTTTTTTTCTTGCTCTTTGTTTCTTTTTTTTTTTTTCCTTTTTTGACCATGCATTATTTCACAGTAGCTGCTACACTCACTTTCCCAATTGCTTTTACGTTCCTCACCTGCGCGCACATACACCCACTCATGGTTATACACTCACATTTTCATCTTTCTGCACGGTGTACGACACGACACAACAAACCACCCACAATTTCACAGTTTTGTTTCTCATAATATATGAGGTTTTTGTAACTTGAGAGGGGGAGATTATTATCATCGAGCCCTCGGACCAAAAAACTGAGATTCCTTCAGGACACACATTTTCCTGTTGCCCACACTCTTCATTTTCGAACCACCTCCAACATCCCAAAACAAAACAACCTTCATCTTCCATGCTTTCAGCCACCATTAATTTATACTCTCATCCATCATCACCTTCCCTGCTTTCACCCACCATTACGTTTCACCATCTTTCATCGTCAACCCGATACCACACCAAACCCCAATCAACCATCAATAACCCCAAACCAATCTCACAAACTCACCCAAAACAAGACCTACCACTCTCATCGGCAACACAACCAAGCCTCCATTCTTACCCAACCAAACTGTGACCCATGACGTACCTCGCCTTACCAATAGCCACCACGGCCTAACCAAACCACCATCATCCCTGTAACTAACCCCTAACATACCAATCGCAGCCTCCACCGTACCAGATCCAGCCATCAAGCCCCACACCGCTGATAGAGGCGCACCACCCACCGCGCCACCAGACTCGGTCGCCTACAACCCACGACCCCGTTCCTACTCCACCGCGACACGGATCCGGCACCACCACACCCAGATATGCCTCAAACCATGTCGCTAGGACCAGATCCATTGCAGGTCCACCGTTCTCTAAGCGCAGCCCGTCGCGCCTCTCCAGACCACTGTGCAGCGCCACCTTAGCAGACCCTTGATGCCGTATAGCCATCGAGACCGACAACCCATCACGACCCGTGAGCAGCACCGAGGCCACGACCCGTCACACCAGATCCGTGAGTCGTCCTCGACAGCACGCCACTGCTGTCCTTGCGTCGCACACGCCCCATCGTTGCAGACCGGCAGCCTCGGACGGCCTGAGCCGCACCTCCACCACTCGACCTCACGAGAACCAGCCTCTCATCTAGCCGCGAGCACTGTGAATCCTTCTCCCCTGGTGTGATTCTTTTCTGTTGCCTTTTGTTTTACTCCTTTTTACTTTTATTTTATTTTGTTTTTTATGCGGTTGTTCACATTAGGGCCATCCTTTTTGGGCTCAAGTGAAGAGTTTGGACCATTTCCTTCTTTTTTTTTTCTTCAGGGCTGAAGGGTGTTGTTTGACTTTTTTACATTAAATCATAAACAAAAATAAATTGAAAAAAACCCAGCAACACCCACGGTTCTAGAGATAAATTGGGCCAAGCAAATAACCCAAGACCAAACAATTTTAAGTGATTGGTGACCTTTTGTTTTGGTGTGGATCGTAAGTTAATGGGCTTGGATAGATTTTTTGCTTGATAGGTTGAATCTGTTAGTCAAAGTAAAATTAAAAAAAATGATAAATGATAAAATTTCAAAAAAAATAAAAAGGAATAGAAATAATAAAAATATAAGTAAAAGAGGGATAGTGGTTTATTTTTCATTGATGATTTGAATTTGATATGTTTATTATATTCTCTCTGTTGTCACATATGTTCGCGTAAAATAAATTTTGAATATGGGATAAGATTCCTACGACGGAATAATTAAGGTTAGCTACAATAATGGCGATATCTTGACTTTCTTGAAGTGAGGAGAAATTTTATGGTTTTTTCAGGAGCGCTTGCGAGATTATAATAATCTCCAACAAAATAATCTTAATTCATATTTTCTTATAATAATATCATTATATTTTTGTAATTGCATTTTAATTTCACACACTCATTTTTGCATTAATGTGTTAATCAAGCAATTTAAAATTGGCCGACGAAGGAAAAATTAGAAGATAATTGGAATGCCGATCAAATACACTCTTCTCAATACTCTTGAGACTTTATATTGGATCTTGTCAAGAGCACTAATGAGGTCTAATTCTCATATTAAAATTAAAATATTTTCACAAACTAAAATACAACATTATTTTGTAAAATGTAAAATTCGCTGACGACGGAAAAATTGGGAGAGGATTGGAGCGCTGATCAAATACATTCTTTCCAATAATCTTGAGCTTTATATTGGATTTTGCCAGGAGCGCTGGCAAGGTCTAACACCCACATTAAAATTAGAATACAACTTTTTTTTTTATAAACTAAGATAAAATTCTTTTTTTTTTCTTTTGTAAAATAAAATCCCCAAATAAAAGCGAACAATTTCACATAGTCTCAATATTATGATTGTGGTGAATTCAAAAAAATTTTTTTGTCACTTTCAAAAAATAAATTTTTCTTTGCAAAATTCATCTTAAATCGTTTTATCCCATCAAAAATAAATAATTTTGAAAATTCTTTTTTTCCTTGCAAAAATCAACACAATTTCAATTCACCACTTTCATATAATATGTTGCAGACTTAGAATATGTTCCAAAATAATGGCTATTTAGCCACCTATTCAATGTCTTAGTCATTTATCATTCTTGATATTATGTCTGAAAAAATGGGACATGTTAAAATAAAAAAAAACAAATTCCTTTCTTTTTAATAATAACATGCCAATTTAATTAATCTTGTAAATAACACTAGAGTAAATAGATAATTGTTCTTGAAACGGACGGCGTAGGGTGCTAATACATTTCCTACCTATAATGAACTCCTGAACCTAAACTTTGAAATGTAGACCATCTTTTAGATGTCTAATCGCACCATTCCATTTAATGGATAAAGCAATTGGTGGC
Organism: Ormosia emarginata; assembly: GCA_029884605.1. Taxonomy (NCBI): domain Eukaryota; kingdom Viridiplantae; phylum Streptophyta; class Magnoliopsida; order Fabales; family Fabaceae; genus Ormosia; species Ormosia emarginata. The sequence continues at coordinate 7,175,050 of JAQQTP010000068.1, forward strand.
GACTCCCACTAAAAAAAGGGTAAATTACGACATTTTTTTTTTCATATTACGACGATTTTGACTTCTATTTTTTGCATCAGCGGCAGTTTCCAAAACTAACGTAATTAACTTCACCGTTCGGTATAATATGATAGTTTCTCATTAACCGCCACGACAACCACCACGACAACCGCCACAAATTACCATGCACAAAATGGCGGTTTCATTTTGCATAAAACGGTGGTTAAAACTGCAGTAATTTACATGACAACAACAAAAAAATGTAAATTATGGCGGTTAGAACTGTCGTAATTTACACAACACCAACAAAAAAATATAAATTATGACAGTTAGATCTGCTGTAATTTACATAAAACTAACAAAAAAAAGCATAAAATGGCTGTTTAGAACTGTCGTAATTCACCTAAAACTAACAAAAATAAAAAATGACAGACAATACTTCAATGGGTCAGTACATACTATATTTGAAAGGCAATATCAACTGTTTAAGGATAATCTTAGTGTCTTAAATATTATAAAATAAATCAATACTTCCTATATAGACATATAGACCTATTTTCCTTCTAACTTAAATTCACATGCTTGATCATCATTGTCCATTGATGAACTCCACTATTGCGATTAATGAGTAAAGAAAATGTCACATTTTTACCCTATCAGGTTTATATGGTCCATCAATATACACAAGATAACATTAAATTACATCATCTTGCACACTATCCAAGTTTGCAACCAATTAACATAAACTTGAGTATAAGAAAGTTTGAAATAATTATTGCTTTCCATTTGCAAACATGATATCAAAGGCAAAGACACAAATGCCCACTTGCATGAACAGAAGATATCAGAAGCAAATCCAGAGAATTCAACTAAGAACAGAGTTGAAGAAGAGAATTAGAGAAATACAAAGGAAGATAAGAAATCTTCCTAGAACAGCTACAAAAGAACCAACCAGAAGGAAATTCCCTAAAGAAGACAACATAAGAAAGCATTAGCTCAACAAAGCTCTCCAATCCCTCTCAAACTTCCAAGTTCTCAATCATTTCCAAAAATACAAATGTGTTCATCATACTTAATCCTTAAAATAAATAAGCCATCTTACTAACTAAATTTGTAAGGAAGTGAGTCATGTAACATTCCTATGATACTATAAGATTGGTTTTGATCTAGTTATTAAAAACCAATAGTAAACTGTAGGCCTATGCTACATCTAGGGTGCAGTGTAATTCTATCTACAGATTTATTGACTATGAACCAATCAACTACTATGAGCTTGAGAAGAGGATCTCCTCCAACTACCTGTATGACAAATTTTACAACCAGAGCAAAGAATAAAAAACATAAAATACAAGGAGCAAAGAATAAAACATCTTATGTCCATGTACAAAATTGAAGGCTTTTCTCAAGATGTATTTTATACTTCATAAGGCAAAGAATAAAAATAGTACCATAGCTAAATAGCCTCCCAATGCTGGTCCAATGATTAAACCTATGCCCCAAGCTACACTGACCTAAAAGCAGATCACGCTTTGAATTATTATGATGGACATGGAGCTCTAAGAACTGATAGTAAACAAGAGTTAGTAAGGCTTACAGTTGAAAGTCCTAGAGCTTGGTGTTCTTCTCGAAAAATTTCAGTAGCATAGGCCTATTAAATAGTGTCACATATATATATAAATGGAAGTTTGAATCAGATTGAACTAGGAAGTCATGTGTTCAAGTGCACAAATTCAAAATTTTAATAGTGCCCTAGTGCTGGTGGATGAAACATAAAATTGCTAACAATTAGGAGTTATTAAAGAATGGTACCTTCACTGGTCCAAGCAAACCACATAAACTTCTAAGAAGAAATCTCATGACAACAACCAACCAAAAACTTGTGTTAAGGCCAAACAGTGTGTTGAGAATGACATTGAAATCTAGTAAGCATTAATTATGGGAAACCATATAGCAGAGCTTAAAGAAAGCATCCAACTCATTGACAGATATACTTCTATGAAAGGAAATAGAAATGATAAGAGTAAAAGACACAACCCAAGGGCACCTTGTGGGATAAGGTAAAACAAAGTCATCAGATAAGACAATAATTTCAACCATGTCATTTGCACAAGGTTCTAAATCTATATATATTATTCATCCTAACAATATTAAAAAAAAATAACTTGCCTAGTTTGACAATTTATATGCTAAAAAACATCATAAATATATTTTATGCAAAAACATCCAAAACTGATATCAATAACCGAACAAGCTTTTGAATTAGACGAGGCTGCTCAAGATAATGTACGTAAAGGCTTCAGTATGTCCTACAAAATGTAGAACATCCAGGACAAAAAAAGAATACTACCTTTGTTTGTCCAGGCATTATAGGCTTCCCAGCAAACAATTCTATAAGAATATAACCAACGCTCCACAAGTCCACAGCGACTCCATAATCTGTAGCTGCAAGTAAAAGTTTAGGTCGTCGATACGACAAGGTTACTACACGACTTGTTAAAGGCTGCCTTTGAGTTGGTTGAAACAAAGTTGCAAGCCCAAAATCACCGATCTTCATATTGCCATTATTGTCAAGCAGAAGATTTGAGCCTTTGATGTCACACTGCATAGCACCATAACTGTGACAATGCTCAAGACCATGAAGCAGCTGTTGCATATAACATTTGATTTGCAACATGACAAATAATACTAGAAGCCTATTAATGATGAAAGAAAATTAAACAAGACATATGACATGAAACTTTAAAGGTGTAAACAACAACAGGATGCAAACAATGGCCTTTTGTAGAAAGAATATTATTGGTTGTCATTTTACTTTAAACGCATTTATTGTCTGTTTCAAATAATAAATCAATTGACTGCATGATATACAAACTAAGTGCAGTATCCAAGACAGTTAGTCAGATCTTATCAATTTTTAGAGCTACTAGGGATTGTTGCAAGATGGTGAGATAGGCAATTCATAAAACTGACAGATATTGATTGAGACAGAAAATATATTGATATCAATATATCTCATAGATCAATATATACCATTGTGGTCCTAGAGAAACCCTTCAGTTTAAAACTGCTCAAAAGTTGCCGCTAAGACTCCAGCAGATACAGTGCTTTTGACTTATCAAATTTAATCAAAGAGAAAGTGATGCTTTTGGTATAAATAGAAATTTAGCATGTACCAAAAAAAAAGAAAAGAAATTCAACAACCCATTCTACATCTGGCTTGAGAATTTGTCTCATGCTTCTGTTAATTATACAAATATTAGACACTATGCCAAGAATCTGGCTCACTAAGCAAGTTTATATAAAGAAAAATCACATCAAGTGAATTTTTAATTATTCTAAGACAAATTTTACAGTTGTGAATGACAAAAAGGTTCTCATCTAGACTCTGGACAAATAATAAGAAAAGCTCAGGTCAGGTACCTGTGCTTCAATAATCTTGATGCCGGGTATTACTGCAAGCCCTGCAAGATCATGCTCCATATATTCAAAAATAAGGTACAAGCTAATAGAAACCCTTGAAGTAATCATGCCTTCAAGCTTCATGACATTTGGATGATCAAACCTTCGAATGTCCTCAAGCTCTGATTTCTAAACAGCTATATTCCTATACGACATTTCATCAAAACTTGCAATATTTTTTAGTAACAGCAATCAATCATCCATTTCACAATGAAAAATTGAAAAAGATAGAAAGCTTAGAATTTTGTAGCAAAATTTGCTTGGCAATATAAGGAAGACTGAAACCTTACCCATGGTAACCAATGCCAGAGATGATAAAGATTGGCCACTACAAGAGAGAGTAGGTGAATAGGAAACCTCCTTTAACATCATAGTGATTCTTGTAAATACATGAAGATGAAGATCTTGGAAAAGATTTGGAACACAAAAGCATGAATATTTAAAATTTAGGGAACAGACCATCTAGATTCTAAAAAATTAGATAATACCTATACGGAAAAATTAGATCTACTTGGCAAACCACGGGCTCGGGCAGAAGACACACAACCACTCACACAGTTGGTACTACACCGACCCATTGATGCTGGAACTCATCTTTAATCGTCACATGCTTGAGTACCCCTGCCTCAACCAAGATCCATCTTCTGCAGATGTCGTGTACCTCCCTTATTACGCCCTCTGATACCTCTACGGCCCTGAAGCCAACGCCAACGCCGACCATGGCCTTGAACTCTTCGACCATGGATTTATCCACAAAATCCATGGAATCGGTGGGCTTTGTGTTGCAGGAATGGGATGAACAGAAGACGGCGTATAGTGGTTGAATCGATGGGCTGAGTGTAGAAAAGATTTGGAAAAGGTTCTGCGTGTAGGTTAGAGAGAGAGGGAGAGGGCAAGATAGAGAGAGGGTTCTATGACGTGAGAGTAAATTTTGAGTTTTTGGTTATCAGATAATAAATGTGAAAATTTAGTTTTGAAAAAAATATTTTAATTAAAATTTGAAATGAAAATAACGGCGATTAAAACTGTCATTTTTTACTTGTAAAATACAGCAGGTGCATAACTGACATATTATACTATATATGACGGCAGTTTTTGATAACTGTCATATTAAAACTGTCGTAATTTACCCATTTTTTGTAGTGTCCCAACACCTTGAGGTCCTAACCTCCTCTCCACTTTCTTTTCAATTTCGCGACGCCCTTCGGGACCATTGCGACACTTGCTTAGATAAAGTTTATGTATATTGTTTATATTTTCTTTGTAGTTATTTTTAGAGGAATGTATTACAATAAGCTCTTCTATAGCTAAGGTTGTATATATGTATGTATAAGTGAAAGTTTTCCGCAGTCTCTCAAGGCTTTCTATAATGACTTGTATGGTTGTTATAGATATATTGGTAGTTAATTTATGTAGTAAGTGACGTAGCTAGTACTCTATATCTCTATATATTCCAGATCTATCTAAATATTTGTCCTAGGACATTACATAAAACAACATCAGTACTATCAACGATAGTAGTGTTCGAGTTATAAAACTAATCAGATGATGGAACCTATGTCCCACCAATGTGTTAATTTTGTTTCTGGGAAAAATATTTAGGATCTTACATGGCCTAAAAGGTCCAAAATTTGGTCCCTTTAATTGGAATAGAGAGGGGAACGTAACTCTCTCTTAATAGTTCTTTGTGGTTAAAGATGTTTGATAGTTTTGCATTGTGTTCGACATTCATGATATTCAATAATAAAAGTGTGTGATCATGTTGAAGTATGTATCGAATATCAACAAATGTAAGTAAAATGTGCCCTTAAATGATATGGATTAGATAATGAAATTGAACTTGAAAAGTACAATTACAAGGTAAATCTAAATACAAGTTGAGTACAAGCTATTAGCTGCGAGCTAATCTTAAGGTTGAAGTTAAAATTTAGAAAATAGTAGCCTAGTCTAGAAAATGAAAATGAAATGGATGGTCACTAGTAACTTATCTTCTTGAAGTGGGTGAGGAGTATAGAGTATTTAGGACCTTTTGCAATGCTACCAAGACCCCTATTTATAGATGAATTCAGTAAATGCTCCTAGCATCTAATGATTTTTTAGTAATTCAATGCTTGTTAAGGTTGGCCACTTATCCCGGGTAGTTACCATATTTCTTCCGTCCGCGCACAACTCCAATTCATGTCTTCATGGTGATGCCATGTATGTCTGAATGGAAATTAGTGGAATGACCTCTCAAGGATGGAGTTTGGCTAACTGGAGATTTTCTAGAAAGTCATATGCTTGTCATATGCCCCTTAGACTTAAGCCTTTTCAGAACTTTTCGTTGACAAGATCAATATTATCGCTATGTAACATCGTAGAACTAGTTCCTAAGGACTTAGTGTATTTTGGAGTTTTCTTCAACAACATCATTATTGTTGATATGCACCATTTCATTCCCAAGTCTGGTCAACCATGATTATTGGCTTATCGCCTAAAGGTTACTTCAATAGTGTTGCTCATCCCAATGTGGACAACAACAGTACTGCTAAAACTCTAAGATAGCATTAGTACTATCTTTGGTTGGGTAGCTTAAGTAAACCAAAATTGTTTTTACACTTGATTCTTCAAGACAAAACTTGAGCAATTTTCTTATTTCTTAGGCAATATCAGTATTGGCTAGCTTGACAACATCAATACTGTCAGCTTATTACTTTATTATTCGCTTGGTACTTCTTTAGCTGCCTCAATATTGCCACGTGTCACATGTTCACATGTGCGGTGTATTTTTCACATGGGCAAATAAATAATTTTATTTCATTCCCAATAGTAGGGTAGTCAACATGGAAGAAAATTGCTCATGAATCCTAGTAATGATGCAACATATGATTTTAAAAGCAAGTTATTATTTGATCAATATTTAATGTTATTATGTGTTTATTTTTGTGTTGGATGAACTCTCATGTTTTTGTGTTAGATCAATATTTAGAGAAGATGCAAAAATTAGCCAGATGAATACCAAAATAAATTACACTATTGAGGATTCAAAAAGATAGTCAATTGATAAATTCATAATATTAAAGGTTATATATCTCATTGAATTAGCTTATTTATAAAGTCAAATGTGTTTCTTTTCTATTTAAGAAAATATTTGCTTATCATTCTTTAATTAAATCATGTAGAAAGGTATTTGTGTTTGTTTTGCTACAATAATAGAACTACCTATTGATCATGTATGATACTATCTCAGTTATCCAATATGCTTTAAGAAGGTTCATGGGATCATCTTTTATTTGTATAAATGTGAGAAGATTTGGTAAACAAATCTTAGATAGATTCTTTAACTCGAAAGCTTAATATGCTTAAATCACTTACATATAAGTATATATTTTTATATCCTATTAATTTCAGGTATAAGATGACTACTTTTGTGCTAGTTGATTGTGAGGTAAGCCAACTCCTTCGTAAAAAAGATAGCTAAATTTAGAGATATGAATAAATGTTTTCGTCATTATAAAAAAAGGAAGGAAATTGTTTGGAAAATAAAATAATAATATAACTAAGGAATAAATGTTCTCATTCATGAAAATTGATTCTAATTGATTAAAAAAAATCAGAGGATAAATATTCTCATTAATAAAGAATTAAAAACAAAATTAAATATGAAGATTCTTTATGAATCATGACAATTAAGAAATTAAGACCATCTGAAATATACAATAATTTATTAAAATCAATTTGAATTTTTTTTTTTGTATTGTCTTCTCAATTACATTGAGATGTGAAACTAAGTAAAATAAATTTTTAAAAATGGGCTTTGACCCTTCTTTTTAATAAAAAATGAAAAAAATGAAGAAAAAATATAATATAATATAATATAATATAATCAATTTAGGATATATTAGAATTAAAGTCTCATTAATTTCATCACCAAAAAGTTTCTATTATATAATTTGAAATTGAATTAATTTTGGACAAAATAATAGTTATTACTTGAAAATTTTAAATGAGAAATGCAACAAATGTTGATACAATAACAATATAAGTAAAAAGAAAAGGAGAAAATATAAATCACTAAAAAATCAATCAAGAAAAGAATATAATAGTATAGTATAATGCTAAGATAAGATATGATAAAAATAAATGAATAATAAATTAAAAAATAAAAAAAATTGTAACATAATAAGCCAATAAAAATCAAGAAAAAATAAATATAAAAATTCTCGGGCTTCATCCCCTCTTTGTACCTAAAAAAATTATTGACAAAAAAATATAATCTAATAAAATTAATTTATGATTTTTTAATTTCCTAATTATATGTGGTTATGTTACAATGTTTTTCAACTATATGGGATACTATTATATTGCTTCCTAATTATACGAAATATTAACCAAAATTTAAATTTATGCATAATTTATCAAAAGTGAATTAATTACCGTCATCATATTTACTTAAATAGTCATATATATAGAGGCAGAAAGTGACAAGCGTGGTAAGTGAGATAATAATAATTTATTGTAATTAAGACACGAAAAAAAATATGAGACACCTTTCATCTATGTTTCAAGCATTTATTATTTTATTACAAATTATTTTATTATATTATATCTCACATTTATAATCTTAATTTATATAATTTTATTTCTTTCTTATCAGTTATCACAAGTGAGTTGAAGTAAACAATTAATAAAATATTATACAAATAATTTTACGTATGTTTCCCAAATTTTACAAGTATAATCAAATTTAAAAAATTACTTATTATTTAATTAAAAGCATTTATTGAGTTTTTTAATGAAAAAAATTAAAATAATATTTAAAATTAATTTAATTTAATCTAATATTATTTATTTATTTTTATATTATATCATGTATTGTACGAGTATAAATAATAATAATAATAATAATAATAATAATTATTATTATTATATATATATATATATATATATATATATATATTAAATTTCAAATTATTTTAAAGACATTTACTAGCAATATATATTCAATTAATTTTAAAATAAAACATAATTATTCTATTAATTGATTTGAAAGCTAATCATTTTAATTATATAATAGATTTATAAAAACCAATGGAAGACAATTGCATTATAAATGCCAAACAATTAATTCTGACCAGTGTCATTTTTAAATTGCACCAGTAATAACTTATTACAAATTTAAATTTGAATTTTATTATTATTATTTTATTAAAAAATATAAATTATTTAAGAAATCCTTTCTTTTTATTGAATTGTGTCATCTCCATATGGTTATTGAACACCTTTTATTGAAGCTAAGTTTTTTGGTCCTATCTTATTAAAACAAAATTTGAAAACATCATTGAAGCTAAATCATGCCACGATATGTATTTGAGATTTCAAGAGCAAATGACCTTGTTGCATGCATGGTTGTTACCGAACACCCTTTCTTTAAAAAAAAAATATGGTTAGAAAGTTCAATGGCTTGAGCACCTTTTAATTTTGATATTTATTTTAATGTTATCAATCATATTTCTGTTTTATTTGATAATCATTTTCAAGACAATCCATATAATATATAATTATAATATATATTTGAGAATTTTTTTAAGATATTTTTTTGAATAAAAATAACTTTATTATATGGTATCAAACATTATTAGTATATACAGAGATGATACCAAGGGAACTGATGGTGATCATGGCATTTAAAGCTCAAATACTCTTTTAATAATCTTTGAAATTTTTAAAAGTATTCTTTTTTTTTATAAAAATTAATATTTGACGTCTTAAAAAAATAAAAAAAATGTAAAATTTCTACTCTATCCATGATTACCTATAAAAATAGTATAAGTATATTTTCTTATAATGATAAAATAATTATTATATATTATTTTTAAATATTTAATTTTTATAATTTAGTACATAACATGGGTGCTATTCTAATACTAGTAATGATAATAACACATACATTTCAAAGCTAATTTTAGGGAAAATTTTAATACATGTCACACTTACAATCATTTTAATTTTCCTCCGACACAAATACATTTCCTCAATTAGTAAGCCTCCAAAATGTAAATTTCAAATTATTTTAAAGATATTTATTAGCAATATATATTTAAGTAATTTTAAAATAAAACATAATTAATCGATTAATTGATTTGAAAGCCAATCATTGTCATTGTGTAATAAATTTATACAAATCAATAAAAGACAATTGCATTATAAACGCCAAACAGAGCTAATTATTATTATTCTAGAAATAAAGGACACTAAAGTATACCATGCCCATCCTTTACCTCTCTTTTTTAATCTCACTTTCTTTTTTATTTGTTTTCTTACCTTTTCATCATTTTACCAAAACTCAAAAGTCATCATACATAATTTAATTTTGTTTAGAAAATCAACTAATTGCATTACATAAAAATTTATAAAAGCCAATCAAAGACAATTGCATTATAAATGCTAATCAAAGCCAATCAAGTTTATAGCATATTTAGAAAGCTAATCTCATTTTTTTATTTTTCAAATATTTAATAAATATAATTGATTGGATGGCAAATCTATATCTATAATAATAATAATATATACATTTCAAGATTATTCCAGGAAAAGTTATGAAAGGTGTCTCTAACATAGGCATTCGAGTTTTGTTCCAATGTAATTTCCTTAAACAATAAGTTAAAAAAAATTAAAATTAAAATTTTATTGGTTTAGATAGAATTACAAGATTACAAGAAACATGTATTGATTTTATTTCAAAATAAAATATCAATACTTTTTCTACATCCGCAATTAAAGATGATTCCTCAATGATTAAGTTTGTTGAAATGATTCTAACAAATCTAATTGGTATAAATAGAAAAAAACATTATCCAATTTCATTTCTTAATTAATGGCAAAATATATATCATTTTGGCTCATGCATATAAATTTAAGAAGGAAGATTTCAATTATTGTTTGATTATCATTTTAGTTTGATTTCTTCAATAATTTTATTGCTTCATTATTTCATTGACATGTGCTTATTTCTCTTCCTTATTAATTTGTTGACATTCTAGGTAGAATATAATTAATTGATCGATTGATTTGAAAGCTAATAATTTTCATTATATAATAAATTTGTAAAAAAAATGAAATGAAAGATAATTGCATTATAAATACTAATCAAAACAAATCATCATTTTTTAAAAATATAATTAAAGGCACTAAAGTATATCAAGCGTTAATGCTTTGCCGCTTATTTTTAAGCTCACTTTCTTTTTCATTTATTTTGTTACCTTTATCTTATCATAACTCAAAAGTCATAATGTATAATTTTGTTTAGATAGTCACGAAAAATTTGGCTCCCATCGAAGTTTAGAATTACACAAGAAATACCATTGAAAACAAGTCAGTCTCCCAACTACCTAGATATCTGAGTGTTAAACAAACAATCTATAATTTATAATATATAATAATATCTACAATATATATTTCAAGGAAATAAATTAATTAATAAAATATGACTAATTGATTAGAAAATCAATTAATTGCGTTATATAATAAATTTATAAACACCAATAAAAGAAAATTGCATTATAAATAATAATTAAAGACTATAATGTTTATAACATATTTAAAAAAGGCAATCTCATTTTTTTATTTTGCAAATATTTACTATATACAATTGATTGGATGGCAAATCTATATCTACTATATAATAATAATAATAATAATAATAATAATAATAATAATAATAATAATAATAATAATAATAATAATAATAATAATATAATATAATATAATATAATATAATATTATTATTATTATAATATTATTATTATATATAATTATAATAATAATATGGTATTAAAACAGGGAAATATACATTTCATGGTTTAAAACAGGGAAAGTTATGATGGGCATCACTAACATAGACATTTGATTTTTTCTCCCAACGTAATTTTCTTAATTAGTAAGTAAAAAAAAAAATCAAATTTGAAATTTTATTTGTTTCGATAGAATTACAAGATTACAAACAACATTTATTGATTTTGTTTCAAAATAAAATATTAATAATTTCTCAACATCCTCAATTAAAGATAATTCATCTATGATTAAGTTTGTTGAAATGATTGTAACAAATTTGATTGGTTATAAATAACAAATAACATTATCCAATATTATTTCTTAATTGGAAAAATATATATGTCTCAAAATTTGAAAGAACAATAATAATTTTAAAGTTTAATTAGTATGCACGGTTACTATAAAGGAGTTTTATACTAGCATTCACTAATATTTAGACAAATCGATATTTATTATTTTATCTTTTTTCTAATAATTAAAATAAAAGTAGAGGTGTTAAAATATTAATAAATATTAGTGTAAAACTTTTTACATTGATGATGCATACCACTTTAATTTATGATGTTATATGTTTTTCAACATCTATCTTTTTGACACATGCATATAAATTTAAGAAGGAAGATTTAAATTATTGTTAACATGTGCTCTATTATTTTCCATCTCTATTAATTCGTTAACATTCTATGTAAAATAAATTGATTGGTTTGAAAGCTAATAATTTTCATTATATAATAAATTTATAGAAACCAATCAAAGACAATTGCATTATAAATGTCAGTCAAAGCTAATCGTAATTTATTTCAGAAATTAATGACACTAAAGTATATCAAGCATTGATCGTTTGCCTCTCATTTTTAATTTCACTTTCTTTTTTATTTATTTTCTTACCTTTATCTTAATTTTGTCAAAACTCAAAAGTCATGATGCATAATTTAATTTTGGTTATATTTGTCAGGAAAGATTTGGGTTCCCATCAAACTTTACAATGGCACAAGAAATACCGTTGAAACAAGTCGGTTTCCCAACTACCTTGATGTCTGAATGTCTAACAAAAAATATATAATTCATAATGTATAAAAATATCTGGCAGAAAATTAATGTTAAGGATCGTTAAAGAATAATATTTAATTTAAAAGGATAAAAAAGTTAAAATTATAAAAAATAATTATTCAAATTTTAATTAAAGAGAATGACTGTTTTATTTTATTTAATGATCAAAATTATCTTTAATAAAACTCAGTTTTCACTGATGCGATTTCCAAACAGGATTTGTGCTAGTTTCATCTGAAGTTCACAAGGATGATGCACTGGGGCAAACAACGGGTATCTTGGTTCATGTGCCATCATGAGGAGCAAAAGGTTGAATCGTTATCTGAACTTTTATAATGAAACAGGGTCAGTGTTTAACACAGAGAAGGGACTAACGAGAAGAAGAGAAAGAGAGGTGAAGAGGAAACAGAGGTGCGAAGGCAGTGTCTTGTGGGGTAATGCGGATAACTCGTCAATGTAAGAGAAATCATCAAAATGTGAGTAGTAGCAGCGTGGTTCAAAAATCTAAGAAATCAAAGATTGACTTGAAGAAGCAGCAACTCGTGGTTTACTGCAAAGAGAAGCGAAAAATCAAAATTGACATTAGGGCAAGAGTCGAAGGATTACGAATTTTATTATGTGTAATTTTGACCATTAAATAATATTAAATGGTCATTTTTTAAATTTAAATTTAAATAATTTATTTTAATAATTTTAACATTTTATATTATTTTAGATTAAATATTACTTTTTATTATACTAGTATTAATCTTTCCTATCTATAATATATATTTCAAGCAATAAATTAATTAATAAAATATAATTAAAAGATTAATTGATTATAAAGTCAGTTAATTGCATTATATAATAATTTATAAAAGTCAATAAAAGACAATTGCATTATAAATGCCAACCAAAGTCAATCACGTTTATAACATATTTAGAAAGTCATTCCCATTTTTTTATGAAATAAAGTTATATATATTGTCAGTGTAAAAAATTTTACATTAAAATTCATTAATATTTTAAAATGTTTATTTTTATTTTAATTACTAAAAAAAGAGATAGCAATAAATATGATTTGTCAAAATATTAATAAATATCAATATAAAATTCATTTATACTGATAGTTTATACTAATTAAACTCTTTGTTTATTTTGCAAATATTTAATTAATGCAATTAATTGGATGGCAAATCTATAATAATAATAATATAATAATAATAATAATAATAATAATAATAATAATAATTAATAATACATTTCAAGGCTTATTTCAAGTAAAGTTATAACAGATGTCACTACATAGGCATTTGATTTCTTCCAACTCAATTTTCTGAAATAGTAAGTTAAGAAACTTCAAAATTCAAATTTTATTTATCTATATCTATCTTATAATTGAGAGTACTCATTCTTGAAAGTGAGATATTTTTTTATTATATTCTCTTTTTCCTTGAGAGTATAATTTTTTTTATGGTATTCTCTTTCTCTTTATGCTGTCTTTTTTTAAAATAAAAATAATTCTTCTTTTATGTTAATTTTCTTTATTTTCTCTTTTTACTCTCACTTATCCTATTTTTGCTCTATATCAATTATAAATTAAATCAAGTTAATTAATTTTTAAATTTACTTAATTAATTCTCTATTTCAAAATTTGCTTAAGAAAAATCTATACACATCAAAACTTTTAATTAATGAAATATAATTTAAAAATATTAAAATTTATATATAAATAAAAAAAATTGTATTGCACAGAATACTTGCTAGTTTATATAGAATTACAAAATTACAAACAACATTTATTGATTTTATTTCAAAATAAAATATTAATAATTTTTCAGCATTCCCAATTAAAGATGATTCCTCCATTATTAAGTTTGTCGAAATTATTGTAACAAATCTGATTGGTAATAAATAAGAGGTAACATTACAAAAATTAAATAAATAAGAGATAACATTACCCAGATTCATTTCTTAATTGATGGGAGAATATATATCAAATAAGGTCTCAAAATTTAAAAAGAACAATAATTATTTAATCTTATTTTCAACACCTATTTTTTTTTTGTCTTTAAGCAGGTATCTTCATAGGCATTACTATGAGACTAAATTTCAAGAACTATCGCGACTAAGAGGTCCTCTCAACAATTACTTTTTTTTAAGATTTGAATTTTAGTCTTCTCTCTAAAAGTACAACTCGTTTACCACTACACTCTACTCTTATTAATTCAACATCTATCATTTTGACAAATGCATATAAATTTAAGGTCTATTTTGATTATTCACACCTTCATTGCTTCATTAATTTTATTGCTTCGTCAATGCTCTATCATTTTTCCTATCCTATTAATTCGTTGGCAATTCAAGGTTTATGAATTAAAAAGACATCATTTCATTGATTCTTAACAATTCTTTAATTTCCTTGATTTTACAGTACATATATTTATGTTGTTCTTATCCATAGGGCAATTTACACAACCAGACCCTATATTTTATTTTCACCATGTTAAAAAAAAGAAGGAAAAAGTGTTATGATGAATACCATAAAACTTAGTGTGAATGGGTAACGATCATGAATATTTTTAGTTAATCTTTTAATTTTGGAATTTGGTTTTACAAATTTCTAATACCAAAAACTTTAACTGATGATTTTAGGGTGAAGTTAGAATGTGCTTTGTTTGATTCTTATGTGGACGAGCAAAATTCTTTTCTTATTGTATGGGTGATATATGCTAAGTTTTTATTTTTGTTTAGTATGCCAAAATTACATTTGGTAAAAACTTTTACATGAAAATATATTAATATTTAAATCATGTAATCACGGGAGTAAAAATTTTAAATGAAAATATAATAAAATTAACTAAAATCTAATTTATTGTTAAAACATTTAATATTAAATGTGTTTTTATTATAAAATAAATTTTTAAATATATTTTCAATTACTTCATAAATAAAACTTTATTAATTATTTCGTGTATTGTACGGTTATAAAACATAGAGTTTTAAATTTTAAAATATACTAAATTTTTAATAAAAATATAATATTCTTTATAAAATAAACATACTATATTAATATATAATTAATAAAATTATGTAGATATTATAAAATTTTAAATATATATCAAACTAATAAATAGATAGACAAACTTAATAGGTCAAATAAACATTTTTCTTATTTGCGAAATAGGTTACGTCAAAGTAGAGCGAAAAAAGAAAGGCCAACCTATTGTCACTTGAAAAATGATCATCTTAAACTCTTTTTAAGATGTATGAACTATTAATATTTTTTTAAGAGTATTAATTAAATAAAATAAATAAATAAAATATGTATGATAAATAATATTAAAAAAATATAAAAAATATATTTACTGTTTATAATAAGAATATAAAAGTTAATTGTCACCTCTATCTACTTGGTTTTAGGGGTGTGTGACCTTTGACCAATGCTATGCATTTCTATATATATTCAAAAGAAACTGCCTAGAGAAGAGCAGATTTGAAGCCAACAACCATGGACTATCTGGCACTTCTTCTGCTAATTACCTCTGTGTGGGCAAGCATTCATGTCCTCATCTCTTACTTAGGCATCAAAACACCCAAATCCCCCAAACAGCCCCCAGGGCCTCGCCCTTTTCCTATCATAGGAAACATCTTGGAACTTGGCAACCAACCTCACCGGACACTTACTAAGCTTTCTCAAACTTATGGACCTGTAATGAGTCTGAAGCTTGGTAACTCAACCGCCATAGTCATTTCCTCTCCACAAGTTTCCAAAGAAATGCATAAAAATGACCAAATGTTCTCTTATAGACCAACCCCAGATACTCTCAGAGCACTTGACCACCACATACTTTCATTGGCATGGATGCAACCTTCAGCTCAGTGGAGGAACCTTAGGAGAGCTTGTGCTACCAAAGTGTTCTCTTCTCGACAGCTTGATTCTACACAAGTTCTTCGTCAAAGGAAAGTGCAAGAATTGATGGATTATGTCAAGGGATGCTGCAAGAAAGGTGAAGTATTAGATATTGGTAAGGCTTCCTTTATAACTGTGCTTAATTCCATATCAAACACTTTGTTCTCTATGGACTTGGCTCATTACACTTCTGATAAGACTCAAGAGTTCAAGGAAATCATTTGGGGTATCACGGAAGAAGCTGGAAAACCTAATTTTGTGGACTTTTTCCCAATCTTTCGCCTACTTGATCCACAAGGTGCGCGTGCAAGAATGAGTAGATATTTTGGAAAGTTAGTTACTTTTTTTGATGGTCTTATAGACGAAAGATTGCACTTAAGAGCTTCAGAAATGGAATCCAAGGCGTGCAAAGACGTGTTAGATTCTGTGCTGGAACTCATGCTGGAAGACAATTCGCAATTCAGCCGCTCTCTTGTTTTGCATTTATTTATTGTGAGTATCTTGGCTATGAAATTCAGGAGACATTCTTGCATATGCATATAGAGACTAATCAAAAAACCACATGACACATCAATTAATATTTTACATTGAATAATTACATAAACCTACGAGTTAAATAATTATTTTACATTGAAAATGATGTTGTGTAAGTTATTCATTAGCTTAATCTATACAACTTGTATAGACTTACTAAGGCTACACAAAAATTTCCTCAAATTCGGGATCTTTCTTTACACCCAAATCCCCAATAAATGAATAATCAAGGTCATACCTTACATCATAAGAAAGAAATACAATTTCATATAAAGCATAAAGGCAATTTGCACATATAACAAAGATCTCAATTATTGTGAAAGTAATAGAGTCATCACTTGCCAGACACATGAAGGTGCTAAGTAGCTAATATACCCAATGGTGCATGATTAACTGTTTGGAGAAATTTTTACATAAATATAGTGTATTATAGTTAGGTGCACTAAATTAATTAGAATTTAATATTTTTATAGATATTTGTGTTTTAATTAATTTTACGGTACTTTATAAAAATATTAAGTCTTAATTAGTTTAATACACTTAACTGAGTGCATCATGTTTAAGTAAAAATTTCTCTAATTGTTAGTATCAACTTAGCGTGAAAAGATAAAAATTGATTTTGAGGAAATACTAAAGATAGCCAGATAGAGTTGCCCCAATAAGTCCATAACCCTTTCTGTCTCTGTTTTAACACAACAATAATCTCCCAAGTCGCCCCATAGGCTATAGCTAGAGTTACAACTTCATTTATTTTGTTTTCTTTACAACAACAAAATTTTTAAGGGGTAAGCTGCATGGATTAAGCGCGTTGTTTTGTTTTCTTTAAAGGAAACAAAAACTTCTTCCTTATTTTGTCAGTAAATCTTATATATATTTAATCTTTTGTGTGTTTAATAATTGATCATATCAGGATTTATTTGTGGCTGGAGTAGATACAACATCAATCACGATAGAATGGGCAATGGCAGAGTTGCAACGTAACCCAGAAAATCTAGAAAAAGTTAGAAAGGAGCTTCAACAAGTCCTTGGCAAAGGTGAACGGCTTGAAGAATCACACATCTCAAAGCTTCCATTTCTACAAGCAGTGGTGAAGGAAACTTTCCGCTTGCACCCACCCGCCCCATTTTTAGTGCCACGCATGTCAGGAGATAATGTTGAACTATGTGGCTTCATGGTTCCTAAAAATGCACAAATTATGGTTAATGCATGGGCCATGGGGAGAGATCCAAGTATTTGGACAAACCCAAATCAGTTTTTGCCTGAAAGATTCTTGAAGAGTGAGATTGATTTTAAAGGCCAGGATTTTGAGCTGATTCCCTTTGGAGCTGGAAGAAGGATCTGCCCTGGATTGCCATTGGCTTCTAAGACTCTGCACAATGTGTTGGCCTCTCTTCTATGTGACTATGATTGGAAGCTCGCGGATGGGCAAAAGGGAGAGGACATGGATATGTCCGAGACATATGGGCTTACCTTGCATAAGGCCCAACCTCTCCTAGTTATTCCTATCCAAGCATAATAATGAGGAGGATGATATTTGCACAAACAAACTCTTCATAAAACCATCACAAATCCTCATGCAGGGAATTGAATAATATTTTAGTCTTATTGTAACTTGTTCCTAAAAGATTTAGAGAAGTTTACCTTTAAGTTTGTATGTGATTTGCGAAAATAAAGTTTGTGCAAGTACTATTATGCTTGTTATCATAGTCTTTTTTTTTTTTTTTTTCACAAGTGAAAAGTAATGGATGCTTTTATATTTTGATTAGAAATATTTTTTTAAATAATGATATGATAATCTATCTATCTATTCTTAATATATAAAACCTGAAGTATGGGAGAGAAATTCTTCTACATTCCTGAAGTATTAAAAATCAAAAAGATTTGAAATACAGGACACCATGCATATAAAATTAAAGTGAATAAAATTGTCGATATGTGTTTTACTTTAATACGAGGCTTAAATGAGAACTTGGGATTACTTTTCCTGGAAATCACATCATTTATAGATTTCCTTTTGTTTGTTGCATATACGAGGCTTAAATGGGCATTGGTGAATGGTGATAGTAACTCATGATTGAAGTTCTTAGTAAGATTTCTAATAGTTTGGAAGGACTTATGCTGGTCGTCTGTAGTTTTAGTTAGCTTTTTATTTGTTTAAGTTGAAAATCTCTAGGCTTGTACGTCCTAATTGATCTGATTGCTGTCATAAGATTTGTGCTACTGATCTTTTGAAAGGATACAAAATCTTGATTTTTAACTACTGTTAATGAATTCTACATCCAATAATGATGTTAATACATGATCACTTCATCAAAAGAAAAACAGTTTTTCCTTCTCCCTGTAGGAAAATGTCAAGATGGATAGAAAATCAGTATACTGGAAAAGCAAAGCGTAACCGATCAGCCGATCAGTCTCCATAAAAATTGCGATCCTTTTGGGATGTTATCTTCCCTCCTAATCCTGCCTGACGCATCATCTCTATAATACACACTATAAATTAGGCACAGGTAACACTGTTGAGCACAGGTCACTAATTGTTTTCTCATTTTGAGTTCGTCTCAATTCTTCAAAATTTTTACAAAAGTTTTATTTTTGGGCAACCCACTTGACCCTTCTCACTGGATTCAGGGTTGAATCAGTTTTTCATCACATGCACCGAAACAGTATTGAATTATATGCGTTTTCGTAATGGGTTTTCTTTGTTCCAGCTTTTCACTACACTTTTTATCTCTCTGAAATTTCAAAAACATTGTTACTTACTTGTTTTGTGATTTTCATGCAAAAAAAATTTCAGTAAAATAAAAAAGTCAGTTTAAATAATAAGCCACTATTAAATTGATTTGTTTTGGGTACCATAACAAATCTAAAACATATACCCATAACAAATCTAAAACATGTTACTTGTGTCATGGTACATTTTGCATAACAAAAGGAAAAGAAGTACAACTCCTGAGAAAGTGATTAATTTTAATGACATGCAATTAGTTAAAATCATATGAGAGCATGTAACTTATCCAGATAATAAATGATGAAAGAACTAACATTTACTGGTAATTTAAATATAAACTTATATGATTGATAAGCAAAATTCATTGATGATTTTGATGAACATAAATACATGCTATATATTTATTTTCCCTAAAGGCATGATATAAATTTATTATTTGCTCTAAACTAATTATAGAACAAATTGTCTTATATTCATATTGCTTCTTATATACAATACCAAAAATGGTATTATCTTCATAATAAGCTTCATTAAAAAAAAAAAACACTCTTTAATATGTTTAAGAAAGGGAACGTCGAGGTATGCAAAAGGAAGGGAGACTTAGCCCTCGTCGAAACCCGTCTCCACACCAAAGAAGGAGGACGCAAAGTCCTAGGAGAAGATCCCAGAGTGCACCCCATCATGAAACAAATGACCAATAGGACAGGAACAGGGACGCTTCAGCTGATGTCGACGATGACCAACACCCCTTATGCAATAGAACCATCAATGTTATCGCTGGCGGCGGTTCATCCAATAGTGCCTGGAAGAAAGCCCTCAAGACCGCGGTGTTGAGCATCTCCCATCTGGGCCTAGGTCGTGGACCGAAGAAAAGAAGACGCCCTCATCACTTTTTCAGACGAGGACTATGGCAAAATAATCCTGGACCACGATGACCCATAAGTTAGCTCGAGAATAATTTCTAATGTCGAAGTCCAATGTATCCTTATGGACCAAGGGAGTTCACCTAATATCATGTTCATGGATCTCTACCAGAAACTAGAGCTTCCACGTTCAAAGCTAACTCCTTATGATGGAGAACTTACAAAATTCACTTATGAGAATATCACTCTGTCATGATACTATGAAACCCACCTTACCCTGGGAACTCCTAAACTCTTTAGGACAGTCAAGGTAAGGTTTCTGGTAGTGGATTGTCCCTCTGCTTACAACATCAATCTAGGCTGCCCTGCTGACTGCGGAATTTAAAAGATGCAAACCCAAGTGCAGGTTATCTCAGGTTGTCTGAAGAGAAATTATTTGAGGTAAGAAAATGATTTGTCACAATAATAAAAATAATAAAACTTGTTCATAATTAAATTTAAGAACTTGCTTGGGTTAGGAGATCCACTCTTGGTAATAAATTAAAGGCAAGATTATTTTTTTTTATAACTCAATTCAAATCCACACACAACGGAGGTTCTAATCGAAAAATATAACATTCAAAGTTCAATTATATATGCAATCATATTTATCATTCCTTTAATTATCTACCAATATTTATAAATGAGTTCAAATATTCACTGTGTCAATCATATTGTCTACAATAAATCAAGATCTCAATTATACAAAGAAGGTTTCTAAATTGATTGGAAATAAAATATAACACATATAATGTCCATTTGGTAATATATCATTTAAGCACAAGAAATAGAATAATCTAACCTTATTTCATTACCAAGAGCTTCACTCTTTCACCCAAACAAGATGAAGATTTAGTTACTCATAGATAAGAAGAAAAAAAGAGAGAAGAAGAGAAAGATGAACATAATTTCAATTTAGAGTAAGAGAAAATTACAACAAAGTAAAATAATAAACAAGCATAACATCACTTCTAAAAATTAAGCCTAACACCAAGAGCACCAAATGATCAGCCAATGGTGCCTTTTATAGAAGATTAGTGATACAAAATGACAAGGGGGCTGATTAAGAGTAGGTGAAGAGTAGGTGGATGAGTGGTTGAGTGGTTGGATTATTGAGATTCTTTGTCTCCGAAATCATTCATTGCTTAACTTATGGATGCCGTCATCAAATGGAAAAGTCATCTTCATGAAAATCGTAGATCTGGATCTTAACTTTCACATGTCCAAATTTCAGCTCATTTCACCACTCACAGCCCGAGATATGGCCCAATTACTATAGACTGTTCAGGCTTAGTTTCAGCACCTCTGTTTTGACTTACAGACCCAATATCACCTCCAAGCTGTCCGATCTGAGTTTTATGTTGTTCATAAAAGTTGTAGATATGGCTCTTAACTTTCAAGTGTCCAAATTTCAGTCCAAATAAGTTCCTACAGCCCGAGTTATGCTCTTATTACTGTACACTATTCATGTTCCAGTCACAAAACTCGTGTTCTGACTTCCAAGCCCAATTAGCTCCACTAGATGTCTGAATGAGACTTTGAACTCTTCATCAAAGTTGTAGAGCTCTCTCTTATCTTTCCTACAAGATAAGATACATAATTTTTACACATCTAGCACTCAAGATATGACGAAAATATAGAAATAGTGTAAGATCTAAATAATGCTAGAAAAATCAATTAAGTCCAATTTGAGTCCAAATTTACAAAACATAACCAAACTCAATCAATTAAGTACATAGAGAGTGTAAATGACTAAAAATGAGGGTTTATTAATATATAAATATGTGATCATCACCTGCCTTAAATGTACTTGGTGTCGTGGTATCCATAACCCATCTGGCCATGAAGTTTCCCAGCAAACATGGCAAGGTAGTCATAGTAAAAGGTGACCAAATTGCAGCCCGAAAATGCTACAACAAGAGCCTTAGAATTTGCACGATCCTTAAAAAAGTAAAAGCTGACACATCTAACCCGGTCCTGGATCAGATTAACATCCTCATGACCAAGTTAGATGTTTGAGAAGAGATCTGGGGTATCAGATCCCAGCCGGAAGGAGAACTGAAACCTATTCAACTTGGTACTAAGCTAGAACAAGTCACCAAGATTGGAATGAACCTAGAAGATGAAGAGAGACATCGGCTGATCAAGCTCTTACTAAAAAATAAAGACTTCTTTTCTTGGATATTCTCTGACATGCTTGAACTTGACCCTGCCTTCATCTGTCATCACCTATTTATCAGGGAGGATGCGAGGCCGGTCTCCCAGAAGAAAAGGAAAGCTTGCCAAGAAAGGCAGCAAGTTATTGATGACCAGGTGAAAGAGTTACTTAACACCGGGTTGATCAAGGAAGTGCCATATACCACATGGCTTTCTAATGTGGTCCTAGTAAAAAAGTCAAATAGGAAGCGGAGAATGTGTGTGAACTACACAGACTTAAACAAAGCCTGCCCAAAAGATCTATACCTATTTCCCAACCTGGACAAGCTGGTGGATAACTCCTCAGGCTTCTATCTGCTGTCGTTCATAGATGTATACTCTAGGTATAACCAAATTCTAACTTACCCCGGAGACGAAGACAAGATGTTAGACCATTTGTGTACCGCAAGTGCACGGGTCGTTCAAGTAATACAGATACGAAGTAAAAGTTCGTTCCCATGAGGACAAGGTTTCCATTACTAAGTAGCAACCAATAGCTCAGCTAGATTCTAGTCAAGGACATATAAAATAAAGGAAAGCAATTAATCTAAAGCTAAACTACCAAAGCAATAACATAGTGGTTTGGAAATCTAGGGAATCCTTCTTCACTTCCTACTTCATACTAATGATATGCAATCCTTACAAGTAACATCAATGCTTAGTTAGTTTAGCTTGAGAATCTGATTTGGTCAAAAGCCTATGTCTAGGTCGATCAACCCTGGTGTCATTTACCTAATCCACTATGGTTCTTATGGTTGCATGAGGACTAGTGTAAACTCCACTAATGAACGATCTATTCTCAAACACACGCTAATACATGGCTAAAAGGTATATTTCTATCCAGTTAGCGAATTAACTTATCCAAGCCAATTGAACTCGTCGAACATGCATCAACCATATTTCTAGGATGTTACCTTAGCCGTTAGGTTGAATCTGGGTCAGAGCGGCACGGAGAATCCGAAGAACCGCCATCTGAAAATCAATGAATGGAAGCTGGAGACTGAAGTCAAGGAAGAGGCCTTCATATAAAAATATAAAGTCTTGACCTTCTTCTAGTTGCATGCACACCCTGTTATCTTGCTCTGGACACAAGACTTAAAACTCTCAGTCCCCTAAACCCCTTTCTGTCAGCACTAAATATTCCAAGAGTTCTCTGAGTCTTACCTTAGAGGAATATATTGACGTATGTCTCCAAACGTTGTCGGTAACCTAAGCATATATGGGTTTCATTGGGGCGAGGACTAGAGGCTCCTCCATGGCCGCCCTCCTTTGCCTCGTCACAATTATCCTTGCCATTGGACACTTGGAAAACACCCATTGAGGTCGTTAAGCTAATGGCAGAATCAAGAGTTCCTACTGATTCAAACAAAGAATGGGTAGACCCTAGAGGATCCTCATCTATCCTCAAATCCTAGGATTACAGCCTCGAAGCCCACAAAGGTTTGAACCTCAGTAGGACTCCTCCACAACTCATGGTGTGGCTGAATGGGTGCTCCACAGAGAAGATGATCTAGAAATTAGGGCAGAAAGAAAACAAAAAACAGAGGTTAGAGAGATATATACCTTTGAAATGCGGAAGAAAAAAAAAGGATTTAAAGTTTATGATTTAAGCGAGAACCACTAACAACCACTGCAAATCGATCGAAATCGTACCCTTTGGCCACATAAGCTTGCTGAAATTTCTCTCAGATGACCACGAATGTTCAGAAATAGTAAAGTGTGATTAAGACGACCTTGGCCCTTATTTATAGGAATAAGGCAGTTAAATGACATTTCAGTCAAGACCCTTTCGGTTTCGAAAAGAAACCCCCATCCTGGCGCACAAAGCACTAGGCATGTCCATCCGGTCAGAACGCACAATGTGGCCTTTCCAATTGTCATAGTAGTTGAAGCGACAAATGTGTGCAGAACCAAACACCACACAAGCCAACCATTTTTTTTCCATGGACCTGAGTACAAGATGGAATCCCACATGTTATTGAATACCAGACTATGGTACATCGCAATTGTCAGGTGACCCTACCTTCTTGAAACGCCACTAAGCTAAAACTTGATCCCCAACGGGCATGGTGAACCTCGGCTTCACATTAAGCATGGATCTTCTAAATCTGGGGCGTTGAGGTTTACCTTGGCACTTAGCTGTGACAAAGGTAAGTACTAAGCTGGGGGAAGCATAACAAGGTCAAGTACATCTTTGCAAGCTGAGCGTTGGACTCAATACGGATAACGGAGAAAAAAAGAAGACAGAGAATCCAAAACAAAGAAGAAAGAGAATATAAGATGGGATTCAGAAAATGAAATTTTATTATTCTCATTCCATACATCGTCAACTCTAACAAAAAGAAAAAAGGAAAAGGAATACATAGCTTCCTCCAAGAAAAAAAAGGGAAGGAAAAATACATCAAAAAATGTATTGTCAAGAATGCCCAATGGAGAACTCGGAGATGAGGCTGGCATCACAGTCGTTGACGAGGATGCCCCCTCAAGTTATCGCCAGCTCCATGGTTCCTCTAAAACCAGCATTAGTCTCTTCCTTGTTGAATAGAAGATAACCCTTCATCAAAAGATTGTTCTACCGGAACTTATCAGCTTCACAATCACTTTAAGTTGCTTCAAATCACACCGAGCTGCTCCAAAAGACCCTAAGAGCCCTCATGCCTATCTGACTGCACTTAGAGGACCTGCCAAAGATTGGGCTAAGTGTCCCCAAAAGCACTTGGGAAGGAGGAGGAGCAAGGACGAAGTGTCTCCAAATGTCTCCATGCAACACGACAAGAACCACAGACCTTCCCGACAAGAACGGGTAGATCAAATACTCCCATGTACGTCAGGAGAGAAAGGCTCTTATGTCCATTACGTTGAGAAAAAAAGGCCCCCCATCGGAAGGACTGACAAAAAGCAAAGCAAACATCTTTAAAGACTTTCGAAAGAATATAAAGATGGTCTTAGCAGAGGGCGAAACCCTCCAAATGCATACAAAACATGAAAGGAAAACCATTCTCTGAAAGAGGATTATTCTTAAGCAAAATCACAAAGCAAAATGAATGCAAACCTCAACGGAAACATTCCCTATTTATAAGGAGAATGAAGTATTCTGATTGGTCCCTAGAAAAATGAATTGATCGCATGATCAATACGCATTTAATGCTCTCTCTTTCTGATTGGTTACAGGAGCAGCAAGCAGTTGGGAAACAACATGAAATTGATATCCCTTCTTAAAGGATCTTTAATTCCCAATAAAGTCCAAGAAACAGTTTTCCAAGAAAGCTCAGACTGTTATGAGTTGTAGAGTAAGGCTACAAAAAAGGACAAAGACCTTGTGAACCATGCATAAGGGCAACAAAAGGTAAACCTCAGTTGGCAGAATGACAATGCAAGCAATAATCCATGATGGATTCTGATCTCATATGTCAACCTCGGAGGAACTTTACATTTAATAATGGACCTCGACCCTTTGCGTGAGACCAGGGGCGAAGGTAGGATTTCAATCCTAAGGGGGCCGAGACTAGAGACTAAAGACTAAATATATGTCTCTAAATATTTAAGTTGAAAAAATCTAATTATCATATAATATAATATAAAAATAAATTCAATTCAATTCATAATCAACATGATTTAAATTAAAAACATTCATAGTAAACACAATTGAATATAAGACAATTTTAAAGACATACTTTCAATTTTTAAGTTGTGTTCGACGTTGTTTCATAGTATAAAAATCATTTATTATTGCATCTGTGGTGACTTTTTTAGTAATCTTCTTTTCAATGTAAACAATCATGTAATCTGTGAGAAAATCATCTTCCATCTTATTCTGCAACATTGTTTTAATAATTTTCATAACTAAAAAGACATGCTTAGTAGTCTTTGTTGATATAGAAATAGTCAAAATAAACCGAAACAATATATCAATCAAAGGATAAACATTTGTTTTTTTACTTGAGGGACTAACAAAAAAATATACCATGTATATATAAGAAAAATATTTAATTATTCAAAGTTGGGGGGACCACGGCTCATACACATCCCCTTTTGGTTTCGCCCCTGCATGAGACATCGTGAGACCTGACATCAATGCTAGGGCTTCTTTCTCCATCGCGTGCTTTGTGCTTCTATTAAAACTTATATATCTTGACACTCAGTTGTTCCATCTAAGTGTTAAATTGGGAGCAACTGTTCTAGACCATGATCCGGAATCCTGTTTAGTGTGATCGAACCTGGCACGTGTACCATCGAACTCTGCCATGAATACCCCAGCCAAAACTTGGTGACACGTGGTCAGGACCTTGGAACTAAAGATGATGGACTACGACATCAGGCCATTATATCAAGATCACTAGATCTGCGTAATAGCCTATAACTGCCAATCATGATCAAATAAGATGATAGGACCCATATCCGCCTCTAACTGCTAATAATTACAATATCAACATTCCTATATTATAGGGATCCTTTCCAATAATAAAAGGAAGGTAATCCTTAACAGGATACAAATCCTAAATACCTGCACTTAATACTGATCATATTATGATTCTAATCGCGCTCTATAAATACTAGACTAAGTCACCCTAATCAAGTAATCAGTATCTCATTGCATAAACCCTACTTATGCACTTCCTGACTTGAGCATCAGAGTCCCTTTGTAGGTACCCACCCCCTGGTTCAATACACTCTGCTGCAGCTGCGCAAGGAGGAAACCACTGAGATGTACCTATCTCAAGTCCCTTTCTGAATCCACTTCAGAATACTACATTTGGTTGTGACAATTCAACCCTTGAAACCTCCAATTCTCAGAGTTTTCACAGGGTGTCTCTCTGTAAGCAAAATGGAGCTCTCAGAGGAGTACACTCGCATGATTTTCCACGGACCCAACCCTAGAACCACTCACATATTCGATAACTGCATCATTGAGAGTAGCTGGTTTGATGTTGGATGCTCTGCTTCTGCCAAGGAAAATGATTGCCTTCCTCATCACACCAGCTATCCCTCTGAGAGCTTTCTGAGCTTCTGTTTTCACTGCAACAAGAATCTTGGGCAGGGTAAAGACATCTACATGTATAGGTAATTTGCTTTTTCTTTATCCCTAGGTGGAAATAGGCCAAGTCGCCCGTCATGGGCCTATGACTTAACTTGACCTGACCTGTTTACTAAACAAGTTGGGTCATTAAGACTTTTTAAAAGTATGTTTAATTAAAAAAAGACAAGCTTCAGGCTATCTAATAGGTCTTTTAGGCCTGATAGACCAACTTGACATGTTTAACTATATATAATATAATATATATTATTATAATTATTAATTTATTATAATATATTAATATATTTTAAATTAAATTTTAATAAAAGTCAATAACTAAAACCTAAGTTAATAAGTTAGAATAGAAATAACATATTAGAATTATGTTATTATGTTATAACTTAACATTCACCTCTTACTTTTATAGATGCTTACTACTTTTTTGCTCTAGTCTTTAGTCAATGTGGGACTTTGAGATATATCATGGTAAGCATGCGTAACAAGCAAATTTATACAAATATTTACCTCTCTGAACATATACCTAAAAATAACATTCAATTTATAACACATAATACTATTACAAGAATTGACCATATATAAAGCATCTAATTTCTTCTATGTAGCAAACCAATTTAACAATAGCATGATCAACGTGATTTACACTTACTAAAAAACCCTCAAAACTTGTTAATAAAACTATCGTCGTCATCTATCAAGTATAAAATATGTTGCATAAATCTTGAGCACTGCATAAATCAAGGGGACCAAGAAATGCTAATGGTTATATACCTAGGAACAACCATACGAGGCTGAAGCATAGCCTTCAAAGCATAACTATAGTCACTGGCTAGAGAGGAAATCTTGTAAGGAAGAGCAGCAAGTAGTGTATTTAGGATAACCATTCACTATATATTCAGATTTATGTAAGACAACAAATGGAGGGACTTCATGGAACATAACCAAAGATTAAGATGAACTGATAATCTTTAGCAATGATTGGACAAACGTCTCAAAAGTAAAAAGTGAAAAACACAAGTTGTTTGCTTCACAAATGAGACTACCCATATTAAATATAGGATATGGGGAAGGAAGTAGTTAGTGATAAATTTTGGTCTCTATTCTATTAGTTCACTCCACCCAACAGCTAGAGAGAGGGGCTGCCTGATCGGTTGACACAACTTCATACAAAACTTTACCAGTTTCTTCATCAACTTCAAGCATTGTAGCATGGCATACTGCCAACAATCGCAAGAAGTTTTGGATTACATTGGCATGAGGTTCTTTGACCCAATTTCCATTACATCAAGGAAATCAATTACAAGAAATTGAGCCAATTTGTCCTAATCCCAGTCACCCTCAGTAGACGCAAACTCCCTAACCTTTATGTCCAACATATCATCAAAAAGAGGAACAATCACATGTATTAAGGGAGGCGAATACAAATTTGCTTGCTAAGCATGGGCACAATGATATATCTATAAGTCGCACATTGACTAAAGATTAAAGTAAAAAAGTTATGAGCATATATAAAAATATGGGGTGAGTGGTAAGTTATACATTTGTTGACCTATTTAAAGGTCTAGGTCCGTTGACCTATTTAAAAGCTTATGTCTGTTAACTTATGTAAAGATCTGTTGGCTTATTTAAATGTATGTTTGTTAGGTTATATAAAAGTCTGTTGACTTATTTAAAAGTTTGTTAGTCTATTTAAAAGTTTTATTATAAAATAAATTTTTAAATAAATTTTTAAATCAAGTCTATTTAAGACAAAATGTGATCTAACTTATTTTTATTCCTAATCCCCATATATGGATGATAATATTCTTGGCACTAATATGATACGTGTCAAGTTCTCATATTTGAAATACAAATTTGATTTGCATGTGGAAATTGAGATATGTATTAAAAGAAAAAATTGGCTCATTTATGTGGTGCAAACTTTATTTAGTCTCTGATCAATAATCGAAGGGTACAACTTTAATATGGTTCTGCAGGAAATTAAATTTGATATCATAATGAATAAGGCTGACCTTGTCTGAGTAATTTACATTAAGTAATTCAGTATTATTTTGTCTTCTTTGCATCTTTGGGTCTTTGGCATATGTCTCAATTGTCAATGACCATTCCCACTCCTCTGTCAAAAGAAACTGTGCTTAATTTGTGTTGAATAAACCCACCAAAATAAAAGTTTATGCGTGAGATATGAATTGTGACATGTATAATACAACTGAAACATATCATACCTTAGCAATAAGAACATATTTATTAATTCAATATATTGATAATGCCATTAAAATTAAGTATATCCTTGAGAATCATTTATATATAATTTTATTATATATAAATATAAGCTTTGATTTCTAAAAGTTGATGATTAAAAATTGAATTAAAATTAGTTAAAATCATAACTTATTTTATATAAATTGAATTAAAAATTTTCCAATATCATTATTAATTTATCCCGTAGTCTAGTTAAATTTTAATTAAATTCATTATTTTCTTATAATACCACAATCACATATAATAAATTTTTTCATTAGTTATCACGAGACTTAATCATAAGATAAAATTTAATATTATATGATTAAGAAATCTAAATTTTTTTCACTCAGACTATTACACACTTTCATTTTAATTATGTTATCTCTTAAAAATTTAAAGTGTCATGAGATTCTCGTAAGAGTGATGTAACAGTAACATTTTTCTATATAAAATATTAATCCAATCAAAATGCTTTTTACCTCCTTTTTTTCATTTTATTATATTAAGCCGGACAAATAATTTAGTTTAAGGTAATATATTTTTGACCTGATTAAAAAAAAGAAGATAATATGCTTTTGACGTATTTAGCAGAAAAAGAAGAAGAGAAAAACAATTTATTTCTGATAAAAAAAAAGAAAATAATATGTAAAAAAAAATAAAAAGAAAATTATAATAATATAATAAATTTCGGAAGGTTTGTTTAGTCCATTCAAAATGACGGCGTTATCTCTCGCTCGTCTCAGTCTCCCTCAAAAACCCTAAAACACTCTTTCCTATAAATTCATAGCTTGTGCACAGTTCTACAGCGCCGTTGTTGAGGGCTTCTTCTTCTGCAGCTTTCTGGATTCTGTATTCACCTTATATTTTGTTTTCGATTTGTTTCATTTACATATTCTCTTTATTCATCAGAAAGAGATCACAGTGATGACCACATAAAATTCAAGCTCAACAGACCGGAATGCACGGTTCTCTCTCTTTTTGGGAGATTACTTTGCGTGTCGACCACCCCGCTGAACTGAGTGATCTCTTCCATTTTCACTATGTTCTCTGTTTTGTTTCTTTGAAAAATATCTTTTAAGAATCTCAAGTTTTTTTCTTAATTTTTTTTTCAATTATTATTGAGAGGTCTGTTTTTGGGGAAAGAGTTTTCACGATGAGGATAGAAAAGCTCCCTCTTCTGAATTTTCAAGTTGAGGAAGTCCGCTGGCAGAATCGAACCATAAACCTTATTGCCACCACTGAGTGATCTCTTTTCCCCCCTTGTAAATTGCATCTTGTGGCTGCTAATTTGATTTACCAATTGTAGTTGTCACGATGAGTTTTATTTATTCTATATTATGGCACTTTTTTTGTTGAAATCATTATCCTAAATCGATGTGGGTGAGGTCAGTGATGAGTTAAGATTTTGCCTACATTGGCTGATTATCTGGTTTTAGATTATGATGTGTATAAATTATCTGAGGCCTCTTGACATGTTTGTTCCAGTTGGGGAAAAAATTGCACATTAATATGAAATTATTCTTCATTTTGATTGAATTGTTTCTATGAAATAGCATATTCGGCCATGTGACTCTGTAAATCAAGGAAAAGTTTATTTATTTATTTATTTGGTACATGAAAAGTTTATTTTTTGATAACGCAGAATGTGTTTCTAACTTCTGCAGAACTTAAGGATACCAATTTGTTTGAATTTGTATCTTTTGAACCGTAATCAGCCTAATTGTTCTTGAAATGATTGCGGATTTGGTGCTACTCGTTTTAGATAGTTCTGTTCTCAATGCAAATGTGTTCGATTCTTTTATGTTAAAATGGCGAAGTGCTGAATTCTTTTGTTTTTGTTTTGTTTGTTTTTAACTTTTTCGGTTAAGGGTATCAACCGAGTAGTCAAGCACGATTGATAATAAGGATGGATGCAGAATATGAGCTGTCAATATTTTGAGAAGTTTTAGTGTTTAACAAGAAGAACTAGGCTTTTTTATCAACTGTTATTTATGATAAAATTATTTATTAAAATATTATTATTTTAAAATTATTTACTAAATTAATATTCTTTCAAAATTATATATCAAATTATTTTTTTTTGTTTAATGTGATATTTTTTTTTGTCAACATAGAAAATGTTAAAGAGTATGACATATTTACGTAGAAAATGTTAAATAGTTTGGTGTTTTTGCCATCTACTTTGATATTATTAGTGTAAAAACGTTACTTTCTTTGGTGTTTTTTATGTGAAAGTGTCACCCTCTTTGATATTTTTTACGTGGATAAAAAAATAAAAAATATTATGTTGTGTGTATTTTTAGAGTATTTAACTCATTTTACATGGATTTGTTACTCTTTAATTATTGTGTTGATTGAAAAATGACGTTCAGATACACATATATTTTATATGTTTATTAAAGAGTATACTATAACGTTAAAAAATATCAGTGTTAATTAGTTTATTTATAAGTCAAGTGTTTGTATCTGTAAAATAGTCAAGGTGAAACTTTGTAAAATAATCAATGTGAAACTTTGGTGTTTACAAGACAAAGTAACAAAATAAGGTAATAAAATACTTTTGTTTGATGTGAGTTCTGCTTTCATAGAACAAAGTCTTACATCGAACAAAGGTACATTTTTATGAGAATAGAGCTCACATAAAATAAAGGTATCTTATTGCCTGTTGCTTTGCCTTCTCAACAACAAAGTTTCATATTGATTACTTTATGGATTAGAGTCAAACACTTGACTTACAAATAAGCTAATTGATATTGATGTTTTTTAACGTTATGGTGCACTCTCTAGTAGGCATGTGAAATGTATGTGTCTTTGGCGTCATTTCTTAACCTAATCAAAGAGTGAAAGATTCATGTAAAATGGATTAAGTGCTCTAGAAGTACATGTCATGTGGTATTTTTTATTTTTTTGTCTACGTAAAAAATGCCACAGAGAGTGATGCATTCACGTGGAAAACGTTGAAG
The DNA here is from genome assembly GCA_029884605.1 of Ormosia emarginata. Taxonomy (NCBI): domain Eukaryota; kingdom Viridiplantae; phylum Streptophyta; class Magnoliopsida; order Fabales; family Fabaceae; genus Ormosia; species Ormosia emarginata. The sequence continues at coordinate 7,207,862 of JAQQTP010000068.1, forward strand.
AATGTGACGTTTTTGCATTGAAAACGCTAAAGTAGATGACGTATCTATATGAAAAACATCAAATAGGATGACATGTTCAACATAAAAACGTCACTTTTTTGTTGTTTTTCACGTGGATGTGTCACCTTTAACATTTTTCATATGAACAAAAAAAATGTCATGTTGGATAAAATGATATTAGTTTAGTATATAATTTTAAAAGAGTAATATTTTGATAAATAATTTTAAAATAATAACATTTTGATAAATAATTTTAAAATAATAATATTTTGATAAATAATTTTGTCATAAATAGTAGTTTGGAAAAAAGTAAAAAAGATTTTTTTAATTTTTTTTAAATTATGGTTTAATTAGAAAAATAAAAAATTATAAGAGCTAGATAAAAAATGAGTATAAAAATTTCAAATTTTAATTTAATCTAATTTTATAAATGAAGGGAATATGTGTTGTCACATGACAATGTTAGTTGAAGAATGTTAAAAGTGTTCATGCGATAGAATTAATGTTCATGGTAGAAAGGTTGGCACTTATCCTATCCTTACGAGGAGGCATTTGGTCCACAAGTTTGTTTTATTACTGGGTATGGCCTATAAGACACTCTTCTTTTTATGGTATAGGACTCTTTGGAATAATAATATTTCTAGGAACCAAATCCTGTTAACTTTAGAGAAAAAGGGATCTTTTTTTTTTTTTTTTTGTAAATGCAAGAGCTGAATCTAGGAAAAAAATTGGAATAGGTTATAATCTCGTTTGGAAAGTGACGAAGGCGTCAAGGTAAAGTGACTAAAAGAGTATCCAGGGACACTACATCACATTGGTAGGGAGGTGTTTCACAAGATTAAGTTTAGTAGAATGACAATTGTATAGCAAAGGTTTTATATCTATTAATCTCTATATATTTATGATAGAGAAAGTATTAAGAGAATATTTTCTAGTATCGGAGTTCAAAAGATAAATACTTATATGCGGGGAAGGAAACATATGTTAGAGAATGAAGAAATATATTCTCACTCTATTTTGATTTTTTTTTTTAAAATTTTATATGAGTATATTTGTATATTTTTTTATTTTTTATAAGTGTAATTTTTGTCTTTATATATAGATAAATTAATAAATTTATAATAATAAAAAATAAAATTTATATAATATTAATTTTTATTTTTAATAGCATTCACATGATTTAATATATGAGTATATTCATATAATATTATTTTTTTTTTTAACAACATTTAAGTGAGTTTAGTATTAATATATTTAAAGTACAATTTTTTTTCTCTCACCTTTTTTTATTACTACAAACTAATAGTGATAAAAGATATTACCTGTTCAAATTCATTTACATCTATTTTGACTACAACAATATTTATCTCCATTCTCTAAAATTTTTGAATCCATTACATGTGAATTTTAAATAGTTTATTGTCGCATGGTTTTTGATGCGTCATCCATTTTTTATTATTCCAAATTTATAATATTGATTTTAGTATTATCTATTTTTTTACTATTTATTTGAACATCTTCTCAACTGAGAACATTAATTGCTGTATGGCTTTCCTATGCGTTTATCATGAAAATTCAGGATATGTTACTTGTTAGTTTATAATCAAGCAAAGAGTTAAAGTGTGTTTAAATTAGAATTGATAAACTTAAGTTTGATTGAAAGTGTATATATTAATTTAAGTTTAGTTAAAAATATTTATAATAACATAATTTATGTTTAAAAATTTTTATTATAAAAGTGAGTTCAGAAAAAAAAATATGTCCAACTAAATATAAAAGTAATATTTTATTATTTTGATCTTGACATGAGCTTAAAAGAAAAAATATGTTCAATCAAATGAAAAAGTTAAAAACCCAAATAACATTTCTTTTCGTACGAGTACTTCTGACTTACATTTGCAAGGACAAACGTGAAACCAATCATGCCCTTAATGTTTTGCATGATGATGAATTGTTAGTTAGAAAATAAGGTACCCGAGAACCATGGGATAGAAGCTATGGCTCAGCACATTCTTCTGAAACTAGAGGGTGGTACCTGCTTAATTTGTGCCCGATTGCCCATTGTGATGATAGAAGGTGAAGTCAGTAGATGCATCCATATTGGGTTATCTTGTGTTCAAGAAGATTCAGCTCAAAGGCCAACAATGCAGAGCAATAGTTCTAATGCTAAGCTGTCATTCTGTTACTCTTGCAACACCTGAACAGCCAGCTGGTTATCTTCATAGCAAAACTCAGCAGAGCTTACCAACAAAGGAGCTGGAGAACTCAGATAAGTCTACAAGCCAGTCATTACTGCGTCTGTTGATGAAGCATCATCTCGCAGGTGTACCCTCGATAGCATTTTTTAATACAAACATGGCGATCTTTTAAGCTTATGTACCTATACTACTTTTTAAAGAATTAGGTGGCTTTATTCTCCAATGCACTTGCAGCAGGATATGTAGAAGTGAAAATGAAGGTAAAATTAAATTTTAATAATTTAGTTTTTATTTTATTCTTTTTTATTTGTAAATATTTTAATTTATATGCAAATATTTTCATTTGATTTTAATTATTTTCCAAATTGAAAATTGTGAATTTTGTTGCAATTTTTTTCTTTGATTTTTTTCCTTTATTTTTTATTTTTTTAAATTTATAAATGTTTTAATTCATATGTTATCTTATTTTCTATTTTTCCTTATAAATATTTTTAATGTTTGACTTCTTTCATTTATTTCAAACTTGTAAATTTTGTAATTTATTCTTTGGTTTATTTATTAATTTATCTTAAGGTCTGCTATCCACTTTGTCAAGAAAAGCTAGCATCTCTGTTTTGTTACCTTAACGTTGTGTTTTGTAGTTTCAAAGTAAGTAATTCGACTTTGATCGAGAAAAATTCTTTAAGTTTCTTTTCTAGAAGCTGAAGTGTTAGCAGAGACAAGTATATCAGTTATTAAAAAGGCACAACCTCACTGTCTCACCTGCTAAAGCAAATCTACACACACATTCTTAAACCTTTTACTTGTGGTTTTTATTGTGATGTTGTAATTGATCTGTATTTCTATCCTTACACAATTAATAGAAGCTCGCACATATAATCACTGCATTGTTTCTTTTTTTTGTCCTGTGTTTTCATTTTCTCCTTTTATGTATTAAAGACCCTCAGAAACAAGTAGGCAGCCCAGCCGTCCATGGGGAAGTTGTTCACTATCAACCTATTGGTCTTCATATTGCCATAACAGCTGTAGCTGTTATGACAGCAGCTCTAGGTGGTGCTCAGGTTGGCATACAGTCAAATCAAAATGGTTTGCAGAGTCAATCAGCATTGGCACACGAGCCTTTAACTCTGCATCTGGCCAAAATGTCCAGAAGTCAGCTGAATGAGATTATCTCTGAGCTTATTTGTTTTGACAGATAACAATTTCATGAACTTGCCCACAGGGGATGTTGTAAACAAGCTGCTCCAAGAGCTTGGTTCCCTCCACGACCGTATCCAAGGTCCTCACCTCTGTCTAGCCGTCCTCCAATGCCCCATCCTCTTCCTCTTTATCGACGTCTACCTTAGGAGTAACTTCGTCAATAAGAGCAGTTGCAGGAGCGGCAACTACAATTTGAACATCCTAGACCAATTTCATTGAACCAATTCCCTCCTCATTAAGGTTTAAGTTCAGAAGGTGGATTCTATTAAATCTTAAATTTTATTTTTAATTAGTTAAATTTAATTTATATTTAATTTTTTAAGAGAATTATAAATATCTTTTCTATTAAATTTTAGAATATAATTGAATATTAATTATTAAATTTAATAAATTATATTCTCTATTTTAATATCGATCCCATCTTTTGTATTGTCATATAACATATCTTCTTCCGAAACTACCGATTTTAAACTGGTCAAAAATACGACAGAACTTCAGCACTAGGAACAAAAATGTAAATCGCTTAATAGCGATCCGCTTTATACTTTTTTTATGGGGAGTGGGGTAGTTAGTTGATAGGGGCTTTGTATAGTACAGCCAAAGGTGGACATATTTCTCCTTCATAATTAACTTTGGTAGATCCAGATATATGGTAAATGGTGAAGATGATAACTACTCATTAGTGTAAGAAAAATAATAAAAATAAATAGATGAATAGCTAAAATTAAAATTATACAAATAAAATAACTTATCGGCCAAGGGGTTTTGTATAGACAGCCAAAGGTAAAACATATTTCTCCCTCATAATAATTAACTTTTGTAGACCCAGATACCAATGGTAAATGGTGAAGATGATAACTACTCATAAGTGTAAGAAAAATAATTGAAATAAATAGATGAATAGTTAAAATTAAAATTACACAAATAAAATAACTTAACATAAATTTATTAACTGAGGCGTGTAAACACATTAGATTTAAAAATATTTTGTTATCGCAAATTGATTACTCACTACTAGCATATAATTTTTGGAGAGTTAAAAGCAACTAGCTTATGCTATTTATAAAGTTCCATGAAAAAGACCAACGTATATTTACGGGTTCTCAAGACGTACACCAAAAATAAAAAAAATAGAACCGGTGCATAAAGCAACTCATTGTATACACTGAAATTGCTTGAGCCACTACTTCAATTAGAACTTCTTTCCACCTGCAGAGAGTAATTCTCTTTCCATTCCTTAATCCTTTTACATACTAGACCTTAAGAGACTGGAAAAAGTGATTTTTAGAGCGACCCACCGTAGTAAGAAGTCCCAAATACTTCTCAAAAAAAGCAATCTGATGGATATTTGTCTTTTTTTTAAAAAAATAATTTCATGTAGTGTTTTAAAGGGTCTTTTTCTCCCTCTAATTATACTATTATCCTTCATTTGATCAATTCTCGTAACTAAGGTTTCTATTGATCTTTTTTTCATATACCCAAACTATCTTAATGTGATTCTACTATATCTTTTTGTCAAAAAATATCACTTTTATTTTTCTTTTGATACATTCATTCATGATCTTATCTTTTCTTATATACACACACTTATCTAATGCAATATCATAATCTTTGTCACATTCATTTTATGTTCTTCCTCGCATTTTACTGCCCGGCATTTAGTGTCATAAAGCTTAATCACATTGGACTTTGTCATTACATATTTTGTGACTCCTGATAAATGAAGCACACACATATAAGAAGTATTAGAAAGAAATCAAAGCTTCTTACTTGAGAGGGTAAAGAGATGAATGTGATGACACTAAATATAATAATTTAACACATACACTTATATTTAAGAACAAATTATATATAAACTTATAATTTTAATAAATGATATCATATCTTGAAAAGATCTCTACAAATGAAAAAAATTCACTAGAATTTATTATCTAAGTAAATATATGGGAGCATAAAGTTTTACCTGATTTAAAATTGCCCTACCACCTTTAAGCAGATATATATAATTAATTTATGCTGCAAATCATAAATAGGGTTTTGATGAAATCATTTAAAAAATGCCTCAAATTCAAGAGTGATGGTGAGCATCAAAGTCAAGGAATAGGAAATCTGAGTTAGTAGAGACAAATGATCATGCATCAAAGTTCAAAGAGAAAGTGACAACCAAAAAGAAGAAAATAATAATAGAAAAAAAAAGCAAAGTAGTCAATAACCATAAACATCAACAAAAAAGAGGAAAACAATGCAGAAAGGGGTCGTATTAACAGAAAGATCGAAAACCCTGAGTTCAAAGTTGAATTAAACCAAACGAATGAAGAGATAGTCGAGGGAGAGGGGGATATGTGGTAAACGTAGTCATGTGCCCAGTTAAAAAGAAAAAATCTGATTTTTTTTTTGTTTTTTATAAAAAATTCAAGCTGAGACATTCAAGATTAGCAGAAACTATTGGTGACTATGGAATGAACTGTTATAACATTGATCATAATTTAAGGATTTAATTAACGAGTTCAAGAGTTTATGATTATTTGCAATCATTCCAAATTTTAAGAAGAGTGTATGCATTTTCTTTTCTTGCAAAATTTAAGTAACACTTACCTCTTCATTATTATCAATTGATAACAGTATGAGTGTCGATTATTTAAATTGATAATAATAGTCCTAGTGTGGATCTCCTGATAACAATTGCAATCGCCTCTATTGATATTTTATTATCAAATTTTAAGTCTTAATTAATATTATTTGCAACTTTATAAATGTTTTTACTTAAATTTGTTAAAACTAATATGAGGTCATTTATGTTTACACACACATCCTTATTTAATTGACTGCGATACGACTGATTAATTTATGAAATTTTAAAAGGCCAACATATACATTGGTTTCATGGAAATTTAACTCAGTCCTAATACTTTTTCAAAAAAAAATGTTTTCTAAATATATTTGATGGGGATCTTTAATTTGTTTTTTAATTAGGAAGTCCAAGAAATAAAAGCTTAATTAGTAGAAATAATTGATGCGTGTAGCTCAATTAATAGAAATTATTGATGCGTGTAGCAAGATGATGATGTGATGAATTATTATCATCCACAGTAATTTGACTCTATTTACTATATAGGTATACATAGAGAGAATTAAGGAAAATTTTTGAAAGTCAAAATGAATTTTTGAGAGAATGATGTGATATGCTGTTATCTTTTAAGATAGATAAATGATCACTATTACTTTATTTAACGATTACTTTTGAACTTTGTCTAAATTTTGACTATTTTTTTCTGAATGTATAATTTAACATTACTCGAGAATTAATAAGGTTCGAGTAATGTTCAATTCAAATTCAATTTAACAATTTTTTTAACGTTTTTAATCTGAATTTTTTAACGTTTTTTAACAAATCATTTTTTGTCAATTTTAAATGGATTTAATTTTAATATTCTATTAGTATAAAAAATTTACATTCTCATCTAATTATATATTTTATCAAATTATTAAATATATTTGATAATTATTATTATCTAAGAAGTCTAATTATTTTTAATTATGTACCAACACATTATTCAATGGTAATATAAAAGACTTTACATTTACAACCTATCAAATTTAAGTTGATATAATAATTTTTACTGAAAATTGAATTGTGTGGGAAGAAACTTAAGTTGGTATAAACTATTTTCTTTCTTGTCAGCACTATTCTTGTTTCTTGGAAAGATAAAATTCTTTTTAATAAACAAGTAAAAAGTAAAAACAGGTAGTTCATATGTTTTTTTTAATTAATTTTAATTAGGCTTATATGCACATCTTTGTACTCTCATTATAAAAAAAATAAATCAAAGGTTGACAAAATATCTTGAAATTTTGTGAAAGATGTTATAACAATATATTTTATAATACAGGCCTCACACCCTTAAAATAAACTAAAAATTATTTAGTTCAATAATAATATAACGAGATAGCAGCTCAAAAAATAAAAAAAAAGAAAGTATAACGAGATAAAAAGAATAATATACACCTAAAAGACAGTAAAAGATAAGAAATTGTAATAAAAACTATTATTGAACACTCCCAATGATTCATACATATCCTAAACCAAACAATTGTAATAAATATTTTATAAAAATCATATATTATGTAATAACGACAATGTATAATACTGAACACTCCCTACGTACGAATGTCCTATGACTAAAACAACTATTTTGCATTGCATTATTTTACTAGTATCTCATTCATGCACTTCACCTCAATATCATTAAAAAACTAAAAAATTCTGACAATGCTCGCTTGAAATCAAATGGAATTGCATCCTAGCCTCCTCAGAAAAACAAAAATTCTCCAAATTTTAAAAAAGTTTAAACAAATAACCAGAGAAAATGCAACATTTGCTACTTGCATAAAATGGTTGACCAAAATAGAGAGAGAGAGAGCTACCTTTTGAGTGAGAGACACATTTAGAATTGGAAACCTAACAGAGAAATCAGTGAATAGGGGTGAAAACAGGTTAGATTATGTCAGATTTTATCTTAAACAGACCTAACTTATATCCTAATTATAATGTTTAAGTATGACCTTTGAGCCTATAATAGACTAATTTTTAAGGTTTGACTTAACTATTTTAAAAGTCTAGACTGACCTGAAAGCTTATTTAAAAGCTTACTTTGTAATGAGGCTTTTAAATAGATTAACAAACCTACCTTTAAATAAGTCAATAAGCCTTTACATAGGCTAACATGCCTACCTTTAAATAGGCTAACATGTCTTTACATAAACTAATAAACTTACATTTAAATAGGTCAACATGCATTTACATAGTATAACATGCATAAACCTTGAAAAGGTCAATGGGCCTACTTAAGGTCAATAGACCTTTGTTATAACTTAACATTCATCTTCTAATTTTATATATGTTCACCACTTTCTTACTTTAATCTTTGGTCGATATGGGACTTGAAGATATATCAAATTGTAAAATTATTAGAGACATATAGTTGCAAAACATGAAGATCGAACTTACACTTATCTAATTGCAACATGAATTCAATAAAAATTAGAGCTAAAATGAATTAGCATTATGATGATAATTGCATGTTCTATAATGAATTGACAAGAAATATAATATCATAATATCAATAATTGATTAGGTTAGCATATTATCACAAGAATTCCACAAACAACTAAATGAGTTAGACATGAAACATAATTCAGTAACTTTGGTAACTTTTCGTCAGGATCCTATAACTAGAGACAAAATAATTGCACGATTTAATCATAAAGAAATTAAAATAATAACCTTACATATGTTATTAACAAATATATAAACAACAAATCTAGAAATAGTGTAGGTTATATCTTCATGTTTTGCAACTAAATGCCTCCAATAATTTTGTAATTTGATATATTTCTAAATCCCACATTAACCAAAGACCAGAGCAAGAAAATAAGTGAGCATCTATAAAAGTAGGAGGTGAATGTTAACTTATTATTTTCATTCTAATAAATATTTTACTCTAAATATATTAATAAATATATTATTTTATTCTAACTTACTAACTTACTAACTTAAGTTTTAGTTATCGACTTTTATTAAAATCTAATTAAAAATATATTAATATAGTATAATAAATTAATAATTATAATTTATAATTATTATAATAATATATATTATTATATTATATATAGTTAAACATGTTAGACTGGCTTGCTAGACTTAAAAGGCCTATTAGATGGCCTGAGACATGACCTTTTTAGTTAAACAATCTTTTAAAAAAGTTTTGGCCTAACTTGTTTAGTAAACAGGTCAAGCCAAGCCATAGGTCCCTAACGGGTAGCCTAACCTATTTTCACCCCTATTAGTGAAGCACATATGGCCCATAGTGTAACATCCCTGAAAAATATAAAATGAAAATAAGATATACTATTCGAATAACCAAATGGTTATTCGAATAAAGTGTTATTATGCAAATATAAAAGAGGAAACATAATACTTTATTCTAATAGAATGTAAGTTATTCGAATAAAATAGGTGTTGTGAGCAAATGTACATTGTAATAGAGTGAATTATTCGAATAAGAGTACAATTATTCGAATAAAGTGACTAATATCAGAAAAAAAAGGAAGCTTGTAACAAAGCTCGTAATAGAAAGGAAAACTTAGTTTTCCTTCTAGTTCTATCTCCTTTAGGTCTTTAGGTCCACTGGAACCAAATGGATGAAGTGGAGATGATGAAGTAAGGAGGATGATATCATCAAGAGTAAGAGTGAAGGAGGAAAACTCATGGAATTAAGAATGATCAGAAAAGAAAGATCCAAAACTGGGACATGTGTTAAGGAATGAATGAAAGAATGACAAGGCTTGATTCATAAGCCTTTCCACGGAATGATTGCAGAAAACATGGCAGATTTTGGATGAAAATCAAGTTAGAAACAATGATTATAGAAGAAGACTTTCTTAAGGATTGAATCACGTTTTGACAACAAAGCACAACCACCTCACTCCTTACATCATCTCATATGTAAGGTAGCTCAATTGGGGCCCTATAAATACCCCTTAATCCTCCCCTTCGGTCATCAGAGTACTCACACCCAACTCACCAACCCAACCTCTGTTTCCTACAAACATCATACCTCCATCTTCACCCACTTCCTCATTTGATCCAAATTCTGTAAAACAGGTAGGAAATGTCAAAAACACAACTCTTTACTATTTATTTCTATCACCCATACCTCCTAGTCCATTCTTTTTCAACCAATCGTGTTGCTCTGTTTTTATAATAATGTAATAGTGACATTCTGGCTTCTGTAAAATGTGATTTTTGACCCCCCCTTTATTCGAATAAAACTAATATTATTTGAATAAAAAGATTTTACAAAAGTCTGAAAAGTGATTTTCGACCAGTTTATTCGAATAACACTTGTATTTTCGAATAAAACATGTTAAACCACTTCAAAAACTATTTTTTAGAAGCTTTTATTCGAATAACACTTTTGTTATTCGAATAAAAGTAAGATTGTTGTTCTGATAACAGTTTTATTATTTTGATAACGACTTTGTTATTTTGATAATAATTTTGTTATTATGATAATGACTATGTTATTCTAATAACAATTATGTTATTCTGATAACAATTTCGATAGAAAAACTTTAGAAATGAAATTTTAAATATAATTAATCTCTTATGAGCTATTCTTTTAACTCTTTTTATCAATCTTTCATTTAATTAATTTTATTATGAGTTATTTTATGTTATTCTTTATATTGAATATGTTAATTATTGATTATTATTAACGTTCTTTATCAGTGTTCTTGTTTTACTATAATGATACATGTTTTAATACAAGTTTTATTTTTATGTTAAATATTGTTATATGGAGAAAATATTTTTGAAATATCATCCCATGAATAAAAGTGACACTACTAGAAATTTAGATTTTAGACACTGATTTAGAGACCAATTTATTTCGGTCTCTATAGAGACTAAAATAGAGACCGATTATAAAAAAAATTTTAATTTGCTACTGAAATAAAATCAGTCTCTAAATCGATCTCTAAATTTTTTAGAGATCGAATTAGAGACCAAAATTATGTTATAAAATAAATTTGAAAAAATAAAAATGTTGTCTTATTGTTAGAGACTAATATTTCGGTCTCTAAATAAAAAATTTTACAAAAAAACAAATAGGTAGCGACCGCAAATTCAGTCGCTAAAAAAATAAAAAAGGTTAGAGATCGATATTTCGGTCTCTAATTTAAAAAATTTACACAGCAGCAAGCATGACCCCTCCCCTTGAATTCATATTCTCTATTCTCTCTATATTCTCTGATTCTCTCTCTCACTCAATCGCTCCTCTTTCCCCGTACCACCGTCCAAGGCTCCAAGCACCAAAGACCGGAAATCCGCCGGATCCACGCTAGAACAACTGAATCCGTGTACCGCGACCCAGCCAGATCTGTGAATAGTGACACTGCAAGCTGTCGATCTGCACCTCACACCAGACCGGTGACGCTGCGACCCAATCGGATCCGTGAATTACATTACTATGTTTGATATATTATAACCTAACACATGTATTATTTGTAGATTTTTGCCTTTGCACCTAACGGCAAATGGCATCAGTGATATCTTTAGGAGCCATTATTTAGAGCCATGGACATCATGGAAAAGGATAGGTGATACCAAAAGAGATATGTGATTTGTAGAGTTTATGGTAATTTTCAAATTTTTATTACTACAATTTAAAATTTGATAGACTTTTTTCGGTTATAAACAATTTGCTTACTCATATTTATTGTAGAAGAAGTATACTATCATTCCACCAGATAATTATTGGGCTCGAAAAAACTTTGAGAAACGGGGTGCAGCCATTGTTGAAGAATGTTATGGAAAAGGCTCGCAAGAAAGTGGAGAGACCAAGTTAGCTTGGGGATGAGATATGAGATGCATTGTGTACACATCGGGAAAGTGAGGCTTTCAAGAAGAAAAGTGTAATTGTAAAAGCTAATCGGACATCTGATTGTGGAGGATATAGAGCTTCATATCACACTAGTGGCTCTATTACCTCATCTCAGCATAAAGATAATCTGGTTAAGTTCACTATTATCTTGCATTATTGTTAAAATTGTCTAATATGATTAAATTTACTAATATGGTTTGGTTACAATTGCTGCAGACTAAGTTGAATGGTGTTGTTCCATCAGCACTAACATTGTTTCACCACACACATCGACGTAAGGATCACACATGGGTGGATAGGATATCAAAGCATATAGCTGTAAGCAATTGTTTTATCTAATTCAAACTCTTGGGTTTGAAATAATAATGTTCAGTAATTATATTCATGTTGCTATCTTGATGTTTAAAGGGAACTCTAAATATAAGTCGTAATTTTTTTTTATGTGTGTACTTGTAATATCATGCTTAGATTCCTCTTGATTGTCTTTTTGGTGATAAATCATAGGAACCTACTTTTAACATATGATTGAAACCATGTTTATTCTTATGCTGGCTTATTTTTCGACTTGTTATAATATTTGTTTATTACATGTCAAAAGTCCCTATTCTATTTTCAAAGAAGAATATTTTAACTGTGTTATCATCTCAAATTGAAATTAAACAAGCTTACAACTTTTAATATGTGATTGAAACCACTTTTATTCTTATACTTTATGTCATTGTTTATATTATGTTAGACTTATGTCCTACTTTAACTTTTTGCATTAATTTGTGTCATATTAGTATTGACATACCAAATTTGCAAATGAAATGTAAGAAATGACCCAAAAAGTATCAGAGCAGGGAACTCCTCCCCCAGATGAGTTGGATGTGTGGCGCAATGTGGCTGGAGTGAAAAAAGGTAAAATATATGGTCTTGGAATTAAGTCAACCGTAGTGGCTGGAAGACCACAATATCGTGGCTCAAGTTCTTCATCATCTGACTGGGTGCAAAGAGATGAACTTAAAGAATTAAGAAGTGAGAAAAATGAGTTTCAGGCTCAAATGACAGATAATAAGAGACAGATTGAGGAGACAAATCGACTGGTACGAGAAATGATGCAGTTGATGAGCTTTCAACATTCTCAAACATTTCCCGTGATTGATGGAGCAGAAAAGGAGGAGGACGAGGACAAAGAGGAGTTTTTATGATTAGAATTTAGTTTGTGTTGTGTTCAACTTTCTTACATTTAAAATGTTGTAGTAATGAGATATTGTAGACAATGCTTAGTTTAGTTTATTCTAGAATTTCTTGATGTTTAAATGAGATATTTTAAAGACTGAATTAATTTAGTTTACGTTATTTTTTATTTATGTATTTGGTTATATATGAGATTTTTAACTGTTATTTATTAGGTGTTTTAAAAATTTGAATTTTAATAAATTTAAAAATAATTACAAATTTATATCACATATTAGAGACCGAATTAGGAACCGAATATATAAAAAAGAATGAATAATTTAGAGACTGAAAAATCAGTCTTGTAATATATTCAACCTTTTAAATACTGATTTAGAGACTGATAAATCAATTTCTAGTTTAGAGACTAATTTAGTGACCAATTTTATAAAATATATAATATATTCAAAGTTTTAGAGACCGATGTAGATAATGATTTAGAGACTGATAAATCGGTCTCTAGTTTAGAGATCGATTTAGGAACCGATTTTATAAAATATATAATATATTCAAAGTTTTAAAGACTGATATAGAGACCAATAAATCAGTCTCTAGTTTAGAGATCGAGTTTGTGACCGATTTTATAAAATATATAATATATTCATGCTTTTAGAGATTGATTTAGAGACCAATTTACAGACTGATATAGAGACTGATTTATCGATATTTAAAAAATCAGTTTCTAAATCGGTCTCTAATGTACTTTTTTGAAAAATAATTGATCAATATTTGACCAAAAATTAGTGACCAAATTTTTTTAAATAATCAGTCTCTAAATTGGTCTTTAAATTTAGAGACCGACCAATATTAGTCGCTAAAACTGATTTAAATCGGTCTCTAAATTGGTCTCTAACTATTTTTAGAGACTGATTTTTTTATTATTTAGAGACCGATTTTTTGATCTCTAAAACTCAAAATTCTAATAGTGTGAATTAATGTGCAAAAGAGAAGAGAATTATTGTGGTTGTGATTAGAGAATTGAGGGGCGCCTCAATTAGAGATTATTATTGTGATCATGATTAGAGATCAAGGGATGCCTTGGTCAATTTATTATGACGATGTTTAGAAGATCAATGGATGCCTTAGTTAAATTATTATTGTGATCATGATTAGAGGATTAAGTGACGCCTTAATTAAAATTATTATGGTCATGATTAGAAGATTAAAGGACGCCTTAATAAAAAAATTATTGTAGTCATGATTAGAACATTGGAGGACTCCCTGATGAAAAGAATGATGCACATTTGGTTAAGAGTACTAAACAAGGATGATAAAGAGATATTTTAAAATTATTTTTTTTATGATGATGATGATTTAAACAAAGATGATGAAAAGTTGCTTATATTTTTAAGTGGAATTTATTTATTTTACTCTTTTTATACAGATTCTTATTCCTTTATTCAGATAAATATTCTTTTTATCGTAAAATTGAGATACTTCCTATTTCATTGAGTTAATTACTCATTAATCATTGAGTTATTTATCTTTATCTTGAAATATTTTGAATTATTATTTTTTCTTCAAATATTGATTCATTTATTTATTATTTTTGGACTCTGAGATATGGTCTTAGAAAAAGAGAATTGTAAAGAGTGGAATATGTATAGTTATTTTTGTTCTTTCCTAATGAAATTGTATCTCACCCTTTTTTGTGGTGTATATTTTTCAGATAAGACCGAGTGAAAGAATTATCTGATACTATTTGTGTAGAGTAAGTTTACAAACTGTGAGTTGGAAATTAATTTATTTTTTGTAATTAGTGACATCTTAAGAAGGCTTATGTAAGCCTCAATTTTTGTAAGGAAAATCGTTGCCTAAATTAGAAGTATTTGTATGTTTTAACTAAGGGTGAAATCCTCAAAATTGTGTAATTTTACTATTTTTACAAGATAATGTTATTAGAAGTTGTTAGTAACGTGTTACTCTACTATATTTAAATACTATAATTTTAGAGTAGGACGTTACACTTAGTTGGGAAACACTTTCGCCAAGCCAATGAGAACGAGTTGTGCTCGTGCGAAAGTGAGTCAACTAGCAGCGACGTGAGCAGTGGCCCTCCCAGAGCATCTGGGGTTGCTGGCATCAACGTCGTCGTCGGCGTCCCTGTCTTCGATTCTGCCATTGATCCCATTTTTTTTTAATTCATAAATATAAACGAAATTTAACTAAAAGAAAAAAAAATACTTGGATGGGATAGTGGATATACCAGGGGGTACACACTACATGATTTTCCAAATGTAAGTTGAAACAAAACTTTTTTTTTTTAGTTTCTTTCGGAGTTTTTAGGTACAAATGGGTAGTTTTACATAATTAGGTAGTTTTTATAAAAGAGTTGCTAAGGAATGGAGGGAGAGAAGGAACCCAGGTTTGGAAAAGTTGGGATTACAAAGAGGAGCTATGCAATTGTGGGACTAGGAAATGGAGCATGGGGTTGTGTGTGAGCTTTGAAGAGTTTGGATCAAAGTGTGTGTGTGTGTTCTTGTTAAGGTTGGAATAATGGAATCAGGGAAAACTTGTGATGATGGCTGTGATCCAAACTTGACTTTAAATATACATTATTTCTTGTTCATTGTCAGGCATATTCAAGATGATTGCTAGGCGCAATAGAAGAGTTACAATTTACAAATGGTGGTGAAGACACATATTGGTCGTACTAAGAATCAGTGATTTGTACTATTCCTACTGCTCCTCAGTTGAAACCATCTTTTATCTCTCGTCTCTGCCTCTAAATGTATTCACATATTCAACTACAGAATAGAAAATGTTGAGGCATTCATTCACATAATCACATTAATGTAAATTGACTCGGAGTCTCGAAGATGCCAGTAGAGATTGCCTCACCTCGTAAACATTTCACTCATGACAACTTAAGATTCTCTGCAATTTATGAAAACAATTATTTTTATAATATAACTTTTAATGACAGTGTTGGGAGTAAAAATTATAAGTTCTATTCGACGAAGATGATTCCGACAGTCGGATAACGACATTGAAATTTTCGACAGTAGGGGTTTTGACAGGCAGATGGAGATCCAAATGGTGGTCAGAGCTCAAATGGCCAAGTCGGTTTCGTCGAAAAGTGGATACTTGCTGAAGGAAAAAACCGCTAATACGTGTTGGATTTTTAGGATGTCAGTTATTTTTCATGATGTCTATAAATAATAGTATTTACGATGTACAAATGGTTGATACTGGATATACAATCCTAAACATCTCACCCAAGCAGATCAACGGATTTGACTCCAAGTATACCTTCCATTTTAATTTCAAGTCATTTACATTAATGCAAATGTCTCTTTAAATTTCTTTACGTTTTGCACTTTTACATTTCTGCACCTTTATTTTTACTGCAACTTTTAAATTCATTGCACTTTTACATTTTGCACCTTTATTTTCTCGTAACTTTTAAATTTCACTTTACGTTTTCTGCATTTTTACTTCCCTGCAAAGTTTTAAAGCTTCCATTTCTTTCCTTTCATCAATTCTGCCATAAACGAACTCTTTTCTTAAAATCATTTTCAAACCTCGAGATTACCGCATAACTCGTGAACCCACATTCGTTTGATAAAATATATTTGTTTGTTGGAATTAATTCTAAGTCTTTGAACCAAAATTCGCATAAACAAATTGGCACGCTCGTGGGACGAGTTTAGAGTAACTCGTAGTGTCATAAGAAATGGTTTTATGCGTTTAAGGAGTGGAAGATTTATCTACTCTTCTCAGAATACGCAAACCATGAGTAATATAAGTAGTCGGGCGTCGGATACACCTTCGACATAAAATATTGTGCCACCCTCAAATCGAATTCTTGGGTAGAGGATGTTATAGCAATGGTGCTCTCAGGAGTAATCCAAGTAGAGAACAAGTGGCGCTGGAATAACTCACTATCGCCGAGTCGGCCAAGTAACCAAAGCATAATAAACTCAAATTCGAGGTTTGTGCCCCAATATGGGTTTTAGAATTATGTACCTCTGTTATGACACAAATGGGAATTGGTGCTACTTTAACTAATATCTTGTCGGACAATCAGTAGTTTCACAAGGCCAACCGCAGATAAGTTCGGCCTTGGCAAGTTTTGGTAGCCAAAGAGTAGGGGTTGCAAGTACAAGCAATCCAACTCCCTTTCGACAAGAAAGATCTGAATTTGGGACCGTTTTCCCAAACATGTCGAGAGATAATCCCCAAAATGTAACAGGGCCAACTATGAATTCTTTGGCTAGTTTTCGACAACAGATGGATGAGAGTAATCATGATATGGTGCATATGTTCACTCAGCAAATGGGTGCTGTGATTACGCCAATCATGGAAAATACGAATAACGTTTGCAGTGCATTGGCTCAGCAAATGGCAAGGCTAAACCAAGCCTTAGGACTAGGGGATGTAGCCAATGATAATATTCAGGGAGCCCAGCTTGGGGTAAATAGAGAAATGGTCGTACCTCAGGCAAATGTGGGACAAAATCAACAAAACTTAGACCAACCAGGCCACAATGATCAGCCTCGTTTGGAATATGGAAATGTCCATATGCTCCGTCGAGGAAATGAAGATCAAATGGCCAGAAATGATGTAGCCATGAGGTTGCTTCGACAAAATCTTGGGGGGCACCAAGTAATCGAACAAAATGTAAACCAAGTGGTGGAACAAGTGCTGAATAGATTTGGTTTCAACGTTGGTTACGCCAACCAACCATATTTTGTATCAGCATTTCCCGAATGGGTCAACAAGCAGAATTGCCTAGAGGAGTTAAGATTCCAAAACTTTCTAAGTTTGCAGGAGAAAGTGGGGAATCGACCGTCGAACATATCGCACGGTTTACAATAGAAATGGGGGAGTTGGCCATTGTTGAAGGCCTTAAAATGAGATTCTTCCCAAGTTCCCTCACAAAGAATGCTTTTTCCTGGTTTTCGACATTAAGACCAAATTCAGTCCATTCTTGGGCTCAATTGGAAAGAAGCTTCCATGATCAATTTTTTAGAGGGGATTTGAAAGTAGGACTTACTAGAACTTTTCAACATCAAAAGGATGTATAATGAAAGCTGTGGATGACTATCTTGCTAGGTTTCGACAAATGAGGAGTAGATGTTTTACTCCTATACACGAGGTTGAAATAGTAAAGATAGCGCAAACGGTTTAGATTATTATATAAGGAAGAAGTTAGTGAATCAACATTTGATTGATCTTGCCCAACTAGGTGAAAAGGTTAGGCAAATAGAACAATTAAAAGTTGAGAAGATTCAAAAACAAAAAAGATTTCTTAAAAGAAAAGGTGGCGTTTGTCGGATTAGATGAACCCGACAATGAGTTTGAAGGCGGCGATGATGAGTTTGAAGTTAACATTGCTTGAACTTGAGAATGGTCCTCCTTATGTTTGTCGGGCATTACTGACCTACTAGAAATAAGGAAAAATGAGTTACGTTAATAGAAAAACATATACATTTGACGTAACTAAAGCCGACAAGATTTTTGATTTGTTATTAAAAGACAAACAGATTAAACTGTCGGAAGGCCATAGGTTGTTAAAGATGGATGAAATTAAAGACCGCAAATATTGTAAATTTCATAATAATTTCGGTCATGTTACTAATGAATGTGTTCGTTTCGAGAGACTTAATTCAAAAGGCAATAATGGATGGGCGTCGAAGTTTGCCGACAAGCTTAAAGCGGACATGAAAGTTGACACAGATCCGTTTCATGGTGAAGTATCTTGTGTTGATCAGCAAGTTCCTCTAAATGTTGGGATGCTCAACATTAGGAGATTGCAAGAATTCAACGTAGATACAAAGGATGCAACCGACGTATATCCTAAACCAGGAGAGTCTCTCGAAGCATTTCTTGAGAGAAAGAAAGATGAGGGCAAGGTACGGTTGTGCCCAAGGTGTAACGCAGTATATGATGAGATTGCTGCGAAGAAAGCTGCTGAAGAACAACCAAGCATCCAACAGAATAAAGGAAACGTTCTTGACAAAAGAATCTGGAGACCACAGAAGACTTTCCATACTCCAAGGCCAAAGCCAGTTTTCACGCCTAGGCCTAATATGAATGGTTGGTTGGTCGAATCTCAGGGATTTGTGAGAAACAGAGTTCATGATAGATCCTCTAAGACTAGGGTGCCACCTGCCAATGTTACTTGTTAATAAGTGGGTGAAGAATTCGTAATGGATGGACATATGTATTTTCGACGAAATGTGTCCGCCGGGAGGAATAATTTCCAAAGGGATCAACCTTTCGGAATGAAGACTACAGGAATGGGAGGATCAATCTAGGAAAAACCTTGATTGGCCAAGATGAAGCAGGGCCATCGAAGGTTCTTCCAATGTCGAAAAGCAAGAAAAGGAGATTACAGAGATTAAGACAAGCACAGAAGAGAAGAGATATGGCTGAAGGGTTAGTGATCAAGGAAACGCCCGTAGAAACAAAGGTTGTTTGGTGGTCGAAAAGAAACCCATGCACGATCAAGATAAAGATGATAAGAAGTTAAGAAGTGTTGTTACCAAGGGATCATTCCCGGGGGGAGCCGACGACAAAATGCAATCGGACGGCTTGACACTAATGATAAAATCCGACAAGAAAAGTTAGAAGAAATAAAAAAGGGCAAGCAAGTTCAAAGGCCAATTCCAAGCAAAACAAAAGGAAATGGCCAATTGGTTTGATAGCGAAAAAGAGGCAAGAGAAAAGGCAAGGGAGAATAATTTACCGTCGAAAAAGACCGAGAAATCAATCGGTTCGAGTGTTGCAAAACCGAGAAAATGGGAAAGAGCAAGTTAAGGATTCTCGGAATGGGAAACAACAATATTGAAGACTGGTCGAATGAAGAAATTAGGAGAATTTTAGAAGACCCGAGCAAGATGTTGAGTGGAGGAAGAAAATGCTCGACATAAGAAAAGAAAGAGAAAGATTGGCAAAGTCTGATTGCCAAGATATAGATCCAATGACTGATGAAGTCATTGAGGACTTGAATGATCCAGAGGATCCTTTAAGCCTTGGTGATGAGGAGCAATTCGACATGGATATTAATATGGAAGATAATCTGGATGATATCTTGACGGCCATGGATAGTAATTTGCCGTCGGAAGATTACTTGAGGATGGGGAGGCATTTAGATGAAGAGCCGTCTGATGAAGAGGAATTCTTGAAGGCGATGAGTGTTAATTTAGTTTCGGTGTTACCTGCAGATTTTGAAGGGTATCACGAAATTGAATACACTGGAGAGAATGAAGAAGATGCGGATGACCTTGACGATCATTGGCTTTTTCAGGACAATATGATCACGGTCTTTGACAATACGGCTCAGCTTGAAAAACCGACAGAAGATCGAAGGCTCATTTACGACCGTTACACATCAAGGCTCTGTTGGAAGGAAAACCCACTAATAGAGTTTTGATCGACGGGGCAAAGCAATCAACTTAATCCCGAGGGCTATGATTAAAAAACTTGGGAAAGATGAGTCAGATTTGATGTCGACAAACATGGTAGTCACGGATTTCAGTGGCAAGACTTCTCCATCAGACGGAGTGTTGATGTTAAAGGTGTAAGTCGGATCTGTTGTAAGGCCGACATTATTTGTGGTAATACCGACGAAGTCGAGTTACAATCTTTTACTTGGGAGAGATTGGATCCATGCCGTCGGAGCAATACCATCAACAGTTCATCAAAAGCTCATTCTTTGGAATAAGGAAGATCAAGTGGAGATAATAGAAGCAGATGACAGTCCTTGCTATCTTCAGCAACTTCATGTCGACTTCAGAATATATGCTCCAAATGTTAAACCAGTAACAGCAAGTGGTGGAGTGATTAACGAGGACGCACTTGAAGTTTGCTTGAGGGATCAATTTGGTGTACGACTGGTGAAGAAGGCCGAAGAAGATCGGCCAAGCACTAGTTATGAGTGTTGATGATTATTCAGAAAGATTGTCGGCTTATTTGGCCGACAAAGCAGTATTCACTGCTGAAAGCATGCTGTCGGATTGCATAATTGACGATGGCCCTTTAGGGTTTGAAAAAGGGCTTGATGAAAAGCAGAGTGTGGAAGTGGAAGATCCTTTGGAAGAAATAAACTTGGGCACCGAACGGATAGAAGGCCCATTTTCGTAAGTTCATTTCTGCCAAAGGATTTTAAAGAAAAGCTTGTCGAATTAATTTTGGAGTATAAAGATTGTTTTACTTGGGATTATGATGAGATGCCTGGTTTGAGTAGAAATCTTGTCGAACACAGATTGCCTCTGAAAGAAGGATGTAGACCTGTCAGGCAAGCCAACAGGAGATTTGCACCGGAGGTGGTATTAAAGATAAAAGAAGAAATTGAAAGATTGCTCAAAGCCAAATTCATCAGAACCACCAGGTATGTCGAATGGCTTTCTAATATTGTTCCTGTAGTTAAGAAAAATGGTAAATTGAGAATATGTGTAGACTTTAGAAATTTGAACACTGCCACACCTAAGGATGAATATCCTATGCCAATTGCGGACATGTTAGTTGATGCCGCATCTGGACATGAATTATTAAGTTTTATGGATGGCCATGCAGGTTATAATCAAATTTTTATTGCCGAAGAGGACGTGTCGAAAAGTGCCTTAGGTGCCCGGGAGCTATTGGGACATTTGAATGGATAGTCATGCCTTTCGGTTTAAAGAATGCAGGGGCCACTTATCAGAGGGCAATGAATACAATTTTCCATGATGTCATTGGAAAATTTATGGAAGTCTACATCGACGATGTCATTGTCAAGTCGGAAACGAAGGAAAGCCATTTGACAAATTTAAGGCAGGCATTCGACAGAATGAGGAAGCATAGCCTTAAAATGAATCCAGAAAAATGTGGATTTGGCGTGTCGGCTGCCAAATTCTTGGGTTTTCTAGTCCATAAGAAAGGTATAGAGGTGGACAAGAATAAAGCCAAGGCAGTTTTGGAGGCCACATCACCGACAAACAAAAAAGAATTGCAATCTTTTTTAGGCAAAGTTAATTTCCTAAGAAGATTTATATCCAATTTGTCGGGAAGAACCAGAGTTTTTGCTCCATTGATCAAGTTGAAGGCTGAACAAGATTTTGTGTGGGAACCTTGCCACCAAGAAGCCTTTGACCAGATAAAGCAGTATTTGACAAAACCACCGGTCATGATGCCTCCAGTGCCCCATCGACCGTTGAAATTGTATATATCAGCATCAAAAGAAACCATAGGAAGTATGCTGG
Source organism: Ormosia emarginata (assembly GCA_029884605.1). Classification (NCBI taxonomy): domain Eukaryota; kingdom Viridiplantae; phylum Streptophyta; class Magnoliopsida; order Fabales; family Fabaceae; genus Ormosia; species Ormosia emarginata. The sequence continues at coordinate 7,230,110 of JAQQTP010000068.1, forward strand.
CTCAAGATGTGAATGGCGTCGAAAGGGCCGTGTATTATCTTAGTCGGGTTTTAAATGATGTCGAGAGAAGATATAGTGCAATAGAGAAACTTTGTTTAGCACTGTATTTCTCATGTACTAAGCTCAAATATTATATGATGCCTTGTAATGTACTGGTTATGTCGAAAAGCGATGTAATAAAGTATATGTTATCGAAACCAGTTTTAAATGGTCGTATTGGGAAATGGACTATTGCTTTATCGAATTTTCTTTACAATATGTACCATTGAGAAGCAGTAAAAGGCCAAGCGATTGCCGATTTCTTGGCCGATCATCCTTGTCTGGATGTAGAAAATATAAATATTGTCGGTTTAAAGCCGTGGTGTTTATATTTTGATGGATCAAGGCATCAAAATGGAATTGGAGTTGGGATTTTAATTGTTTCCCCTAAAGGTACTCCGACCAAGTTCATGTTTGAACTTAAATATGTTTGTTCTAACAATGAGGCTGAATATGAAGCCTTAATTGTCGGATTGGAGATACTAGTGGAAATGAAAGCACGTAATGTGCATATATTTGGTGATTCGCAGTTGGTCGTTAAGCAACTTGCCCAAAAATATAGATGTGTTAGTGAAAATCTAATGAAATATTATATTGTGGCAAGTAAGTTAATGAAACAATTCGACGAAGTAACTGTCGAACACATTTCCAGAAATTTGAATGAAGAGGCTAATGAATTAGCGCAAATGGCCTCTGGTTATAGACTTTCATCCAAGGTTCTTACAAGTCTAATGGAAATAAGAGAACTTTTATATCCATTAGAGGAAAGAGATATACTACAAAACGATATTTCGACGATTAATGACTGGAGACAACCAATATTAAGTTATTTGGAAAATCCCAGTCAGGATGTGCATAGAAAGCTCAAATATAGAGCATCGAAATTTGTGGTATTAGGGGGAGCCTTATATAGAAAGTCTGTCGATGGAAATTTAGAAGTTTGCCTGAGTGAAGCTGAGGCTTATATTGCCTTGGCAGAAGTCCACGAAGGAATTTGTGGAGCTCATCAGGCAGGTGAAAAGATGAAATGGGTCCTTCGACGTCAAAGGTATTATTGGCCAACACTAGTTAGGGATTGTATTATGTTTGCCAAGTCTTGTGAAGAATGTCAAAGACATGGCCATATACAAAATGTTCCTGCTAGTGAGTTGCATGCTATAGTTAAACCTTGGCCTTTCAGAGGGTGGGCTTTGGATTTAATTGGCCAAATTTATCCTGTTTCGTCGAAAGGACATAAATACATTCTAGTAGGAGTCGATTACTTCACTAAATGGGTTGAGGCTGTAGTCTTGAAAGATGTAACTCAGCAGGATGTGATTGACTTTATTGAAGATCATATAGTTTGTCGGTTTGGAATACCACAAACTTTGACAACTGACCAAGGATCAGTATTCATTGGGAAGAAAGTTGTCGAATATGTCAGTTCAAGGAAGATTAAATTGCTTACGTCGACACCATATTATGCTCAAGCAAATGGCCAAGTAGAGGCCATGAACAAAATAATCATAAGTTTGATTAAAAAGCATATTGGTCGACAACCTAGAAACTGGCATAATACCCTTAATCAAATTCTGTGGGCATATAGAAATTCACCAAGAGAATCGACGGGCACTTCACCATATAAACTAGTTTATGGTCATGATGCAGTGTTACCAGTTGAGATCAATCTTCAAATCCATTCGAATTCAAAAACAAGACGAGTTGCCAATTGAACATTATTGGAACTTGATGTTTGATGAATTAAACGAATTAAGTGATGAAAGATTAGTAGCTTTAGAAAACTTGATTCGACAGAAAGAAAGAATTGCAAAGTTTTACGACAGTCGAGTTAAGTATAAATCTTTTAAGATTGATGACTTGGTATGGAAAGTTATTCTGCCCATGGATAAGAAGTGTCGAGAATATGGAAAATGGTCTCCAAAATGGGAATGACCATTTAAAATTACCCAAGTGTTTTCTGGGAATGCTTATGCACTTGTCGAAATTAGTTCAGGTTTGAGAGTTAAGTCCATTAATGGCAAGTATTTAAAGTCATATAGGCCGACAATGTGCGAAGTAAAGATTGACAAAATATGAGGTTGTCAAGATATTACAAGATTTTAAAATTTATCTTTCTTTGAGCAATGTCGAAAGAAAAATTTTGGGGGGCATTGTTGGGAGTAAAAATTATAAGTTCTATTCGACGAAGATGATTCCGACAGTCGGATAACGACATTGAAATTTTCGACAGTAGGGGTTTTTTGACAGGCAGATGGAGATCCAAATGGTGGTCAGCTCAAATGGCCAAGTCGGTTTCGTCGAAAAGTGGATACTTGCTGAAGGAAAAAACCGCTAATACGTGTTGGATTTTTAGGATGTCGGTTATTTTTCATGATGTCTATAAATAATAGTATTTACGATGTACAAATGGTTGGATCTTGGATATACAATCCTAAACATCTCACCGAAAGCAGATCAACGGATTTGACTCAAGTATACCTTCCATTTTAATTTCAAGTCATTTACATTAATGCAAATGTCTCTTTAAATTTCTTTACGTTTCTCGCACTTTTACATTTCTTCGCACCTTTATTTTCTGCAACTTTTAAATTCACTTTGCACTTTTACATTTTACGCACCTTTATTTTTCGTAACTTTTAAATTCCTGCACTTTACGTTTTCTGTTTTACTTCCCTGCAAAGTTTTAAAGCTTCCATTTCTTTCCTTTCATCAATTACATATAAACGAACTCTTTTCTTAAAATCATTTTCAAACCTCGAGATTACCACATAACTCGTGAACCCACATTCGTTTGATAAAATATATTTGTTTGTTGGAATTAATTCTAAGTCTTTGAACCAAAATTCCGCATAAACAGACAGCTCTACTTTCTTCAATTGTATGTAGTGTAGTTCCATTTCCAACTTTAGAAGATGTAGTTCCTGACAATTTCATAATACGAGTTCAAATTTTGGGATCTCTGTCGTAATTTTATTGTAAATTTTTATTAAAATTGATGATTTGTCTTAATTTTAAAATGAAGAAAGCCTCTCTCACCCTAAACTTTTATCACAAAAAAATGGCTTAGAGATCATAGGATTAAGAGACATGTCTCGACAGTGTACGTATAAATATTTGACTTTGTCTTCAGTTGCTTGGTGTGCATGAACAGCTTACATTAATCTGTGCTTTGGTTAGATTAGCATTGAGAATTGTTCCTTGGATCAAAATAAAAATAAACCAAACATTTGTAAGAACTAAAATGCAATAATCCAGCACTCCTTTGAGTTTGTCGTACGTTAGCTTACTCTCAAGTCCCATGTTTCATATTTAGCCTAATCTTTTTTGCGTTTGTACATCTTGAGAAGGGATCGAGTTTCTTTGTGAAGAAGTGAAAGTTGATAGGGTCTTGAACTTTTTCGAAGTCACTGGTGGGTCATCTCTGACTAGATTCCTTAAAGAAATTTGAATGTATGTATGGAAATTTTAGTAAATGGGAAATTTGAATGTATGTATGGAAATGTTAGTAAATGGAGCCCCTGGCCCCCCAATTTTTCTGCATCAAAAGAAAATTGCTTAAGAAAAGAATTGTGTGACATTATTGTCAATGAGAATATGTGATATTAATATTGGTATGCCACACCTAAAATTAAGCTTTTGTTTTGGGTCCAATCATAGTGCCACAAATGAAGATTAAAGAAGGATTAATGCCCCCTATTATCAAACAAAATATTAAGTTTTTGAAAAAATTCTTACATAAACTTGGAGCACTCAAGTTGAGTGCAATACATCAATCAACACTTAATATTTTCATAAATCTTAGTGTTTTTAATTGTATGACACAAAGATCAATAAAAATATTAAATACTTATTGGTCTAGTGCACTTAATTGAGTACTCCGAATTTATACAAAAATCTATCAAGTTTATGTATGTTTTGTGAACTCTAGCATGTCCTAACTGTACAGTGTGGAAGGAGTTGGTGATCACTTTATCTAGATAAAGCATCAGCAACTTGATTGCTACTGCCTGGTCTTTACACAATACAATAATCGAATCCCAGCAATGTACTTAAGTAACGGTATTGTTCTGGGGTCTGAATAACCTGGTTCATTAATTTTTTCAAGCTTCGGTGGTCAGTGATGATCAAGAACGCTCTCCCCAAGAGATAATGTCGCCTTTTAGCAACCGCTTGAGTGATAGCAAATAACTCACGCACATAAGCAGAAGCATAAGCCAATCTAGAACTCAGCTTTTTGCTAAAATAAGCCATGGGATGATTTTCTTGGGCCAGCAGTACTCTAACCCTGGAACTTGAGGCATTGGTTTCCGTTCATGCGTATGCTTTCAACAAAAAGAAAGGGATGGGAAGGAAAAAGGATACCTAGGAGAAATATCCATCAAGGATTAATTATGGGTATAAATGAGTCTTTTATGCTATAATGCCATATTCATACAGAGTCATTCTCCATCTTAGCAGCCTCCTTCATCTCAGAGTCCTCATCCTTCCGAGCGTCCTCCGTCATCCCAACGCCCTTGTCCTCTTGGTCCTCCAACTACTCAATTTCTGTTTCACTATCCGTTTCAGGTCAGTAACCCTCATCCTACCGTCCCGCTCCAGTCCAACCTTGTGGGCTTTTTGATGGTGATGGCTGGTTGCCGTGTTCCATTGCACAAACAGGAGAAGAATCAGAAAAGACTCAGGAAGAAGAATTAGAAAAGACTCAAGGATTACACGGAAACAACATAAATGGAATGATTACTTCTTTGTTAATGTGTTTAAGACACACGACACTCCCCATATTTATAGAGAAGACACTTACTCACACAACGATTCGTGAAAAGTAATGACTCATTAATTGGCTTCACTATCAATAGAACAAATCCTCACTCCTCAGAACCAGTGTGTAAGTGTATCCCAGACAACACATGCCTTCAAGTCTCACTTCACAGAAGTATAACTGTATGGAAAAGTAGACCACATGCACAATGTTGTATGTACAAGCCCATTTGAAACCTGTTAAAATTTTTTTTATTTTAAAATTTTGATTCAAATGTTTTTGAATATTTATTTCAACAGTTATTACCTTCTTTATTATTAAAAAATGATTCAATAACCAAATAAGTAATTACTAATTTTTTTCTAAAAAAAAATCCAACATCCACATATTATTTTATTATTCAATTGAATCATATAAAAATAATTCAATTACCAAATATTATATTTATAAAAACAAGTCCGCATACCCAACGTCTTATTAACTCAGAAATATTTTCAAGTTATAATACTAACTTTGTTAAAGAAATGAAAACAATTTACTAAAACAAGGGTTTTGTAATATGATTGGTAAAGCCCATTCTATAGTGCATTTTCCTTTTTCTTGATAAAACAAATACAAAAATGGACTAGACACTAATTTGAAGCCAAATACCATAAGGGCTATGAATTAACTATCATTTCAATATATAAGTTCATTGCACATTAAAGCCATTTTTCTCATATAAAAAATTACTAAATAGACTATATAGTAATGTAGGCCCAAATACAAAATGGGCATATGAAATCATTGTCTTTACCATAGACATATTCAAAGACAATGTAACAAAAAAAAAAAAAAACAGAAGTTTCAAAGTAACAACTATTGTACCATATAAAAAAAATAAAAGACCAAGCAATCAAATAGGAGGACAAGTTTGGATAATAACTTAATTTTTTTTATAAAAATAAATATTATTATATCTCATTATATTTAATTTTAATGACTTTGTGACATTATAACTGAAAGACTAAATTTTAGTTAGGTTGTTTGACAATGGGAACTAATTCCAATTCATATCCTGACAATATGGTGTTGTAATGTTAGAAGTTTAAACTACTATTTGTAACTAATTCATTGATAATCATATATTTTATATATTAATAAATTATTATTTTTAATCATTTACACTTTTCATGTACTTAATTGAATGAGTTTGATCATGTTTTGTAAGTTTGAGTTCAAATTAGGCTTGATTGAAATTTTTTAGCATTGTTGACTTTTTACATTGTTTCTATATTTCGGTCATATCTTGAGTTCTAGATATCTAGAAATTATGAATTTTATCTTGTAAGAAATCTTAGAGAAAACTCTACAACTTTGATGAAGAGCTCGAAGTCTCAATCAGCTAATTGGGCCTGGAAGTCAGAAAACGAGTTTTGTCACTAGAACCCGAGCAGTGTGCACTAATCAGAGCATAACTTGAGCTATATGGGCTACATTGAGCTGAAACAGTGTCATTTGAAAGTTAAGACCAAAATCTACAACTTTCATGAAGAACACAAGAGCTAGTTCAGATGTCTTGGAGGTCATATTGGGCTTGGAAGTCAGAATAGAGGAGCTGTAGCTGGGTCTAAGCAATGTACAGTGATTGGGATGGAATTTGAGCTGTAGGAGTTGTATGGAGATGAAACCAGTTGCATTGGAAAGATAAGACAAAATCCTTCAACTCTCATGAAGACTACTTTTCCCGAAAATGACATTTTAATAGAGTTATAATTGTATAAAGATAGTTGAATTAGTTGGTTTGAGTGGAGAGACAAACATCATTAATCATCCACCCACTCATTAATTAACTCTATTGTCATTTTTCTTTCATCCACTCGTCATCTACCTACTCATTAAATAACGCCATTATCATTTTTCACTCATCTACCCATCATCTACCCACTCATTAAATAACTTCATTATCATTTTGTACTCCTCAAGCTCTATATAAAGGAGCATTGGCTAATCATTTTGGGGAATCTTGGTTTTAAATCAAGATCATGCTATTATGTTATTTACTTGTTGTAAATAGAAGTTATGATAACCTTCTTCTTCTTCTCTCTTTCTTTTTTCTTGCTCATGGATAACTAATTTTAATCTTGCTTAGGTGAAGGTGTGAAGCTTTTGGTAATAAAATAAGGTTAGATTAATTTTTTTCTTGTGCTTAAATGATATATTATCAAGTGGTCATTATATGTGTTGTATTTTATTTCCAATCAATTTAGAAACCCTCTTTGTAAAGTAGAGTTCTTGATTCATTGTAGACAAGTGATTTGGTATAATGAATGCTTGAACTCATTTACAAGTGTTTGTGTTAGTAAATAATTAAAAGAACCATAATATAACTACGTATATAATTCTAAATGGACTTTGAATATTTTATTTTCCGATTAGAACCTCTGTTGTGCATGGATTTCAATTGAGTTATATAAAAAAAGAATTAATCTTATCTTTAATTTATTACTAAAAGTGGATCTCTTAACCCAAACAAGTTCTTTTTTTAATTGTGAACAAGTTTTATTATCTTTATTGTTGTGACAAATCAATTCCTTACCTCAACGAATTTTTCTTCATCAATTCCCTGTTGATTAATTTCGGACTCTCGAGAAATTTATTACTTAAGACAACCTGCACTTGGGTTTGAATCATTTAATATGCATCAAGTTTTTGGCTCTGTTGCCGGGGACTTGATTTGAAGTTTTAATTTATTGAGGTTATTTTCCTTTAATAACATTTTTTTCTCTTCTCCCTCACCGGAACAAAAGATCGGCTTACTTGTCATTCGATTTCTTTACTAACTCTCTAACTTACTAACCTACTAACTTTTTAATTTACTAACTTACTAATTAACTTATTTATTTATGTCATTTATTTATACTTACTAACTTTTTAATTTATGTCATTTATTTTTGCTTTCTGACTTACTAACTTACTAACTTGTTTATTTATATAATTTATTTTTATTTTTTGACTTACTAACTTGTACATTTTTTTATTTATGTCATTTATTTATTGTTAAGATTTTAATGAGTGGTTTAAACCGCTAACTTGTACATTATTTTTTTTATTTTAAGTCATTTATTTATGCTTAATTGGTATCGTGATTCTAATTTTAGTCGTTTGATTAAAATTAATCCTGATATTTTTTATATATTGATTTATTTGAATCACAATCACACACAATTGACACAATGACTGAAAATGAAAGTGTACATGATGAACATGAAAATCAACTGTTACGAACCATGCATGAGTATTTGTAACAACCTCGAAATTCTAGTCCATCATGTTTTATCTTTCCACTCAATGCCAATAATTTTATATTTAAGCCAGGTATGATTTCTTTACTTCTTAATTTTTATGGTTTAGAATCTAAAAGCCCATATTTACATCTAAAAGAATTTGAGGAAGTATGTATTGCTTTCAATAACCAAAATTGCACTGAAGAGATTGTTAAGCTTAAATTGTTTCTTTTTTCTTTAAAAGATAAAATAAAAACTTAGCTTAACACTTTGAAATCAAGATCAATTGGCACATGGCAATAAATGTAAGGTGAGTTTTTAAAGAAATTTTTTTCAACACATAAAACTAATGCTATGAAAAGACAAATCTAATTTTTTTCCCAAAATTCAAATGAAGCATATTTTCAATGTTAGGAATGATTTAAAGATTTGTTAAATTCTTACCCACATCATGGTTTTAAAAAATGGCACACTATAAGCTTCTTTTATGAAGGTTTAACACCTTAAACCAAACAATTTGTGAAAATAATGTGCAATGGTGAGTTTCTTGATAAAGAACTTGATTAAACTTTAGACTATTTAAACCAGTTAGCTGAAAATTCTCAATCTTGTCATGGTGCTAATATTTCTGAAAATTCAATTAGATCTAACATTATAATTGCTAATAAAGAAAAATATCACCTTAGTTAAGAGAAAGATCTAAATGTTAGGTTTACCAGTTTGGCTAGAAAGGTTAAAGTCATGGAATTAGAAAAAAACAAAAGAAATCAAATATGTGCAAAATGAAAAAAATTGTGGCATTTGTGATTACTTAGGACACTTAACACATGAATGTCCTAAGATTCTTGTTTTTAAAGAATTTGTACATGAGCAAGTAAATGCAATGAATAATTTTAAAAAGTCATTTACTTCTTCTTTTTCAGATTCATACAATCCGAGATGGAGAAATCACCTAAACTTCAACTAAATGAATAATAATCAAGCATAATTTATGTAACCACCACCTCCTCAAGAACAACATGACTCTCAAAATTCTCAAGGATATGCATCTAATGTCACACCATATAGGAAAAATCTTGATGAAACATTGCATGCATTCATAGAAAAGCAAGAGACCATTAATAAACAAAACAATTAAACCATAATTGACATAAAAGAAACTCTTGCTAAACTTTCTTCTGCACTCACCATTCACGAGAAAGGAAAATTTCATTCTCAACCTCAACCAAATCCCAAGGGTTAGTACAGTCTAAATGATAGTGGTTCAGAAAACCAACAAATGGATCAAGTCAAGTCAGTGATAACTCTTAAGAGTGGAAATGTTATTGAAAAATAAATTCCCGAATCTTGTGGGAGAAATGATGAACCAATCCCCCAAGAAAATGAAGAAGTTGACCAAAAAGAGACCAAACTCTCGCTTGCACCTCTATTTCCTCAAGTATTAAATAATTCAAGGAAATTGAATCATAACACTGAAATTTTTAAAATTTTGAAACAAGAGAAGGTCAATATTCCTCTGATAGATGCTATCAAATAGATTCCTTCTTATGTCAAATATTTGAAGGACTTGTGCACTGTTAAAAGGAAACTAAATGTGAAAAAGAAAGCTTTTTTGGCTGAACAGGTAAGCTCCATCCTTCAGAATAATAACTTTACTTGATCTTGGTGCTAGTGTTAATTTGCTTCCATATTCAGTTTATATCAGCAACTCAACTTGGGTGAGTTAAAACTAACTTTTGTAACTTTTCTACTTGCCGATAGATAAATTAAAATTACAAGAGAAATAATGGAAGATGTGTTTGTACAAGTTGATAAATTTATCTATCCTGTGGATTTTATTATCTTAGATACTGAACCTATGGTTGATAATTGCAAGTCAATTCTTGTTATTTTAGGCCATCTATTTTTAGCAACATCTAATGCTTTGATAAATTGCAGAAATGGAGTGTTGAAGCTAACATTTGGAAATATGACACTAGAACTCAATGTTTTTAACATGTGCAAGCAACCACAAGAAGTCCTTGATGAAAAAGAGAAAGTTGAAGGGATTGAAGCCATCGTAGATGATCATCTTCAAACAAGGAGTTCTTCTGACTCATTAGAAATTTGTTTAATCAATTCATTTGATTCAGACATGCAATTAGATGATAATATTTCTGAAGTATGTTCTTTGCTTGATTGTACACAAGCAATGGAGTATAATAGATAGAAGCTAAGATTTGAAGAGCTAAAACCCATGAATGATAATACCCATGAAGAAGTACCCACACTGGAATTAAAGCCATTACATGCTAGGTTGAAGTACACATTTTTGGGAGAAGAGCAAAGCTTTCTAGTGGATGCTAAACCAAGATTGATACGGTGGATCTTATTGCTTCAAGAATTCAACATCACAATAAAAGATAAGAAAGGAGCAAAAAATGTTGTCATAAATCATTTGTCCAGACTTACAACAGGCTCACGTTTTGATAACACACCCATTAATGATTCTTTTCCTGATGATTTTTTATTTTTTATCAATTCCATGCCTTGGTTTGCTAACATAGTCAACTTTCTTGTAACAGGAAAGATGCCTCCTCAATGGACACACCAAGATAGAAGAAAATTTTTGACAGAGGTGAAATTTTTTTATTGGGATGACCCATACTAATTCAAATATTGTCATGACTAAATCTTTCAAAGATGTGTGCCCGGCAGTGAGGTGAGTAGTGTCATTAAATTTTGTCACTCAGAAACATGTGGAGGTCATTTTTCTTCAAAGAAAACAGCTGCGAAAATCTTGCAGTGTGGATTTTATTGACCCACTCTATTTAAGGACTGATATACCTTTTGCAAAAATTGTGAAAACTGTCAGAAATTAGGCTCAATTTCAAAAAGAAATATGATGCCTCTGAACCCTATCCTTGTCATTGAAATTTTTGATTGTTGGGGAATTGATTTCATGGGCCTATTTCCATCCTCATTTGGATTTGTGTATATTTTGGTTACAGTTGATTATGTCTCAAAATGGATTAAGGCATTTCCATACCGACACAATGATCATAAAACTGTTCTCAAATTTTTAAAAGAAAATGTCTTGTATCGATTTAGAATCCCTCGAGCTATCAATAGTGATAAGGGAACACATTTTTGCAATAAACCATTTGAATCTTTAATGAATAAATATGGTATTACACACAAAATTACCACCCCTTATCACCCTCAGACAAATGGACAAGTTGAATTTGCAAATAGGGAGATTAAACAAATTTTAGAAAAAAACGATTAACCCAAATCGTAAAGATTGATCTTTAAGACTAAACGATGCACTTTAGGCTTACTGTACTGCTTTCAAAACATCTTTGGGCATATCCCTATTAGTTAGTTTAAGAAAAATCTTGTCGCTTGCCTGTAGAACTGGAGCATAAAGCTTTTTGGGCCATTAAAGCTTTCAACCTAAACCTTGATGATGCTTACAAGATATGCAAATTACAATTAAATGAACTTGAGAAATTGAGAAATGATGTATATGAAAACTCAAAGATTTATAAAGTTAGAGCAAAAGTTTTTCATGACAAGTCAATTTTGAGAAAATCTTTTGAAATCGGTCAAAAAGTTCTGCTTTATAATTCTCGTTTGTACCTATTCCTTGGCAAATTGAGATCTAGGTGGAGTGATCCTTTTGTTGTTAAACATGTGTATCCTCATAGGGCCATAGACATTGAGAATACTAGGAATGGTAATGTGTTTAAAGTCAATGGACAAAGACTCAAACCATTTATGAAAAACCAAGTTGAAGAGGTAGAATTCATCTCTCTTTCTAATCCTTGTTATGAATAGAATTTATTCTAATTTTGTTGTCTTCTTTTTGCAGTTCTTTGTGTTCCCGGTTAAGTGGCGGATAAAGGCACTCTGTGACTCTCGAGTCGGTTTATTTTTAGTTTCTCATAATAACTGAATCATTCTCCTTTAAAATGGATGTCATTATCTCAAATTTAACAAAATATTTTCCTTTCCTCCCTCATAATGCTCTGACAAAAATCTACAAAGGTAGATGTGAAAGATTGTGTCTATTAATGCACAAGGGTATACCGAAAGATGTACGCTGGATAATTGAAGCAAAGGTCCATCTAGTATGTGAGTCTTCAATTTCATTTGACTCATACATGTCAAGTCTTGGTAGAGGTTCGTATTCTAAAAGGAGAAGAGCAAAAATGTTACAAGTTTGTCACAAATGTGCATGATGGAATTATAACAAGCGATGTCATTCTTTGGGAATAGTCTCCACAAACCGAGAAGATAAAATATTTTTCATTAAGAATGGACTGAGTAAAGAGTCATTAGATGATATCTTATTGACTCTTGAGATGCATTCTTGTAGATTTGTGCATCGTGAACTTCTTAACTTATGGAATCTCTTCAAGGATGAACAAAAACGTTATAGTCTTGGGAATCTGACTCTAAAAGACATTGTTTGTCAATTTATAAGAAAATAAGATGGGAAGCTTATCCTCAATTCATAGAAGGCGTTTATACCATTACTGGACGTAAAACCAGAGGAAGATGTGAGCCACAACCACAACAAGATGTACATATTATCTTCTTCTTCTTCAAAAAAAAAGAGAGAAACAAAAGAAGAAAAAATGAAAAAAAAAGGGTTAAAAGAGACAAAAATGAGAAAAGGAGGGCAAAACTTCGGTTGTACTAAGTCTTTAATTAAAGTAGGAGCCACAGGTAGATGTTTATCTTTTCATAGACTCAGGAGGAGACCTTCACACACCAATATGTAAATAAGGTTCATGTGCCATGCACTGTAGAGAGCCGTTGTCAGTGTCCCAAAGTTTACCTTTTAGGTGAGTTGAGATGATTAGCAGATAGAAGCGCCCCGTGTTGGCATACTCACGTGACTATGCAACTGAGCTGGATCCTGTGATTTAATGCCATGGGCTTTCCAGCGACCTCTCACTGGCTGTGGTCATTGGTGGTAGCTGTCAGATTTACGCACTTTAATTAGTTGCATTATAACTCAATCCAAAACAATCCTACAAGCGGGAGGGAAAAAATTTCCAAGATTGACTGAGCTGTCTAGGTATTACTGCACTCATGACGCGCAGTATAAAGATATGCCATGAAAACTGTACATAAAGGTATGTCATCATTTGTTATTATATTCTTTTTTATCTTTGTATGATTTTGCTGTATTTTGGTTTTGGACAAACGATCTTTTAAGTAGGGTCCTTCAAGGCTTTCTAGACTTCTTTACCCTGATGGTTTTCTTGAAGTTCAAAAAAAAAAAACAAAAGAAAACATAAAAAACAAAAACAAAAACAAAAAAAAAATAAAGAAAAAAATTGTTTCTTAATTTCAAACTTTTCTGACAACAGCCAACCTATCCTTATAGGTGCTATTATTACCTTTTCCGTCCTTTTTCCTATTTAAATACTCCATTTTCTCCACTTTCCTCTAACTCAGAATCATTCAAAGGGAGATTGAGTATAGAAATGAGACCTCAAGTTTGTAGACTTACAAATATCTGTGATTTTTGTGGGTCAAGTTATGAGAATGGTTTAGAGTTTGTAAATGCCGCAAGCGCCCTTAGTCGAACACTTGCTGTGAAGAATATTCATGTTGTATATGGGGGAGGTTGCCATGAGTTAATGGGAGTTGTATCACTTGCTGCATATATAAGAGGCAGTCAGGTTTTAGGTGTTATTCTTGAACCTTTAACTCAATAGAACATTACTGGAAAGACAATTGGGGAGGAATTTAAGGTATCATCTATGCATGAATGAATGAAGATAATGCTTGATAACTCTAATGCATTCATTGCCTTACTAGGTGGTTTTTGATACTTTGAAAGAAGTTTTTCAAGTTGTCTGTTGGGCCCAACTGAACATCCACCATAAACTCATAAGTTTGTTGAATGTTAATAATTTTTTTTTCTGGTTTGTTATCTTTTCTTGACCATGTTGTGGAACAGAAATTTATCACACCTGTGGTAAGACTACTTCTTATCTCTGCTTCCACTATTGATGAGTTGATTGATAAATTAAAAGCTTTTGTTTATAAACCTGATCCAGTAATAACTCAGATAGATTGGTCAGAAGGAAGCAGTGAGGGAAGCAACATGAAACACAAGCCAGATCTGACACTTCATCTATAACTTTTCTTTACCTTTGATTTTATTTATCATATTTCGTTTCTATCTAAATTTGTGTTAGATTTCTCTTTTCAGTAATTGTCACAACAGGTAATATCTTCTATCATTTACTCATCTATATTTTAACATTGAGGATAATGTTGTGATTTGGTTGGGGGAAGGATAGTTGCTAAAAAAAAATTTAGGAAGTATGATATGATCATTGTTAGTAACTTACTAAACCAATTAAGGATGATAAAGTAAGGAGTTAATTTTACTCTTGAGATGCATTTTAATTGAGAAAGTATCTTTATTGATATGATTGTTAGAAACTTATACGTAGTAAAACTAATTAAGGATGACAGAGTAAGGAGTAAATTTTACTTTGGAGGTAAGTTTACTCTTGAGATGCATCTTAGTTGAGAAAATAATTATTTTGTGTAGAAGTAGCAACTGAATTCTTGGATCTTAGCATAAATTGCCTTTTTTTTCTTAAAAATCACATGCTTGGATATGAATGTTGAAATGATGGATTGAGAATGATAGAAATATGTCTTGTGAGATTTTGAGCCTATTGATGAATGGATTGAACATTTGAACTATTCTCTTCTTTCTTGTGTGATTTTCACTCATGAAATTAATACTCTAGAACTTACTTTGATTCTTTTTTAGGCTACATTTTCACATGCATACATAAATATGATTAAGGCATTTTTCTTGAAATAGCTACTTTAACCAACCTTGCTCAGCAGCATATTGTCTCAATATGATATCAAGTACTCTTATGACTTCTTGAAAATTCTCTGATTCCTGCTAACGTAAGGCATTAGAAATGAGGAATGCGAACCCACAAAACCCAAAATCCCTAACGTGAACCCACAAACCCAAAATCTTGTTGTGACAGAAATCCCAAACGTGAACCCACAAACCCAAAATGCGAACCCACAGAACCCAAAATCCCCAAAATAGAAAGTAGAAACCCTAACTCACATTTGGGATCAGGTCACTGTAGTGGTGGTGCGTGCAGACAACAAAGTGGTGCTAGAGTGCAACTGGTGATGGTGCGCACAGACTGCAAAGCAATGTTGAAATGAGAGAGTAAATTGAGAGAATAGAGATTAGGGAAGGGGGAGGGAGAGGCTGCTGCGTATGAGAATGAGAGTTTGATTATTAGAATAGAAGGAGAGGGAATGGCTTTAATAATGATATAAAAGTATACATTTAACTATAAATATATAAAACATGTAAACATAAGCATAAAAACAAGGCATGGCTTAGTGGTAAGTGGAATGTTTGTTTTCTCACAAGATACAGGTTTGATTCCTGCCTCTCAACGCTTTAGTAAAATATTTTTCATTTGTTTTTATGTAAAAAACTTAGCGACATAATTTTTTCCGTCGCTATATATTTGATACATTAAAACATTTATTTTTTAAGAAAAAAATGATTTAGCGATGGAATTTGTCACGAAAACATTAGCAATGGATTAATTCCGTCGCTAAATTTTGTCATTGCATTCAATGATAGAAATCCGTGACAAATTCTGTTGCTGTTAGTCATGGATTTTTTCTGTCACTGAATTCCATCACTATATGTGTAATTTTTAATAGTGCATTGTATTTTCATTATATTTTGTGTACAATGGGGACACTATTTCCTATAGGTTTGTGGGGGCATTATTAGGGGTGTTAATTCGGGTCAGCCCGTAGTGGGCCCAAAATTTTTGGGCTTGGCTGGGCTGACCCAATTTAGTTGCGGGCTAGTGAATTTCTAGTCCAACCCATCCCTATGCGAGCCACAGACTAAGCGGGCCAGCCTATGGGCTATTGACTAGCGTGATGATGATTAAACAAAAAATGGAAAGAAGGAAAAGAAAACTATTCTAATTTCTAAGGACGAAAACTGCAAATGGTGAAAATTTCATACCTTTATTCCTACGTAAAATGTCATAAGCATGCCACCAAGGACGACAAGAAGGCAGGCAGCCCTGAGAGATAGAATTTCTGAAGTAATTTTATATTGTATTTAACTGCAATAAAGTTAAATTGCTAATGATCTTGACAAACCTTCCTTGTAAATGAAAGAAGAAAGCAACCAATTAATGCCTCTTGGTCCAATAACAAAACCAACCAGATTTCCCACCTGTCAAGAACATTCATGGTATTCAAATTAGAATTTGACTATTTTTTTGCTTTATAAAAAAAATGCAACTGTATCTACCAAACCAGAAATAATAACCACTCAGCATAGAAACCCCCCCTAAAAAAAAGAATGATTACTCAAGTCAACATGTAAACTAAACAACCATTTACCACTCTTGAAATAATCATTTCCATTTTGGTAAGACTTAAGGCAAAAAACTCCAAAAGTTTAAAGAAAGCAATAATTAGAATATGCAAAGCCAGATGAAAAATAATTGACGATGATGTTATATAGAAATAGAATAAGTAAGAATTATAATATTTATATATGCCATAGCTTCCAAGTGCATTCAAGGACAAACCATCAGGCAAGTAATTTTGACTGCACCAGCAACAACATTGAATTCATGAAATACATATTCCCCAAAAGAACTTTCAGCCTGATAATCCAATTTACCTCCATGTTAGACAACAAGAATCACTATTTTGAATTAATGAAAAATTTACAAGAAGAAAAGTGTGGATATGCATTACCTGAAATGCTTTTGCTACTGATTTTAGAACCAACTCAGGGATGAAGAATAAACATGTCAACCATGCCCATGATAGAAGCTTCCTAAGGCCCATGAGAATAATCAAGCATAACATTTCAAGTCAAAGAATGTGCCACTTTTACAAATAGAATGGATTGAATTGACCAATAAATGCAGCACACCACTCTAAAATCTAAATCATACCAGATGGCAACAAATGTGAATATAACCTATACATTTAGTAGCTTTTTCTGAGATCCCCCAAGAGGAATGTACATATACTTGAATTTCTACACAATAAAAAATTTAAGTTGTTATATGGGAAAAACAAAAAACAAAACCAAGAAAAAAGAATCTATTGCACCTCACAAGCCACTTGTTAAAGGAAGCATGCCAATTAAATATTACAACACAGTCATAATATATCAATATTAGAAGCATTATCCTTATATAATATATAGTCATGCACAAAGCATCCTACCACATTCTTGTCCAACATTCACAAGTCACATTTACAATAACCAACATTTTTATATATAGCATATTAACATTTGATAGTTTGATACATTCACAACTTATAAGTTGCAACTTGCAAGGTCATGAAAGTATCACTATCCCAAAAAATACAAGAGCTTATCAAATCACAAAAAATATAAGAGGCTAAGAGCCCATCACTAAAAAACGAGGAGCTCATCATATCACAAAAGAACATAGGAGCTCATCACAAAAAAAAAAATGGAGCTTATCATATCATAAAAGAATATAGGAGCTTATCACAAAAAATATAAGAGCTCATCATAAAAGAGATTTGAATCTTCAATTTATGTCTTCCTGTTCATATGAAATAATGACATTTAAGCCTTTGTCATTTTCATTAAAATATTCTTGTAAAGATATTAAAAGCTCATCTACATATTAAAATATACAATTTAAAGATAATCAATGATAAATAATAAGCAACTAGGGGCAAAGATGTTAGATGAGAGCTTGTAAAAAAATTTACCATTTAGTGAAAATCCAAGTAACCAATTGCGAGTGCATATGAGAGATTCCAATTTTTTTGAAAGCATACAACTTCTATACTTATTCAAGATACGATCACCAATACTAAAAGCTGACTCGGATGCCACCATGGTGATTGAAATGCTCAATATATCACTAGTCATCCTTCCTAGGTCACCAAATATAAGACTACGATCTCTTCAATATTCCAAAACATCTAAATCCTTGTGACCCACAAGCTTTGCCTCTTCTAAATAGAGATCAAGTTCAGATTTCCCAACTAATAATGATTCTTTGTTCCCTTCTTGTTCAAATGCCTACCACATTTCAAACAAATAAAAAAATATTTAAGTAGAATTAAATAAACATTTGAATAATTTAAAGGACTAATTAAACTAAAACTTACATCATAGTCGATTAGCAAACTTGTTTTCACCTTCCTTTCATACATTGAAGTTGAAGTGCTTGCATCCATTATAAAAGAAGGTGGTGCACTTTTGTTGACATAATGATTGAAAAGTGCATACAAAGCTTTCTTCACATTGCTCAACTTGTCATCAACTATGAACTTATTAGAATAAAGTCTAGAGTAAGCATATCTCAAAAATTGAAACTTCATCCTAGGGTCAAAACACAACCAAAAGCAAGAATTGTGCTATACTCATTCCAATACTTATTGATGTGTGAATAAAATATACACATCTTGTGCTTGATTTGAAGTGGATTTAGGTGTGCTTTAATTGATTTATGTCAGAATTTACACCACATTTAATCTAATTATCCTTGGTATCTCATGATTGATCTTTCTCTATGTTTTTAGGTCCAAAAGAGATGTCTTGTGGTGTGGTGTGGATTGTGAATTAAAATTGAGATTAAAAATAGTTGCCAAGTCCCACCAAAATTATAAAAACTTTACAACTAGTTGTAGTTAACAAGGGTCGATCCACAGAGAACTAACTCAATTAACACTATTAATGGAATCCTAATTTAAACTCTAAATGATAATAAACAGTAAAAAAGGGTTTTGTTAATTCAAGCTAAAACAGAAACAAAAGATAAAACAATAGCAAAGTAAATACGATTTGAATTTCCAATTTGAGGATATTGGTTAAGAGATAGAACCCACTACTAGGTTTATATGATCATGCAAATCCACATAACCTTTATCTTAATATGCTCAATTATGTTTTTACGCAATTGTGAGGTTAATCTTTGTTTTCCTTCAGGATTGGTTAATTTAGCAACTGCTCAAACTAACCCTAACCACTAGTTAGCTATAAACCAACTGCTCTTATATCTATCCAATGATCGCATTAAGAAATAGAAAACCAATCACGCTAAGATTCAATCACACACTGAAACTAAATTGCTTAGATCATATGTTCCACTAGTCTTACCACCGCAACCGCGCATAGCAATCTTAGTTTTACCACTTTCGAAATTGGCAAGAATATAAAAACCTTTATATTGAATTAAGATCAGAAACATATGCATAAAAACACAATTGTATTGAAATAAAAGAATATGCAGAATTTACATAACCAAAACTAGAGTTTCATCCTCCCTTAACCAAATAAGAGTTTAGCCGCACATGGCGAATTCAAAATCAAAATCCAAACGAAATAGAAACATGGTCCAAAATGAAAGAACGAAAGAAAATTGAAGATCAAACTAGTTTTCAGTGAGTAAGGTTGATCGATCTCTAATTGCTCGAACCCGAGTCTCCAATCTTCGATCAAATCTCCCTCTTTCTTGTTCTTTGAATCCTCTTCTCTTCTCTGACAGCTTTCAGTTCAGAACCCTCTTATGAGTCCTAGCCAATCCTATTTATACCTTTGGATCCCTAATTTTGCATCATAATTTGAAATTAAGTTTCTGATTCGCAGACACGGGTTGTGTCATTTGACACGGCCTACCTCGTGTCTGACTCAGCCCTCACAAACTTAAGTGCTTTAGAACTCAGAGAACTACACGGCACACCCTGTGTCAGATGACACGGGCCGTGTTGTCGAATTGGCTCAGAACTAAACCCATCTCAAAATACCAGAGAGATACATGGCCAACCCCGTGTCTGATGACACGGGCCGTGTTATTAGTCAAAGCTCAAAATCGGATTCCCTTTGTCATGTCAGAGACGTACACGGCCTACCCCGTGTCAGATGACATGGGCCGTGTTGGGCAAACTCACGACTGGACACCTTCCTATGATATCAGAGGAGTACACGGGGTACCCCGTGTTTGATGACATGAGCCGTGTTGTTGACTTTCTTCAACTTTGGCTGGGATTCTCAACAAACACTCTTCTTCTCTTGCTTCAAGAAGTGGTATTGATCTATATGAATCCTTGGCTCTTCTTTCACATGGATAGCAAGCCTAGTTTAAGGCTAATGGACTCCAACACTCAAGGGTTTCCTGAAAAGCGCAATTCAATTATAAGTGTTTATGAACACAAGCAAAGTTTCATAATAAGATTCCAATTAAATTGAATATCAGAAACTTATTCAAATGTTATCAATTGATCGCATATGAAATCCAATTAGATCAAATGTAAGACATTCAGAATATTGAAATTATCAACAGATCAAATACCCCCACACTGAACGTTTTGCACTCCTGAGTAAAAACATAGAATCAAGCACATGATTTCCAATAGGTAATGAAAGTATTAAGCAATGAGCAAAGACCTATACACATTAATCCTTTCAAGGAGTCTAAGCAATCAGGAATTTCCTTTCTGAGCAATCCAAACCAGCTAGCAAAATCAATCAAATCTCAGGGTTAAATCAGCATGACAAATCCTCACTGATATACTCTCTTTCGCTCAAGTGCTTTGGGTTTGTATTTACTCTCAATCAACTCATGAAGACATGCCCTATCATAGGCTTGACAAACCTCTACTTCTCTACCATTTAGGCCACATTCACATGCACACAAAGATCAAAAGATCTTTGATTAGATTCTAATGGGGTCAAGGTCAAGGTAGGATATATCAAGGATGAGCAGGGTTAGACCATAGGAAATAGAAGAGCAAGGGGAATAGAAAATTCAAATACATTTGCAATATCACCCCAGTACTTTTCAATCTCCAATTTCTTTTTGGTATCTTCACCTTTTCCTTGCCTTTCTCCATTCAACAAACTACTTTTCCCTTTTTCATTTATTTTTTTTCATTTTTTTTATTTTTTATTTTTGAATAAAAACACACCTTGCATCACACATTATCAAATACCCACACACTTATTCAAATCTAATTCCTAAACAATTACCAAGCTCTTCTACTCCCTAAGGTAGGGTGTCAATGGTTTTTCACTTTAAAGCTTAAATTGAGCTATGATAAAAAGAAAGGAAGTCAATTAGGCTCAAAAGGAGTAAACAATGGACAAAATTACAAGGACGGCTATTTGGCCAGTAGTTGTAAGAAAGAAATGCCTTTATCATGTCAAAACTGTGCAGTAGTCATTTGCAGCTTAAAAGAGAGTCAAATCAAGTTCTGAAGAACATATAACCATGAGTGGAACCACACAACAAAGAACTGAAATGACCTAAAATTAGTCATTCATATTAAGGCCCAAAAACTCACTAGGTCGCAATTTATCAATTTTGACTAACCTTTTCAATTTTTCAAAAATCTCATATTTGACCGATTTAGAAGCAAGAAAATCAGTTCCTTTAAGTTTAAAGACCTATCAAGATAAAGTAGAAACTTGCTCACTGCTCAAATCAATCTAAAACCAATTTGGAGGAAAAACATGCATCATCATTAAGTCAATTGAGATAAGTTATCCCCCGACACTTGAATCAGACATTGTTCTCAATGGCAAAACAGATATAAATCAACAAAATTAGACCAATGAGGCAAAAACAATGATATAAAGGAATCCAAGTCATCATCATCATTAACTAACAATTAACAAGCAAGTCCAATATAGATTCAAAATATCCAGTGAAAGGCAAAACAAAGTCCCAATACAACAATGGATATACATCAAGATGGGGGAGGGGGATAAGAAAATCTCTGAAGCAAGGCATCCAATTTGTCATCAATGCTATCCAGTCTCTGAGCAAAAGAGTCTCCTAGCGCTTGGAGACTCTGTAAGCGGTCATCAAAACTCTGAAAGCGAGAGTCTGATCCATCTCCAGGCGATCAAGACGGGTGAGAAGATCATCATAGGAGGCAGCTCGAGGAAGAGTAGAGGGGTCGGCATCATCAGTAAAAGGAGCAACATACTCCGGAGGTGGTAGCTCTGCATCATCCTACTGGGGATCAGGTATCGAGGCTGGTCCAGGTAAGATCTCTCCATCAGCTCCAACTAAGTGTAGTGCGCCATTCTGATGGACGCACAACTTCATAGCTACCAGAATAGAGCCATCAATAGTAGTGGAACCGCGGACAGGTCCTCATCCAGTAAGTCTAAATAGTCATAGTGCTCAGCAATAGCAGAAACAAAACCCCCAAGCGTGATGTTGCCAGCTAGAGTGGCCCCAACATGCTTAAACTAATTGCACAGCCAATACCTCCCATTAACGGGTTCCCCATGGATCATGCAATGTAAGAAAAATAACTCATGGAGACTAATGGTCCCCTGACTTTCCCTCCTACCACAAATGGCATTAGCCAACCATTTCTGAATGTATCTATGAGCAGGGGACCTAAGTTTGGAAGCCTTAGATTTCGAAAGGTCACAGGTACCTGACCTAACAACAGTCAGAGCGGTCCAAACATGATTAGGATTAAACTCACGAGGAAGACAGTTGTGGCCAACTGGGAAACCAAAAGTTGCACTGAATTGGTGGATGTCGAATGTGCAAGGGGAGCCTAAAAGTTTAAAGGTGATCTCACCGAGCCACTAAGCTTGGTCACTCAAGGGAATAATTTACAAGAAAAAGTGGAAATAAATTCCCTAGTCAGCTCAGCATAAGTGGGTTTGTGCAAATGTGCAAATACGACCCATCCAATCCTACTCAGCGGTGTAAAAACCTCCTCATATAACCCAATAGCCCGTAAGGTATCCTCATCTAAGAATCTAATGGCAATTACCTCCTTCCTATCAATAGGATTAATAGGTACCTGGGGTGGAGAAGGAGGACGTGGTGGAGGGGGAGGTGGAACCCCCTTCCTTGCCTGCGTCTTTGTGCGCTTGCGAGGAGGCATGGTGGATAGTGTGGAGGTGAGAAAAATGGGTGAGGGAAATGAGAAAGAAGTGAAATGGGGAGAGAGGTAGGGAACTGGTGTACGTAGGAATTAGGAAAGGGAAAAAAATATAAGGGAATGGGAATGGTGGTTTGAGTGGCTATGAAAGGGATGATGGTGAGAGAGATGAAAGAATGGAGAGGATGAATAGGATGGGGGAAAGAGATAGGGTTGCACAGGGTTAAAGGGAATGGGGGAGAGAAAGGGGCTGCGTAGGGTGGAGGATGAAGAAAGGCTGAAATTGCCTAAATAAAACCCTAAGTGGGGTTTTAGGGGTGCTGATGCGAGGACACGGGCCGTGTCGTTTGACATGGCCCATACCATGTCCTTATTTGTAAAAAGGAAGGCCCTTGACCCATGAAAACATGGGCCATGTCATCTGACACAGCCCACCTCGTGTAACCCTCTATGAAAGAGGTGGGGATTACCTCACGAAAACACGGGCCGTGTCATGACCTGTGTTCTTCTTTGCTATACACATGGCCTTCTGATTCACACCAACACGGGCCACATGACACGTCCCAGACCGTGTTGGTCTCTGGAAAGGGCAATGACTGCCCATTTGAGGACACGGGCCGTGTCATATGACACTGCCAAACCCGTGTTTGACTCTATGAGCCACTGGATCTGCAGAATGGTCCTCTAATAGGACATGGGCCGTGTCATATGAAACGGCCCACCCCGTGTTGTCTTCAGTAACAACTGAGGTTTAA
Organism: Ormosia emarginata; assembly: GCA_029884605.1. Taxonomy (NCBI): domain Eukaryota; kingdom Viridiplantae; phylum Streptophyta; class Magnoliopsida; order Fabales; family Fabaceae; genus Ormosia; species Ormosia emarginata. The sequence continues at coordinate 7,253,872 of JAQQTP010000068.1, forward strand.
GCAAACTAAAAAAATCATACCAAAATCTCATAAGATCACCAATTCACAAAGATATCATCCATTCAAACTCTTATGCAGACCCTAAATACTCAACAAACAAGTCACTCATGCATTCAATCTCAAGCCCAATGTGGCAAAACACAAATAATTGCAAAGATGTAAAAATCAATAGGTAAGGAACACATCAAAATGGACTAAACTATGAAGCTAAACAAGAAGAACACGAAAACAACATAAAATAGAAAGAAGAAAGAAAGTAAATCTGGTTGGGTTGCCTCCCAATAAGCGCTTGGTTTAATGTCCGTAGCCTAACATTGTAACACTCCTCAGTGTTCAACATAACAAGGATGGAGAAGGGTCATCGCTTCGACTTCTGCATTCTCTGGAAGCTCATGGTAAGGCTTGAGACCATGTCCATTGACCTTAAATGTCTTTCCAGATGCCTCATTCATGATCTCCACTGCACCAGAAGAAGAAATAGTTGTTACTACAAATAGTCCAATCCATTTAGAACGTAGCTTACCTGGAAACAATTTGAGTCTGGATTGGTATAGCAACATTCTTTGGCCTTTGTTGAAACTTTTCCTAAAGATCATATGATCATGGAATGCTTTGGTTTTGGCCTTGTAAGTGAGGGTACTCTCAAAGGCCTCATTCTTAACTCTTCCAACTCCTGCAATTAGAGTTTCCTGTGCTTTGCAGCACCTTCCAGATCCATGTTAACTTACTTAATAGCCCAGTAAGATCGATGCTTTAGCTCCACTGGCAAGTGACAAAGTTTCCCATACACCAATTAGAATGGTGACATGCCAATCAGGGTCTTATATGCAGTCCTATAGGCCCATAACGCATCAGCAAGTCTAATACTCCAATCCTTGTGCGTTGGATTCACAGTATTTTCAAGGATGAACTTGATTTCCCAATTGGACACTTCAGTATGTCTATTCATCTGTGGATGGTAGGGAGTAGAAGTCCGGTGCACCACACCATATTTCTTCAAAAGGGCCTCAAATGTTCTGTTGCAGAAATGAGTCCCTTGATCACTAATGATGGCCCTTGGAGTTCCAAACCTTGAAAAAATAGTAGACTTCACAAAATCCACAACAATTTTAAAATCATCAGCTTTGGTGGCCTTAGCTTCCACCCATTTAGACACATAATCAATAGCGAAAATAATGTATGAGAAGCTAAATGAATGAGGGAATGATCCCATGAAGTCAATGCACCAAACATCAAAAATTTCTACAAAGATTATTGGAGTTTGAGGCATTTGGTTTCGCGGACCAATATTACCTGTCCTTTGACAGCGGTCATATGACTTATAGAAGTTATAAGCATCCTTAAAAATTGTGGGCCCATAGAAACCACTGTCAAGCACTTTGTTAGTTATCCTCTTCATGCCAAAATGTCCTCCACATACATAGGTATGACAAAAAGAGAGTATGGAGTGAATTTCTGAATCCGGAATGCATCTCCGAATTACTTGATCTGCACAATGCTTCCAAAGGTAAGGATCATCCCAGATGTAATACTTGCAATCACTCTTCAACTTATCTCGTTGTGCCTTGGTCAGACCCTCTGAAAAATCGTTAGTAGCCAAATAGTTGGCAATATCAGCATACCAAGGTATTGTAATCTCGATGGCCATTAATTGCTCATCCGGAAAACTCGCTTGGATAAATATCTCCTCCTCTTCAGTCACCAACTGACTCAAATGGTCTGCTACTAAGTTTTTGCTCCCCTTCTTGTCTCTAATCTCCAAGTCAAACTCTTGGAGCAACAGAATCCATCGGAACAATATGGGCTTCGCATCCTTCTTTGCTAAAAGATACTTCAAGGCTGCATGATCAGAAAATACAATCACTTTGGAACCAATTAAATACGATCTGAATTTTTCCAAAGCAAAAACCACAGCTAGAAGTTCTTTCTCAGTTGTAGAGTAATTCAATTGAGCGTCATTTAGGGTCCTTGAGGCATAGTAAATAGCATATGGCACCCTATCAACTCGTTGTCATAAGACAGCCCCAACCGCGAAGTCACTGGCATCACACATTATCTTAAATGGTAGCTCCCAATTAGGTGGCCTAATGATAGGCCCTGTAGTCATCAATTCCTTGAGTTTAGTGAAAGCTTTCATACACCTTTCATCAAAATGAAATGGGATGTCTTTCTGAAGCAGTATACAAAGGGGCAAAGATATCTTGGAGAAATCCTTGATGAATCTCCGATAAAACCCTGCATGACTAATAAATGAGCAAATCTCCCTCACATTAGTGGGCGGAGGCAAGGAACGCACAAGTTCTACCTTAGCTTTATCCACCTTAATTCCCCTAGTAGAGATTACATGACCTAGCACTATACCTTCTTCTACCATGAAGTGGCATTTTTCCTAATTCAAGGTTAGTGTCAATGCATCTTTTGAGAACTAATTGCAAATGCTCCAAACAACTTTCAAAGTCAGTCCCAAACACACTAAAATCATCCATGAAGACCTCAATAATATTCTCTATGTAGTTAGAAAATATACTCATCATGCATCTCTGAAATGTCCCGGGTGCATTGCACAATCCAAAAGGCATTTATCGATATACAAAAGTGCCAAAGGGACAAGTAAAAGTGGCCTTATCCTGGTATTCTGAAGCAATGACAATCTGATTATAGCCTGAAAATCCATCCAGAAAGCAATAGTGAGTGTGACTAGCTAATCTCTCCAACATTTGATCAATAAAAGACAAAAGGAAGTGGTCTTTTCTGGTGACTACATTTAATTTTTTGTAATCGATGCAAACACTCAACCTTATTTGTAGCCTAGTGGGAATAAGCTCGTTCTCAGCACTTCATACCATAGTAATTCCCGATTTCTTTAGTACTACCTGAACTGGGCTCACCCACTTACTATCAGAAATGGGGTAGATCATCCCTACACTTAGTAGCTTCAGTATCTCCTTCTTCACAACTTCCATCATAGGAGGATTCAACCTTCTCTGGGGATCTCTTGTTGGTTTAACCCCATCCTCCATTAAGATTCTGTATATGCAAATGGAGGGGCTAATCCCTTTGATATTCGTTATAGTCCAACCAATGGTTGTCTTATGCTCTTTCAAAACAGCCACCAATTTCTCCTCTTGCTCTTGGGTGAGTGACTTTGCAATGATCACTGGAAGTGTGTCCTTCTCTCCTAATAGTACATTTTTAAGATGAGCTGGAAACTCTTTGAGTTTCAACTCTGGTGCTTGCACAACAGAAGGTTTAGGTGTATCATTAGTAACGGGTAGCTCAACATATGAAACATCATATCCTTCTAAAGTGGAAGAGAGCACATGCATGGTTGCTACCATATCATGAACATCTTCGCTCCATGGCTCGCTTGCATCGACTTTCTTTTCTTCCTGTAAATCTAAGCTGTAAGTCAAAACAGTATCAAGAGCATCAAAATGATTAGACTCAAAAGCTACAGAAATTAAAGAATCAAAAGCATCAAAAGAATAAATCAAACAAGCAGATTGCACATCACTTGGGTATCTCATGGCCTCAAAAATATTGAATCTGATTAATTCTCCATCAAATTCCATGGTCAAGGTCCCTGAGTGCACATCAATCTTTGTCCGCGCAGTCTTCAAGAAAGGTCTCCCCAACAAGATAGGAGCAGAGTTGGGGGATTTATCTTCCTCCATGTCCAGCACATAGAAGTCCGCCAGAAACACTAATTCATTCACCTGCACTAACATATCATCAACAACACCCTTCAGGTATGCGTTAGATCTATCAGCCAATTGAATGATAACACCAGTTAGATCTAAAGGATCAAGATATAAGGATGCATAAATAGAATAAGACATGACATTTATAGATGCACCTAAATCTAACATTACTCTTTCAAACCTTGCATTTCCTATTGTACATGGTATGGTGAATGTGTCAGGATCCTTACACTTGGTTAGGAGTTTCTTATTGAAAACAGCTGAAACATTCGCTCCCACCTGAACCCTCTCATTACCTTTTAACTTCCTTTTGTTAGTGCATAATTCTTTTAAGAACTTAGCATATCTAGGCACTTGCTTAATGACATCTAACAAAGGAATGTTAACTTCAACTTTCCTAAAAGTCTCTAAGATCTCTTTATCCGCCTCTTCTTTCTTATTTTTAACTAATCTAATAGAAAAAGGGACCTTAGTGACATATTTAGGGAGTGGCTCAGAAACACTTATCTTAGGCGCCTTAGAATTAGGCTCCTCCTCTTCTACCTCCTTAGGCTTTTGAGCTTTGTCTTCAGTGACTTGTGGAGGAGACGTGGATTCGTCCAATGCCTTCCCACTTCGTAAGGTTACAACACTAGCATTTTCCCTCGGATTCACCTCTGGCTGTGAGGGAAGTTTCCTAGAAAGTTGACTCTGAACCTTGTTGATCTCGATGGCTAACTGCCCCACCTGATTTTACAAGTTATTGATTGTGACCCTTGTTTCTTGTTGAAACTGAATGTTATTAGTGGCCATTTGCCTTATTAGCTCCTCCAGAGAAGGCTCAGGCTGCTTAGGAGCTTGAACTTGTTGTTTTTGAGGGAAAAGGGCTTGTCTTTACTGAAATCCTGGAGGTGCATAAGCTTGAGGTTGAGCTTGGGGCTGCTTAGCATAGCTAAAGTTAGGATGATCCTTCCACCCCAGATTGTATGTATTAGAGTAGGGGTTGTAGTTCTTGGACTGTGCAGAAAATCCACGCACTGCCTTTACTTCTTCATTTGTGTCCTATTGAAGAGTGGGACACATATCAGTAGGATGTCTAGAAGAGCAGCAAATACCACAAGTATTTACTGATGCTTTTCCACTATCCATTAGCTTCTGAACCATGGTGGTCAACTTAGCCATCTACTGCTGCTGCTGCAAGCTAACTGTATCTACCTCTTTTACTACTCGCACTCCAGTGTCATTCCTAGTGAAGAATTGTTGAGTGTTCATAGTCATTCTTGCGATCAAGTTTCTAGCTTCTTGAGGAGTCTTATCAACCAACGCTCCTCCACTAGCAGCATCAATCATGTTGCGGTCTATCATTAGTCAACCCTCATAAAAGTACTGAATCAGTAGTTGCTTACTAATTTGATGTTGGGGACAAATAGCACACAATCTCTTGAACCTTTCCCAATAATCATGAAGTGATTCCTCGTGCCTTTGTTGGATGTCACAAATTTCTTTTCGAATGGCGGCGGCCTTAGTGGCAGGGAAGTATTTATCTAGGAAAGCTCGAGCAATGTCTTGCTAAGAATTAATCGATCCGGGTGGCAAATAGTACAGTCATTCCTTTGCAGAATCCTTTAACGAGAATGGAAAAGCCCTGCGCTTGACTTGTTCTACTGAAACCCCTGCAGGCTTCATGCTGGAATAAACCACATGTATCTCCTTTAAATGCTTGTTAGGATCCTCCCCAGCTAATCCATTGAAGGATGGTAAAAGGTGGATTAAACCAGACTTCAACCCAAAAGCTCCTTCAGTTTCTGGAATTTCTATACAAAGAGGTTGTTGGTCTAAATTTGGAGCACCCAACGCCCTTAAGGTATTCTCTGTCATCACCACTTCTTGAGATGTTTCAGAAAATATCTCAGAATTGGATAAATCTATATGGCGGGCAGCTTCGACGTCAGCAAGTGTGAATTGAAGAGGAAACTGTGAGCTGACTTGTTCAAAGTAATGCCTTAGATTCCTCAATTGCTCGTTTACGTCACCACTGGACATGAACGCATGTAAAACAGTCGGAAAGAAGGAAGAAAAGAATTAAAAACTAAAATAAAAACAGAGTGAAAAATAGGAAATAAACTAATAGCGCAATTGAACAATTAGCTCCCCGGCAACGGTGCCAAAATTTGGTGTGGTGTGGATTATGAATTAAAATTAAGATTAAAAATAGTTGTCAAGTTCCACCAAAATTATAAAAACCTTGCAACCAGTTGTAGTTAGCAAAGGTCGATCCACAGAGAATTAACTCAAGTAACACTATTAACTGAATCATAATTTAAACTCTAAATGACAATAAACAGTAAAAAGGGGTTTTGTTAATTCAAGCTAAATCAGAAACCAAAGATAAAACAATAGCAAAGTAAATACGATTTGAATTTCTAATTTGAGGATATTAGTTAAGAGATAGAATGCACTACTAGGTTTATATGATCATGCAAACCCACATAACCTTTATCTCAATATGCTCAATTATGTTTTTACACAATTGTGAGGTTAATCTCTGCTTTCCTTAAGTATTGGTTAATTTAGCAACCGCTTAAACTAACCCTAACCACTAGTTAGCTATAAAGCAACCGCTCTTATATCTATCCAATGATCGCATTAAGAAATAGAAAACCAATCTCGCTAAGATTCAATTACACACCGGAACTAAATTGCTTAGATCATATGTTCCACTAGTCCTACCACCGCAACCGCGCATAACAATCTTAGTTTTACCACTTTCAAAATTGGCAAGAATATAAAAACCTTTATATTGAATTAAGATCAGAAACATATGAATAAAAACATAATTGTATTGAAATAAAAAAATATACAGAATTTACATAACCAAAACTAGAGTTTCATCCTCCCTTAACCAAATAAGAGTTTAGCCGCACATGGCGAATTCAAAATCAAAATCAAAATCAAAACGAAATAGAAACATGGTCCAAAATGAAAGAACGAAAGAAAATTGAAGATCAAACTTGTTTTCAGTGAGTAAGGTTAATCGATCTCTAATTGCTCGAACCCGAGTCTCTAATCTTCGATCAAATCTCTCTCTTTCTTGTTCTTTGAATCCTCTTCTCTTCTCTTATGGCTTTCAGTTCAGAACCCTCGTATGAGTCCTAGCCAATCCTATTTATGCCTTTAGATCCCTAATTTTGCATCATAATTCAAAATTAAGTTTTTGATTCGTAGACATAGGCCATGTCATTTGACATGGCCTACCCTGTGTTTGACTCTGCCCTCACAAACTCAAGTGCTTTATAACTCAGTGAACTACACGGCACACCTCATGTTAGGTGACACGGGCCGTGTTGTCAAATTGGCTCAGAACTAAACCCATCTTAAGATACCAGAGAAATACACGGCCAACTTCATGTCAGATGACACGGGCCGTGTTGTTAGTCAAAGGTCAAAACTGGATTCCATTTGTTATGTCAGAGATATACACAGCCTACCTCGTGTCAGATCACACGGGCCGTGTTGGGCAAACTCATAACTGGACACCGTCCTGTGATATCAGAGGAGTACACGGGGTACCCCATGTCTGATGACATGGGCTGTGTTGTTGACTTTCATCAACTTTGGCTGGAATTCTCAACAAACACTCTTCTTCCCTTACTTCTAGAAGTGGTATTGATCTACATGAATCCTTGGCTCTTCTTTCACTTGGATAGCAAGCCTAGTTTAAGGCTAATGGACTCCAACACTCAAAGGTTTCCTGAAAAGTGTAATTCAATTATGAGTGTGTATGAACACATTAAAGCAAAGTTTCACAATAAGATTCTAATTAAATGTAATATCAGAAACTTATTCAAATGTTATCAATTGATCGCATATGGAATCCAATTGGATCAAATGTAAGGCATTTAAAATACTAAAATTATCAATAGAGCATCTCGACATGGCTTTATGAAGGTTTGGATGGATTCATTGCAATGGAGTTGAGCTCAGAATTTATACGGCCAAGATTCGCAGAGTTTTTGACCTTTACGCGATAAAATAAGCATAACTTAAGCTACGAAGGTTGAAATGAGGTGATTCTGGTGGCATTGGAAAGCTAAGAAAAAGAATTACAACTTTCATGCAGATCACTTATCCAAATTCCAACATTTGAGCAATTAAGGAGTTAGACACGACCTTGTCTAACTTTAATGAAGCTTCTGACTTGGAGACATAACCTTGTCTCTTGGTCACACGGTCGTGTCTCCCTTCTATGTCAAAATTACGCTATTTTTTAAGCTCACACGCTCGTGTCGAAGGGAGACACGACCGTGTCTGTCCTCCTGATGTGAAAAAAAAAAAGAAAATTTTGCCCCCAAATCATTATAAATTGGGCAAAAACACCAAACCTAAAGGGACTTTTGGCTAGAGACTTGTGTGACGGTAGGTTTTGAAAGGAGAAGTGCAAGGATTCAGAGGCAAAGGCTTTGAAGGCAAGAGCAAGACTCTTTGAAGATCAACCATTGAAGTTCTTTTCTTCATCTCCATCTTCCCATCTTTTCTTTTTGTTTATCAATCATGGTTGTTTCTTTAATCCTTATTCTTGTTTGTGTTACAATTGTCATGAGCGGCTAAACCCTTTTCTAGGATTAGGATGAAACACTCCATTTCCCTAATATGAATTGTTAATTTGATTCTTTGTTAATGAAATTATTGTTCTTGATTCATTATTGGTATGCTTAATGCTTGTGGTATGTTGTGCGTCATATTTACATGATCTTAGGCTTTAGGTGAAGGATCGAAACATGAAATCTAATTGTTTGATAATTTAATAATTGAACTTAGGAATTGAGACCTAGACATAGGCTTAAATCCTTTGAAGGTTAAATGATTGTCATGAATCTTAATAGGTTGGAATTTGAATTAATTGCCATGAGAATGGGATTGATGAGGCTTTAGCACTTTTTTAGTGCCAAGAAATTGAGCTTTAAATAATTTAAGACATATCACCTTCAAGAACATAATAGAACATTAACAAAAATATGATTACAATTTATCGTAGGGGGTAGTGTAGTGGATTCCGAGTTCTAGACTTTTAAATCATTGTCGAATCTCATCTTTTCTAGTTTCAATTATTTACTTTATTGCTTTAAGTTTTATTCTGATTTTAATATAGCTTTCACTATTGCCTTTATTTGCTTAAACAATCAAAATAACCGTAAGAGTTAGTAATCAATTGATCCTCGTGAGAACCATCTTTATTTACTACTTGTACGATCCGTGCGCTTACGAAAAATTTACAACACTTATCAAACTTAGCCATCATATGTGAAGCTATATCTTTTATCACATGATCTTCACTCAACACATTATTTTTCAATAGAACCTCTATCGTCCATATTTGCATGAAATATAGATTGGACATAGGATATATAGAACCGGAAATCATATTGGTAATTTTATATAAAGGCTCCAAAAATTCACACAACTTCTTTTCTCTTTCCTAATCTTCATTTGATGGACAATGCTTATAATTCACATCATTCCAACCCAAGCTTGTAAATGCACTTCTATACTTGATTGCATTCTCAAGCATCAAAGTAAGTAGAGTTCCATCTAGCGAACACATCCAAATGCAAGCCAACACTACTATCAATGCCACTAACTTCTTTAACACATTGAAGAAATTGTTTCGTCCTTGATTCCGAACCCCTCACATATTTCACGTTCTCCCTAATTTTGTGCAATGCATTGCTTGCCACCTTTAAGCCTTCTTGAACTATGATTCAAGATATGTGCACAACATCTGATATGAAAAAAGTCTCCATTACATAACAAATTTTTTGACAAGCAAAGTTGAATTTTCAAGATATTTTGCATGCTATCGTTAGAGGAAGCATTATCTAGAGTAATTGAAAAAAAACCTTTTTTTGTTTCTATTCCCCATTCTTTCAAAAACTCAAGTACTTTTCTTGATAACTCATGACCAGTATGTGGAGGTTCCAAATGACAAAAGTTCAGCAACTTGCTATTTAACTTCCAATTTTCATCAATAAAATGAACAATTAGAGTGATATAACCACGAGTATTACAAGAAGTCCAACAATCAGAGGTCAAACACACTCTACCATTAATTCTAGCCAATTGATTTTTCAATTTCTCTTTTTCAAGCAAATAAATCTTCATCACATCAGTAGTGATAGTATTTCTAGAAATAACAGTGTTTTCACCAAAAGAAAGATATTGGCATAATGCCCTAAATCCAACCCACTCAACACATTGAAATGGAAGATCATGCAATATAATCATTTAAGCTGTCAACTCACGAACAACCTTTTGGTCAAGCTTTCTAGACCTCATTTTAGAGGTATAATCAAGTATCATATTCCCCACATCATCAAATTTAGGAATCTTTACACACTTGGAAATGTGACGATTTAGGTGAGATGTACCCCACATACTTGAACAAGTATACTCCTTACCATAACCCTTACATTTACAGTTTTCTTTTCCATCTGTGGTGAAACCAATTTTCTCAAAGTATTTCCAAGCATTTGAGGTTTGAGTTTTAGCCTTTTTCAGTTGTGGTTCAGAACCCTCTTCAACGTTTATAGATGCTTTTGAATTATGTTGTTCCAAAATTTGACAATCATCTTCAACATTAATATTAGGATTACTCATATTCACAGATTGGAGACTGCAACATATATATAAAAAAAGTATAGTTTAACTTCTTGGTTTTTATAGTTTTTCTTTTTTAAATTGTAAAAAAACCTAGAAAGAAATAACTAAAAAATGTTAATTTTTTGGGCAAGTAGCTAAAAGCATCAACACAGAACCTGGAAGGCTAGAACATGGAACGTGGTCACTGCCTTGATTGAACCTAGAATATGGTCGACGTCGTCCTCACAAGAACGTGGTCGGTGCCTTGCCGGCGGCACTACTCATTGTCGTGGTCGCTGGAAGCCTGGAACGTGGTCAACTGGTTGTCCTCGCAAGTTCTCAACCATGGTGCTCTACTGCCAGCAGCTCCTGCTATTCTGTGGACATGGCCGTGCGTTTTGTGTGAGTGACAGAGAAAGAGCGGTGAGTGATGAGAGATTGAGAGCATTGAGTCTCCATCTCTCTGAGACTCTGACTTGGGAAAATGAGAAATGACTTCGAGAATTGAGAAATTAGGTAAGTGGTAAAATAGGTAAAAATAATAAATCAATAATACTGTAGCTACATGTTTTACATTTTTTTAGGCATTATTATATATATATATATTTTACTTACATAGTTACGTTAGTAACATTACAATTACAATACTACATTATAATATTAAAGGCTGTTGTACTTGTAGTGTTGTGTTGTTGTGCCAATGACAGTGTGTTACTGTACTGATGCACAATTTTTTTTATTTTATCTTTTTTTTTACTTGGGTTAGGCTGTGTTAGTGTCTTTTTTTTTAATCCTTTTTTCCAATTATAAGAAAAAAATAAAGAACTACTTTTCAAGCCAACAGGTTGGCCTGGACCATTGCGGGCTGGCCTACGTCAAGCCAGGCCAAATTCGGCCAGCCCATTCGGGCCAAAATTTATTTTTTTACTAAATTTTTTGGCCCAACCCATCTATTTTGTAGGGTTATTCGGGCCGGTCCATCGAACTTGACACATTTTGACACCCCTAGGCATTATAACATGTCTTGGGATTATATGTTTTTAATGTTAAAAAGCATGTTATAATGTTAAAAAAATTTGATGTTTTATGGATATTGTATATATTATTATGCTTAAATGTAATGTTTTGGTTATTTATGTTGTGAGTATAAAGTTTGTATGTTTTAAAGCCCAAAAGCCAAATGAAAGCATGTTTTGAATATTCAACTGATCAAAGTCTAATCTGTTAAAATGCATCACAATGGGTCAAATACTAGTTAGTTATGATAACATCTGAAGGAACATATAAATGTGAAATTCTCATTCAAGATATAATTATCGTTCCCTTTCACATTATGGGTCGAATGTATATCACTTTTGTGCACATGATGGTTTATTTGTATGATTGAAAATGTTGGAAATATTTTAATGTATATCATGTGCCAAATTGCTAATTTAGTTTTGATTGTCCTATGATATTATTGTTTGCAATTGCTAATTTTTAAGCCAAACCATATGCAATCAAGAAGCATGATGAAACATTCTAGTTGCTTTTCAAATGCATGATTTAGATCTCACTCGTATGCCTGTGTAACTTTGAACATGATATAAGTGTTGTCTAGAGAAGGTTTATGAATAATGCATGTTGAGGTTTTGATTATCTTTGAAATTGTGTTTAAACTCTCTTGAAGCGAAATCCTAGATTGTGCATGATTGAAGAAATGATTAGGGCATTGTTTGGACCGATTGAGTCTTAAAAGCTTACCTTTATATGATCATATCCATAGGTCCCCTTTGAAGCTTGATATATGTTTGACCTTATATGTTTTTTATCACCTACATATTCCTTACCATATAGCCTTTCTAATGCATGTGAAAATATTGCATTTCTATCCTACTATCATTGTTTGTTGAGTGTATAATATGTTATTTCATGACTTGAGTCCTATGATTAAAGGGTATGAGTGCTTGTATTAGTACAAAAGTGGCTTGAATGAACCATATGTTGTGAAAGAAATTGGAAAAAGAAAAAGAAAAAGAAAAAGAAAAGAAAAGAAAATCCAAAATCAAAATCCAAACGGCAAACCTTTGAAAGAATGGTTCTGGAGAGTCTTATTAGCTCACTTGCATACCCTAATTATAATAGTTGGTGGCTCAAGTCTTGAAATCACATATTTATATTTCTCAATGTTTGTATTTTATCATTTCCCTTTGTTCTTTAACTCATAACCATTAGCCTTACATTAGAAGTTGTTAAAGATCCTTTTGATCCTCAATTGTGTGTGATTTACATTAGTGGAGAGAGTTTAAAGACAATCTTGTGGATTATTTGATTCCTATGCATGTATGTTCATAAACTTATCCGGATGAGTATGACTTGATTAGGAGAAGTTTTGCTTGCATGCTTGTGGAAGATGTGATTTGTATGAAAAGTAGCTTTGGATGTCGGTATGCTAAAGATTGTATATGTGTGGAGTTGACTGTGTGGTATTAGCATTCTTTGAGGGCTTGAACAATTATTATACACTAGTTGTGGTTTTAGTGAAATTGGAATTCATGATAAATGCTGATTGTATGTTGAAGCATGTGTTGTTAAGCAAGTTTACTTCATCATACTTTGTTTTGCTCGAGAACTAACAAAAACTTAGGTTTGGGGGTATGATAACTCCATAAAATATAGTTATTTTGGCCATATATATGTGCTTTATTGATTGCTTAGTCCTTGTTATCATGCATATATGGAAGATTTTAGGCTTATATTCTTTGAACTCAATTGTGATATCTTCCTATATGAAGTTGAGCAAATCTGACATAATTCTTCAAGTGATTATGTGAAGTTGCAATTGTTACTAATTTGGTGATTTCTCTATTGCAGGATGGAAGGGGTCCAATCAAGCAGAAATTTGGAGAATTTGGACCAACATTGGAAGAGAAAGCCAAGTGTGAATTTCAGCATCTCATGCCACAGCGTAGGCATGTTAACGCCACGGCATGGTGCACTCAGCATGCTACATATTGAAACCCGAGGCTAGAGTGTCGCGGCATAAAGGAATGAATGTCGCGGCGTGGTGACCTAATTCAGCACGCGCCACAGCACAAGATGGTTCACGTCGCAGCATGCAAGTGAAAATATTGGCCTATAAATATTGTTTTATCATATTTCAAAAAGAGAGCTTTTTCATTTTAGAAACACAACTGCTAGGGTTGAAGTTGAAGTTGAAGGGAAGCTAAAAGGATAAAAGTTGGAGGTCATCTTCTTCAAGAAAGAGGATTTAAGCATAAAATATCACTCCTAAAAGCTTCCATCTCTTACTCTTTGTTATCTTTCTCTCTCTTCTATTGCATGACAATGATTATTTGTGATAAATTTTGTTTGTCATGAGTAGCTAAGCTGTGTATAGGAATTTCTTTGGATCCTTATATGAATATTGATGATTTTGTAACCTTTTGAGTTAATATAGATTATTTGGGTTTGTTTAATTATATTTCTCTTAATGCTCTTGAGTGTTTGGCCAACATTTAATGTATTTTGATTAAATCTATTGAACTAGACATAGGGATTTAGGTTTGAGATCATTGATATGATTAATTCATGTTTAATTTCATTCTAATGGTAGAATAAGTTAATAACTAATAGGATAGACATATACTTATTGGTCATGCATAACTATTATTGAGAATTGTTCTTAATGAGTGGAGTTTGCTTTAGATCTTATGGAAATATAGTGAACTAGGTAAATGAAACATGATTAAATGACCTAGACATAAGCTTTTAATTAAGTTAGTTTCTCAAGCTAACAAATTATGTCTTATTTATATTCCTTAAGAGGATTGCATATCACCAATTGAAGTAGATGATGAAGAAGGATTCCCTATATTCTAGTCAACATCTTTTATTCCGTTTTATTGCATTTTAGTCTTTATAGTTAACTTAAACAACCCCTTCATAATTTGAATGTGTTTGAATAGTATTAAATAAACTATTGGTTAATATTTGGCTCTTGAGATTGACGTATTCCTTGTGGGAACGATATCTGATTCTTTACTATATTACTTGTGCGACCCGTACACTTGCGGTTAGCAAAAGAGCGAACACTTATTTGTTGTTGCTCTTAGAGATGTTGTAATTGTTTTTAGAGATGTTATAATTGTTGGAATAGAATGATAGTATGTTAATTTTTTTTTTCTGGACTTAGATACTTTGATAGTAAGTTACATTGTTAATAAAGGGTAAAACTAGAAAAAAATGCTATATAAATCACATTTATTATTTTTTTTAGAAAAAATTACAAGATATCTCCACATGTTCAGCCTATTTGAATCGCTCATAAGACTAATCTCTCTCGATCGTTGGAGCACAAGAATTATACAATTTCTCTATAAGAGTTGTTTTCCTAAGATTTAAGTCACAAAGAATCAAAATTACTTACTACCTCGACCCACCCATTGTAGGTATCACAGTTATACATTTAACTCTCTATTTTATTCCCCTTTTTACTTTCAATATTTAAAAATAAACAAAAAAACCATTAAATGAGTCTTCATTTCTTTTCTTTTTTTAAAAAAAAAATTCCTTCCACTGCATTTCTTTCCCGACTCCAAAAGGAAGTTGATGGCAAAGTGTTTTTTATTTTTTATGATATTAGTTAAACTTTAGTTTTTTACCCAAAAAATTAAAAAGTCTCCCTCTGTAACATATTTTACAAGAAATAAAATTTATCTTTCTTTTGAAAAAAAAAGACCTTTGATTGGACGTATATATAAAAAGAAAATAGGAAACAAAAATTTTAAGTGAGAAAGAAAAATCATATGAACAGGTTTCGATTAGATTATAAGGCAAATTAACCCTGGACCCAAATATAATGATGGAAAAGAATACTGGACAATGAAAACAATGATGGAAAAAAAACTGCAATTGGTGAAACTTGGAGCGGAAGCTAAAATAAATTTGACGATTGTTTATTATTTTCAACGATCTTACTTAGGGAATGAAATTCTTTGTCACCTTTTCTTGTTCTATTCCCTGTGCCTGTAATTGAATGATCAACTCAACAAAAAAACGTATTTTTGTCTTAATTTATAATAATTTTTCTCTTAATTGTCACTTATTTTTAATGAGTTGTCAACATTCAATTGGAGAGATAAAAAGAATAAGACAACAAGTAAGAAAGAAAGTATAAAGAGAAAAAAATGAAGTTACATTTATAATAATTATCATGTCATTATTGAAGAAAATATTTCTGATCAAAATATAAAAACATCCTAAAGTAATGAAATTTGTACAAACTTTATCTTTGCAAATTCCATTGCAGATTTCAAGGTAGATTTCTCTAAATCATTCAGGAAAAAAATTATAATGAGACTAAAATATTATCCAACAACTAGCATGCGAATTTGTGAGTGTTTTAAGAAGAATTTAATCGTTTAAATATCATCTTCCTCAATATTATGCTTGGATGAGAATAACTTGGAGAGGTTGAGACTTATGAAAAGTAATCCCATTGATTAGAAATAATTTCTTTGAAAATAATGAAATGATAATTGCAAATATAACTTCAACTTTATCTCTATGTACTTTCCCTCCTACTGAGTAAAATGGTTGAAAATAATATTAATTCAATCATCAGATTTTTTTAGCATATCTTTCGCAATCTCCAGTAATTGAAATATTTTAATCATTTTCCATCATCTTTCAACGCATTGTTTTTTCTGTTC
Organism: Ormosia emarginata; assembly: GCA_029884605.1. Classification (NCBI taxonomy): domain Eukaryota; kingdom Viridiplantae; phylum Streptophyta; class Magnoliopsida; order Fabales; family Fabaceae; genus Ormosia; species Ormosia emarginata. The sequence goes on from JAQQTP010000068.1 coordinate 7,269,881, forward strand.
ACTTGTCCAGAATGATAATTTTAAGAAGTAATGGACACCATATACATTTTAATTATAGAATATAAATAAAATAACTATATTTTAGAGGATATATATCATGGACGATAGCAACTTCTTTTTTTGGTGATATGATCGGAAGCAACTTTCTCAAGGGAAATTTGCACACTAAATAGTCTATATTATTTTTTACACTTTATTTCTTTTAGAATAAAATACAAAGAGTGTATAGGAATTTTTGTTTTTATATTTTATTATTTAAAAAAGTAATGTGAAAATTGTATAATAAAAATGGAATGCAAATATCATTATTGCATTCACATACCGTGGCTTAGCAATTCAAGAAATAGAGAATTTACCCAAAAAATAATAATCAAGAAATAGAGAAATGTTTGGTGCTTACATCATTAAGATACACATCTCCGTATATCTATATAAGTAGCAGAATATATATATATATATATATATATATATATATATATATATATATATATATATATATATATATATATATATATATATATATATATATATATATCATCAGTGTAAGTCTTTTTTGACTTACACTCATTTTCAATCGTTGTACATTATTAAAAGTAACCATTAGATGAAAGTAAATCTAACAAATTGAAAATGAAATATATAATATAAGTTGACGCCTCTATATATATATATATATGTGTGTGTACATTATTGCAAGAAATATATATGATGGTCCAGCTGTAGGACTCGTGTGATTATGTTTGGGAGTTCAGCCTTCAAATTTGACCGAATTTGTTAATTTCTTTTTTTAACTGGAAATGTTGACCAGGAATTTTATTCGAGTATGCAAGGTGTCCCACACAGCCAAATTATTGCACTTGTTGTTTCTTCCACCCAAATATAGTCTGGGTTTGAGAACAATTTTGCAAGTTCACCGGCTACACAAGATTCCTATTTCCTTTAACAGTGAGAGTAAAATATTATCCATTTACTTGCATGTGAATTTGTGAGGATTTATGAAGAATTTGTTCGTTTAAATATAATCTTCCTCATTATTATGCAATTTTTTTTTATCTGAGCCTCATTATTATGCATGGATGGGAATAACTTTGAGAGGTTGGGCCCTATGCAAGGTAATCCCATATTTCTTAGACTTATGATATAATGAATGTATTGGAATTTTTATTTTTCTTTTTATTATTTTTAAAAAAAAGTGATATAAGAATGGTATAATGAAAATATAGTACAAATATTATTATTGCTTTCACAAAACATGGCTTAGCAATGCAAGATACAGAGAAAAGTTTAGTGCACATAGTATGGTACATATCACTTCACATTTATGTGAGAAAGCATAATGACACTAGAATATTTTCCTTTTACTTGCATGTGAATTTGTTCGTTTAAATATAATCTTCCTCATTATGGATGGGAATAACTTTGAGAGGGTGGGCCTTATGTAAGGTAATCCCATATTTCTCAGACATGTCCATGTCGTCTGCCTTTAACCCATCAGCGAGCTCCCAATCATAGCCACATAGAAGAGATGCCAACACAACGTGCACAGTCCTGGAAGCCAATGGCAATCCAGGGCAGATCCTTCTTCCAGCTCCAAAGAGAATCAGCTCAAAATCCTGGCCTTTAAAATCAATCTCACTCTCCAAGAATCTTTCAGGCATAAATTGATTTGGGTTTGTCCAAATACTTGAATCTCTCCCCATGGCCCATACATTAACCAGAACTTGTACAATTTTAGGCACCATGAAGCCACATAGTTCAACATCATCTTCTGACTTGTGTGGCACTAACAATGGAGCGGGTGGGTGCAAGCGGAATTACTACAAGAAATTCATGATTTAGCGACGGAAATTTGTGAGGGAAAATTTTCCTCGCTAATCCCTCTTTAATTAGCGAGGGAATTGCGAGGGATTAGCGAGGGAACCCTGAGTTTTCACTAAATTTTAAAAATAAATATGAGGGATAAATAGTGAGTTAATAGCGAGGGAATTGTGAGGGAAAATATCCTTCGCTAATTTTAGTGAGGGAATTGCGATGGTTTATTTCCCTCGCTAAAATCAACGAGGGAATGACGAGGGAAAGTTCGCTCGCTAAACTGATAAAATGTTAGTGAGGGATATTTTCGTCACAAATCCCTCACTAAACTGATAAAATGTTAGCGAGGGATTTATTTTCGTCACAAATCCCTCGCTAAACTGATAAAATGTTAACGAGGGATATTTTCGTCATAAATCCCTCGCAAAACCTGATAAGTTAAAATCACTCTCACGAAAATATCGCAACCTCACCCACACTCTCACTCTCAAAGCAACCTCCCTCTCACTCTCGACCTCCCCTCTCACCCGCACTCTCACTCTCACACACACTCTTTCTCTCGTGTTCTCCCTCTCCCTCTCCCTCTCCCTCACATTCGGTTGCCCGGATCTCTCCTCTCCCTCTCCCTCTCCTTCTCCTTCACACTTAGCTGCCCAGATCTCCCTCTCCCTCACACTCAAAGCTACCCAGATCTCCCTTTCCCTCTCGTGTTCTCTCCCACCTGTAGCAGCTGGCCACCACCTGTCGCAGGTCACAGCTCGCAGCTCCAGATTCGGCCATCACAGCTCCAGCTCGCAGCCTCTGCCTTTGCTTCACAGGTAAGCCCTGTTAGCTTCTTTTTCCATTAAGCTTCTTTTTTCTGCAATGTGAGTGGATTTGGCAGTGACCCTCTTGTGGCAATGACCCTCTTGTGAAAATTCGTTTAAATATTTAAATATTTAAATATTTTGGTGATGTGAGGTTAGGTTGTTTGAGAATGGCAGAGGGTTTGTGTTGTTGATAAAATTTCTGTATGTTGTTATATGTTATTGTTGGAGGGTTTTATGGAATGACAGAAGTGATAGGATTAGAGTGCATTCAAGGTGTTTGATGTTTTGCCATGTTGAACTTTGGTTGCTAATGGTGGTGGAAATCCATGGGTTTGGAGAAGGGTTCGGTGTTTTGTTGGGTTTGTAGTTTATGGAAATCCATTCCATGATGTTTTGCCATGTTGAACTTTGGTTGCTAATGTTCGTTTCTTTGTTCGTTTCTGTGTTTAATTCTCTGCAATGTCGATGTAAGTTTTTTGTGAGGTTGCATTGATATCATCTAATACTTAAATTTGTAAAAACAAGTTTTCATAAATCTTTGATATTACTTGATGCTTGGATTTGGATGTCTATGCCTGAGTTTGAGACACAAAATGTGAAAGCACTCATCCAGTTATCCCATAAACTTGATCCTTGCACCTTGAACTATCGCCCATTCCACTATGAAACAAATTCAGACTCCAACATAAACCTGAAAACCCAAATCAATACCCAGGAAATTACCGTCTCCACTCTCACACCCAAGACCAAAGATATTAGGAACTTTCACTTGCTTAAATCCAAACTCCAATTTCAGAGCATAACAAATTAACTTGTGAAGAACATGCTCTTTTATATCTTGAAAGACTATTTAATAAAACTAGTAGAAGGGGGCAAGTTAGTATTTATGCATAAAGCCATTAGCTTCATTCTCTATGATCTGCCTTTGTACACTAGAAACAACAAAATGTACACTACTTCCTATATGTTCATTAAGTGTAGAATCAGTCCTATTAAACCTATGCAGGGAATGAAAAGTCCTATTTATCTCAAGATCAAAATGATGTAATATACCAAGGTTGGACCTCGTCATGCAACATTGAAAACTCAAAAACACAAAACAAACAAAATTGACTAACTAACACTAAAAATACACCAAAATAAATCTAATTGACCTATCAAATGATTTTTAAAAAATGTGGGACCACCACACACTAAAAACTACACAAAAATGGAACTAAAAAATGAAATAAAAAATCTTCAAAAAATAAAAAAGTGGTCTGAACGATGGAATTTGGCTTTAAAATGAGTGACCTTCAATGTAGAAGCCTTGCTTAAAATGACATTTTCCTTCAAGAGAACAAGTCTCAGCTCAATCTAAAATTAGGCTATTTTTCCAGAAATTACAAAACTACCCAAAAACCTCACCAAATGATGGAAATTAGCTAAAATCTGAGTACCGGATCCCTAATAGGGATCATTTTGCTCCAAATGATGTTTTACCCTTGGACACCAAATTTCAGCTCAATCAGAGTTGGCGAGATTGCATTTTTTCTCCCCTTCACAAAAAAAAAATAAATCAAAAACTAGAGAAAGAGTGCTAGCAGGGTATAAAAGTAATTAATCTTTTATGTAGTGTTTAGCTATATATTCATGGAGGATAATCTTTTATTTTTTGTAATTACTTGAGTTATTTGCCTATCTTGAGTATGACATAAAGACATTAGTATTTTAGAGGGTTTGTTTAATTACTTTTGACATGTGTTTATTATTGGTACTTTTGACATGTGTTTCATCATTATAAAAACAGATGTATATCGTTATGGTGCGATCAAGAGATACACTGGCGAAGGTGTTTGTGTCTTTAGGATTAAATGTCACTTACATATCTACATGTTGCATGGTTGAAATGGTTAAAATTAATGCTTTGTTTTTTTTTTCTCAATTTGAGTGAAGCCTTAGTTTCCCGTTTGAGATTCAATATTAATGAGCATGTGTACTTTTTAAAGGTACTGCTAGTTGTATTGAATCTTGAATTGTCCAAGTGGGATAGTTTGGGAAGGGACTTTTTCTTTACTTGGTTAATGGTTATTCCTTAAATCTCATATTTTATACTTGATGAAATTTTGTTCTGTTACATTTCTTTTTGTTCTCTGGGTGCATACTTGATCGTGGTAGATGTCACCATGTTCGAGTCATGCACTTGGAGACCAAAGTGAAATGCTGCCGAAATTTCGTTAAGTATAGGATGTGTGATTTTTGTGAATTTTATGAACCAAGTGTTGAAAAAGTGTCTTTTTGAATGGGATAGGGTCATACCATTTTAAAAGAGAGGTGAAGATTTTGAAAAGGATTGTATAAATGTGCTAAGATAAGTTTCAGCAATCATGAGACCCGATCGAAGTTGGATGTTACGAAGAAATGATCCTACTGGCTATGTAAGTGAAGAATTCAAGGATGCAGTTGATGATTTCATTAAGGTTGCTCAAGGAGACCCGACAATTACTGATACATTAAATCGCATCCTTTGTCCATGTGCTAGATGTAGGAATCGTGTTTGGAGGGAGTTTTTTTGGGTAGAAGAACATCTGTATAAGTACGGATTTGTGGATGGTTATGTAAATTGGACCATTCATGGTGAGGACAGATGGGGGGATAATGACTCAATATCCATTGTCCATGATGATGAAGTGGAGCCTAGGAATCCATACATGGATATGGTTATGGATGCCGCGGGAGATAGATTAAATCCAGAAGCTCAAGATTTAGAAGATGATCCAAATCCGTCAGCTTCGAAGTTTTATGACTTGTTAAGAGAGGCTGATGAACCTTTATGGGATGGTTGCCATAAGCACACGAAATTATCAGCTGTAACTCAACTTTTGAACTTAAAGTCAGAGTTTAACATGAGTGAGAGTTGCTATGATAGAATGGTTGTCATAATTAAGAGCATGATTCCAGAGCCTGAAAGGTTACCCGAAAACTTTTACAAATCTAAGAGAATGGTTCGTGAGTTGGGATTAGGATATGAGAAGATAGATGCGTGTCCTAATCAGTGCATGTTGTATTACAAAGAATACAGTGACAAGAGTTTGTACTCAGTTTGCTTAGTATGTGGACACCCACGATTCAAACTGAAGGCAGGATGTTCATCGAATGAGAAGGATGTGCCGCACTCAGTGTTGCGATATTTTCCCATTATTCTTAGACTCCAACGTCTGTTTATGTCCAAAAACATTGCACAATATATGAGTTGGCATGCAGATGAAGTATGTCAAGATGAATCAGTGATCACGCATCCAGCTGATGCTCAGGCTTGGAAACGATTTGACACTATCCATTCAACATTTGCGCTAGAGGCTCGAAATGTTAGGCTTGGCCTTTGTACAAACGGTTTTAATCCATTCAGCGGTTCAGCCACACCATACTCATGTTGGCCTGTTTTTGTCACACCGTACAATCTACCCCCAAGTATGTGCATGAGAAGGGAATACATATTCCTCACTCTTGTGATTCCTGGACCAAAGTCACCAGGTAAAAGTTTAGATGTCTATCTTAGACCCCTAATTGACGATCTAAAGAAATTGTGGGATGATGGGGTGCACACTTATGATGCTTGGAAGAAACAAAATTTCAATATGAAAGCGGCTTTGTTGTGGACAATAAGTGACTTTCCAGCCTATGGAATGCTATCTAGTTGGAGCACTCATGGAAGACTTTCTTGTCCGCTTTGTATGAATCACAGTAAGTCATTTGTATTGAAGCATGGTAGGAAATGTTGCTGGTTTGATTGCCACTGTCAATTTCTACCTTTTGATCATCCATTTCACCGTGATCGAAACTCTTTTAAGAGGTCAACAATAGAAAAATCTAATCCACCGCAACGTTTGAGTGGGACAGATGTCTTGAATAGAGTGAATCAACTTAAGGAAGTCATTTTTGGCTTGAAATCAGGTAAACAAAAACAAGATGGCTTTGGTATATACCATAACTGGGTGAAGAAGAGCATATTCTGGGAATTGCCTTATTGGTCCACTAATCTAATACGACATAATATAGATGTTATGCATGTCGAGAAGAACGTGTTTGATAATATCTTCAACACTATCATGGACATAAAGGGCAAGACAAAAGACAACGCAAACGCAAGAGAAGATTTGAAGATAATTTGCAAACGTCCCATATTGGAGCTGATAGTTGAGAATGGGAAGTGTAAAAAACCAAAGGCGACATATGTCTTAGATGCCAATCAAAGGAAGATGGTGTGTGAGTGGATAAAATAGTTGAAATTTCCTGATGGGTATGCATCGAATATCGCACGTTGCATCAATGTAGACGGCGGGAAGATATATGGAATGAAAAGTCATGATTGTCATATTTTTATGCAAAGGTTAATTCCTCTGGCATTTCATGATATCTTGCCTAAACCTATATGGGGACCGTTAACAGAACTCAGCTTGTTCTTTAAAGAAGTTTGTGCAACTGAAATTCGTGCTTCTGTCATGGAGAATGCAGAGCTTAGAATTATTGAAACAGTTTGCAAGTTAGAGAAGATTTTTCCTCCAGCATTCTTTGACGTGATGGAACATCTAGTTATGCATCTCCCCTATGAAGCTAAGGTTGGAGGACCAGTTCATTACAGGTGGATGTACCCCTTTGAGAGGTGTATGTTGTACTTAAAAAGGAAGGTCCGAAATAAGGCGAGAGTTGAAGGATCTATCTGTGAAGCATATATTTTAGAAGAAATTTCCAATTTTGCTTCCATGTATTTTGATCCCCACTTACAGACTAGGCGCACTCAAGTTCCTTGGAATGACGATGGTGGGGAAAATACAATTGATGAACGGTTTTCCATTTTTAAACATCCATGTCGTCCTATCGGGAGAGGTCGGAATAGATTCTTGACAGATGTGGAACTTCATATTGCTGAGACATATGTGCTTGTAAATTGTGGAGAAGTAGAACTTTATATCCAGTAAGTTTACTCCCTAACTAATGAATTTGTTAATTTTTAACTATGTTATGCTAAATATTAATTATTGTATTGATTAGACAATTCGAGGATTCATTAAAGGAAACATATCCCAATATCACTGATGATCAAATATTGGAAGCTCGAGATAAGGACTTCAGTAGGTGGCTAAAACATCTAGTGAGTCCTTTTATCCATAATCATATCTATCATGTTAAATTAAATGTTCATTATTCTAAATGTTACAATTATCTACCGTTTATGTAATGATATAGGTTAATATAGGTCAAGTTGAGGATCAAATGATACGAGAGATAAGTTATGGTCTAAGCAAGTTTGTGACTTCTTACTGTGGCTTAATAGTTAATGGGTATAGATTTCATACTAAGGAGTACGGACAAAATAAAGCTACCATGAATAATGGCGTGTGTGTTAGAGGTAGTATATATGGTGAGAATGACTTTGACTATTATGGCATTGTTGAAGAGATATTAGAATTGTCATATGTAGGAAATCATAATAGAGTATTTCTTTTACAATGTCATTGGTTTGACCCGATTAATGGAGTCAATGTTGATGAGAGATATGGGTTGGTTGACATCAAGCATAAATCAAGACTTCACTCAAATGAGCCATTCGTCTTGGCTGAACAAGCACAACAAGTGTACTATACAAGATACCCACAAAGCGGGAATAGAGCTAATAGTGAATGGTGGGCAGCTTGTAAGGTCAGAGCAAAACTCTTCGTGGCTGAGACATTGAACGATGAAGGTGATGAATTGAATGAGCTAGCTGCTACTGATTATTACCAACATGATGGATCCCTTGGAACACACAATATTGTCATAGATGATGAAGCCATTTTCTTGTTTTATGCACATGCCCAGATGGAAGAAGTGAACATACATGATATACATAATCCAATGGACATTCTAGTTGATGATGAGTTCATTGATGACAATGAAGATAATGAAATTAATGAATTCTCAGATGAAGATGAGGAATCTTTTGCTTCAGACTCAAGTAGTTACAAGTGAATCTTGTTAAATAAATTTTGTTAATGATATTTACACTAAAATATCATTATTATATTCTGAGGTTTTTATTGACATATAGTTTCTTAACTCGTCATGTTTCATTATATTTTCTTATGCAGATATTCATCATGGTAACTCGAGGTAGAGGCAATGGACGCGGTCGTGGGAGAGGCCGTAATGTTCCACCCCAGCCTTCTCCATCTTATCATATTTCTCCACCACTACAACCTTCTCAGCACTTCCCAGGTATACCTGTAGGGTAATCTTTTTAATTATTGTTAACTATTGGTTTATATAAATGTAATATATATAATATTATTTTTTGTTTATTTATAATTATGTTAGGTGCAACTTCAGCTACTGGCTCATTGACCAGTGCAGGCCTACCAGCGTCTATCCCATTAACCACTAGAGGCACATCAGCTTCTGTCCCACCTCTTACTGACCCACCCCTTTCTATGCCACCCCATGTTGACCCACCAACTAGCACCCCGAATGTGGTGCCTTCAAGTGGAGAATCCCATATAGAAACTGATAGCAGGGAACTTATATATTTGGCACCTGTCCCTGAACCGTAAGTAATAGTGATTATCATCTTTTATTACATTTATTTACTTTTATATTACTAACATTAACTTTTTGTACTTACAGGAAAAAGGTTTTCCCCATCAAGAGTGACCCGACACATTATGTACAATGTCATGACAAGGATGCCTATTCTAGCTAGTACGTGGAGAGATTATCCTCCTGAAATGAAGGAAATACTATTTAAGGATTTTATGGTAAGTAATTATGTTTCTAGCATTATATATTATATGTTCATTAAAAAATAAATATACTTACATAATATTTGTGTAGGAAAAGCATCGGTTCACATCCGATTCTGATCGCGGCATGGCTAGAGCTGTCTGGGAACGGACTTCCATGGATCGTTATTCAGACTATTTGAACAGAGCGCGGGAGAAGGCCTTTGAGAATGCAAATTCAAATAACTTGGCTGATGTTAAAGGCCATGGACCCATATGGCTAAGGACAGAAGTGTGGGATGGGCTAGTGGACATTTGGCTGATAGAAAAATGGATGCGAAAGTCTGAAGCCGCCCGGAGGAACAGGGCAGCTATGCTGATGCCTTGAAGCATACAGGAGGGTCGATTTCCTTTGGTCAACATAAGCATAAGATGGTAATATAAAAATCATTTAAAGTTTTGAGTTGTGAATATAAACTTATTAGAATATCAAAAAGAATTTTCATTTATCTATTATCTAAGAAATAAGGGATTGCATATGTGTGTTTTGTCGCTATTTGTGGGTTTTAGATGTCTCATATTTCTTCTTAAACTCTCTAAAGGAGATATAGCCAAACTCTAAGTCAGAGACCACATTTTACGTATAAAACCTCCTATTGGAGGATGCTTGTGATAGGTAAATTCTGAAATTGAGACCGATTCATTAGTGAAAATTTCATGTTTTATCGTGGAAGCTCTTTACTAATGTATTGATTATGTGTATACCTATATATGTATCTATTGAATGGATTGTGTAATTGAAATGGTTGCATGTTTCTCGACTGAAGTAAATAGTGGTTTAGAAATTTTGTGTTGATATTACTGAGCACTCTCTAGTTAATGAAAATCTCATTTTTCCTTAACTCAAATGCACAAGACTCTCTCACCTTTATTTTTTGTAATTACTTGAGTTATTTGCTATATTGAGTATGACATAAAGACATTGGTATTTTAGAGGATTTGTCTAATTACTTTTGATATATGTTTATCATATATTCCTCTACATGTGATTATATGAGATAGAGTTAAAGCATCAAGTTTCTTACAGAGATCTCTATGCCAAAGTTCATAAGAAGAAAGATGGAAGTTATGTCTCTGAGTGCTCAAGGAACTTCATTGTAGGTGTCTTTATAATTTAAGTCATTTATATTTATTAAGTTATTGATTTTTTTGATAATATTTTTCTTGTTTTGTTATTTTAGGAGTCATACGACGCAGCAATGTCAGAAAAATATGGAGAAAACTCTTCCATTCATCTTATGGTTGACCCGCAGGTATGGTTGGATGCGGCGGGTCCCAACAAGAAGGGACGAGTGCATGGCATAGGTAACAGCTTACACATTGGTATTAACAATAACACCATGCATGCTTCATCCTCGAAGGTTGTGGGTCCTTCTCGCTCTACACCTTTGACACAGGATATAACTGAAGCCGTAAATACAGCTGTAAATACAGCTGTAAATACAGCCGTAAGTACAGCCATAAGTGCAACAGTGGCAACAACAATGACTTCCTTTGTCCAGACTCAACTAGTCCCTATGTTTGCGCCCTTTCTATCTACGATCCAATCAGCAAATGTTGCTCCACAAGCACCATTGCAAGGTGAAGCAACTGGGGAGGGTCAAGAGGATGATGATTATGAAGACGAAGACAAAGCAAACTTAGATTGATTGCATGTTCTGTTTATTCTTATTTTGTATGACATTGTATGAAATTTTGAACTTACATAACTTATATAATAACTTTAAATAATTAGTAGATTTATTTTGGATTTGTATTTTATTGCTTTTTATTATTTGCTGGATAATCTTGATTGAAAAGATATACAGGTATATTGGATATTAAAAACTAAGTCTTTTACATTTAAAATTGGCCCCAAAAAAACTAATTTGCGAGGGATTAGCGACGGAATAGTGAGGAAAATATATAATGTAACTTGCGAGGGATCAGCGACGGAATAGCGAGAGAACTCAGTGAGGGATTAGCGAGGGAATAGCGAGGAATTAACAATGAAACTCAGTGAGGGATTAGCGACGGAATAGCGAGGGAACTCAGCGAGGGATTAGCGAAGGAATAGCGAGGGATTAGCGATGAAACTCAGTGAGGGATTAGCGACGGAATAGCGAGGGATTAGCGATGAAACTCAGTGAGGGATTAGCGACAGAATAGCGAGGGAACTCAGCGAGGGATTAGCGAGGGAATAGCGAGGGATTTTGATTGTAATAGATTTAGAGTTGGTGCGTATATTCTTTATATAGCGACGAAATAGCGACAGAATTTCCCTTGCAAATTTGCGAGGGAATACAGTTATCAGCGGTTTAAAATTTTGTGAGGGATTAGCGAGGGAAATTTTTGTGGTTAGCGAGGGATTAGCGAGGGAATACGTGCCCTCACTAATTAGCGACCAAAAAAAACTGATGGACGTTTCCCTCGCTAATTTACTGATTTCTTGAAGGATCCTTCACCACTGCTCGAAGGAAAGGAAGCTTTGAGATATGTGATTCTTCAAGTTGTTCACCGTTGCCAAGGACCTGTTGAAGCTCTTTTCTAACATTTTCTAGCTTTACAGGGTTACGTAGTAACTCTGCCATTGCCCATTCTATCGTGCTTGATGTTGTGTCTATTCCAGCCTCAACTAAATCCTGATATGATCAATAGTGAAAACATGTAAGATGAAATATCTATAACATTTACTGACAAAATTGAGAAAGAAATTTGTGTTCCTTCAAAGAAAGAAATAAATGTTGTAACTGTATTATAGCCAATTGTGCAACTTGTTGGTTAAAACAAAGGTAACATGTACTGATGGGACCAACGCTAGCCTGTTACTTTCACGGATCCTCAAAATTAACTTTTATCTTTTCATGCTAAGTTGATGCCAATAGAAATCATATGCACCATTTGCGATGTATTAGGAATTCAGCACCTTCAAGTGTTTGGTAAGTGATGACTATAGAAAGAAGCTAGATGCACATCAAGTGACTATATCTCATACTTATTTATGTGTCAAAATTAAAATAAAAATGGGTGAAAAATAAGGTGAGATAATATATAATCAGACGGTAAAAATTATATAAATATGAAGTGATGTTACTGAAAATAGGTATGACTAAAATTACTCATGATTATATTACTTTCACATAAAGTAATATTAAATATATATACTTATACTCACATCATCTTACATCTATATTATTTTCATTCTCAGATTATATATAATCTTACCTCATTTTTTCTATAACTATGCTCTAATTTTACCATATAAAATGATGTGAAGATATATAAGTTAAAAGTAACGTAAGAAACATTTTCCTTCACAATACTGTACTGATATATGCATAGATAACAGTAACGCAGCAATACATCATCATTGCCTTTCATTTCTTTTTTTGTCATTCTCTCTTCATCATTCTTTTTTTTTTAAATATCAACAGCTCATATAACATTTGTGAGATTTTTATACTTGCTTTTTCTATTCATGTGTAATCCCTTTTACAATAATTGAGATCTACTATTGTATGTACATATTGCCTTTATGCTTTATATAAATTTATATAAGTATTTCTTTCTCGCGATGAAAGGTATATCAACTTGATTATTTATTTATTTATTCATTGGGCGTAGAAAAAAAAATCTCAATTTTAATTGGTAGCCAAGATACTCACCAGAAACAAATGCAATACATGAGGGCGGCTCACTTGCAAATTGTCTTCCAGCATGAGTTGCAGCACATAATCTAACACGTCTTTGCATGCCTTGGATTCCAATTTGAGAAAGCTTAGTAAGTGCCTAGTGAGGCTGGCTGCCAAGCTCCAAGAAAAAGGGCGAGGCCCTGGGGGATGTTTGGTGGATTTGGGTGTGTTGATGCCTAAGCTGGAGATGAGGACATAAATGGTTGCCCACACAAAGGAAATTAGTAGAAGAAGTGCAAGGTAGTCCATGGTTACGTTGTTGGCTTCATATCTTTCCTTCTCTGGCTAGTTTCTTTTTTTGTATATGGTAAAAATACATAGCTCTAGTGAAAGGTCACATCACATGCCCTGCAAGATCAAGCGGATAATTTTGAATAATTTGCCTAACAGTTCATATCTATTTAATACATGGAATCCTACATAAAAATCATCATGAAGTCACGTATTGTGCAAATTTGTCAATTCTACGGAATAAATAACTAATTTAGCTAGGTTGCTTTATTTTAAGGTCATGCCACAAGGGGCATCACAAACACGGGGGAGGCACGACGGCAAACTCAGGCAGTGAAGGGTGGTGCCTACAGGATTAGGACAAGCCTATGAGTTTAATAACCTCTTATAGATGTACTTACAAATAATCCATCAATAACGAACCCTGACAAGAATCGAACTCCGACCAATTTAACTGACGCATTCCACCCTTACCAATTATGGCAACCGTTTTTTGTAGTGAAGACAAGTCTTGATCATGGCCGAATTATCAAAATTTGGAATATCTTCCTAGTGAACTTTCTAGTATTTTGTTTCATGACAATATCGGACATCTGTCCTTAGACTTGTTCTTCTGTAGTTAGCTTCTTGTTTTTAATTTTTTTTTTTGTCCTCGACCCCATCCTTCAAAAACAAAAACAAAAAGAGTGCCAACAGAGATGAAAGAGTTTGTTCATCTTGATAAAATCAAAGATAGAGAGAGATATGTTACAACTGTTTTTCTTATACATATTACTTTTATCATAAACTAAAGTTCATTCAAATAAAAGTTAAATGACACCTGCCATTGCAGTAAAAATAATAAATTTATTAAGATAAAGAAAATAAAAAAAATATTCATATTAAACTAAGTCATGATTTGTAACTTTATTCTTGATCAGTTAAATTAATGATGATGACACATTTTTACTATAGAGACTAACACATATATAAAGTGTTGTCGTATGAAGATGATATGACATATCTTATCTTAGTACATTTGAAGGTCTTATTATATTGTAAGGCCAAAATATGAGACCGAAACCAAAGTTAAAAATTTCAAATCTATCATAACATGAAATAAATATAAAAAACTAAAAATCAAACTCTTCAGATATATCTAGAGGATAACAGATCTAAAATATTTAAATAATTTTATAGGATAGAAAACTATAAAAACTAAAAAATAAGAAAGAAAACAAAGAGGATTGCTGTCAAAAATAGGACGACAGTGTCTCATTAGAAAAACACTCAAAATAGAATACCAAAATGTCACAAAAGGAGAAAGAGAACACCACAAAAGAAAACTAGAATTTGGGCTGGCTTGTTTGTTGTTGCTATTAGAGATGTTATAATCATTTTTAAAAAGGTTATAATTGTTGGAATAGAATGATAGTATGTTAATTTTTTTTTTACTTGATAATTTGATAGTAAGTTAAATTGTTAATAAAGGGTAAAACTAGAAAAAAAATGCCATATAAATCACATTTATTCTTTTTTTATATATAAAAAAATCACGGGATATCTCCACATGTTCAGCCTATTTTAATTGCTTATGTGACTAATTTCCTTCGATCGCTGGAGCAAGAAGATTATACAGTCTCCCCACAAGAGTTGTTTTCCTGGGATTTAAGTCACAAAGAATCAAAGATACTTACTACCTCAACCCACTCTTTGTAGGTATCGCATTTATACATTTAACTCTCTATTTTATTCCCTTTTTTATTTTCAATATTTAAAAATAAAGAAAAAAAACCATTAAATGAGTCTTCATTTCTTTTCTTTTCTTTTCTTTTTTTAAATTCCTTCTACTCCATTTCTTTCTGACTCCCAAAAGTAGGGATATGAATTGGTTCGGATAACTCGACCAATCTGATCAATCTGAATCTAACCAATTAAATTGGTTCGATTTGATTTGGGTATATTGATTAGTTTGGATAAAATCTGAACCAATTAAAGCTTAATTTGTTCAGTTCTCGGATTTGAAATTTCAAAATCGAGAATCGAATCGAACCATATATATATATATATATATATATATATATATATATATATATATATATATATATATATATATTGTAATTTATGCTACAACCTTTTTGGCTACTACTTGTTTTTGTAATACTTTCCCAGTTCCCAACCTCCAAAACGTTCGTCTTCGTCCAACGCAGAAAGCCAGAAACGGAAACCTCCTCTGCCAAAACGTTCGGTTCTACTCACTGCAACTCACCATAGGTTCTGCTCCGCCACAGTTCAGGCCAGATCTGCTCTGCCACAGCTCATCGCAGCTCACCCACCATCGTCGCAACTCACCAACCACTGTTGCAACTCACCTACCACCGTCACAGCAGCTCACACCATCACAGCTCGGGTTGCTCGGGCCAGATCTGCTCCGCCACAGCTCACCATAGCTCACCTACCACCGTCACAGCTCGGGCCGCGCCATATCTGCTCTGCCACAGCTCACTATCCCTGCTCGGTGCTTTCGTTATTTTAAGCAAAAGAAAATAAATAATCTCGATATCTCTTCCCTGCTCTCATCTCATCTCAACCTTATAAAATCCGCTTTCATTGATGATTCTCACCCTCATTTCGCGTTGGTGCAAAGCATCCTTCACCTCTTTCTCTCTATTTCTACAATTCGGCTACGAAGATCCCTGAAGCAAGCTTTCATCTCCCAAGGTAAATTCAAGCCTCAGATCCTCTTCTTTCTCATTCCTCCATCTCTTCCGCTCTCATTCACACCTTTGGATTTGAAATTTTGAGTTCATTCACAAATCTGCAGTTGAATTTCTCATGGAATTAGGGTTTTTTCCTATGCTTTCACCTTTTTGTTTGTTATTGTTCTCTATATCCTTTGATATGAGGATTTCCAGATTAAATTGTTCAGATAGTTCTGTTTTTCGCTGTCTGCATATTGAAGCTGGTTAAGAATCTCCAAAATGTTGTGTTAATTTCATAATTTTGTCTGGTGTGTTGCCATGAAATGATTATATAGTGTGCGAATCGTTTTGCTTGCATGCCATTGTTTTTTCTCATTTAGCTTGAGATTTGGCTGAATCAAGTGATATTGATGTGAATAGATTTGTTGGAAGAAATTTTACTATTTGATAAGATTATCCTCTTTCTTTGTTTTGGATATTTCTTTATTTTACTATTTTTTTCTCATTTTTGTATGTGGATAAAAATAGTCAATCCGATCACTCGAACTAAACTAATCCGAAGATGTTTGATTTGGACTTGGCTATCAAAAAACATGAAATTTGAACCAAACCGAACTAATTAATTTTGATTGGTTTGGATTTATTTTTCTCCAAAAACCGAACCAAACAAACTCGATTACACTCATACCCAAAAGGAAGTTAATGACAAAGTGTTTTTTTTATGATATTAGTTAAACTTTAGTTTTTTATTAAAAAAAATTCACAAAGTCTCCCTCTGCAATGTATTTTACAAGAAATAAAAATTTATCTTTCTTTTGAAAAAAAAAGGCCTTGGATTGGACGTATATGTAAGAAGAGAGTAGGAAACAAAAATTTTAAGTGAGATAGGAAAATCATATTAACAAGCTTCGATCAAATTGTAAGGCAGATTAACCCTGGACCCAAATATAATGATGGCAAAGAATTCTAGACAAGGAAAGATGGAGAACAAAACTGCAATTGGTGAAGCTTGGAATAGAAGCTAAAATAAGTTTGATGATTGTATATTATTTTCAACCATTTTACTTGGGGAATGAAATCCTTTGTCACATTTTCTTGTCCCATTCCCTGTACCAGTAATTGAATGATCAACTCAGCTAAAAAACTTATTTATGTCTTAATTTATAATAATTTTTCTCTTAATTATCAATTATTTTTAATAAGTTGTCAACATTCAATTGGAGAGGAAAAAAATGAGACAATAAGTAGGAAAGAAAGATTAAAGAGAAAAGAATGAAGTTACATTTAAAATAATTATCATGTCATTATTGAAGAAAATATTTCTGATCAAAATATAAAAACATTGCAAAGTAATGAAATTTGTGCAAACTTTATCTTTGCAAATTCCATTACAGATTTCAAGGTATATTTCTCTAAATCAATCTGGAAAAAAAATTATAATGGGACTAAAATGTTATCCAACTACTTGCATGCAAATTTGTGAGGGTTTTAAGAAGAATTTAATCGTTTATATCATCTTCCTCAATATTATGCTTGGATGGGAATAACTTGGAGAGGTTGGGCCTTATGCAAAGTAATCCTATTGATTAGAAATAATTTCTTTGAAAATAATGAAATGATAATTGCAAATATAACTTTAACTTTATCTCTATATACTTTCCCTCCGACTGACTAAAATGGTTGAAAATAATATTCAATCATCAGATTTT
This sequence comes from Ormosia emarginata, assembly GCA_029884605.1. NCBI lineage: Eukaryota > Viridiplantae > Streptophyta > Magnoliopsida > Fabales > Fabaceae > Ormosia > Ormosia emarginata. The sequence goes on from JAQQTP010000068.1 coordinate 7,287,588, forward strand.
TTTAGCATATATTTCGCAATCTCCAGTAATTGCAATATTTTAATTATTTTCCATCATTTTTCAACGCTTTATTTTTTCTATTCACCAGTCCATATTCTCCAAAATGATAATTTTAAGAAGTAATGAACACCATATACATTTTAATTATAAAATATAAATAAAATAACTATTTTTTAGAGGATATATATCATGGACGAAAGCAACTTCTTTTTTTAGTGATATGACCGAAAGCAACTTTTTCAAGGGAAATTTGGACACCAAATAACCTATATTATTTTTACACTTTGCTTCTTTTAGAATTTAGAATAAAATACAAAGAGTGTATTGGAATTTTTGTTTTTATATTTTATTATTTAAAAAAAATAATATGAAAATTGTATAATAAAAATGGAATGCAAATATCATTATTGCCTTCACACACCGTGGCTTAGCAATTCAAGAAATAGAGAATTTACCTACAAGAAAATAATCAAGAAATAGAGAAATGTTTGGTTCTTGCATGAGTATGATACACATCTCCTTATATCTTTGTAAGTAGCAGAATCTGAATATAGTTATATAAAAAAATAAGGTGATATTAACTATTATTATTTATGTAAATATAAGGTAATATATGTGAGTGAATTACATTATTGCAAGAAATATATGTGATGGTCCAACTGTAGGACCCGTGTGATTATATTTAGGAGTTCAACCTTCAAATTTGACCGAATTTGTTAATTTCTTTTTTTAACTGGAAATGTTGACCAGGAATTTTATTGCGTCCCACACAGCCAAATTATTGCAGCTGTTGTTCCTTATCTGTAGGATTTAATGGTGATTAAATCACACAGCAGATCAAAATATAAGTAATTCAAAATAATATTTTATGTTTAAAATGTATTTTAATACTATAAAAGATAAAAAATAAATAAAATAATTAGTAAAAGATTCTTGATATTTTAAAAAAAATTATTCAATTACACAAAGATTATGTAAGTCTTGCTATCAATCATTTTTAAAACATGGAACTTATACAAATTTGAAGATAAATTAGAGCTGGAAAATAAACGTTTTTCTATCTATCATATATATAGCACTCTTGAAATTTTTTTATTACACACCTTAAATATTCATAAAAACTATTTTATTTATTTACTTGATAACAACAAAACATCTCCTATAAAATAAGAAACAATCATGGAGCAATTAAGTCCAATCAAATGATTTAAATTATTGGTGGCTACAACAAAAAACGTCTCCTATAAGAAACGGTCATGCAACAATCAAGTCCTATCTGATAGGATTTAAATAATTTGACTTTTGGTACATATACCACACAATGTAGAGTAGGGATGGCCCCGCCCCACGTCCCCGCCTCTCCCATGAGTACTCGTTTATGATTATTGTAGATAAATGAAATATTTATAGATATTTATATATAGTTAATAATTTAAAATAAAATTTTAAAAATTATAAAAAAATATATAAATAAAATAAATTTTAATATTATATATTACAATTTTGTTCAATAATTTAATATTTTTATAAAATTAAAATAATATTATAAATAATAAATTAAATTTAATTATATTTTATAATAATCAGTTTATATAAATAACTATTATATAAATAATATATTTTTTTTCAACAAGTTTTATCATTATGTTTCATTCAATATAAAATTTATTTTAAAGTAATAAAAATATATATATTTTTATCTTATCTCAAAGTTAAAAAAAAATCATAATATATGATATATATTAAATAAAAAAATATATTTAACGAGTTTGTTAATCACCCACGGCGCGAAGATTATAATTCCCGCCCCTACCTCCATTTATTAAACGAGAATCCATCTCATGCGTCCGTCACGGGTACGGATAATTTTGTGATCTCTAATGTAGAGCCGTTGTGAACTTAGTATGTCTACAATATTATAATATATTTTAAATTTAGAAACTTCTTATTTTTTCTATTTCAAATAGAATGTTTTTAGATAATTGTGTCATATATTAATTGTATCTTAAGTGTTAGTAAAGAATATAATAATATTTTATTTGGATAAACAATTTATTTATTGGATTAAATTAAATTCTCTAATTTAATTATCAAATAATAAATTAAATAATTATTTAGCAAAGATTAGAACATTTGTTAGTGTGTGACCTCATTGGTTCAATACTAAGTCAGTAGTAAATTAGTTGAACCAAATTACTAATCAAGGTTAGTGTCTAGTAATACTTCTTAATAACCGGATAACATGAAGTAATATATTTTGCTCTTCAAGAACCTTTAGAAGAATAATGCAATATTTTTTTTTATCATTCTGGCTCTGAGTTAACCTTAGAGTATGGTATAACTGTCAAACTCTAATAGGTAAACCTTTAGAAGTATAACCAACTAGTGAATGATTTAATAAACTCATTTCTTCATTCATTCAATTGTCTTGCCCAATGTCTTAATTTTTGTTGTTATAATCGTAGAACTCAAACTCATTACCAAGAGTTGATGAATTCTTTCTTGATATACTATTAATCCTACAAGTATTTAGTCATACCCAATATCCATTCAACTAGCGTCCTAGGACATTAGGTGTTCGGAATCAAAGTATAATAAGTAACTTGTTAATTACTACAATAATCTCAGGTCAAAGGAAAAGTTAACATTATGTGTCCTTCATGAGAATATCTTATTGACAAATTAACGATAATATAAACTATTAGGAATTCTTAATTGAGTCAGTTCAATGATCATATTTCTATATGCACTATTTATATATGTGAATTAATAAATGAGATCTATTAATCTCTATCCAATAGAGACAATCACACATATATTGATCTATCCATATTACTAATATTATATTCTCAATAGTCATACGATCAAGAACACTTTAGATTAAATTATAAATAAAAGTTTGCCTCTCATTATCATGATCTCTATCATGATGACAAGTGCCTAAATTTAATCAAAGACCTTGTCATATTAATTAAATAATGAATATGACAAATAAAATCAAAATAAATTGAATGTCATATTATTTATCAAAAATAAAATAATTATAATATATTCTAAAAATATTACACAATAGATTGGATTTAGGGCATACTAATTTTTCCTAACATCTTCCACCCAAATATAGTCTGGGTTTGAGAACAATTTTGCAAGTTCACTGGCTACACAAGACTCCTATTTCCTTTAACAATGAGACTAAAATATTATCCATTTACTTGCATGTGAATTTGTGAGGATTTATGAAGAATTTGTTCGTTTAAATATAATCTTCCTCATTGTTATGCAATATTTTTTTTGTCTGAGCCTCATTATTATGCATGGATGGGAATAACTTTGAGAGGTTGGGCCTTATGCAAGGTAATCCCATATTTCTCAGACATATGGTATAATGAGTATATTAGAATTTGTATTTTTCTTTTTTATTATTTAAAAAAGAAGTGATGTAAAAATGATATAATGAAAATAGAGTACAAATATTATTATTGCTATCACAAACCATGGCTTAGCAATGCAAGATATAGAGAAAAGTTTAGTGCACATAGTATGTTACATATCACTTCACATTTATGTGAGATAGCATAATGACACTATAATATTTACCATTTACTTGCTTGTGAATTTGTTCGTTTAAATATAATCTTCCTCATTATGGATGGGAATTACTTTGAGAGGTTGGGCCTTATGTAAAGTAATCCCATATTTCTCAGACATGTCAATGTCCTCTGCCTTTAGCCCATCAGCGAGCTTCCAATCATAGCCACATAGCAGAGATGCCAACACAATGTGCACAGTCCTATAAGCCAATGGCAATCCAGGGCAGATCCTTCTTCCAGCTCCAAAGGGAATCAGCTCAAAATCCTGGCCTTTAAAATCAATCTCACTCTCCAAGAATCTTTCAGGCATAAATTGATTTGGGTTTGTCCAAATACTTGAATCTCTCCCCATGGCCCATACATTAACCAGAACTTGTGCGTTTTTAGGCACCATGAAGCCACATAATTCAACATCATCTTCTGACTTGTGTGGCACTAACAATGGGGCGGGTGGGTGCAAGCGGAAAGTTTCCTTCACCACTGCTTGAAGGAAAAGAAGCTTTGAGATATGTGATTCTTCAAGTTGTTCACCTTTGCCAAGGACCTGTTGAAGCTCTTTTCTAACATTTTCTAGTTTTTCAGGGTTACGTAGTAACTCTGCCATTGCCCATTCTATCGTGCTTGATGTTGTGTCTATTCCAGCCACAAATAAATCCTGAGATGATCAATAGATGAAAACATGTAAGATGAAATATCTATAAGATTTACTGACAAAATTGAGAAAGAAGTTAGTGTTCCTTTAAAGAAAAGAAATAAATGTTGTAACTCTATTATAGCCAATTGGGTAACTTGTTGGTTAAAACAAAGGTAAAATGGACTGATGGGGCCATCGCTAGCCTCTTACTTTCACGGATCCTCAAAATCAAGTTTTATCTTTTCATGCGAAGTTGATGGTAATAATAATCATATGCACCATTTGCGATGTATTAGGAATTCAGCACCTTTAAGTGTTTGGTAAGAGATGACAACAGAAAAAAGCTAGATTCACATCAAGTGATATGTATCTCCCGTCTATTTATATGTCAAAATTAAAATAAAAATGTACATAAAATAAGATAGGACCATATATAATCAAATGATAAAAATTTATACAAATGCAAAATGATGTTAGTGAAAATATGTGTGGTTAAAATTATTCATGAGTATATTACTTAAACAAAGAATAACGTTAATTACACATACTTATATTCGCATTATCTGACATCTGCACAATTTTCATCATATATGATCCTACCTTATTTTTTACACAATTTTACTCTAATTTTATCATATAAAATAATGTGAAGAAATATAACTTAAAAATAATGTGTACCAAACATTTTCCTTCACAACAGTTCTGATATATGTGCATAGATAATAGTAATACAGCAATACATCATCATTCCCTTTCATTTCTTTTTTTTTTCATTCTCTCTTCATATTATTATTTTTTTAAATATCAATGGCTCATATAACATTTGTGAGATTCTTATATTTGCTTTTTCTATTCATGTGTAGTCCCTTTGACAATAATTGAGATCTACTGTTGTATGTACATATTGCCTTTATGCTTTATATAAATTTATATATGTAAGTATCAACTTGATTATTTATTTATTTATTTATTGGGTGTAAAAAAAACCTCAATTTTAGTAGTCAAGATACTCACCAGAAACAAATGCACTACATGAGGACGGCTCAATTGCGAATTGTCTTCCAGCATGAGTTGCAGTACAGAATCTAACACGTCCTTGCACGCCTTGGATTCCAATTTTAAAGCTATTAAGCGCAATCTTTCTTCTACAAGACCATCAAATAAAGCAATTAACTTTCCATAATAACTGTTCATTCTTGCACGCGCACCTTGTGGATCAAGCAAGCGTAAGATTGGGAAAAAGTCCACAACATTAGGCCTTCCAGCTTCTTCCATGATACCCCAAATTATGTCCTTGAACTCTTGAGACTTATCAGAAGTGTAATGAGCCAAATCCATAGAGAAAAAAGTGTTTGATATGGTATTAAGCACGGTTGTAAAGGAAGCCTCACCAATATCCAAAGCTTCACCTTTCTTGCAGCTTTCCTTGACATAATCCAGCAATTCTTGCACCTTCCTTTGACGAAAAACTTGTGTAGAATCAAGCTGTTGCGAAGAGAACACTTTGGTAGCACAAGCTCTTCTAAGGGTCCTCCACTGATCCGATGGTGGCAGCCATACCACTGAAAGTAAGTGGTGGTCAAGTGCTCGGACAGTATCTAGGACTGTCCTGTTAGAGAAGATTTGGTCATTTTTACGGAGTACTTCTTTGGCTACTTGTGGAGAGGAAATGACTATGGTGGTTGTGTTACCAAGCTTCAGACTCATTACAGGTCCATAAGTTTGAGAAAGCTTAGTAAGTGCTTGGTGAGGTTGGCTGCCAAGCTCCAAGATGTTTCCTATGATAGGAAAAGGGCGAGGCCCTGGGGGATGTTTGGTGGATTTGGGTGTTGTGATACCTAAGCTGGAGATGAGGACATAAATGGTTACCCACACAAAGGAAATTAGCAGAAGAACTGCAAGGTAGTCCATGGTTACGTTGTTGGCTTCAAATCTTTCCTTCTCTCGCTAGTTTCTTTTTTTGTATATGGTAAAATACATAGCTCTAGTGAAAGGTCACATTGCATGCCCCGCAAAACCAAGCGGATAATTTGAATAATTTGTCTAACAGTTCATATCTATTTAATACATTGAGAACACAATTTAGTTCTAACTCAAATTGAAAAAAAGTCATTTAATTCTTTATAATTTTATATTCTGTATCTATTTTATTAAATTTTTACTTATTTTATTTTTATTAACTTAATAAAATATACACATGATATAAAATTAAAAAAAATTAAAAAACTTTTCTCTAATTTTCCATACATCGAATCCTACGTAGAAATCATCATGAAGTCACGTATTGTGCAAATTTTCTCAATTCTACGGAATAAATAACTAATTTAGCTAGGTTGCTTCATTTTAAGGTCATGCCACAAGGCTTACGGTGATTCATATAGACAATCTACTAATACAAATAGCAATCAATGCAATGAATCGTACCCAAAAGTCTTTCCGGGGAAATGATGTGATGATGGGGGCCAGATTACATGTTTTCGTGCTTTATGAAACAAAGAATAAACTAGCATATTCACAGTCAAGATTACGATGGGATGACTAAAAAATATAAATTTTTGAAAAATAAGTAAAATCATCATTAATGTTTATTTAAATTAGAAAAAATATTAAAAAAAAATTTTAATTAATAAAATTAATTTTTTTCACAAAAAATTTAAATTCAAGAATCGATTATAAGTAAAAAAAGTACTAACACCCTACACTTTTTGTTTCAAAAAAATTACCTTAAATTAATTGTACAAATTTTAAAAATATCAAATATATTTATTTTACTCTTTTAAAAAACACATCGTAACTATAAAAAAATAAACACATTATAAAAATTATTTTTTACTTGACAAAATAAAAACTTTGTTCTTATGTATCTCTGAATAATTACAAGTTAATTAATTTTAATTAAATGAAAACTTAATGTTTAAAACAAGTTGTTCACAAAAGATTAATTTAAGTGAAGATAACATGTTAATAAAAGATTAAGGTAAAGCAGCATGCTAACCAGTATAACAATCCAGGCAGCAAACCCAACAATACAACAAAATAACACCTTAGTTGAACCAACCCAGCAAATCAAAGTCTTTTGTTTACCTTTTTTTTTTGTTTTTTTAGCATTTTTTTATCTTTCAAATTTTTTGTTATTTTGTCATTTTCATCATTTTCTTTTTTAATAATTTCCACTTTTCTTTCTTTTTGAATTTCCATTACTTGTCTATCCTATCTACTATTTTATTATCCTAACTTATATTTTCTAATTTCAAATATAAAAAAAATTATTTGTATTTAATTAGGTCTTGACAATTAGGCCTAAATAAAAACTAACAAAAGAAGATGGTTTAAGCCCACTAACTAAAAGAGACTTAACCCACAAAACCCATCAAGATATAGACTAAGCCAAACACCCTAACATTAACTTAAATAACCAATTAAAACCCATCAGACAAACAAAAAGGGCATCACAAATACAAGGGAGGCACGACAGCAACCTCAGGCAGTGAAGGGTGGTGGCTCGCAGTTTGAGTTGTGGATCTGTTCTGATGTAGAACCAGAGGGTATCTGATAAGACACGTGTACGGTAGTTTCCTCCTCCTCGGGTAGTTCCTGCCTCTGTGAGTCTTGGATAAGGGGGTTGGATACCTGTGAAGGGACTCCAACGCTCAAGTTAGGGGGTGCACTAGGAGGATATTCACCGTATACACTACAGTTACCTTGTTAGAATAATGTTTCCTGATACTTATAGTGCATATGCAGAGTCCTTGAGCATTCGTCGTAGAGTGCAGGTACGTTGAGATCGTGGCCTGACGGGGGGTGCCTCTTCCCCACGATCGTTCGGGCAGAGCCCTAACGGAGGGTGCCTTCCTCCCACGATCGTCCAGGCAGATTCCTGAAATCTTGGGTCCGTCGCATTAGTGGGCAGCCACTGTAGCAGGTAGTGATGGTCCTCACACTGTAAAGGTCATCATTGGAAGTAATCTGACTATGCGCAGATATATGGAGTGTTGTTTGGGACATACAACTAGTACCCATGTACAGATATCCTGCCGGGGTGCATACTCCGGAACCTGGCGGTGTATATTCCGAGTTTGACCTTTAGGAGCGGTATCCCGGACCACGGTCCAGAACAGGACCTAACGGTTGGCAACGAGTTCAACAATGGTAAGGCCTGGTTGTTCGCGATCTGAGTGGTTTTGTCTTCTATGGCTCAGGCAAAGCGAGACAATGATGGAGGCAAATGCCTGACTGCACAGCGGCTGCTGCTCGCTCATGGTGAAGGGCTGGTTCACGTACCAAATCTGGTCCGCTACGTGGTGGTGCGCGGAGATGTGGTGAGGTGTGGAGGTGCTTGGTGGGTTACAGTGGTGCGTGGGTGGCTTGAGGATGGGTTCGCGGTGGAGGGATAGATCTTGATTTCTGCTACGGTGTTCCAGATGATGGAGCTCCGAACGGCGGGATCCGAGCAGCGACAATCCAGTTATTGGTCTTGGTGGTTGGCGACTTGTGCGTGGACTACGAGCAGACGCAGGGAGCGCAACAACGGCTCGGCAGAGGTGGCTACGTCGTGGGTTCAAGGTCACGTTTTGATGGATCTCACGAGGAACGGTGGCTTGTGATGGTGGGTGGTGGGTAGACAACACAACGATAGAGGATGGCGGCTGGTGTTGGCTGAGGTGGGTGGTGAAAGAATGGGTTTGTGAGGAGTCAAGGTGGTTGAAGATAGATCTGGAGAAGGAAGATGGTAAAGCAATGGGAAGGGTGGTGGCCAAGGCAAAGGGATTTTTTTTTTCTTTTCCTTTCTTTTTTTCTTCCTTTTTTTCCTTTTCTGCTTCTTGCTCATCTGGGTATTTATAGGGGAAAGATTGCTTGAGCCAAAATGACGGTTGCTTGTGGTGACCATGTTGTACAGCCTTTATTGCTTCAAGCTTCTCTTCCACATGCAAGGGCTTAGGCATTTGCAGGGCAAAAGAAGATGTATGGAGTGGAAGGACTGAAATGGACATGGCTCAAGTTCTTGGGGTTGTTGCTGGTAGGGCTTGCAGAGGCTATGAATTGTAGCTGGTTACGTGAGGGAAAAGAACATAAGAGTAGAGATGGTGAAGAAAGGTTATGGGTATCTAGGTAGAGGTGGCAAAACGGGTCAACCCGCCCCACCCCGTCTTAACCCGTCAAAATACAAGGCGAGTTAGGTTGACTTTTTTTGAGAAATGGGTTAGAAAAGTCAATCCACACCGTTTTAGTGTGGGTTGGCGGGTTGACCCGCATAAAAGATAAAATGAGAAAATTTAGGCGGGTTAGCGGGTCAACTTGCTTAACCCGCCTAAAAAACAAAAAAAAATGTATAAAAAAATAAAAAAATACTATAAACGGAGACACAAAAACAAGTGAGTCATGGTCCTCACTTATAGAAAGAGTAGATGCAGATCTGGAATAGAAAGAAAAGATTAAAAAGAGTAAAGAAAAAAGAGTTAAAAAAGATAAAATGGAAATATTTCAAAAAAAAAAAAAACCAATAACCCAACGGGTTGACCTGCACTCGCCTTGCTTAACCCGAGGCTAGTTGTACGGGTTAGAAAATGAAAATGAGTTCAAACATTGAACTCAATCCGCTTAAAAATAGTAGGTTGGCGGGTTAACTCAATGAGTTGAACCTGTTTTGCCAACTCTATATCTAGGATTTGAGATCTACATCAATTTCTTTTTTTTTTTTAATTATAAAAAGTATTTTTGATTTTTGATTATTATTTTTTGTACAAATAAAAAAATTAGTGATTCAAAATAGAAGAGTAACACAAAATTGTAATTAAGTATTATTTAACACAAAATTATTAATCTTTGATTAAGTAACAAAAATAAAAAATTTATGGATAAAGTTAGTATCAATAGTCGTCCTCGTTTGCTTTATATTTAAACTAAATAGAAAGCAAATGAATTGATTTAATTTTGTCCATAAAAATTTTATTTCTTTTTTTTTTTACTATAGAGTGTGTGGACTAATGCAAAACGTAACGGACATTAAAACAAGGTAAAAACATGGAGTATGAGGACCCTAAAAGATGAAGGCCACGAGTATATGAGCCTAGAGACTTGAAGGAATTGGGTATGATGACTTAGAAACTTAAAGACAATGGGTACGAGAACCCAAAAACTAGAGGTTGTGGGGGCAGGGATATGGAAAACTAAAAGTAATGGGTACGGAGACCCGTTGAAGCTTAATAGAAAGGTAAAAAGCTTGCAGAGTTGGGTATCTGTCAAAGCTTGATAGAAAACTTAAAGCAAGAAAGGTAAAAAGCTTGTGGAGTTGGATATCTGCCGAAACTTAAAGGCAGAAAGGTAAAAAGCTTGCGGAGTCAGGTATCCGCTGAAGCTTATCAGAAAACTTAAAGTAGGAAAGGTAAAAAGCTTGCAGAGTTGGGTATCCGCTGAAGCTTGACAAAAACTTAGAGCAGAAAACATAAAAAGTTTGAGGAGTCGGGTATGCGCCAAAGCTTGACAAAAAACTTAAAGTGATGGGCGTGATGACCTGAGAACTAAAAAGTAATGGTGTTTATTTTATAAATGCATATGATGCCTAAGATGATGCATGATGCAATGAATGTCCTACTGTAGAGATTCTCACAATCAAATTGGGTAAACAATTTGACACATTAGAACTTTAGTTGAGCCGCTCTTAGTTTCACAACCCTTAAGGACTTTTTCCCACAACATGATAAAGATCGAACAGTAACGAAATTTGTTAATTTGCTTTATGATTTGTTTGGTTATTCTTTCTTTTCTCATCAACACTCTTATCGGGAATTCATTGTGTTTCCCATGACCTTTCAAGATTGTTAAAGCAAATCTAAATGTTTTTGCAATAGTCACATGTTTCACATCTCAATATAAATTTAACATGAGAAATGCATATTAAATCAACAATGAGTTGCTACGAAAATGGATTGTCATTATTGAAAGGAAAAGTACAGGAAAAATAGTACAAAATGGATTAGAATTGAAAGGTTTACAAAAGAATGTTCTCTAGGATGATCAGTGTTAATTCCCCATGTATGCAACCTTGAACACCCATTTGTTTGTTCCCAACATATGACAAGATTTCATATATTCAAACTACCTCAGTTCGGCCTTAATAAATTCAAACTACCCCAGTTTGTGACTTGAGGTAATTCCACTTCTTCGGATGTGTCAAGTACCATTTTTTGACCCCTAACTTTTGCCTAGGTCGCTCTTTTCAAGTTTTCAACCTAGCGAGTCGCTCTAATTTTTGCTTAGGTCGCCTTTTCAGGTTCTCAACATAGTGAACCACTTTTCCTTTTTTTTTTTAAGTATAATACATTTTGACTGAATCTGAATTTACAAGAAGTGGTAAATTTTCATCATCTATGTTTTTGAGAATCAAGCCCCTCTCGAGAAGGCCTTCTTCAAGACATAAGGTCTCTCATAGTTTGGAGTCAATTTTCCTAAATAATCCTTTTGAATGGGGAAGATCTTTTAGAGTACTAGGTCTTCTTCTTGAAACTGTCAAGGACACACCTTTTTCGCATAGGCTTTCATCATTCTCTTATGGTAAAGTTGATAATGACATAGTGCAGTTAATCTCATTCCTTCAATGAGGTTCAACTAATCAAGTTGAGTTTAGATCCATTAGCTTATTCTAATCCTACCTCCATCAGCACTCTTAATGATGGGACTTCCACTTCAATAGGGAGTACTACTTTCATTCCATAAACCAAAGAGAAAGGGGTTTCCCCAGTTGAAGTACGAATGGACGTGTGATAGCCATGCAGTGTAAATGGTAGCATTTCATGTCAATCTTTGTATGTTACAACCATCTTCTTAACAATCTTCTTGATGTTCTTGTTTGTTGCCTCAACTTTCCCATTTCTTACCGTGTTCTCTCATTCTTTGTGGTACTCTTTTGTCCCGGCCAAAATCACGACAATATGGTGAAAAAGACATTTAGAAGAATAGAATCGCCACCAAGTTTATTTAAATTAAAAAAATTAAAAAAAATCTTTAAAAATAAAATGATATTTGAATTTAAAAATAAAATGATATTTGAAACTAAGTTGAGTTCAATAACCGATTGTGCGTAAGGGATGATGGAAACTAAACCCCACAGCATCCCTGATACATTTGTCGTAGGACGGTTACCTTAAATTAGTTATGCAAATTAATAATAACCCTAAAAATATTTATTCTACCCCATGATAACAAAGAAAAATAAATTATAGCATTTACAAAAAAAAAAAAAAGAAGTGAACTAGATTATAAAACTTACAAATTTGAAATAAATGAAAGAAATCAAAGACAAAATATTTGCAAGTGAAATAGAAAATAAGATAACATATGAACTAAAATAAATATTTACATGGAAATCAAAATATTTACAAATCAGAAAGAAAAAGAAAACAAGAAAATTAAATTATGAAAAATTAATTTTGACTTGATTTGTACTCTTACGTATCTCTTGATGTAATGCAGAATTCATAGTTACATAATTCTTTAAAAAATAAATATAAATTAATTAATTTTAATTCTTAATTTAGAAACGTTGTTCAAAAGAAAACCTACCTATCAGACTAATCCTATTTCTATACTGTTTTTATTATATTAAAATTACTTTTTTAAAAACTTATCTAAACGCACCCATAATTCACTAAAAATGAAATATGATATTTATATTTCATTTTTTCTACATTATGTTTATAATTTTAGTTGTTTGGAAAATAAAATGAAGAGAGAGAAAATGTTAGAGTGTGTCTTTGCTTTTCTTATTATATTATTACCTAAAAAAATAATATAAGAATGATATAATGAAAATAATATAGAAATATCATTGCACTGTGATTGCAGAGATGAGAGCTTGCTGTGGTGCAACTCTGGGTGGGGACTAACACTTGAGGGTTTGACATGGGGGTTACGATCTGGACAGGGTGATGTTTATAATTTTATTACTATAAAATATTTATAATTTTTATAAGTGATCATAAGTGATATAAAAATTTCACATTGAGATTCAAATATTTATCTTATTTATTTTAGGGGATCAAACTTCAAGTTTATTCATAACATTTTGAGAATATTTAAAAAATTTCAAAAATTATTGAAAAAATGTTGAGTTTTAAGGGTTGTGATCTCTATTAATTCTTTTGACTTCATATCTATATATTATAGTATGATTTGATACTATAAAAAATATTTTATTTTATAAAGAAATATCTCAAAAAAGTTTTCAAATATATAAGATAATAACATTAAAATTTAAATTCAAACTTGTAATGAGCATATTGGTGACATAATCTTGAAATGATACTTATAAAAAGAATCTTGAAATAATTTATATTTTTTTAATCTTTCTTAAAAAAGGAAAATATTAAAATTCAAATTCAAATTCAAATTAGATTGATGACACAACCTAAAATGAGAATTGGCAAAAAAAATTACATTTTTCTTTAATTCTTTTTAATATGATAATAAAAAATTCAAATTTAAATAATATTTGTGGCACTACCTAGACTGACGTTTGACAAAATTCTACAAATTAAGACTCTGTTTTTATATATTAATAGTGATTGATTCTTTATAACCTTAATTGAGAGGAATTTTAGTATTATCATGAGAAATTTCTTTATTATAACTAATTTATCTATACCAATGTGGCATAATTAAAAATTTTCCAATTAAATAATTATAACTATAATATTTGAAAAGTTTAATAAAATTATATTGCACAAGTTTAAATTCTAAATATTAATAAACTTAAATTGTGAAAGTAAGAATTAAAAGCATTAAGGTATATAAAGAGAACTAGAAATTTCTAATATCAATTTCACAAAGGAGATCTCATAGAAGGAAAAATAGGAAACTAAAACAAAAATAAGAAATATGTTACTTAGAGTGAAAAAAACAATAGACATAAATAAAAAGAATAACAGCTACATAACAAATCAAAACATTCTACCACTTTTTAAAGTAAAATTAGAAGTTTCATACTTAAAAAATTTCAGAGAAAAAGTAAAAAAATTAATAAGTACGGAGTACCTATGATCAAGAAAAAAAAGACTTTAATCAAGAAAAAAGAGAGAGCAAAAAATATAATATTTTCTCTTTAATTAAGGTTACTAAAATTTATTAAATTTTATAATACTTATTTTTTTAAAAAAAAAATCAGGGGGACTATGTACTCCACCTCGTCTTAACGTGGCTCTGCCATTGATGGTGGTTTTCAGTTACTGTGTATGTCTCATGTTTTGAAGTCATGGATGCTTTGTTGGGTTTCATAGGTGGAAGGTGATTTTGGGTTTGTAGGTGATGGTAGATTCTGTGTTTAAATTAGTTTTGTGTAGGTGAAGTTCAGTTTTGGAAAGTTTGGATCACAGTGATTTGTGAATTTATTATTTGGAATTGATTTTTAGAGAAAACCTCATGATAAAAACCAATTGTGATGCATCAAGAACATTAAGCACACATATAACTTGAAAACATGGATTCAAATCAACATGTCTTAAGTTAAACAAATAAACCAATATCCAGAGAAGGAAGGTTCTTGGAAAAATACCTCTACTTCAATGAATTGAAAACCTTCTCTCACTGAACAAATACTTTGTTCCTCCAACAGTTGCAGTCCTGACTTCTCTTTATTTTTGGTGTTTCTCCTTTTTCAAACCCAGCCACCCTTCACGAAAGCCTCTTTTTTTCTTCTGCAGTCACACTTCTAGTGAGAAAAACTTCGTCCCCATGGTCTTCCTGCCACCCTTTTCTATAGGCCCAAAATGTCATTCACCTCCCAAATTTCTTTAATTAATTAATCCAATCAAGCTATCAATCAATTTTTGTAAATCTATTTTTATTTCCTTTTCAATCTTTAAGCTCTTTTTAGGTCAAATCATATAATATCAATTAAAAGCACAAATTAAAATGGTATACATTGTGACTATAAAAAGTTTTACACTAACATTCACTCATATTTTTACACACATGATTTTCTTTAATTGCAAATAGAAAGAAGTAGCAATAAATAATAATTTGACAAAATATGAGTGAATTTTAGTATAAAACTCTTTTATATTGATAAAAAAAATACCAACTAAACTCTTAAAAGCATATCCTTTCCACTTATTGAATTGCACACGTTGAGTCAAAATTATCTTCCAAAATATATATAATTTTATTTTATTGGTGGCCTTGAACTTTGGGTCAAGGAATTTAATTTTTGAATTGAGCCATTTTATTTATTCAAATTCCTTTTTTTTTCAATTTTCAAATGTTTTTCAAGTTTTAGAAATTTTTAAATTTTTTAAATTTTTTAAATAGTTCGATCAAAATGAGGTGTTCACATCTCTCATCCTTTATAGTACTTTGATCCCTTTTTGGGTTCTTTGTTAACGGGGACTGTTGCCCTCTTCATTTTTTTCCTTGTTTTTTTATTTTATTTTTGTAATTGTATTTAACAATTTTAACACATATCTATTAGATATGTGATTTTTGGAGAAATCTAAAAAAGTTGGCTTGAGTTCTTCTTATTTGTTTTTTGTCGCTTTCCGGATGGGCATAAAGAAGTGTGACAAAAAAAGTAAAGGATTAAAGTTATTGGGCACAATGCAACTAAAAAATAATTGTTTGGAGCAAGATTATAATACCTTGACTTTTATGGAGGAGAGTGATGTATTTTAACTCATTCATGACTTTTTTTCCTCTTACTTTTCACAATTAGGATTTTATGTGATTTTTTTATATTTTTTTCTTTGTACTATGGTAGCCAAGATCTAAACACTGAGGTTTGTTGAAAGTGATTTAGGTAATAACTCATATTCTTGTAACTTAGAATTTGCTTTCTATTGAACTTTTATTAATAAATTTTATTATTTTTGGCAAAGAAAAAACCTATATTTAAAATCTATATCATGGTTCACAGCAACTTTTTTTTTTTGACGTGGCGGAAAGAACTTTCACAAATTGTATGGTTAGCAATGGAAGAAATATATCTGCAATGTTGTTAGCATCAGTCTGATTGAACAGTTCTACCAATCTAATAATGAATCAGACACTTAATCGATTTTAAATTCATTATCGAATTTATGGTTAGACTATTTTGAAAAAGTCAAAACTGATTAAAACGTGATAAAATTTTGTGAAATTCTAATTTAAAATTAATTGACTTTAAGTAAAGTAATTTAACAGATATAAACTGCATCCGAAATATTAAGGCAGACGATGTAGGACTCTTAACACCTCCTCCATAAAAGTCTGGACAAAACAGGTGAGTCTAGCAAAGTAGGCAGAAACAAACCTAACGAAATAGGTAGAAACAAGCCTAGCGAAGTAGGCGATAAAGATGAGATCTTGTCTTTGATACTATGTGAGATTCTAACCTAAGATCAATTGGCATCCAATTGGCATTAGAATGGAGTATGAAACGGAATCTTACCATTAGAATGAAGTTTAGAATTTAAGACGGAATCTAAAATAAAGTCCTGCCATCAGAACGAAGTCTCGAATCTAGGACAAAATTTAAAACAGAGTCTTACCATCAGAACAAAGTCTAAAATAGAATCTGGAATCTAGGACGGAGTCTAAAATAGAGTCTGGAATCTAGAATCTAGGAGTCTGGAATCTGGAATTTAGAGTCTGAAGTCTGAATGAATTAACATTTTTATCATTTTTATATTCTTAAATCATTACATGAGTAATTGATAATGGTAATTTTTAAAAAAAGAAAAACTAGACACTAAAGTAGAAAATCCCCTTTATAATAGTAATACTCATTAGATATAATTTGTTTTAATAATTTTTTCCTATATTTAACATATTAATACTAGCATAGAAAAAAACATATTAATACTAGCATTAGTCGCACTACCGATTAAAACCGAATTGAAGGTCAGACTATTTTAAAAATGCCAAAACCAATTAAAACCTGTAAAAACCCAGCTAAACTAAATAGTTCATAATGTATTTTTAGAAAACCTCAATATTTTTTCATATTTCATATTATTTGATGTAAATTAATGTCATCCAAATCAACTAATCGGTTTCAAAGGTTGAACCAATTAAACCTAAACTGAAAGTTTTACCTATTCATTGTTTCGTACAACTTTAACAATGTTGCAACGTCTTTCTCGGCACCATGCAATACAGAGCAACGAATGAATGCGATAATAAAAGGAATCACCACTAATTGATTTATTCATTAAAAATAGAATGGTTCTATTGGATACTTAAATATACTCTACGTTTTAGAGTTAAGATACAATGGTTAATTATAGATAAGGAATGTGTTAGTATTTTACGCTGCTTATTCTAAGAACGGTTATTTATTTAATTTATTGTGTCTGTTAAATTAATTAAATTGGTTTTTTTCTATTTACAACAAAGATTTTTATTATCTTTATTCTTACGCGTCTCATTTTATCATACATATTATCAAAAATGATAAATGACTATGACAGAGAATGAATAGCCAAGTAGTCATTATTTTATGAAACAAATTTAGACCCTACAACATATTATGTGAAGTGATAAACTAAAAACAAAATTTTTAAGAAAATATTTTGTAAAATAATCGGTCGAATAAAGATTAAAATATTTGAGATGAAATATAATTTTTGAAATAATTTAAAAATACTTTTAAAATTTGAATTCACCATGATGACAAGATTAAAAATAAGTGAATTTGTTTACATTTATCTTTTATTATTTTTTAAGAATGGATTTTATTTATTTATTTACTAAAATTAGACCCAATTAGCGTTTTTAGCTAAATCTAACATATATAGCCTTAAAAGTATTGGGATAAATTTGTTTACCGTCACTACACCTGCAAATCACAACAACTTTCTGCATCTACCTAAAACCAACTCACACCATAACTCCAACCCCTCACCACGTTGCAGTTGGATGGTGAGTTTTTTGTCCTAATTTTGTTTTCAATTAGCTAAGATTAGCATGATTTTATTTTGGCGTTATCTTTCATTTAAAGCTATATTTTTTTCCCATAATGTTAAAACAAAAAAAGGGGGCAGTGATGAGAAAATAATTGAGTGGAACTAGGCAGATAAAAAAAAATGCACACGTTTACTTTTCTCAATGGCATGTTTTTTTTGCGTTGATTTCAATTTGTGATTGTTAGTTTATCCTAGTACAGCGTTTTTGCCTTTTTGAATGATTAACATCAAAAAGAAAAAACTTTCCATTTCCTAAGTTTTCAACAAGTTGTTTAAAAAAGTTAAAAAAAATTAATTAATCTAAAAAGCACAAAAATATATAAGATGCAAAAAAAAAAAAAACTAACAACGCAGATAAAAAAAGAAATATCCTGACTTTCTTTTCTATAGATTGCTTAGAATTTGTTTAGTTCTCTAGGTTGATGATTAATATGCTCAGTGGTATGATTTTGGTCTTAATTTTAGAGTGTTGTTGTTATTTTATCTTAATATGTGTTTCTTACTTTCTAGCTATATGTGTTTAAATAATAAAAAAGAAAAATGGGGTAAAATGAATATTTAAAAAGAAAGGTTATCAGAAATTTATATAATTGACTTAAAGTGTTTTAGGACAGGTGTATCGGAGTTGCTGTAGAATTTAGTTTTCATCATTTATTGTGCAAATTCTCGAACTCAATCTAATTTTAAAGATTATTTTCTTGTGAAAAGATTTTCAATATTTTTTTTTAAATTAAATAAATCTTGATGGCGACTCTGTTTTTCAATTTCCATTTTTCTTAAAAATTCTTTTTTGTCGTTACTCTCGCCGCGACCATGATCACGATAATCCCTAATCAAACTCTTCTCGTTATCGAAATCTGTGTTTTCCGCAAGGGATATGCCCCCCTTAGAGCCTTGAACCTGTTTGTCTTTGGTCTCTAGTGTTGCTGCGAATTCTTATATTGTTGATTCTTTTGGGCCTCATTCGACAGCATCTGTCTTTGACTGTTCGACGCTTATTGCTTCTGCACAGTCACTGTCATTGTTGTCTTCATGGATTCCGACTTTGAACTCTATTTGCATTTCGCGATGGCAGTGCCAGTGGCATGATGGCGGTGGAAAAACAAATGCCCATGATCGGGGAGGATGGAAAATGGCGAAGGGTTTTGAGAGATCAAAAGGGTATTTGATTATTCTTTCAAGGGATATAAGAATCAACAAAGGTGCTTCAAAAACTTGCAGATATATGAGATTCCAACAAGAAATTGTTGATATTTATGTTTGAAGCACTCAGAAATTAGAGAGTGGAGGGAAAGAGATGGCAACAAATAGACACAAACTACTACGGAATAAATGCACTTGGAGGAGTAAAAGAGTGGGTCATGTGGTTTTTAATTTTAATGAGTCTTGTAAATTGAGCCGTTGCTTTTCATCCAATGGTTGTTATAGGATCCTCTCACCTCTCACAATATTATAGCCCTCTCATCTATAGACACAAACTAACTCCTTTCTGCCAGACATAAGTGCTCATCACTGAAAGATCTTGAGCATAGCCTCAGATTCTATTATATATGTTGATGGTGATTGCATTACTACACATCAATCTTTGGACTTTGGTATAGCATTGAAGTATCTTGTATTGGAAAACCCTTAAAAAAAAATTCTTCAATGAACTTTTCAAAGATATTTAAATAAATTATAAACCCACATAATGACAGTTAAATTCTCATCAAACAACAAAATCATAAGGTTCATATCAGATCAAACGGTTCTATCTTAAAAATGAAATTTGAATATTTTCTCCTAAAATGCGTTACAAATTACATTGATTTATTGAAAATGATGTAGCAATTTGGGTTTAATAAAGAAAAAAAAATGAAAACCCTACTTATAAGAGAATCATATACACCGAGGCCAACACATATACACCAATGCACACATGCTATACTTAGAAAGGGAGGTCACAAAGAGCTTGCTCTTATTACGTAAATGGGTGAAGGCAAAATTTAATCATAAAACTTCGAAATCAACTGTAAAGATCTTTACCAACTGAGCTAGTTAGTAGCTTTCATATGTGGATAAATATTGTTAATTAAGACTGAACATATTGTTTTCATTGGAGTGAAGAATTCGATCATTGCTAGCCAACAAATGCTTAAAAAGGTGGAAAATAAAGAAAATTGTCAATATATCTGAATATGATTTGTTGAAATACAATGATGATGTCTTTTTTTTCCTCTTTTTTATACCTAATTTCCTTCTTCTAAACATAAGTGTTCATCACTGAAAGATCTCGAGCATAACCTCATATTCTATTATATATGTAGGTGGTGATTGCATTACACATCAATCTTTGGACTTTGGTATAGCATTGAAGTATCTTGTATTAGAAACTCCTTAAAATAAATTCTTCAATTAACTTTTCAAAGATATTTAAATAAATTATAAACCCACATAATGACTGCTAAATTCTTATCAAACAACAAAATCATAAGGTTCATATCAGGTCAAACGATTGAAAATGATGTAGCAATTTGGGTTTGATAAAGAAAAAAAATGAAAACCCTCATGTGACACAATCATATGATTTTGATTTATATATACCATGGTTACTATTAATTTACTCGACTTCCAAAGTATAACTGGTGTAAAATGCATGTAAAAAAAAATTAACAAGCATCTAGTTAGGAAAATGATTTATGCTAGACTTCTTATCTTCAAATTCCACACAAAGTTATGTTGGGTAGTGGATGGTTTAGGAAAAAGGCTAAGAGAAAAGAGAAAAATGAATGAATGCGATTATGATTTATGGAATATCTGTGAAAGAGTAGTCAGTGTAAGTAACAAAACTCATGACTGAGAATATATTTGAGGAGTAAATCAATAATTTGCTTATCCATTGTCTTTGAATTTTAAACGCTTTCTCTCTTTCTTCCTTGGCATAAAACTTCATTTTCACCTAGAAACAATTTGGCAAACTTCATTTTCACTTGATGTTATACCAGGATTTATTTATAGCTAGGATAGACACAATATCAAGCACACTAGTATGGGAAATGGTAGAGTTGCTACATAACCCAACAAAATTGGTAAGGGTTAAAGAGGAACTACAACAAATATTTGGAAAAATTGGACAAGTTGAAGAGTCTCACACCTCAAAGTTCCCTTACCTACGGGCAGTTGCGCCTTCACCCACCAGATCCACTTCTAGTACCTCACAAGTCAAATGATGATGTAGCGTTAGCTGACTTCACAATGTCCAAAAGTGCACAAATCCTAGTAAATGTGTGGTCAATGAGTCGAGATACAAGCATTTGGGCTAACCCAAATTAGCAAATATAGCGTACATGTGATGCTATCTTGTACCATAGTTATGGTATTATTGTTAATCTCATGTAGCAAATGAGGTATAGTTTGTGGTGGCTAGTAACTTCTGATTATTTTTTTTAATTCTTGTTTGCTATGCAAGACAATAATAAATACTGTTTAAAAATAAAAATAACTACTTAAATATGTGTTTGTTACTTATAAATGCACTTTTTTTCCATTCCCTATAGATTTTTTTTAGACCACGAGGTATCTTCACACGTTTAGCCCATTTGAATCGCCCATGGAACAAATTTTCGTTCGACTGCAAGAGCACAAAAGTTATGCAATCTTCCTATAAGAGTTGCTTTCATGAAATTTGAACTTACGTTCTTGTTCTAGAGGTTGATGTTGCTTACTACTCAACTCACCCTTTATGAGTTTCCCTATAAATTAATGTTTGGTTTATATCCACCAAAGCATATAAAATGTTGATGTTCATTCTTTCAATCGAAAAGGAGTTTAGGGTTTTTGGTGGCAAAATCATAGGACCGAAAAGGAGTTTAGTGTTTCTAGTGGAAAAATCATTGGACATGTGGTATAGATGCTTGAGGTGGCAAATATTATATAACACCGTTGGCACCTATCATGAGAGACAGAGCTTAGATTTTTAAGGTTGAATAAAATTTTCTTTCTTATGTTAAAAAAAAAATCTTTCTTAGCCTATCTCTTAACAAATTCTTGTTAATCAAAAAGTGTGCCAAACAGATCAAGGAGCTATTGGAGAGGGATTGGTTGGTTGACATCAAGCACAACTATAGAGAAACAAACAAGTGTGTAGATTATCTAGTGAAGTCAAGTCTCTTTTTTAAAAAATAAAAATAAAAATTTAAGGTTAAGGGTGGCTGTTCTATTTTAGGGTTAGGACAAGCTTCTAGGCTCAAGAAGCACTTACAGAGATACACTACTAGAAAATTTCTACTAAGATGGAATTTAGAGATGGAAACAATTACGTCTCTAATAGATACGAAAACAGAGACGGATTAGACGAAATTTAGAGACAGAATTGATGTCTCAGACTTTACCATCTCTAATTTTGTCTATATTTAGTCAATTTAAAGTCAAATATGCTTAGAGACTGAATTTACCTGTCTCAAATTTTTTCATCTTTAATTTCTTCTCTATTTGATCAATGTATCGTTTTAAAATGTTAAATATGTTTAGAGACAAAATTTAGAGACAAAATTTATCTGTGTCTAAATTTTTTGTCTCGAATTCCATCTCTATTTGGTTCAATAAGTTTTTTTTAAAATGAAATATATTTAGAGACAGATGTATTCCGTCTCAAAATTATATATATAATTTAATTAATAATTTTTTTTAAAGATAGAGATGAATTGTTTCTGTCTCTAATTTTTCTACCTAAATCCCTAATTCCCAAATCAGAAACTCATTCTTCCCAAATCACAAATCACGCTCCCTCTCATAAGAAAATTCAATTCTTCAATCAGAAAACTCTCATCAGTTCTCACTCTTTTCTCACTCCCTCTCAACCATCGATCTCTCATCTCCATCTCTCATATTGTTTTCGCTCTATGTCTGAATTCGTTCTGGTTCGTTCTCACTCCATCTCTGAGCTTGTTCTCATTCATTCTTGCTCCATCTCTGAGCTCGTTCTCATTCGTTCTCGCTCCATCTCTCACCTCATTGTCGCTCAATCTTTCGGCTCGTTCTCGCTCCATCTCTAAGGTTGCTATAGCTCGTTCTCAACTCTCCATGTCTCAGGTACCCGTTGATGCGTGCTGCTATTCCCCAATTTTGATTTCATGTACCTCTTATTTGAAGAATTAAGTTAATAGTTAGCAATGGCCTGAAATGTTGGAGATAATATTTTGTTTTGCATCTTTCATCTTCATTTGTGCCAGTTGTGTTGTGTCTCTTGTCATGGTATTAATGATTTCTTACTACAAATAGCTTATATTTTTTCATTAGCAGGCAAGGCATCTTTGCAAACTGCAGTAGACTTTGATAGCAAGGTAAATATTAAATGAAAGACTATAAAATCCATTTGCTTATTTTGGATTTTCTTTCGAAGCTTTAGAATTTAATTATTATATTTCTAAACTGTATTTTAGGGAATATTCTTGGTGTTTGTCACAAACTTAGATTGCTTAACTTTACATGACTTTGAAGCTCTATATTATCAAATACACGAATTAACATGTAATTTCATCTTTGGCAGTTCTGTTTCTGCTTATATTCAAAATGCTACTATGCTTAACAAAACTCGTAAGCTTAATACAACAATGATTTTTGCTATTCAAAGCAATGTTAATCTTATCACCAAACTTCTTATGCATTGCTTCTTTACATCAAACGATGACTCACCAATTTAGTTAGCAAGACCACAATTTAATTAATAATTTACTAAGAAATTGCAAAATGATTAGAATTATGTAGAGCATAATTTATATAATGACATTTGCTCTATAGAATTTATGGATTTGTGGATTTGATCTATAGAATGACATTTGCTCTGTTATCTCCTTTTGGGTTTGCTCACTTTTGTCCCCTTATTATTATTGTGTGCATCTTTTGCTTTTTTTACTTTTCATTTTAATCGTTAATTTATGCCATTGATTGCTTTAATTGACTCTTTGCGCATCTTTTGCACAGGTTGATAATGTGCGAACAAAACTGATCTTATTATTTTTTTTGGGGGGTATTTAGTTCATTCTTGTGGAAATTTAGGTGTTCGTTATAATATTCATGTAGGTTTAGAGTGTCTAATAAAGAAAGATGCACTCAGTCATGCATAAATATCTTTTAAGTTTATTACATGGAATGTATGACCAGTTGGTTTCCCAATAGTAAGAATTTTGATTCCATGTCTTTTCCCTGTTACATAATGATACACTTCCAGAAAATTCTGGATAGTCATAATGTATAAGTCTATGATATATTTTTGTTGATTGATGAGAACATGCTTAAATTCTAGATAGTGAAATCCTTTTTTAGGATCATTTTGCTTTATTTGTCCGGTGGCCACTCTCTTAATTTATCTCAAGTTGTTGAAGACTACTTGCTCTTTAGTAATTAGTTTCATTTTGCATTAGGAATAATTTATGAAAAGTTTGTCGTTAATGGCAATCTTTTCCCTGTTAAGATGAATAATTCTTATTGTATATGTCTCTTAGATTATTGTTTCTTATGATAATGTTTTCGATCTGATTGTTGTTGTTCTTGCCATGCATATTTTCTCTCTATAGCATTGGGTCACTGCTTGAATTTGATTTTATATGATAAATGTGTTGACTACCCATCTGCATTACAAAATCAACAACTTCTTTGGTCTTATCTATCACCTGTATATCTCATCCCTTTTTATTGTTAACCAGAAATTTTTTTTTGATGATCATTGATCATATTTATGCTTATAAGGATTAGTCTATGTAAGTGTGTGCAGCAATAGATGAAATTGTATTATTTGGGGTTCCTTCCTTACCGAAAATTGGATCTTTTAATGATGCCAAGAAGATGAAATTTAATGCAGGCAATGGGCGAAGTGTGAGATTGAGCTCTTCCAACGATGTGCTTAGTGGAAAACACATCCATACTGAACATGGCAAGGTTCTTGATTTAAAAATACCTTTCTAGCCTTTGTTGTATTGCAAATATTTGTTTTATGTACTTCCTTTCCTATATTGCAAATATTTGTTTTATGTACTTCCTTTCATGCCTGTGTTTAGAATTCTTTTTGTTCTGTCTTGGGAGTAATGCACTTGTTTACTCGTGAGGAAATTTATCAGCTTGCCCAATGTGATATCAATTTTTTTTCAAATTCCTCTGCATTCTCTGGTTAGTTGCAGTCTCTTTCTATGTTGTTTATGCATAAGAAGACAAATTGTAAAGGAATCTTGTTTCATTTTCACAGTTAGGTGTATATTTGAAAATCAATTGGGCCTTGAACTGGTATAAACGCCTTACATATTAAAAGGATATTATAGAATCTTAGTTTCTCTATTCACAAATCAAATTTTCCTGAGAATTGATATCTTAACATGTCTGCTAACTTTCTATTTTATAAGGTGTTTTCTCGTGCTTTTTTTAACATGCTCAATCTCCTGTTCTATTGCTGCCTTCATTGGAGTATGATATCTACAACAACAATAACAACCAAGTCTTTTCCCATTAAGTGGGGTATGCTACATGGATCAAACGACGCCATTGTACCCTATCATAAACCAAGTCTTCAGAAATGTCATTCAAATCTATTTTTTTAATTGTTTCACCTATAGTCTTTCTTGGTCTCCCTCTACCTCTAGCTATTGGACTATCCTCCACCTGATCTACTCTTCTTACCGAGGCTTCTAAGGGTCTTCTCCTTATATGTCCAAACCACCTAAGGCGAGATTCTATCATCTTTTCCACAATAGGTGTTACCCTTGCTTTCTCTCTAATGCATTCATTCCTAATCCTATCTTGTCTTGTATGGGCACACATCCAGCGCAATATCCTCATTTATGCGACACTGATCTTATGCTCTTGCTGGCTTTTTACTGTCCAACATTCAGTACCATACAACATCGCGGGCCTTATAGCGATGCGGTAAAATTTACCCTTAAGTTTAAGAGGCACTTTTCTATCACAAGACACTCCTGAAGCACTCCTTCATTTCATCTATCCAGCTTGAATCCTATGATTTACATCTCCCTCTATTTCTTCGTTATTTTGTATGATAGATCCAAGATACCTAAACCGTATGACTTGTGATATGGTATGGTCCCCAATTTTCACTGCTAAGTTAGTATTAGCATGCTTCTTACTGAACTTACATTCCATATACTCCGTCTTACTCCTGCTTAGACGAAAGTAATGTTCTTCCAAAGCTCGTCTCCATAGTTCTAGCTTCCCATTTGTTTCCTCTCTCGACTCTCCAACTAAGACTATATCATGTACAAAACGCATGCATTGTGACATCGGCTCTTGAATATGTGCAATAAGCACATCCAAGACCAAGCTAAAAAGATATGGACTCAAAGTGGAAACTTGGTGCAGTCCTATAATTATAAGGAAATCTTCTGTAACCCCACCTTGAGTTCTCACACTAGTTTTAGCCCCATCATACATATCTTGGATTACTCGAATATAAGCGATATGAACTCCTTTCTTTTCTAGAGCCTTCCACAAGACCTCTCTCGGTACCATATCGTAAACTTTTTCTAGATCAATGAAAATCATGTGCAAGTCTTTTGTTGCTTCCTCCGATACCTCTCCATCAATCTTCTTAGAAGATAGATTGCTTCCATAGTTGACCTCTCAGGCATAAAACCGAATTGATTCTCTGAAATATGAGTCTGTTGTCTTAATCTCCATTCAATTACTCTTTCCCATAACTTCATGATATTACTCATGAGCTTAATCCCTCTATAATTTGCATAATTTTGTATATCTCTCTTGTTCTTATAAATAGGAATTAAAATGCTTCTCCTCCATTCATTTGAGATTTTCTTAGATTTCATTATCTCGTTAAACAACTTTGTCAGCCAACTTATACCTTTCTTTCCTAGGCACTTCCACACCTCGATAGGTATATTATCCGGTCCGACCGCTTTTCCATTATTCATCCTCTTTAAAGCTTCTTTTACCTCAAACTCCCGAATTCTACGATAAAATGTTTTATTTTGATATCTAATCTACTTATTTTAAATTAAACAAGTTTTTGTTGCACGAAGTTATGAAATGAAGCATACTAACATGTAACTAAATTGGATCATGTTATTGATTAGGGAAATTGATTGAAAAACTTTGCAGTGAATATATGATAATCTTTGTTTAGGTGGATGCATTCATATACCATTTGAAATTTTGAAAGTTACTCTTTCGTTTGGAACTAAATGATCTCATATTTTATTTTGTTGTTATTTAATCTATTTTGTTGCTATTCCTTTTCTCATATTATCTTTCTATTGGTATCAAATCTCTTATTGCCTATTTTAGTATTCCTCGCTTGCAACCACCTTCATGGTCATAATATCAGACACCAAAGTGCTGAAGCTGATAGAATTTGTGAGGCCTTAAATTCATATATGGAAGATGATACTTTGACTTTGTAGAGGTAAACAAAAATATAGTATTATTTTCATTACAATTTGAAGCTGAAGATGAGAATTTCATGACATTTTTTTTAAAGTGAATGTTTTTCACTCTCTCTTTTTTTCTTTTCAGAGTAGTGAACAGGAAGCTGTGAAGAAGTTATTGGCTAGACAAGACAAGTCTCAAGAGAAGGCGAGAACCCAATTTTCTTTGACTCATATATAAATTAAAAGACCACGTGGAAGATTCAAACTTAACTTATGATAAGGGTACATTTTTCTTTGTCTATTGTAGTATGCTATAAAGTTCATGTTGTTGGGATATGTATGCCACTAGAAACTAAATGGATTTGATGATATTTTTCCATTCTAACCTATCCAATTTCTTTGAATATCAGATAAAGAAACTCTGTTATAAAACCTATGAGCTAAAACCTAGTAACCTTATTTAAGATTAAACCTATATTTTGATCAATGTGTTATTATGGATACTTGGTTAATACTTTGAACAATGTGTTAAATGTTAAAATTAGTTTATATTATTGCTTGAAATTTTATAAAATAATATTTAAAATAAATTGCATTAAAAATATTTAAAAAATGAAGCGTTTTTAATGTTTTACCAAATTTAACTAGAAGGCGTGCAACATAAGAATAACAACAAATGATATTTTTACAATTGTTAAAAGTGTAATAATCATAGTAAATAAATGCAACTATAAAGGCACTTCAAGTAAGCTTTTGAAGCACTTTACTTGAGTACAAGCTATCTCTATAAATAAATACAAGAGGATGAATTGTCATAGTTATATATATCTGTTGTTGTTTTACTCCTATCTGCAGCTTGCACTTGTCATGGAGCTATTTATGGGGCACTACTAGCTTTCACTACCCTTGCATGCTTGTACTTGTGTTTTTATCCCTCCAAACTGAGGGCACAATGTGACTTACCAAAGGCATCGTGTATGGACTACTTAGTTCATTTCTACTGTGAAACTTGTGCTTAGGGGTGGAAATAGGCCAGACTATCCGTCAGGGGCTTATGACCTAGCCTGCCTGAAGCCTGGCCTGACCTGGCTTATTTATTAAACAAGCTAGGCTAAGGCTTTTTTACAAGCCTATTTAACTAAAAAAGCCAGACCTCAGGCTATCTAATAAGCCTCTTTAGGCCTGATAGGCCGACTGACTGTTTAACTATATATAATATAATATATTATTATAATAATTATAATTATTAATTTATTATAATATATTAATATATTTTTTAATTAAATTAAATTTTAATAAAAGTCAGTAACTAAAACCTAAATTAGTAAGTTAGAACGAAAATAACATATTAGAATTATACTATAACTTAACATTCACATCTTACTTTTATAGATGTTCACCATTTTCTTGTTATAGTCTTTGGTCGATGTAGGACTTGAAGATATATCAAGTTATAAAATTATTAGAAACATATAGTTACAAAACATGAAGATTGATGTGTGTGGCATTTCTCTTGTTGAATATGTGTATTGTCTGGCTTGTGCTCGTTGGGCTTAGAAAAGATGCCTTCATACATCAACACTAGAGCAACATAGTAACCTCAAGTATCAATAAAAATATACTGAAAATGAAGATGAGGTTGGGTAGACATTGGCAGAGCATTGGTCACGGTCATGGTGCTAGGAGGAAGTTCATGGTGGCTATGGTGTGACAGCCAAAGAGTGTTGGTCATATTAAAATATATACTTTTTAAATTATTAATATATTGAAGTTATTATTTGAAACATAATTCACTTTGGTAGAGTGTTAATGAGGTTATTGTGTTGTTTTGGGGGAAGATGATGGTGAAAATGGTGAGCTATAGAGGTTTCATGGTGAAGCTTGGCGAGAATGTGGTATATCTCTAAGTCCGACATCGATCAAAGACTATAGTAAAAAAGTGGTGATCATATATAAAAGTAGGGGATGAGCATTAAGTTATAACAAAAATATATATTGGTTTGTTAAAGTTATGTTATTGAATTAGAATATTAGATTTTTAATATAATATTTTAAAAATTACATACTTGTTGGCCTATTTAAAGGCCTAGGCCCATTGACCTATTTTAAGGTTTAAGCCTGTTATATGTAAAGGTATGTTTACTTATTTAAAGGTAGGGCTATTAGCCTATGCAAAGACCTGTTGACCTATTTAAAGATAGATTTGTTAGCTTATTGAAAAACATGGCTTTCAGGCCAGACCAAGCTTTTAAAAAGGTCAGGCTAGGCCTTAAAAATTAGCTTGTTTCAGGCTCACAGGTCAGACTCAAGCCTTATAATTGAGATATAAGCCAAACCTGTTTAAAGCAAAGCCTGGCTTGGCCTAGCCTATTTTCACCCCTACTTGTGCTGTATATCAAGAATATAGATATAGCTGAAAAACTATGGATTTAACTTGAGCATAGGTAATTCTTTCTTACTTCAAATACTTCCATTTATGATTTTGTTTAATATATGTATGAATATTCTTTTGTCTGGCTGTTATGTGCTTGCAGTCTATAATTATCTTTTAAACTGGCTAAGGACTACTCTTCTTTGGGGGATACAAGTTTTTCACAAGAGGCAAAGGCAAGAAAGAAGATGTTCTTTCAATTTTTGTTTTCTTGGTTACAACTAATAACTTGTATTTTAGCTTTTTTTTTCTGGGATCAAATTTATGTTATATCTAAGTATATAATGCACTCTATAGTTTCTCTTACAACATTGTATTTATAGGGGAGAAGGGTAAATTTTGAGCCTATTTTGGATGATTAGATACTTGATTTTGATCATTTATTGTGATTTTTAGTAAATTTTGATTTTGGATAATTATGTGCATAGAAATATATATATATATATATATATATATATATATATATATATATATATATATATATATATATATATATATATATATATAAATGAAGGTGTTTAGTTGTGGCAAACTGCAATTAGATGCTTATTTTCATATATTTTTTAAAATATTAGAGATTGATTTAGAGACAAAAAAATTTGTCTCTAATTTAAAGACGATAATAGAGATGAAATTTTTTCGTCTCTAATTAAAAAGCTGAAGACGAATCTTGATAACTAAATAGCGACATGATTTTAAAATTTAGGGACGTCAAAATTCTGTCTCTAATTAGAGACAAAATTAATTTTTTTGTCTCTAACAATCAGAGACGTCACTTTTAATGATGGATCAATTTTCGTCTCTAATTCTATCTCTAAATATTTAAAACTAAATTTTAACATTTTAGAGACGAAATTTGTCTATCTCTAAATAGTATTTTTCTAGTAATGATACTTATAGATAACCTACTAATAGCGAACCCTGACAAGAATCGAACCCTGACAAAATTTGGGATACTCCTCCTATTGAACTTTCTAATATATTGTTTCATGACAATATCGGAGCTCTGTCCTTAGACTTGTTCCTCTACAATTAGCTTCTTGTTTTTTTGTTTTTTTTCCTCGGCCCCATCCTTTCAAAAAGACGCAACGAAGAAGTTCGTTCATCTTGATAAAATCAAAGATAAAGAGAGATATTACAACTGTTTTTCTTATACATATTCTTTTTATCATAAACTAAAGTTCATTCAAAAAAAAGTTAAATGACACTTACCATTTCAATAAAAATAACAAATTTATTAAGATAAAGAAAATAAAAATAATATTCACATTAAACTAAATCATGATTTGTAACTTTATTCTTGATCCGTTAAATTATTGATGATGACACATTTTTACTATAGAGATCAACACATATATAACGTGCTACCATATGATGATGGTATGACATATCTTATTTTAATACATTTGAAGATCTTATTATTTTGTAGGGCCAAAGTATGAGACCGAAACCAAAGTTAAAATTTCAAATATATCATAACATGAAATAGATATAAGGAATTAAAAATCAAACTCTTCGGATATATCCAGTGCATAATAGATCTAAAATATTTGAATAATTTTATAGGATAAAAAACTATAAAAACTAGAAAATAAGAAAGAAAACAAAGAGGGTTGCTGTCAAAAGATAAGACGACAATCCTTTATTAAAAAAAAACCCAAAATAGAATACCAAAATGTTTGAAAAGGAGAAAGAGAACATGACAAAGGAAAAATAAAATTTGGGCCGGCTTATTTGTTGTTGTTATTAGAGATGTTGTAATTGTTTTTAGAGATGTTATAATTGTTGCAATAGAATGATAGTATGTTAAATTTTTTTTTTGACTTGATACTTTGATAGTAAGTTAAATTGTTAATAAAAGGTAAAACTGGGAAAAAATGCTATATAAATCACGTTTATTATTATTATTATTATTTGAAATCACGAGATATCTCCACATGTTCAGCCCATTTGAATAGCTCATGAGACTAATATCCTTTGACCGCTGGAGCATGAGGGTTATACAATCTTCTCACAAGAGTTGCTTTCTTGAGATTTAAGTCATAGAAAGTCAAAGTTACTTATCACATCGATCCATCCATTGTGAGTATCACATTTATTCATTTAACTCTCTATTTTATTTTCTTATTTATTTTTAATATTTAAAAATAAAGAAAAAATCATTAAATGAGTTCTCATTTTTTTTCTTTTCCTTTTTTTTTTAAAAAAAATTCCTTCCACTCCATTTCTTTCCCGACTCCCAAAAGGAAGTTGATGACAAAGTGTTTTTTATTTTTTATGATATTAGTTAAACTTTAGTTTTTTACCAAAAAAATCACAAAGTCTGCCTTTGCAACATATTTTACAAGAAATAAAAATTTATCTATCTTTTGAAAAAAAAGACCACGGATTGGACATATATATAAGAAGAGAACAAGAAACAAAAATTTAAGTGAGACAGGAAAATCATATTAACAAGTTTTAATAAATTGTAAGGTAACTCTTGACCCAAATATAAATATGGAAAAGAATACTAGATAAGGAAATCATTGATGGAAAAAAAATTGCAATTGTTAAAGCTTAGAATAAAATCTAAAATAAGTCTGATGATTGTATATTATTTTCAACCATCTTACTTAGGGAATGAAATCCTTTGTCACTTTTTATTGTCTCATTCCCTGTATATGTAATTAAATGATCAACTTAGCAACAAAACTTATTTCTGGCTTAATTTGTAATAATTTCTCCCTTAATTATCAATTATTTTTAATGAGTTGTCAAATTCAATTGGAAAGACAAAAAATAAAACAATAAGTAGGAAAGAACCGCACCTAACACCCATCCTCATCTTCTCCAATTTGTTGGAAACTCCATTGAAGGACCTATTGGTGAGATAGGGCGTGAAATTTGGGGAAAAACTAGGAAAGCTTAATTTTGTGCTCTCCTAACCTTCATTTCTCTTTTATTTATGCATGAACTCCATTCCTTACTTGTTTGAGGTTAGGATTTTGCTTTTAGAGTTGTGGAATACCTCTTTATGGAATTTGAACTCTTGGGTTTTTTTGGGTTTTGTAGAGTAGCTTGTGCTTGGTAACATGATTTTGAAGAAATGCTTGGAAAAATGCTCATAATGATTGAATATGAATTTGATAGGTTGTTGTGAATTAATTTTTGCGCTTTATTTTTTAAATTTTCTTGTGATTTTGAGATGGTTGAAGGATTTCTATGGAATAGATCAGGTTGGAAATCTAGAAAATTCTATTTGGCTTCCATAAATGAATTGTTAAAAGTAGTTTGAACTTTATTTAACTTTGTAAATGTCTTGACAATTTTTTTTTAATTCTTGATAGGTGTGGTGAGTTTTGAAGTTTGCTCTAATAAGACCCTCACTTGATTATGTTATCCTTGTTGATTTAAATTGAAGAGTTGGTTGATTTGAACTTACTCACTTGCTATCCTAGTTAGAGAAAAGCTTGAAAAGTGGTTCACATGGTTGATCTTTGTGCTCTCTCTCTTATGCTCAAACTCTTACTCACAGTGTGGTATGTTGGATATGTTGAGTTGAGTAATAATTCACGGATTGTGGTTCTTCTTTTGTGTAGGAGTATTTCTCTCTTAAATGGCCCCTAACAAGAACCAAAAAGAGACGGGGGAATCTAGTTCTAGAAGAGCTACTTTTGATGAGCATCATTTCCATACTCCTAAACACAATGAGAGGTACAAAATGGTCATGAGAAAGAAAAACACCATTCAAGAAAGGGGGAGCAGACTGGGAGAGGCACCTGGAACCTTAAAAGGAGGAGTCACTCCATCTTGGAAAGGAGAAGATTTTTTCGACTTTCTCTTAATTCTTCTATGGATTTTGCTTCTCTTCTTTTTTTTTCTTCCATTTTCTTCATGTGTAACTAAAACCTTTAGTTAAGGTGATGATGGATCTTGTCTTTAGATGATGTAAACTCATTTTTATGCTTAATCCAAGTTTATATTTGATGATTCAAGTGTTTATTTCTTATCTTAATACTTTTCTTGACTTGGCCACTCTGGATTTGATCTTAGGGTTTATGTATGATTTGAAAAAATTGTGCATGAGCTTGGAATTTGAAATGAACACCATAATCTCTTCAACATTTAGGAATAGGTGTTGTGGGTTGTTTGACTTTACTTGTGATTCCTTTACTTGTGGTAAAGCCTTATCTAATTAGGATTAGACTAAGAGATTAGTTAACTCTAATTAGTTTGAAGATGATTAATATACCAAGGAATTGAATATTGTTTAACTTTATGAATTTGGTCGTGAATTTTGAAATATAACTTGGTTAAGCTAGATTTTGAGTTTGTATCAGAAAATGATTAAGTGAAATTGGAACTCTCATGCTCTAACTCCATTGTTTCCATCGCTTCCTCTTACAAGTAATTTGGTTTTTGTTAATTGTAGTAATTTCTTTTTAGTTTCACTGCTCCTAACTTTGCATGAAGTAGCTTTTGTTTAAGCTTTTAGAGCTTTCTTTGACTCAAATATATATCATCGCGTAGATAATATTAATTTAGCAAATTTAGTACTTGAAACATATAACCCCTAAGGAACAATACTCTCTCACTCATTATATTACTTTTTCAATTTGGTATACTTGCCAAGTTTAACAACAAAGCGTTTAGAAACTTCTTTTTCTTCTCAAAATAAAGTATTTATAAATCTTGATACCAAAAAGAAAAAGTATTTATGAATCTCTTAAAAAAAAAGGAAAACTGATAATCACATATTTTATACATTAATAAACCCTCATTTTTAGTCATTTATACTCTCTATGTACTTAATTGATTAAGCCTGGTTATATTTTGTAAGTTTGGACTCAAATTAGACTTAATTGATTTTTTTCAGTACTATTTTGGTCTTACACTGTTTTTGTATTTCGGCCATAGCTTGAGTTCTAGATGTCTTATAATTATGTATCTTACCTTGTAGGAAAGATAAGAGAGAGCTCTACAACTTTCGTGAAGAGATCCAGGAAAAAATCGAACATCTAGTGGAGCTAATTGGGCTTGAAAGTCAGAATACGAGTTTTGTGACTATAACCAGAATAGTGTGCAGTAATCATTGCATAATTCGAGTTTAAGGAACTGAAATGAGCTGAAAATTTGGCATCTAAAATTTAAGACCCATATCTACAACTTTCATGAAGAACACAAGAGCTCAATTGGATAGCTTAGATGTCATATTGGGTCTGGAAATCAAAACAGAGGTACTGAAACTGAGCCTGAATAGTCTGCAGTAATTGAGTCATATCTTGGGCTGTAGGACGAATTTTTGGATGATTTTGTGGCATTAGAAAGCTGAGAGAATTTTCTAGAACTTTAATGAAGACCACTTTGCTTTATTCTGACATTATCCATGAGTTCATCACTGAATGATTTCAGAGACAAGAAATTTCAATAATTTTCCACTCATAAAAGTTCTTTGGCATTTTCCACTCATCCACCCACTCATCTACTCACTCATTAATCAATTTCCTTGTCATTTTGTATCCCTAATCCTGTATAAAAGGGACCATAGGCAGATCATTTAGGTAATCTTGACTTAGCTTAGATTATGCTATTGTGTTATTTGTTATAATTTTCTTTTGTTCTAAGTTAAAATTATGTTCATCTTTTTCTTCTATACTCTTTCTTTCTCCTTGTTTATGGGTAACTAAATCTTCATCTTGCTTGGGTGAAGGAGTGAAGCTTTTGGTAATAAAATAAGGTTAGATTAATTTCTTTCTTTTGCTTAAATGATATATTATCAAGTGATCATTATACGTGTTGTATTTTATTTCTAATCAATTTAGAAACCCTCCTTGTAAAGTGGAGTTCTTGATTCATTGTAGATAAGTGGTTTAGCACAATGAATACTTGAACTCATTTATCAAGTGTAGGCATTGGTAAATAATTAAAGGAACCATAATATAACTATGTATATAATTATAAATGGACTTTGAATATTTTATTCTCCGATTGGAACCTCCGTTGTACGTGGATTTCATTTGAGTTATAAAAAGAATTAATCTTGTCCTTAATTTATTACCAAAAGTGGATATCCTAGCCCAAGCAAGTTCTTTAATTTAATTGTGAACAAATTTTATTATCTTTATTATTGTGACAAAACCTTTCCTTACCTCAAAGAATTTTTCTTCAACGATTCCTTGTGGATCGACCTTGGACTCCCGAGAAATTTATTACTTGAGACAACATGCACTTGAGTTTGCATCCTTTAATCCGCATCAAAAACTCCACTCGATCTCCAAGGCATTGCAATGTTGATACTCACTGTCAAGCATCCCCAGAAGGTGCTCTTTGTGGACCGAGATGTTGTCTCACCGGAACTCGAGGGGGAGATTCTCTTTAGTGAAAGAAGTCTCTAGCCCAATTTACTTGGGTTTTGATTCAGCTACGACCAGTTCCAGTTCATGAGCAGGGACGGATGTTGGACGGCTGTTTGAAGATGATGGGTTGTGCGCAACAAAAGCGTGATTCTGATTAGTTAAGGCTTGTGTTCTCCTCGTGTTAACCATGATGATGATGGTGATGGGAATATAAGTTTATATTATCCCATAAATTGAGCCAATGTTCAGAACGAGGCTCTGAGGGTTACTTGAGTAGGTAGTTGATGGTAGAAACTTCTGTGGCACGACAGCAACAGTGGTAGTGTGAGGGGGGTGAGAACTTGCAAAAGGCACTCCAACGCTCAAATTAGACCATGCACGAGGAAGGATGTGCATGGTATCGGGTATTAGATGCGTACTTTTTTTTTATCTTATAGGGTATTTATAGGAGTGTTTTAGGGTATGAAGAATCGTAGCATTCAATCTGAATTGAATGTTGTTGACCCAAATCCGGGAGACTGTTATTCCCTGTAATCAAATCCCCAATTTATGTAGGATATGATTAGTCAAGAGATTCTGAGTGATTTATGCCTTGTAAATAGGTAGATACTAGCACGCAGTAATATCTGGGTCCCATTCTAACGGGCTAGGCTGCTCCTGATCCATGGATCCATGACCCAGTCCAGAATAGAAATCATTATCTTTTCCATAGACATATTCAAAGACAATGTAACAAAAAAAAAAAACACAAGCTTCAAAGACAGGAACAACTTTTGTACCATATATAAAAAAAAACCAACGAATTAAATAGGAGGACAAGCTCCAATAATAGCCTAATTTTTATATATTTTTCTTATAAAAATAAACATTATTGTATCTCATTATATTTGATTTTAGTGACTTTATGACATTATAGCTAATAGACTAAATTTTGGTTAGGTTGTTTGACAATGGGAACTATTTCCAATTTATATCATGGCCATATGGTGCTGTAATATTAGTAGTCTGAACTGCTATTTGTAACTGATTCACTCATACTAGCTAAACTAGATACTATTTTTTTTGGGTGGCTCAAAACCTAAATCCTAGTTTTGGGCTATGGTTATATATATATATATATATATATATATATATATATATATATATATATATATATATATATATATATATATATAATTTGAACCTTTCGTCCTGTCTTCAGCTAAACATGCACAAAAATGAATTGGACAAAAAATGAAACATGGAGGCATTACCGGAGTCCATAGAACCATTGTATGCCTCGATTGTTGGGGGCTTGAAGCCCTTGGGAAATAACACTCCTACAATGAAGTTAGAGAACAAGTCGTTGAACCTATAGAGGCCCCCATGAATGTGATAGGAGCCTGAGGCTGGGGAGGGCTCATGCTCTGTTTGCGGTTTGCGATCCCCCATTGGTTGCGTGTTAACTGGGGATTGCGCTCTGCGCAAACCCCAACCATATGGTTCTCTGCTACTCATTCCCGCAACATCATTTGCATGAGTTCAGAGTTTTACTATTACTTCTTTGTGAGCAGGTCGAAAAGTTCTTAGTTGGTTGGTGGTTACCTAGCTGAAGCACCAACTCCTGGTGTTGGTTGTGCTGGGTTGAGGATGAGTTGCGGTTCTTGGTGGGGTTGAGGCTCATGATTCTCAGGCTGCACTTTTTCCACCATCGAATGCAGGTGAGCAACGAGTGGATGTCCTCCTCACTACAAGAAAAGTCACGATTTGCGAAGGATAAATCTGCCGCAAATAAGCTAAAATCTACCGCAAATTGTCAATTTGCGGCGGATTCATGACCACCGCAAAAACGATTGTTGCAATGTAGTTTGCGGTGAATTTTAGTTTCCGCAACAAATTTTGTGGCGGATTTATCCCCCGGAAAGCCGCCACAAAATCTCTCCAACAATCTACCGGTATCCAGCATCAGAGTTGAGGTGTTGCGGCAAATTTTTCTACCGCTAACTTGGAGCAATTTTTTTCACCGTTAACTTACGACAGATTTTTCTGCAGCATCCTCCATTAATTTGCGGCTGATTAGCAGCAAATTTTTTCCTCTCCAAATTTGCGGCAGATTTTTTCTGCCACAAATTTTTTGGATTAAAAAGATATTTAAAATAAATGTTCAAAATCCACAATTATATTACAATCAATGCATACAACACTCAAACACCAATTTTAATCTGTCAATGCTCCATAAAACGAACATAACAAATTATATTACTTAAACAAAGTTTGTTCAAATACAACCTGATCCATAGAAAAGTTTAAAAGAAATATCAGAATCCATACAACACTCAAACATCAATTTCAATCCATATCCTTATTATCACTGTCATCTTCATGATCATCTTCAATATCCTCATTATCTTCTTCTAACAGTGGTTGTTGCTGGCTTGGCTGAGTGCCACCGGCTTTTAAATATGATTTCAATAAATTACCAATTCATTTATTCTGTTGACGCTGGTATCGTTCGAACCGCATTTTCCACTCTGCCTCACGTTGTTGGTTCTGCTGCTCTATTCGCTGTTGAATCTCCTGAACCCGATCCTTCATCTCCTGCTGCAACTGCTTCTTAACTTGATTAATATATGTAAACACAAATTCATCAATTCATTCCATAACTCATCTCTAAACCCATAAAAATGTGAAAAATGAAAAGATTGACTATATCCAGCAAGTTGATTAATCAAAATACGAAAATCAATTAATAAAAAATGTTACAGCTATTACTTAACTTGATTAATAACGTGCTCAGGAACTTGACTCAATCTAGGCCTTGAGGAGGATGAGAGGTAAATAATGTATTCTTTTCACTGGAACTTCGTTGTTATTTCCATTACTGATTTTACGAAGTTCGTATCTTTCAGCACCATAAAACCTACGTTGTCTGGCATTATCATTGTATAATATACAACTATTTACACAACAATCAATTTTTCTTGAAGCAAGCCCAAGTTTAGCAATCAATTTTTTTGTTCTATAGTAATTCAGAGGAATTCGTGATCCTGGTGGAGCAACCTCTCTTAATATCTCCATAAATGAATCAAAGCATACATATGTTACATTATAATCAAATTTGAGGCTTAACATTCAAATTGCCAGGGATAACTCAAAATGAGTTTCGCAGCCAGGCCATAATAGCTGACTTAAAGCATTTAATAGATCATAAAACTCTCCAGCCTCTGGATATGGAGGCTCCTCAACACTCTATTGAAAACGACTTCTAAAATCCCTAAAGTCTGTTCCAACCGTATCACAAACCATATTTTGATATCTGTCAACCATGTCTTCCTCCTCTAATACAAGACTATTAGCAGTGTTTAAACTAGAGTTTATATCTACACTAATTGGATCGGGCTTTTCCTCTCTATGATCTATCCTATACCAGTAGCTAGGTTTAAATCCTTTTTTATACAAGTGAACTTTCACAATCTCAGGTTTCAACAATTTCCCACTATAACGATTCAAACATGGACACTTAATTGTTCCTTCAGTTAAGTAATGAGAAGATCGACATGCATAATTTACAAACTCTTCAACTCCATATACAAATTCTTGTGTAAGTCCTCTACAACCCGAATGAGTCATATTATACATCCACCTATGATTTCTAGA
The DNA here is from genome assembly GCA_029884605.1 of Ormosia emarginata. Taxonomy (NCBI): domain Eukaryota; kingdom Viridiplantae; phylum Streptophyta; class Magnoliopsida; order Fabales; family Fabaceae; genus Ormosia; species Ormosia emarginata. The sequence continues at coordinate 7,327,516 of JAQQTP010000068.1, forward strand.
ACTACCATTTTCTACAATGGTAATTTTATACTTAAATCAAAATACAAAATGCAAAATGCACAACATATGTATAATAGATAATACAAATTCTCATGTTACTCCTAAATAAAGAAGGCTAAAAAAATCCAAGAACAAAATTAATTTTATAATAATAATTAATTGACAAAATCGTATACTTGACGAAATTTCGGTAGAATTTCCCATTGGTCTCCAAGTGCACGACTAGAAAGTGGTGACATCTACCTCGATCAAGTGTGCACCCAGAGAACAAAAGGAAATGTTGCATAACTAAATTTCATCAAGTATGTGATATAAGATTTAAGGAGTAACTATAATCAATTGAAGGAAAAGTTTCTTCCCAAACTGTCTAACTTGGACAATTCAAGATTCAATACAATGAGCAGTATCTTCAAAAAGTACATGTGCTTATTAATATTAAATCTCAAATGGGAAACTAAGGCTTCGCTCACCAATATGATTTACCCCAAGCATCAAATATATGACAAAGAATGCTACCAAAAATAAATTAAATTCTCAATAGTATACAAAAAAATAACATTGACTCGATTATAAGAACTACATAGTATAAACGAGAGTTTCAAAATAGTCTAAAACTACAGTTCAGTTCATGACATAACTGTGCATATGTAGATCACAAAATAGTCTAAAACTACTATTCTGGAAGCATCAAACAGAGAGCACACCATGGTGATATTGCAAGTTCAATGGTGAGGCAACACAACAACACAATGGTGCACGATTAGGCAAGGTGGTGAGTCGAATCTCGGCATGGAAGATAGAGCGACTCTACCAGTGAAGCTCGAGGATGGCGGAACGTGCGACACATGCTCAATGGTGTGCTGGCGCAGCTCTGGTGTTGGCGTTGTAGATCTGGGATGACATGGAACGACATGAGTAGCAGGAAGCGATGCGGGGCAGATCGACTGTTGGGTTCATCAATGGTGGGTCAAGTGGCGAGGATGGCCGCGCCGTGGAGTGGAGCGGTGTGCGGCAACGCGGATCAGGGGTCGAGCGAAGTTGGGTTTGGGTCGTGCACAGTTGGGATTGACCGGCGAGGCAGGGACTGATGCGTGGCTGGAGTAGTCTGCGGGTGGTGCGGACGGCGACGCGGTGCCGGTGTGGGTGAGCCGGCGTTGGTGCAGTGTGCAGCCGATGGTGGCTTTCAGTTTCGGTGAGTTGTTTCGGTTTGGGGTGTGTGGTGGCTTTGATGGTGGTTTATGGTTATATGGAGGTTGAAGATAGGTGGCAAAGCAAGGTGGTGGAGTGGAGGTTGAGGATGGTGATGAAAGGTTCTTTGTGTAGTGGTGGCTATTTTTGGTGAGGGAGAAAGGCTGATTAATGAGGTTAGTAGAAAGGAGAGAGTGTTTTAGATCTGGTACTCTATTTTTTAAATTGCGGCGGATTTTTGAGGTGAATTTTTTTACTGCAAAATTTTTTAAATTTTGAATTAAGCGTAATTTGCAATGGATATTTCCATCGCAAATATTTTTTTTATTTTTTATTTTTTAAAATTATATTTTTTTATTTGGTGGAGAAAAATTCGTTGCAAAATCCAATGCAAATTCCGGCGCTAATTTTTTTTTTAAATTTCAAGATAAATTTTTATTCTATTTAATAATTTGTGGCAGAAATATCCGCCGCAAAACATCTTTCTTTAATTATTTATCGCTAGAAAAAAATTGGGTGGGAAAAATCTGCCGCAAAGTTTTTTTATTTTTAAAATAAATTTTTATTTTATTTAATAATTTGTGGAGAAAATATCCACCGCAAACATTTTTTAATAGAAAAAAAAATTTTCACAATGAATGTGTCGCCAAAAAAAATTGGGGGGAAAATAGCCGTCGCAAATATCCACCACAAACATATCCGTCGCAAAATCCACCACAAATTGAAACAAATTATAATCCACTGCAAAATATGTCTCCATTTGCGGCGGATTTAAATCTTCTGCAAAAACGCATTTTTCTTGTTGTGCCTAGAGCTCTGCTAATAGCGATGGAGGTTTCAGCACCATCCTGCCGGTGGTCCTGGTTCGCATTTCCTTTGCACATGTTAGCCATGGTTGAGGAGGTGGGGTTAGCAGTTTACCCGCTTCCCACGGAAGGTGTCAATGTTCTGTCCAGAACTTGTGGTAGTATTGGGCTCCTTAGAATGTGAATATGTACCCGACAGCTCTCTTAAGTATGGAAACAAGGGGGGTTCGATACCAGGAAAGACACTCCAACGCTGAAGTTAACTAGGGTTGTAGTAGGGGATTCAACAAGGAGAAGATTCTCACTATGAAGATGCAGTACCCTATTTATATGAGGTGGAGATTCGTAGGCCCTATCAAACTACGAGGATGAGGATGTCATTTCACTTTGGGGGAGGAAGCTTCCTAACACTTTTTTCCTCAAGGGTTGACTCTCTTCAATGTCCCCCAAAGGTCCCTCCATAGGAGACATTTTGTTTGTCCTTTATGGAAGGTCACTATCAAGTCCGTTAGTGGGCTTGACCCATCAAGGCCCAAATCCAAGTACTGAACAGTACCAATTCTATATTCAAGGTTATTTAGTCATGGCAGGAATCCAGAGAGTAAGGTTATTTTTATGGTTGGCTGCTAATAAGTGTATGTTTGTTTATCAATGAAAAACCAATCTGGTTTCAGTCCAACAAACACAGCTAATCTTCGAAAGCACACTTCACCAAATGAGACAAATCAAATTTATTGGACTTATTATAAATCTGGAAAACTATATGACAGTATAAAACATGTGTGGAGCTTTGTACAACAACATGTGTGGAGTGTGAACCAAAAATTATGGGAAGATGTTAATTAACATAGTAGTAAAACTTTGTGTTTTTTTCTCCCAGTGTATCTTTTAGCTGAATTTGAATCACAGAGTCGAGAAAAAAAATAACTCGCTTTTGTCCATGATGTAGATCCTCTTAAAAATAGTTATTTTATTACAAAAATAATCATAATTCTATAATTAAAATTTATATGGTGTCCATTTAATTCTTAAAATTATCATTCAGACAGGTGAATAGAAAAAATAATGTGATGAAAAATGATGGAAAATAATAAAAATATTGCAATTGCTGGGGCGTGCAAAAGATATGCTAAAAAGTCTGATGATTGAACAATATTTTCAACTATTTTATACTTAATAGAAATACATAGACATAAAAGTTGAAGTTATATTTACAATTATCATGTCATTATTTTGAAAGAAATTGCTTCTAATCAAATACTAAAATAGCATATACTTGTTTTACCTGGATTCTTTTGCGATAAAATGTTTGCACCTCATTTTCTCTTCAATAATTAATGCATATAAAATTGCAAATTAAAAAATATCTAGTTTAATCATTCATATTTACTTATGTTTTAAAAATATTAAGTAGAGGCTGTATTTTTCATGTAGTTGATAAGATATATGTAGGTTGCTCTCGGCAAAGGATGAATGCCCAGGGGTGCCTATAAAATTAAAATCCCTCCCCGAGTCACCATCTTAAAAGACCGACGTTTAGTTGTATTATTGCATTCACTCCCAAATTCCAATTATATACGTAGACCAAGGTTATATGTATAAGTCTTAAGGCTGGGGAGGTTTTTAGGAATCCTCGCCTAAAACCTGCAAGTTGATAATTATGTGTGTTACTAATTTTTAATTTATTTTGTTTTGTGATATTACTCCCTATTCCAAATGGAATATATAAATATTTGGAGTGTTGCCTAGTGTAAGCATTAAATGTCTTGTAAGGAAAATTTTACGTAAAAGTTCTAAGTAGGAGTACTGTCGAATATACTAAAGTCTTCTTGATATATACTCCAAGCGCATGCTCTTACCCAATATTATCTTCCCTTTTTTAATTTTGGTTTACTCGCCACAAGCCCACAAATCGTAAATAACACTAGCCACATGTTTGATATCGTTTTGAAGATTCGTTTCCAGTCATGATCAAGATATCGCAATATGTGGCGCAAAACAGAGTTAGTTCCAATAATTTAGATTTTTTTTCTACTGGGAGATTGACCATTGGAAGAGGAATTTTTCTCCCATCGGAAGGTCCCAGTCACTAACTCTCCCACATGGCTAAATTTTTTGGGCTCAACTTCTAACCACTTAATCATAAAACTTGGATTGTCTATCACCAACTCTCATAAAAATCTGAGCTATTAAATAAAGGTTTATGAATGATTTTTATTAATCTAACAGAAGATAGCTAGCTATACTTCCAGTTTTCCATAAACAAGTGATTGACTTGAGGGAAGAAGTTGAAGCCAAGGAGGCAATGATGGACTACCCAACACTTCTGCTACTCACATTCTTTGTGTGGGCAATCTTGTTTTTCTTCATCACTAGCCATGGTAGCCAAAGCTCTAAACGTTCCAAGCTTCCTCCAGGTCCTCGACCCTATCCTATCATTGGAAACATCTTGGAGCTTGGCAGCAACCCTCTCCAGTCATTCACTCAGCTTTCTAAAATTTATGGACCTATAATGACTCTCAAGTTAGGAAGTATAACCACCATAGTGATTTCTTCTCCACAAATAGCCAAAGAAGCACTCCATACAAATGACCTAGTCTTTTCTAGTAGGACAATCCCAGATACTGCCAGGATACATGACCATGACAAAGTTTCAGTGGTATGGATGCCCGCATCTGCTAAGTGGAGGACCCTTAGAAGAGCTTGTGCCACAAAAATATTCTCCCCTCAACAGCTAGACTCTACACAGTTCCTCCGTAAGAAAAAGGTGCAAGACTTACTAGATTATGTGCATGAATGCTCCAAAAAAGGTGAAGCATTGGATCTTGGTGAGGCTATCTTTACAACAGTCCTCAATTCCATATCAAACACCTTTTTCTCTATGGATTTGTCTCATTATCATGCTTCTGATAAGTCTCATCAAGAGTTTAAGGAAATTGTATTTGGCGTTATGGAAGAAGTTGGAAGGCCTAATGTTTCAGACTTCTTCCCTTTCTTCCGATTATTTGACCCACAAGGTGCACGAGCAAGGGTGACAAATCACTTCGAAAGGTTAATTGCATTTTTTGATGGTGTTCTGGAAGAAAGAATGCGTTTAAGAGCTTCAGAATCTAAGGAATACAACGATGTGTTAGATTCCTTTCTGGATCTTATCAAAGAAGAGAATTCCCAATTGAGCCGCCATGATGTTTTACATTTATTTGGGGTGAGTATTTCCGATCAAACGGTTTTATCTTAAAATAAATTTTGAATATTTTCTCCTAAGATGTGTTACAAGTTACACTGATTGATTGAAAATGATGTAGCAATTTGGGTTTGATAAAGAGAAAAAATGAAAACCCTCATGTGACACAATCATATGATTTTGATTTATATATACCATAGTTGCTATTAATTTACTCGACTTCCAAAGTATAACGGGTGTAAAATGCATGTGAAAATTTTTTTAAAAAAATTAACAAGCATCTAGTTAGGAAAATGATTTATGCACAGACTTCTTATCTTCAGATTCCACACAAAGTTATGTTGGGTCGTGGATGGTTTAGGAAAAAGGCTGAGAGAAAAGAAAGAAAAATGAATGGATGCGATTATGATTTATGGAATATCTGTGTAAGAGTAGTCTATGTAATAGAACTCATGACTGAGAATATATTTGAGGAGTAAATCAATAATTTACTTATCCTTTGTCTTTGAATTTTAAACTCTTCTCTCTCTCTTCCTTGACATAAAACTTCATTTTCACCTAGAAACAATCTGGCAAACTCCATTTTTACTTGATGTTATACCAGGATTTATTTATAGCTGGGATAGACACAACATCAACCACACTGGTATGGGCAATGGCAGAGTTGCTACATAACCCAACAAAATTGGTGACGGTTAGAGAGGAACTACAGCAAATACTTGGCAAAATTGGACAAGTTGAAGAGTCTCACACCTCAAAGTTCCCTTACCTACGGGCAGTGGTGAAAGAAACTTTGCGCCTTCACCCACCAGCTCCACTTCTAGTACCTCACAAGTCAAATGATGATGTAGAGTTGGCAGAATTCACAGTGCCCAAAAATGCTCAAATCCTAGTAAATGTGTGGTCAATTGGACGAGATTTAAGCATTTGGGCTAACCCAAATTTATTTGAACCTGAAAGGTTTTTGGAGAGTGAAATTGATTTTAAAGGCAAAGATTTTGAGTTTATCCCATTCGGTACTGGTAGAAGAATTTGCCCTGGATTACCTTTGGCTTCCAGGGCCATGCACTTCATGTTGGCCTCTCTTTTGCATCACTTTAATTGGAAGCTAGCTGATGAGCTAAGACCAGAAGATATGGATATGAGTCAAAATTATGGGATTACATTGCATAAAGCTCAACCTCTCCGAGTTGTTCCTATCAAAGTTTAGTTGAAAAATATAAAGATTCAATTAGCAAATATAGCGTACATGTGATGCTATCTTGTGGCCATAGTTATGGTATTATTGTTAATCTGAAGTAGCAAATGAGGTACAATTTGTGGTGCATAGTAACTTCTGATTTTTATTTTTATTTCTCGTTTGCTATGCAAGACAGTAATAAACATTGTTTAAAAATAAAAATAACTACTTAAATATGTGTTTGTTACTTATAAATGCACTTTAATTTTACTTTTTTTTCCATTGCCTATAGATGTAGTTTTTTTTAGACCATGAGTTATCCTCACAAGTTCGGCCTATTTGAATCGCTCATAGAATTAAGTTATGTGATCTCCCTATAAGAGTTACTTTTCTAAAATTTAAACTTACGTTCTCATCCCAAGAAGTCGATGTTACTTACTACTGGACCCACACTTTATGAGTTTTCCTACAAATGTTTAGTTTATATCCACCAAAGCATAAAAAATGTTGATGTTCATTCTTTCAATCGAAAAGGAGTTTAGGGTTTCTAGTGGCAAAATCATTGGACATGTGGTATATATGCTTAAGGTGGATAATTTTATCTAATGCGGTTGACACCTATCATGAGAGACAAAGAGTTCGAATTTTTAAGGTTGAATAAAATTTTCTTTCTTATGTTTAAAAAAAATCTTTCTTAGCCCACCTCTTAATAAATTCTTGCTAATCAAAAAGTGTGCCTAGCAAATCAAGGAGCTATTGGAGAGGGATGGTTGGTTGACATCAAGCACAACTATAGAGAAGCAAACAAGTGTGTAGACTATCTAGTGAGTCCAAGTCTTTTTTTTCAAAAATAAAAATTTAAGGTTAAGGGTAGTTGTCCTATCCCAGGATTAGGACAAGCCTCTAAGTTCAACGAACGCTTATAGAAGTACTTATAGATAATTTACTAATAATGAACCCCGACAAGAATCGAACTCCAACCAATTTAATTGATGCGGTCCACCCTTACCAATTATGCCAACCATTCTTTGTAGTGAAGACAAGTCTTTGTCATGGCCGATATATCAAAATTTGGGATACTCCTCCTAGTGAACTTTCTAGTATTTTGTTTCTTGTCAATATCGGACCTATGTCCTTAGACTTGTTCCTCTGTACACAGATAGCTTTTTGTTTTTAAATTTGTTTTGTCCTCGCCCCCATCTTTTTTAAAAAACAAAACAAAACAAAAAGAGTGCCAACAGAGACGAAGGAGTTCGTTCATCTTGATAAAATTAAAGATGGAGAGAGATATGTTACAACTGTTTTTCTTATACATATTCTTTTTATCATAGACTAAAGTTCATTCAAATAAAAGTTAAATGACACTTACCATTTCAATTAAAATAATAAATTTATTAAGATAAAGAAAATAAACAATAATATTCACAATAAACTAGATCATGATTTGTAACTTTATTCTTGATATGTTAAATTATTGATAACGACACATTTTTACTACAGAGACCAACACATATAAAGTGTTGTCGTATAAAGATGGTATGGCATATCTTATCTTAGTATAATTGAAGGTCTTATTATTTTGTAAGGCCAAAGTATGAGATCGAAACTAAAGTTAGAAATTTCAAATCTATCATAACATAAAATAAATATAAAATACTTTTTTGATAAAAAAGTAAGGAGTGCAAAGGCATCACCATAAAGCCAAAGATCCCAACTAGGTTGGCACCAAAGGATTTATCAATCATTTGCAGCACACCAATATATTAATGAAGAAACAAAGCCATGGGGGGACAAAAACCAAAACCCATGAGATAAAACAATCAAGCAAATCTGTAGTTTGGAAGACCCATCCTATTACGAAAAGAGTCTTCACAAATAAAGCTGGGGGTTAAATCCCACCAAGTGAAACCAGACGAAAAAAATTCCAAAGGAGGCAAGCTTATCAAAGATGGTATTTCTTCGTAAATATGAGACACTCTAAAGTTCATTTTTCGAGTGAGTGAGAGAAGATAGTTATTCCATCTATTTCGAAGTTTCCAAGGCACCCTCGAAGGAAAGTTGAAGGCGTAAACCGTAATGGAGGAATCACATTCTAAGATTATGCCAACCTCGTCAAAAGCTAATTCAATAGCTAACATAGCGCCATGCAACTCGCTTGCAGAGAGCAAGAGAGGCCAATATTCATAGCAAAACGACCAAGAGCAAACCATGTGATTCTTGAAAATTCCACCGCAAGCCGCCATTCTGGGAAGCCTCTTAGCTCCATCGTGTTGCACTTAACCCATCCAAAGAGGGAGAGAGCCAACTTACCTGTTTGATATTAGGAGCCCCGCGAAGATGGTCGGAGACCGAAAAAGCTTGAAGAATGGAGATTTCCGATAGAGAGAGGTTTGTGGTCAGAGCGACGATCTATTTCCGTTAGGAGGAGACATGAGAGATCATTTTAATTGCTCGAAGTCTGATAAGCAGGAGTTATCAAACCTCCTCATATTCCTACTGTCCATATTGCCCAAACAGAGTTAACAATCGACGCAGTCACTATGTGTTTAAGCTGAGAGCTCCAGTGATTTCGGCAAGTGGACAGAACAGAGGTTACAGAGGATAAATCCAAGTTGCAGGGTACTGCCAAGCCATATCCAAATTTTTCGAGCAAAAGCACAATCCAAGAATAGGTGATGGGAAGTCTCATCCGAGAAACCACATAAGCTGCAAATGGAGACATTAATGCAACCTCTAATCTTTAAGTTCTCATCGGTGGGGAGTTTATTATGTATCAGTCTCCAAACTAGGCAAGATCTGGATGGAGGGATTGTACTGCTCCATAATATTTTAGTCCAGTCGAGGGCAGCAGAGGGAGCATTTAAAAAATTATAAGCTTCTTTGAGAGAAAGAGTACCTGAGTCTGAATCATGCCAAACCATATAGTCATGACACGAGAGCACAGGGACAGCTAATTTTGCGATCTCAGCATGCAGAAAGCGAGATTTATTGATGATATAAGATGGAACAGACAAGGCATTGTTATGAATGAAATCAATAACTCTAGCTTGAAGAGAATCATGGAGATGGATGGGTATGCCAAGCATGTCAACAATTGAGTGGGAAAGCCATTTATCCGTCCAAAAGTTGATAGATGACCCATCACCAATTTGCCAAGCAATGTTTTGAAGAACAGTTTGCAAGTAGCCACATAGAGAGGGCCAAATAGAGGATTTAGCATAGTATGTGATTGCAGTCTTGTTTCTGAGAAATCTGGCTCTTATTAGACAAGCCCATTGATTTTGAGAGGAAATTAGCTCCCAACATAATTTAAGCATTGAAGCTTCATTCATGGAAATAATAGATCGAATGCCAAGACCACCTTCAAGGAGGGGGGTACACACCTTACTCCAAGCAACTGTGACAATCTTCTTAGTGTAGATGTCTCCTGACCAAATAAAGTTTCTAATCCACTTCTCTATGTCCTTTAGGAGAGATTTTGGCCAAGCATAGATGCGAAAGCTGTAGAGAAGCATACCATGGATAATGGAATTCACCAATTGGACTCTACCCATTAAGGACAACATGGAGCCTTTCCAAGTTTGCAATTTGCATTTAATCCGTCACAAAGAATTGGAGATGGGACTTTCTTGGCTTGCCTTTGAAAATAGGGACTCCTAGGTAGGAGAAAGGAGCTTGTCCACCGAAAATCCAAGAGTATTACCGATTGCCTAATCTTGAATGAGGAATAGATCCCGAGTAAAACTTGCACTTTCGAGATTTTGCCCTGAGGAGGCACACCATAAGACTGAAACAGATTCATTAAAGAGGCCAAATTCCTCTTGATGCCTTTGCAAAACACCATGATATCGTCTGCATAAAAGACATGGGTAGGCACTTGAAAGCCTCTAGGACTGGACATGTGTTGCACTTTACCTGACTGAACAAGATGAGAGATGCCTCTGCTAAGAACATCCTCAGCTAAGCAAAAAAGGAGGGGGGGAGAGAGGTTCACCTTGTCTGACCCCTCTCTTACAGGCAACAAAGCCTGTAGAGTGCCCATTCACCAAAAAGGAAAGCTTGGCAGATTTCAAAATGGTTGAAACCCAGCTACAGAAGGTTGAGTGGAAACCAAAAGCTTGAAGGACATTCAAAAGGAAGGACCAATCTATGGTATCGAAAGCTTTTTTTATATCAAATTTCAATGCTAGGTTGCCACCAAACTGCTTATTGTCTAACAAATTAATAGCTTCAGATGTAATACAAACACAATCACTAAGCTGTCTTCCCTTGATAAATCCTCTTTGCTGTATAGAGACAACTTTGGGGGCAATGAGTGCTAATCTGTCCGCAAGAATCTTGGTTATAATCTTAAACTGGAAAAGAGCAATAGGCACGAAGTCTTCAATTTTTTAAGAGAATTTGGGAATTAAGACTACCAAATTTGAGTTCATATTAGGCAATATCCATCCTTGGGTGAAGAACTGGGTTGAGTTAAACACATCGAGAGGCAACAATCTCCCAATATTTCGAAAAAACACCACCAAACCCATCCAGGAAGAGCTCCATTACCATTCATAGCAAAGACAGCAGATCTGACCTCCTCAATGGTTGGGATTTTAACTAACATGGAATTGTCATCATTAGAGACAAGAGAAGAAATAACCTCTGAGACTAAGTCATTGTTCAAACAGACATTGTCTGAAGCATATAACTGAGAAAAGTAGTCAATTACATGATTCTCAAGATCGAGGGTTCTACTAGGATTGAGTCACCTGACCTTAGCATGGAAATCTGCTTGGTAGAGTTTCTGATTTTGGCCATTTTGTGAAAATAACCTGTGTTACGGTCCCCAAAAGAGTGCCAGTTGATTCTGGACTTTTCTTTCCAAAATTGCTCTTGAACAGCTAAAGCTTCTTCCAAACTGATCTGGGCATTCAGCTCCTGGGCATGCAGATCATCCGAGTAGCCATTTATAGAGATTTCTCCCTGAATAGAGTCAACCAAAGACATGGCAGTATCAACATTCTGCTGGACGTTACCAAAGACCTCTCTATTCCAAACCTTAAGCTTTAATTTCAGAGCTTTCAACTTCTGCATAAGGATGTGCATAGGACAGCCTATGACAGGTCTCTGCCATACCTCAGAGACTAACCTATGGCAATCAATGTGATCAGTCCACATTTTGAAAAACTTGAAAGGAGAAGGGAAAGTTTTAGTTCCTCTATTGAGAATCAGCAGGATTGGGGAGTGATCAGAATGCATTCTGGTTAGAGTGCAGCAGGAAATATTTGTCCAAAAGGAGATCCAATCATCATTGCAAATGGCCCTATCTAATCTCATTTAGTATGTGCCCTGCTCTTCCTGCCATTAGACCAAGTAAACTCAGATCCTTTAGTAGGTAAATGGGTGAGAATACAACTATCTGTCCAAGCACAGAATTCATCAGAGGAATACTTTGAGGGTAGACATCCTCCTCTTTTCTCATGAGATCCGATGATAGCATTAAAGTCTCCAATAAAACACCAAGGGCCAGGGTTGTTCTGCTGAAGGCTAGCTAACTCAATCCAAAGATTCCTCCTAAGGATGTGATTAGTGCTTGCATAGATAGCAAATATGAAAACCAGCATGCCATCAATGGTAATGGAAAATGAGATTTGCTGGCAAGAAGCAGATATAACAGATGGAGAGTAACATTCATCACAAATTCCCCACAAGTTAGGAATATGATGGTTTCTATTATTCAGCACAAAAGGCTTCATTTTCAGATTTTTCCAAAAGCTCCTAGGAAATTGGTCTAAAGTAATCCAAGGCTCGGATAAGAACAGGAAATCAGGTTTATTATCAGAACAGAGTTTATTTAGTAAAAGCCTAGTTTTTGAGTTTCCTAGGCCTTTAGCATTCCAAAAAAGGACTTTCATTAAGCAAATTGTTGAGGTCCTGCCCTAGGCCAGGGCATGACAACCCTGCTGGGTTCGTTTACTTTTTTTGAGTTTTTTTCTCAGAGATTTGGTTAACACAGGAGTGAATTCCTTTTCAATATCAGCACTGTGATTGTCATGGTTTCCATCTTCATTGCTTTGTCTCCCAGAGATTAGAGACTATCCTAATGTCCTCTTGAACAACAAAGAGAATATTAGAAGTAGCAGCCTCACGACCACTCTCAAAAAGAGATTGATCAATTACCTCAAGTATGGAAAAAGTTCCAACATCAAAGACCCGAGAGGATTTGGAGCTGGGTGTATTATCATTGCCCGATGCTATAACAACATTGTCATGAGCGAGTGTTTGAGACATGAGAGGGGGATTCCGGATGAATAGATTCATCATAAACCGAGTCACCAGCTTCCCGATTATTATCTATAGCCTGCTCCGAGGGGTTAGAGTCATGCAAAACCACATGGTCTAAGTCATTGACAGTCCCATTATTAAGGTCACCTCCGCAACAATATTTACAATGTTGTGGTGTTTGTGTTGAGTGCTTTGAGCCACTTGGATATCGAGGTTCTCTGCGGAAGCAGCCAACTCTGTCGAGATCCGATTATGGTGTGTTGCCTTAGGAACATAGATCCGTGCGCTTCTTTCTTTCTCGGGTCTTAGGCTCTTTTACCGCGATCGGTAGGATTCTTCTTTTTGTGCAGCCTAAAATAATTTCGGCAATGAGAGCAAAAATATGGCAGCTTTTTCATATTCTACTCCCACATAAAAAGCAAAATCATTTCTTTCAACCAAGATCTCATCGTGCAAAGCAAATGTAAAGGTCTACATCCACCAAGATTCGTTGGCCGAAGATCCTGTTCTTTGTTGCGTCATCAAGCGAAATAGGGGTTCCAATGCCTACTGCAATTTCAAAGAGCATTTGGGCCTCCAAAGTATTCTTGAGGCGGACCATGTATTCTCACCCAAAGATTGCACATGGGTCGCTTTTGCTTGTGTGGGTTGAAGTCCGGTGTCCATTGAGAAAGTCTTAAAATTCCCGGCTGAAGATTCCAAGCACCAATGGCCCACACACTTCGAAGATCTTCTCGGGGATGAGAAATCGAACTCATAGTAACCTTTCCCCAAGGGGAATCAGCTTCCATTGTCCCAAAGGTTTCCAAAGGAGTGCGAGTTTCACTTGAAGGTCATTGGCTTTTAAAGGCTTATCTCCTTTGGATAGAATCATACGTCCATGAAGGTTATTTTTACAGGATGAGATACCTTTTTGGTATTCGTCTTCAGATATTCTTATTGATACCGAGTCTCCCTTGCGACAGGGTCGAGGCAGTTGACTGAGGGGAATGTCAAATGAGTTGTTCAGTGCTTGGGCGAATGTTTTCCGTTGGGAAGGAGCATTCAGGAGTGAGGAGGGTAGGGGGTCCAGAAACCTCCAAGGGCAGATCGTGTTAGGGTCCTCCATCTCCAAAAATCACCCACTTCATCCCAATATAAAGTACTAAAATTCAAACTCTTTAGATATATCCAGAGGATAACAAATCTAAAATATTTGAATAATTTTATAGGATAGAAAACTATAAAAACTAAAAAATAAGAAAGAAAACAAAGAGGGTTGTTGTCAAAAGATAGGACGACAGTCTCTCATTAGAAAAACATCCAAAATAGAATACCAAAATGTCACAAAAGGAGAAAGAGAACACCACAAAGGAAAAATAGAATTTGGGCCGGCTTGTTTGTTGTTGCTATTAGAGATGTTGTAATCCTTTTTAGAGATGTTATAATTGTTGGCACATAATGATAGTATGTTACTTTTTTTTTTTTTGACTTGATACTTTGATTGTAAGTTAAATTGTTAATAAATGGTAAAAATGGAAAAAAATGCTATATAAATCACATTTATTCATTTTTTAAAAAAAATCATGAAATATCTCCATATGTTAAGTTCATTTGAATCGCTCATAGGACTAATCTCCTTCAACCACTGGAGCACGAAGGTTATACAGTCTCTCTACAAGAGTTGTTTTCCTGAGATTTAAGTCACAGAGAGTCAAAGTTACTTACTACATTGACCTACCCGTTGTAGGTATCGCATTTATACATTTAACTTTCTATTTTATTCCCTTTTTTATCTTTAATATTAAAAAAAACCATTAAATGAGTCCTCATTTCTTTTCTTTTCCTTTTTTTTTAAAAAAATTCTTTGCACTCCATTTCTTTCCCGACTCCAAAAGGAAGTTGATGACAAAGTGTTTTTATTTTTAATTTTTATGATATTAGTTAAACTTTAGTTTTTTATCTTTCTTTTGAAAAAAGACCTTGGATTGGACGTATACATAAGAAGAGAACAGACAAAAATTTTAAGTGAGACCAAAAAATCATATAAATAGGTTTCGATCAAATTGTAAGGCAAATTAACCCTGGATCCAAATATAATGATTGAAAAGATTACTGGACAATGAAAACATTGATGGAAAAAAAAACTGCAATTGGTGAAGCTTGGAATAGAAGCTAAAATAAGTCAGATGATTGTATATTATTTTCAACCATCTTACTTAGGGAATGAAATTCTTTGTCACCTTTTATTGTCCTATTCCCTGTACCTGTAATTGAATTATCAACTCAGCAAAAAAACTTATTTATGTCTTAATTTGTAATAATTTCTCTCTTCATTATTAATTATTTTTAACGAGTTGTCAACATTCAATTGGAGAGATAAAAAAATGAGACAATAAGTAGGAAAGAAAGTATAAAGAGAAAAAAATGAAGTTACATTTATAATAATTATCATGTCATTATTGAAGAAAATATTGCTGATCAAAATATAAAAACATACTAAAGTAATGAAATTTGTACAGACTTTATCTTTGCAAATTCCATTACAGATTTCATGGTAGATTTCTCTAAATCATTCAGGAAAAAAATTATAATGGGACTAAAATGCTATCCAACAACTTGCATGCGAATTTGTGAGTGTTTTAAGAAGAATTTAATCGTTTAAATATCATCTTCCTCAATATTATGCTTGGATGGGAATAACTTGGAGAGGATGGGCCTTATGGAAACTAATCCCATTGATTAGAAATAATTTCTTTGAAAAAAATGAAATGATAATTGCAAATATAACTTCAACTTTATCTCTATGTACATTCCCTCCTACTAAGTAAAATGATTGAACTTATGTTTTCGTCTCAAGATAGTAATAAATAATGTTTAAAAATAAAAATAACTACTTAATTATGTGTTTGTTACTTATAAATGCACTTTATTTTTACTTTTTTTCCATTCCCTATAGATTATTTTTTTTTGAGACAATGAGGTATCCTAACAGGTTTGGCTCATTTGAATTGCTCATAGAACTAATTCTCGTTCGAATATTGGAGTACGAAAGTTATATGATTTCCTTATAAGAGTTACTTTCTAGAAATTTGAACTTACATTCTCGTCCCAAGAAGTCGATGTTACTTACTTCTCAACCCACATTTTATGAGTTTTCCTATATATGTTTGGTTTATATCCACCAAAGCATAAAAAATGTTAATGTTCATTCTGTCAATCGAAAAAGAGTTTAGGGTTTCTAGTGGCAAAATCATTGGACGTGTGGTATATATGCTTAAGGTGGATAATTTTATCTAGGTTAAATAAAATTTTCTTTCTTATGTTAAAAAAAAAAATCTTTCTTAGCCCACCTCTTAATAAATTATTGCTAATCAGAAAGTGTGCCCAGCAAATCAAGGAGTTACTGGAGAGGGATGGTTGGTTGACATCAAGCACAACTATAGAGAAGTGAACAAGTGTGCAGACTATCTAGTGAGGCCAAGTCTTTTTTTTCTAAAATAAAAATTTAAGGTTAAGGGTAGCTATTCTATCCCAAAATTAGGACAAGCCTCTAAGTTCAATAAGCGTCTATAGAGGTACTTACAGATAATCCACTAATAACGAACCCTGACAAGAATTGAACTCCGACCAATTTAACTAATGCGGTCCACCCTTACCAATTATGCCAACCGTTCTTTGTAGTGAAGACAAGTCTTGGTCATTGCCGATTTATCAAAATTTGGGATACTCCTCCTAGTGAACTTTCTAGTATTTTGTTTCATGACAATATCGGACCTTTGTCCATAGACTTGTTCCTCTGTACACAGATAGCTTTTTGTTTTTAAATTTTTTTTGTCCTCGCCCCCATCTTTTCAAAAAGAAAAAACAAAACAAAAAGAGTGCCAGCAGAGACGAAGGAGTTCATTCATCTTGATAAAATCAAAGATGGAGAGAGATATGTTACAACTGTTTTTCTTATACATATTCTTTTTATTATAGACTAAAGTTCATTCAAATAAAAGTTAAATGACAATTACCATTTCAATTAAAATAATAAATTTATTAAGATAAAGAAAATAAAAATAATATTCACAATAAACTAAATCATAATTTGTAACTTTGTTCTTGATATGTTAAATTATTGATGACGATACATTTTTACTACAGAGATAAATACTGTTTAAAAATATAAATAACTACTTAAATATGTGTTTGTTACTTACAAATGCACTTTAATTTTACTTTTTTTCCACTCCCTATCAATGTTTTTTTTTTTAGACTATGAGGTATCTTCACAGGTTTGGCTCATTTGAATTGCTCATATATAGAACTAATTCTCGTTCGACTGTTGGAGCACAAATGTTATGTGATCTCCCTATAAGAGTTACTTTCTTAAAATTTGAACTTACGTTCTCGTCTCAAGAAGTCGATGTTACTCACTACTCGACCCATACTTTATGAGTTTTCCTATAAATTTTTAGTTTATATCCACCAAAGCATAACAAATGTTGATGTTCATTCTTTCAATCGAAAAGGAGTTTAGGGTTTCTAGTGGCAAAATCATTGGACATGTGGTATATATGCTTAAGGTGGATAATTTTATCTAACGTGACTGACACCTATCATGAGAGACAAAGTTTGAATTTTTAAGGTTGAATAAAATTTTCTTTCTTATGTTAAAAAAAAAAAAATCTTTCTTAGCCCACCTCTTAATAAATTCTTGCTAATCAAAAAGTGTGCTCAGCCAATCAAGGAGCTATTGGAGAGGGATGGTTGGTTGACATCAAGCACAATTATAGAGAAGCAAACAAGTGTGCAAACTATCTAGTGAGGTCAAGTCTTTTTTTTTTTAAATAAAAATTTAAGGTTAAGGGTAGTTGTTGTATCCCAAAATTAGGACAGGCCTCTAAGTTCAATAAGCACTTATAAAGCTACTTACAAATAATCCATGAATAACGAAACCTGACAAGAATCAAACTCCGACCAATTTAACTGATGCGGTCCACCCTTACCAATTATGCCAACCATTCTTTGTAGTGAAGATAAGTCTTGGCCATGGCCGATATATCAAATTTTGGGATACTCCTCCTAGTGAACTTTCTAGTATTTTGTTTCATGACAATATCAGACCTCTCTCCTTAGATTTGTTCCTCTGTACATAGTTAGCTTCTTGTTTTTAAATTTTTTTGGTCCTCGGAACCATCTTTTTAAAAAAAACAAAAAAAGTGCCAGCAGAGACAATGGAGTTCGTTCATCTTGATAAAATCAAAGATGGAGAGAGATATGTTACACCTGTTTTTCTTATACAAATTCTTTTTATCATAGACTAAAGTTCATTCAAATAAAAGTTAAATGACACTTATCATTTCAATTAAAATAATAAATTTATTAAGATAAAGAAAATAAAAATAATATTCACAATAAACTAAATCATGATTTGTAACTTTATTCTTGATATGTTAAATTATTGATGACGACACATTTTTACTACAAAGACCAACACATATAAAGTGTTGTCATATGAAGATGGTATGACATATCTTATCTTAGTATATTTGAAGGTCTTATTATTTTGTAAGGCCAAAGTATGAGACCAAAACCAAAGTTAGAAATTTCAATTTTATCATAACATGAAATAAATATAAAATACTAAAAATCAAACTCTTCAAATATATTCAGAGGATAACAGATCTAAAATATTTGAATAATTTTATAGGATAGAAAACTATAAAAACTAAAAAATAAGAAAGAAAACAAAGAAGGTTGTTGTCAAAAGATAGGATGATAGTCCCTCATTAGAAAAACATCCAAAATAGAATACCAAAATGTCACAAAAGGAGAAAGAGAACACCACAAAGGAAAAATAGAATTTGGGCCGGCTTGTTTGTTATTGCTATTAGAGATGTTGTAATCCTTTTTAGAGATGTTATAATTGTTGGAACAGAATGATAGTATGTTAATTTTTTTTTTTTGACTTGATACTTTGATTGTATGTTAAATTGTTAATAAAGGGTAAAAATGGAAAAAAATGCTATATAAATCACATTTATTATTTTTTTTAAAAAAATCACAAAATATCTTCACATGTTAAGCTCATTTGAATCGCTTATAGGACTAATCTCCTTCAACCACTGGAGCACGAAAGTTATACAGTCTCTCTACAAGAGTTGTTTTCCTGAGATTTAAGTCACAGAGAATCAAAGTTACTTACTACCCCAACCTACCCTTTGTAGGTATCACATTTATGCATTTAACTTTCTATTTTATTCCCTATTTTATCTTTAACATTTAAAAATCAAGAAAAAACCATTAAATGAGTCCTCATTTCTTTTCTTTTCCTTTTTTTTTTTAAAATTCCTTGCACTCCATTTCTTTCCCGACTCCAAAAGGAAGTTGATGAAAAAGAGTTTTTATTTTTATTTTTTATGATATTAGTTCAAGTTTAGTTTTTTACCAAAAAAATTACATAGTCTCCCTCTGCAACATATTTTACAAGAAATACAAATTTATATTTCTTTTGAAAAAAAGACCTTGGATTGGACGTATGTATAAGAAGAGAACAGGAAACAAAAATTTTAAGTAAGACAGGAAAATCATATTAACATATTTTGATCAAATTGTAAGGAAAATTAACCCTAGACCCAAATATAATGATGGAAAAGAATATTGGACAATGAAAACATTGATGGAAAAAAAAAACAATTGGTGAAGCTTCGAATAGAAGCTAAAATAAGTCAGATGATTGTATATTATTTTCAACCATCTTACTTAGGGAATGAAATCCTTTGTCACGTTTTCTTGTCCCATTCCTTGTACTTGTAATTGAATTATCAACTCAGCAAAAAAACTTATTTATGTCTTAATTTGTAATAATTTCTCTCTTAATTATCAATTATTTTTAATGAGTTGTCAACATTCAATTAGAGAGATAAAAAAATGGGACACTAAGTAGGAAAGAAAGTATAAAGAGAAAAAAATGAAGTTACATTTATAATAATTATCATGTCATTATTCAAGAAAATATTTCTGCTCAAAATATAAAAACATCATAAAGTAATGAAATTTGTACAAACTTTATCTTTGCAAATTCCATTACAGATTTCAAGGTAGATTTCTCTAAAACATTTAGGAAAAAAATTTAAAATGGGACTAAAATGCTATCCAACAACTTGCATGCGAATTTGTGAGTGTTTTAAGAAGAATTCAATCGTTTAAATATCATCTTCCTCAATATTATGCTTGGATGGGCATAACTTAGAGAGGTTGGGCATTATGGAAAGTAATCCCATTGATTAGAAATAATTTCCTTGAAAATAATGAAATGATAATTGCAAATATAACTTCAACTTTATCTCTATGTACTTTCCCTCCTACTGAGTAATATGGTTGACAATTATATTCCATAATCAAATTTTTTTAGCATATCTTTCGCAATCTCCACTAAATGCAATATTTTAATTATTTTCCATCATTTTTCAACGCATTGTTTTTTTTATTCACCAGCCCAGAATGATAATTTTAAGAAGTAATGGACATGATATACATTTTTGTTGTAGAATATAAATAAAATAACTATTTTTTAGAGGATATATATCATGGACAAAAGCAACTTCTTTTTTTGGTGATATGACCGAAAGCAACTTTCTCAAGAGAAATTTGGACACCAAATAACCTATATTATTTTTACACTCTGCTTCTTTTAGAATTAAATACAAAGATTGTATTGGAATTTTTGTTTTTACATTTTATTATTTTAAAAAAAGTAATGTGAAAATTGTATAATAAAAATGGAATGCAAATATCATTATCACCTTCACATACCATGGCTTAGCAATTCAAGAAATAGAGAATTTGCCCAAAAAAAAAATAAAGAAATAAAGAAATGTTTGGTGCTTACATCATTATGATACACATATTCTTATATCTATATAAGTAGCAGAATCTAAATATAGTTATATAAAAAATAAAGTGACTTTAACTATTATTATTTATGTAAATGGAAGGTGATATATATATTGTTCTGAAGTGGATTCAGAAGTGTACCTGAGATAGATACGTCACAGTGGTTTCCTCCTTGCACAACAGCAGAACGTGTTGAACCAGGGGAGTTGGTACCTGCAAAGGGGCCCCAACGCTCAAGTCAGACAGTGCACAAGTAGAGTTTATACAATAAGATACTGATACCTGTTTAAAGTGACTTAGCTTGATATTTATAGAGCATGAATGAAATAGTAATGTGATCAGTATTAAATGCATGTATTTAGGATTCGTATCCTGTTAGAGATCGTCCTCCCTTCACTGTTGGAGGGGATCCCTATAATATAAGAATGTTGATATTGTAGTTTTCAGTAGTTGAAGCTGACTATGGGTTCTATAATTTCATAAGATCATGATTGATAATTATAGATATTTTAGGATATATCTATTGTGCTGATATATTATCTTGGTATTATGGCCCAATGTCATGGTTTGATGTTATTAGTTCAGGGGTCCTGAAAATGTGTCACCAAGGCTGGGCTGGGATGTTTACGGTGGATCCTGATAGTACGCGTGCCGAGTTGATCAATTAGACATGGTCTTGGATCACGGTCCAGAACAATTGCCCCCAACTTGGCGCTTAGATATGAGACAACTAAGTGTTAAGATATATAAGCCTCAAAAGGAGCACATGGCACGCGACGAACAAATGAGTCTTAATGTTAATGTTGGGTCTCGCGATGTTGTATGCAGTGGGCCGAGATTCGCGTTGCGTAATTATGTTTCTCGGAGTCAATGGGTTTGTCTGGTATCCGAGTAAGAGTACTTAATTGCTATTCAATTATCCGCGGTATAAGTTGCCCCCATGCGTAGCTCACAGGGCTTATTGAGTGTCTTTGTCATAATCCTTGAATTTGCAGTTGGTTGTAGTCTGTGTTGTTCTAGGAAACTACTACTTTGAATTTATTGGGACTTAAAAACAACATTTAAGGGGGTTGAAGTTTAATGCTATCGCCCAACTACCCACTGTCTTCATAGCCAATGACGAAGTAGGAGCATTAAAAGTGGCTTTAAATGCGCGATCATTTTACCTTTTGGATGACCAATCATTATGTTTTATTCCCTTTATAAATAGGGAATTTTTGCTGGAGGATCATCGTCTGCTTTTGCCATTCTTCACTTGTATTTTAATAGCCTTTTCCAGAGAATGATCTTATGTTTGTCAGCCATGAATACGTAGAGAATTTTGCCTGCCTCTGAAACCATTCTCCTATTCTTTTGAAAATCTTTAAAGATATTTTGTTTTCCATGTCCAATGCTTTTAACATGAGCTTTTCTTTCTTGGCATAATGGTCTGGTGAGGATCAAGTAACTGCCCTACCTGCCTGGGTCCATATGCATCAGGGTGGCAGAAGCCTTCCTCTCCCGATGTAAGTGGGAATGTTTGATCTACCCGCTCTTGCCGGGAAGGTCTGTTGTTCCTGCAGTGATGCATAGAGACACTTGGAGATGCTCTACCCTTGTCTTTCCTCCTTTTTGGGTGCTTTGGAGGCACTTAGTCCGATCTTCGACAGGTCTTCTAAGTGTAATTAGACATGCAGGAGGACCTTTCTGAGGAAAACTCTCTCGAACCTACCTAGGGCAGAGCATCCTTTTCAACAAGGAAGAGACAGATGCTAGTTTTGGAGGGACTGTGGAGGTGGCAACGACTCGGGGAGCCATTGATAACTGCATAAAATATAATTATTTTGGCCCTATATTTGTGCTCTATTGATTGCTTAGTCCTTGTTATCATGCATATATAGAAGATTTTAGGCTTATATTATTTGAATTCAATTGTGATATTTTCCTATATGATCTTGAGCAAATCTGTTATAATTCTTCATATGATTATGTGAATTTGCAACTATTATTAATTTGGTGATTTCTCTATTGCAAGAAGGGCTCTAATCAAGCATAAATTTGGAGGATTTGGACTAACATTAGAAAAGAAAGCCAAGTGTGAATTTCAGCATCTTACATTACTACGCAGGCATGTTAACGTCGCATCATGGTGCATTCAGCATGCTGCATACTGAAACCCGTGGCTTGGGCATTGTGGCGCAAAGGAATGATTGTTGCAGCGTGTTGACCTAATTCAGCACGCGCCACTGTGCAAGGTTGTTAACGCCGCGATGTGATAGTGAAAATTTTAGACTATAAATACTATTTTATCATATTTCAAAGAGAGCTTTTTACATTTTTAGAACACAGCTGCTAGGGTTCGAGCTTGAGGTTGAAAGGAAGCTAGAGGCACCAAAGTTGGAGGTCATCTTCATTTTGGAGGAGGATTCAAGCATAAAGGATCACATATATTGAGCTTCTTTCTCTTATTCCTTTACTCTCTCTCTTCTTGTATTGTGAACATGATGTATATGCATATATTTTCGTGTTTCGTGGCTAGCTAAGTTGTGTATAGGGATTTCTTTGGATCCTTCTATGAATATTGATCATTTTGTAATCCTTTGAGTTAATATAGATGATTTGAGTTTGTTTAATCATATTTCTCTTAATGCTCTTGAGTGCTTGACCAACATTTAATGTGTTTTGATTAAATCTCTTGAACTAGACATAGAGATTTAGGTTTGAGATCATGGATATGATTAATGCATGTTTAATTTCATTCTAATGGTGGAATAAGTTAATTAGCTAATAGAATAGACATATACTTATTGGTCATGCATAGCTATTATTGAGAATCGTTCTTAATGAGTGGATTTACTCTAGATCTCATAGAAATATATTGAACTAGGTAAATGAAGCATAGTTAAATGACCTAGACATAGGCTTTTAACTAAGTTTCTCATGCTAACAAATCTCGTCTCATTTATGTTGCTTATGAGGATTGCATATCATCAATTGAAGTAGAGGGTGAAGAAGGATTCCCTATATTCTAATCAACATCTTTTATTCTGTTTTATTGCATTTTAGTTTTTACAGTTAACCTACATAACCTTTTATAATTTGAATGTGCTTGGATAGTATTAAGTAAGCTATTAGTTAATATTTGGCTCTTGAGATTGACATACTCCTTGTGGGAATGATATCCGACTCTTTACTATATTATTTGTGCAACCCGTGCACTTGCGGTTAGCAAAAGAGCGAACAACCATCATCGTCAATGACTATCCAATGGGCCTTCTTGATAGTACACTTTTTGATGTATTTTTCCTTCTCTTTTTGTCTTGGAGGAAACTATGTATTCTTTTTCTTTTTTCTTTTTGTTAGAGTTGACGATGTATGGAATAAGAAGAATAATAAAAATTCTTTTTCTGAACTTTGTATCTATTGTTTTCCATTTCTGTTATTCATCTTCTTCTTTTTCATATTATCTGCTATCCGTACTGAGTCCAACGCTCAGCTTGTAAAAATGTGCTCGACCTTGTCATGTTGCCCCCAGCTTGGTACTTTGTAACTCCCCGAAAATTATTTGTTTTATGATAAATAGTCATTTTATAATATTTGTGATTTTTGAGAATTTTTATGGATTTTTCTAGGAACGTTGATTATTTTAATATATTTCTCGATTTGCATGTGCGCTAAGCGGAGCTAGGAAAATAAAATATTTTTCCTGATGCTGCAAAACCTTGAACTGTGGAAACGTCGACAGGGGATCTTACTAAACCCGAGGTCGGACATAGTTTATGAGGTTGTATTTTTCAAGATTTTATCTGATAAAATAAAAATCGCAGTATAATTTATTATCCGTTGGAAAATAAATACTAGTTTTATTAACTATAACTTTTATCCACTGGATAATAGTTTTAGTAGAGTGTTAAACATTTTTTCTAGAAGAATACTTTAATGACATCATCAAAGTGATATCATCACTTTGACTTTTGCAAAAAGTTAACAAAACTTCTCAAAGAAGCTTTGCACCAAGCTTCTAGAGGAAGCTTCCTTCCTCTCTCTCCCATGCAACTCCACGGCAATGTGGAGAGAAATGTGACAAATTTTGTCACATTTCCACTAATATCACATGTTCATTTCATTTTCAAAACTTCACCAAAACTTTTCTATCACTTTCTCTCTCCACATTTCTCTCCTCTCACTTTTCTCTCAAACCTTCCTCTTCTCTATTTTCTCCTCTCCTCCACGGCAGCCCTGCACCATTTCCCCTCCATGAATGCTTGATTTCAAGCATCCACTTTGCTTGAATATACTTTTCCTTTGAAGATCTTCTTTCCTTGTTGAAGCCATTCTCTAAAAAGCTCACCTTTTCCTCTCCATTCTCTCCTCTCTTCCACGGCCAAGACACCCATTTTTGGCCATTCACATTTTCTTGCTCAACCAACCTTGTTTCCTACATCTCCTCATCATCTTGAATCCTTTCTCTTTTGTGACCATCACATAAATCTACCATTTTTATCTTCTTCTATAAAGCTCTAAAGTTTGAAGCTTTGAGGTAAAAGTTCATGACTTTTCCATTTTCTTTCCTTATTTTCATGATCCTTGGTCACCTTGGTGATCAAGGATTCCTTTTCCAAGCTTTGATTGTTGATTTTTGTGAGTTTGAATATCCTATGGTTTTGTGGTGGTGGAGGACGAATTTCAAGTGCAAAAAAGAGCTTGCTTTCATGTTTATCTCTTTGGCTAAGAGGGAGATCATCTACTTCAACCTATCTTGGTAGTGAGGAGCTTGTTTATGTGTTGGTTGTGAGAAACCCATGTTAGGGTTACTCTCTTGGATGTATGATTTTGTATTGATTTTTATCTTATATGAAATTATTGGTTGTATTTGTATATTTGGATGACTTTAAATTGTTCTTGATGAATTGGAAATAAAGATGGAAGGCAAGAGTTTCTTGCCCTTTGGTTTGGAGGCTCACGGCCAAATGGCCCAAGAATAGGTCCATAATGAAAATTTGTGTAACAATTTGGGAATTAAGACTCTTGATAATGAGTAATTGGTGAGGTGAGGAAAAATTGAGGAATCTCTTAGTCTCTTGAGGCTCACGGCCTCTTAGGGAGAATATTGACAAAATTATGTGTTAAAGTGGGAACTTGGTTAAATAGACAATTAGAGGTTAATTAGGAATTAATAAAATGGAAAGAACAAAAAATAGAATTTTATTTTATGACTTAGTGTAATTTTTGGCTAAGGAAAGAACATGAGTGCAAGGGAGATGTTGAGAAACTAAAACTAAATTACCCCAAGTGAATTAGGTTTGGTATTAAGTGAAGAACTTGTTTAACTTGGATAATAAAGATTGGGTGAATTATGCAAGAGAATTCCCCTAGAGAGAAACTTTGTTAGAAATGTTGAAGTTAAAGCGAAATTCCATAATAAATCTTAACGGGTGTTTTCACATTTGAGAACTTGATAATGTGTTGTTATGGGTCCATAAGTGGGATCAAAAAATTTGTTGATATTTAATTGGGGCCAAATTATGGCGTGATGTTGGAAAAGTACATTATTGTTGAATATATATGGATATGCATTGAGTCATCATACATTGTGAAAGTTTGGTGGACTTTGTTGCAAGGCTTTATGCTTAAGAGATTAAATCACACCTTAGTGCAGGTGCGAATAGACTAGTGTAGGTCACTCGTTGACCTTGGGGGCGTCAGGGTGCGGGTATCTCGCAATGGGCAGTTGGTAGCTCCTCTGTACCGTGGGATAGACTGATGCAAACGCACCGACGATCCGGACCGAGACACTGTCCTATATCACGATCTTGTGAAGAATGTCTTGTATAAGCCATGTTGCGTAATTTTATTGAGATTGAAGCACTTGATTTGAGGCTAATGATATACAGACATGTCTCCTCGATCATTCTCTTCGAATGTTGTGTTTAGCTCCATGGAGTAGGATTTTTGGTACCTTGTGCACATGCATAGTCAATTAACATGACATTTGGCATACTTATATGATTATGAAACTGTTTCTTTATTGATATTATAACTGTCTGGATTATCAAATTGCTTATTATCTAATTCTTGATATTGTTTACTGTTTTACTATACTATTTGGCGTTATGCGCCGTTTATGTTTCTTTACTGCCATAACTGGTAATGATGTTGGATATCTCACCTCTTTGTTTTATTATTCTAGTTGTATCTGTACTTCTTCAAAGACCAAGGCGAGCACAAGCCTGCGTTTCTTGGTTACTGATCAACCTAGCCCTTTGTCTTGGTGATGGCATCCTGGCGAGGCTTCTTGGGGTATGCCAGAGTGAGGTTCCATGGAGGTGTTGACAGCTGGCATGTGGATTTCAATTCCGAGTGTTTTGTCTACGTAGGAGACATGACTGTGTCTTTAGCGTAGGGTTGTTATGACCCCCCTTGTTTTCTCTTTCGATCTTCATATTTAGTTGGAGCTCTACATGCCTATGCGAGAGGTGTGCGGTGAGCGTGTGTATACCCTTCGCGAGGATTCAGATTCGTTTCTGTCCTCCGCATGAGCTCTTGCTCGTGAGTCTACTATCCCATAAGGATTTTTTGATAGCTTTTTGAGTGGCTAGTTTTAGAGGCGTGATGTTTTGTCTTTTTGGTGGGCTGTAACATATATATCCTTTTGGGGCATGTAAAGTTTCTATTTTCTTTTGCTAAATCCGTTGATGTAACTAAACACTTATGACTTATATCTTTTGTATAAATGTATATTTTAAATCTTCATGTTAACTTCTACTAGATTTATGTTTTGTTCCGCTTACAAACAAGTTAAAAGAGAATCGCCAAATTATTATACGCTTATAAATGAACAGGTTATTATTTATATGTAAATGAACTAGGTCTTAGTATTATCTTTTATTTTTCGTTTTGTGGTTTGGTGTGACTGTTCTTATCCAAAAAAGGGGTGTCACATACTTAACTTGTCATAGCTAAGTGCCAAGGTAGATCTCAATGCCCCTGGTTTAGAGGATCCGTGCTTTGTGTGAAGCCAGAGTCCGCTATGCCTGTAAGGGAACAAGTTTTAACTTAGTGGTATTTCGAGAAGGTAGAGTCACCCAAAAATTGTGATCGTTCCGTAGTCCGATATTTGCCAATGTGTGGAAGCTCCATTTTATAATCGGGGTCCGCCATCCAGCTAAAAGTTAAGGTATATTTGTTGGATGACTTGGTGTTCAACTAGTGTCTGTGCAAAAAATTTGGACTCATTTAGGAGAGTTTTCATGACGATTTAGTTTCTTGAGTGAACTATCACTTCAACTGCTTATTAGACAACTGTGGCATCCACGTGGCTTATTTTGATGGGAACCGCTACTAGGGTTTCGTGTGCCATGATGAAGGGTTTTTTGAAAAGTGAAACGACTAAACAAAAGTATCCCTCAACCGTCCTGCCTCTATAAATAGGGGCTACAGATGTCTTATCCACACTTTATTGTTTCTGAAAATTTGTGGTGGTCTGAGAGAAATTTCGATGAGCTTATACGGCCAAGAGGTGTGATTTCGAGTGGTTCACAATAGTTGCTAGCAACTCTCTCTTCAAATCATCAACTTCAAGTCACTTTTTTCTTCTATTTTTAAAGGTACATATTTCCCTAATCTCTATTTTTTTTGTCCTTTTTGCCCATTTTTTTGGGTCACCGTCTCTGTGGAGCACCCTTTTTACCCCGTCAAGAGCGGCAGAGGAGTCATACTGAGGTTTAAACCTTCATAGGCTTCAAGGTCGTAATTCTAGGGTTTGAGGACAGATGCGGATCCTCTAGGATTCGCCCCTTTCCTTGTCTGAATAAGTAGGCTGGAATTCTTGATTCTGACTTAGCTTAACAACTTCAATGGGTGTTTTCCAGGTGTCTAATGGCAAGGAGAAGAGCGACGAGGCAAAGGAGACTGGCCATGGAGGAGCCTCTAGTACTCGCCCCAATGAGACCCACATATGCCTGGGTCAGTGACAACGTTGGAAGCACACGTCCATATACTCTGCTAAGGTAATGCTTAGAGACCTCTTAAGATATTTAGAACTGATGAAAGAGGGTCATAGGGATTAGGAGTTTCAAGTTTTGTGTCCGGAGCGAGATGACAGGGTGTGTATGGAACAGAAAGAAGGTCAAAACTTTATGTTTCTATATGAAGGCCTATTCCTTGACTTTGGTCTCCAACTTCCGTTTACTGACATTCAGATTGCAATTCTTTGGACTCTCGACGCTGCTCTGACCTAGATTCACCCTAATAGTTAGGGTGACCTCCTAGCCTTTGAAAGGTTCTGCCGGGTAGTCGGACTTTGGTACTTAGAGAGGGCGTTTTTATTTTTATTTTTACACTCAATGAAGTCTCCAGAGGGGAATGTGTTTCAGAAGTCTTGGGTGTCACTTAAGGCGAGGTCCAGATAGAAAGTCTTTGAAGTTTTTCAGGACAACTATAAAGATTTTAAGACCAGATCTTTTAAGCTGATGGCGACACCAAATACTTGGCCATTTTATCTAAAGGCTGGAGGGGAACCAACGTTCTGCTTATACTGGTCTTAGTAGGCGTGGAACACTCCCATCGAATTTATTGAAAAAGAAAGGGAACATATTGACGAAGGTGACGTTGAATGCATCGATTTTATAATCAGATGGGAAGCAAAAGTCAGCCTGATTAAATGCCAGGATATCTTAAGCATTTCTAGGATGACTACCTCTGGGCCATTCTTGGTAGGGGATTTAGCCGCTATACAATGTCTGCCTTGTTTCTCTTTTGTCTTTATATTTGACTTTGCATGTTTTTTAATCTATTTCCTTTTCTTGTTGTGTTACAGATAACATGGCTGCTAACAAGGGTGTCGTGTCTTCTATTGAGGCGCTTCAAGCTTTGAAGGCGAGGAAGGAAAGAGCTGGACCTTCATGTCCCTAGGCTGCCATTGCTTCACCTCCCGTTAACCGAGAGCCATAATCGAATTGCCCCACATAACCCCTCCAAGGAAGGAAGAGGAAAGCCATCGAGGGTACCAGGGCAGAAGATCGCGGTACGATGGCTACTGTGGAGGGAGATGCTAGCCAAAGGATAGATCCTCTACCTTTAATTATTAGGGATAGGTTGCCCGGGGACTTCATTGACAATGTCTTTATGAGTGAGGATATTGTTAAACTTATTACACGGAATAAGGTGCCCGAGGCTCTATCATTGTTTCAGGTTTTCACCCTCCGGACTGCTACCGAAACCCGGCTTCTCGAGAGGACTGTCGTGGCATTTGAGAAGAGGGTAGAGGACCAGCTGAGAGCGGCGGAGGCCGAAGGAAAATGACAACTGGATTTGGCCTTCAACGGTAAAGAGGAAACGAAAGCGAAAGCTACTGGGTTGGAAAAAGAGCTTACTGACCTCAAGCTTTTGCTCGCCGGTGAGAAGGCCCAATCTGATAAAGCCAACGCCGCCCTTCAGGCTAAGGTAGTAGAACTAGAGGAGGAGAGCATTGAACTGTTGGCCATCAACACCAATATTGGTGTTGAACATTTTAATAATGCAGTCTCCCAAGTCCAGTATTTCAACACCGAGATTGAGCTGGCCCTGCGGCATTTGAGTTTTGATAAAATATTTCGGAATGGACGCCTGGTTATGGCGGGATCATTTAATAAGCCGTCTACCGAGGTCCATAAGAATGAGGCTTCCACTGCCTTGCTGGATTTGACAGAAAAGGGCTCGGATGAGGAGCGACAGAGCCCGGACGAGGAGCGACAGAGCTCGGATGAAGCCAAGGAATAGGCTTTCCCTTCTCTTCCCTTTTATTGCATTTTGTTTCCCATTGCGTGGGGCTTTTTATCTTTGTTAAGGCAATTCTCTCGATTTCTAGGGTGTTTTTAAATGCTTCTCCTTTTCATTTACTTAATGTTATATGCTTGCTTGTTTTCCATGGTCCATTTTGGGTCCAAAGCCCATTATGGTGCTTTTTACAACCATTTAATGGACTTAGTAATATTTCCGATCAAGGGGATACCATGGTCCGGGGTCCAACACCCATTATGTTTGAGCACTTGGAATTCCACTTAGGACTTTAAGCATAATTCTGAAATCAAAACCTTAGCCCGTGGTCCAATATCCAAATGTTTTGGCACTTAGGACCCCACTCGCCTTAGGTATAATTTAAAATTGAGGCCTTGGTCCTGGGTCCTATACCAAAAACATTTTGGCACTTAGAATCCCACTTGACTTTTGGCACAATTTTGAAATCAAAACCTTGCCTGGGGTCCATCATCCAAAACATTTTGGCACTTGAGATCTCACTTGGCTTACGTATAATTATGAAATCAAAACCTTGTTTTTCGGCTTGAGGGCCTTGAGCCTTTAAATATGTATAATGGTATCTGAATAACTTCATTTTATTGAGTGTTTTGAGGATAGAAGTCTGTATAGAGTATACGCTCACCATAGACTGGGGCAGATCAAACGTGAAGTAAACTAATACTATGCCTTAAAGGCACTTAGCTGTAGTACTTTGTAAATTTGTCCGCATTCTAATAGTTCTTGATCGGCTTGCTTGTTAGTGTCTCCAGAGTGTAGGCTCCTTTGCTAGTGCTGACTACGATGCAATAGGGGCCTTCCTAATTGGGGGCTAATTTCCCTTGGGAGGCATTCCTACCCCCGTTGTTCGCTCTCCAGAGTACTAAGTCTCCTGGCTAAAACTTTCTCGAGACAACCTTCAAGTTATAATGAGTCGTCGTCCTCTACTTGATGATGGCATCACGTATATGAGCAACGCACCTTTTTTCCTCCAGAAGATCAAAGTCTTCTATAATCAATCCAGGATTAATGTCAGGTGAGAACTATTGGAGACACCAGCTAGGTTCTCCTATCTCCACCAGGATCATAGCCTCACATCCATAAGTAAGCTTGAAAAGACTTTCTCTTATGGTAGAGTGAGGCATAGTTCGGTAGGGCCAGAGGACGTGGTCTAGTTGTTCAGCCTAGTTTCCCTTAGCTTCATCCAACCTTCTTTTAATTCCTCGGACAATAACCCGATTAGCGGCTTTGACTTGTCAGTTTGTCCTAGGATGCTCAACAGCACTGCAATGGTACTTGATTTTTAGGTCAGCAAGAAGCTCTTCGAATCTCTTATCTTTAAACTGTGTCCCATTGTCCATCACGACAGATTCTGGAATTCCAAACCAAGTGATAATGTGACACTAAGTGAACTTTTGGATTCAGGCAGAAGTGATAGTAACTAATGGTTCTGCCTCAATCCATTTAGTGAAGTAGTCCACGACTACCACCAAGAACTTCAACTGCCTAGGTACTTAAGGGAACGGACCCAAAATATCCATATCCCATCTGTAGAATGGCAATGGTATGGATATTATGGGTAATTCTTCAGGTGGAGCTTGATAATGGTCCAAGTGTCATTAGCATTTGTCACAAACTTGGACATGCTCAAGAGAGTCGGCTTCCATCGTTGGCCAAAAGTATCTAGCCTTAAGTGCTTTTAAAGCTAAGGCTTTGTCCCGCAAGTGGTGTCTAACTCCCCTCGTGGACCTCAGCTAGCACATATTTTGCTTCTTTTGGCATGAGACATTTAAAGAGAGGTGATAAGAATATACGCTAGTATAACTATCCATCATAGATGGTGAATTGGACCACGATTTTTATTAACTTGGAGGCTTCCTTTGGGTCTTCAGGATGAATACCAGACTGCAAATATTCCATGATCGGGGTGATCCAAGTACGCTCTTGGCCTTCTACCTGGAAAATAGATGTGTCCGTGATGGAAGGTTGTGAGAGGGTTTCTTGTATGACTGAACGGTTATTGCCCAGACTTTTAGTGCTAACCAGTTTGGACAAGAAATTAGCTCTGGAGTTCTGCTCCTTGGGTATGTGTTCTATTTTGATGTCCTGAAAGCTTTTAAGGAGCTCTTGTACCTTGGCTAAGTATCACTAAAGCAGGGGTTCCTTAGCTTGATAGTCATCTCGGACCTGGGAGGTCACGAGTTGGGAGTCACTGTGTGATTTTATCCACTCTCATGTCCTTGGTCATTATCAGTCCGGCGATGCATACTTCATACTTTGTCTGATTGTTTAATGTATAAATTCAAACTTTAGGGAGTTTTCCACTGTCATTCCTTCAGAATTTTTCAAAATCACCCCGGCACCACTTCCCTTGGGGTTCAAGGAACCATCAACATATATGGTCCAAGAAATTTCTTCGAGTGCATCGGGGTTCGATGTAATCTCTGCAAAAAAATCAGAGAGTGCTTGGGCTTTTATTGCTAGTCGGGGCTTATATGAGATTCTAAACTCAAAAAGCTCAATAGACCAAGTAATCATTCTTCCTAACAAGTCTGCCTTGTGTAGCAACTGACGTATAGGTTGGTTCGTCCTTACCACCATAGGATGACACTGAAAATACTGCCGGAGTCTCTTAGTTGTAGTGATAAGTGCAAAAGTGACTTTTTCAATCTTTTGGTACTGCAGTTCTGGCCTCTGCAAAACCTTGCTTACAAAGTAAACCGACTTCTGCCCCTCGGCCGTCTCCCGGATTAACACTGAGCTTATTGTTGGCTCTTTTGCTTACCACAAGTGCACGGGTCGCACTTGTAGTGTAGCTAGGAGTCGGATATCGTTCCTACGAGGACAAACGTTAAATTCAACACTAAATATAAACCAATAACTCAAGTATTTCTATTCAAGGACTTGGAAAGATGTGTATTAAACTAATTAGAAGAACTTAAAAACTATCAGATTGAGTTGAGATACTGATTTAGAGAATAGGGCATCCTTTTTCACCTCATATATCAATTGTTAACAAGTAATCCTTACGAGTAATATAAATGCAATGGATAGGCTAGCTTGGGAATCTGATTAAGCCAAAAGCCTATGTCTAGGTCAATCAACACTGGTATCACTTACCTAATCCACTATGTTTCCATAAGAACTAGTGTAAGCTCCACTAATAAACAATCTATTCCCAATAATTACTATGCATAGCCAATAGGTATATTTCTATCCTATTAACGAATCCTCGCATCTAAGTGACGAGTGCCGAACTCAGTCAAAATTATAACCGAAGTTATTACCTAAACTTATAGCATAGTGAATAACACCGAATTGTCTCCTCAAGGATTGTAAATGTAATTTAATTAAATCAAGTTAAAGTTAGAAAAGAGGGTTTGACAGTTCAAGGTTGCACTTAACAAAATTAAAGGAAGAAATAACAATTAAAAGAGTAGTCAATTCAGAAACCTATCTGAAATTGGGTGGATTCAATCATAGACCTTCCAACAAACACTTAAAGCGTATTTGAATGGTTAACTTGGATCTAACCGAGATCTCTCGCATGAGATTAAATTCATACTAGACAATCGTCTAGAATTCAATTAACAAGTGATAAACACAAATCTGCAATCGCACCAATCATGTGGATCTATATTAATTTAAGTACCGAATTCAATTAACCTAGGCACAAATCAGTAACCTAACCTCTTCAATTACGTGATTAATTTAGATCAATCAGTTCTAAGTTTCATCACAAACCTCAATCTTCAGTCATGTGATTAGTTTAGATCAATCAGTTCTAAGTTTCATCACAAATCTCAATCTTAAATCAAGATCAAATCAGATCAAACATAAACAGAATCACCATTCATGCATTCAAGATCAAGAAGAAGAAGAAGAAGAAGAAGAAGAAGAAGAGAAGAGGAATTTAACTACAAATCAAATACATTACAGAACCAAGGTCTTAAGAATCTAAACCACAATCTCTTCAAGAGTCCCGAATTGACTGAAAGTAACTTAGCCCTCTATTACAATGAAGGAAACAATCAAAATATACAAGAAATATAAAAAAATATGAAGAAAAGGAAGAAAAATTGAAGGAGGAAGGAAAGGAGGAGAGGAGGAGAGGAGAAGAAGCCAAGTCTCTCAACTAAGACTAACCGTCTCCTTAAATATATGAATGCAAAGCTCCTATAATACAATACATATTGTCATCCTCCACCTACTCCATTATGTCCACCAACTCCATCATTAAAGCATATCTCCCACCTTCTCCATTATGTTCACCTACTCCATTATGAAAGTGGTTCAATCACCTTCTCCATTGTGTCCACCTAATTTCCACTAAAAACTCCTTCTCTCTTTAGTCTGGATTTCTATCATAATTTCGAATTAAGCTCAATCCCATCAGATAGCCTTTGAAATAAGCTTTCCAAGGAGTGCTCATATGCTTATTTGGGCTTGAAATGAGTGAGATATGCCTAAAATAGTGAAGGTATGTCCAAAAATTCGTAACAGCACCACTAGACCAACTTCAAGGCCGTTTTTGACTACTTAAATGTCCGAATCTTCCAATTTGACATTTTACAAAACTGGTAGATCTTTTTCTCATCTTTCCTAGCATGTAATGAACATCAAAATCAGAGATCTACAACTCAAGTTATGGCTAAAATACTGAACCAATGTAAATATGCATTAAAATCAAAAAATTAATGATTAAATTGCTTTAAAGCCCAATTCAACCTAATGATTAAAATAGGTGCTAAGATCACTTAATTACAACCTGGACATTATTAATAAGGTAATTATGTGGATAATTAATACGTTAAAAATCGTAATTATCAACACCCCCACACTTGAACTTTTGTTTGTCCTCAAGTAAAGAATAGGAATCAACAGCAAGATCAAACTTAACTTCCAGAAACATGAATCAAGGGGAATTTCAAAATTAAAAAGTTCAAGTTCAACAATCAAATCCAATCAGTCAGGATCATTCAGTAATTTAAACAATAAAATGCTTTAGCCTAGCTTGCAACTATTCTCTTCACCAAACATATGGGATTACTCAACTTTCCATCTCTCAAGTGTTTAAAGACAAAGAGATCACTCAAATTTCTCATGAAAAATGCAAAACCATAGGCTTGCCAATCAATCTCATCTCCACTTTCAAGTTCATATGCATAACAAGAATCAAAAGGACTTCATCTGGTTGTAACAAGGCCAAGGGTAACAATGAAAGGTAGGAAAAAAAGTGAATAAGGTAAAGAACTATCAATACAAAGCAGAATCAGGTCGAAAAGATAACTCATGATGCTCAAGGATTTAAACAATTTTCAATTTTAACCCAATATTTTCATTATTCTTCACCAATAATTCTTTTCTCTTTTTTTTCATTTTTTTGTATAATTTTTTTTTCAATTTTTTTTATTTTATATATATATACCCTTGAAGATAAAACAACAACTTTCAAGACTTCTGATCAACACATCCGATGCTCCAAAGAATTCAACCTGATTATTCAATTGGATATTCAAAGAAATTAAATTCAGGCTCAAATGGGGCAACTAAGATGCTAAATTTATCAATACAACTCTGAAAGTCAAGAAAGAATAAAGCCTAATTACCTCAATCATATTCAAGTATGTATGTGAATCATTAAAGTTTCAACAAGGTATCAAAGCAAGTTCTAGCGCACATCAATCAAGAGAAAATTCACTCCAGAAGGAAATAGAATCAGTAAAGCTCAAAACTCACTTTCTGGTTAAGTTGATAAAGAAAATAGAAACAAGCAGACATGACTAATTTCCAACAAAGATGTTGAATTTCACTTTTCTTAATTGAACAAGATTGCTTCACACAAAATAGTCTCATGATCAATGAATTCCCCTGTCAAATATATCTCTATTTGCTCAGAATAAATTAAGCAATTAACACACAATTCCAGCTCAATTTCCAGCATTACTCAAGTGTTCATCAGTTATGAATTTTTTTTTGTTTTTTGTTTTAAACAGAGTAACAGAGTACATTACCACTCCCTCATACTTAATATAAACATTGTCCTCAATGTGAAAAATAGATAAATAAGGGTAAAGAAAAGAGCAACACAACCTGATGAGGAGTGAGTCAACGCCAAACAGAAAAGAAACACACAGTCAATGCCACATCAGACCTTGAAAAATCCCAACACCTGAGTAGCATAACAAAAACAACTAAAAGAAGAAAAATGAGGGTCTTTTAAAGTCAGATTCCCAAGACTGTAACACTTCTGTTCATCTCTGAAGAGATTCCACAATTAAGAAGTTCATAATGTACCAGGCCACAAGAATGCATCTCAAGAGTCAATAAGGTATAACCCACTGACTCCTTACTCAGCCATTCAAAGTGAAGTATGTTTTTATCTTCTCAGTTTGCAAAAACCATCCTCAAATTGTAACATGAAGGCAGATTTGGTTGGGTTGCCTCCCAATGAGCGCTTGGTTTAATGTCCTCAGCCTGACATTGTGATTCTCTTGTGTTATTCATAATGCGGATGGAAAAGGTTCATCTCCTCCACTTCTGCATTCTCCGAAAGTTCATGATACGGTTTGAGACGGTGTCCATTGACAATGAAAGCTTTAGTAGCATTCTGACCAATAACCTGTACAACACCAGAAGGAAAAACCTTAGTAACAACAAATGGTCCATCCTATCTAGACCTTAATTTGCCAGGCATGAGTCTAAGGCGGGAGTTATAGAAGAGAACTTTTTGACCAATCTCAAATGCTTTTCTCAAAATCATTCTATCATGGAAGGCTTTGGTCTTCTCTTTATAAATCTTGGAGCTCTCATAAGCCTCTAGCCGGATCTCCTCCAATTCTTGCAATTGTAACTTTCTCTCCATGCCCGCTTGGTCTAGATCCATGTTACATCTCTTCACCGCCCAAAAGGCGCGATGCTCAATTTCCATCGAAAGATGGCATGCTTTACCAAAAACAATCCGATAAGGAGACATCCCAATCGGTGTCTTATAGGCAGTCCGGTAAGCCCATAAAGCATTCTCAAGCCTCTTGCTCCAGTCCTTTCTGTTTGACTGGACTGTCTTCTAAAGGATCTGCTTGATTTCTCTGTTAGAGACTTCAGCTTGCCCAATGGTTTGGGGGTGGTAAGGTGTAGAAACCTTATGCAGGACTCCATACTTTTTCATAAAAGCTTCCATGCTCCGATTGCAAAAATATGAACCCTGATCACTAATGATGGCCCTCGGGACTCCAAACCTGCAGAAAATATGTGATCTAACAAAATCCACAACAAATTTAGAATCATCAGTCCAAGTGGCCTTAGCCTCCACCCATTTAGATACATAATCCACAGCAAGTAGAATGTAAACAAAACTAAATGATACAGGAAAAGGACCTATAAAATCAATACCCTATACATCAAATATCTCACAGAACAACAAGGGTTGTTGGGGCATCTCATTCCTATGAGAAATATTTCCTGTTCTTTGGCATTGTTCACAAGATTTACAAAACACATAGGCATTATGAAATAGAGTTGGCCAATATAATCCAGAGTCCAAAATTTTCCTAGCAGTCTGTTGGGGTCCAAAATGGCCACCACATGAAAGTGTATGACAAAAGCTAAGAATAGAATGAAACTCATTATCAGGTGCACATCTCTTAATGACTTGGTCAGTACAAAATCTCCACAAATAAGGGTCATCCCACATATAATATTTTGACTCACTTTTCAGTTTATCAGTTTGTGCTTAGTAAAATGTGCAGGTAGTGCTCTAGCAATCAAGAAATTAACCAAGTCTGCAAACCAAGGGATGTTACCTTGAAGCTTGAAAAACTACTCATCAGGGAAAACATCGTGGATGGGAAGAGAATCCGCCTCTCTCACAATTCGACTTAAGTGATCAGCCACCAGGTTCTCTGCTCCATTCTTATCACGAATCTCAATATCAAACTCTTGGAGTAGCAACATCCACCTAATCAACCGGGGCTTTGCATCGGGCTTCTTCAGGAGAAACTTCAAAGCTGCATGATCTAAAAACACAATCACTCTAGAAACAAGCAGATATGAGCGAAATTTATCTAAAGCAAAAATAATTGCTAAAAGTTCCTTTTCAGTTGTTGTGTAGTTAGCTTGTGCAGCATCTAAAGTCCTCGAAGCATAAGAGATGACATAAGGTACTTTGCCGACTCTTTGTGCAAGGACAATTCCTAATGCATAGTTAGAGGCATCACACATGAGCTCAAATGGGAGTGTCCAATCCGGTGGCTGGATGATAGGTGTACTAGTCAATGCTTGTTTCAGGTGATTGAAGGCATCCTGGCACTTCTGGTCAAAGTGGAACTCCACATCTTTTTGCAGTAAGTTGGATAGTGGAAGGGCAATTTTGCTGAAATCCTTTATGAACCGCCTATAGAAACCTGCATGACCAAGGAAAGAGCAAACCTCTCACACGCATGTGGGGTAAGATAGGCAAGAAATAACATCTATTTTCGCAGGATCTATGATAACACTGTATTTTATACATTTTATAAACCTCTCACTAGGCTTCTTAAGGTTCAATCAAGCTTAATTATGTTGGTTTTGACACATGTTATGATATTGAACCGAATTGGATCATTAAACAAATTATTGCATAAATTAGCCTTAATTATCTCTTTAGCAGTGTTTAGTAAACTAGCTATAACTTGAGTTTCAAATATTTGATTGATGTGATTTTGGTCTTGTAGGAAAGTTTAGACAATTCCCTACAACTTTCATGAGAACACAAAACTCAGATTGGACTCCTTGGAGGTGATATTGGGCTTTG
This sequence comes from Ormosia emarginata, assembly GCA_029884605.1. Taxonomy (NCBI): domain Eukaryota; kingdom Viridiplantae; phylum Streptophyta; class Magnoliopsida; order Fabales; family Fabaceae; genus Ormosia; species Ormosia emarginata. Next base: position 7,366,551 of record JAQQTP010000068.1, read on the forward strand.
AAGTCAGAACAGAGGAGCTGAAACTGGGCCTAAACACTCTGTAATAATTGGACTATATCTTGAGTTCTAGGAATGATTTTGGACTCAAACCAAAGCCATTTTAAAGCAAAAATCCAAGCCTACAACTTTCATGAAGACCACTTTTCTCAAAAATAAAAAAATAGGAGACACTAATGTGTCTCTTGGACACACGGTCGTGTCTCCTCACTACGTCATTGATAACGTATCAAACTTCTTAATTAAGTTTGATCACTGTAGCACTATAGCGTCACTATAGCACCACTGTAGCTACTGTAGCTCCTATAGCAAATTTGGCTATAAATAGGCAATCAAATTCAGAAATGAAATGTGAAGGGGAAGGGGGAAGGCTGGTACGAGAGACAGAGAGGAAATCTTCCTCTCTTCATTGAGAGGAGGAATTTCCTCCTCTCTTCAGTTTTCTTTTCTTTTCCTTTTCTCTTTTTGTTCTTTCTACTCTATGTGTAAATAAGTTTCAGTCTACTTAGGTCAAAGTGTGAAGCTCTTGGTAATAAAATAAGGTTAGATTTATTTCTCTCTTGTGCTTTAATGTTTTATATTTTCAAGTAGTTATTATACATGTTATATTTTGTTTCCAATTAATTTATAAACTACCCTTGTAAAGATGAGTTCTTGATTTGTTGTAGATAAGATTTTGGCACAGTGAATGCTTTAACCCATTTACAAGTGGTGGTAATAATTAAAGGAAACATAATATAATTACAAAATGGACTTTTAACGTTGTATTTTCCAATTGGAACCTCCATGTTGCGAGGATTCTAATTGAGTTATAAAAGGAATTAATCTTACCTTTACTTTATTTACCAAGAGTGGATCTTTTAACCCAAGTAAATAATTTTTACCGTAGTAACAAACTATTTACTTCACCTTAAATTAATCTTCAACAATTCCTTGTGGATCGACCTCGGACTCCCGAAAAATTTATTACTTGAGACAACTTGCATTTGGGTTCGCAATGTAACAATTAATCCCGCATCAAGTTTGTAGACTTAGTTGAAAAAATTTGTGTATCAAGTTTTTGGCGCCGTTGTCATTTACTTGATTTGAATAACAAATTTCTGGTGTAAATATTTTTGTACATACTAACGCACTAACTAGTAAATTTTTTTTGTGTGAATAGTGTGAATAGTAATATAAATAGTAACGTGAAAAGCAATGTAAATAGTAACATAAATAGTAATGTAAATAGTAATATAAATAGTAACTTAAATAGTAATATGAATAGTAATATAAATAGTACATGAATAGTAATGTGAATAGTAAAAAATAAAAAAAATAAAAAAAAAATGAAAAAAATAAAAAAAAAAGCTAAAAAAAATAATAATATAAAAAAGTTAACCCTTTGTACATATTAACAGTGGGAGTAATTCTCCTTTTTATTTTCTTGTACAGTGGGGAAAAATTCTCCCTTTTTACTTTTTGTACATCCTAACTCAGTGAGAAAAATCTCTCCCTTTTATATTTTCTTGCACATACTAACAGTGAGAGAAACTCTCCCTTTTACTTTTTGTACATCCTAACTCAGTGGGAGAAACTCTCTCTTTTACTTTTCTGTAATTTACTTTTCGCATTTTATTTTTTGTATGTTATTTTTTATTATTATTTGGTGGTTGGTTCATACCACACCTTTCTTATTTTTTTTTATTTGGTGGTTGGTTTATTACCACACCTTTGTAAATATATATTTGGTGGTTGGTTTATGCTACATCTTTGTTAATATTTAATGGCAAGTTTATACCGCCTATTTGTTAATATTATTATTAGTAGTTATCATGACAAGTTTATACTGCCTACTTGTTAATATTAATTTTATTATTATTTTTTTATTTTTTCCATGGCAGGTTTATACCGCCTACTTGTTAATATTTTTTTTAAGGTTGAGCTCTGTATATATTTTTATTTTATTCATCTTATTTCTTCTTCTCTTTTGTCATGTGTAGTTAAATTTGTGTGTTTTTAGGGTGAAAACGTAACTTGATTCAATTGACATGTATTAAGATTGAAATTCTAATTAACTCTTTTTTATTCAATTTGAGTGCTTATTATCGTTCATAATGCTTTTATGAATTGGCCACTCATAAATTAATCTAATGGGTGTATGTAGAATCGGAAGGTTTGCATATGACCTAGACCATAAATAATAAAGTGTCATTATTTATAATTGTTTAGGAATGGAGGTTATAGGTTGTGTGGGAGAACTGTGGTATTTTTCATGAGAATCCAAAGAGTAAGGGTCATGCCTTTAAGAGTTAAGGTTTAGACCAATGAATTAAATGAAAATTAATTACTGATTCTCCCCATCAATTGAATAATTAGAAATTAATTAGAAGGAAGATCCCAAAGCTACTCTATTGTCTATGATAGATTATTGAATCAAGTGAAGTCAAATCCCTAGTATTTTAATTTTGTATGCTTTAAATTGTTCTTCAGTCTTAGGAATCCGACTCAAAAAGACCTTGTTTGCCAATTTATAAGAAAATTGGATAGGAAGCTTATCCTCGACTCATAGAAGGCATTTAAGCCGTTATTGGACGTAAAACCAGAGGAAGATGTGAGCCACAATCATAACTACATGTATATATTTTGGCTTTGTTTAAATTTATGTGAGGTTTCTCTTTTCAGTAATTGCAACAACAGGTACTATCTTCTATCCTTTACCTTTCTATGTTTTAACATTAAGGACAATGTTGTGATCTGATTGGGGGGAAGGATAGTTGTGTAAAAAAAAAATTTAGGAAATGTGTTTATGTTTGTCATGTTTATATGTTTGTCAGTAATTTTCTAATAGCTAAACCAATTAAGGATGACAGAGTAAGGAGTAAATTTTGCTGTGGCGGTAATTTTACTCTTGAGACGCATCTAGATTAGGGTAGATAACTATTTTGTGTAGAAGTAACAATTCAGATTCAGGAAAATTTTCATGATTGAGTAAATTGTCTTCTTTCTTAAACATCACATGCTTGGTTATGGATGTTGAATTTTTTTGGACTGAGAATGATAGAATTATGCCTTGTGAGATTTTGAGCCTATCGATGAATGGATTGAACATCTACACCATTCTCTTCTTTCTTGTGTGATTTTTTCTCATGGAATTGTTACTCTAGAACTTGCTTTGATTCTTTTTGAAGCTACATTTTCACATGCATACATAAACATGATTGAGGCAATTTTCTTGAATTACCTACTTTGACCAAATAGCCAACCTTGCATATTTTCCTTTGGTTAACCCCTTTGAGCTTATTTGATCATTCTTTGTTTCGAACTCATTATGTGCCTTAAATGAAAAACCATGTTCTTACCTGACCTTAGGGAATAAGAGAGCATTGGCTTTGTTGTCGGATGAGTTTCTTGAATAAGTGTAGGGGTGTATGTGTAATTATTTCAAAAAAAAAAGTTGACCAGTGGATTCTTGAAAATAACAGGAATAGAAGGAGAATGTTCAAGCCTAACAATGAATTCAACCTACCAATTGATCTTTAACAAAACATTAGTCAAATATTGGTTATTGTCCTTTATGAGAAAGAAACAAACAGAGAAGGAATTAAGAAAATCTTAGGAAAGTTAGACTGAATGTTCTCAAACATCTTCTCCACTCTAACTATAACATAATGTTCTTTTATTCTCTTTGGTATTTAACTTGTCTTATCTATATTACTTCCTCCTTTACCATAACCCCATTATAACCTTGAATAAAGTCTTCATGATTTGTGTATATATGTTATTTTTGAGTAGCGGAGAAGTAGAAAATAAGCAAGCTTATGGCAATACAATTATTCATGGGTTAAATAGAGTGAAATACTTACCTTTTTAAACACTTGAGAGATTGAGAGTGAATTCTGTGAGGATCTATCATTCTTGATTCATTCTTTTCAACTGAAGTTTCCTTACTTGTTAGTTTGAGATGCGAAGAAATGTTACCTCATGACTGTTTTGATCCCTTGATTGTCTAGTTGCTCTTCTTGATTCATTAAATCTTTTAGAGTTTTTAGTTTTGAGTCTGTGTCTTTTTTCTTTATTCCCTAGTTTTTGTCTTTTGTGTTTTGCCCAAGAGTGCAAAAGTTAAGTGTAGGGGAATTTGATAACACTGTATTTTATACATTTTATAAACCTCTCATTAGGCTTCTTAAGGTTCAATCAGGCTTAATTATGTTGGTTTTGACACATTTTATGATATTGAACCGAATTGGATCATTAAACAAATTATTGCATAAATTAGCCTTAATTATCTCTTTAGCAGTGTTTAGTAAACTAGCTATAACTTGAGTTGCAAATATTTGATTGATGTGATTTTGGTCTTGTAGGAAAGCTTAGACAATTCCCTACAACTTTCATGAAGAACACAAAACTCAGATTGGACTCCTTGGAGGTGATATTAGGCTTTGAAGTCAGAACAGAGGAGCTGAAACTGGGCCTAAACACTCTGCAGTAATTAGACCATATCTTGAGTTCTAGGAATGATTTTGGACTCAAACTAAAGCCATTTTAAAGCAAAAATCTAGGCCTACAACTTTCATGAAGACTACTTTTCTCAAAAATAAAAAAATAGGAGACACTGATGTGTCTCTTGGACACACGGCCGTGTCTCCTCACTACATTATTGATGACGTATCAAACTTCTTAATTAAGTTTGATCACTGTAGAGCATTGTAGCACTGTAGCATCATTGTAGTGTCACTGTAGCACCACTGTAGCTACTGTAGCTCCTATAGCAAATTTGGCTATAAATAGGCAATCAAATTCAGAAATGAAATGTGAAGGGGAAGGGGGAAGGCTGGTACGAGAGACAGAGAAGAAATCTTCCTCTCTTCATTGAGAGGAGGAATTTCCTCCTCTTTTCAGTTTTTTTTTCTTTTCCTTTTCTCTTTTTGTTCTTTCTACTCTATGTGTAAATAAGTTTCAGTCTACTTGGGTCAAAGTGTGAAGCTCTTGGTAATAAAATAAGGTTAGATTTATTTTTCTCTTGTGCATTAATGTTTTATATTTTCAAGTAGTTATTATACATGTTATATTTTGTTTCCAATTAATTTATAAACTACCCTTGTAAAGAGGAGTTCTTGATTTGTTGTAGATAAGATTTTGGCACAGTGAATGCTTTAACCCATTTACAAGTGGTGGTAATAATTAAAGGAAACATAATATAATTACAAAATGGACTTTTAACATTGTATTTTCTAATTGGAACCTCCATGTTGCGAGGATTCTAATTGAGTTATAAAAGGAATTAATCTTACTTTTACTTTATTTACCAAGAGTGGATCTTTTAACCCAAGTAAATAATTTTTACCGTAGTAACAAACTATTTATTTCACCTTAAATTAATCTTCAACAATTCCCTGTGAATCGACCTCAGACTCCCGAGAAATTTATTACTTGAGATAACCTGCACTTGGGTTCGCAATACAACAATTAATCCCACATCAAGTTTGTAGACTTGGTTGAAAAAATGGGTGCATCAATCTACCTCAATACCCTTACTAGATATTACATGTCCTAAAACTATACCTTGTTCTACCATGAAATGACATTTCTCAAAATTCAGAACAAGGTTAGTTTCAATGCATCTATGTAAAACTGTAGTAATTGGGTCATAGTTGTAGGACGAATTTTTGGGTGACTATCCAGACATGCATCAAAGGAAGAGCCATAGACAGTAAAATCATCCATAAACGCATCCATGCAGTTCTTTAAAAAGTCAGAAAAGATACTTTCCATACTCCTTTGAAACGTACCCGGAGCATTGCACAGACCAAAAGGCATCCTTCTGTATGTAAATGTGCTAAATGGACAAATGAAAGTAGTCTTCTCTTGGTCTTCTGGGGCTATATGAATCTGAAAATAGCTAGAATATCCATCCAGGAAACAATAATGTGACTTGCCAACTAGCCTCTCCAACATCCGATCAATGAAAGGTAGTAGAAAATGATCATTTTATTTCAAGTGTTTGTGAAAGGTCTATGGTTGAATCCACCCGCCTATAATCAATGCAAACCCGATCCAACTATTCACTTGAACTCTTGTGGGTAGAAGTTCATTGTTCTTATTCTTAACTAACTGAGTTCGGCGCTCGTGACCCCAAATTTCTTGGGAACATGGGTGCATCAATCTACAGGGCTCACCCATTTACTATACCGATATGGGATAAATAATGTCAATGCATCTATGTAAAACTTGAAGTAGCTTGGTCACTTCCTTCTTCACCACATCTAGAATCAAGGGGTTCAATCTCCTTTGGGGTTGCCTTCCTTGGTTTCAAATGAAAAGTCTTCTCTTGGTCTTAGGGGCTATATGAATCTGTATCCTCCTCCAATAAAATCCTATGCATGCAATGTGGAGGGACTAATACCAAACCCGGAAGAGTTCATTGTTCTTATTCTTAAGTGTCCATCTGATAACTTACTTATTTTGCCTCAAAACCTAGAATCAAGGGTTCAATTTTTCTTCTTGTTTTAGGTTAAAATCCCTGATTCTTAGGGACAACGGGAAATACAAGTGTCCGCAATTTTTTCTTCTTGTTTAGGTTCTGATTCTTCACCACTTCTCACCATCTCCAAAATATGCATATTTAAGATGGTCTGGCAAAGTGTTCAACTCTAAGGATGAGGGCTACACAATGGAAGACAGCAAGCTATTTGAAACAACTAATTCAGCAGCATTAAATTCAGCACAGTTCTGACTTCCATTTTCACATGCAGTATCATTCAAGTCAGTTGCTGCATCATCACTCATAACAACATAAATCTCAGCACATGTAGCACATGACTCAACATCACAAGCAACACATGTATCACAAGAAATAGAATCCAGAAAGTCAGCAATATCAAGGAATTGAGCATATAAATCAGTATAAACATCATCAACTAGCATCTCAATCACATCAACATGGAAAACAGAATGCTCCTCAAGAGGATATCTCATGGCATCAAAAATTTTAAACTATATGAAATCGTCGCCAAACTCCATAGAAAGGGTGCCAATATGCACATTTATCTTGGTCTTGGCGGTCTCGAGGAATGGTCTGCCTAGAATCAAAGTAGCATGGTTTGCTGAAGACTCATCTTCCATGTCCAAGACGTAGAAGTCCGCTGAAAAAATTAACTCATTCACCCGAACTAACACATCTTCCAGCACTCCTATAGGATGAGCAGTGGTCCTATTCGCCAACTGAATCACGATACTAATGGGTTGCAAAGTGCCAATGTTCAAGGACTGATAAACTGACATAGGCATGACATTGATTGAAGCACCCAAATCTAGCATTGCATGTTCAAATCTAGAGTTGCCTATCGTGCAAGGAATTGTGAAAGTTCCAGGATCTTTGCATTTCTATGGTATGCTTAGCAGAATCATTGCAGAAATATTTCTGCCCATGCTAATCTTCTCATTTCCCTTCAACCTTCTCTTATGAGTGCACAACTCCTTGAGAAATTTGGCATACTTAGGAATTTGCTTGATTGCATCCAAGAGGAGAATATTGATTTCCACCTTTCTGAATGTCTCTATGACTTCTTTTTCCATTTCTGCTTGCATTGTCTGCTTGGACTGTGTGACCCTATTTGGAAAAGGTAGTGGAATGGTCACATCTGAATTCTCTGTAATTTTCTTCTGTATCACAGATTTCTGGACTAAGTTATCCACTTCTTATTGTTTCTGGTCACTCTCTGGTTGTTGCATTGGTGACTCTGGTTGTGGTGATCTAGGGCCATCAACTTCTCTGTCACTTCTCAAAGAAATGGCACTTACATTGCCTCTTGGGTTACTGACTGTTTGAGAAGGCAATTGGCTTGACCCTTGACTTTTCAGCTCACTCACAGTAGTTACCAACTGCCCAATCTGAGTCTGCAAATTCTGAATGGTGGCAGTGACATTCTGCTGAAAGTGAATGTTGTTTGTGGCCATCTGTTTCATCAAATCTTCGAATGATGACTCGGTTGGAGTGGCTTGAATGGACTGCTGCACAGGTTGTTGCTGTCTGAATGCAGGTGGTTGGTATTTGTTGCTTGGACCTGCAACTTGGTATCTAAATTGTTGTTGTTGTTGCTGCTAGTGGGGCTGTTGTTGTTGACCAGAATTCCCATATCTCAAGTTAGGATGGTCCTTCCAGGTATGGTTATGAGTATTAGAAAATGGATCATATCTTGGCTGCTGTTGTGACTGCTGATATTGGGGTCTACCGGGAAAAATACTAGTTGTTGCAACACATTGATCTGGATAAACAGATCCATCATCCTGAAGTATAGGGCATGCATCAGTAGGATGAGATGAATAAGAGTAAATTCCATACACAGTAGCAGCCATTTACATAGGTGGTTGTTGACCCATTGTTATTTGTCCCACCAAAGTCGTCAATTCATCCAATCTGTGTTCCATTCTCTGTTGGCCTATATGAGACACTTGAACCTCATTAACTCCTCTGGTTGAGGTAATGATCCGTGAGCCAAACTGCCATGTTCGCTATCAGATCTCTTGCTGTAGCAGAAGTCTTATCTACTAAGGCTCCTCCAGAGGCAGCATCTATTATGCTTCTGTCATTTGACAACAAGCCTTCATAGAAATATTGAATCAAGAGTTGTTCACTAATTTGGTGGTGGAGACAGCTTGAACACAACTTCTTGAATCTTTCCCAGTACTCATGCAAAGTCTCGCCTGACATCTGTCTGATGCCACATATGTCCTTCCTAATTGTGGCAACTCTGGAGGCAGGAAAGAATCTCTCCAAGAACAACTTTTTCATGTTATTCCAACTTGTAACTGAACATAGTGAAAGATAGAACAACTAATCCTTGGCAGCATCGGCAAGTGAAAAAAGGAATACCCTCAGCTTGATGTGTTCCTCAGGGATGCCTTCTGGTCTTATGGTCGAGCACATGGCATGGAACTCCTTTAGGTGTTTATAAGGGTCTTCACCCGCATGACCATGAAACTTGGGCAACAAGTGTATCAATCCGGATTTCAATTCAAAATCAGCATTAAGATCAGGGTATTGAATACACAAAGATTGATAAGTAACATCAAGAGCAGCAAGTTCCTTAAGGGTCCTATTTTGCATGTTATCAGCCATGGGTTCAGAATTACGCAAGATCTCAAGTTCAATCTCAAGTATCTCATGTTCACATTCAATTATTTCAGGTTCACGTTCAATTTCAAGATCAAAATTAGGTTCAGAAGCAACACTTGCACTTAACATACGAGTTCTAATCAATTTATGCAAGGTCTTATCAATTTCAGGATCAATATCAAGCAAGTTATCAAGATTAGACCTAGTCATTCATCATCTAAAGCACATAAAACACAAAAATTAACAAACAAGTAAAATACACTAGATAACTCTAAAAATCTACAAAAATAAATCTAATTAATTGTTTAAGCATAAATAAATGAAATAAATGATAAAAATAATGTACAAGTTGGCGGTACGAACCAACCATTAAATATTAGCAAAGATGTGGTAGAAACCAACCACCAAGTAAATATTAACAGTAAAAAGTTAGTAAGGTAAAAAGGTTAGTAACCTGAATATTAAAAATTTAGCAAGTTGATAAATTAAAAAGTTAGTAAGTTAGAAAGTTAGAGACAAAAGGTAAATTGCATAAAATAAAGTGCAAAAAAAAATGGAAAAGTAAATTATAGAAAATAAAGTGCAAAAAGTAAATACGCAAAATTAAATTACAGAAAATTAAATACAAAAATTAAATACAAAAAATAAAGTGCAGAAAGTAAATTTAAAAGATGAAAACCAGAGAATTGGCAAGCTGTTTTTTTGCTCTGGCGAAAGAGGAGAGAAGAAGAAATATTATGTTACTATGTTAGAAAGCATAAATAAATGACAGAAATTAAAAAGTTAGTAAGTTAGTGAGTTATGAAGTTAATAAGTTAGAAAGTTAGTAAGTTAAAATAGTAGAGAGAGAAAAAGGAAAAAGAAAGAGTTAGTATGGTCACTTAAAATGATCAGATCATACTTACGTTTTCTCCGGCAACGACGCCAAAATTTTGACGAGTGCTGAACTCAGTCAAAATTATAACCGAAGTTATTACCTAAACTTGTAGCATAGTGAACAACACCGGATTGTCTCCTCAAGGATCGTAAATGTAATTTAATCAAATCAAGTTAAAGTTAGAAAAGGGGGTTTGACAGTTCAAGGTTGCACTTAACAAAATTAAAGGAAGAAATAATAATTAAAAGAGTAGTCAATTCAGAAACCTATCTGAAATTGGGTGGATTCAATCATAGACATTCCAACAAACACTTGAAGCGTATTTGAATGGTTAACTTGGATCTAACCGAGATCTCTGCATCAGATCCAGAATTCATACTAGACAATCGTCTAGAATTCAATTAACAAGTGATAAACACAAATCTGCAATCGCACCATTCATGTGGATCTATATTAATTTAAGTACTAAATTCAATTAACCTAGGCACAAATCAGTAACCTAACCTCTTCAATTACGTGATTAATTTAGATCAATCAGTTCTAAGTTTCATCACAAATCTCAATCTTCAGTCATGTGATTAGTTTAGATCAATCAGTTCTAAGTTTCATCACAAATCTCAATCTTAAATCAAGATCAAATCAGATCAAACATAAACAGAATCACCATTCATGCATTCAAGATCAAGAAGAAGAAGAAGAAGAAGAGAAGAGGAATTCAACTACAAATCAAATACATTACAGAACCAAGGTCTCAAGAATCCAAACCACAATCTCTTTAAGAGTCCCGAATTGACTGAAAGTAACTTAGCCCTCCATTACAATGAAGGAAACCATCAAAATATACAAGAAATATGAAAAACTATGAAGAAAAGGAAGAAAAACTGAAGGAGGAAGGAGAGGAGGAGAGGAAGAGAAGCCAAGTCTCTCAACTAAGGCTAACCCCTTCCTTAAATATATGAATGCAAAGCTCCTATAATACAATACATATTGTCATCCTCCACCTACTCCATTATGTCCACCAACTCCATCATTAAAGCATGTCTCCCACCTTCTCCATTATGTTCACCTACTCCATTATGAAAGTGGTTCAACCACCTTCTCCATTATGTCCACCTAATTTCCACTTTTCTGCCTTCTCTTTAGTCTGGATTTCTATCATAATTTTGAATTAAGCTCAATCCCATCAGATAGCCTTTGAAATAAGCTTTCCAAGGAGTGCTCATATGCTTAATTTGGGCTTGAAATGAGTGAGATATGCCCAAAATAGTGAAGGCATGTCCAGAAATTCGTAACAGCACTGCTAGACCAATTTCAAGGCCATTTTTGACCACTTAAATGTCCGAATCTTCCAATTTGACATTTCACAAAACTGGTAGATCTTTTTCTCATCTTTCCTAGCATATAAAGAACATCAAAATCAGAGATCTACAACTCAAGTTATGGCCAAAATACTGAACCAATGTAAATATACATTAAAATCCAAAAATTAATGATTAAATTACTTTAAAGCCCAATTGAACCCAATGATTAAAATAGGTGCTAAGATCACTTAATTACAACCTGGACATTATTAATAAGGTAATTATGTGGATAATTAATACGTTAAAAATCGTAATTATCACCAAGCCGATTGAATGAAATAGAACATGCATAAATCATACACACGATCTCAAATCCAAATTCTTATATCTAGGTTCATTAGATTTGAGTAAATCAATTGAAATATAATCAAACATTCAAAGCATTAAACACTATATGATTGAACAAAAACGAAATCATGTATATGACTCAAAGGATTACAAGATTAATCAATATTCATAGGAGGATCCAAAGAAAAAACCTATAAACAGATTAGCCAGCCATGATAAACAAAAATATATCAAAAGCACTCATAGTCATGGAGATCGAGAAGAGAAAGGAGAAGAAAAAGGAAGAGCAAAGCTTAAGGGGATGATCCTCCAAGCTTCAATCCTCCACCAAGGTGAAGAGAGACTCCAAACTTGGTCACTTCTACTTCCTGCTGGTCTGAAATGCTAAAACCTGGCTGCAGCTTTCTAAAAAATGATCCAACTCCCATAAAAAGTTAATGCAATAGTATTTATAAGGCTCAGAAAATAGGGTCATGCTGCGACATTCAATTACTTACACAGCAGTGCGTTACATTTTAGGTTGGAACGCCGCAGCATTCCCATCATCACGCCGCGGCGTGCAAAATGCGTAGCTCTCTGACTTTGATGCAGGGGAGGCACACGCCGCAACATTCATATGCCACGTCGCGGTGTGACAAGTTGATCCTTGCATTTAGCTTTCTCTTGCATTGCTGGTCCAAATCTGAAATGATTCACTTAGTTGGAACCTTACCTGCCATAGAGAAATTTCCAATTCAATAATCAGTGCAAATGTACTCAATATATCCAAGAATCAGACACATTTTCTTAGAATCATGATGGAAGAAGTTGAAATCAAATCATATGAGTATACAACTAAACTCTTTCATTCATGCATCAAAATAAAGACTAAACAGATAATAAAGCACAGATATGGAGCCCAAATAACTACAATTTGTGGAGTTATCACTTATAGCCTCTCCGTGAACCGAAAGGTACAAGTACAATGTCTCGCCAAGTTCCAGTCTCGTTAGTAAGCGGGAAGAGGACATAAGGTTTTTCAGCGAAGAAAAATAATCTTCACACTCCTGGTCTACTCGAAATCTTTCCACTTTTTAAGCAGTCTGAACAAGGGGAGGGATTTGTGAGCAGCCTTAGAAAGGAAATATATGAGAGCGGTAATCTGGCTGGTCAACTGTTGTACCTCTTTGATATTCTGAAGGCTACTCATGATGAGCACCGCTTGACATTTATTTAGATTAGCCTCAATTCTGCGGTGAGTCAACATGAAGCCCAAAAACTTGCCTGATCGGACTCCGAAGACGCATTTCTCCGGGTTCAACCTCATGTTATACTTTCGAAGTTGTGCAAACACTTCTTTGAGGTTCGTGGTATGAGATTGGCCTTGTGGGATCTTGACTATCATGTCGTCAATGTAAACCTCCAGCATTTTTCTTACTTGATCTTCAAAGACCCTGTTCATCATTCTTTGATAAGTGGCCTCTGTATTTTTCAAACCAAAGGGCATAACCCTATAGCAGTAGCTTGCCTTATCAATGATGAAAGCAATCTTATCTTTGTCTTCTAGGTACATTAGAATCTGATTGTACCCGGAGTATGTATCCATGAATGACAGTAAACGGAAACCTGAGGAGTTGTCCACCAGTTTGTCCAAATTGGGAAGTGGGTACATTTGTTTAAGTTTGTGTAATCGACGCATATTTTCCATTTGTTTAAGGCAGGCTTTGTTTAAGTTTGTGTAATCGACGCACATTTTCCATTTCCCATTAGACTTCTTCACCAAGACCATGTTGGATAACCATGTGTATACGGTACTTCCCTGATGAAGTTGGCACTGAGTAACTCCTTCACTTGTTCGTCAATAACCTACTGCCTTTCTAGGATAACTTTTTTTTTCCTATGGGAGACTGGCCTTGGTTCTTCACTGATAGACAAGTGATGACAGATGAAGGCTGGGTCAAGCCCAGGCATGTCTGAGGACATTCAGGCGAAGGGATCTTTGTTTTTTAGTAAAAGCTCAGTCAGTTAGCATCTCTCTTCGTCTTCCAAGTTTATTCCAACCTTGATGATCTGGTCTAGCTTGGTATCAAGTTGGATGGGTAGTAGTTTGCCTACTAGCTGGGGTCTGGTACCCCGGATATCTTCTCGAACATCTAGCTCGATCATAAGGATGTCGACCTGATCTAGGACTGGGCTAGATACGCCTGCTTTTGCTTTCTTGGGAACCCTGCAAATTCTGAGGCTCTTGTTATAGCATTTCTGGGCCGCAATTCGGTCGCCTTTTACTTTGACGACTTCGTCATTCTTGCTGGGAAACTTCATGACCAGATGGGTAGTGGACACCATGGCGCTAAGTGCATTTAAGGCGGAGCGGTTTAAGATGATGTTATAGGCTGAAGGATAGTCCACGATCAAAAACCTCACCTTGACTGTCCTGAAGAGTTTTGGGGACCCCAAGGTCAAGTGGGTCTCATAATATCTTGCTAGAGTGATCTTCTCACCTGTAAACCATGTGAACTCCCCCATCATAGTGGGTCAATTTTGTACGAGGAAGTTCTAGTTTATAGTATAGGTCCATCAACGTGTTGTCTGCTAAACTCCGTTGGTCTACAAATATACGCTGGACTTCGGCATTGGAAATTATCCCTGAGATGACCAATGGGTCATCATGATCCAGGATAATTTCCCCGTAGTCCTCATATGAGAAAGTGATGTAGGGTGTCTTTCATTCTCCGGTCCGTGATTTGGGCTCGAAGTGGGAGACACTCAGCACTGCCATCTTGAGAGCTTTCTTGCGGGCACCATTGGACGAACCACTGTTGGCAAATCCACTAGCGATAGTATTAATAGTTCTATTGGGTTGGGCATTGCGATCATTGTTGTCATCAAATGAAGCGTCCCTATTCCTGTCTTGTCGGTTGTTTGTATCACGACAAGGTGGACTCTGGGATCTTCTCATAGGGCTCCAAGTCCTCCTTCTTTAGCATGGAGATGAACTTCGACAAGGGTTGTGCCTCCTTTCTTTTTGCCTATCGCGGCGTTCCTTGTCTTGAGCACAGACGATATACTGTTCCAGTCGTCGTGCCCTGATCAAGAACTCGATTGCATCACGGAGTTGATAGCAGTCCTCAGTTTCATGTCCATAGATTTTGTGCCACGAACAATGTCTGGAGTACTTCCCTCAAGATGGTTTCTCGGGGGGTGTTCAGAGGCATGTAATTGGAGTATTTACCCTAGGGTGGACTGTCCTTCTAAGGTTTCGGGCTCGTGAGGAGTTATGATTGGTTTTTTGGTGAGAGGGCTCACCTTTCTCCAATCTCCTCTGGTCCTCGGTTACTTCCTCAAGTCTTATATATTTTTGGGACCGTTGCCGAAATTCTTGCATGTTCTCCGACTTTTTCTTTGCCAAAGACGCAAAGAACTCGGAACCGGCTCGGAGGCCGCTCCTAGCATAATGAAGGGCGATTATGTCATCAAATTTTTCATGTTAATACAGGCTTTGTTAAAACTTTTAATGTATTCGCGAAGGGGCTCTTCACGCCCTTGGCGAATCTTAGATAAAGATTCAATTGACCTGAGTTGTTCCTTTCTAGTAGTGTACTGGAGCAAGAAACGTTGTTTGAGGTCCGACTAGTCGATGACGGATCTCTGTTCCAGAGTCACTAATAAGCCTATATTTTATAATCTCAAACCGGATAAATTGTGGTGATTTGCTTGTATTTATAGGCGAATTTTAGATGGAATCTTATCATTTTCTTTGTTTTTGAATATTAAAGAGATTTATCACATTTGAAGTGAAAATAGGCGAAGACACCGTGTTTTTAGAGTAAAAAAGAATCATTTTGCCTTAGACAGGGCCCTGTATCAACTCAAAAGTAATTGAGTAGTTAGACACGACACTGTCTAACTTGAAAAATATCTTTGGTATGGAGACACAACCGTGTCTCTGGGTCACATGGCCATGTCTCCCTTTACGATGAAGTTGCACTATTTTTTATGTTCACACGACCATGTCGAGCTTAGACATGGCTGAGTGAGGTTTCCTGTGGTAAAAATGGCAGTTTTGACCCTAAATATTATAATTAAAGTCAATCCCTAAACCTAAAAACAACTTTTGCGATGATAGACTTTGAGAGACAGATCAGAAGATAAAATTGCCATGAATCTTTGGAGGACGGCTACGAAGAGAAGACATAATTCTTGAAGGCTTGAAGATCATAATCTCCATAAAAGGGGTTTTGGTTTCTCTTCCCTCTAGTTTTTTCCCTTTCTTCAGGTTTTTCTTTCCATAAATTTGTATTATGATTTGGGATTATTAGTATTGAACATGAGTAGCTAATCCCATAGCTAGGGCTATGGGAAATCTTATTTTCCTAATTAATTGATTTTCAATTCAAATTTGATTAAGGTAATTTCAATTGAGTTTATTGTATTGTTTGAATTCTTGTCAATACTTGATCACTTTTGACATGCTTTAATTCATTGTTTGACCGATGACCATATGCAACTAATGAGTAGACCTATATAATAAACATAGAATTAGATTGGTGAATGACTAAACATCAATTTATTCTACTAATTAAATTGATGATTATGTTAGTTCATCTCTTGAATTGGAGCTTAATGCATTCCTAATTAATTCAATTAAATGACCAAATAGGTGAATAATTTAGGAATAAAATATTATTTATCCATGACCATTATGATTCAATAGCAATTAAGAGAATATTGGTAAAAGAATTACCTTACATCATAAATAAATGGAAACCTAGTTCATTGGAATCAAGTGAACCTTGTGCCCTAGTTTCTCTCTAATTGATTTATCTCTATATTGTTTAATTGTCCATCATTCTTCTTTATTTATTGTTTAATTTTATTTTAAGTTTCTCTTTACAATTACGATTCTTTAAATAACCAATGGATTAGCGAATCTAATAATTATCTCTTATTCTTCGTGGGATCGACAACTGAGACTGAAATCCTATATTACTATACGATAGAGTGCACTTGTTTTTAGTGTATTTTACGCGTATCAAGTTTTTGGTTTCGTTGCCGGAGAATAAGTTTGGTAATATTAAAGGTAAAAAGCTCTAGTTAATTTAGATGAATTTTTATTTTATTTCTTATTTTATTGTTATTTTTAATTCATTTGTCACTTCATCTCTCTACTTATATTTCTTGTGTATGCTTACTCGTTCTCAATCTCCTAATCTGACATTTGATCCAAAAATTGAGAAAACAACTCGCAAGTTAAGGAAGCAATCTAATACTAAAGCTGTGACTGAAGAAGCTAGAAGGAGGATGGAGAGAGACAACAGTTGATGAGACTCGTGAAGAACGAGCCACTCCAGCAGAGCGGACAATGCTTGAATGTTCCATGCCCACTGCTGGAGGATACGAAAGGAGTATCACAAGGCCAGTTGTGGCAGCCAACAACTTCGAGATCAAATCGGCATTGATCTCCATGATTCAAACTTTTGTTCAGATTGGTGGATTACCTTTGGATGATCCAAATCAGCATTTGGCCAAGTTCTTACAGTTGTGTGATACTATTAAATATAATGGGGTGACAGATGATACAATCTGATTGTTATTCTTTCCTTTTTCTCTTAAGGACAAGGCGAGTCAATGGTTAACGTCACTACCAAGGGGTTCCACCACCACATGAGATCAGTTGACACAATAATTTTTAGTTAAGTATTTTCCTCCTTCTAAATCTGCTAAGTTAAGGAATGACATTTCTTTTTTTTTTTTTTGTGCAGTTTGATATGGATACTCTTTACGAAACTTGTGAACGTTTTCAAGAGTTGTTGATGAGATGTCCACATCACGAATTGCCCGTATAGTAGCAGGTACAAACTTTTTACAATAGTTTGTCGCCTGCCAACCGTTCACTAATTGATGCTGCCACAAGAGATACAATTTGAAGGAAGACACCAACTGAAATCCATGGATTGATTGAAAAAATGGCGCTTAACAGCTATCAATGGCAAAATGAGAGCCAGGTGCCTAAGAAACAAGTTGGTGTGCATTTTGTTGACTCATCTAGTGCCATTTTGAGTCAATTGGAAATATTGACGAAGAAGGTTGAGACTCTAATGGTGATAAATAGTATAGTCCCACCAATCATATGTGAAGCATGTGATGAACAGTAACATAAAAGTTCAAACTATCAAGTTAGTAGTCTATTTGCTCTCGAGCTCGAAGGAGTAACAAAATGTAATAACATTGGTCAATTTGACAGTTTGACAAAATTAGTCTCTTAAATTGTAATATCATTATTTGTTAATATGGCAGTTTGACAAAAAAATAATTAAATAAATATATTTAAAATATTTCATACATCATTGGTCATTTTAAATACGAGATAACTATTTTTTATATGTATTTATTCAGTTTTTATAAAAGGTAAATTCCCGTGCTAGGCCAATTTTTTTTTAAAAGAAAAGAAAAATATTAGGCGGCTCCTTACTGAAACAGTGCGTGGAAGGAAGAATCTAACCTAACCTAATGGTCTAGGCTAGGTGGCAGCGAAAAGAACTCCTCAGCACAATGTAAGGGGAACTGCAGTGTCAAAACAGAAAGGAGAGAACATGGTGGCAACAGAAGAAGTAAAAATTAAGATTTTGTACTAATGTGATGTATGGAATAAATTAAAAATTAAATCATAAAAATAAATATAATCATAAATTTAAATAATTTTATTAAATAAAATATTTAAACTAAAATTATCTAAAAATAGAGTCATATCATGAGAGGATTATATTTACATGATAGTTGAGAGGATTTGATAACATCTATTGCATGAAAAGTAACAGCTCAGATTACAAGACTCGTTGAAAAAGTCACGTGACGCATTCTTTTTCTCTTTTAAGCGTTTATTTGAGATAATTATAAAAATTTGATTATTTTAATAATTAATTATTTTAATAATTAATTTATAAAAATTTAATAATTTTAATAATTAATTATATTTAAATATATTAGATAAAAAAAATTTAAATTAATTTATTTCATTTAAATAATATAAAAAAATTATTTTTATGTATTAAATTATTAAAATAAATATAAAATTATTAAAAAATTATTTAATTAAAAATAAAATAATATTTATATATCAAAATAAAAAATAATCTTAATATTTTTTTACAAAATGTTTAACTTTTAGTTTTTGAAAAAAATTACTCCTGTACAAATCTCAACATCAACAGCTTTTTCGTAATTTGTCCAAACATATTATTAACATTTTGCAACAGCTAAAATGCAAAAAAAAAAAAAAAGAACTATTGCACCCTTCAATTACTCCGAACTTATGAAGTATAAATACAGACACAGATATAGATACAGGATATAATACAAATATAGATATAAGGACACACTAAATTCAAAAATTATAGGACACTTGGATCTGACATATATATATATATACATATAATTTCAAAATTTAAGAAAAAGATTCATAATTTATTAATATCATTTCTATAAGCTTGAAGATTTATAATATTTTAATATATATCATATGTACCAATATTTGCTACCTAGTAAGTCTTTCTTAAAAAATATGAAACATAATTTCTATTGACATATTCTAAAAAATCTCTTAAATTAACTTCTCCTAATGGAACTAATAATGTACAAGTACATGTGCATAAAAAAAATAACTAGAGGAAATATTAGTGTGAGGCAAGCTTCGGTGACAACGAAGTGGACAACTTGGTACAAGTAGAGGTAGAACGAGCAGATGAAAATAGTGGTGTGTGAAAAGATAAAACTTAAAAGTCTAATAGTTGTGTGTGAAAAGATAAAACTTAAAATACTGTTATGTGAAAATAGTGGCTTGGGACGTCAGTCATGTGATTGAACTTGAGTGGATTATGGGCTTACTAATTGAACATTAGTCATGGAAACTAATTTTTCTTTTTAAAAAAATATTAATGGGTCGTGTTCAAGTCGTATCTTAGTCGTGTCCAAGCGTGTCCGAGCGTGTCTGAGACGTGTCCAAACTAAAAAAAAATAATCTTTTTAATCGGATACATTCGAACACGCAGGACACGTGTGTCGTACGGGTATCTTCATGTGTCTGACACGGATACGCTTCATAATCGGCGTGTCCGTGCTTCATCGATCCGAACCAAACACACCTAAGTGCGTTCAGGCCAAGAAAGTTGAGAGGGTGAGAAGGCTACTCAATTTCAACGAGTCTATGCTTTTACAGTCCATGTGCTCGATATCTATTGGTAATGAACCAGCAACTTGTGGGTAGATGTGGATAGAAATGAAATATATACCTCACCATTTCACTGAATTGAATTGAACTGAAAGAGCCCAAAGCTCAAGTCATGCTAAGTCTCTTTGGAGACTATTTCGAAATTGAATTTCATTCAAGCTGCTTTTCCTCTGTTTTAATTTATTATCTCCCTCTATAAACTAGTGTTAGACATTCTTTGTAATTTATTCTTATTTATTAATTTATCTTTAAGGTCTGCTATCTATGTTGCATGGGTACGGGTACGGTACCAGTACCTAATATGGGTACGGGTACGGGGTAGGAAAATTTTCAAAAAATTAGGGTATGGGTACATATATATATATATATATATATATATATATATATATATATATATATAAATATATATATATATATATAAAATCTAATAAACTAAAATAAAATATGACAACATAACATAAAAATTAGGAGCACACAAATTTCAACATAAAGCATAGAAAAGAACTTAAATTGTTCAACCAAGACAACATCTACAATAAGAAATTGTTCAATATGACAATTTCTAAAGATGATTACAAAAATCAAACTCTAACAGTCTCAATTTCATCATTTCCTTGCCCATCATCAGTGAAAAGAACAGCCTCCAAATCTGATTCATCAAGAGAGAGACTAGCAACTTCAAGAATCACAACCCCTTCAAATGGATCCCATTCATCTCCACCAATGTCCGACATTTTAGTCTCACCCTCATTATAGTTCTTATTCTTCCTTGAGAGGAGACAAAGATTTGTGTGGATAAAAACTAAATCTTCAGCTCTCTTGGGATTTAGCCTATTCCTTTTCATGGAGTGGATAAAGGAATATGTGCTCCAATTCCTTTCATAACAAGAGGAAGAGGAAGGTTGTGAAAGAAGCTTCAAGGCAATGGTTTGAAGTTTGGGGATTGAAGCTCCATACATGACCCACCATTCCTTTGGTGTCAAGTTCCACCTATCTTACAAGCAATCAAATTGGTCAAGTTCTTCTTCACCACTTGAGAATTTAACAAACTCTGAAGTGACAACTCGCCTTTCTTGAGGATTCGGAAAGTAATCCTTTAGGCATTTGTTTCTCCCCATACAAATCTCATTGTCCTTATGTGGAGGGACTCGTTTTGGAGCTTCCTCAAGCCATTGTCTACAATAATACCTATTATACAAAATATAAGTTATGATTACTATAATACAAAAACCAAAGTACATCTAAGAAAAAGTAAAAGAACTTGGAACTTGAAAGTTAATTAAATTTACCTAGGATTAAGTGAATGAGCCAAGCAATGAAGAGGTGTTCAACTTTTATTCCATCTAGAAATTAGGATGTCATACACCACTCCATAGAAGGATGAATGTTAATTCAAATCCTTTTTCTCATGTTGATAGACAGCTAACTTCACTTGCTCAATCATAGAATCCCATTTCTCATAAATCAAATGAAGGTTTGGCTTATCGGTGTCACAAGAACGAAGCATATCATAGATAGGCTTTGTAAAGCTTAGAATATATTTAACTTTATCCCACCAAAGGTCATTCAAAATTATTTCTTTCACAGAGGCAGCCTTTTGAACATCATCTTCTCTATAGTAAGACCATTCTTCACTGGTGACCATAGATTGGAGACCATGCTTAATAGTTCTAAACCTTTTAAGCATTACAATGATGGAGGTAAATCTAGTTTCAGCAATAGAAAGTAGCTTCAGATGCACAAATTGATTATACATGGCTAGCCTCATGGAATGATTCATGATAAAAATTTTAATGAAAAAGGCATTATCAGCAACAACAGTAATCCAATGACACTCAACATAAACACTCTCATTATTTGGATTATTTTTAGGAGCACAAATATTTTTCAAAGTAAGGTTCAAGGTGTGCACCACACACAGTGACCAAAAGATATGAGGATGAAGGGATTCAACAATTGCTCCAGCAGCCTTGCAAACAGGTGCATTATCAGTAATGATTTGCACCACATTTTGTGGTCCAACCTCATTAATGGTGGACAAAATCAAATTAGCAATGCAATATTTGTCCTTAAACTCACCAGAGCCATCAATCGCCTTCAAGAACATAGGTCCCGAATCCGATGTAGCCATGAAGTTAATCAATGGTCTTCTTTGTGCATCAGTCCAACCATCACTCACTATACTCACACCTTTTTCTGGCCAAGTGTCTTTGATGGATTGAAGTAATCTCTATATATGGGCTTTTTCTCTTTGCAACATTGAATTTCTTATAACATTGTAGCTAGGTGGAAGAAAATCGGAGAGAGTAGTGTTTGTAGCATATGTGAATGAGCTAACAAAATAGGAATTTCTAGCCACATTGAATGGCAAACCAGCAGAGTAGAATAGTCTGACTATTTCACATGACAAATGATCTCTTGTCTCATTATTAAATGCCCTTCCTATTGCACTCTCAGTGCCTCTTCTTCTCTTGCTCCCGTCAGAAGACATATCAACTCTAGGAGGGTTCAAACTTGTAGAACCAGAAGGTAAAGGAACTTGCACTGGCTTTGCATTCTTCTCAACAACCTCTCTTTCTATTTGCTTCATTTCTTGAAGATAGTCATTTAGCACAACATTACATATGCTAATTCTATGTCCTTTTTCCCTCAATAGATGAGACCTCACTCTAAATTAAGATCCCTTGTAAGTTCTATCACAAAAATTACATTTCCAACTTGCATGCCCTCCTCCAGCTTTTTTACTTTGCAATATAGTCACATAAGCCCAAAGGGGACAACCATTTTCAGCTGTGCCAGTTGCATATTTACTAGTCAAATAAGCAGAAGAAGTTGTGCTACTACCAGCTGTGCCACTACCAGACCCACTGCCAGTCCCAGCACCACCAACACTAGCAGATTCTTATGAAAACATCTCTGGAATAGATAGCAGAGAACAGAGAACATAGAGCAGGAGTTAGTCGCACCGCTCGTTCTGAAGTAGAGAGCAGAGCTGGTCGCACCGCCCGTTCTGAAGTAGAGCGCAGAGAGGAGAGCTGGTCGCGCCGCTCGTTCTAAAGATCATGGCTTCTGGCTGGTCGTTGGAGCTCAAAGAGGAGAAGCAGTTGGAGTTGGCTGGTCGTTGTCGCAAAGAGGTGAAAGTCACCGGAATTGGCTGGTCGCACCGCTCTAGTAAAGCAGAATAGAGATCCCTAAATTTCAAAGAGAATCGAAGGTGAAGAAGGAAGAAGGAAGGTTATGGGATGGTGACGGGAAGACTAAAGAAATTGGTCTTTTTTCCCTCAAACGATCGTGTTTTGCCAAAATAATGGAGGAGCCGTACCCAACCTGTGATGGAGCCGTACCGAGCCATCCCGAGCAGCACCGAGCCGTACCTAAATTTTAAAAAAAATAATTGGGTATGTACCCGGTATATACCCAAGGCATACCCAATCCGTACCCGTACCTGGTACGTACCGGGTAATGGTACTCGTCCTTGGGAGGAGTACCCATGCTTCAGAGTCTACTATCCATTTTGTCAAGAAAAGCTAGCACCTTTGTTTTGTTACCTTCAACGTTGTGTGTTGTGGTTTCAAGGTAAGTAATTAGGCTTTGTTCAAGAAAAATTCTGAAGTTTCTTTTCTAGAAGTTGAAGTGTTAGCAGAGACAAGTATATCTGCTATTAAAAGGCACAACCTCACTGTCTGACATGCTAAAGAAAATCATACACACATTCTTAATCCTTTTACTTGTGCTTTTTATTGTGATATGTAATTGATATATGTATTTCTATCCTTAGCCAATTAATAGAAGCTCGCACATATAATCACTGCATTGTTTTTTTTGTCCTGTGTTTTCATTTTCTCCTTTTATATATTAAAGACCCTCAGAAACAAGTAGGCAGCCCAGCTGTCCATGGGGAAGTTGTTCACTATCAACCTATTGGTCTTCAAATTGCCATAACAACTGCAACTGTCATGACAGTAGCTCTAGGTGGTGCTCAGGTTGGCATACAGTCAAATCAAAATAGTTTGCAAAGTCAATAAGCATTTGCACAAGATCCTTTAACTTTGCATCTGGCCAAAATGTCCAGGAGTCAGCTAAATGAGAATTATCTGTGAGCTTATTTGTTTTGATAGATAACAATTTCATGAACTTGCCCACATGGGATGTTGTAGACAAGTTGCTCCAAGAGCTTGGTTCGCCTCCACGATCGTATCCAAAGTCCTCACCTCTATCTAGCCGTCCTCCAATGCCCCATTCTCTTCCTCTCTATCTACGTCTATCTTGGGAGTAACTTTGTCAATAAGAGCAGTCGCGGGAGTGACATTTACAATTTGAACATTCTAGACCAACTTCATTGAACCAATTCCCTCGTTAAGGTTGAGTTTAGAAGGTCAATTCTATTAAATCTTAAATTTTATCTTTAATTAATTAAATTTAATTTATATTTAATTTTTTAAAAGATTATAAATATTATTTTTATCAAATTTTAAAATACGATTGAATATTAATTATTAAATTTAATAAATTATATTCCCAACTTTTATACGGATTCCATCTTTTGTATTATCATATCTTCTTCGGAAACTACTGATTTTAAACTGGTCAAAAATACGACAAAACTTTAGCACCAGGAACAAAGAAGAAAATCACTTAATAGTGATCCACTTTATACTTTTTTATGGGGAGTGGGGTAGTTAGTTGATAGGGGACATATTTCTCCTTCATAATTAACTTTTGTAGACCCAGATATCAATAGTAAACGGCAAGGTTTTAAATTGCGGTTGCGGTTGCGGTCATTGCGGTGAATTTTTTAAAAACTTGCACAAATGACAAAAAAAATTCTATAATTATTATAACTCTTCATATATACTTATTCATAATGTTTTATAGGTTTTCACTCATTTAATAAGATTTTGTATCAGCTTAAAGAATAATTGAAATTAAATTCATAACCGAAATAACATAATTATTGTTATAATAATTATTAATAGGCCTTTCAAAGTTTTATTTAAGCATATATAAATATAAGAGAGTAAGAAACTAAATAACATATCAACTTAAATAAGTTTCAAATAAATTTCACAAAAATATGTCATATTTTTTGCACTGAGTCACTGATAAAAAAAAATCTAACTTAATTAGAAGAATACAATTACCTGCAACTTTAATCACGTCACCAATTATGTAAGGAACAATGCTACTATTAATATCCATGATTTCACTGCAAAAGCAAATATGATATAAACTCATAATTAATATCTTAAATATTTATAGCATTATAAGAATTCTTTTTCTTTGGCAATTCACAAATAATAAACTAAATCTCACTTAAAAAACTTTTAAAATAATAAAGTAAATTATTAAATTTAAAATAATAAATAAATAAATAAGTAAATAAATAAATAAATTAAAAACTTAAAGACAATATAAATAAAACTTACATGATAATTATTACCACATGGTAGAATGGCGTGGAAGATCATAACCTCCACTTTCATTTTGGCTATCACCTTGCATGTCTCCTTGTCCAAAGACATAATAAAAAAATCCACAACTTGATTGTTGATGATAAGGATCTTGATAGTTCATTGAAGATTAGTGGTATGATGGAGGTTGATTACTACCAACATATTGATCATATGCACTGAAGTAAGGATATTGATAAGATGGTGGATAATACCCCTGACTACTCTGAGATGATTCACCAAGACCAAAGTCACTAAAACTTTGTGCAATGCTCGAAGAGGAAGAATCTTCTGGTGTAACATTTTGTTGCCTTCTTCCTCTACTAGACTGTGATCCATCTCTTCTGCTATCACCAAATGAATGGTCAGAAGGAACCATATCTGGCCTAGATGTAGTCATATCAATCATTAGGCTTTTGTCACGACGATTATATAGAATCTCCTGATATGGATCATTTTGCCTATATTCGTCATCTTCATCATTATCATCACTTTTTTTAGCTTCTACATCAGCACCACCATTACCACTGTTGTTACTAGGAGGACTTAAACCACCACTATTTTCATCAGAACCTGCATCATCATCATCATCATCATCATCACCAGCTTCCATATCTTCATCATCAGTATCAATTCTTGGCAACCACTCTGAATTTTGTACTCCATCTAATACAAGGCCTTCTCTTTCTTCAATCCAAGGAGATAATGGATCTTCTTCTTGAAATATGTAGTCAAGATTAATTGGATTGAAATTAGCTTCAATTTCTTCTTGACTTCTCCTTTCTTCATGTCTCATTTTTAGTTTCATATTGTAATATGTGAAGATAAGTTTTTGTAGCTTTTTGTACTTGAGTCTATTACTTGTCTTTGTATGAATGTAGCTGAATGTGCTCCAATTTCTCTCACAATTTGTAGTTGAAGTTGTTTGACTAAGAACTTTTATTGCCACACGTTGAAGTTCAGGAGCACACGATCCAAATATCAATCACCATTCAGCTATTTAAATGACAAAGCATAATAAATAATTATTTGTCATACAAAGTATAAAACTATAAATAAATTTTAAATAGATTTACTTGTACAAAAAAGAGAAAAAAAAAGGTATTTTACTTGGATTTATTCTAGCCCAAGCTCTTTGAGCTTGTAGTGTGCCAAATGATTCACGTTTTTCCCTAAAAATCATCAACTATATAACACAATATAATATGTCAATAAGTAAATATATAATATTTAATTATAAATTTATAAGATTTAAATATAAACATTATTTACTAACCTGATTCAAAGCTTTAATTTGATCATCCATGTTTCTTTCTAATTTGATGATGACGCTACTGGTCCCATCAAAAGTTTCTTTATAAACATCAGATTCATGTTCAACTCCATATTGAAATTGTGGGTTAAGAAAATAACCTAAAAAAAAGTTAATCAATTATTATGCATAAAGGCACAAGAGTAAAATTTTATAACAAAACAATAAATTATAAATTATATTGATTATTGACGTACCTGCAGAATGAAGATCAGAATGCATGAATCTCTAGTGTTGGTCTATTATTTCATTATATCTTGTATGATATCGAGAATTTTGCTGGATAGATTGTTTGGCTTGATCTATGGCTTCATAAATAAAACTCATTGTTGGCTTCACGTCACCGTCCACCAGCCTCAAGACTTTTACAATAGGTTCAAATACTTTTAGTAGATCAATAGCCTTACTCCATAATTCACTGCTCAAAACAATTTTTCTTGCTTCAAATGCTGGTCCTTTTCTCTCTTTCCCAAACTTAGATCTTCTAAATTCTTCTGAGTTGAACATGTTTCTCAAACCTTGCTTTTGCTTCATAATAGCTTGAAGCTGCAAGAACTGTGTTGCAAATCGAGTTATGTCAGGACGGATAATTTCTCTACCTCCAGTGTATTTCTTCATCAAATTTATTGTCCATATGGGATTATAGATGAAAGTTGTCACTGTCTTTGCACCATTCAGTAGTTTCTTCACATTTTGCTTTTTCCCTATATCCTCCAAGCAAAGATCCAAACAGTGAGCTGCGCATGCAGACCAATACAGATGTGGCCTATTTTTCATCAATTTTTTCCAAGCTGCTTTTAGTGCTTTTTCATTGTCTATAACCACTTGGACTACATATTCTTCTCCAACTTCATCTACAACTTTGTCAAGCAACTGGAAGTAATAATTTGTATTTCTAGTATCAACACCAGAAGCATCAAGAGATTTTAGGAAAATTGTCCCATTGCTACAATAAATAAGAAAATTCATAATATGTGTATGGTATATACTATCAGTTCAATCATCACACATTATTGTGACTCCTCTTTCTTTCCAAGTACCCTTTAGTGTATTTATCCATTCTTACATTTTTTTATATTCAACTTCCAAATACACATCTTAAACTTCATAAGGAGTTGGACATTTAACTCCTTTGCCAACCTCAGCTGCTTCAACAATCAAAGCATGCTACCAAGGAGAATCAGCTAAATTCATAGGCAAACGCTCATAAATTAGAAACCTGCTTATTGCTGCTCCGAGCGTTTTTCTTAGTGTTTTCATCCAACCACTAGTAAATTTTGGCTGCTTCACGCTTTTACTTCTCACAAGATTAACATCTGTAGACCTCAAAGCATCAGAAATATCTTGTAGCCTTCTAACTTCACTAACACTTGCACGAGAGCTTCCACCCTCTTCATATATATTTCTCGATCCCCCTATTTGTTGTCTGAATCGTTGTCTGTCTTCTCATTCATGTTATGATATAATGCTCTCCTGTGTAGCTAACATGATTTGGTCTTCCATGTCTTCTTCTTCAACATTTCCCCTTAAACCTTCTTCGAATTCTTCTTTTCTTTTTTTAGAGTCAATTTTTTTTGTTTTCCCATCCATAAGGAGTTTCATCATATCCTCCCTAACAAATGTGTTGACCCTAGGACAACCTGCTACTTGCCCTTTATAATGTGCTATGTGTTGCTTCAATCTTGTAATGACAACCTTTATTACTTTTCCACAAAGTTTGCATGTGATGTTGTTTCGATTTCCAGGTACAACTGTTCCGAAATATCATCTAATATCATCACTTGGAGCACCCTTTAATCTTCTCGTAGGAAATTCTTCTCTTGGCAGCATTGTCTAAATTTTATAATACCTGTTTACAAAAAATAAATTATAACAATTATCAATAATTAGCTTAATTATCACTATTACTAATACCTCAATTAACAATCAATAATTAACTTTAACTTCAAAGTTAAAAGCCTTAATATAGACTACTAATTATCTTCTTTTAAACAAATAATTAAGTAATTAAATTAATTATCACTATTCCTAATACTCTATCAATAATTAACTTTAATTTTAAATCCTTAATATTAGCTACTAATTAATTATCACTATTACTAAAACCCCAATTAACAATCAATAATTAACTTTAACTTCAAAGTTAAAAGCCTTAATATATACTATTAATTATCTTCTTTTAAACAAATAATTAAGTAATTAAATTAATTATCACTATTCCTAATACTCCATCAATAATTAATTTTAATTTTAAATCCTTAATATAAACTACTAATTAATTACAACTATTCTTAACTTAATTTTCACACATTATTATCAAAAGTTTCAATTTTTTCACAATTTTTTTCAATTTCCTAGTTCCCCAATTTTTCTCCAATTTCCCACTTCCCCCATTTTTCTCATTCTTTTCCTCAAAAAAAAAATTTACCCAATTTTTTTCCTAATTTTTCCCCCCTCCTCGCCCCAAACCCCCCACTTTCCTAACCCACCCATTTACGAAGCTCCTCGAAGCTTCCAAGTGAGTTGATTCCACCCAAATTCCCATTTCCACCAAATCTTCCCCATTCTTTCTCTCTCGGTCTCGTAGCTCTCTCCTCCCCATCCCCCCTCCTTTCTCTTTCCCTTCTTCCTCTCTCGCTTCCCAATCGCCCACTGACCCACCCCCGACCCCCATCTTCCTCTTTGGGTCGCAGACCACCACCCACACCGCCACGTCCACGACCACCTCCCCTTCTCAGCCCAATCGCCCACGCCGTCCACCTCCATGGCCCCCTCTCTGCCTCCCTCTTCGTCAGTCTCACTCTCAAACTCTCAGCCCCTCTCAGCCTCTCACGATCTCACTCTCACCCACCGCCCCCCTCTCTGCCTCCCAAATCTCACACAAATCCAACTCCAACCCCAACCGCAACCCCTCTCAAATTTCACAAGATGCGCATACCTTATAGAAACAGAACATACATAGAAAGTCAGAAACTAGACATAAAAGAGACTGGGATGGGAGAGATGAGCCCACCTGCGAAGCGCTAGAGCAAGATGGTGAGTCCGTGATCTGAGATCTGCTAGATGGAGAGTTGGAGACTGGAGTGGAGATGGTTTTCAGAGAGAATGAGAGACAGAGATTCAAGTTTTCAACTTCAAGCTGAAAGGTGAGTCCATGAATGAGATCTGATGCCTTTGTCTGAATGTTTTCTCCTTTTTCTTGTTGATGAAATTATTGGGCTAAAAAAAATCTTCGTCTTTTTCTTTCTCATGCTCTGACATTGTCGATTTGAAAGAAAAAACGGAGAAAAAACAGAATGGAGCTTCGTTGCGGCTGCAACATCATTCTGTTGCGGTCGTTTTATGCAATTTCTGTTCACACCACAATTGCAACCTGATGCCGTTGCAGCACGGGCCGCAACAGTAATATTGCGGCCACATCAGGTGATGCGAACCGCAATTTAGAACCTTGGTAAACGGTGAAGATGATAACTACTCATAAGTGTAAGAAAAATAATAGAAATAAATAAATAAATAGTTAAAATTAAAATTACACAAATAAAATAACTAATCAGCCAAGGGGGTTTGTATAGACAGCCAAAGGTGTAAACATATTTCTCCTTCATAATTAACTTTCGTAGACTCAGATATCAATGGTAAATGGTGAAGATGATAACTACTCATTAGTGAAAGAAAAATAAATGAAATAAATGAATGAATAACTAAAATTAAAATTACACAAATAAAATAACTTATCACAAATATATTAGCTGAAGTGTGTAAGCCCATTAGGTTTAAGAGTATTTGGTTATTGCAAATTGATTACTCAGTACAAGCATATAATTTTTGGAGAGTTAAAAGCAACTAGCTTCTGTTATTTATAAAGTTCCATGAAAAAGACCAACGTATATTTACGGTTCTCGAAACGTACACCAAAAAAAAAAAAAAAGAACCGGTGCATAAAAATTGAAGAATTTTAAAGCACCTCATTGTATACGCTGAAATTGTTTGAGCTACTATTTTAATTAGAATTTCTTTCCACCTGCAGAGAGTAATTTCTCTTTCCATTCTTTAATCCTTTTACATACTAGACCTTAAGAGACTAGAAAAAGTGATTTCTAGAGGGACCTAGTAGGAAGCTTCAAATAATTCTCAGAAAAACAATTAATAGATATTGATTTAAATCTTTTTTAATAATATTATGTAGTGTTTTAAAAGATCTTTTTCTCCCTCTAATTATACGATTATCCTTCATTTGATCAATTCTCGTAACTAAGGTTTTTATTGATTTTTTTTTATATGTCCAACCTATTTTAAATGTGATTCTACTATATCATTTTGTCAGTAAGTATCACTATTATTTTTTTTAATACATTTATTCATGATTTTATCTTTTTTTATATACACACTCATCTAAGGCAATATTATAATCTTTGCCACATTCATTTTATGTTCTTCCTCGCATTTTATTGCCCGATATTTAGTGTCATAAAGCTTAATCACATTGGACTTTGTCATTACATATTTTGACTCCAGAAAAATCAAGCACACACATATAAGAAGTATTAAAAAGAATTCAAGGCTTCTTACTTGAAAGGGTAAAGAGATGAATGTGATGACACTAAATATAATAATTTAACACATATATTTATATTTAAGAACAAATTATATATAAACTTATAATTTTAATAAATGATATCATATCTTGAAAAGATCTCTACACATGAAAAAAATTCACTAGAATTTATTATCTAAGTAAATATATGGGAGCATAAAATTTTACCTGCTTTAAAATTGCCTTACCACCTTTGAGCAGATATATATAATTAATTTATGCTGCAAATCATAAATAGGGTTTTGATGAAATCATTTAAAAAAGGCCTCAAATTCAAGAGTGATGATGAACATCAAAGTCAAGGAATAGGAAATCTGAGTTAGTAGAGATAAATGATCATGCATCAAAGTTCAAAGAGAAAGTGACAACCAAAGAAGAAGAAGAAAATAATAATAATAATAAAAACAAAGTAGTGATCAATAGCCATAAACATCAACAAAAAAGAGGAAAGCAATGCAGAAAGGGGTCGTATTAACAGAGAGATAAAAAATCCTGAGTTCAAAGTTGAATTAAACCAAACGAATGAAGACGTAGTCGAGGGAGAGGGGGATATGTGGTGAACGTAGTCATGTGCTCAGTTAAAAAGAAAAAATCTGATTTTTTTTAAAAAAAATTCAAGCTGAGACATTCAAGATTAACATAAACTATTGTTGACTATGGAATGAACTGTTATAACATTGATCATAATTTAAGGATTTAATTAACGAGTTCAAAAGTTTATGATTATTTGCAATCACTCCAAATTTTAAGAAGTTTTTATTTTTTCGGTCCAACAAATTTTAAGAAGTGTGTATGCGTTTTCTTTTCTTGCAAAATTTAAGTAACACTTACTTCTTCATTATTATCAATTGATAACAGTATGAGTGTCTATTATTTAAATTGATAATAATAGTCCTAGTGTGGATCTCCTAATAACAATTGCAATGGCCTCTATTGATGTTTTATTATCAAATTTTAAGCCTTAATTAATATTATTTGCAACTTTATAAATGTTTTTACTTAAATTTGTTAAAACTAATATGAGGTCATTTATGTTTACACACACATCCTTATTTAATTGACTGCGATGCCATTCATTAATTTATGAAATTTTAAAGGGCCAACATATACTTTGGTTTCATGGAAATTTAACTCACTCCTAATACTTTTTCAAAAAAATTGTTTTCTAAATATATTTGATCCGGATCTTTAATTTGTTTTTTAATTAGGAAGTCCAAGAAATAAAAGCTTAATTAGTAGAAATAATTGATGCCTGTAGCTCAATTAATAGAAATTATTGATGCGTGTAGCAAGATGATGATGTGATGAATTATTATCATCCACAGTAGTTTGACTCTATTTACTATAGAGGTATACACAGAGAGAATTAAGGAAACTTTTTGAAAGTCAAATTTTTTTTGATTGAATTTTTGAGAGAATGATGTGATATGTTGTCATCTGGCTTTTAAGATAGATAGATGAATGATCACTATTACTTTATTTAACAATTACTTTTGAACTTTATCTAAATTTTGACTTTTTTTTTTTTGAATGCATAACATTACACCAGAATTAATAAGTTTCGAGTAATGTTCAATTCAAATTCAATTTAACAATTTTTTAACGTTTTTAATCTGAATTTTTTAACGTTTTTTAACAAATTATTTTTTTTCAATTTTAAATGGATTTAATTTTAATATCCTATTAGTATAAAAAAATTTTACATTCTCATCTAATTATATATTCTATCAAATTATTAAATATATTTTTTATAATTATTATTATCTAAGAAGTCTAATTATTTTTTAATTATGTACCAACACATTATTTAATAAAAATATAAAAGACTTTACATTTACAACCTATCAAATTTAAGTTGATATAATATTTTTTACTGAAAATTGAATTGTGTGGGAAGAAACTTAAGTTGGTATAAACCATTTTCTTTCTTGTCAGCACTAGTCTTGTTTCTTGGAAAGATAAAATTCTTTTTAATAAACAAGTAAAAAGTAAAAACAGGTAGTTCATATTTTTTTTAATTAATTTTAATTAAGCTTATATGCACATCTTCGTTCGCTCATTATAAAAAAGAATTAAAAGGTTGACAAAATATCTTGAAATTTGTGAAAGATGTTATAACAATATATTTTTTAATATAGGCCTCACACCCTTAAAATAAACTAAAAATTATTTAGTTCAATAATGATATAACGAGATAGCAGCTCAAAAAATTAAAAAAACAAAGTATAACGAGATAAAAAGAATAATATACACCTAAAAGATAGTAAAAGATAAGAAATTGTAATAAAAACTATTATTGAACACTCCCAATGATTCATACATATCCTAAAGCAAACAATTGTAATAAATATTTTATAAAAATTATATATTATGTAATAACGACAATGTATATTACTGAACACTCCCTACGTACGAATGTCGTATGACTAAAACAACTCCTATTTTGCATTGCATTATTTTACTAGTATCCCATTCATGCACTTCACCTCTATATCATAAAAAAACTAAAAAATTCTGACAATGCTAGCTTGAAATCAAATGGAATTGCATCCTAGCCTCCTCAGAAAAACAAAAATTCTCCAAATTTTAAAAAAGCTTAAACAAATAACAAGAGAAAATGCAACATTTACTACTTGCATAAAATGGTTGAGCAAAATAGAGAGTTACCTTATGTGTGAGAGACCATTTGAAATTGGAACCTTAATAGAGAAATCAGTGAATAGGGGTAGAAACAGGTTAGGTTTGGTTAGACTTTGTCTTAAACAGGCCTGACTTATACCATATTTATAAGACTAGAGTATGGTCTGTGAGCTTATAATACGTCAATTTTTAAGGTCTAACCTATCTTTTTTAAAAGTCTGGCCTAACCTGAAAGCCTACTTTGCAATGAGATCTTTAAATATGCTAATAAACTTACTTTTAAATAGGTCAATAGGTCTTCACATAGGCTAACATACTTTTACATAAGCTAATAGACTTACCTTTAAATAGGTCAACATGCCTTTACATAGACTAACATGCTTAAACCTTGAAATAGGTCAATGAGCCTACTTAAGGCCAATAGGCCTTTGTTATAACTTAACACTCATCTTCTAATTTTATAGATACTCACCACTTTCTTACTCTAGTCTTTGGTCGATGTGAGACTTGAAGATATATCAAGTTGTAAAATTATTAGAGACATATAGTTGTGAAACATGAAGATCAAACCTACGCTCCTCTAATTGCAACATGAATGCAAGAAAAACTAGAGCTATGATGAATTAGCATCATGATAATAACTGCATGTTCTATAATAAATTGACAAGACAGATAATATCATAATATCAATAATTGGTGAGGTTAGCATATTACCTAAAGAATTCTACAAACACACTACTAGAATTTTCAGATTTAGAGACAGAATAAATTCCGTCTCTAAATGTATAAATTCTCATCTCTAAATATTCAGAGACAGAATTATAGACGAAAATTATTCTGTCTCTAAATCTGGTGTCTCTAAATATTTAAAGATAGAAAATGAGTTTCGTCTCTAAATTAGAGACGAAAAACGTCTGTCTCTAAATAAAAAAATTCAATCTCTAATTAGATACGAATTGTCTTTTAAATATAATAATGATTAAATTAGAGACGACATTATTCTGTCTCTAAATCCGTCTCTAATATCTTAAAAAATATTAAAAAAAAAACAGGCATCTAGTTGGGATTTGCCACAACTAGATGCCTCCATTTTATAAAAAAAATTCTATTTTCTTATACATATCACAATAAATCATCAATTATAATTATCCAAATAACTATAAAAGATATCAAAATAGTTAAAAGTATATAAAATAGTTACAATATCTTATGCATACCATTAATTGCCATGTAATATACAAGGATATGTTTAGGTAGAGGATAATGGAGGGCAATACAAGGTATACAATTACATACTACCTCAATCAATGAAATACATAAGAAGCCAAAGAGTGAATATAATGCACAATTATAGCAGCAACCCTTGCCCAACAAGCTAATGATAGAGCACCTTTGGAAATACAAAGTATACACTGTGCTTCTTATTAAGACCAATATCCTATCGAATTGTGACATTGTCCTTGCTTTGGGATTCTTTTATCATCTACATCAACATAGCACATATAAGAAACTATTACACATTTTCAGAAGATGAGGGAAAAAGAAAACAGAACTCAGGGATGTTTTCTACAGTTGGAGTTGGAGAAGATCCAAAAGTACACATATAGAAAAGAATAAGCTGACCACTACAAAATATTTACTAAAGGAGCAAGGGAAAGCCATTACCTTATCATAATCAGCTTCAAGCTTAATAAGTGGTGCAAATAAATTTTAATATTGAGACAAGAAAGGAAACAAGAAACATATATTAAATAAGACCCAACTATAAACCAATGTGAATTATATTCTAATCCACAGAACAATTATGAATCAAATCCAATGTGAAATCTCGAGAGTTACATTTGGAAACTCAAGATAGGACAACTAAGTTGGCATTACAAGACAAATTTGTGTAACAACAATATTGCCCATAGAATAAATACATAATTGATGTGAATTATATAAAAATATGTAGACCTAGCTACGCCCCCAACTCAATAACATGCAACTTAGATATAACTTGACCAGCTTTAAGTGTCTTTGAGGCAAAAGATATCAAAACAGAAGGGTTTTCATTCCTAGGAACCTGTCCAAAATACACATTTAAATTTTGCCCAACACGTGGTGGCATAGTATGGTATTATACAATTAATTACAAAATGAACACATAATCATGAGAAAACGCACTTTAAATTGGGCAAATGATCCAGCATGAGCTTCAAGAGCCTGACTGCGCTGCTTATCCACAGAGAAAAGTTGCATGTTTCCTTTAACCAATTGCGGCCTCTATAACACAAAACAATATGGAGAAATAAACCAACCTAAAGTATAGTTGAAATGTATTTCACCATGATAGCCTACTTTAATAGCCTTAATAGGCACCAGAGATATACCTCAGGGGAACCAGGAGCGATACCAATCAAGACCAACCATTTTTCAGTAGAGTCACATCGATAATTAATTATTTGGTTGTTTGCCAAATTCGTTGTTCTCTCAAACATCTTCACAGGTTCAGAGTCACCTACAAGTTACATATATCAAGGACTATATACCAGTCAACAATTTGCAGATGAGCTAAAAGCACACTGAACAATAAAGTGTAAAGTGGAAAATATCGTGGCAAAAACATATTGAGTTAAGCATATTATCATTATCTTACCTTCTATTGACCAGTGGTATACAGAGGTCTGTGTTACAAGACCCAACATCTTGGGGCTAATCCATTTCCAAAAGACTACCTATACATGAAATAAAGGCACTCCACAACGATTAACAAAGTCATCCTTAGTTCCTTATGGAACCATTATGTTATAGTACATCAATACATGTATCCTTGTACATAATAGTTACCTGCTCAGGCATCTGATATGATCAACATTAAATATTTGTAGGTGATCCTAAGTTGTTCCTTGGAGTTGGGCTTCAAGAGAATGATGTAGCTTGTAAGTGAAGATAATCCAAAAGTAAATAATATTTGAAATACAGCACCAACAAAGGCACATGGCATAATCAAAGTGACTTGATTACCAATTCCAAAGGTAACTCTCAATAGCTTACTAACTAGACTTAAGCTTAGCTAATCTGTAATTACTTAAAAAATAATGTGTTACTTGTTGAGCTTATTGGTTATTGAAATTTAGTTTGCTTGAATGGGTAAATAACAGGAGTTTTGACGTCCCAAATTTGAACCTAAAAATACCCAAATGATTAACGTCCTAAATTTTTAATAAATTTGCTAGAGAATATGAGGCCATGCAGAGCAGAACAAGGAGAAAGAATTAATATTCTTGAGACCTGTCAGAAATAGACATATATTCAACAAAATTGCACAAAGAAAAATATCTGGTTCAGAACAAGAAAGTAAGGGCTTTCTGGTTCTATATCATCTTCTTCAAACTATTCAGATTTCAGACTCTTAAAGTTTATGATTTTATATTCTATGTGATATAATATCCATCACATTTACAAAATAGTAAGGTATTTTCCAAAGAAAGAAAATCAACAAGAAGCGGCATGGGTTGTGCATGTGCCATTGTAAAAAGTCAATGTAGTACAAACTAGTCTAAAATTGATTTAGGAATTGACTGAGTTAAACTGAACATGATTATAAATTTCTAAATTTTTTTAATACACCCGTAATTGTGTTTGGTGTCCTGCCTATTTGATGAATTCCTAATATTAAAAATGCTGATTACCTTCTTCAATGGAGATCACTAGTTTAAGTGTTACATAACTTTCTACATTAGTTAACATTTGAGACCTAAAGTTTACATAACATCTGAACAAATTGTAACAAAAAAAAAACACATATGAACAAATGAAATAATAAAATTAAATGAAATTGAGATTAATTTTTAAGAGATAAATCAATAATATTGGATGCAAACACCCTTATAATAGTCTGAATTCCACTGCTAATCTCTTAAATCAGATACTTAATAGTTTAAGTCAACAAATTGAACCTAATAGAGGAAAAAACACTACCTTCACTTCACTATCCATCGTAATAGAATAGAAGCATGTAAGAAAGTTTTAATAGCATTAGTAACTTATATAAGTGTAATTAAATTGGATCGCATTGAGGGTTTTCAAGCTTCACAGGATCATGATCTAGTCAACTAAACTTAAAAAAAGAAGAGGACAAAGCAAATCACAACAAAAACAAACATAACTCACCCAACACAATCCAAGTGAAGTAACAGTGTGCAAGTTTTTTTTTTCAGCAAAATGATTAAATGAAGAAGCAAGAGAAGAAAAGGACCTCTCCTGGCCGGCGGTGTCTCAAATCTGACCTCTCCTAGCCACAACAACAAGGAGTAAATTCATGAGGTAAATAGAAGGCCCAACTTATTGCAACATTCTCATACTTGTTAATCATAACAAAGCACTATAATATTAAAAATTAAGCATCAGTACAAACTCCAAATGCCCACATTATAGAAACTCAGCTTCATGACCCCCTAATTCATATAAATAAAAAATTCCAAATACACACACCACATTACAGAAACTCACGGCCATTACATAATAAAAAAATAATAAAAATAAATAAAAAACTCACCTCCAAGAAAACCCAGCTCAAATTTTTTCCTGAAAACAAAAATCAACACAAAAATCAACATAAAAATCAACACAAAACACGTTGTGTATGGATCCATGTACCTGGGAAGAACTCTACAGATCGAGCAAGCAAAAGTGGATTCGAGAATGGTAGGAGGAAGAGCAGCCACAAGGAGGAATAGGGTGAACGAATGGTGCGAAAAAATGGCTATAGAGGAAGGCATTGGGTGCGCGGGACAGTGAGCAAAATGGCTATGGAGGAAGGCAGAGGGTGCGCGAAACGGTGAGAAAAAAAGGGTATAGGGCAAGTAAAAGGGAAAAAGACCAAGAAATAGTGACAAAATGATGACCGACGGCAAGGCAGACAAAATGGTGGCCGATGGCAAGGCAGACAAAATGGTGGCCGACGGCAAGGCAAATGGCTGAGCGTGGTTGAGAGAAACGGAAACGAAGAAGAGAGGGTCGAATTCGGGAACTAAGGATTCTGAGAATGAAGATATAATTTTTATGACATTAGAGACAGAAACACATTTTGTCTTTATCTTTTATAAAAAAAATTTATTATTTAAGCTATATAAATTAGTTAGAGATGGAATACACATATAATTAGAGATGGAAAATTTAGAGAGGCATATATTCCATCTCTAAGTTCCATCTCTAAACATACTTAGTTTTTAATACACCACATTGACCAATTAGAGACGGCATTAGAGACGACATTAGAGACAAAAAAATTTGAGGTGGGTAAATTTCGTCTCTAAATTCCATCTCTAAGCATATTTGACTTTTCATTGACCAATTAGAGACAGAATTAGAGACGGATTATTCTGAGACGAATAAATTTCATCTCTAAATTTTGTCTCTAATTTTTAAATTTTATGTTTCCTCTCTAAATCATCAAATCTGTCTCTGTTTCTGTCTCTAATAGAGATGGAATTGTTTCCATCTCTAATTTCCATCACTAAATCAGAAATTTCTAGTAATGACAGCTAAATGAGTTAGACATGAAACATAGTCCAATAACTTTGATAACTTTTCGTCAGGTTCCTACAACTAGAGACAAAATAATTGCACGATTTAACCATAAGGAAATTAAAATAATAACCTTACATATGTTATTAACAAATATATAAGCAAGAAATCCAGAAATAGCGTAGGTTATATCTTCATGTTTTGCGACTGGATGCCTCCAATAATTTTGTAATTTGGTATATTTCTAAGTCTCACATCGACCAGAGAGTAGAGTAAGAAAGTAGTGAGCATCTATAAAAGTAAGAAGTAAGTGTTAACTTATTTTAACTTATTATTTTCATTCTAATTTTCATTCTAATAAATATATTACACTAAATATATTAATAAATATGTTATTTCTATTCTAACTTACTAACTAACATTTTAGTTCTGACTTTTATTAAAATCTAAATAAAAATATATTAATATATTATAATAAATTAATAATTATAATTATAATTTATAATTAATATAATAGTTAAACATGTTAGGCCAACCTGTCAGGCTTAAAAGGCCTATTAGATGACCTGATGCCTGACCTTTTTAGTTAAACAAACTTTAAAAAAAGCCTTGGCCTAATGTGTTTAGTAAACAAGTTAGGCCTCAAGCAGGACAGGCCATAGGCTCCTAACAGGCAGTCTGACCTATTTTCATCCCTATCAGTGAAGCACATATGGCCCTTAGTGTAACATCCTTGAAAAATATAAAATGAAAATAAGACATACTTTTCGAATAACCAAATGGTTATTCGAATGAAGTGTTGTTGTGCAAATATAAAAGAGGAAACATAACACTTTATTCGAATAGAATGTAAGTTATTCGAATAAAATGGGCACTGTGAGCAAATATACACTGTAATAGAGTGAATTATTTGAATAAGAGCATGATTATTCAAATAAAGTGACTAATATCAGAAAAAAAAGAAACTTGTAACAAAGCTCGTAACAGAAAGGAAAACTTAGTTTTCCATCTAGTTCTCTCTCCCTTGGGTCTTTAGTTCCACTGGA
This sequence comes from Ormosia emarginata, assembly GCA_029884605.1. Lineage (NCBI taxonomy): Eukaryota > Viridiplantae > Streptophyta > Magnoliopsida > Fabales > Fabaceae > Ormosia > Ormosia emarginata. Next base: position 7,406,930 of record JAQQTP010000068.1, read on the forward strand.
ACCAAATGGATGAAGTGGAGATGATGAAGTATGGAGGATGACATCAACAAGAGTAAGAGTCAAGGAGGAAAACTCATGGAATTGAGAATGATTAGAAAAGAAAGATCTAGAACAGGGACATGTGTTAAGGAATGAATGAAAGAATGACAAGGCTTGATTCATAAGTCTCTCCAAGGAATGATTATAGAAAACGTGGCAAATTTTGGATGAAAATCAAGTTAGAAACAATGATTATAGAAGAAGATTTTCTTAAGGATTGAATCACGTTTTGACAACAAAGCACAACCACCTCACTCCTTACATCATCTCAAACGTAAGGAAGCCCAATTGAGGCCCTATAAATACCCCTTAATCCTCCCATTTGGCCATTAGAGCACTCACACCCAACTCACCAACCCAAGCTCTGTTTCCTACAAACATATATACCTCCATCTTCACCCACTTACTTATTTGATCCAAATTCTATAAAACAAGTATGAAATGTCAAAACACCATTCCTTACTATTTATTTCTATCACCCATACCTCTTAGTCCATTCTTTTTCAACTAATCACGTTGCTATGTTTTTATAATAATGTAATAGTGACATTCTGGTTTCTGCAAAATGTGATTTTTGACCCCTTTATTCGAATAACACTAATATTATTCGAATAAAGCTTGTAAAAACACTTCAAAAGTTGTTTTTAGAAGCTTTTATTCGAATAACATTTTTGTTATTCGAATAAAAGTAAAATTGTTATTTTGATAACGATTTTATTATTTTGATAACGACTTTATTATTCTGATAACACTTTTATTATTATGATAATGACTATGTTATTCTAATAACGATTATGTTATTCTGATAACGATTTTGACAGAAAAACTTTAGAAATGAGATTTTAAATATAATTGATCTCTTATGAGCTATTCTTTTAACTCTTTTTTATCAATCTTTTATTTAATTAATTATTATGAGTTATTTTATGCTATTATTTATATTGGATATGTTAATTATTGATTATTAATATTAACGTTCTTTATTAGTGTTCTTGTTTTACTATAATGATACCTGTTTTAATACAAGTTTTATTTTTATGTTAAATATTATTCTATGGAGTAAATATTTTTGAAATATCATCCCATGAATAAAAGTGAATCAATGTCCAAAAGAGAAGAGAATTATTGCGGTCGTGATTAGAGAATTGAGGGACGCCTCAGTTAGAGATTATTATTGTAGCCATGATTAGAGGATCAAAGGACACCTTAATCAAATTTATTGTGGTCATGATTAGATGATTAAGGGACGCCTTAATAAAAAATTATTGGGGTCATGATTAAAGCATTGTGGGACGCCCTGATGAAGAGAATGATACACATTTGGTTAAGAGTACTGAACAGGGATGATAAAGAGATATTTTAAAATGATATTTTTTTATGATGATGATGATTTAAACAGAGATGATGATTTTTTTTCAAAAAGATGATGAAAAGCTACTTATATTTTTAAATGGAATTTATTTATTTTACGCTTTTTATACAAATTCTTATTTCTTTATTCAGATAAATATTCTTTTCATCGTTAACTTGAGATACTTCCTCTTTCATTGAGTTAATTACTCATGCATCATTGAGTTATTTATCTTTATCTTAAAATATTTTGAGTTATTAATTTTTCTTCAAATATTGATTCATTTATTTATTATTTTTGGACTCTTAGATATGGTCTTAGAAAGAGAGAATTGTAATCCAACTAAGATTGTATCTCACCCCTTTTGTGGTGTATATTTTTCAGATAAGACTGATTGAAAGAATTATCTGATAGTATTTGTGTAGAGCAAGTTTACAGACTGAGAGCTTGGAGATTAATTTATATTTTGTAATTAGTGGCACCTTAAGAAGGCTTATGTAAGCCTTAATTTTTGTAAAGAAAATTGTTGCCTAAATTAGAAGTATTTGTATATTTTAACTAAGGGTGAAACCCTCAAAATTATGTCATTTTACTGTTTTTACAAGATAATGTTAGAAGTTATTAGTAACGTATTACTTTATAATATTTAAATACTATAATTTTAGAGTAGGACGTTACACGTAGTGATAACAATGTATTTTATTCATTTTATAATCCTCTTACTAGGCTTCTTAAGGTTCAATTAGGCTTAATTAAGTTGATTTTGTCACATTTTATAAAATTGAGCTTAATTGGATCATTGAAGAAATTATTGCTTGAATTGTCATTAATTTGAGTGATTGCATTCTTAAGTAAACTGGCTACAATTTGAGTTGCAATTATCTGATTGATGTGATTCTAGTCTTGTTGGAAAGTTAAGATAATTCTCTAATAACTATTCACTTAATAGTAAGAGCCACATTGATAGCAATATATTTTATTCATTTTATAATCTTCTCACTTGGCTTTTCAATAAACTGGTTATAATTTGAGTTACAAATATTAGTTTGATGTGATTCTAGTCTTGTTGGAAAGCTAAGACAATTCAACTTTCATGAAGACCTTAAGATCTGGAACACACGTTTGGATAACTCAAATTAGAGTTGAAGCAAAATCTAGAGTTTTGAACTTGACAATTTGACCTCTATGCACTCATTGGGCTATCTCTCGGGCTATAGGAGGTATTTTGGAATGAAATCAGTGCCATTTGAAAGTTAAGACCCAAATCTACAACTTTCATGAAGAATACAAAATTCAGATCAGATGTCTTGAAGGTGATATTGGGCTTGGAAGTCAAAACGGAGGAGCTATAGTTGGGCCTGAACAATGTGCAGTAATTGGGCCATATCTCGGGCTGTAGATGGTATTTTTGGCTTAAACTAGCGGCTTTGGAAAGTTAAGACAATTTTCTACAACTCTTAGGAAGACTACTTGATGAGAAAATGATGCATGCCATAAGCTCAGAACTGAAACATTTCGGAGACAAGAATCTCTATAATTTCCACTCATTCATCCTCATCAAACAACTACTTTGGCATTTACTCGTCATCATCAAATAACTCCATTGTCATCTTGTACTCCAAGAGCTCTATAAAAAGGAGCATTGACTGATCACTTTGATCTTAGCTTAGTTTATGCTATTGTGTAATTTGTTTCTCTTGTTGTAGTTTTCTTTGTTCTAAGTTGAAGTTATGTTCATCTTTTTTCTTCTTATCTCTTTTTTTTTTCTTGTTCATTGGTAACTAATTTTAATTTTGCTTGGGTGAAAGGGTGAAGCTTTTGGTAATAAGTTAAGGTTTGATTAATTTCTTTTTTGTACTTAAATGATGTATTATCAAGTGATCATTATATGTATTATATTTTGTTTCCAATCAATTTAGAAACCCCCTTGTAAAGTGGAGATCTTGATTCATTGTAGACAAGAGATTGGAACACTGAATTCTTGAGCCCATTTATAAGTGTTTGTGTTGGTAGATAATTAAAGGAACTATAATATAATTGCATATAATCTTAAATGAACTTTGAATATTGTATTTTTCGATTGTATTTACGCTTTTTCATTTTTTATTTTATTTATTTACGATTTCTGTTTCTATTTTTTTTATTTACGCTTTTTTGACTTACTAGCTTACTAACTTCTTTATTTATGTCATTTATTTTTGCTTTTTGATTTACTAACTTGTACATTATTTTTTTTATTTTAAGTCATTTATTTATGTTTTATATTTAATGGCTGGTTTATACCGCCGACTTGTACATTATTTTTATTTTACGTCACTTATTTATGCTTAATTGGTATCGTGATTCAAATTTTGGTCGTTTAGTTAAAATTAATCCTGGTACTTTATATATTGATTTGTTTGAATAACAATCATACATAATTGACACAATGACTGAAAATGAAAGTGTACATGTTGAACATGAAAATCAACCACCACAAGCTGAAAATGAAAGTGTACATGATGAACATGAAAATCAACTGTTGCGAACTATGCGTGCATATTTGTAATCATCTCGAAATTCTAGTCCATCATGTTTTGTCTTCCCACCTAATGCTAACAATTTTAGATTTAGGACGAGTATGATTTCTTTACTTCCTAGTTTCCATAGTTTAGAATCTGAAAGCCTATATTTACATCTCAAAGAATTTGAGGAAGTCTGTATTGCTTTTAATGATCAAAATTGTACTAAAGAGATTGTTAAGCTTAAATTGTTTCCTTTTTCTTTGAAAGATAAAGCAAAAACTTGGTTTAATGCTTTGAAACCAAGATCAATTGAAACATGGCAAGAAATGCAAGGTGAGTTTTTAAAGAAATTTTTTCCAACACAAAAAGCCAATGCTTTGAAAAGATAAATCCAAATTTTTTTCCAAAATTCAAATGAAGCGTATTTTCAATGTTGAGAACGTTTTAAAGATTTGTTAAATTCTTGCCCACGTCATGATTTTGAAAAATGCAGACTATAAGCTTCTTTTATGAAGGTTCAACACCTGAAACTAAACAATTTGTGAAAACGATGTGTAATGGCAAGTTTCTTGATAAAGAACCTGAAGAAGCTTCAGATTATTTAAACCATTTGACTGAAAATTCTCAATATTGACATGGTACTAATCCTTCTGAAAATTCAATTAGATATAACCTTGCAAATGCTGGTAAAGTAAAATATCATCATAATCAAGAAGAAAATCTAAATACTAGGTATGCTAGTTTAGCTAGAAAGGTTGAATCCATTGAATTAGGGAAAGTGAAAGAAGTCAAATCTATGCAAAATGAAGCAATTTGTGGCATTTGTGATGAATTAGGACACTTGATATATGAATGTCCCAATATTCCTGTTTTTAAAGAAGTTGTGCATGAGCAAGTAAATGCAATGAACAATTTTAAAAAGCCATTCACCTCTTCTTTTTCAAATTCTTACAATCCGAGATGAAGAAATCACCCGAATTTCAGTTAGAGGAATAATAATCAAGCACAATTTATGCAACCACCGCCTCCTCAAGAATAATAGGACTCTCAAAATTCTTAAGGATATGCACCTTATGTCCTACCATATAGGAAAAATCTTAAAGGAACTCTGCATGCATTCATGGAAAAGTAAGAGACCATTAATAAACAAAATACTCAAGCCATGATTGACATAAAAGACACTTTTTCCAAACTTACTTATGCACTCACCATTCACGAGAAAGGATAAATTCTTTCTCAACCTCTACCGAATCCCAAGGGTTAGTACAGTCTAAATGAGGGTAGTTCAGAAAACTAACAAATAGATCAAGTCAAGTCAGTGATAACTCTTAGGAGTGGAAAAGTTGTTGAAAAACAAATTCTCGAACCTTGTGAGAAAGATGATGAATCAATCTCCCAAGATAAGGAAAAGGTTGATAAGCCATCTGGCCAAAATGAGACCAAACTCTCGTCTCTTCCACCCCCATTTCCTTAAGCATTAAGCAAACCAAGGAAATTGAACCATCACATTGAAATTTTTGAAATTTTGAAATAAGTGAAGGTCAATATTCCTCTGTTAGATGCTATCAAATAGATTCTTTCTTATGCCAAATTTTTGAAGGACTTATGCACTGTTAAAAGAAAATTAAATGTGAAAAAGAATGTCTTTTTGACTGAATAGGTAAGTTCCATTATTCAGAGCAATAATGTTTTGAAACATAAAGACCTTGGTTGTCCTACAGTTTCATCCATTATTAGAGAACATAAAATTGAACAAGCTTTACTTGATCTTGGTGCTAGTGTTAATTTGCTTTCATATTCAGTTTATCAGCAACTCAACCTAGGTGAGTTAAAACTAACTTCTGTAACTCTTCTACTTGCCGATAAATCAATTAAAATTCCAAAAAGAATAGTGGAAGATGTGTTGGTACAAGTTGATGAATTCATATATCCTATGGATTTTATTGTCTTGGAAACTAAACACATGGTTAATAGTTGCAAGTCAATTCCTGTTATTTTAGGTCGCCCATTTTTAGAAACATCTAATGCTTTAATAAATTGCAGAAATGGACTGATGAAGCTAACGTTTGGAAATATGACACTGGAGTTTAATATTTTCAACATATGCAAGCAGCCACATGAAGTCCTTGATGAAAATAAGGAAGCTGATGGGATTGAGGCCATTGTTGATGATCATCTTCTAAAAGGGAGTTCTTTTGACTCATTAGAAGTTTGTTTAATTAATTCAATTGATTCAGGTACATAAGTAGATGATGATATTTCTAAAATATGCTCTTTACTTGATAGTACACAGGTAATGGAATACAAGGGATGGAAGCTGAGATTTGAAGAGCTAAAACCCATGAATGATAATGCCCATGAAGAAGTACCCACACTGGAACTAAAGCCATTACCTGCTGGGTTGATGTACACTTTTTCGGGAGAAGAACAAAGCTTTCTAGTAGTAATTTCATCAATCTTTACTGGAGAACAAGAAGGTATGTTGATAGAAGTACTTAAAAGGCATAAAAGTGCAATTAAATGGACAATAAAGGACATAAAAGACATTAATTCATTAATTTGTACACATAGAATATATTTAGAGGATAATGCTAAAACATCACAACAACCTCAAAGAAGATTAAATCCATACATGAAAGAGGTAGTTAGAGCAGAAGTTCTTAAATTACTTGATGTTGGAATTATCTACCCTATCTCTGATAGCTAGTGGGTAAGCCCTACTCAAGTTGTGCCTAAGAAATCTAGAATAACAGTGGTTGAAAATGAAAAAGGTGAATTAATACCTATGTGAGTCTCATCCAGTTGGCGTATGTGTATTGATTTTATAAAATTAAATGCAACCACTAAGAAAGATCATTTCCCCTTGTCATTGCTTGATCAAATTCTGGAAAGAGTAGCAGGACATCCCTACTACTGTTTTCTTGATGGTTATTCGGGGTATAATCAAATACCAATTGCATTGGAGGATAAGAAAGGACCACTTACGTGCCCCTTTGGCACCTTTGCATATAGAAGAACGCCTTTCGGCCTTTGTAATGCTTCGGCAACTTTCCGAAGATGCATGCTAAGTATTTTTGTGACATGATTAAGCATTATTTAGAGATTTTCATGGGTGACATGATAGTTTTTGGAAATTCTTTTGAAAATTATCTTGATAATTTGGAAAAAGTTCTTAAAAGATGCGAAGAAAAAAGATTTGTGTTAAACTGGAAAAAATGTCATTACATAGTTAACTCAGGAATCATGTTAGGTCATGTGATATCTTCTGAAGGAATTGAAGTTGATAAAGTCAAAGTTGAATTAATTGCTCATTTGCTTTCCTCAAAAACAGTCAGAGATGTTCGTTCCTTTTTAGGACATACATGATTCTATCGAAGATTCATTAAGGAATCTAGTAAGAGATGACCCACCAGTGACTTCCAAAAAGTTCAAGACTCCATCACCTTTCACTTCTCCACAAAGAAACTCGATCCCTTCTCAGGATGTACAAACGCAAAAAAGATTAGGCTAGATATGAAACTTGAGACTTGAGAGTAAGCTAACGTACGACAAACTCAAAGGAGTGCTGGATTATTGCTTTTTAGTTCTTACAAATGTTTTGTTTATTTTTATTTTGATCCAAGGAACAATTCTCAATGCTAATCTAACCAAAGCACAGATTAATGTAAGCTGTTCACGCACACGAAGCAAGTGAAGACAGTCAAATATTTATACGTACACTGTCAAGACATGTCTCTTAATCCTATGATCTCTAAGCCATTTTTTTGTGATAAACAAAAGTTTAGGGTGAGAGAGGCTTTCTTCATTTGAAAATTAAGACAAATCTTCAATTTTTAATAAAAATTTATTATAAAATTACAACAGAGATCCCAAAATTTGAACTCGTATTATTCAATTGTCAGGAACTAGATCTTCTAAAGTTGGAAATGGAACTACACTACATACAATTGAAGACGGTGGAGCTGTCATTAGAAATTATATAATAAAAATAATTGTTTTCATAAATTGCAGAGAATCCGCAGTTGTCATGAGTGGAACGTTTACGAGGTGAGGCAATCTCTACTGGCATCTTCGACACTCCGAGTCAATTTACATTAATGTGATTATGTGAATGAATGCCTCGACATTTTCTATTCTGTAGTTGAATATGTGATTATATTTAGAGGCAGAGACGAGAGATAAAAGATGGTTTCAACTGAGGAGCAGTAGGAATAGTACAAATCACTGATTCTTAGTACGACCAATACGTGTCTTCACCACCAATTGTAAATTGTAACTCTTCTATTGCGCCCAGCAATCATCTTTGATTATGCCTGACAATGAACAAGAAATAATGTACATTTAAAAGCAAGTTTGGGTCACAGCCATCATCACAAGTTTTCCCTGATTCCATTATTCCAACCTTAACAAGAACAAACACACACGCACACACACTTTGATCCAAACTCTTCAAAGCTCACACACAACCCCATGCTCCATTTCCTAGTCCCACAATTGCATAGCTCCTCTTTGTAATCCCAACTTTTCCAAACCTGGGTTCCTTCTCTCCCTCCATTCCTTAGCAACTCTTTTATAAAAAGTACCTAATTATGTAAAACTACCCATTTGTACCTTAAAAACTCCGAAAGAAACTCAAAAAAAAGTTATTTTTCAACTTACATTTGGAAAATCATGTAGTGTGTACCCCCTGGTATATCCACGATCCCATCCAAGTATTTTTTTTTTCTTTTAGTTAAATTTTGTTTATATTTATGAATTAAAAAAAATGAGAACAATGGCTGAATCAGAGATAGGGACGCCGACGGCAGCGTCAGTGCCGGCGAACCCAAATACTCTAGGAGGGCCACTGTTCACGTCGTTGCAAGTTGACTCACTATCGCACGAGCACAACTCATTCTCATTGGCTCGACAAAAGTATTTACCAACTAAGTGATGGTAACTATAAGTTGCAAACTCAAGTGCAAATTATTTCAAATAGTAAATTCTCAGGAGTCCGAGGTCGATCCATAAGGAATTGATGAAGAAAAAATTCTTTGAGGTAAAGAAAAGATTTGTCACAATAATAAAGGTGATAAAGGTTGCTCACAAATGAAAATGGATTTACTTGGGTTAGGAGATCCACTCTTGGTAACAAATTAAAGACAATATTATTTCTTTTTTATAACTCAATTGAAATCCACACATAATGAAAGTTCCAATCATAAAATACAACATTCAAAGTTCATTTAAGATTATATGCAATAATATTATAGTTCCTTTAATTATCTACTAACACACACACTTATAAATGGGCTCAAGAATTCATTGTGTCACCCATTGTCTACAATGAATTGAGATCTCCACTTTACAAGGAGAGTTTCTAAATTGATTGGAAACAAAATACAATACATATAATGATCACTTGATAATACATCATTTAAGCACAAGAAAGAAATTAATCAAACCTTAACTTATTACCAAAAGCTTCACCCTTTCACCCAAGCAAAATGAAAATTAGTTGCTCATGAACAAGAAGAAAGAAAGAGATAAGAAGAAAAAAGATGAACATAACTTCAACTTAGAGCAAAGAAAACTATAACAAGAAAAACAAATTACACAATAGCATAAACTAAGCTAAGATCAAAGTGATCAGCTAATACTCCCTTTTATAGAGCTCAAGGAGTACAAGATGACAATAGAGTTGTTTAATGAAGATAAGTAAATGCCAAAGTAGTTGTTTGATGATGATGAATGAGCTGAAATTATAGAGATTCTTGTCTCCGAAATGTTTCAGTTCTGAGCTCATGGCATGCGTCATTTTCTCATCAAGTGGTTTTATAAAAGTTGTAGAAAATTGTCTTAACTTTCCAAAGCCGCCTGTTTCAGCCAAAAATACGACCTACAGCCCGAGATATGGTCCAATTACTGCACACTATTCAGGCCCAACTACAACTCCTCTATTCTGACTTCCAAGCTCAATTTCACCATCAAGACATCTGATCTGAATTTTGTGTTCTTCATGAAAATTGTACATTTGGGTTTTAACTTTCAAATGACATCAGTTTCATTCCAAAAGACCTCCTATAGCCAGAGAGATAGCCCAATGAGTGCATAGAGGTCAAACTGTCAGGTTCAGAACTCTAGATTTTGCTTTAACTCTAATTTGAGTTATCCAAACGTGTGTTCCAGATCTTGAGGTCTTCATGAAAGTTGTAGAGAATTGTCTTAACTTTCCAACAAGACAGAATCACATCAAACTAATACTTGTAACTCAAATTATAGTCAGTTTACTGAAAAAGCCAAGTGAGAAGATTATAAAATGAATAAAATATATTGTTATCAATATGGCTCTTGCTATCAAATGAATAGTTGTTAGAGAATTATCTTAACTTTCCAACAAGATCAGAATCACATCAATCAGATAATTGCAATTCAAATTGTAGCCAGTTTACTTAAGAATGCGATCACCTAAATTAATGACAATTCAAGCAATAATTTCTTCAATAATCCAATTAAGCTCAATTTCATAAAATGTGACAAAACTAACTTAATTAAGCATAATTGAACCTTAAGAAGCCTAGTGAGAAGATTATAAAATGAATAAAATACATTATTATCAAATTCTCCCACATTAAACTTTTGCACTCCCGGGCAAAACACATAAGTCAGAAACTAGGGAACAAAGAAAAACGACACAAACTCAAAAGTTAAAAACTCTAAAAGACTTAATGAATCAAGAAGAGCAACCAGAGACTCAATGGATCAAAACATTAATGAGGTAACATCTCTTCACATCTCGAACCAACAGGCAAGGAAACTTCAGTTGAAAAGAATGAATCAAGAATGATAGATCCTCATAGGATTCACTCTCAATCCTTCAAGTGTTAAAAAGGTAGGTATTTCACTCAATTCAACCCATGAAAAATTGCACTACCATAAGCTTGCTTATCTTCTACTTCTCCACTACTTAGAACGCATGTACACATAAATCATGAGGACTTTATTCAAGGTTGTAATGAGGTCAAGGTAAAGGAGGGGGTAATATGGATATGACAAGTTAAAAACCAAAGAGAATAAAAGAGCGTGAGAGCTGAGTTCAATTAACAAGCATGAAAGTTTATCCCAACTCCACCTAATACAAATTCCTTTTATATATTATTTTCCCTTCCCTTTTTGCCTTGTTGGCCCTTCTTTACAGATTTTTTTTTAAATATACACACACATTTTTTTAATCATAAATACACACACACACACACACACACACACACATTTTTTTTAGCAACTCTTTCCTTTTTTCACCAACTATTTTGCACACACATACCCACACTTGTTCAAGAACTCATCCGTTAACAAAGCTAATGCCCTCTTATCCCCTAAGGTCAGGTAAGAACATGATTTTTTATTTAAGGCACATAATGAGCTAGAAACAATGAATGGTCAAATAAGCTCAAAGGGGTCAAGTAAAGGGAAATAAGCCACTTCCAATGCCTTACATTGGCAAGATTCAGAGAGAAGTCATAAGAGTGTTTGATATCATATTGAGACAATATGCCGCTGAGCAAAACTGCTTATTTGTGCGCCAATCATTCTTGACTATTTGGTTAAAGTAGCTATTTCAAGAAAAATGCCTCAATCATGTTTATATATGCATGTAAAAATGTAGCCTCAAAAAGAATCAAAGCAAGCTCTAGAGTAATAATTCCATGAGTGAAAATCACACAAAATAGAAGAGAATAGTACAAATGTTCAATTCATTCATCAATAAGCTCAAAATCTCATAAGGAATATTTCTATCATTCTCTTCCACCAATTCAACATTCATATCTAAGCATGTGATTGTTAAGAAAGAAGACAATTTATACTATGATCCAAGAATCCATTTGCTACTTCTACATAAAATAATTATTTCCTCAACTAAGATGCGTCTCAAGAGTAAAATTACCTCCAGGGTAAAATTTACTCCCGTGATAAAGAACTGCAAAACAAAATAAAGCCACAAAATTAGAGTAAATTTTTCTCATAACTAGGATCAAAAAGGGAAATGAATTCTATCTCAGCAGCTTGATTTTCCAGAAATGGTTTAAGTCTTTGTCTATTGACCTTAAACACGCTACCATTCCAAGGATTCTCAATGTCTATGGCCCCATAAGGATACACATGTTTGACAATAAAAGGGTCAGTCCACCTGGATCTCAATTTTTCAGGGAATAGGTAAAGATGAGAATTATAAAGCAGAACTTTTTGTCTAATTTCAAAAGATTTTCTTATAATTGATTTGTCATGAAAAGCTTTTGTTCTATCTTTATAAATTTTTGAGTTTTCTTATGCATCATTTCTTATTTCCTTAAGGTCATTTATTTGCAATTTGCGTAACCTGCAAGCATCATCAAGATTTAAATTGAAAGCTTTAATGACCCAAAATGCTTTATGCTCCAGTTCTACAGGTAAGTGACAAGGTTTTCCATATACTAACCGATAGGGTGATATGCCTAAAGATGTTTTGAAAGCAGTACAACCCAAAGTGCATCGTTTAGTCTTAAAGACCAATCTTTACGATTTTGGTTAACCATTTTTTTCAAAATTTGTTTAATCTCCCTATTTGCTAATTCTACTTGTCAACTTGTCTGAGGGTGATAAGGGGTGGCAATTTTGTGGGTAATATCATATTTCTTCATTAAAGATTCAAATAGTTTATTGCAAAAATTTGTTCCCCCATCACTGATGATAGCTTGAGGGATTCCAAATCGACTCAAGACATTTTCTTTCAAAAATTTGAGAACAGTTTTATGATCATTATGTCGACATGGAATCGCCTCAATCTATTTTGAGACATAATCAACTGCAACCAAAATGTACACAAATCCAAATGAGGATGGAAATGGATTCATGAAATTAATTTCCCAACAATAAAAAATTTCAATGACAAGAATAGGGTTCAGAGGCATCATATTTCTTTTAGAAATGGAACCTAATTTCTGACAATTTTCTCAACTTTTTCAAAAGGTATTATTATCCTTAAATAAAGTGGGCCAATAAAATCTACACTGTAAGATTTTCGCAGTTGTTTTCTGATGGGAATTAAAAGTTTCAAACCCAAGTGCAAATTGTTTCAAGTAATATATTCTCGGGAGTCCGAGGTCGATCCACAAGGAATTGATGAAGAGAAAATTATTTGAGGTAAGGAGAAGATTTGTCTCAATACTAAAGATGATAAAAGTTATTCACAAATGAAAAAGGGTTTACTTAGGTTAGGAGATCCACTCTTGGTAATAAATTAAAGACAAGATTATTTCTTTTAATAACTCAATTAAAATCATACATAATGAAGGTTCCAATTGGAAGATTTAGCATTCAAAGTTCAATTAAAATTATATATGTAATCATATTATGGTTCCTTTAATTGTCCACCAACACTTGTAAATGGTCTCAAGCATCTACTGTGCCAACGTCTTATCTACAATGAATCAAGTTCTTTAATATACAAGAAGGGTTTCTAAATTGATTGGAAACACATACAACACATATAATGATTACTTAAAAATATATCATTTAAGCATAAGAAGGAAATTAATCTAACCTCAACATATTACCAAAAGTTTCACCATTTCTCCGAAGCAAAATAAAAATTAGTTACTCATAGATAAGAAGAAAGAAAGAGAGAAGAAGAAAAAAATGAACATAACTTTAATTTAGAATAAAGAAAACTACAATAAAATAAACAAATAACACAATACCGTAAACTAAACTAAGATCAAAGATGATCTAAATGAGCACCCAAGCTCTCTTTTATAGAGCTCAAGGAGTACAAGAAGACAATGGAGTTGTTTGGTGATGAGAAGTAAATGCCAAAATAGTTGCTTGATGATGATGAATGAGCTGAAATTATAGAGATTCTTGTCTCCGAAATGTTTCTGCTCTGAGCTCATGGCATGTGTCATTTTATGATCAAGTGGTCTTCATGAAAGTTCTAGGAAATTGTCTTAGCTTTCCATAGCAGCCAATTTCATCCAAATCCATCACCTACAGCCCGAGATATGGCCCAATTACTGCTCATGGGTCAGGCCCAACTTCAGCTCCTCTGTTCTGACTTCCAAGCCCAATATCACCTTCACAACTTTCGATTTGGCTCTTGTGTTCTTCATGAAAGTTGTAGATATGGGTCTTAACCTTCCACTGTCAAAATTTTAGAATTGTTCAACTCCTATAGCCCGAGATATAGTCTAATGAGTGCATATAGGTCAAGCTGTCAGGTTCAAAACTCTAGATTTTGCTTCAACTCCAATTTGAGTTATCCAAACGTGTGTTCCCAGTCTTAAGGTCTTTATGAAAGTTGTAGAAATTTGTCTTAGCTTTAAAACAAGACTAAAATCACATCCATCGGATATTTGTAACTCAAATTATAGCCACTTTACTGAAAAAGCCAAGTGAGAAGATTATACAATAAATAAAATATATTGCTACCAATGTGACTCTTGCTATTAAGTAAATAGTTATTAGAGAATTATTTTAACTTTCCAACAAGACTAGAATCACATTAATCAGATAATTGCAACTCAAATTGTGGTCACTTTACTTAAGAATGCAATCACCCAAATTAATGATAATTCAAGTAATAATTTCTTCAATGATCCAATTAAGCTCAATTTCATAAAATGTGACAAAATCAACTTAATTAAGCCAAATTGAACCTTTAGAAGCCTAGTGAGAGGATTATAAATTGAATAAAATACATTGTTATTAGTTTCTTTGAAGAAAAATGACCCACACATGCTTCTGAATGATAAAATTTAATGACACTATCTACCTCACTGTCGGGTACACATCTCTGAAAGATTTGATCAGGATTATATTTGAACAAATATGGGTCATCCCAATAAAAAATTTTCACTTCAGTAAAAAAAAAAATTCTGTCTTGGTGTGACCACTGAGGCCGCATCTTTCCTATTACAAGAAAATTGACTATATTAGCAAACCAAGGCACGGAATTGACAGAAAATAAAAATTCATCAAGAAATGAATCATTGATAGGTGTGTTATCAAAAGGTGAGCCTGTTGTAAGTCTGCACAAATGATCTGCAACAACATTTTTGGCTCATTTCTTATCTTTTATTGTGATGCTGAATTCTCAAAGCAACAAGATCCACCGTATCAATCTAGGTTTAGCATCTTGCTTAGACATTAAATATCTAACAGCAGCATGATCGATGAAAACAATAGTAGAAGAACTAATTAAATAAACTCAAAATTTGTCCAATGCAAAAATTACAACAAGTAGTTTTTTTTTCAGTAGTGGTATAATTCATTTGTGCACTATTTAAAGTTCTACTTGTGTAACAAATCACATGAGGCTTACCTTCCTTTCTTTGGCCTAAAACAGCGCTAACAGCAAAATCACTAGCATCACACACTAACTTAAAAGGCAAAGACCAGTCAGGGGATTGCATGATAGGAGCCGATGTCAGAAGACCAAGTAATTTTTCAAAAGATTTTTGACATTCTTGAGTCCAATCGAATGGTGCATCTTTTATCAGAAGATTGCATAATGGTCTAGGCTGTGTTTGGATGGAGTATTTAAATGAGGTAATGTAGTTTTTTAAGGGATTTAAAATTCTTCATTTTAAAATACTTAGTTTGGATAATTAAGTGAAGAATTTTAAGAATTCTAAAGAATTTTAATAAAGAATTTTGTTAACCAAAATTAAGGAATTTTAATTCCCACATACGCAGGTGGAATTTCCAAAATCCCTTGACCTCTCTCCTATTTGCGTTCAACCTTTCTACCCTACCCTGCGTTCTCTCTTTTTTCTCCCATCTCACTATTCTCGATCTACTCTTCTTAGCCCTCCAACGACGCATGCATCTTGCCGACACTCCACATCGCGATTTGCAACTGCGTCCTAGCATCCAGGTTGCCATCATCCCTGCACTAGTTGTGGCACCCACGGTGACAGAGAGAGGAGAACGAATCTGAAGAGAGAAAGAGCGCTAGGGTTTCAGACACTAAAATTGGGGAAGAATAGAGGCATAAGCTGCTTCTCAATTGCTCAGCTGCAACCCAAGTCAGGGGTAATCCCCACCTTTTTATTTTTTTTCTTTGTTTTTTTCTTTGTTTTCTCAGCTCACACTGTGATATTCATGCTAGAGAATTTTTGTTCAATTTTTCTGATGATACCATGTATCCAATTAGATATCTATATGATGTTCTATATGTATTTTTTCTGTATTCTTGGTAATTTGGCTTCCTTTTCAATTTAATGCTTATCCTTGTTGCACCTAAGTTGTATGATAGTATGCTTGAATCGTTGCTTTTGGGTGGAATGAGTCCTAGTTTGGATTATAAAATATTTTGTTAATGCACAAATTTTTACTTTCTTGCATCTAATGTTTGTGGGATTACGGGGTGTCTTCAATCTATTTTGGCATGCTCAAAAGTTGTTGAACACAAAGACTTAACTGTTACATGTTTGTTGGCCCTGCTACTTGGTTGTCTAAGTTTTGGCTTCATCAAGTGTTAGGCCAAGGATTGTAGTGTGTTTTAAGCTATTTAAATCATTGAACTTTCAACTGATATTCAAATAAAAATAATGTAATTCAACTTACTAAAAGGGTCCTTATGAGATGCTTGATGTTGTGTGTCTTCCATTGTTATGTCCTTTTTCTTTTGTTTTTTTTTTTAATTTGGCATTTGTCTTTTGTGCTTGTGGCTATTGGTGAGAATAAATTAGGGACTACTGCAGAGGTGATATTTTTATACTTGTGGAGCAATGATTTTTCTTTTTCATAATTCTTCTGCACGATCTAAGTCCCTATTATATGTTTTGTTTTTAGACCACTTGCTTCAGATTTTGTCATCCTTTTCCTAAGCATGCTGAATGTTTTTCATATATTGGAATTGAAGTCATGTCATCTGGATGTTAAATTCAGCAATTTTTGTTTTTCAGTAGGAATTGTTGCCAAATTCATCTGGATCCACTGCCATTTTAGAAGGTTAGTTCATAGCTTTCATTTTGACTGGCTTTAAAAATATATTCACCTGCTCATGTGTATTGGATTGCTCATTGTATGAATGGCACCATAAAAATTGCTCATTTGGTTCGTTCACTTAATCCTTCTCTGTTTTCTCTTTTTTTTTCTGATAATATACTCTGTTTTGGTCTTAATTTTTTTCTGTTAATATAATCTGTTATATGTTTTTGATTGTGAAGAAATGGATACTAGTGCAGTTGGTACCTCAGTTATTTCAAGAAAACGTAAAAGAAATGAAGAAGAGAAGACAAAATTTGAGGAGAAAATAAAAATCATTGTTGTTAGTGTCATTAATTTTTGTACAACTTTTGTCAATCCACATTATGCTTTTTCTTTCATTTTCTTTGTCTAATTTTTGTACTGATTATATGTATAGAGACATTAATTTTGTGCATATAATTTTCAAACCTGCCTTTTATTTGTTATAAGATATATATATAGATCAGATGATTTCTGGGATATCTTTGTTGCTTAAGTCATTGACATGTAATTGTTGCACCCCTTACCAATATTCTCGTATAGATAATAAGTTATGAAATGGAAGCAAAACTCTCTTTGTCCATTAGCGTTAGATGTAGAACTGGATGCAACAACATCATTCTGATTCAGACGTGTCTCTGGAATGCAGTTGCTGCATCTGGACATAACTAAACCATTATGGACATTTTACTTCATCATGTAAATGTTTTATATTTTCTTTATATGCCTCCTGCATAAAATTTTCATTCTCCATTGTTATTAATGTTGTGTTATATGTTATGGATTGTGAAGAAATGGATACTAGTGTTGTTGGTATCTCAGTTATTTCAAGAAAACGTAAAAGAAATGAAGAAGAGAAGGCAAAATTTGAGGAGAAAATAAAAGTCATTGTTGTTAGTGTCATTACTATGCTCATGGGTGTAATAGCTTGGTATTATGAGAAGTATTTTGTTAAGGAACCATCCCGTAATTGGGAATTGGATAGGCGTAGTTTCGTTAATCATCTGTATAGGGGAATAGAAAAAGATTGCATTGAACAACTACGAGTCAATAAACGGGCATTTTTTAAACTTTGTAGAATTTTACAAGAGAAAGGGGATTAGTAAGAACAAGAAATGTCCCTACAACTGAAGCTAAGGCAATGTTTTTACATATCCTTGCTCACAACCTAAAGTATAGAGTAGTGCAATTTAGTTATTGCAGATCCAAAGAAACTATAAGTAGGCAATTCAATAGTGTCCTACGAGCTATAATGAAAGTGAGCAAGGAATATTTGAAGTTTCATGACTATAATCTAGAGGGCTCAGAGGAAAACAAATGGAGATGGTTTGAGGTAACTTTGTCAATTGTTAGGCTAAATTTCCTAATGATAAGACATCTTCAGCGATTATAACTTATTAATGATTTTTAAATTTTTTTAGAATTGTGTTGGAGCACTTGATGGGACACATATTCCAGTAACAATTGCTACTGAAGATAGGCCTAAATATCGTAATAGAAAGGGTGATATCTCCACAAATGTGTTAGGAGCTTGTGGTCCAAATTTAAGGTTTATTTATGTGTTACCTGGGTGGGAAGGGTCGACAGGAGATTCTCGAGTATTGCGAGATGCTTTACGTCATCAAAACTGTCTACAAATTCCAAATGGTAATATCTTGAAAATAATGATTCTTTATTCAATATATCAAATACAACTCTGATTTTCTTAAAAATCATTGTAGGTAAATACTTTCTTGTGGATGCGGGATATACCAATGGCCCAGGATTTTTAGCACCTTATCGAGGGACTAGATATCATCTTAATGAGTGGATTGGAAACATCCCTCAAAATTATTGGTGTGATGTGGAATATGATTAATAATTATATCAAAAACAGTTGCCAAGTTCCACAAAAAATATAAAAACCTTGCAACCAGTTATAGTAAGTAAGGGTCGATCCACAGAGAACTAATTCAATTGACACTATCAATCCAATTCCTAAATTAAACTCTGATGAAAAATAAACAGTAAAATTAAAAGGGAGTTTTTGTTAATTAAGACTAACAAAGAAGATTAAACTTAAACCAAAACAGTAAACACAAATTGAATTATCAAGTCAAAGAAATTGGTTAAGAGATGAAATCCATCACTAGATTTATATGATTATGCTAACTTACATACTCTTTATACCAACATGGTCAATTATGTTTTTATGTGATTGTGAGATAAATCCCTTGTTTTCCTTATGTTTTGCTTAATTCAGTAACCACTCAAATCAAACCCTAACCATTAGTTATTTGTAAAGCAACCGCTCTTACACCTACCTAATGATTGCATTAAGAATTAAAAAACCAATCACACTAAGATCTAATTATACACCGGGATTAAATTACTTAGATCATATGTTTCACTAGTTTTATCACCGCAACCGCGCATAACAATCCTAGTTTTACCACTCTCGAAGTTTGGTAAAGAATATAAAAACCTTTATATTAATTTAAGAACAGAAACATATGAATAAAAACATAATTGTATTAATATAAAGAAATATGCAAGATTTACATAATCAAAACTAGAGTTTCATATTCCCTTAACCAATCAAGAAGTTTAGCCACACATGGTAATTTCAAAAACAGAAGAAGGATTAAAGAAAGACATTGTTCAGAACAAAAGAAGAAGAAAAAAAACTAAAGATTAAACTAGTTTCCAAGGCTTGAGAATGATTGATCTTTGATCGCTCGAATCCGAGTCTCTAATCCTCAATCAATCCCTCTCTTTCTTGGTCTTTGTGTTTCTCTCAATTTCCTTGACGGCTCTCTGTCTAAAAAACTCCTCTAGGAACTCTCAACAACCCTATTTATAGGTTTTGATACCTAATTTAGCATTAAAACATGAAATTTAACTTCTGAACCGATAACACGGGTCGTGTCATATGACACGGCCTAACCCATGTCTGATTCTAGTGACAGAACTCCAGTTAATTCCAAAGTCATAGAAGAACACGGCTCACCCCGTGTCATTTGACACGGGTCGTGTTCTCAGTCAAGGCTGAAAATTGATTTTTCCTCGTGAAATCAGAGAAGTACACGGCCTACCCCGTGTCATTTGACATGGGCCGTGTTGATCACTTTCTTCAAATTCAACCTTGATTCTTCATGAATGCCCTTCTTCTTTTGCTTCTAGGGGTTGATACTGATTTCCTTGACTCTTTAACTTTCTTCTCAATGGTTCAATGCCAATGGACTCCATCACTCATAGATCTCCTGAAAATCACAATACATTTATGAGTGTTTATAACCACATTTAAGCATAGTTTCACAATAAATATCCAAAGACAACTCTAAATCAGAAACTTAGCTAAATGTCAATAATTGAGCACATATGGAGTCCAATTAGATCAAACAAAAGACATTTAAGAGCTGAAATTATTAACAGATCAAATACCCTCACACTTAACCTTTTGCACTCCTAGGCAAAAACATAAAATCAAGCACATGTTTCCCAAAAAAATGATAAAAGTAGTGAACAATGAGCAAAGATTTAAACACATCAGTCCTTTCAAAGAATCTAAGTAATCAGGAATTTCCTCTCTCAATAATCCAAATCAGCAAGTCAGGTCAATCCAATATCAGGGTTAAATCAACATGATAAATCCTCACTGATATGCTCTCTTTCACTCAAGTATTTTGGGCTTGTATTTACTCTCAATCAACTCATGAAAACATGCCCTATCATAGGCTTGACAAGCCTCTACTTCTCCACCACTTAAATTACATGCACACAAAGATCAGAAGGTCTTTAATCATGTTGTAATGGGGTTAAGGTCAAGTTAAGATATATCAAGGATAAACAAAGTTAGACCATCGAAAATAGAAGAGCAAAGGGGAATATAAAAATCAAACACTTTTGCACAATTACCCCAGCACTTTTCAATCCATCTTCATCTTTTGCTTGACTTTCTCCATTCAACAACCAACTTTTCATTCTCTTTTTTTTTTAGAGCTCTTTTTCTTTCTTTCTTTCTTTCTTTTTTGAATAAAAACATAGGCAAAACAGTGTAATCGCCGCCACACTTATTCAAATACAATTCCCAATATAATTATCAAGCTCTTCTACTCCCTAAGGTAGGGTAGCAATGGTTTTTCACTATTAGGCTTGTATTGAGCTATAATAAAAAGAAAGGATATCATTCAGGCCCAAAAAGGTGAAACAATAGATCAAAATACAAGGATAACTATTTGGCCAGCAGTTGAAAGAAAGAAATGCCTTTATCATCTAAAAAATGTGCAGTGATCATTTGCAGCTTAAAAGAGAGTCAAATCAAGTTCTGAAAAGCATATAATCATAAGTGGAATCACACAACAAAGAACAGAAATGACTTAAAATTAGTCATTCACATCAAGGCCCAAAAACTCACTAGGGTCTAATTTTATCATATTCTCAAAACCCTTTCAATTTTCAAAACCTCTCAGTGCAAGTTTAGAAGCAAGAAAGTCAACTCCTTTAGGCTTAAAAACCTGTCAATAAAAATCAATCGTTTACTCATTGCTCAACATACTCTAAAAACCAGTTAGAACGACATGCACCAGATATGCAATTAAGATCAGAATGTGCAATTAAGGTCAAACCCAAACTTCCCCCACACTTAAAATAGACAGTGTCCTCAATGTCAAAGCATACACAACAGATAAAAGGAATCCAAATAAATAAGCAAAGCATATTTGAAGAAATTGATTCCGGCATCATAAACACAGTCAAATATAAAATAGTAACCAATACAATGTCCACTAAGCCAGCAAAAATCAAGGACAATGCCTCGAAAGAAAATGAAAATACATCAAGATGGGGGAGGGGGATAAGAAAAACACTGAAGCAAAAGATCAAGCTTGCCATCAATGGCATCCATCCTCTGATCGCGAGCAACCTCCAGAGCCTGAAAGCAGTCCTCTAAGCACTGGAAGCGAGCAGCATGGTCCAGCTCCAAACAGTCAATACAGGCTAAAATAGCAGCACAGGAAGCTGCGCCAGGCTGAGTGGAAGGGCCCACGTCATCAGCACTCTTTAGAGGTGGGGAAACTGCAATATCCTTATGCGGCTCAGGGGCCGGATCAGCTCTAGGCAAGGTAGCGCCATCAGCTCCAAGCAAGATGAGAGCACCATTTAGACGAGTGCAGAGCTTCATAGATACCAAAATGACCCCATCAATAGCATTGGGACCCGGGACCAGGGTCTCCTCCAGCAGATCCAGATAATCAAAATGAGCAGCAATAACAGAGACATACCCCCCATCACTATACAACCGGCTAAAGTGGTTCCTACATGGTGAAACTGATTATAAAGCTAATACCCCCCATTGACGGGTTCTCCCTCAAGCATACAGTGCAGGAAAAATAATTCAGAATGGCCCATGGTGCCTTGACTATCCCACCTACCACAGATGGTATTAGCCAACCATTTCTGAATATATCGATGTGCAGGGGACCTAAGCCTAGAAGCCTTAGACTTTTTAGGGTCATAGTCATCAGACCCAGGCATAGTCAGAGCAGACCACACACGATCAGGATTAAAATCACGGGACAACATATTGTGTGCCTCAGGAAAATCAAAAATAGCACAAAACAAGTGAATGTTAACAGAGTGAGTGCTGCCTAGCAGCCTAAATGTGATCTCACCAGGCCACTTGTCCTGATCACTCAGAGGATACAACTTACGGTTAAAACTAGAAACGAACTCCCTATTCAACTCAGCAAATGTAGGCCTTTTTAACAGTGCAAAATCAACCCAACCAATCCTACTCAATAAAGCAAACACACCTCATCATATAAACCTATAGCCCTAAGGGTAGCGAGTGGGAACCACTACCTTTCTGTCTATAGGGTTGACTGGCACCTGAGGGGTGAGGGCTCACGCAGGGGTGATGGAGACTGAGCACGCCTAGAGCTGGTACGATGGGGATGGTGTGAAAAGGAAGTAGTTGTGGTCTTGACGCGCTTTTTAGGACCCATCACTGAGGAAATCAGAAGAAATAAACAAAAGGAGGAACTGGAATGGGACCGTGAATGGTAGAATGGTGGGGAGATAGGGAATGTGAAGGATAGGGTATGTAAAGAAGTTAGATGAGGGAGAAGAAATGTGGGGAGAAATGGGGTTGAAAATGGAAGAACAATGGAAGATTGTGGTGTGATGATGGTGGTGTATGAGTAGGGAGAATGATGGAGACAATGGTGGGAAATGAAGGAGAAAGAAAAAGGGAATAGAGATTTGGGAGATGGACGGGAAAAATGGTGGAAAATGGTGGATGTAGGTGGTGAGAATGGAAGAAAAAAGGTGATTTAGAGGAGGAGATGGGTGTAGGGGGCAGGGGGCTGCGTAGGGAAAAAGAGAAGAGTGGGAATTTGGGGAAAAAGAAACCTTAAAATGGGGTTAAGTGAAGGCTGTCACAAGTACACGGGCCGTGTCATATGACACGGCCCACCCCGTGTACCTCTCTAGAAAACATGGGCTCTGCTGGGCATGACAACACGGGCCGTGTCATATGACACGGCCTTACCCATGTACCTCTCTGGATTCACCACAGACCTGCTACCGACGAAAACACGGGCCGTGTCATTTGACACGGCCCAACCCGTGTACATATCTGCAGGAGTTGGGGTGCTGTCATGAGGACACGGGCCGTGTCATATGACACGACCCTACCCGTGTAGTATGCTGACTTAAAAAAAACACTCCAAACTGTTCCTCAGGACTGCATACACTCAACAAACCATGAACTTAAGCAATCAAACTAAAACTGAGCAAGTTAAAACACAAATACCGGCAAAGACACAAGTATCATCAAGCAAGAAACACATGAAAAAGGGCTAAACTAAGAAACCAAACAACGCAAAACAAAAAGGGAAAAGAAAGCAAATCTGATTGGGTTGCCTCCAAATAAGCGCTTGGTTTATTGTCCTCAGCCAGACATTACGATGCTCCTCAGTGTTCTACATAAGATGGATGGAGAAGAGGCATGTCCTCAACTTCTGCATTCTCTGGAAGCTCATGGTAAAGCTTGAGATGGTGCCCATTGACCTTGAATGTCTTTCCAGAGGCCTCGTTCATGATCTCCACTGCACCAGAAAGAAAAACAGTAATTACTACAAATGGGCCAATCCATTTAGAACGTAGCTTACCTGGAAATAATTTAAGTCTGGATTGATAAAGCAACACTCTCTGGCTTTAGTGGAAACTTTTCCTGGAGATCATGTGATCATGGAATGCCTTGGTCTTGGCCTTGTAAATGAGGGCACTCTCAAAGGCCTCATTCCTCAATTCTTCCAACTCCTGAATTTGGAGCTTTCTCTGCATGCCAGCACCTTCCAAGTTCAAGTTAACTTGCTTGATAGCCCAATAAGATCGATGTTCCAGCTCTACTGGCAAGTGACAAGGCTTCCCATAGACTAATCGAAATGGGGACATGCCAATAGGGGTCTTGTATGCAGTCCGATAAGCCCACAAAGCATCAGCAAGTCTAGTACTCCAATCCTTGCGCGTTGGATTCACAGTTTTTTCAAGGATAGACTTGATCTCCCGATTAGACACCTCAGTCTAGCCATTCGTCTGAGGATGATAAGGAGTAGAAGTCCAGTGCACCACACCATATTTCTTCAAAAGGGCTTCAAAGATTCTGTTACAAAAATGTGTTCCTTGGTCACTAATGATGGCTCTGGGAGTACCAAACCTGGAAAAAATATAGGACTTCACAAAATCCACAACAGTCTTAGAATCATCAGATTTAGTGGCTTTAGCTTCCACCCATTTTGAAACATAGTCCACAGCTAAAAGAATATAAGAGAAACCGAAAGAATGAGGGAATGGTCCCATGAAGTCAATGCCCCAAACATCAAAGATTTCCATAAAGATTATTGGAGTTTGAGGCATTTGATTTCGCAGACCAATGCTACATGTTCTTTGATAGCGGTCACATGACTTACAGAAATTATAAGCATCCTTAAAGATGGTGGGCCAGTAGAAACCACTGTCAAGTACTTTATTGGTTGTCCTCTTCATGCCGAAATGTCCTCCACAGGCATAGGTATGGCAAAAAGAAAGAATAGAGTAAGTCTCTGAATCTGGGATACATGTCCGAATCACTTGATCCGCGCAATGCTTCTAAAGGTAAGGATCATCCCAAATGTAATACTTGCAATCACTCCTCAGTTTATCCCGTTGCGCCTTGTTCAGGCCCTCCGAAAAGTCCTTGATGGCCAAGTAGTTGGTAATATCAGCATACCACGGAATGGTGGTTGTGATAACCATTAAATGCTCATCCGGAAAGCTCTCTTGAATAGGTATGTTCTCCTCTTCAGTCACCAACCTGCTCAAATGGTCTGCCACCAAGTTTTTGCTCCCTTTTTTATCTTTAATCTCCAAGTCAAACTCTTGGAGCAATAAAATCCATCGAAGCAATCTTGGTTTTGCCTCCTTCTTTGCCAGTAGGTACTTCAATCCTGCATGATTATAAAAAATAATCACTTTAGAACCAATTAAATATGATCTAAATTTTTCTAAAGCAAAAATAACAGCAAGAAGCTCTTTCTCAGTTGTGATATAATTCAGTTGAGCATCATTTAGGGTCCTTGATGCATAGTAAATAGCATAAGGAATCCTATCAACTCGTTGTCCTAAGACAGCCCTTACCGCAAAGTCATTTGCATCACACATTAATTCGAATGGAAGCTCCCAATTTGGTGGCCTAATGATAGGTGCCTCAGTCATCAACTCCTTAAGTGTAGTGAAAGCCTTCATACACTTCTCATTAAATTGGAATGACACATCTTTTTGGAGAAGTGTCCAGAGGGGCGCTAATATCTTGGAGAAATCTTTGATGAAGCGCCGATAGAAACCTGCATGACCAAGAAAAGAACGAATGTCCCGCACACTAGTGGGTGAGGGTAATGAATGCACAAGTTCTACCTTAGCTTTATCAACTTCAATGCCCCTAGCAGAGATTACATGTCCTACTACAATACCTTCTTCTACTATAAAATGACATTTTTCCTAATTTAAAACAAGGTTAGTGTCAATGCATCTCTTTAAAACCAAAGCTAAATGCTCCAAGCATTTCTCAAAGCTATTCCCAAATACACTAAAATCATCCATGAAGACCTCAATGATGTTCTCTATGTAATAAGAAAATAGACTCACCATACATCCCTAAAATGTCCCTGGAGCATTACAAAGTCCAAAAGGTATACGCCTATAAGCAAAGGTGCCAAAAGTACAAGTAAAAGTGGTCTTGTCTTGATCTTCCGGAGCGATAGCAATCTGGTTATAACCTGAAAATCCATCTAAGAAACAATAATGAGAATGACCAGCTAGCCTCTCTAACATTTGATCAATAAAGGGTAAAGGGAAGTGGTCTTTTCTGGTGGCAGCATTCAATTTTCTATAGTCTATACAAACACGCCACCCTGTTTGTAATCTAGTGGGAATAAGCTCATTCTCAGCATTTCTTACCACAGTAATGCCAGATTTCTTTGGTACCACCAGGACCGGGCTTACCCATTTGCTGTCAAAAATGGGGTAGATAACCCCCACACTTAGGAGCTTTAGTATCTCCTTCTTCACAACATCCATCATCGGGGGATTCAACCTCCTCTGCGGTT
Organism: Ormosia emarginata; assembly: GCA_029884605.1. Taxonomy (NCBI): domain Eukaryota; kingdom Viridiplantae; phylum Streptophyta; class Magnoliopsida; order Fabales; family Fabaceae; genus Ormosia; species Ormosia emarginata. The sequence goes on from JAQQTP010000068.1 coordinate 7,433,434, forward strand.
CTCTCACTGGCTTAGCCCCCTCCTCCATTAAGATTCTATGCATGCAAATGGAGGGGCTAATACCTTTGATGTCTGCAATAGTCCACCCGATGGCTATCTTGTGTTCTTTCAACACAGAAATTAAGCTCTCCTCTTGCTCTTTGGTAAGGAATTTAGCAATTATTACCGAAAGTGTCTCCTTCTCACCCAGAAAAATATATTTCAAATGGGCAGGCAATTCCTTCAATTCCAGCTCTGGTGCCTGCACAACAGAAGGTTTAGGTACATCAGTGGTAAGAGGTAGCTCAACATACGATACCTCATGTCCTTCTGAGATGAAAGAGAGTGTGTGCAAGGCTACCACTGCTTCATTAACCTCCTCGCTCCATGGCTCTCCTTGGTCATCCTTCTTTGAATCCTGAAAATCTAAACTGCGAGTCATAACTGTATCAAGGACATCAAATTATTCAGACTCAAAAACAACAGAAATTAAAGACTCAAAAACATCAAAGGAATCAATAACATAAGCAGAGTGTACATCACTCGGGTATCTCATGGCTTCGAAAATGTTGAATCTGATTAACTCTCCATCAAATTCCATAGTCAATGTCCCCGAATGCACATCAATTTTAGTTCGTGTAGTCTTTAGGAATGGCCTCCCCAATAGAATAAGAGCAGAGTTGGGGAATTTGTCCTCCTCCATGTCCAATACATAGAAATCTGCTGGAAATACTAATTCATTTACCTGCACTAAAACATCTTCAACAACGCCCTTAGGGTATGCGTTAGACACTGTACGCAGTTGAATGATAACTCCAGTAGGTTCTAAAGGTCCTAGATGTAAAGATGCATAAATAGAAAAGGGCATAACATTAATGGATGCACCTAAATCTAGCATGACCCTCTCAAACTTGGCATTACCGATAGTGCATGGTATAGTGAATGTGCTAGGATCCTTACATTTAGTTAGGAGTTTCTTATTAAAAATAGCTGAAACATTTGCTCCCACTTGGACCCGTTCATTACCTTTCAACTTCCTTTTGTTAGTGCATAATTCTTTTAAGAACTTAGCATATCTAGGCACTTGCTTAATGGCATCTAACAGAGGAATGTTAACTTCAACTTTCCTAAAAGTCTCTAAGATCTCTTTATCCACTTCTTCTTTCTTATTTTTAACCAACCTACTCGGAAAAAGGGCCTTAATGACATATTTAGGAATTGAGTCAGAAACACTTACCTTAGGGGTATTAGAATTGAGCCCCTCCTCTTCTACCTCCTTAGGCTTTTGAGCTTTGTCTTCAGTGACTTGGGAAAATGTGGGTTCGTCAAGTGTCTTTCCACTTTGCAAGGTGACAACACTAGCATTTTCTCATGGGTTCACCTCTGGCTGCGGGGAAGTTTCCCAGAAATCTGACCCTGCACCTTGTTGATCTCAGTGGCCAACTGTCCCACTTGGTTTTGCAAGGTACTGATTGTGGTCCCTGTTTCTTGCTGAAACTGAATATTATTGGTGGCCATTTGTCTCACTAGTTCTTCCAACGAAGGCTCAGGTTGCCTAGGAGCTTGAACTTGTGGCTGCCTTGGAAGAAAGGGTGCTTGTCTTTGCTGAAACCCTAGAGGCCCATAGGCTTGAGGTTGAGCTTGAGCTTGGGGCTGCTTTGCATAGCTAAAGTTGGGATGATCTCTTCACCCCAGATTATATGTGTTGGCGTAGGGGTTGTAATTCTTGGATGGAGCAGAAAATCCCCCCACTGCCTTGGCCTCTTCATTTGTGTCCTCTTGCAAAGTGGGACACATATCGGTGGGATGTCCTGAAGAGCAACAAATCCCACATGCCTGTACTGGTGCTTTCCCATTGTCCATCAGCTTCTGAACCATGGCAGTCAACTGGGTCATTTGATGCTGCAAACTAGTAGTGTCAGCCTCTTTAACTGCTCTCACTCCTGTATCATTCCGAGTGAAAAATTGTTGAGTATTCGCAGCCATTCTAGATATCAAATTTCTAGCTTCTCGAGGAGTCTTATCAACCAAGGCTCCTCCACTGGCAGCATCAATCATGTTGCGGTCCATCACTATCAAACCTTCATAGAAGTACTGCATCAGAAAATGTTCACTGATTTGATGCCAAGGGCAGCTAGCACACATTCTCTTAAATCTCTCCCAATATTCATGAAGTGATTCCCCATGTCTTTGTTGGATGCCGCAAATTTCTTTTCTGATGGTTGCGGCCTTTGATGCAGGGAAATATCTATCTAGGAAAGCCCGAGCCACGTCCTGCCATGTCTGAATTGATCCAAGTGGCAAGTAGTACAGTCACTCCTTTGCAGAATCTTTCAGGGAAAATGGAAAAGCTCGCAACTTGACTTGCTCCACTAAAATTCCTGCAGGCTTTATGCTAGAACACACAACATGGATTTCCTTCATATGCTTGTTAGGGTCTTCTCCAGCTAGTCCATTGAAAGATGGCAAAAGATGGATTAAACCAGATTTTAACTCAAATGCCTCCTCATTCTCAGGAATTTCTATGCACAGAGGTTGTTGGTCCAAGTCCGGAGCACCCAACATCCATAATGTATTTTCTACCATCACTACTTCTATAGGTGGCTCAGATATCTCAGATGCTGCAGAACTGGAAAGGTCTATGTGATGGGCAGCTTCAACGTCAGCAGGTGTGAATTGCGAGTTGATTTGTTCAAAGTAATGCCTTAAATTCCTCAATTGCTTGTTCACCTCTTCACTGGACATGAACACCTGCAGGATAGTTAAAGAGAACAACTGAAACTATCAAAATTAAAACAAAAACAGAGAGAAAAAATAGGAAACAAATTAATAGTGTAATTGAAAAATTAGCTCCCTGGCAACGGCGCCAAAATTTGGTGTAGTGTGGAATATGATTAATAATTATATCAAAAACAGTTGCTAAGTTCTACCAAAAATATAAAAACCTTGCAACCAGTTGTAGTAAGCAAGAGTCGATCCACAGAGAACTAATTCAATGACACTATCAATCCAATTCCTAAATTAAACTCTGATGAAAAATAAACAGTAAAATTAAAAGGGAGTTTTTGTTAATTAAGACTAACAAAGAAGATTAAACTTAAACCAAAACAGTAAACACAAATTGAATTATCAAGTCAAAGAAATTGGTTAAGAGATGGAATCTGCTACTAGATTTATATGATTATGCTAGCTTACATACTCTTTATACCAACATGGTCAATTATATTTTTATGTGATTGTGAGATAAATCCCTTGTTTTCCTTATGTTTTGCTTAATTCAGTAACCACTCAAATCAAACCCTAACCATTAGTTATTTGTAAAGCAACCGCTCTTACACCTACCTAATGATTGCATTAAGAATTAGAAAACCAATCACACTAAGATCTAATCACACACCGGGATTAAATTACTTAGATCATATGTTTCACTAGTTTTATCACCGTAACCGCGCATAACAATCCTAGTTTTACCACTCTCGAAGTTTGGTAAAGAATATAAAACCCTTTATATTAATTTAAGAACAGAAACATATGAATAAAAACATAATTGTATTGATATAAAGAAATATACAAGATTCACATAATCAAAACTAAAGTTTCATCTTCCTTTAACCAATCAAGAAGTTTAGCCACACATGGTAATTTCAAAAATAGAAGAAGGATTAAAGAAAGACATTGTTCAGAACAAAAGAAGAAAAGAAAAACTAAAGATCAAACTAGTTTGCAAAGCTTGAGAATGATTGATCTTTGATCGCTCGAATCCGAGTCTCCAATCCTCAATCGAATCCCTCTCTTTCTTGGTCTTTGTGTTTCTCTCAGTTTCCTTGACGGCTCTCTGTCTAAAAAACTCCTCTAGGAACTCTCAACAACCCTATTTATAGGTTTTGATACCTAATTTAGCATTAAAACACGAAACTAAACTTCTGAACCGATGACACGGGCCGTGTCATATGACACGGCCTAACCCGTGTCTGATTCTGGTGACAGAACTCCAGTTAATTCCAAAGTCAGAGAAGAACACGGCTCACCCCGTGTCATTTGACATGGGCCGTGTTCTCGGTCAAGGCTGAAAATTGATTTTTCCTCGTGAAATCAGAGAAGTACACGGCCTACCCCGTGTCATTTGACACGGGCCGTGTTGATCACTTTCTTCAAATCCAACCTTGATTCTTCATGAATGCCCTTCTTCTTTTGCTTCTAGGGGTTGATACTGATTTCCTTGAGTCTTTAACTCTCTTCTCAATGGTTCAATGCCAATGGACTGCATCAATCATAGATCTTCTGAAAATCACAATACATTTATGAGTGTTTATAACTACATTTAAGCATAGTTTCACAATAAACATCCAAAGACAACTCTAAATCAGAAACTTAGCTAAATGTCAACAATTGAGCACATATAGAGTCTAATTAGATTAAACAAAAGACATTTAAGAGCTGAAATTATTAACAAATCAATTACAAGGAGCTATTTAATCGTCGTCATGCAAGTGCAAGGAATGCAATTGAAAGATCATTCAGGATATTGAAAAAAAGATGGAGTATATTAAGAACTCCATTTTTTGATATAAAAACACAAATAAGAATTATTAATGCTTGTTTCATACTACATAATTTTATAAGAGATGAGCAACAAAGTGATCCAATTTTAGAGGTCCAAGACTTGGAGCTTTTATCTATTGTTGATGAAGAATTAGCTAATCAACAAGGGGAAAGAGTTGCAAGTAATACCACAGATGAGGTCACAACTATTCAAGTCACTGAGGAATGGACAAGATTTCGTGACACTTTAGCAATGGATATGTTTGCTTATTATCAAGTTAGGAGAAACTTTGCTTAGGAAGAGTCTATTGTAGTAGCTTTTACCTTTTTGTTCTTTTTCATATGTAATTGGCTCTATCTATGTTTTATGGTACATTGTTTGTAATTGAGATTAAGATTCCATAGACTATATATTCATGTTTTATGGTACATTGTTTGACTATATATTAACAAATGTTGTAGACTACTTCTGAACTATTGAAGTTTTCAACTTTATGTAGCTATGAGTTTATAGTTAGTTTTGGATTGAATACTATTTCATTTTGAGTTGAGTCTTGTCTTTGTAACTCCTTGCTTTGTCTTGTCTCACATCTTGAATGTGCTAGAAATCAAATTCATTCCAGCAGAAATTAATGTTACTTTGACAGGATTGTTAACGGTAAATAAAAATTAATGTCTTTCTTAAGGGTATGATAATTAGAAATTCAAACATAGTTACCATTACTGATATGTATAAGTACTACGGAAATATAACAATTTGATTTCAATTTTCACTAGTACATGTTATGTTAGATCATCTGTTATAAAGCTGATAAACACAACATTCTGTTAAGGGAAAGACATAATATGACTTTCCACCTGCAATAAATGAAGTGCTAATAAAAACAAGCTAAGATTGCTTCTCTATCACAGGTGAAATCCTTGCTGGACTATGTGATTGTGCTCTTTATGATAAATAAAATATTTTTGGTTTAGCATAATCGAATCTATCTTAGAGAATCCAAACAAAGGCATCCAGAAATTCAGGCACCAATGCACTTCTTGTGTGAATATACTACACATAGTCAGAGAGGTAGATAATATTGAATAATATATAAAAACTGGTTTGTGGTCAGGTTGTGCATTTTCTGGTTTGTGGTCATATTATAATTAATTAACTTATAACTACATTTTCTAGTTTGTGGTCAGGTTGTGCATTTTGTGGTTTTGTAACTATTATGGAGTCATTCAAAGGAAGAGGCAAGACAAAGGGAAAAAGAAAGATGACAGAAAGCAACATTAAGGACAAGAAAGAGGATATGAGAAGTTACTTCGTATGGAATTTGGAGATGGAACGCGTACTGGCTGATGTACTTAGAGATCAAAGGAATTTGGGCAACAAGAGCGATGGAGTTTTGAAAACAGTGGCATACAACATTGCAGCTCAAGAATTATCTACTCGTTTCAAAGTTCAGCTTGTTGGAGAGAATGTTAAGAACCGTATTAAGCTTTAGAGAACATGGTATGGCATTGTTAGTGACATTCTTAGCCAAAGTGGATTTGATTGGGATGGCACGAAATACATGATTTCGGTTGAAAATGAAAATGCATGGAATGAGTATATAAAGGTAAGGGTTTTTTAATGTTATTATTATTATTCAATTCAAATCATTTTTTTTGTACTAACAATTAACATGTTTCCTTTTGCTTTCAAGTCACATGAAGAAGCTAAACGGTTTTGGTTTAAAGTGATTCCAAATTGGGATGACATTGTAGACCTATGTGCCAAAGATAAGGCCACTGGAATTGAAGCGGAGACTACACTTGATGCGGATGATGTCATGAGCAAAGAAGCAAATGAAGAGGATGAGGTTGATTGTATTAATATTGATTTGGAGGAACCAAGCTCTGCAACAAAGAAAAGAGAACAATCTGCATCGTCTACTTCCACACAATCCCGAAGAAAAAGTGGAGAAAAAGATGGGATAGTTGCTTCAATGAGAGAAGTGGCTGTGAAAGCTCTTCCGTTGGAGAAGAAGAAGGATTATATCTTGGCTTTTATGTCTTAATGTCAAGTTGAAAACATGCTTGAGAGTTAATATTACTTTGTGTTATTTCAATCTTTGTTTCTAGTTATTAGATGTGGAGTTGGAAACATGTGAAAAATTTATTAGTGTGATTTAAATATTTGTTACTAGTTATATATATGGAATTACAAATTTAAAAACAATGTTAGTTGAGATATTAAATTGCAGATTCAGTCTCTATTTTGTTTCTTACATTGTGTTTAATTTATATCACAATTATATTGATTATGCTAGGCTTAATTTTGATGTGTTTTTTCACTATTTGTTACTTTTTTTTTTGCCTAGTCCAGTTTATATTAGATGGTGTTATATTTAAGTTCGTACCATGAAGCAAGTATTGTAAATAGTTGTCAAGGAAGTTTATCTTAATGATAATTTATAAAAATGGTATATTAATCTTTTCATTTTATAAAGATGATATATTAATCTTTTCATTTTATGCAGATTTTTTAATTTTTTTAATTTATTTTATTTATTTATTTTTATTTTTGTCATGAATAAAAAAATATTATATGATGTTTATTTTGTTTTGTAAAATTTTGTATTAAAATCTCAATTTTACAAAAATATCTTAAAAAGAGATTTTTCAAATGAAGGTAATTGAATTGCTTTATCCAAACAAAGAATTTGAAATTCAAGAGAATTTAATTGTTTTATCCAAACAAAATATTTTACAAATGAAGGGAACTAGATTGATGCAATTGAAATTCTTTGAATTTCAAATATCTTGAAATTTCAAAATACTTTATCCAAACACAACCTAATAGAGAAATTCGAATGTATATGTGGAAATTTTAGTAAATGGAGCCCCTGGCCCCCCAATTTTTCTGCATCAAAAGAAAATTGCTTAAGAAAAGAATTGTGTGACATTATTGTGAATGAGAACATGTGATATTAATCTTGGTATGCCACACCTAAAATTAAGCTTTTGTTTTAGGACCAATCAGAGTGCCACAAATGAAGATTAAAGAAGGATTAATGCCCCCTATTATCAAACAAAATATTAAGTTTTTGGAGAAATTCTTGTCTAAACCTGGAGCACCTAAGTTGGGTGTAATAGGCCAATCAACACTTAACATTTTTATAGATCTTTGTACTTTTAGTTGTGACACAAAGATTTATAAAGCACCTAACTGGGTGCTCCAGGTTTATGTAAGAATCTCTTAAGTTTCTGTATATTTCGTGAACTCTAGCATGTCCTAACTGTACAGTGTGGAAGGAGTTGGTGATCACCTTATATAGATAAAGCATCAGCAACTTGATTGCTACTTCCTGGTCTTTACACAATACAATAATTGAATCCTAGTAGTTTACTTAAGTAACGGTATTGTTCTGGGGTCTAAATAACCTATTTCATTAATTTTTTCAAGCTTTAATGGTCAGTGATGATCAAGAACGCTCTCCTCAAGAGATAATGCTACCTTTTAGCAACCGCTTGAGTGATAGCAAATAACTCACGCACATAAGCAGAAGCATAAGCCAATCTAGAACTCATCTTTTTACTGAAATAAGTTATGGGATGATTTTCTTGGGCCAGCAGTACTCCGACCCTGGAACTTGAGGCATTAGTTTCCATTCATGCATATGCTTTCAACAAAAAGAAAGGGATGGGAAGGAAAAAGGATACCTAGGAGAAATATCCATCAAGGATTAATTATGGGTATATGCTAGAACTGAATCTGTTTATATTTCTATATATTTTGAATGTACAAGTGAGGCTCTATTTATACATAGAAAAAGTAAATCTAATTGATACACAAGTCAAATATGCAGCATGAATCATGTTGAATCTTGCAGCATAAATCATGCTGACATCCCCCCTCAAACTCAAGTAGGTGTGGAAGGAACAAACTTGAGTTTGGAAACTAATGTGCTAAAGCGACCAGGATGATGAGCTTTGGTAAAGATATCGGTAGGCTGATCGAGAGTACCAATGGAGAGAAGACAAAGAGCACGACCAAGAATATGTTGGCGAATAAAATGACAAACGATCTCATTGTGCTTGGTGCGTTCATGAAATATATCATTGTGAGAAATTTGAATAGCACTCTAATTGTTACAATAGAGATCAGTGGAAGAAGACTGAGAGACGCCTAAGTCATTAAGAAGCCAACGGATCCAGAGTATTTCAGAGGTGGTGTCAGCAAGAGCTCGATATTCGGCTTCAGGACTGGAACGGGCAATCAATGTCTGTTTCTTGCTGCGCCACGAGATAAGAGCATCACCAAGAAAAATACAATAACTTGTGGTGGAACGACGATCAGTGGGATCTCCTCCCTAATCAGCATCAGAATAAGCTCAGAGGATTAAGAAGGAGTCAACAGAGAAATGAAGTCCATGAAACAAAGTACTTTTCACATAACGAATAATGCGAAGGACAACAACATAATGAGTAGAGCGCAGAGCGGACATAAACTGACTGACTAAGTGAACTGTATAGGAAATGTCTAGACAAGTAACAGTGAGATAAATCAGGCTGCCCACCAACTTTTGATATAGAGTAGGATTATCAAGTACAGTACTGTCCATAGGAGTAAGGCAAACATTGGGCTCAAGAAGAGTGGACTCAGTGCGACTATCTGTAAGACTAGCTCGAGAAATAAGATATGAAGCATACTTAGCTTGTGAAAAGAAAAGCCCATCAGCAGAAGAAAGAACTTCAAGACCCAAAAAATAACTAAGAGGGCCAAGATCCTTTATTTCAAAGTTGCGGCTCAAGAAGGCTTTAAGGTCCGCAATGCCAGAAGTGTCATCTCCAGTAATGATCATGTCATCAATATAAAGAAGCAAAATTACAGTGCCTTGATCAGTCCGACGAATGAATAGAGCTAAGTCATGAGGACTAGATGAGAACCCAAGCTGATTGATGGTAGAACTGAATTTAGCAAACCATGCTCGAGGAGCCTGTTTAAGACCATACAAAGCCTTATGGAGAAGATAGACCTTATTAGGTGGACAAGTATAACCTGGGGGTGGTCGCATATAAATTTCTTCTTCCAAGTCATCATTGAGAAAAGTATTTTTCACATCCATCTGATTAAGGGACCACTTTTGAGTAGCGACAATAGCAAGAAGAGTGCGAACTGAGGTGATACGAGAAATAGGGGCAAAGGTCTCCTCATAGTTAATACCATACTCTTGAGTAAATCCCTTAGCAACCAAGCAAGTCTTGTATCGTTCAATAGAGCCATCAGAACAAGTCTTGATTTTGTATACCCATTTACATCTCACAAGTGCCTAGCCAGTAGGAGGATCAACCAGGTTCCAAGTATTGGTGTTCTCCAAAGCCTGTAACTCGTCCTGCATAGCTTGCTGCCAATGGGGATCTTTGGAGGCTTCGGGATAGGTCTGAGGTTCATGAAAGTGAAGCATGGTAGAAAAACAATGATAATCACGAAGATATCTAGGATGAGTTCTTACCTTAGTTGGACGCTCAGAAGGGGGAGGAGGAGGAGGAGGTGGAGGTGTTGTAGGAGCATGATCTATGTCTGGAATAGTGTCACCGGGAGTGGTTGGGATACTAGAAGTGTTTAGAAGCTCACCAGAGGAACTTGCATCAAGATCACTAGGATAAGGATCAATAGATGGGTTAGTGAAAAAATGCGTTGAGGTGGAAGGAATGTACTTGAACTTAGATAGCGAGGAAAACATGATATGTTCCCAAAAAATGACATGACGGGAAATACGAATGCGTTGAGAGATAGGATCCCAACAACGGTAACTTTTATGTTCTGTCCCATAACTAAGAAAGCAACAAAGATGGGCACGAGGTTCGAGTTTAGTATATTCATGGGGTAGAAGAAGTACAAAACAAGCACAACCAAACACTTTGAGAGCTATAATATGGAGGAGTATTATGAAGACACTCAAAGGGAGAGAGATTACCAATGACAGAGGATGGAAGACGATTAATGACATAAACTATAGTGAGAGTGGCTTCACCCCAAGCACGCTCTGGACAAGAGGAAGAGATAAGCATAGTGCGTACAGAGTCAAGAATATGACAGTGTTTTCTCTCAGCACGACCATTTTGTTGAGAGGTGCTAGGACATGAAAATTCTGAGAGGGTACACTGTGCAACAAGAAAAGTCAAAAGCTTTGAGTCATGATATTCCATAGCATTATCACGACGAAAAACTTTAATAACTTTTGAAAATTGTGTTTTGATCATTGTGGCAAAATCGATGTAAATTTGAGGCAATTCATGACGATGTTTCATAAAGTAAATTCAAGTAAAACGTGAATAATCATCAATAAATAGAACAAAATATCTAGACCCTCCCATTGTGGGTGTAGGAGCTGGTCCCCAGACATCAGAATGCACAAGATCAAAAAAGGAATAAGAAATAGAAGTACTTTTAGGAAAAGATAATGCTGGTTGCTTAGCAATTTGACAAGAAGTACAATTAAGAGATTCATTACTGACTGAACCTAGAGTTCCCTAAGAGACAAGAGATCGCATTTTTCCTAATGAGCTGTGAACAAGATGTTGATGCCATAGCTGAATGGAGGAGGAAGGAGAAACAACACAAAGGTTAGATACATGAGGAACAAGTAGTCTAGTGAGCTCAAATAATCTTCCGATCTTACACACCCAGTCCCTATGACTTGTCTCGTCCGTGGATCCTGCACACGACAACCAGAGGAAGAAAATGTGAGTTTATAACCAAGATCACACAGTTGTCCCACAGAAATAAGATTGAAATTTAATTTAGGAATGAGATAGGTGTCAGGCAAATTAAGGGTGGATAGAGAGATGGAACCCTTATGACTTACATTCATAAGAGACCCATCAGCAGTATGTATGGAGTGAGCAGAATTATTAGTAGATAATGAAGAAAAAAGATGGGATGCAGTTGTTATGTGATTACAACATGCAGAGTCAAAATACCATCATTACAACAAAATTAGTCTATGGCCACCCTTTTTTAAGCTACACTTTAAAAGTGTACCCTTAAGTCTTAATAGAGAATACTTTTATAAGGGTAACCTTTTTTAAGACCTATGGCTACATTTTTTTAAGTTGCACTTTAAAAGTGTACCCTTAAGTCTTAATAGAGAACACTTTTATAAGGGTAGCCTTTTCTAAGACCTATGGCTACACTTTTTTAAGCTACACTTTAAAAGTGTACCCTCACTATTAGAAATTTGAGTTTTAGAGACCGATTTATTTCGGTATCTATAGAGACCGAAATAGAGACCGATTAAGAAACAAAAATCTAATTTGCTACCGAAATAAAATCGGTCTCTAATTCGATCTCTAAATTTTATAAAGACCGATATTTCGGTCTCTAAATAAAAAAATTTATTAAAAAAATAATAGGTAGCGACCACAATTTTGGTCGCTAAAAAATAAAAAATAAAAATATATTTTATTATTAGAGAATGATATTACAATCTCTAAATAAAAAAATTTAGAAAAAATAAAATAAATAAATAGTGACTATAAATTTGGTTGCTAAAAAATTAAAAAAAATGTATCTTATTATTAGAAATCGATATTTTAATTTCTAAATAAAAAAATTATTAAAAAATAAATAATTAGAGACAAAAATTCAATCATTACAAAAATAATAATAAAAATATTAAAAATTAAAATTTTGGCCTCTAAATAAAAAAATATAAAAAACTAAATAAATATATAGCGACAAAAAATGCGGCCGCTGAGCCTTTTCGCGTTTTAAGCGTTCTGTGTACTCTCTCCTTCTGCCTTTCTTCTATACATTTCATTTTCCCCTATTTTGAACCGTAGCAGAGCACTTGCTCGTCGCCCCTACCGCCACTTGTCCTCTCTCGCTCCGTCATCCTTGCCGTTTTTCCTCGCTTGTTTGTGCACTCTCGTTGACGCTCTATCTCTCACTCTGGTTCGCTGATGCTGTCTGATCTGTTCTTCTTTCTTTCTGTTTCGTTGAATCTCACTCACTTTTTATCTCTCACTCACGCAGGTAACGCGGAAGATGCGTCAGCTGGTGTGTGCGAGATGGCGCCGGCTGGATCTGGTGTGATTTCCGGGTTGGAATGCCGGTGAAGGGACGGAGGACGACGACGCACGAGATGGTGATGAAGCGGCCGGGGTACGCAGATATGGTTCCCGGGTGGCTGAGGATCGCAGATCTGGGTTTCTGCTATGGGTTGCAGTGCATGGTTGAGCTCACGCGGATCGGGTAGGTGATGGCGACAGAGCTGTTGACGGTCCTGGTGCGACAACGACAGCTTCGGTTGGGCGAAGGGAGCCGGCGGTCGGATCTGGACGTGCCACCATAATGAGCAAAAGAGTGATTTTGATGAAGTGGGCATTGACATCTCCTTGAGCCCACATGTAAATGCTTTGAAGCCTTCGAAGACTGTGGCCATAAGCGACCAGGCCACTGCTTTCGTGCAAGCCGGTGTTCCCATTATTCGCTTGGCAGCTGGAGAGCCTGATTTTGATACACCCGCTGTCATAGCTGAGGTCAATTATCTCAACATCCTATTTTCATTGCTTTGCTACTTTATTTTTTTTATACAAAATAAAAATGTGATTTTTCCTTTTTGGGGTGTATTGTGATCATGTTGGGTAGGGTGGGATTAATGCAATTCATGAAGGTTACACAAGGTACACTCCTAATGCCGGAACATTAGAACTATGCCAAACTATTTGTCATAAGCTTAAGGGTTAGTTTATAATGCTTCTTTTTTTTATTATTATCCGAGATGGGGGGTTTTGACAATATGCTAGAATTGTTGTTGAAAAGGAGAATGGAATTACTTATACTCCTGATCAGATTGTTGTTAGTAATAGAGCCAAGCAGAGTATTACTCAAGCTGTGCTTGCAGTTTGCTCCCCAGGAGATGAGGTAAGTAAAGCGGTTTACTTTACTCTCTAATCTAAGGATAAGCTATGAGTGAATTATTTGATTACAACATAGACATTTGAATTATTCAAATTCTTTTACCTTTTGTCATTATGAAAGTTGTAGAAAATCTTTGATGCATTAGAAATTTCCGGTGACAACGGTCGGTGCTCTCCTTTGGATGCTATCTTGTATGTTTTTGTAGACTTGCTATGTCTTTGTTTGCTCAGAAGATTCTGCAACTGGTTTCTAAAGCCTTTACTCCATGCTTTATTTCTGTGTTATACTTACTTTATTATTAATTTATCATTATTCTAGGCCCAGTAAGCCTGTGGTTGGAGTCAAGCAAATTAAAAGCCACACTATACTCTGCACATATTTCTTTTGATAAAAATGAATCCGTTGTGTTTTTGAAGACTCCATGCTTATTGTGTTTGGAGTCAAGCAATTTTTTTTATAAAAATGCATCCGTTGTGTTTTTGAACAACTTGTTTCATAGATGTTATTTTTTACTTTTTCCTTGGAATAAAAAAATATACTCTTTAAATATAGGATATTAGGGGAAATGATTTATCAATTGTTATATGCTTGAATCTTGATAGTCAAGGATATGGATAGTCCAACTTACTTGATAGTGTTGATCTTTATTTATTGTATGATTTTATCTAATTTGTTTAACAGTGCAATGTTCTATTTCAAAATGACGTTTGATTTCACTCATTAAGAGATGTAGTTGTACCAAAGGGGACTAATATGCACGATTGTTAAATGTTTGGATTTGAATCCATGTCCAAACAATGGGTCAAAGTCTTCTCTAAGAATCAAATGTTCAATATAGAAATGGGAAGTGAACTCATATTTTTGGAGTGGAGTATGAGTTGTTGTCGCATTTACGTATGGAGTTAATTATCTTCATCTTTATCTTTTACTATTTTAGAGGGTGGGAAAAGGTTTGCAGGGTTGGCATACCCTTTTAAAATTTAAGCAAAAAGAAATGCTTTATAATCAGTAAAGCTAAAAGATACATGGTTTTGGATTTGGAGGTGGTAGTTCTCATTTGAAATTATTTATATAGATAAGATATATATTGTACTATGTTTCAAAAGGATTACTTCACTTCAAAGTGGAAAAGTGTTCTGGTGATATATTACATCTTATCAATTGCTTTCATTATTCTTTTGTTTTTAAATATTAATTATATGTCAAAAGTTAAACCACTTGAATTAAAGTATCAAGTGATTCATTCATATAATTGAAGTTTAGAGTTTATGCTAACTCTTCGCATGGCATAAGAATTATTTATGACAATGCAGATGAAAATGATGCCTTATAATAATAATAAAAAGCCTATAAACTCAGTTGTCTAATGTTGATTAATAATTGGAAGTGGATGGTAAAGCTATAATTAGGGATTTAGTATCAGTTAGATGAGATTACTGATGCTTACAAGCATCTTTCTGGGCCAATTTTGGAGGATTTGGATTGTAATCCTGCTTTTGAGATGAATGCTAAATGAATGAAAACCTTGGTGATGGAGGTGGTAAGGTGAGCCATTCACAAAATGGATAAGGAGAAGGCTCTTGGTTTTGATTGTTTTGTTATGGCTTCTTTTTAAATCTTTTTTTTAAATAAAATAAAATTGATTGTTGGAGATCTTTAAAGGTAATTTTATTATTTTTTTAATTTTTTTTCTGTAATGGTGGATTGGATATTACTGTTAGTATGTGAGTGGATTTTGTTCAGCAGCGAGAAGGAGCAAATCAGCTTCAGAGTTTCACTGTTAGGAAGAACTCTAGATTGCAAAATCTGGGGAAGCTGAGCTTTTGAAATCAAAGGCTCAAAATTTACTATGACTCATTACCAGAGGAATGCTAAAAATGTCACTGGTGGAAAGAAAATAAAGTCATCTAGCAGTCCTTCCAAGAAAAGACAACCAGAAAGATCTTCACCTCAGCCAAGTGAAAATGGCAACAAGGTGTTTTTCAGCCTTCTCAAACATTTCCCATGACTGATGGAGTAGAAGAGGAGGAGGACGACGATGATGAAGAGTTTTTATGATTAGAGTTTAGTTTGTGTTGTTTTTAATTTTCTTATATTTGAAATGTTGTAGGAATGAGATATTATAAACAATGCTTAGTTTAGTTTATTATAGAATGTCTTGATGTTTAAATGATATATTCTAATTTTATTTATGTGTTTGGTTATATATGAGATTGTTGTTTATTATGTGTTTTAAAAATTTAGATTTTAATAAATTTAAAAATAATTATAAATTCATTTCACAAATTAAAGATCGAATTAAGGTTGAATATATAAAAAAAATATTTAGCGACCGATTTAGAGACTGATAAACTAGTCTCGTAATATATTGAGCCTTTTAGAGACCGATTTAGAGATTAATAAATCAGTCTCTAGTTTAGACCGATTTAATGACCGATTTTATAAAATATATAATATATTTAGAGTTTTAGAAATCGATTTAGAGACTGATTATCAGTCTTTAATTTAGAGATCGATTTAGCGATCGATTTTATAAAATATATAATATATATAATATATTTATACTTTTAGAGACCGATTTAGAGATTGATTTAGAGACCAATTTTTCGGTCTCTAAAAAATCGGTCTCTAATGTACTTTTTTGAAATATAATTAACCAAAATTTGATCATAAATTAGCGACCAATTTAGAGTCCGAAAAAATCAGTCTCTTTAAAATTGGTCTCTAATATTTAGCGACGAGACTTTTAGAGACTGATTTAAATCGGTCTCTAACTATTTTAGAGACTGATTTTCTTGATTTAGAGACCGATTTTTCGGTCTCTAAAACCCAAATTTCTAGTAGTGCCCTAAGTCTTAATAGGGAACGCTTTTATAAAGGTAGCTTTTTCTAAGACATATGACTACATTTTTTTAAGCTACACTTTAAAAGTGTACCCTTAAGTCTTAATAGAGAACATTTTTATAAGGATAACATTTTCTGAAAAATTTTAACAAGTTTTTGACAACACTTAAATATGTTAGACATGTTCTTCTACCTGATTCTTGATTTTTTTGTTTGTTTAATTTGTAGTTAGTAGCATCGTGTCAATAATTAGATCAACGTAATAAGGGTAAATAATAGCAGTGTTTGAAAAAAAACAAAAAAAACAGGAAAGCATTTGAAAGGAAAACTTAATGGAAAATCAAATAAAAAATAATAATATTATTATTTTATTAATAAGTGTATTAAGAATATCAAAATAAATTTTTTAAATAAAAATAAAATATTTAATATATTAAAAATTAAAAAACTTTATATTTTTATTTAAAATTTCTTATTTTAACATATTTAACAAGTACTCTAAACATACTTATTAACAAAAACCCATACTAATATCATATGTGAATTGACAGAGATAAAGGGGAAAAGGTCAGTGTTGGATTTCTTTCTCCCATCTCACGTTTGTCGTACAGTGTTGGCTTAAGGAGTGTTCCGAGTGGCTGCTGACTGGGCCGTCGCTCCTAATTCGCCAGGTTCAATCTCATTCCTTCCCATGGCCCTCATCTCAGCAGCTTGTATTGCAGCGGCGTCGCTTTGATCCACCGGCTTATCACCTGCTCGAGTCAACGCAGATGCTTCAAGTGCCTCCCCAATCGTTGTGGCATCTTTATCCAGAGCCGAAGCAGGACCACTCATCGCCACATCGGTAATCATCCATACCTGATTCCGTTTTATTCTTGAATCAATGCTTTTAGGATTTCGAACATACGTTGTTCTCGGTTTAGGAATTGAAGAAGAATCCAATCGATTTCCCAATTTCACTTCATCTTATCGAAGCGAATTTCATTATCACATTATGCTATAACTATATATTATTCGTTCTTCATTTATTTGTTTATAAATTTAGGTTGAAGATATAGTAAATTTTTAATCGATGAGATAGTCATTTTGTTCAGTAACATGATGATAAGAGGCTTTCTTGGTATCAATACAATAGCTCAGCTTTAGCTGACAATTTTGGCATAATTGAAGTCGTTGTTATTAGCATCATCCCGTTTTTATTGTTTGAGTTTTGTTACTGTGTTTACTAACTTTGCTTACTATTTCTCAAGCTGTTCAGGGATGCCAATAAGTGAAGCATTTGCTCAGATAGATGTGGGTAGTGTTGCTTCCTGGTGAATAAGGTTTTGGGGTTTTGTTCTCTATTCTTACTCCTTGAATTCTGACTTTTATTTGTTTGTTGTATTGCCTCCAAAAACTTTTTCTTTTACTTGTTAAGTGGATACGTGCCATATTGAGGTTCTCAATGCCTTTAATCTGTTTGTTGGATTGCCTTCATCAAAGCCAGTAAAAGTTGGTGTAACTAGCAGTAAAGTAATGTTTATTCAAAAGGGTGCAATAATAAGGATCTATGGTAAAGTAATTATTCTATATTCTGGTTATGGCTACTTGTTAAGTATATTTCCTCTTATGAGATATGACTTTGGAGAGGTTCTTTGTGTAGTTACTTGTTATTATTGTTTCTACATAAGAATATGATTATAAAGTAATTTCTTTTTCGTGTTTTAAATTGCATTACCTCTTCAAAGTCTTAAAGACTAAGAGTATGCTCCATATATTTTCTCATAGTCCTATGTGAATGTTACTTGACTGTTTCTCATAATAGATACATACACACACTTTAAACAGTTGATTAAAAATTATGATATTTGAGTAATAGTTTTGATATATGAAAATAAACTCAATACATTATCCTACATTAAAACTCAATATAGCCTACTTTGGGCTAAGCCTTGTGATGTGTGTGAAACAACATCATATTTTGTTCTTATTTTGCATGCATTTTTAGGTATTTTAGGTATTTTAGTTTCCTTTTTTATTTGTTTTTCCCTTAGTTCGGATAACTGTGGTGTTTTTGGTGTTGTTGTGTAGGATTGGTGCTTAATGGGCCTTGAAATGGATGGAAAGCTTGCATAATTGAGGTTGGAGCTTAAAGGATGGCAATTTGGGACAAAAAGCTCACTCCAGAGGGTTCCATGGCCTGCCTGTGGAATATTTTACGGCCATGGATCAAGCAACTGCGTGAAAATGTAAAAGAAAACTTCTAGAGAATTCCACGGCCTGGCCGTGGAATTATCCATGGCCATGGAATTCAGACAGCAAGTTCCACGGCCTGGCCGTGGAATTACCCACGGCCGTGGATCGCAGTCTGTGACAGATTTTAAAATTCGTTTTTCTTCTTTTTTATGGGCTTGGATCAGTTTAGACCCCCAAGGTATATATAGTTGTTCTGAATACAATATTGGGGTTCGAAATTGGTTTAGAGGAGGCACATTGGAGGCTCTTGATCTTCATCTTCCTCTCTTCTCTCTTCGATTACGGGTTTGAATGCTTTTGAACTTAATTTCTGGTTTCTTCTTCTCCATGTCTGAGTAGTTCTTTTTGTTTCTGGGATTGGGCAATGCCTTTTGATACATTGATGATGATTAATTGACTTTGTTTATCTATTTTATTAATTTTGAATGTTCTTTGATTCAATCCTTATTGCACTTATTCATGTGAATTTGCTAGCCACTTATTTGCATCTCATAGATATCGAGGGATGTACTGAGAGGTGAACCTAGGTGTTGGAGCCATAAGAATTGAGCTTAAGATCTAAACACGAGAGTAGGTTTATCTTTTCGAGGATTTAAATGAATTATCATAAAGCGTAATGTGTTCAATTTAGATTCAATTACCACGAGAGTAGCAATTGGTTTAATTAGGCACGGTTCTTGTCTCTTGAGAAAGAACATTAACTATTTTAGGGTAATTGACCTTCAATTGAATTTCAATTTTAATAAAAAGATTGTCAATTAGGAGTCTTGTATCATTGTGGTTATCCCCAATTCTGGAAGCTTTCTTAAATTTAAAAATCTTTCTTAAACAATTTGTTGTTTTATTTCATAACTTTGCATCTTAATTTTTATTTATTTAATTATTTGGTTACTACGTTCTTATCACTCAATAATTATATTCCCTTTATTTAAATTAATTGAATTAATTAATTAATTAGTATTCATAGACATAGTCCTTGTGGATTCGATCTTTTTATTACTTGACGACGAAATCGTACACTTGCGGATTTCATACATCAAGTTTTTGGCGCCGTTGCCGGGGACTGTGTTTTTCTTAAATATCAGTTTAATTTTTAATTTGATTATTTTAAACCTTTTTACTACTTTCTTGGTTTCTCTTTGACTCTCTGCAGGTAATTTCTCTTGTTTATGTGAAGTACTAGACGTTCTGGGACTCTTGAAGAAGCAGATCCTGAAATTGAAAGAACTTTTCGCAGAAGGAGAAGACAACAAAGGCAAAGAGCGAGAGAAATACTTGAGCCAACGCTTGTCATGGCTGCACCTGCTGATAATAGACCGCTCAAAGAGTATGCAGCCCCTAATGCTCGGGGTTTGCGTTCTGGAATTGCTCGGCCAGACATTGAAGCTAGACAATTCACCATACCACATGCTTTACTCTCTATGATAAGGCAGAACCAGTTTGGAGGATTGCCATCAGAGGACCCAAATGATCATGTGGATATGTTCTTGGAATTCTGTGAGACCCTCAAGATTGAAGGCGCCTTTGTTGATGCTATTCGTCTCCGCCTTTTTCCATTATCTTTGAGAGATAGAGCTAGAACCTGGTTGAAGTCAGTTCCCGCTGAGATAATCACCACTTGGGACCAATTAGAGCAAGCTTTCTTAGACAAATTCTTCCCACCTTCCAAGACTGCTCATCTTAGGACCCAAATCACAAGCTTCGTTCAGAAAGATGGAGTCATTGTAGAAGCTTGTGATAGATATAAGGCTTTGCTGGAAGCCTGCCCATACCATGGGTTAGAAAAATAGTTGATTGTCCACACCTTCTACAATGGGCTAGAATATTTTTCGAAGGTGTCTCTAGACTCCGCAGCTGGTGGAGCTTTGATGAACAGAAGACTGACAGAAGCCTATTAGATCATTGAGAGTGTTGCCATAAATCATCACCAATGGGAAAATGAAAGAGGTAATAACCCGAGAAAACTCTCGGGAGGTAAGTTTGAGGTAGACGGGGTCGATTTAATTATGTCAAAATTTGATTCTTTGAATAAACGTTTTGACATGCTTGAAAAAGCCCATGTTAATGCCTGCTTCTAATAGTTTTTGTGAGATTTGTGGAGCGCAGGGACACATGGGTGCTGAATGCCAAATTGGAATTGGCTCCTCACAAGGTGCATCGGTGGAGCAAGTGGAATCATGTCACAATTTCCATGACTTCAACCAAAAGGGGAGGAATAATCCATATTCCCAAACTTACAACCTCGGTTGGAAGTCACATCCTAACTTCTCCTACCGGAATAATCAATACCAAGCTGGGCAAGGTAATGCTAAACCCTCTTCTGGATTCCAACACGTACAAAAATCTAAACTTGAGTCTCTTTTTGAGAATTTTGTTGAGAGTCAATCTAAGCAAAATGAGGAGTTTAGGCAACATGGGCAAGTTGTGACTGAAGCTATTAGAGAGTTGTCATCTAAGGTTGAAAATTTGACCATTCATAATAAGATGTTGTAAACTCAGATTGCCCAACTTGCAGGCATTTCACATAGGCAACAGGGTAAATTTCCTAGTTAGCCTGAAATAAATCTAGGTAATGAACACTGTATGACTGTGAGTTTGAGAAGTGGTAAGAAATTAGAAGATCCCAAGGGTAAGGGGGTGAGTGACAAAGATGAGGAGAATGAGGAAAAAGACACTAAGACACAACCCTTAGAAGAAGAGGAAACTAAAGAGAAGGTGTCTAAGTATGTACCCCCTGAACCATACCAACCCCCAGTGCCATTCCCTCAAAGATTGGCTAAGGCCAAGCTAGATAAGCAATTTGGAAAGTTCCTAGAGGTTCTTAAGAAATTGTACATTAATGTACCCTTCACTGAGGCGTTGCAACAAATGCCTACCTATGCTAAATTTCTTAAGGACATTTTGTCTAATAACAGAAAGCTTGAGGAATATGAGATAGTAGCTTTAACTGAGGAGTGTAATGCTTTAATTCAAAATAAATTGCCTCCTAAGCTAAAAGATCTAGGTAGCTTCTCTATTCCTTATTTGATTAGTAACACTAGTTTTGATAAAGCTTTGTGTGATTTGGGGGCTAGTGTTAGTCTTATGCCCCTTTCTGTGTGTAAGAAGTTGGAGGTGGGTGAACTAAAACCCACAACTATCTCCCTTCAATTAGCAGATCGGTCCGTCAAGTACGCCGTAGGCATCTTGGAGGATGCTCTTATTAGAGTGGGTAAGTTTTTCATATCTGTTGACTTTGTTGTGCTTGACATGGAAACAGATGCTAAAATGCCGATCATCCTTGGGCGACCATTCCTAGCCACTGGAAGGGCAATTATTGATGTCCACGAAGGGAAATTGACTTTGCGATTGAACAATAAGGAAGTAGTTTTTAATGTTTTCAATTCTGAAAAAAATCATAATTCCTTTAATTCATGTAATCGCATAGATGCTACTGATGTTGTGGACAGTGTTGTGCTTTCAGATATGTAGGAATCTGTGACTGATGTTATGTTAGAGGAGACCTTGCCCAAGGCTGCTACCAAGTTTGAGAAGGCCAAACTCTATAAGAAAGGACCAAAGAAGAGGAATGACAAATGCGTTAAGAAGCGTGAGTTTAAACTTGGGGATAAAGTTCTTATCGATAACTTGCTTTTACGTTTCTGTCCAGGTAAGTTGTGGTCGAAATGGTCTAGACTATATGAGATTGTTCGAGTCTTATCCTACGGTGTCCTTGAGGTGAAGACAGAAGGCCATAAGAAATTCATGATAAATGGCCAGAGAGTACAACACTATGAAGAAGGAGTGGGGACTGAGTACCACACCATTGACATCACCTGAGCATAGAACCAGCTCATAATCAAGCTAATGACTATAACTTAGCGCTTCTTGGGAGTTAGCTAATGTTGAGTCGGCTTAGGGGCCTCCCTGAGTTCGAAGCCTTTGTAGGGGGATGTATATAGCTGTCGGCCGCCAAAAAGATTTTTCTTCTTTTTCCTTTAGTTTTTCTTTATTTTCGCATTTCATTCTTTTATTTTTTTTTTTAGTTTTTGATTTATTTTTCTTATGCAGTTTTAGACCAGATGTTCGAGTTCATGACTACACGCCTCCCTTTCCCACCACCGTAATGAGTTCTTTTCTTTTATTCCTTCTCCAGTTATAGATTTTTACATTGGGGACAATGTAAGTTCTAAGCTTGGGGGTATTTTCATTTTTATTTTCATTGTAGATCATTAGTCTCATGCATTCCCATGTCTCATACTGCATTGCATCTTCTTATTGTATTTTCACATCATCATATCTCTCTGCTTTTTGGTTGAACCTTGTGCCTCTTTTTTTTTTTTGAGGATTTTGAGATGGTATTGATTTGGAACCCAATTTGTTGATTCTTGTGGTAGGCAACAGGCATTGTTTTAATTGATAGTGGAGGTGATTTCTTAATAGTTGATAATTAGCATATGTTCTCTAAATTTGTGCTTCTCATTGATTTTTGAACCTCTAAAAGTGAGTTTTGAGCCGGTATAGGATTTATGCACTATGTGATTTTTGCTCCCATTCTTTGTGTTGAGTGATAATTTCTTATTGATTTTGTACTCTAGAACATGATTTGAAACCATTTTGAGGCGAAATTTTTGTTTGCATGCTTGAATGTGATTAATGCATCTTAGGTATTTTTCTGGCCTTCTGAAATTGTTATACTTTCATCCACTAGTTGCCAATTTTGAGCCTATTTCTTAATTGTTCTTGGTGCCTATGATGATACATTATCGATGATCATTTAGAATATTGAATGGAGCAGTTTGGGTTTGAATATTGTATTGGGAATCATGTGTTTTGAAAATGAAGTCTCTCTCCTTTGATTAAATAAAAAAATTTAGGGGAAAGGGAAAAGAAAATAAAAGAAAAAGCATGAGATGAAAGCTTGAAAAGAAGGAAAAGAAAAGAAAAAAATGTGGAGTTATGCTCTTGATTGAAAAATACTTTTGCTCTATTTGTGTTCTATTGGGTTTCTTGTGCTTATTTAAAATTTGTTAGCCATTTGTGCATACCTTCCTTTCTTTATCCTACCTAACATCATTCCCTTGGCCCCATTATAACCCTTGAAAGATCTTTTGATTCTTGCATGCATGCTGATCATTAGTAGAAATTTGGTCTTTTATCAAGCTTATGGAAGTGCATTTTCTTTGAGGAATCTTGAACACATTATCTTCACCCTTAAACACTTTGAGTGTGGTTAGTGAAGTGATCCTAATTTAGTGAGGAGCATGATGTCTGAGAACTTAGCCTCTAATTGGACTTGATTTTGATTACCTCTCTAATTCTTGGTTTGCCTTTGCCTATTGCTTGGTTGGATGTTTTCTCGGGTTCCTCATTCATTATTGTCTCTTGATCCCACTTCTTGGTTTGGCATTAGTTATTGCTTGAGGACAAACAAAATCTTAAGCTTGGGGGAATTTGATGTGTGTGAAACAACATCATATTTTGTTCTTGTTTTGCATGCATTTTTAGGCATTTTAGTTTCCTTTTTTATTTGTTTTTCCCTTAGTTTAGATAACTGCGGTGTTTTTGGTGTTGTTGTGCAGGATTGGTGCTTAATGGGCCTTGAAATGGATGGAAAGCTTGCATAATTGAAGTTGGAGCTTAAAGGATGACAATTTGGGACAAAAAGCTCACTCCAGAAAGTTCCACGGCCTGCCTGTGGAATATCCCATGCCTGTGGAATATCCCACGGCTATGGATCGAGCAACAGTGCAAAAAAAGTAAAAGGGAACTTCCAGAGAATTCCACGGCCTGGCCGTGGATAATTCCACGGCCATGGAATTCAGACAACAAGTTCCACGGCCTGGCCGTGGAATTACCCACGGCCATAGATCATAGTCTGTGACAGATTTTAAAATTCGTTTTTCTTCTTTTTTATGGGCTTGGATCAGTTTAGACCCCCAGGGTATATATAGTTGTTTTGAATACAATATTGGGGTTCGAAATTGGTTTAGATGAGGCACATTGGAGGCTCTTGATCTTCATCTTCCTCTCTTCTTTCTTCGATTACGGGTTTGAATGCTTTTGAACTTAATTTTTGGTTTCTTCTTCTCCATGTTTGAGTAGTTCCTTTTGTTTCTGGGATTGGGCAATGCCCTTTGATACATTGATGATGATTAATTGACTTTGTTTACCACTTTTATTAATTTTGAATGTTCTTTGATTCAATCCTTATTGCACTTATTCATGTGAATTCGCTGACCACTTATTTGCATCTCATAGATATCGAGGGACGTACTGAGAGATGAAACTAGGTGTTGGAACTATAAGAATTGAGCTTAAGGTCTAAATCACGAGAGTAGGTTTAGCCTTTCGAGGATTTAATGAATTATCATAAAGCGTAATGAGTTCAATTTAGATTTAATTACCACGAGAGTAGGAATTAGTTTAATTGGGCACGGTTCTTGTCTCTTGAGAAGGAACATTAACTATTTTAGGGTAATTCACCTTCAATTGAATTTCAATTTTAATAAAAGGATTATCAATTAGGAGTCTTGTATCATTGTGGTTATCCCCAATCCTAGAAGCTTTCTTAAATTTGAAAATTTTTCTGAAATAATTTGTTGTTTTGTTTCACAACTTTGCATCTTAATTTTTATTTATTTAATTATTTGGTTACTACGTTCTTATCACTCAACAATTATATTCCCTTTGTTTAAATTAATTGAATTAATTAATTAATTAGTATTCATAGACATAGTCCCTGTGGATTCGATCTTTTTATTACTTGACGACGAAACCATACACTTGCGGATTTCACACATCACCTTGTCTTAAGGCTTTTATAGACATTATGGTTGAAGAGGTCAACAAAGGGAACATGAAAAATGGTGCATTTCAGCCTAATATACTGGACTAATGTGTTAAATACTTAATACAACAACTGAGCACTTTGTTAGCATAAAATAAATAAAGCAAAAGTTTAATAGGTTGAGGACCTAACATGCAGGGAAGTGTTATAGTTTTCAATTTCTCAATTCTTGTGTTGATAGTACTTTATGATCTTGATATATGGCATTAACTAGTTGTATAGCATCCTTCTGATTGTTGTATGCTCATGAGTCACTTTGTAGTGGGGGATTGCGATTGAAGCGTGACATAACTAAATATGGAGAATTTGTTCGAAGTTTCAATGCTCCTTCTGATGATGAGAAATTTGAATTGTTGGGCATATAAGTTCCACAAAATATGCAAAAAATTTCAAATTTCTATCCCTATCCCCATTGGTTTTTAACTAATTTCTCAACATTTTCTATAGAATGGCCAATGTCTTTATTGTTGCTCCTGAGAGCCTTGTAACTTTATTGTTCCCAATTGATTAAGTACGATTGAGTGTCTTCCCTCTTTTTATAGTTTGTTTTGAAATTTCTTATTGATTCCTCTTAAATCATTATTATTATTATTATTATTATTATTATTATTATTATTATTATTATTATTATTATTATTATTATTATTATTATTATTATTATTATTATTATTTTGGTAACTTGAGTTCTCTTTAAAATTTAAACTTACATATTTCAAACATTTAAGCTACATGATTTCATTCAAGTTTGATTTGTTCACCTTTTTTTTTTCTTTTTTCCAACAATACAGGTTTTGCAGGCCTCAGTTTCCTTCAGTTTTGCAATTGAAACAACTTTAGAACTCTATTCATCTTAGGATTCTCTGTTTTCACTGGCTTCTCTATACCTTAATACTTTCAAGAGTACACATCATTGAAGAGCTATGGTCTTGTACACACCCACGCGAGATGGGTATCCGGCTTCTCTCATTCTTTCTCTCCTAATTTCTTCTTCTTGTTGAAAATGCATTCTTCTGTAAATGAGTTGTTCAAACTTCAAAGTACTAATGAAGTTATCTTTTTCTGTTTTTGGCAGTTCAATGACATGATCAATTTCCCATTCTCATCAAAAGCATTTGTTGTTGGTTCAACGACACTGTTTTTGGACAATACTAGTTCATTTAGCGGCATTTTTGTTGTAGTTTCTTTCTTTAGTTCAATTTAAATTTGTAGGATAATACTGGTGCTTCATTTGGGGATGGTAATAAAGTTATTTAGTAGATTTGATGTTTATCAAGAGAGCCTGATGAAAATTTTCTCATATATTGTGAACTATAAATATCTTTATTTTAATTAAGTACTGTTCTAGATTCTGATGATGGTGATAGTTCTAGTACTTTGGATTACTTGATTAATATTTGATCAATGTGTTATTATGGATACTTGGTTAATACTTTGAATAATATGTTAAATGTTAAAATTAGTTTATATTATTGCTTGAGATTTTATACTATATAAATGAATATATATATATATATATATATATATATATATATATATATATTTGAAATTAAAATTTTATAAAAAATATATAAAATAAATGGCATTAAAAAAATTAAAAAAAATGAAGCATTTTTAATGTTTTACCAAATTTAACTAGAAGACATGCAACATAAAAGTAACATATGGTATTTTTACAATTGGTAAAAGTGTAGTCATTATAGGATGTTCGAAAAAAAAAAGTAATATTTGGGAACGCATGTAAAATGATGCCTTAGGTGAGAGTAAGCATCATTTGTTCAGCTTATAAAATGACATAAGGGAACGTTTTATAAGTATACCTATATGGTTTGACATAAGGGACCACTTTACAAGCGTACCCATAGGGTTTGACATAAGAGAATGCTTTACAAGCGTACCCATAGAGTTTGACATAAAGGGACGCTTTACAAGTGTACCCATAGAGTTTTACATAAGAGGACACTTTGTAAGTGTTACCATAGAGTTTGACATAAGGGAACACTTGATAAGCGTACCCATAGGGTGAAGGAGAAAAACATTGCCTTTGATGCAAAAAAGTGTAGCCTTAGAAAATAGGTCACGCTCGAATAGGCCACCACTCTAAAAGTGTTGCTTTAGGGCAAAAAAGCGTAGCCTTTATCAAAGGCAACACTTCTGTGTGCTTTAGAGTACACTTTTGAAGGGTTGCCCTAGGCCAATTTTGTTGTAGTGCATTTAGGATTACCTAGTTTAGTAGATAAAGCAACAGCGGGATTACCAGAATTGGAAAGAATTTGCTTAAGGAGAGACTTGAGGTCATTGGGGGAAAAGGCAGTCTGGGAGGCAATGGAAGAAGAGGCTGGAGAGTCATTGGCAGCAGCAGTAGTAGTAAGAGCAGATTTGGAGGAACTGGAACAATGCAAAGTCTTATGCTAATCAGGCCTCGGTGGACGAGTAGGGCAGTGCTCGATCAAATGTCCTGGCAGTTTACAGTATCGACAAATCAGGGAAGGATAGTTGGGTGCAATGTGGCCTTTCCTTTTGCAAGTACGACATTCTATATTGGGATATTCAGGAAGAGCATGCCCAAGATGACGACAGTGATGACAAAATTTTCTTTTTTTATCTGTAACTATAAATGCTGAATCTACTTTAGATCGAAGAAGACCTAATCTGGTTTCTTCAGACTTGAGACGAGGGAAAGCATCCTCAAGAATAAGCAAGGGATCTTAGTGTAGCAGAGATGCTTGAACAGGCTCATAGTTATCAATGAGAGCCATCAAAAATTGAATGAGTCTGGTGCGGTCACGATACTCCTGATACAATTGGATATCACTTTTATCCTTCAAGTTTGGTTCACATAAGGTCAATTGATCCCAAATAGCTTCCATTTGAGCCAGAAATTTATTTATAACTTGTCCGGGCCCTTGTTTCAGATTATTGAGTTCCTTCAGCAATTGATATTGATGAGATAAATCAGAAATAATGTATTAATTTTTTAAATAATCCCAAACTTCTTTGGCAGTCTCGAAACGTCCAAACTGCAAGTGAATACTTGGAGTAGAGGTATTATGAAACCAAGTGATGATATGATGATTTTGATTGTCCCAACCTTCTAATCTGTCAGCATACTTTTCTCCAGACTCATCTGTAGCTTTGGTCGAGAATTTTACATCACCTATCACATATCTCTAGAGTTTACGGCCTTTCAAAAAGCCACGCATGACTTCAACCCAATGTGTGTAATTAGTTCCATTGAGCAAAACAGAGATGGGAAAAGTAATATCAGACTTTTCCATTTTTTTTTAACAAAAGGGATATAAGTCCCTTGTGAATTCAAATGGGCCTCTAGCCCACATGCTGCAACAAACTTCTTCAGCAAAAAACAATGAAAGCCAATACAAATAAAAGGAAGGAAAGGAAAAGCATGTTCCAGAAATGTCAGAAGACCACCAACCAGGGGGAGATGGCTTGGAGCTTGACGGCTTGGTGCTGACGGGCTCGCGGTGCTGACGTGTACAAGGTGTCGGGTCAGGCGTGGCGTGCAGCTCTGGCGCTTAAGGGGGGCGAGATCAACGGCGGCTCGCGGTGGTTCAGTGAAGGCGCTGGTCGCGGTATGAGTTTTGGTTCGGCGACGAGCCCAGATCTAGTTTCCAGACGGTGCGCGACTTGATGTCTCGGATTGGGGGATGCGGTTCGGCTCGGTACTGGTACGGGTGAGCCGGCATTAGTACGGGATGTGGTGTGGTTTGGGTGGGGCTCGGATGTGGGTCAAAGCGGGTCAAAGACAACAACAAACAACAACAA
Source organism: Ormosia emarginata (assembly GCA_029884605.1). Taxonomy (NCBI): domain Eukaryota; kingdom Viridiplantae; phylum Streptophyta; class Magnoliopsida; order Fabales; family Fabaceae; genus Ormosia; species Ormosia emarginata. The sequence continues at coordinate 7,462,545 of JAQQTP010000068.1, forward strand.
CAACTATGCTGGTGGCTCTCACAACGGCGTACGGCCCTGGTTGACGGCAAAACTAGATCTATCGGTCTCGGGCTCAGACTGGTATCGCGATGCCAGCGTCGGGATGTGCGGGTTCAGTGGGTGTGGCTGGAACAACTGCGACGTGAACTACCAAATATTATATTTATAAAAACAAGTTCGCATCACTTTCCCAACGTCTTATTGGGTAACTTTGTTAAAGAAATGAAAACAATTTACTAAAACAAGGGTTTTGTAATATGATTGGTAAAGCCCATTCTATAGTGCATTTTCCTTTTTCTTGATAAAACAAATACAAAAATGGACTAGACACTAATTTGAAGCCAAATACCATAAGGGCTATGAATTAACTGTCATTTCAATATATAAGTTCATTGCACATTAAACGTGAACTACCAAAGACAACAACAATTATATTTATAAAAACAAGTCCGAAAAACCATTCAAATCTAGATCATACCCAACGTCTTATTAACTCTATTCTCCAAATATTTTCAAGTTATAATACTAACTTTGTTAAAGAAATGAAAACAATTTACTAAAACAAGGGTTTTGTAATATGATTGGTAAAGCCCATTCTATATAACTATAGTTATGTGGAACTCTTCCCAGGATCATCTCAGTGTTCTAGCCCATATCTTGATTGCTGCATTTTCCTTTTTCTTGATAAAACAAATACAAAAATGGACTAGACACTAATTTGAAGCCAAATACCATAAGGGCTATGAATTAAAAAGTCATTTCAATATATAAGTTCATTGCACATTAAAGCCATTTTCTCATATAAAAAATTACTAAATAGACTATATAGTAATTTAGGCCCAAATACAAAATGGGCATATGAAATCATTGTCTTTTCCCTAGACATATTCAAAGACAATGAAAAAAAAAACAAGAAGCTTCAAAGACAGGAACAACCATTGTACCATATAAAAAAAATAAAAAACCAAGCAAACAAGTAGAAGGACGAGTTCTAATAATAGCCTAATTTTTATATTTTTTTTTATAAAAATAGGTATTATATCTCATTATATTTAATTTTAGTGACTTTGTAACATTATAGCTGAAAGACTAAATTTTGGTTAGGTTGTTTGACAAAGGGAACTATTTCCAATTCATATCATGACCATATGGTATTGTAATGTTGGTAGTCCGAACTACTATTTGTAATTGATTCATGCATACCACCTAAACTAGATACTATATTTTTGGGTGACTCACAACCTAAATCCTAGTCTTGGGCTATATATATACACACATTATAATAAAATTATGATTTAAAGACAGAATTTTGTGAGGGAAAACTAATATCTCGTTAAATTTCAAAAATAAATTTAAGGGGAAAATAACGAGTGAATAACCAGGGAATTGCAAGAAAAAAATTTCCTCGCTAATTTTAGTGAGGGAATTGCAAGTAAATAATTTCCCTCGCTAAAAAGGATCTCATGCCTTTGGTGAAAAAAAAAAACCCACTTAGTAAATAAGAGCCAAAAGTTAAACTTTGGGTTAGAATCAAGGCGGGTGCTATGGTACATCCTGTTGTGTTTGGGTGTACCATACACCCTATAATTTACTTGTAAGCCACAATGGGAACTATTGCAAAGACTGGATTTTTTTTTTGTGCAGTTTTTTTGACTTTGTAACATTATAGTATGAAAGACTAAATTTTGGTTAGGTTGTTTGACAATGGGAACTAAAATTTCCAATTCATATCATGACCTATTTTTGTTTTACTTTTTATATTTTTGGGTGACTCACAACCTAAATTTGGGCTATATATATACACACACTATAAGAAAATTATGATTTAAAGACAGAATTTTGTGAGGGAAAACTAATATCTCGTTAAATTTCAAAAATAAATTGGTGAAAAAAATGGCGATTGAATATTCAGTGGACAAGAAAAAAACCTAATTTTAGTTAGAGAGGTTCACGCCTACCATAAAAAAAAAAAACCCACTTAGTAAATAAGAGCCAAAAGTGGCTTTAGGTTAGAATCAAGGGCGGTGGCCTGTTGTGGCGATGATGCCTTTAGCATTTATTTAAGCTCATCCATGCCCTGGTTGACCCCTCCTCCCGAGCAAGCCTATTAGCCGCTCATCCATGCATGCGACGATGCCTGTAGCTGCTCATCCACATCCTTCCCCTCCTTCTGAGCACGACAGTGACGCGACGGTTAGCGACACGACTAGAACAAAACCACCTCAAATCCCGCGTGCCATCGTACTCCACCTCGTCTCAACTGCGACCCACCGTGCTACCTACCAAAACAGCCTTCATCAACCTCAGATCTGTCCTTCTACAGCAGTAGCCCGAAGCAGTCTGTTGCCAGCTACCACTGAACTGCGCAAACCCATCACCCTTCATCGTGCCACCAGATGCCGTCAATGGAGTCGTGCACCACTGCCCCTCTCCAGCCTAGATCCATGCAGAACTAGCTCCCTATGTCGTCGTTCTCCACAGCGTGTCACACCTGGATCCGTTCCTCCACGAGCCCACGTCCTCCACCAGAAACACGACTGTCAGAACCGCGACCCAGTCGTCGTTCCTCTGCCGTCCTTCATGCTGCCATTCGATCTACTAGTGGTGAGCAACCTTCCTGCTTCTCCATTTTGTTTCATTCTCCCGAACTAGGACCTTTTTTTTTTACTTTGTTGTGATTTCAGTCTTGTCTTTTGGGTTTTGATTTATTTGTTTTGTTAATCTGGTAAAAAGAAAAAAAAAGGGGAAAAAAAGGCCATATTCAATCCTTCCAAGGTGTCTTCAAAATTCTTAACTTTTCGAGTTCTGTACCTGTAATGTAACTAACAAGCACAACCAGTTATGTGAGTGTATATGCCCAGCCCCAGACTCAGGTTGATGATTGAACATTACATCTTTATCTTTGGATTCCTATATCCTGATTGTTGTTGTTGGAAATAAACTATCAAGTGCATTCATTTAAACAATACTTATATTTGGCTCTGTGATTGCTGAATTTGTGAAAATTATAATCCCTTAATTACAATTGAGTATGAGGTTCTATTTAACTAGGGTTTTGACAATTTGACAGTGTGTTGTATTATGAATAAAAATTGCTTCAATATGCGTGTGACATGTGGTTTGCAGGTATGTGCTCTTCTTGCTGGAGGAGGATATGCTGAGACAGTTGCTGTTCCTGCTAGACAAGTTCTTCCGGTTCCACTGGGGGTTTCTCTGAAGGATGCAGCTAGTTTTCCTGAGGTGGCATGCACTGTGTGGACAACTATTTTTATGATGAGCCGACTATCCGAAGGAGGAACTTTGTTGGTAAGTGATAAACTGATAACTTTTAAGGACACTAACCTATTCTCTAAAAGCATAGCTATTGTGTGCAGCTAATATTCAATGTTCTATTGTATTGAACCAAGTCATTGGGTAATTATGTTGCCGTTATTATATTCTTTTCCCTTTTCCGAAAAGGGTTATCTCAAAAGATTTTTTTATTCTATTGACCTTTGAGCATGTTTTTATCAGGTTTGTCTTTTAAGCTTCTAAATTATTTTATATCCCCATGACTCTACGAGCATACCTATAACTTAAAAAATGTATATTGAGCCTTGTAAATTTATATATGGTACTACCACAAGGAATAATTTTGCCACTGAATCTTGCCTTGCTTTTGGTATCACTGTATAACTATCTTCCTAGGGTCCTTTATTTGAGAAATACTTGTGTAGACTAAACCAATTAACACTTGAATACATGTGTAAAATCTTGTGCCACACACTTATTTTACATTAAAAGTGATAATATGTCAATTGTTGATTGGTTTAGCCTACACAAGTATTTCTCCTTTTATTTGGTTATTGTAGCTTAATAATTGATATGTTAACTTTAATCCTCAGATTCATGGAGGTTCCAGTGGAATCGGTACATTTGCGATTCAGATAGCTAAATACCGAGGAGCAAGAGTATTTGTTACTGCAGGTTCTGTGGTGCTTTTCATGTTATTGAACAATAGTCACTTTCCATATATTTAGATGTGGAAATTATCTGTTTGCCATATTATCCAGTGAAACTGACGTGTTTTTAAGTAGTTATCTCATTCATTGAAATTCCAGGCAATGTTTGCCAAAATTTTATTCTAGATATTGCTTAACAGGTAGTGATGAGAAAATAACTTTTTGCAAGGGTATTGGGGCTGATGTGGGCATCAATTACAAAACAGAGGACTTTGTTGCGAGGGTAAAGGAAGAAACTGGTGGTCAAGGTATTATGTTATCTCTAGGAAGCATGATGTAATTGACGTTCGATGGCAGGTGTTGATGTTATTCTTGATTGTATGGGAGCATCCTACATGATTTTTCTACCTTTGCGGTGTATCATAGATTGGTTTTGTTAGTGTCTTATTTGTCTTGCTTTTGAAAATACCTCTTCCCTCTTTACCCTTTTAAGCATGACAGTGCTGATGAGTGATATTCTTGGTTCTAGGCCCAATGCTTTTTTTGTTATATAATTCAAATTCTTGCCATTATCTTAATTGATGGGCTTTTTGGTTTCTAAGGCCTATGTTTTATGTGTGTTCTGTTGGTCTATTATCTTGTTCTTAGTTTTATTGATGTGTGAATAGCTGTCGCATGTTTATCTTTCTTACATGACTGATTCCTAGCGCCTCATCCAACCGTGCAAGATTTTTATTTCTTAGCGTTTCCTAACTGAATACTAGTGCAGTGTCGAACAGATTTATGCCCACTTAGGGGAGCGTGATTAAATACTAGGTTGCTTCCTTTCAATGTTCTGAAAGTATTTTTTAAATGCAAGTATTCAGATAGAAAGAAATGGTTTGCAGAAAAAGGAAAGTGTTGTAGTTTTGAGTGTTAATTACCTTCTTTGCTATTTTGTGTGGTGTAAGTTTTGGGGTTGGCACTCATTCTTTAAACTTCTTATATTTGTAGTCTGTGAAATTCCGTTGTGTACATTTGTTATCTTTTTATTTTGCCCCATTAAGAATATTATTGGTTATAAGTTATGACCATAATTTACTTATAATTCAATTACTATGAGATTCATGTGTTTCTCTGTATTCTGTATCTTTTTTTTTTTGTCATTATAAATCAAATTACAGGTTTGCTTTTGATGGCTGATAACAAAGTATTGTTAATATGTTCTTGTGGTACTGAATTGCTTTACAAAAATTTACTATTTATGAATGATAATCTGATTAGGCTGAAGCAAATATACTTGATATATGTATATTTCATGAAAATTAATGTGAACTGTAAGCTATATTTTCGATCATTAATCCCTTTTGGCTCTCAGATTTTGTGATGGTGACACAGTGTACGTGCATGGGTGGAGTGGGTGTGTAGTGCAGGTCAGGTGGCTTTTGCTTTTTTTTTCTTTTTTTTTTCTTGTTGTGACTGGGATTAGTGAGGGATTTGCGAGGGAATAACGAGGGATTAGCGAGAGATTAGCAATAAATATTAGATCCAAATTTTTTTTCTTGCTGTAATTGGAATTAGCGAGGGATTTGCAAGAGAATAACGAAAAAAATTAGCGTTGGATTATCGAGGGATTAGCAATGGATTTTAGATCCAAAATTTCTAAACTATATCGACAGAATTTCCCTCATTGATTTGCGAGGGAACACAAGTGCCGTTTTTTAAAAAATTTACGAGGGATTAGCGAGGGATTAGTGAGGAAATTATTCTGTCGCTACTTAGCGATTAAAAAAAAATCGACGGACGTGTCCTTCGCTAATCTCTTGTAAAAATATTTTGCGATGAATTAGCGTGGAAAATTTTCCTCGTTAATTTCTTGATTTCTTATAGTGATATATATATATATATATATATATATATATATATATATATATATATATATATAGTTTGAACTCTTCATCTTGTCTTCAACAAAACATGCACAAAATCGAATTGGAAAAAAAAAAACCAAACATGGAGCAAGCATTACCGGAGTCCGTAGAATCATCGTATGCCACGATTGTTGGGGGCTTGAAGCCCTTTGGAAAGGACACTCCCACAATGAAGTTGGAGAACGAGTGGTTGAACCAATAGGAGCTCCTCTGAAAGTGAGAGGGGCCTGAGGTTGCTAAGGGCTTATGCTCTATTTGCGATTCGCGATCCCCCGCCAGTTGCGTGTTAACCCGGGGGTTGCGCTCTACGCGGACCCCTACCATTTGGTTCTCTGCTACTTGTTCCCGCGACATCATTTGCATGAGCTTAGAGATTCGTTATTGCTACTTTGTGAGCAGGTTGAAAAGTTCTTGGTTGGTTGGTGGTTGACAAGCCAAAGCACCAACTCTTGGTGTTGGTTGTGCTGGGTTGAGGATGGGTTGAGGTTCTTGGTGGGGTTGAGGCTCCTGATTCTCAGGTTGCACTTGTTCCATTGCCAAACGTTGGCGATCAGTGGGTTGCTGTCCTCTTAGAGCTCGGCTTGCAGCGACGGAGGCTTCAACACCATCCCGCTATTGGTCCTGATTCACATTTCCTTTGCACGTGTTAGCCATGGTTGAGGAATTGGAGTTAGCAGTTACCCGCTTCCCACAGACGAAGCCAATGTTCTGTCCTGAACTTGTGGTAGTATTGGGCTCCTTGGAATGTCAATCTCCACCCAATAGTTCCCTTGAGTATAGAAATAGGGAGGTTGAGTACCTACAAAGACACTCTAACGCTAAAGTCAGTGATACACGTAAAATACACTAAGAGCAAGTGCACTCTATCGCCAAGTAATATAGGACTTGAATCTCAGTTATCGATCCCACAAGGAATAAGTGGTAATTACTAGATTCGTCGAACTCTTGGTTATCCAGACAATTGAAAGTGTATGAAATTCAAAATAAAATTGGAAAACAAATAAAGAAGAAAAACAATGAACAATCAAGCAAAATAGAGAGAAATCAATAAGGGAGAAACTAGGTCGTAAGGTTCACTTGAATCCAATTATTCAGATTTTCTTTCATTTATGATGTAAGGTAATTCTTTTGTCAATATTCTCTTATTTGTTATTGAATCCCAATGGTCATAGATAAAACAATATTCGATTCCTAATTTAATTCATCTATTTGGTCATTTAGTTGAATTAATTAAGAATGTATTAAGCCCAAATTCAAGATATGAACTAACATACCGTCAATTCCATTAGTAGAAATAAATTGATGTTTGATCATTCACCAATCTAATCCTAGGTTTATCATATAGATCCACTCATTGAATGCAGATGGTCACCAGTCAAACAATGAATTAACACATGCCAAAAGTGATCAAGTTATGACAAGAATACAAGCAATATGATAGACCCTAAAAGAAATTACCTTAATCAAATTAGAAATCAAACCTAAATAATTAGGAAAACAAGATCCCCCATAGCCCTAGCTATGAGTTTAGCTACTCATGTTCAATACAATCAAACCCATGGAAAGAAAACCCAAAGAAAGGGGAAAACGAGAAGGAAAAGAGAAATCAAAACCCCTTTTACGGTGATTATGATCTTCAAGCCTTCAAGAATTGAATCTGATAATCACATATTTTATACATTAATAAACTCTCATTTTTAGTCATTTACACTCTCTATGTACTTAATTGATTAAGTCTAGTTATGTTTTGTAAGTTTGGACTCAAATTGGATTTAATTGATTTTTTCAGCACTATTTTGGTCTTATGTTATTTCTGTATTTCGGCCATATCTTGAGTTCTAAATGTCTGATAATTATGAATTTTACCTTGTAGGAAAGATAAGAGAGAGCTCTACAACTTTGATGAAGAGCTCAAAGTCTCAATCAGACATATAGTAGAGCTAATTGGGCTTGGAAAACAGAACATGAGTTTTGTGTCTGAAACCTGAACAATATACAGTAATCAGAGCATAACTCGGGCTGCAAGAATTATCTTGGGCTGAAATTTGGACATTTCAAAGTTAAGACCTAGATCTAAAACTTTCATGTTGAACACAAAAACTTGATTCGGGCTCCTTGATGGTGATATTGGGTCTGAAAGTCAAAACAGAGGTGCTGAAATTGGGCCTAAACAGTTTGTAGTAATTGGGTCATATCTTGGGCTATAGGACGAATTTTTGGGTGATTCTAGAGCCATTGGAAAGCTTAGACAATTTCCTAGAACTTTCATGAAGACCACTTGGCTCGAAAATGACGAAATCAATGACTTAAGCAATAAATGATTTCGGAGATAAGAAATCTCAATGATTTTTCACTCTTATCCTCACCATTTGGCATTCTCCACTCATTCATCCACTCATCCCACCTACTCCTAATCAGCCCCTTTGTCATTTTGTATCCCTAATCCTCTATAAAAGGCACCATTGGCTGACCATTTGGAGCACTTGGTGTTAGGCTTAGTTTGTACAAGTTAAGGTTATGTTTGTTTATTGTTTTCCTTTGTTGTAATTTTCTCTTGTTCTAAATTGAAGTCATGTTCATCTTTTTCTTCTTCTCTCTTTCTTTCTTCTTATCCATGAGTAACTAAATCTTCATCTTGCTTGGATGAAAGAGTGAAGCTCTTGGTAATGAAATAAGGTTAGATTATTTTATTTCTTGTGCTTAAATGATATATTATTAAATGAACATTATATGTGTTGTATTTTGTTTCCAATCAATTTAGAAACCTTCTTTGTTAATGGAGATCTTGATTTATTGTAGACAATAGGATTGGCACAGTGAATGCTTGAACTCATTTACAAATGTTGGTAGATAATTAAAGGAATCATGATATGATTACATATATAATTAAACTTTGAATGTTATATTTTCCGATTGGAACCTCCGTTGTGTGTGGATTTCAATTGAGTTAAAAAGAGAAATAATCTTACCTTTAATTTATTACCAAGAGTGGATCTCCTAACCCAAGCAAGCTCTTAAATTCATTTGTGAACTTGTTTTATTACTTTTGGTGTTGTGACAAATCCTCTTCTTACCTCAATTAATTTTTCTTCATCAATTCCCTTTGCATCGACATCGGACTCCTGAGAAATTTATTACTTGAGACAACCTGCACTTGAGTTTGCATTCTTTAATCCCGCAGTCAAGTTTTTGGCGCTGTTGCCGGGGACTTGATTTGAAGTTTTGATTTATTGAGGTTTGTTTTCTTTAATAAAATCTATTCTCTCTTCTCCCTCACCGGAGCAAAAGATCGGCTTGCCGATCCTTCGATTTCTTTACTAACTCTCTAACTTTCTAACTATCTAACTCTAACTTACTAACTTGCTAACATACTAACTTTCTAACTTTTATATTTAAGTCATTTATTTTTGTTTTTTAGTTTTATTTATTTATTTTTGCCATTTCTTTTTTTTCGTCGGTGGGGTAACTCTCTCCTTTTATTTTTTACGCACTAACTTAGTGGGAGAAACTTTCCTTTTACTTTTCTGTTATTTATTTTTTCGCAATCTAATTTAATAAAATAATATTTCTTCTTCTCTTTTCTTTCGCTCGTGGGGCTCTGCCACTCTCCGGTTTTCATATTTAAATTTACTTTCTGCACTTTATTTTTATTTTTATTTTTGGGTGGTTGGTTTATTACCCCATCCCTGTTAATATTTAATGGTGGGTGACACCGCCAGCTTGTACATTATTTTTTTGTTTATTTATTTTTAGTTATTTATGTATTTATGCTTAATTGGTATCGTAATTTAAATTCTGGTCGTTTAGTTAAAATTAATTCTAGTACTTTATATATTGACTTGTTTGAATCACAATCACACACTGATTGACATAAATGGTGACAATGAAAGTGTACATGATGAACCGAAAAATCAACCGTTGTGAACCATGCGTGAATATTTGCAACCACCTCGAAATTCTAGTCCATCATGTTTTATATTTCCACTCAATGCCAATAATTTTAGATTCAAACCAGGTATGATTTCTTTACTTCCTAATTTTCATGGTTTAGAATCTAAAAGTTCATATTTACATCTGAAAGAATTTGAGGAAGTATGTATTGCCTTCAATGATCAAAATTGCACTGAAGAGATTGTTAAGCTTAAATTGTTTCCTTTTTCTTTAAAAGATAAAGCAAAATCCTGGCTTAACACTTTGAAACCAAGATCAATTGGCACATGGTAAGAAATGCAAGGCGAGTTCTTAAAGAAATTTTTTCCAACACATAAAACCAATGCTATGAAAAGACAAATCCAAAATTTTTTCCAAAAATCAAATGAAGCATATTTTCAATGTTGGGAACGATTTAAAGATTTGTTAAATTCTTGCCCACATCATGGTTTTGAAAAATGGCGTACTATAAGCTTCTTTTATGAAGGTTTAACTCCTGAAACTAAACAATTTGTGGAAACAATGTGCAATGGTGAGTTTCTTGATAAAGAACACGATGAAGCTTTAGATTATTTGAACCAGTTAATTTGAAAATTCTCAATCTTGACATAGTACTAATATTTCTGAAAATTCAATTAGATCTAATCTTGCAAGTGCTAATAAAGGAAAATATCACATTAGTCAAGAGGAAGATCTAAATGATAGATTTGCCAGTTTGGCTAGAAAGGTTGAAGCCATGGAATTAAGAAAAGAAAAAGAAATCAAATCTATGCAAAATGAAGAAATTTGTGGCATTTGTGATGACTTAGGACACTCAACACACGAATGTCCTAACATTCCTGTTTTTAAAGAAGTTGTACATGAGCAAGTAAATGCAATGAATAATTTTAAAAAATCATTTACTTCTTCTTTTTCAGATACATACAATCCAAGATGGAGAAATCACCCGAACTTCAGCTGGAGGAATAGTACTCAGTCACAATTCGTGCAACCACCACATCCTCAGGCACAACAAGACTCTCAAAATTCTCAAGGATATGCACCTTATGTCCCACCATATAAGAAAAACCTTGAAGAAACACTGCATGCATTCATAGAAAAGTAAGAGACCATTAATAAACAAAACAATCAAACCATGATTGACATAAAAGAAACTCTTGCCAAACTTACTTATGCTCTCACCATTCATGAGAAAAAAAAATTTATTTCTCAACCTCAACCAAATCCCAAAGGTCAGTAAAGTCTAAATGAGGGGAGTTCAGAAAACCAACAAATGGACCAAGTCAAGTCAGTGATAACTCTTAGGAGTGGAAAAGTTGTTGAAAAACAAATTCCTGAACCTTGTGAGAAAGAAGATGAACCAATTCCCCAAGAAAATGAAGAAGCTGACCAAAAGGCGACCAAACTCTCGCCTTCACCCCCATTCCCTCAAGCATTGAATAACCCAAAGAAATTGGACCACCGCACTGAAATTTTTGAAATTTTGAAAGTAAAGATCAATATTCCTCTGTTAGATGCTATCAAATAGATTCCTTCTTATGCCAAATATTTGAAGGACTTGTGCACTGTTAAAAGGAAATTAAATGTGAAAAAGAAAGCATTTTTGGCAGAACAGGTAAGCTTCATTCTTCAAAATAATAATGCGTTGAAATATAAAGACCCTAGTTGTCCTACAGTTTCATGCATTATTGGAGAACATAAAATTGAAAAAGCTTTACTTGATCTTAATGCTAGTGTCAATTTGCTTCCATATTCAGTTTATCAATAACTCAACTTAGGTGAGTTAAAACCAACTTCTGTAACTCTTCTACTTGCAGATAGATCAATTAAAATTCCAAGAGGAATAATGGAAGATGTGTTAGTTCAAGTTGATAAATTCATATATCCTGTGAATTTTATTGTCTTGGATATTGAACCTATGGTTGATAATTACAAGTCAATTCCTATTATTTTAGGCCGTCCATTTTTAGCAACATCTAATGCTTTGATAAATTACAGAAATGGAGTGGTGAAGCTAACATTTGGAAACATGACACTAGAGCTTAATGTTTTTAACATGTGCAAGCAACCACAGGAAGTCCTTGATGAAAAAGAGGAAGTTGAAGGAATTGAAGCCATTATAGATGATCATCTTCAAACAAAGAGTTCTTCTGACCCATTAGAAATTTGTTTAGTCAATTCATTGGATTCAGGCATGCAATTAGAAGATGATATATCTGAAAATGTTCTTTGCTTGATTGTACATAGGTAATAGAGTACAAGAGATGGAAACCAAGATTTGAAGAGCTAAAACCCATGAATGATAATGCCCATGAAGAAGTACCCACATTGGAACTAAAGCCATTACCTGCTGGGTTGAAGTACATATTTTTGGGAGAAAAGCAAAACTTTCCAGTGGTAATTTCCTCGTCTTTTACTGAAGAACAAGAAGGTATGTTAACAAAAGTACTTAAAAGGCATAAAAATGCAATTGGATGGACATTAAAGGACATAAAAGGCATTAATCCATTGATTTGTACACATAGAATACATTTAGAGGATAATGCTAAAACTTCTCAATAACCTCAAAGAAGATTAAATCCACACATGAAAGAGGTAGTTAGAGCTGAAGTCCTTAAATTGCTTGATATTGGAATTATCTATCCTATCTTTGATAGTCAATGGGTAAGTCCTACACAAGTTGTGCCAAAGAAATCTGGAATAACAGTGGTTGAAAATGATAAGGGAGAATTAATACCTACACGAGTCTCATCTAGTTGGCGTATGTGTATTGATTTTAGAAAATTAAATGTTGCTACTAGGAAAGATCATTTTCCCTTGCCATTTCTTGATCAAATTCTGGAAAGGGTAGCAGGACATCCATACTATTGTTTTCTTGATGGTTTTTCAGGTTATAATCAAATACCAATTGTATTGGAAGATCAAGAAAAGACCACTTTTACATGTCCCTTTGGTACTTTTGCATATAGAAGAATGCCTTTTGGCCTTTGTAATGCTCCGGTAACATTTCAAAGATGCATGTTAAGCATTTTTAGTGACATGATTGAGCATTATTTAGAGGTTTTCATGGATGATTTGACAGTTTTTGAAAATTCTTTTGAAAATTGTCTTGATAATTTGGAAAAAGTTCTCAAAAGATGTGAAGAAAAAGGATTTGTGCTAAACTGGGAAAAATGTCATTACATGGTTACCTCAAGAATAGTGTTAGGTCGTGTGATTTCTTCTAAAGGAATTGAAGTTGATAAGGCCAAAGTTGAATTAATTGCTCATTTGCCTTCCCAAAAGCTTGAAGAGAAGTTCGTTCCTTTTTAGGACATGCAGGATTTTACAGAAGATTCATTAAGGACTTTAGTGTCATATCTAGACCATTATGTAATCTTCTGTTGAAAGATGCACCATTTGATTGGACTCAAGAATGTCAAAAATCTTTTAAAAAATTAATTAGTCTTCTAACATCTGCTCCTATCATGCAATCTCCTAACTGGTCTTTACCTTTTGAGTTAATGTGTGATGCTAGTGATTTTGCTATGGGCACTGTTTTAGGCCAAAGAAAGGAAGGTAAGCCTCATGTGATTTGTTACGTAAGTAGAACTTTAAACAGTGCACAAATGAATTACACCACTACTAAAAAAGAACTACTTGCTGTAATTTTTGCACTGGACAAATTTCGATCTTACTTAATTGGCTTTTTTATTGTGATTTTCACCGATCATTCTGCTGTTAGATATTTGATGTCTAAGCAGGATGCCAAACCAAGATTGATACGGTAGATCTTGTTGCTTCAAGAATTCAACATCACAATAAAAGATAAGAAAGGAGCCGAAAATGTTGTCGCTGATCATTTGTCCAGACTTACAATAGGCTCACCTTTTGATAGCACACCTATCAATGATTCTTTTCCTGATGAATTTTTATTTTCTATCAATTCCATGCCTTGGTTTGCTAACATAGTCAACTTTCTTGTAATAGGAAAGATGCCGCCTCAATGGGCGCACCAAGATAGAAGGAAATTTTTGACAGAGGTGAAAAATTTTTATTGGGATGACCCATACTTGTTCAAATATTATGCTAATCAAATCTTTCGGAGATGTGTGCCCGACAGTGAGGTAGGTAGTGTCATTAAATTTTGTCACTCGAAAGCATATGGAGGTCACTTCTCTTCAAAGAAAATAGCTGCGAAAATCTTACAGTGTGGATTCTATTGGGCCACTTTATTTAAGGACTGTTATACTTTTTGCAAAAGTTGTGAAAATTGTCAAAAGTTGGGCTCAATTTCAAAAAGAAACATGATGCCTCTGAATCCCATCCTTGTCATTGAAATTTTTGATTGTTGGGGAATTGATTTCATGGGTCCATTTCTATCTTCATTTGGATTTGTGTATATCTTGGTTGCAGTTGATTATGTTTCAAAATGGATTGAGGCGATTCCATGCCGACACAATGATCATAAAACTATTCTCAAATTTTTAAAAGAAAATATCTTGTGTCGATTTGGAATCCCTCGAGCTATCATAAGTGATAGGGGAACACATTTTTGCAATAAACCATTTGAATCTTTAATGAAAAAAATATGGTATTACACATAAAATTGTCACCCCTTATCACCTTCAGACAAGTGGACAAGTTGAATTGGCAAATAGGGAGATTAAACAAATTTTGGAAAAAACGGTTAACCCAAATCGTAAAGATTGGTCTTTAAGACTAAACGATGCACTTTGGGCTTACCGTACTGCTTTCAAAACATCTTTGGGCATGTGACCCTATTAGTTAGTCTATGGAAAACCTTGTCACTTGCCTGTAGAATTGGAACATAAAGCATTTTGGGCCATTAAAGCTTTCAATCTAAATCTCGATGATGCTTACAAGATACGCAAATTGCAATTGAATGAACTTGAGGAATTGAGAAATGATGCATATGAGAACTCAAAGATTTATAAAGCCAAAATAAAAGCTTTTCATGATAAGACAATTTTGATAAAATCTTTTGAAATTGGTCAAAAAGTTCTGCTTTATAATTCTCGCCTGCACCTATTCCCTGAAAAATTGAGATCTAGGTGGAGTGGTCCTTTTGTTGTCAAACACGTGTATCCTCATGGAGCCGTAGATATTGAGAATCCTAGGAATGGTAATGTGTTTAAAGTTAATGGATAAAGGCTCAAACCATTTCTGGAAAACCAAGTTAATGAGGTAGAATTCTTCTCTCTTTTTGATCCTTGTTATGAATAAAATGCACTCTAATTTTGTTGCCTTGTTTTTGCAGTTCTTTATGTTGCCGGTTAAGTGGCAGATACGGTACTCTGTGACTCTCAAGTCGGTTTGTTTTTCAGTTTTCCAAAATAACTGAATCCTTCTTCTCTTTTAAAATGGATGTCATTCTTTCAAACCTGAGAAAACATTTTCCTTTTCTCCCTCAAAATGCTCTGAAAAAAATCTACAAAGTTCGATGTGAAAGATTAAGATTGTTAATGCACAAAGGTGTGCTAGAAGATGTCTTGTTGGATAATTGAAGCAAAGGTCCGACTAGCAGGTGAGTCTTCAATTTCATTTGACTCATACATGCCAGGTCTTGGAAGAAGTTTGTATTCTAAAAGGAGAAGAGCAAAAAGGTTACAAGTCTATTACAAATGTGGACGATGGAATTATAACAAGCGATGTCGTACTTTGGGGATGGTTTTCGCAAACAGAGAAGATAAAATTTTCTTTATTAAGAATGGACTGAGTAAGGAGTCATTAGATGATATCTTATTGACTCTTGAGACGCATTCTTATGGATTGGTGCATCGTGAAATTCTTAATTTGTGGAATCTCTTCAAGGATGAAGAAAAACGCTACAGTCTTGGGAATCTGACTCTAAAAGACCCTGTTTGCCAATTTATAAGAAAATTGGATGGGAAGCTTATCTTCGACTCATAAAAGGCGTTACTGGACGTGAAACCAGAGGCAGATGTGAGTCATATCCACAACAATCTGTACATATTATCTTCTTCTTCATGTTTTCTTTTTGAAAAATAAAAAAATAAAAAAAATGAAAAAAATGAAAAAAAATTGAAAAAAAAAAAGTCTGAACAAGGGCGATCCGGAAGAAGTACTATGACTTTAATTAGTTGTGGAGCCCAGTCTTTGGCTAACCCATCATTGACTCGGGTGGACCTTTGCATGCTGGTCCTTAAAAAAGTTCGTGTACCATGCTTTGTAGAGAGTCGCGCTCCATAACCCAATGTTTACCATCTAGGCACTGTGGAGTTGATGGACAGGCAGAAGCGTCCCACTCTGGTTATTAGTGAGAACTAACCCGCGGCGGCCGAAACATATGAGGCATCTGAGCTTGATCCTCTCTTTTATTAGAAGGGGCTCTCAACGCCCTGGGATGGGATGTTTTGGATCTTGGACATTACGGGTTTCAGATTTTAGCATCTTTGTTGATGTTACGAGCCCAAGTGTGAGCGCTCCAGGTTCCCGACCCAGGATAGAAACCCACGATGGTTTCTTCTTTCTCCCTTCTTCGAATAAACGAACGTGAGTGTTTACTGCACTGGTGACACGCAGTATAAAGATATGCCACTACTGCACTCATGACGCGCAGTATAAAGATACGCCATGAAAGCTGTACATACAGGTATGTCATCATTTGCTATTATATTTCTTTTATCTTTGTATGATTTTGCTGTATTTCGGTTTTAGACAGACGATCCTTTGAGCAGGGTCCTTTAGGGGTTTCTAAACTTCTTTACTCTGATGGTTTTCTTGAAGTAAAAAAAAAATAAAAAAAAACAAAAAAAAAAAGATTTTGTGTTCCTTAATTTCAAACTTTTCTGACAACAACCAACCTACCATTATAGGTGCAATTATTACCCTTTCCATTCTTTTTCCTATTTAAACATTCCATTTTCTCCACTTTCCTTCAACTCAGAAACATTCAAAGGGAGGAAGAGTATAGAAATGGGGCCTTCTATTCGTAACCTTAAAAATGTCTGTGTTTTTTGTGGGTCAAATTATGGGAAGGGTTTAGAGTTTGTAAATGCAGCTAGTACTCTTGGTCGATCACTTGCTGCGAGGAATATTCATCTTGTATATGAGGGAGGTCTTGAGTGGGTTAATGGGGGGGCTGTATCACTTGCTGCATATATAGGAGGCGATCGGGTTTTAGGAGTCATTCTGGACCTTTAGCTCAACAGAACATCACTGGAAAGACGGTTGGAGAAGAAATTCAGGTAACATCTATGCATAGACGAATGAAAAAAATGCTTGACAACTCTGATGCATTCATTGCCTTACCAGGTGGTTTTGGTACTTTGGAAGAAATTTTCCAAATAGTCTCTTGGGCCGAACTGAACATCCACCATAAACCCATTGGTTTGTTGAATGTTAATAATTACTTTGATAGTTTGTTACTTTTTCTTGACCATGCTGTGGAATAGAAATTTATCACTCATTCGGCAAGAAAACTTCTTATCTCTGCTTCCACTATTGATGAGCTCATTGATAAATTAGAAGCTTTTGAGTATGTACCTGATAAGGTATTAGCTCAGATAGATTGGTCAACAGGAAGCAGTGAGGGAAGCAGCAAAAAAAGGAGCCAGATTTGACACTTCGTTTAAAGCTTTCCTTTACTTTGGATTTATCATACATTGTTTTTGTTTAAATTTGTGTCAGTTTTCTCTAACAGGTAATATCTTCTATCCTTTACTCATCTATATTTTAACATCGAGGACAATGCTGTGATCTAGTTGGGGGAAGGATAGTTGACCTAAAAAAAAAAATTTTTTTTGTTTTGTTTGGGAAGTATGATATGATTGTCATAGACTTACTAAACCAATTAGTGATGGCAGAGTAAGGAGTAATTTTACTTCTGAGACGCATCTTAATTGGTGGCAGAATAAGGAATTTTTTTTAAGTAGTAATTAATTAGTATTGATTTGTGGAAGTAACAAAGTTTTTGTCTTTTGATTTCCTTTGAAAGATTCAAGCGAATGCACTCTCACATCTTTGGAAGCAATTGAAATTCAGGAATCATAGCATGATTGAATAAATTATCTTCTTTCTTAAATTTCACATGCTTGGTTATGGATGTTGAATTAGTGGATAGAGAATGATAGAAATATGCCTTGTGAGATTTTGAGCCTATTGATGAATGGATTGAATATTTGTATCATTCTCTTCTTTTTTGTGTGATTTTCACTCATAGAATTGTTACTCTAGAACTTGCTTTGATTCTTTTTTAGGCTACATTTTCACATGCATACATTAATATGATTGAGGCATTTTACAATAGCTACTTTGATCAAATAGCCATCCTTGTATATTTTCCATTGTGTAATCCCTTTGAGCTTGTTTGACCATTCCTTGTTTTTAGCTCATCTCATCCTTCAAAATTTTTTTTTATAAAAAAAACATGGTTTTACCCAACCTTAGGGAATAAGAGAGCATTAACCTTGTTCTTGAACAAGTGTGGGGGTGTGTGTGCAAAATGATCCAAAAAAAAAATTTGAACACTATTACAATCAAAGGATTATTAGAATAAAGGTGGATGCTTGGAAACAACAAGAAGAAAAGGAGAATGTTCAAGTCTAACAATGAATTCAATTCACCAATTTGGGATTGATCTTCAACAAAACATTAGTCAAATGTTGGTGATTGTCCTTTATGATGAATGTTCTCAAACATTTTCTCCACTTTAACTGCACCATAATGCTCTTTTATTCTCTTCGGTATTTATCTTTTCATATCCATATTATCCCTTCTCCTTTACCATGACCCCATTACAACCTTGAATAAAGTCCTCTTGATTTTTGTATACATGTGTTTTGAGTAGCGGAGAAGTAGAAGATAAGCAAGCTTATAGTAGTGCAATTGTTCATGGGTTGAATAGAGTGAAATACTTACCTTTTAAACACTTGAGAGATTGAGAGTGAATTCTGTGAGGATCTACCATTCTTGATTCATTCTTTTCAACTGAAGTTTTCTTGCTTGTTGGTTTGAGATGTGAAGAAATGTTACCTCATTAATGCTTTGATCCCTTGAATTTCTTGTTGCTCTTCTTGCTTCATCAAGTCTTTTAGAGTTTTTAGCTTTTGAGTCTGTGTCATTTTTCTTTGTCTCCTAACTTTGGTCTTATGTGTTTTGCCCAGGAGTGCAAAAAGCTAAGTGTGGGGAAATTTGATAATCACATATTTTATACATTAATAAACCCTCTTTTTTAGTCATTTACACTCTCTATGTACTTAATTGATTAAGTCTAGTTATGTTTTGTAAGTTTGGACTCAAATTGAACTTAATTGATTTTTTCAGCACTATTTTGGTCTTACGTTGTTTCTGTATTTCAGCCATATCTTGAGTTCTAAATGTCTGATAATTATGAATTTTACCTTGTAGGAAAGATAAGAGAGAGCTCTACAACTTTGATGAAGAGCTCAAGGTCTCAATCAGACATCTAGTAGAGCTAATTGGGCTTGGAATACAGAACACATGTTTTGTGTCTGAAACCTGAATAGTGTACAGTAATCAGAGCATAACTCGGGCTGCAAGAATTATCTTGGGCTGAAATTTGGACATTTGAAAGTTAAGACCTAGATCTAAAATTTCATGTTGAACACAAAACTTGATTCGAGCTCCTTGATGGTGATATTGGGTCTAAAAGTCAAAACAGAGGTGCTGAAACTGGGCCTGAACAGTTTGTAGTAATTGAGTCATATCTTGGGCTGTAGGACGAATTTTTGGGTGATTCCAGAGCCATTGGAAAGCTTAGACAATTTCCTAGAACTTTCATGAAGACCACTTAGCTCGAAAATGATGAAATCAATGACTTAAGCAATGAATGATTTCGGAGACAAGAAATCTCAATGATTTTTCACTCTTATCCTCACCATTTGGCATTCTCCACTCATTCATCCACTCATCCCACCTACCTCTAATCAGCCCCTTTGTCATTTTATATCCCTAATCCTCTATAAAGGGCACCAGTGGCTGACCATTTGGAGCACTTGGTGTTAGGCTTAGTTTGTACAAGTTAAGGTTATGCTTGTTTATTGTTTTCTTTTGTTGTAATTTTCTCTTGTTCTAAATTGAAGTCATGTTCATCCTTTTCTTCTTCTCTCTTTCTTTCTTCTTATCCATGAGTAACTAAATCTTCATCTTGCTTGGGTGAAAGAGTGAAGCTCTTGGTAATGAAATAAGGTTAGATTATTTTATTTCTTGTGCTTAAATGATATATTATTAAATGAACATTATATGTGTTGTATTTGTTTCCAATTAATTTAGAAACCTTCTTTGTTAATGGAGATCTTGATTTATTGTAGACAATAGGATTGGTATAGTGAATGCTTGAACTCATTTACAAATGTTGGTAGATAATTAAAGGAATCATGATATGATTACATATATAATTGAACTTTGAATGTTATATTTTTCGATTGGAACCTCCGTTGTGTGTGGATTTCAATTGAGTTAAAAAGAGAAATAATCTTACCTTTAATTTATTACCAAGAGTGGATCTCCTAACCTAAGCAAGCCCTTAAATTCATTTGTGAACTTGTTTTATTACTTTTGGTGTTGTGACAAATCCTCTTCTTACCTCAATTAATTTTTCTTCATCAATTCCCTGTGAATCGACCTCGGACTTCCGAGAAATTTATTACTTGAGACAACCTGCACTTGGGTTTGCATCCTTTAATCTCGCAGTCAGAATCCTCCCTTCGAAGCCATCCTCTAAGGATTCGTGACAATTATGTCTTCTGACCTGCCTCCCAAAGTCTGCCATTGCAAAAATATCTAAATTTCTGCTAGATGAAATGAACCAAAGAGAGCTCCCTTTTATAAAAAACAAAGCTAACAACTTTTTGTATCTAACTTGCATGATTTTTCTCACCCTTTAGATGGTTGAATCTACTCTCAATCTCAACTGATAATTTGTAGGATTTTCTGTTATCTTTTCAATGCCGCAAACAGAGCCTCGATGTGATCTCTATAGCCCAAGATATGACTCAATTAATGAGGAATGGTCAGGATAGTACGAAAATCCGAATCAAATGTCTTTGAGAATCTTTATCAAATCTTCAATGTTAATGGAAGCTTAATTATAGAAAGTTGTCAACATGGGATTTGTAGATTTCTTTCTTAGCTTTCAAATGCCACTAGAATCAGGTAATCATATATTTATAGAGAAAATTATCTCAAATTTACTTAGACAGGTTTGATAGCGATACTTTCCTTAATTAATCTTTGACCAAATCTCTTGTTTCCTATTTCTTTTGGTTGAATCCATATAAATTAGGAAACAAATATCTCACTCAAATTAAGAAACTCCTTGAGATTCTTGCATTAAACGCAGAGATACTTAGTCATCAAGTAGAGATTGATTGCACTCCAATTAAGAATCTAACTTGATCATTCCTTAAATTCCTACAAAACACAATAAAAATACATTTAATTCAATAGGCTCAGAATTCACTCAATATCATAAATAAATAGTATAATTCTTATCTCAAATTATTCAAATCCTACAAATGTTTATTTTTAAGAATTTCTTATTTTTGCACAAAATATGATGATTTATCCTAAAAATTCAAATAATCCTAGGTAAAGAGATAATTATTTAAAAATAAATTAAAAATAAATAAAAACTAAATAAAAATAAATTAAAAATACTTATAAATAAACTCAAAAGATGAGTATATTTTACATTCATCAAATACCCCTAAACTTGAACAATTGTTTATCCTCAAGCAAAGAATAAGAATAAAAAACAAGATTAAACTCAGCATCCAAAAACACGAATAAAGGGAAATTCCACAATCTAAAAATTCAAGTTCAAGTTCAGCAATCAAATCAAATCCAGTAAGATCATTTAGCACTTAAAACAATTAGGGGCTTGGTCTAGCTTGCATCTTTTTTTCTTACCAACCAATTGAGATCACTCATCTTTTCATCACTTAAGTGTTGAAGGACAAAGAGATCACTCAAATTTCTCTTGAAAAAATGTAATACCATAGGCTTGATTATCAATCTAATCTTCGCTTCCAAGTTCACATATATAACAAGAATCAAAAGGACTTCAATTAGTTGTAACGAGGCTAAGGGTATAATAAATGGTAGGAAAAAGATAAATAAAGGTAAAAAAATGTTTATGGATAAAGTTGTACAAAACAGAATCAGGTTGAAAAGATGATAAATAGAGCATAATGCACAAGAGTATAACATATTTTCACTTTCAACTCAATATTCTTCACCAATAATCCTTTTCTTTCTTTTTCCTTTTCCATTTTTTTCTTTTTTTTTCTTTTTCACTTTTTTTTTTTACTTTTTATTTTTATATCAACCCTTGAAGACAAAAGTAACCTTTCAAGACTTTTCAATCAATACAACATATGTTCTATAGAATTCAACCTGATTATTCAATTGAGTATTCAAAGAAATCAATTTCAGGCTCAAATGGGTCAACTAAGAGATTATTTTATCAATGCAACTCTGAAAGTAAAGAAAGAATTAAGCCTAATTGTCTTAATCATATTCAAGTATGTATGTGAATCATTAAAGTCTCAACAAGATATCAAAACAAGTTTTAGCACAATCAATCAAGACAAAACTCACTCCAGAAGAAAAATATGATTTTGTTTATGAAAAATCCAATCATTAAAGTTCAAAACTCACTTTCTGGAAAAGTTGATAAAGAAATCAAAATCAAGCAGACATGGCTAATTTCCAACAAAGATAGCTAGCTATGCTTCCAGTTTTCCATAAATAAGTGATTGACTTAAGGGAAGAAGTTGAAACCAAGGAGGCAATGATGGATTACCCAACACTTCTGCTACTCACTTTCTTTGTGTAGGCAATCTTGTTCTTCTTCATCACTAGCCATGGTAGCCAAAGCTCTAAACGTTCCAAGCTTCCTCCAGGTCCTCAACCCTATCCTATCATTGGAAACATCTTGGAGCTTGGCAGCAACCCTCTCCAGTCATTTACTCAGCTTTCTAAAATTTATGGACCTTAATGACTCTTAAGTTAGGAAGTATAACCACCATAGTGATTTCTTCTCCACAAATAGCCAAAGAAGCACTCCATACAAATGACCTAGTCTTTCCTAGCAGGACAATCCTAGATACCGTCCAGAAACATGATTATGACAAAGTTTCATTGATATGGATGCCCGCATCTGCTAAGTGGAGGACCCTTAGAAGAGCTTGTGCCACAAAAATATTCTCCCCTCAACAGCTAGACTCTACACAGTTCCTCTGTAAGAAAAAGGTGCAAGACTTACTAGATTATGTGCATGAATGCTCCAAGAAAGGTGAAGCCTTGGATCTTGGTGAGGCTATCTTTACAACAGTCCCCAATTCCATATCAAACACTTTTTTCTCTATGGATTTGTATCATTATCATGCTTCTGATAAGTCTCATCAAGAGTTCAAGGAAATTGTATTTGGCGTTGCGAAAGAAGTTGGAAGGCCTAATGTTTCAGACTTCTTCCCTTTCTTCCGATTATTTGACCCACAAGGTGCACGAGCAAGGGTGACAAATCACTTCGATAGGTTACTTGCATTTTTTTTTGGTGTTCTAGAAGAAAGAATGCATTTAAGAGCTTCAGAATCTAAGGAATACAACGATGTGTTAGATTCCTTTCTGGATCTTATCAAAGAAGAGAATTCCTAATTGAGCCGCCATGATGTTTTACATTTATTTGGGGGTTAGTTTTTCAGTTTGCTTTCTATATCCATTATTTCCAAATTTTCTTGAAATACTCGTGAACTTTTTTAACAGATTTACGTTACATATTTTTCTTTGCTATTTTACATTTTAAGTATTTGTTGGCTAGCAATGATCGAATTCGTCACTCCAATGAAAATAATCTGTCCAGTCTTTATTAACAATATATATCCACATATGGAAGGTGCTAATTGACTCAACTGGAAAATAATTTTTCAGTTGATTACAAGGTCTTATGATTAAATTTTGCATTTATCCATTTGCATCACAAAAGCAATTTGGGTTTGATAAAGGAAAAAAAATGAAAACCCTGCCGGTAAGAGAATCACACACACTCCGAGACTCACACACATATATTAATGCACACATGTTATACCTAGGAAGGGAGGCCACAAAGAGCTTGTTCTTGTGACACAAATAGGTGAAGGTGAAATTTAGTCACAAGTTCTCGCAATTAACTACAAAAATCTTTATCAACTGAGCTAGTTAGTACTTTTTATATGTGGATAAATATTGTTAATTAAGACTGAACAAATTATTTTCATTGGAGTGAAGAATTCAATCATTATTAGCCAACAAATGCTTAAAAGAAAATATATATATATATATATATATATATATATATAGAGGAGGATCAATATAGTGTATATATATTTTTATAGTTAGATCCACTTTCATCTAATGGTTAGTAATGAAAATCTCAACCATTAGATGAAAGTAGATCTAACGGTTGAAAATAAGTGTAAGTCAAAAATATATATATATATATATATATATATAAATATATATATATATATATATATATAATTAAAATGAGAGAGAAATATAAATATATATATATATATATATATAGAGAGAGAGAGAGAGAGAGAGTAGGGCTTGGCTTACGCAACAGAAGAATTTCATCCTCCTTATTTTCAACAAATGTTTAGAAGGGTAGGTTTGGGTGGAAAATAAAGAAAATTGTCAATATATCTTAACATGATTTGTCGAAATACAATGAGGATGTCTTTTTCTTTCTCTTTTTTATACCTAACTCCCTTTTGCCAAACGTAAATGCTCATCACTAAAAGGTCTTGAGCATAACTTCATATTCTATTATATATGTTGATGGTGATTGCGTTACACATCAATCTTTGGCCTTTGGTATAGCATCGAAGTATTTTGTGTTAGAAAACCCTTAAGAAAAATTTCTTCAACTAACTTTTCAAAGATATTTAAATAAATTATAAACCCACATAATGACTGTTAAATTCTCATCAAATTCATATCAAATCAAACGATTTTATCTTACAATGAAATTTGAATATTTTCTCCTAAGATGTGTTACAAATTACATTGATTGATTGAAAATGATGTAGCAATTTGGGTTTGATATAGAAAAAAAAATGAAAACCCTCATGTGACACAATCATATGATTTTGATTTATATAACCCATGGTTACTATTAATTTACTTGACTTCCAAAGTATAACTAGAGCAAAATGCATGTGGAAAAAAAAATTAACAAGCATCTAGTTAGGAAAATGATTTATGCACGCACTTCTTATCTTCAGATTCCACACAAAAGTTATGTTGGGTCGTGGATGGTTTGGGAAAAAGACTGAGAGAAAAGAAAGAAAAATGAATGGATGCGATTATGATTTATGGAATATGTGTAAGAGTAGTCTATGTAATAAAACTCACAACTGTGAATATATTTGAGGAGTAAATTAATAATTTACTTATCCTTTGTCTTTGATTTTTTAGAGACCGATAAATCAGTTTGTAAATCGGTCTCTAAATCGGTTTCTAAAAATAGGAACATATTATATATTTTATATAATTAGTTGCTAACTCGGTCTCTAAATTAGAGACCGATTTATTTGTCTATAAATCAGTCTCTAAAAAACTTAATATATTAAAAAAAATTATGACTTATATTTAGAGTTCCTTTTAAATTATGACTTATATTACATAATGTAGGTTGGTTGGTCGAGTTATTTGTCCTCTTATCATCAAGATCAGCCTGATGCTCTAGGCATGATTGCTCTGTAATAAAAACAAGTAGTAAACAAAAATTACAAACTTCCAAAGTTGAGGTATAGACAGAGCATAAGGTAGCAGTTGAGATGGAAAGCATATGTCAGTAACAGTATGATGCAAGCCACGTGGTAACACAAACATGGACGTTACAACAAATTAGACACTACCAGCATTCTTTTCTGTGTTTCCATGACTACAAGAATTTGTCAATGAAACCACTGGATCTTCCTAGATATTAGAATTTTAGAAGGTATAGTTTTAACATCCAAAATCCTTTGAAGGTTTACTTTGTCATCAGGTCAGGATTGAAACTAACAAATTAAACTTCTCGCAACCTTACGTAAATTGCAGGGGTAATCTATTTTCAATAATGAAAATGGAAGGACTATTAAGTTGTTCAACAATCAAAAGAAAGAAGTTGTTCATCAATCTCCAAGTAAACAGAGAGCATGAATTTTTCAGTTAAGTCAAAATCAGATGAAAAAGTTTCCTGTTTTTTCTGCAATATCAACTGTTACAGAATAGAAAAATACAAGTATAGAAATTGTATCTTGTAGTTATTCAATTATTAGAACCTCTATTTTCAACTGCAGATTGCGTGCCTTCTCGAACTCATATTTACGTTTTCATTCAGCAGCCTCAGCTTGAGCAGAAGCTTTTCCTTCGGTAACTTGTCTAAGGGCCTTTGCAATGGTTAGAAGAAGTTTAAGATAAAATAAGGACAAAGATCTCTGTATCAAGATCATGTCTATACATACGAAAACAAAATTTAAAAAATCAAAGATTGGGATTTACCTCTTACCTCAAAAATTTGAAAGTTCAACCTCAAGCACTTATACATATGAAAACAAAATTTAAAAAATTAAAAAAGAAACTCATTCAAGAATGGACTAAATTTAACAAAATTAAAACAACAAATAGGTGAGATTTATGATCACCAGTGAAAGCCATCAGAAACTGGATGAGCCTAGTGCGATCACGGTACTGCTCATATAATTTGACATCACTTTTGTGTTTCATGGTTGGCTCACACAGAATCTGTTGATCCCAAATAGCTTCCATCCAAGCTAGGAACTCATATACAGCTTGGCTGAGTTCTTGTTTCAGACTATTGAGTTTATTCAACAACTGATATTGATAGATAAATCAGAAATCATATATCTATTTTTAAGATGATCCCATACCACTTTGATAGTGTCAAAGTGTCCAAACTGTAGATGAATGCTAGGAGTGGAGGTGTTTCAAAACCAAGTGATAATTTGATGATTTTCCCTATCCCAATCTTCTAATTTTTCAACATATTTTTCATCAGTGTCATCTCAACTTTGATAGGACAAGTAATATCACCTGTGACATATCGACAAAGTTTTCGGCCTTTCAAAAAATAATGCATGGCCTCAACCCAGTGGGTATAGTTTGAACCATTGAGTAAAACTGAAATAGGTTGAGCAACATCAAACTTTTCCATAATAATAGAGAAGAATAACAACAACAAAAAAAACTTTCAAAGTTGAATTAACAAAAAAGAACCTAAAAAAAGAAAAGATCTCCCAAAAAAATTTTAAGAAGGGTTTGGTACCACATCAGCAAACCCAAGCAACAAAATAAAAAAAAAATATCAACAGAAGAAGCAATATGGTTGGATGTGCAACAGACAACATGGGGAAAACGAGAGAGTAGAAGATGGTTCCAGAACAAGGTTCTTGTTTCAAACACACCAAACACAGGTAATTGTCAAACACGGGCAATTGCCAATTAAACAATGCAAACAAAGGCAGCAACAGTGCAAATACGTGACCAAGGAACGAGGAACGAGGTAGGTGCACAATACAAAGCAGCAATAATGCAAATACGGGAAATGAAACAATTGCACAATACAAAGGCATCAATAAAGGTTGAATATGAAATCTGAAATACAGGGTTGGATCGAGAGTTTATAGGCTCTGATACCAAGTTAGAAACAAAAATAGAGAAACAAATATTAGTAATTTATGTATATTTCTGAATAAATGAATACTGAAAGGCTAGCATTTATTTATACAAGAAGGTAGTTGTACAGAAAAAGAAAATAATAAATTATAATTATGTATTAGATCAAATATAATTATGTACTAAATCAAACTAATTTTGTACTACATCAATTGCAATCATCCTTAAAATCAATCATAATCAATCACAATTAATCAAGCAAATAAATACGACCCATTTCTGCATTGCTTTCCTCTCTTTTGCCGATGTTTATGGTTATTGACTACTTTGCTTTTTTCTTCATCTTCTTCTTCTTTAGTTGTCACTTTCTCTTTGAACTTTGATGCATGGTCATTTGTCTCTACCAACTCAGATTTCCTATTCCTTGACTTTGATGCTTACCATCACTCTTGAATTTGACACCTTTTTTTTATATGATTTCATCAAAACCCTATTTATGATTTGCAATATAAATTAATTATATATATCTGCTCAAAGGTGGTAAGGCATTTTAAATCGGGTAAAAATTTATGCTCCCATACATTTACTTAGATAATAAATTTTAGTGAATTTTTTTCATGTGTAGAGATCTTTTCAAGATATGATATCATTTATTAAAATTATAAGTTTATATATAATTTGTTCTTATATATATAAGTATATGTGTTAAATTATTATATTTAGTGTCATCACATTCTTCTCTTTACCCTCTCAAGTAAGGAGCTTTGATTTCTTTTTAATACTTCTTATATGTGTGCTTGATTTCTCAGGAGTCACAAAATATGTAATCACAAAGTCAAATGTGATTAAGCTTTATGACACTAAATGCTGATAGTAAAATGCCAACAAGAACAAAAAATGAGTGTGGCAAAGATGATAATGTTGTGTTGGATGAGTTTGCACATAAGAAGAGATGAGATCATGAATCAATGTATTAGAGGAAAAGTAGAAGTGATACTTATTGACAAAAAGATATGGTAGAATCACACTTAAAGATGGTTTGGACATATGAAAAAAAAGATCAATAGAAGTCTCAGTTACGAGAGTTGATCAAATGGAGGATAATCGTATAATTAGAGAGAGAGGAAGACCTTTAAAAACACTATGCGAAACCATTAGAAAGGATTTAGACCAATATCCATCATATTGCCTTTTCTGAGAAGTATTTGGGTCTTCCTACTATGGTGAATCGCTCTAAAAATCATTTTTTCTAGTCTCTTAAGGATAAATTATGGAAAAGGATTAAGGGATGAAAATAGTATTTTTTCATGGAAATTTATAAATAGCATAAGCTAGTTGCTTTTAACTCACATAAAAAATTATACATTTATCCTAAGTAATCAATTTGTGGTGGCGAAATTCTCTTTAACCCAGTGCGCTTGCACATCTCAGTCAATATATTTGTGATAAGTCATTTTATTTGTGTAATTTTGATTATAACTATTCATCTATTTATTTCTATTATTCTTCTTACACTTATGAGTATTTTATCTTCTACACCATTTACCATTGATATTTGGGTCCACAAAAGTTAATTATGAAGGACAAATATGTCCACCTTTGGCTATCTATACAAAGACCCTATCAACTAACTACCCCGTCCCCATAAAAAAAGTATAAAGCAGATCACTATTAAGTGATTTGCTTCTTTGTTCCTAGTGCTAAAGTTTTGTTGTATTTTTTACGAATTTAAAAACAGTAGTTTCTAGATGATAATACAAGAGATGGAATCATTCTCAAAGTAAGGAATATAATCCACTAAATTCAATAATCAATATTCAATCGTATTCTAAATCTGATAGGAATGGTATTTATAACCCTCTTACAAAAGAAACTAAATATAAACCAAATCTAACTAATTAAAGATAAGATTTAAGATTTGATAGACTCCGCCTTCTAAACCTAAACCTTAATGAGGAAGGAATTAGTTCAATGAAGTTGGTCCAGGATGGTCAAATTGTAGATGCCACTCCCACGACTGCTCCTATTGACCAAGTTACTCCTAGGGTAGACGTTGATAAAGAGGAAGAGAATAGGGCATTGGAGGATGGCCAGACAGAGGTGAGGACCTTGGAGACGGTCGTGGAGGCGAACCAAGCTTTTGGAACAGCTTGTCTGCAACATCCCCTGTGGGCAAGTTCATGAAATTGTTATCTATCAAAACAAATAAGCTCAGAGATAATCTCATTCAACTTACTCTTGGACATTTTGGCCAGATGCAGAGTTAAAGGATCATGTGCCAATGTTGACTGACTCTGCAAACCATTTTGATTTGGCTGTATGCCAACCTGAGCACCACCTAAAGCTACTGTCATGACAACTACAATTGTTATGGCAATATGAAGACCAATAGGTTGATAGTGGATAACTTCTCCATAGACGGCTGACCTGCCTACTTATTTATGAGGGTATTTAATACATAAAAGGAGAAAATGAAAACACAGGACAAAAAAAAATAATATGCAGTGATTATATATGCGAGCTTCTATTACTTGTTTCTTTGTTCCTAATGCTGAAGTTCTGTCATATTTTTTACGAGTTTAAAAATGGTAGTTTCTAGAGAAGATATGACAATACAAAAGATGGAATCATTCTTAAAGTAAGAAATATAATCCACTAAATTCAATAATCAATATTTAATCGTCTTCTAAATCTGATAGGAATGATATTTATAACTCTCTTACAAAAGAAACTAAATACAAATCAAATCTAACTAATTAAAGATAAGATTTAAGATTTGATAGAATCCGCCTTCTGAATCCAAACCTTAATGAGGAGGGAATTGGTTCAATGAAGTTAGTCCAAGATGGTCAAATTGTAGATGCCGCTCCCACGACTGCTCCTATTGACCAAGTTACTTCCAGGGTGGACGTCAGTGAAGAAGAGGAGGATGGGACATCGGAGGATGTCCAGACAAAGGTGAGGACCTTGAAGACAGCTATGAAGGCAAACCAAGCTCTTGGAGGAGCTTGTCTACAATATCCCCTGTGGGTAAGTTCTTGAAATTGTTATCTATCAAAACAAGTAAGCTCAGAGATAATCTCATTTAGTTGACTCCTGGACATTTTGACCAGATGCATAGTTAAAGGATCGTGTTCCAATGCTGACTAACTCTACAAACCATTTTGATTTGACTGTATGCCAACCTAAGCACCACCTAGAGCTGTTGTCATGACAACTGCAGCTGCTATGGAAATACAAAGACTAATAGGTTGATAGTGAACAACTTCTCCATGGATAGTTGACTTGCCTACTTGTTTCTGAGGGTCTTTAATACATAAACAGAGAAAATGAAAACACAGGTAAAAAAAAATATGCAGTGATTATATGTGTGAGCTTTTATTTGTTACCTAGGTGGCTTCTTTACTCAAGAGGAGGGTGAATTGAGTAGTTAAAAAATTCTTTTAAAACTTTTCACAAACACGTCAAGAACGAATTCCGTTGAGCTATTTATTAAGTGAAATGAACGAACCAAGAAGATAAAAAAATTCTAGCAAATTTAGCAAGCCAAAAAGAAAAATATTTAACCAATATTATAAAATTAAAAAGCAAATATAAGGAGTAAGGGTTCAGAAGAGCAAACACTAGCATTTATCCTAGTTCAATCACCAACCACTTATGACCTACGTCCAGTCCTCAAGAAACCACCTAAGATTTTTCCACTATCAATGCAAGCTTCAATAGGTGCTTGCTACCATTACAAACTTGAGCACTCTTCACACCTTGTGATACCTCACCATTGTGCTTGAGCCTCTATAGTAGGGATACCTCACCCTTACAAATTTTTCAATGGATATTTCACCCTCGTTACAATTAATCTAGAATGAAACAAGAAGAAGCTCTCTCAAAGAGCGTGTATTACAACTTAAAGCACTATGAAGCTTTCTAAAAAATATCTCAAATATTTCAAAAAACTAAGCAATGAGATGAGTAATATGAAACTCAGATTAAAAGCAATGTGATAATGTTTCTCGAGGGGTATTGTATTTAAAAGATGACCTAAGAAGGTCCATATATAGTATGTTAGAGAAAAAGAGTTGTTACAACTTTTAATGTGAGTAATAAATGCTTAAGGTGAAACATTTGAGCACTTACAGCCTTGTTGTAATTGATTACAATAACAATATAATTAATTACATTATTCTTAAAACGCATTCTGGGCTTTCTGAGCTGTTTGTAATCGATTACAATCTCAATGTAATCAATTACATGGCCTCTGCTAGAGATGTAATCGATTCCAAGCCTTACGTAATTGATTACCAAGCCTTTGGAAGCATTTTAATCGATTACAAACCTCATGTAATCGATTACATAACTACTGACTCTTGAAAAATTAAATCCCGCATGGATGTAATTGATTACCAGGTCATTGTAATTGATTACAAGCCTCCAAAGAAGCTATAAATTGATTACTAGACTTAAGATTAATGATTACAAACATCCTTGAAATCATTGTTAAGCCCATTTAACCATGATAAACCTTGAGATTTAGAAAACTTGGATTTTTAAAGAAATAAGCTTGATTTTCATAATCCAAGACTTAAAAACCATTTAATTTTTGAAATATGTCAGCTTTGCATCCATTTCTACTTGGTCTTGCATCTATTTATACTTGGTTATCATCTTGACTTTGGTATCATCAAAATCTTTTACGAGCTCCATGACATAAGTATTCACATTCTCCCCCTTTTTTATGATGGCAAACCAATATAGAGAAAGAGAAGCAATACGTGCAAATATAATATATTAGATATTAAAGCATTGCCCTCCCCCTGAGTTCATGCATACTCCCCCTTACTCATGCAATCTCGCCCCCTTTTGACATTATCAAAAAGCTAAAATAAAAGGGATAAGAGACATAAGCATTTAAACAAACAAAATTTTGGCAGAGTTTCAACAACATAATGGCATATCCAGGATCACCAAACAGACCAACAAAATAGCAAACAGAAAAAATAGGCAATAGGCCAACCACTGTACTCAGAAAAGCAACAGCAGATAGTATCAATAATTCAAGGTACAGAGTATATATATATAAATAGCAGAATATAGATTAAGCAATAAGATACCAGAGTAAACAGTATATCAGAGTATATAAACAACAGAAGGACCAAAATAAAAAGAGTTATATACAAAATAGTATAAAAAAATGCTACTGGGTCAGATAATAATAAAAATAAGCATCATGACTAAGTCTCCCAGCATCACTCGGTCGCCTCACTATCACTATCAGCTGCCACATCAGCAAGATCGATGTCATCATCACCAGTGGCAAGATCATCCTCAGAGCTGAGAATCTCCTTATTATCATCAAGAACACCGGCTGTAGCACTGGAAGGTCCAGCTAAAGAAATCAGTGTATGAGGTGCACCAGAAGGTGCAATAGAGGACGAAGAAGCATACCTAGGCTAATGGTCCGGAGCACTCTCTAGTAAAGATCGAATGGTGGCAACCTCCTCGTCTGTGTGAGTAACTCGCTGCTCAAGGCGGTGAACAGAGGTGCGTAGCTCACTAAATTGATTGTCGATATGAGTTCGAAAGCTGCAGAGCTGCTGAAGCAGAAGGTCTATAAAAGGTGGCACTAGAGCAGCTGGAGGTGCCTTATCCTCAACATCCTCATCAGCACCTCTGAGAATGTGACCATCCACTCTATGATGGAGATAGTACCAATGATCATCAATATTCTTCAGTTGTAGCTTCGTCAGAGTGCACACACTAAGGTACTCCTGCCTATCAGAAGTCTTATCCTTTGCCTCCCTAGAGAAAGGAATATGGAAGTGCTCAAGGATCACATTGATAAACATGACATATGGTAGAGGATGGGGATCCTTCTTCGCTTATAGCATGTGCTGAATGACAAAATAAGCCTAACGAATGGAGCTCCCGATGTTCATTGCCCATAGAGCCAAGACATCGTCCTTGAGAACTTTGAGAATAATTGCTTCATCTGGCAATCAAGCCCCTAGCTACAAGGTAGTGGAGTACCCTATTTTCCATAATAAGCCCAGTAGCCAAAACTCTTGTACCGGGGTGAAAACCTATTCTCAACAAGGAGTTCAGGCCAGACTTGTAGTCATACTCATCGCCCCACTGATTTAACCCAGTACAATTGGCACCATCAGAGCTTAACCCAGTTAATTGATACCAAAGTCCAGAAATGATGACTATTGGTATCTTCTTCACTTTAGAAACTAGACAGGCATTCTCAAATTTTAAATTTGCATAAAATACTCAAACTAAATCAGGGTATATATCTCTCTTAATGCTCAGAAATTTAACTAGATCCAGTTGGTCAACTAAACAAAAGCTTTCTAAAGGCTCACTAGAATAGAACTTAGCAATGAGATACTTAGGCTGTATAATTTTCTGGAGGTGAAACTGCTGGCAAAACACTTCAGTTTGTTTGGACGTCCTAAAGTGAGCAGAGAGGCCTAAGCCAGGAAAGGTGAGAGGAGGAGCTTGGGAAGACGAAGCACCAACTGCCCATGTTCTGGGCTTTTTGGTTTTGTGAGAGGATTCAACCATTGGATTGAAAAAAAGGGAAATAGAAGAATTAGAAGTGTGCGAAAGAAGGGTTTTATGAGTGTTTGGGAGTGGGGGAAGGTAGAGGAATGTGAGTGGTTGGAGGATTTTTGGAGTTGGGTTTGGGTGAGAAGAACACACGTACGAGTGATGAATCAAGGTGGGGATTGTGGTATTTTTGGTGAAATTTGAGGTAAGGTTTTATGGAGAGTATATTTTCGAGTGAATGAGAGGTGGAATGGAGGGATTTGGTGAAGAAATGAGGAGATATTTAAGGGTTTTGGTAAGAGGTGGTTCGTGTTTGTTGAGAGAGAAAATGGAGAGTTTCAGGTAAAAATGGTTGTTCGCCCATCTAGGGCTCCTTTTAAACCTCCTTGTAATTGATTACAAGAGGGTTGTAATTGATTACATTGCTTGGGTTTATCTGTAATCAATTACAATGAGGGATGTAATCAATTACATTACCTGGGTTTCTTCGTAATCAATTACACAGGGTATGTAATCGATTACAGGCCTTTTGACTTTTCATTTTAGGCGAACAAAATCTTTGTAATCGATTACAGGCCTTCTGACTTTGCATATTTTACCTGGAAGAGCCTGTGTAATCAATTACAGGGGGTCGGTAATCGATTACAAGCCTTTTAAACTTGTGTTTTTCACAACAACCAGTAGAAGATAGATCCCATAAACTTCAAAGCTCTTCAAAACTTTCTCAACCTGATTCCAAACACTTTGTAGGCCAGAATTTTGTCCAAGTCTTAGTTCAACACTTGTTTTTCCCAATACTAAAACCCATACCAAAGACCAAACCATTAATTTTGTTTTAAACTTCAAGGACTTTGGCTAAAGTAATGAGCAGAGGGTATTTTGAGTAGTTGGAGGACTTAGTCATGACGGGGTACTTGCAAAACAAACTTAGGGGAGCCTCCAATGCTCAAGTCAGTATTGGATTCAAAATTTAAATAATGAAAATACAAGATTATGCAAAATAAAATGGATTATGCAGCAATATTAAATACAAAATTGATCCAGAATTCCAAGTTCTTTTCTTAAATGAAAGAAAGTATCTTTAGCCAGTGGTTTAGTAAATATATCAGCAAGTTGATTAGTTGATTCAACAAATTCCAACACAATCACTTTTTTGAATATGATCTCATATGAAATGATGCCTTATCTCAATGTGCTTAGATCTAGAGTGCATAATAGGGTTTTTTTTTTGTCAAATTGATTGCACTAGTTTTGTCACATCTTATAGGGATGTGATCTAGCTGAAGTCTAAAGTCTAGAAATTGTTGCTTCATCCATAGAATTTGGGCACAATAACTTCTTGCTGTAACATATTCAGCCTCAGCGGTAAACAATGCCACACTATTTTGTTTCTTCTTGCTATGCTAAGAAACCAAAGAGCTTCCAAGCAGGTGACATGTCCCACTAGTGCTTTTCCTATTCAATTTGCATCCAGTGAAATCGAAGTCAGAATAACCAATAAGACTACAAGTGGCACTTTTTGAGTACCACAAACCCACTTGTGAAGTTCCACCAAGATATTTCATAATACATTTAACATCACTTAGGTGTGATTCTTTAGGATTTGCTTGGTATCTCTTACACATGCATATACTAAACATAATATCAGGTCTACTAGTAGTGATATAAAGAAGAGATCCAATCATACAATTGTATTTAGTGATTTGTACGGGTTTACCTACTTCATCCTTGTCCAAGTAACATGAGGTACTTATTGGTGTGTCCATATGCTTAGATTTGTCCATTCCAAATCTCTTGAGAAGCTCTTTGCAATACTTAGATTGGCTAATGAAGGTTCCATTCCTTATTTGCTTTATTTGAAGCCCAGAGAAGAAATTGAATTCTCCCATCATAGACATTTCAAATTTGATTTGCATGATATTAGCAAGTTCCTTACACAAAGACTCGTTAGTGGAACCAAAGATAATATCATCTATATACACTTGTACAAGGAGTATGTCATGCTTTTTATTTTTAATAAAAAGAATTGTGTCAACCTTCCCTCGTGTAAAACCATTTTCTAAAAGAAATTTGCTCAACCTTTCATACAAAGCTCGAAGAGCTTGCTTTAAACCATAGAGGGCTTTTTTTAATTTGAAAACATGGTTGGACAAATCATAACTTTCAAAGTCAGGAAGTTGTTCAATATATACTTCTTCTTGGATAAGGCCATTTAAAAAAGCACTTTTAACATCCATTTGATATAATTTGAAATCCATGATGCATGCATATGCAAGTAACATTCTAATGACCTCTAATCTAGCTACGAGTGCATATGTTTCTTCATAATCAATGCTTTCTTCTTGATTATACCTTTTAGCTACAAGCCTAGCTTTATTTCTGGTTATTAGACCCGCTTCATCAAGTTTGTTCCTAAAAACTCATTTAGTGCTTATGATTGGATGATCATTAGGCCTTGGAACCAATTCCCAAACTTGATTTCTTTCAAATTGATTTAGCTTCTATTGCATGGACAATATCTAATGTTCATCGTTAAAGGCTTCATTTATGTCTTTAGGCTCAATTGGAGAAACGAAAGCTAAATGGTGACATGCATTTCTAATTGAGTTTTGAGTACTTACATATTTAGAAACATCACCTATTACTTGGTCAAATGGGTGGTATTTTGAGGTTTGCCATTCTTTGGGAAGATCCATGACTTGTGATTCTGCTTGATTTGGGGTGTCCTCTTGGCTTTCCTCTTGCTTCTTCTCTTCTTTCTCCTTGTTGTTCAAGTGAGTTTTTGCTAAAACCTCTGCAACATCATCAACAACAAAATCCTTTCTCAATACATTCGGATTAGTTTCATCAAATGCAACATGAATGAACTCTTCAATGGTCATAGTTCTTTTATTATAAATTCTAAAAGCCTTACTATGATTATAATAACCAAGAAATATATCTTCATCAGACTTAGCATTAAACTTTCCTAAGTTATCCTTTCCATTGTTTAAAACAAAACATTTACATCTGAAAATATGAAAATGTGAGACATTTGTCTTCCTTCCCTTGTATAATTCATAAAGGATTTTCTTTAAAATTGGCCTAATTAGGGTCTTGTTCATTACATAACAAGCAATACTTACCGCATCTGTCCAAAAATACTTAGGAAGGGTAGCCTCATTGAGCATACTTCTCGCTATTTCTTCTAAAGATCGATTTTTCCTTTCTACAACTCCATTTTGTTGTGGAGTTCTAGCGGCAGAAAAATTATGCTCAATGCCATGTTCATCACAAAAGGTTTCAAAATCATGATTTTCAAATTCACCACCATGGTCACTTCTAATTGATATAATACAAAAACCTTTGGTCATTTTGGATAACTTTGGCAAGTTTCTTAAAAAGTAGAAATGCATCGTTTTTATGAGATATGGATAAGGTCCATGTAAAACTACAAAAATCATCCACAATCACTAATGCAGAGTATCGCAACCG